>OY997266.1:269184639-271584639 GCA_963921465.1 Triticum timopheevii
CCGCGACGATAAGGTGCTTGCCAATTACTTTCCGTTGGCGCTCAAGCCTAATGTCATGTCTTGGTTGATGCACTTGCCGGTGGACTCCATTTCTTCTTGGTCGGATCTGTGTCATGAGTTTGTTGGCGCCTTCACTGGAGGCCATCAAGCTCACGGCCAGGCGAGCGATCTGAACATCATCCCCCCAAAGTAAGGAGAGAACTTGCGCAAGTACATCCAAAGGTTTAGCTGAGTGCAGTACAGCATCCTAGACGTCCATCTTGCCGCCGTGATTAGTGCGTTCCATCAGAATGTACGCAACCGCAAGATGCTTGAGGTGCTGGCGATGAAAAAGGTCAAGGATGTGGCCGAGCTTTATGTTCTGGCCGATCGATGCGCTCGAGCTGGAGAGGAGAGGAAGTACCCCAGTGAGGATACCGACGCGAAAACCGACTCCACAGATGATACCGCCGCCCCAGCGAAGAAGGGCCGACGCCGTAATAGGAAGCGCAAGGGGAAGACTGTGCTTGCCGTCGAAGGATCCGACGACACCGGTGTCGGTGTAAAAACCGGCGAATCTCGGGTAGGGGGTCCCGGACTGTGCGTCTAAGGCTAATGGTAACAGAAGGCGGGGGACACAATGTTTACCCAGGTTCGGGCCCTCTCTATGGAGGTAATACCCTACTTCCTGCTTGGGTGATCTTGATGATATGAGTATTACAAGAGTTGATCTACCACGAGATCGTAGAGGCTAAACCCTAGAAGCTAGCCTTTGATTATGATTGTTGTTGTCCTACGGACTAAACCTCCGGTTTATATAGACACCGGAGGGCGCTAGGGTTACACAAAGTTGGTTACAAAGAAGGAAATCTACATATCTGAATTTCCAAGCTTGCCTTCCATGCAAAGGAGAGTCCTACCCGGACACGGGACGAAGTCTTCAATCTTGTATCTTCATAGTCCAACAGTCCGGCACAAGTACATAGTCCGGATATCCGAGGACCCCCTAATCCCGGACTCCCTTAGTAGCCCCTGAACCAGGCTTCAATGACAATGAGTCTGGCGCGCAGATTGTCTTCGGCATTGCAAGGCGGATTCTTCTCCAAACCCCTGAGTACATGTTGTTACGAGCAGTGTCCGGCTTCCCATTAATGTTGCACTCCTTGGCTTCTGTACCTTAATAATGGCAGTCTCCATGTGTCGAGCGAATGCGAGAAGTTGGGGCATTTTTACAGCTACCACCCTGACCATGTAAGTAAATCATCTATTAAAGAGATGGGGATCCTTAGTACCAAATCACACCATCTTCCCCAAGCGAGGATTCATTAGAGCGCGCCCGAAAAAACCATCCCATCATGGCCGGCCACCGCAGCTCCTCTCTCTCCCACAACGCTAGCCAGGTGATTGGGTGAAGTGCACCGTATCCCACGACTAGTTGGTGGAGTTGCAGACCCAGGGGTTTCTCCCGCCTGCATATCTTGTCCCTGTCCGAGCCGGACTAGCCACTTACAATGGCGGGGAGCAAGCAGAGAGTTTCCCCAACCCATCCCAGGGGGAGCGAGTATGCCTTGTCCCTTACTTGCTGAGGGGCCTCCGATTTCCAATCCATCCGTTCCTCCGTGGGCTCCTGGAGTATTACAGCCTCCAGCTGGATAATTTCACTCCTGCCCCCATACTGCAGATCGCAGGTTATGTCGCCCTTTGTGAGCTATTTCTGGGCTGTGAAGCTGATTTTGAGCTATGGAAGAGGCTATTCTACCTCGTCCCTCAGAATCAGGAGGGATCGATATACCAAGTGGGCGGAGCTGAAATATGGCGGATCGTCGGGACCGGATACATGTCCGGCACTCCGAAGAAAACATCCAAAGACTGGCCTTCAGAGTGGTTTTATAGAGAGGACGTCCCCGTTCCGGACCCTATCTGGATGGGCCTTCCTGAGTTTACCAATGCTCCACTGAACAAACGCCGCAACTGGCGTCCCTAGTGCCCCAAGGAGGAAGATAACAGAGAGGTCCTTTATCTGATGGGCAGGATAAAAACGCTGGCCAAATCTGGATTGACAATAATCGAGGTTATGTCAATATGCATAATGTGGGGGGTGCGGCCACTCCAGTATTGGGGGCGTCCCATGTGGCACTTTAATGGAGAGGATGATGCCACCCGCTGTGGTCGGAAAGGTCCGGACTCCGCCACCGCCCTGGCGAAAACATTGTCCGACTTGTATAAAGGAGAAGAAGAGGAGTTTACCAGCATTAAGCCAGGAGTTGGATTTTCCATGTACAACCCCCCTAGCTGGGTGAGCGGCTATCTTTTACTCAAATCTATTCATTCCCGCATTCTTTCATCACAAATATTTACCTTGCTAATTCATAGCAGGAACTGCAAAAAACAATGAGGGAGGTCCACAGCCCTCGACCCCGGACTTGAAGAAGATCCGGACATATTTGTGGAGCTCGTCGACAGGATGTTTTACGAGGCAAGCTGTGACGGTGCCTTGGTGGCCATCATAGCCGACTATCCTGGCCTACTCCCTGCATCATATGTAAGTAAAACCGGAGTCCTAACTTCTGAGAAGGATCCCTTATTCATGCCAGACCCACAACACACGTATGGCGCTTTACAGGGAAGGCCATCGGGGCGCCATGCCGAACCCGCGGCGACTAACCAACAAGGGGCACCCAAGCCAGGTAGGCTTAAAAGGAAGGCGGTCAGGACCGAGACGCTGTCGCAGAGGTATGTTTTAAAACCTGCTCCGTGATTATCGACTTTAAAATATAACAATGCCCGTTGTCCCCTGGCAGAAAGAGTACTCGCCGGACTGTGTCTGGAGATCCTGCCAGCCACGCCTCCGCCAGCCGGACTCCAGAACCGGCCTCAAGGATGGAGGCTAACGTGGGGACAACGCTGGACGGTCCTCCTACAGAGGATGTAGATAGAATATCCGCTATGAATTCTGAAGTGGAGAGCGCTATGAATCATCGGTGTCGACGGGCCGTACTCCGCGACCCTAACTTCTCCGAGGAGGCGTTCAATGCCTTCAACTCGGGAGACGCGTACATCCGAGCTGCTCAGGATGGATTTGCTAGAGCAACAGACCAGTATTTAAAGGATATACTGGTAAGAAAAATTTGATAATTATGTATATCAGTAGCTTTTGAGACTAGAAACAGTTGGCACTACTATTTAAGGATCATTGTATGAATAGGTTCTTACAGAGAAGAACATCCATTTGTCTCAAGAGCTGGAGGAGTGCAAATCCCAGCTAAGGGCCGCAGTTGCCGGAATGGAGGAATCCAAGAAGGCCTCATCTGGTAATACTTGTCTCAATCAAAAAGAATGTAATTACGTGTTCCAGTTAGTATTCTGGAATCGATTAGAGCATGCTTGCAAATCTAACAATAGATTCTGCAGACAGTCCCGGAGTGGACTCGGAGATTGTACAAGAGGCTGATCAACGAGATCAACGACATCTAGAGGCTGGCGAGCACGTGCTTACACGGTTTAGGTGAGAGAAAAACGATCTCCAGTATGCCAATACCCGGCTGGGCGTTGAATTGGAAGATTTTTGGGCCCAGCTTGCTGACTCCGTGAAGGAGAATAAGAGGCTTCGACGCGACATTTTTAGTATGTGCTCAAACGAACCTTTATATAGTTCGGTGAAGAAATGAGCTAATAGAGTTATGTGTGTAGGTATGCTGACAGGTCGTCCTGAAGAGGAGATGCCCGGATCTGCAGGCGATCTTCTGCAGGAGCTTTCACAACTACACGAACAAGTTCGGCAGGTGATGCAGGATATTTCCTAGGCCTTGTGGCCATCCGCCCCCTGCCAGGAAGCATGGGTGAGCTTGTGGAGATGCTCAAGGGAGCACGGCGGTGCTTCCTATTATGGAAGATATCGGCCTGCCGACAAGGTGCGGGCGAAGCCTGGGCCATGGTAAAAACTCGGTACACCAAGGTTGATCCAAATCACATGGCCCTGGTCGGACCTGTAGGGTCAGATGGGAAAGAGATTCCCATTAGTTTGGTATATGATCAGGTAGGTTTAGCCGCAAAGTATTCCCAACAGGATTGTAGGCTAGACAGCCTGTTGGAAGGCATAGAAGAAGAATTTAGCAAGTCTAAGTGAATGTGTACTTCAATTGACATATTTTGTCCCTAGCCGGATTGTAAATCATTTGTCATGGCGGACCTTTTTGCTTCAACCTCCGGACCCGGCAGTCCAGAGTGTATCCGAATACCCGCTCAGTTATGTAAACCTGGGTACGCGTGGAAACCAGGCGTAGGGGTCATAAGTGCTTGAACAGACAAGTACCCAACTAGCTATGTTATATTACATTCATAGTACGAAACATCTACCAGGGAGAAGAGTTCCGTTAAGGGTTCCTTTCCCAGGGTATGAATGCATTAATGTTCATGTCCGAATTGCGAACAGAGACGCAGGATATGAAACATCTGGGGGTTTATATTGTAATAGGTAAGAAACATCTTTTGCTCACCGACCGAATATTCCCTTAAGAATGCTAGCTTTTGGCTTCACCCAGTCTGAGGTACATGCCCGGCGGACCCGGCAGTAACAATCGCAGAGCTGCTCCCCTTATGCCCTAGCCGAACTAACGGGAACGTAGGGCATAAACTAGGAGCCAGGCAACCCAGCTTGGCCAAAACTTAAGTCATATCGACGCATATAGTGACAAAGAAAAGGCACATATGGAGAAGTGACATATGTGTAGTGGGCATGAAGCCCCGAAGATAACTATATTAAGCTTCTGTATAAGAAGCCCCCAGGTATAGTGAGCGCGCATAGCGCATCAAGATTGCGTAGTTGAGTCACACTTGAAGCTTTTTAGGGCCATAAAAAGAAAGAAAGAAATAGGATATAATTTAAAAAGGCGGAGGTAAGGAGATGAACACAGAGTTTGACGCTAGGCGTAGAATCTTCGGAGTCTGGCCATGTTCCATTGGTTCGGCTCAAGTCGATTATCTGATGCATCACGCAGGCGGTACACTCCTCCGGTGAGAACTTTATCAATGATGAACAGAACCTCCCACTTGGGCTTGAGCTTGTCCTTTTTCTTCACCGGTAGGCGTAGAACGCGTTCGCCAACGTTATGACTTTTGGCCCGCACTTCTCTGCTTTGATACCTTCGAGCCTGTTGCTGATAGAATGCGGAATGGGCTTTTGCCACATCGCGCTCCTCCTCCAGGGCATCTAGACTGTCCTGCCAATCAAGCTCGGCTTCTCTCTCTTCATACATGCGCACTCGAGGTGAGTCATGAATAATATCGCAGGGCAATACTGCCTCTACGTTGTACACCATGAAGAATGGTGTGTATCTGGTAGTGCGATTCGGCATGGTTCGCAGTCCCCATAGTACGGAGTCAAGCTCCTCGACCCAGTGCATATCTGATTCCTTCAAGGATCGCACTAGTCTGGGTTTGATGCCGCTCATAATAAGACCGTTTGCTCGTTCGACTTGACCGTTTGTTTGGGGGTGATAGACAGAGGCGTAATCGAGCTTAATGCCCATGTTGCCGCACCAAGTTTTCACCTCGTCGATTGTGAAGTTGGAGCCATTATCGGTGATGATGCTATGGGGGACACCGTAACAGTGTACAAACCCTGATATGAAGTCTATCACTGGTTCGGATTCGGCCGTTTTAACTGGTTTGGCCTCTATCCATTTGGTGAATTCATCCACCATGACTAATAGGTATTTTTTCTTATGGCTTCCTCTTTTAAGGGGTCCGACCATATCGAGCCCCCAGACTGCAAAGGGCCAAGTTATGGGGATTGTTTGGAGAGCGGTAGGTGGCATATGGATTTGGTTTGCGAAAAGCTGGCAACCGACGCAATGTTGGACGAGGTCCTGTGCGTCTGCTCGAGCTGTCGGCTAGTAGAAACTTGTACGGAAGGCCTTGCTTACAAGGGCCTGGGCTGCGGCGTGGTGGCCGCCAAGTCCAGCATGAATTTCGGCCAAGAGCTGCCGCCCTTCCTCTTCGCAGATGCATCTTTGGAGTACTCCGGTAGCGCTTTTCTTATAAAGCTATCCCTCGTGGACCTTGTAGGCTTTGGAGCGCCGCACAATGCAACGTGCCTCATCTTGGTCCTCGGGGAGTTCTTGCCTATTTAGGTAGGCTAAGAAGGGTTTTGTCCATGGGGCGATGACAGCCATGATTACGTGGGCCGAAGGTGTTATTTCGGTGGCGGAGCCTCCGATTATGTCAGTGTGTTCGGATCTGGGGTTGTGGGCGGATCCGGACTAGTATTGCCGGTCTCCTCTTGACACACCATGGATGGCTTGAACAGCCTTTCCAAGAAGATATTAGGTGGGACGGTGTCGCGCTTAGCGCCGATGCGAGCGACGATATCCGCCGCTTGATTGTTTTCTTGGACCACATGATGGAATTCGAGCCCCTCAAACCGAGCCGACATCTTAAGGACGACATTGTGGTAAGCCGCCATTTTCGGCGCCTTGGCCTGAAAGTCTCCATTTATTTGAGATATTGCAAGGTTTGAATCCCCACGCACTTCTAGGCGTTGGATGCCCATGGAGACTGCCATCCGAAGACCGTGCAACAGAGCCTCGTATTCGGCTGCATTGTTGGCGTCTGTGTATAGTATTTGGAGTACATATTGGACTGTATCTCCGGTGGGGGATGTCAGGACAACGCCCGCTCCCAGACCGGCCATCATCTTAGAGCCGTCGAAGTGCATGATCCAATTGGAGTATGCACTGTATTCTTTAGGGAGTTCGGCTTCTGTCCATTTGGTGATGAAGTCAGCCAGTACTTGCGACTTAATGGCTCGCCGTGGTTTATATATGATGTCAAACGGAAGGAGCTCAACACTACTAGGGAAAAGGCTAGCAGCAGTGCGGGTTTTAGATGTATCAGTAGCGCGGGGACAGGCGCTACTAATAAGGCGCTACAGCTAACGCATAGCAGTAGCGCGTGCACACCGGCGCTACTGCTACACAAGTGTAGCAGCAGCGCGGTTAGAGGAAGCTCGCTACTGCTAGTAGCGCTAGCATGCTTTGCCTGGACGCGCTACTGCTATTGAGGCGCTGCTGCTAACTTTTATACACTCGCTACTGCTAATTTAAGTAGTTTTTTTTGGCATATTTGTTTTGTATTTGAACAGGCTTTGTAGAAGAATCTTTAGCACATAGAAATGTCATCATGATACACATACAAATGCCTGCGAGACCACAAATGTAATCATAGCATGTACATACAAATAGTCTCATCATAATCATCATCCAACACAAAGTGATATCTTGTCATCATCTCGAAAATAGAGATACATGCAAGTCTCGAATACTTGCAACTACAACAACGTCATCCATCTAAACAAAGGTATACGCAAGCAGTGCTATCACTATGAGTGAGAGCGGAACTATGCAGTACATGAGGTGGCGGTTACGAGTCCTCTCTCTCGCTAGCGTGAACCTCAAGTAACTAGCTTCTCCTTCTTGTCTGCTTTTGAAGCCTTTATGGCTGGCGCCCGTGAACCCATTCACTTGTGCCTGACACTCATGCCACTCGTTGTACACCCCCGGAACCTTCCCTTTGTACACGACATAGCATTTCCATCTCGCCATCAAGAAACTAGGTACCTGTTAGAGACGGATGTTCATGAAGAGTATGTACAATCATATATATGCAACAAAGTTACTAGAGCAACACCGAAAAAGAAAGGGTTAGCAACTAGATGCAACATATACAGTACGCAAATTAATTAACTAGAGGTACACAGGTCATCGTACGCAAACTAACAAAGTAGCGTTACGCAAGTTCGGCAGGGACCGCGGACATCACAAAGTTTCATCGCTACAAAAAGTATACAAGTTCAACCGACACATATCATCATCATCAGCATCATAAATCACTAGAAGCTCCATCCTTCCATATCATCGAGGACGAACCCTAGCTTCTTGAATGGCGTGAGGTCTAGACATTGCATGCGTATGCGAGTTCGGACGTCAGCTCGCGATATAGGGCCGTGGTGGAACATCCCCTTCTCATCGACGACTTATTTCATGATGATCGTCGCAATGTCGCTTTGGATGCGAAAGAAGTCATCTCTAAGTTTATAATTTGCTTCTCCATGAGATTCTAGCCACTTGTGGACATCATCATCTCTAAGTCATCTCTAGTGTTGAACTGAATCATGAGATGGACGATGTAGAATCCATCCTTCTTGCTTGGTTTTGGGACATGGATGCAGGAGAAGTTAGTTTTATGCGCGAAACCCATCTTCTTGTTCCTTTGTTTCTTGATCTGCACGTGGCCACCTCTAAAGCTGAAGCCTTGGAGAGCATCATCTAGAATATTCATTATGTGGGTGTAGTCCTTTTTCTCGTAGTCTCTGGAAGGGTCAAAATACACGGCGTGGGAGACTTGCGGGTAAAGAACGATAAGGACGGCGCGCCCGTTGCTGCGGGGAAAAGACACCTCAAATTATTCCCCATATGAGAGAGAAGGAATGATTGAAATGTACGAAAGGGTTGTCCGGAACTGACTTACTTTGGATGATAAGGCACGAGGACAATTTCCCGGTCCTTATTCTGTACCATGAAGTTTTGGAGGTACTCCCTAGCAGTTTCACGCTCAAAGTCGCCGAGACTCAAGAAAGACTCGTGCATGTAGTACGGATCCACCACACAGATTTGCGATACTTCTTCACTCTTCATGACAGAGCTCATATGTAGCGCAAAAAGGCGGACGATAGTAAAATCAAGCCGCCTTGTAGGAAAACATCTCAAAGATAGGGTCAAACCGTAGGAAGAACACCTCCGCGGGCCATGTGTCGATGTAGCACTTCCCCTCAGGCACACGAGCCACGTATGTCGGATATCCTAGATCCTTTGGGGCTAGTAGGCTTTTCTCAGTTGACAGCACATGGTCGTGCAGTCTCCTGAGATCCCCTGATAGTGCCTCCAGCGGTTTCGGCGGTAGCATCGGCTCGCCCGTGAGATAGAACATGACCGCACCTTTCATGGGTACATGCTCTTCAGAATGCATCGTCTGGCTGCTATGTGCTCTGGATTTTTTGGAGGCAGTTACCTTCCCCAACCTCTTCCTCTCCTTTTTCTTGGGCACACCTTCCAGACCCTTCCTTAACCCCTGCCCCAGTGTTCTCGGGCTAAGTACTATACGACCCTCGCGCCCGGCTAGTTGAGCCTGTGTTGAGGCGGCATCTTTAGGCGTGTCCTGTGAGGATTTCATGAAGAGAGACTTTTTGCAATCCATGGTACGACCCTGCCCGGGCATATCATCCATATCCTCATTAGCAAGCTGATAGCCCGATTCGTCATATGGTTGACTCATCATATCTATGTCACAGTCATACGCGTTTGTATTGAGGTAATCCATAGGGTCGACCTCCGTCTCATCATCCATTCTCTGTTCTACAGGAGAAATTACATCAGCCAGTACTATAGCACCCCCTTCATCATGTCGTCCGCCGCTCTCACCCGGCACTACAAGAGCTGGTAATTGCGTAGGCGGGGTGGTGGTCTCCGCACATGCTTGTTGATGTGTGGTAGTTATTGGTGTGCTCTCGGCTGGCTCCTGACGAATAAGATTCTTCGGCCATAGCAGCACCCAATTCTTGCAACTTCCAATCTGAGGCGGGGTCTCGTCGTCCGTTCCCACATGCTATACTGGAGGAGGCAAATCCTCGTGCCCCGATTTCACACTGGTCAAGCTAACCCTGAAGTGCCCAGCAGGGATCGGCTGGTTGTGGAACGTGTGTTGAGAGGGGTCCATTATCATCCCCTTTCCCACATCCACCTTCTGGCCTTTGATCAAGTAGAGTATGGTGCACGGGGTTTCTTTCGCCTGCAAACACATATGTCTGTGGCGTAAAACAACCGAAAGGCAACAAAAATGGAATATTATCTATATATATATATGTTGGTGCGACATGTAATTACCGTGACGGCGTCGAGCTCAGCCAAAGACGAAGGCCCACCTAGCGCGCCTGAGACTGAGGACGGGCTGCTATGAGCGGGAGCGGCTGCGAGAGGAGGCCCAGTTGCTTGAGCAAGTGATGGTGCGATAGTGTTGTTGTTCATGGAGTTGCTCGCGACAAAACTGGGCATCAGGAAATCATGTACCGTCTTGTCTGGATTTTCCTTCGCCCAGTTGATGATAACTGGAACCAAGTTAGTAGCAAAATCATTTCTGCAGGCAGTTACAGCTGCATTGACTGCCTGCTGTAGCAACTCATATTTGTCCTCGGCTGCTTTTTTCGCATCCTCAGCTGCTTTTTTCTCGACCTCAAGCTTCACCTTTGCGTCGATGTCCGCCTAACTAAACTTCTTTTTCTACTTCTTGGCCTCCGGGCCATCGTTGTAAAACACCTTCCACGTGGCGCCGTCTCCAGCGCCGTGCACACGACCATTTTGCGGCCGCTGGTCCAAACGGAGTCCCTTAAGTTCGTTCAAGGCCCGGTTGAGAGGGGTGTCCCACTTGGGCCTCATCGGAGAAGTAGGGCTTTCGGCTGCAAGCCGGTGTTGCTTCTCCAGTAGTCTAATCAATTTCCTCGTGATCTTGTCCGTGTAAAAAACCTTTCTCTCCTTGTCCCACTTGTAGCGGGCCCTGATGAAGTCATGCTCCAAGGGGTTGGTGAACTTTGCGAAGGGGTCTGGGAGACCCGCGGCTTCACGTTCCGCGTCCTCCTTATCCCATATGGGCCTTTTACCGAGGTAGCCACGGCTTCCGAGGTGATGCTTCCCCGTGTTCCTTTGCTGAAGGCTTTTGAATTTCGCAGCCTTAGCCTTGGCTGCCTCGGTAGTGCAAGTGTCCTTGAACTTTTCGAACTCCTCTTCCGTAAGTGTCGGATTTTCCTCCAGAATCTTGGACAGGGGTTCATCTGCCTCAATAGCTCATTTCACCCTCCCTTTCCAGGAGGGCAAATCATTGCTGAACATGCCCATGGCGTGATTGTTAATCTTTTTCATCTTCGGATCATCCCACGGTTGTTCTATGTTATCATCCCGTTCGGGGAACTTGAATCTCTTGTGCAACTTCGTTAGGAGCAACTGCGTCAAATGTTCTTTACTCCTTAAGTCATCGTCGTTGATGCTCGCGCATTCCCGTAGGATGCATCCTACTTGGTTCCCATAGCACTTGCGAGGTTCTTCCGGCTCTAACGGCTCAAACTTGCCAGGTGCCATCTTTGTGATCACAAGTCGTCCAATCCCTAGTTTGTTAGGTTTTCGTATCCTCTGCTTCTTATGCTTCCTCTTTTCGGTAGCGGCATCGGGGCCAGTACCTTCCCCGCTGGTACCTTCCCCACCAGTACCTTCCCCACCGGTCTCGGTGCCGCCATCGGTGCCAGCGCCGTCTGTGTCGATGTCGGCGTCAGTACCATCATCAAGGCCGACCTGCAAACCTTGCTTAGCAGTCAAATAGTCAAGGTACTCTTGTTCACCCTCATAATCCATCTCGTCTGCATCTTGGTCAGAAGGCCCAGTTTCTTCGTTGTTCCACATGTTTCCTATGATTAAGTGTCCTCATTTATTTCTAAAAGTATGGATAAATGAGAAATGACATAAAAAGAAATCTATGTGCCAGCACTCGATATGCCAACTATGTAGCACAAATCATGCCTTTATTCACGGGAAATTTCGGCATGACCTTTGCTAAAAAATGGACATATCGAGCGCCTAAAATTCACCGGAACAGAAATGAATCAACATTCCGGTGTAACATAGGCCACTCGGATCATTTTCCAAACATGACATGTCCAAGACATGACATATGCACATATCACATGTCCAGTTCAAATTTGCATATAAATTCAGCTAATTTTGAAACCTAATTAACATAACCGAAGAACCCTAGCGGAGAGAGAGGGGGGTTACAGAAGGTGCAGGGGTGAGGAGGCAGGCCCGACGACGGCCGGCAGGGGAGAGGAGGGAGGCGAGGGCCAACGGGTCGGGGGCGAGCGCGCCGGGGTCAGGGGCGAGCGCCGGCGCCGGAGTCGGGGGCGAGGGCCGGCCGGGTCGGGGGCGAGCGCCGGGGTCGGGGTCGAGGGCCAGGACGGGGGCGAGCGCTGGGGTCGGGGGCTAGCGCCGGCGCCGGTGGAGTCGGGGGCGAGCGCCGGGGCCGGGTCGGGCGCGGCAGTGCGACGGGGGAGAGAGAGTGGGGATTTGGGGGGAAAAGGCGGGATGAAGCAGGGCGAGTGAGAATTTTGGGTTAAGTGGACGTAGCAGTAGCGCATTATGTCAAAACGGGCTGCTACTCACATCAATAGCTGTAGCGGTTTAGTCAAAATGCGCTACTACTAAATTCAGTAGCTGCAGCGGTTTATGCAAAATGTGCTGCTACTACCGTCGCTACTGCCAGTTTTCCTTTTTCTTTTCCTTTATTTTATCCCACTTTTATTTCCCGAGGGTAGTGAACGAAGGGAGGGCGATATATATTGCATCACCTAGCAGTTAAATATGTATGCAAAATAGGAACATATATATTACACATCATTGGACCCATGCATAATAATGGCTAAGTGTGTATACAAAATAGGAACATATATATATATATATATATTACACATCAGTGGACCGATAACATACGTTTCCTCAGTGCTGACGTTTTCATTTTTGAGTCAGCTTCGTTCCCTTCTTGTTCGTCGAAGAATAATTGAGCCCCTCATTGTGACTTTGCCTTTTCCATGGAGTACGATTTTTCTTAGGTAATGTAGTATTGATTCTTCTTTTGACGTATACTTCATCATCATCGTCATCTTCCCTCATTGGGTTGCCGTACTGATCATAGTCTTCCTCGTTGGCGACTCCATCCATTCCAATGATGTTCCTTTTGCCTCTCCTCACGACAATACGGCTGGGATTGCGCGAGTCAGTTATGAAGAAGCATTGTGTCACGTGCTTAGCGTGTACCCATGGCTCATTTTTTGCGATAGCGTTCACGGTAGCGCTCTTGGCGTCGGGTATAGTCATGGTAGTGAACATCCGGCTTTCTCTTTCGACATTCTCAGCCCATCTGACACGGAACATCATCGTGTTGTGCAGTCCTGAGTAGTCAAGCTCCCAGATCTCCTCGACCCTTCCATAAAATCGTTCAGTTGCGCCGTTGTCGCTGCCGGTCATGCATTCCATCGTCACCCCTGAGTTCTGATCATCATTGTCCATATCTTTGGCCTCCGTGTAGAACGTGTATCCGTTGATATCATATGCCTGATAGGTTACGAGGTTGGGCGAGGGGCCATGTGCTAAGGCGTATATGAGCAATCCGTCCTTAGAGCCCTCCTCTGGGGGATTAGCAACAATATGCTCTTTGAACCAATGCAGGAAAGTGGAGTTGTGCTCTCTAGTAACTTCAGCGTCCATCCTGCATACCCCCCGGTCACGATACTTCTTTGCGATAATTTCTTTGTGCAGTGCCACGAAAGGATCTACCTCGTCTAGGTGTTGTAGCACTACCAACTTTGCTCTATCAAAGTCGCTGCGTCGATCTGAGTATGCGACGTGCAGTTCCCTGCGACCGTTGAAGTGACCATCTCCTTCGAGCCTCTCATCATGCTTGTTAACGAGCAAACCAACACTAACACCAGGCGGCTGGTCTGCGAGATATAGAAAATTATCACAGAAAGAGATGCACTCATGTGCCAAATAGCCCTGGACGATGCTTCCATCTGGACGGGACATGTTACAAACGAATCCTTTGATGATCCCATTCATCCTCTCAAACGGCATCATGTTGTGCAGGAATGACGGCCCCAGGTCTATTATGTCATCCACAATATGGACACACAGATGCACCATCACGTCAAAGAACGCGGGCGGGAAGTACATCTCAAGCTCATTCAGTATCACAACGATCTCTTCCTATAGCCTTTGGAGTTGCTTCACACTGATCGACTTTCGAGAGATGACGTCGAAAAAGTTGCAGAGACCAATAAGCGTGTCATGGACGTGCTTGTCCATTATCCCTCTAAGTGCAATAGGTAGTATCTGCGTCATCATCACATGACAGTCATGAGACTTCATCCCGCTGAACCTTTTCTTGTCCGTGTCTAGATATCTGCTTATCTCGCCACAGTAACCGGAACTAACTTTGACTCCGGTAAGGCACTTAAAGAATTTATTGATCTCAGCCTGACTTAAGATGAAGCAAGAAGGGGGACAATAATCCTCTTTCTTTATTTTCTTGCCCTTCTTCTCCCGTGCCTCTGTCTCCGTCTCTGTCTTGTCTGACATTTTACGGGGCGGCATGTGCAGATCTTCCCTGATTTTCAAATCTTGCAAGTCTTTTCTTGCCTTCGGCCCATCCTTGGTCTTATCCGGCATGTTCATCAGTGTTGCGAGCAAGCTCTCAAGGACATTCTTACAGATATGCATTTGATCAAGGCAATGAGGTGTATCGAGTTTGTGCCTGTACTCCAAGTCCCAGAACACAGACCTCGTCTTCCATACCTTCAGCAGCGGCTCCGGCGCCTTTCTCATTGTCTTTCCCGGCACGGGGCACTCCTTCCTGTTTTTCAACAACTCATCGATTTCGGCACCGCTCCGCTTACGTGGAGGTCCTCGATGCTCAGCATGACCATTGAATAGATCTCCACGGTTTCTCCACGGGTCGTCCTGTTCAAGCCATCTTCGATGCCCCATGTACACGATTTTCCCAGACCCGCCATCTTTCGTTGACGTTAGCTGCTGAGATGTCGTATCATCCATGCACCGCGTGCATCCGCAATATCCATGGCACACTTGGCCTGCCACATATCCGTAACCGAGATAGTCCTGCACTGTCGTGATCAGCGCGACTCTCATGTTGAAATACTCACCTTTGCTGGCGTCCCATGTCTTGGCCGGTGTTTTCCATAACGTGTCTAACTCCTCTTGAAGTAGCCCCAGATACAAATTAATATTATTTCCTGGTTGTTTTGGCCCTTGAATAAGCATGCTCATGTGAATGTACTTTGATTTCATGCACAACCAGGGGAGGTTGTACATCCATACAAACACGGGCCATGTGCTATGGTTGGTGTTCTGGTTGCCTAACGGATTCATGCCATCGGTACACGCGCCGAGCATGATGTTCCTTGCATCAGATTCAAAATACCGATAAAAGCTGTTCAACGCTGTCCACTGGCTTCCATCCTTCACGTGTCTCAGCTTTGGATCATCTCCATCGTCGGGCTTCTTCCTCTCCGCATGTCAGCGCATTAGCTTAGCTTCCTTGGGATCTACAAAATACCTCTGGAGACGGGGAGTGATCGGTAAGTACCATACAACTTTCTGGGGACATTTCTTCCCGGCCTTCTTGTATCGAGAAGCATTGCACACCGGACAGCTTGTTTTTTCCGCGTGCTCCTTCCGATAAATTATTCAATCATTGATGCATGCATGGTATCTAACGTGTGGCAGATCAAGAGGGCACACAATCTTCTTGGCCTCATCAACACTAGTAGGACATAAATTACCCGCGGGAAGAACATCCTTTATGTACTTGAGATGCTCATCGAGGCTACTGTCGGTCCATTTGTTTTTAGCCTTCGTCTTCAGGATTTGGAGCGTGAAACTCAAGCGAGTCACCTCAGGATTGCAACCATCATACAATGGAGTGTTCGAGTCTACCACCAGTTGCTCCAGCTTAGCCTCCTCTCTAGAAGCAGCTCTCTTAGTACTCGTCTCCTTGTGAAGCAATGCTTGAACATGAGGGTCCCGCACAATTGAACTTAGTACCGACGAACTCTGCTGCATGGAGTCCATGTCATTCTCCCCGCCGCCATGTCCGGCCCCTTCTCCTCCGCCATGTCCGGCCCCTTCTCCACCGCCATGTCCGGCCTCTTCCCCGCCGCCATTATCGATCATCTCTTCGTCTTGCCCCGTGTCATCATTGCCTGCCCCGTCGGCATCCTCAACATCGTCATCCTCATCTTCAATTATCCACCGAGTATAGCCATCCATGAAACCAGTCATGAGCAGGTGCGCTTCGACACGACCATCGTCATGGGGGTCGAGCCAAACTATTCCTTTGCATTTTTGACACGGACATAAAACCTCTGTCCGTTAATTTTCTTTCATGTCCTGCACCGCCGACCGCAACCACCTGTCCACCATCGTTCCACTGACCATCGTCAACTCTGCATGGTAATAATAAACAAATTGATTATAAAAATGCATGCATGCATCAAAGTCATAAAAAAATTTGGCATGACCTTCCCTAAAAATAAGACATATATGGATCTAGAGTTTGCCCGGAATTCGCCGAAACGGAAATAAATCGACATTTCGGCAAAACATTGGCAACTCAAAAGCACAATTTGGCGGCGTCAACTCATGCCACACACACAATTTCCACAAACATATCACACACACATAAACATATTTCCATTTTGCAAAAGCATGAAATTTTCATCACCTCTATCTCGATCGAGATCGAGCACACGGTGGAGATGATGTTGTAGGGAGATCAAAAGTGCACAAAGCTCTTCTTGACAAAGATAGATCTAGTTAGCTAGGGGGCAAATAGGTCACTTAACTAAATCCTACATCTACCTAGCTACCTAATTTGGGAGGAGACAACTTCAACTAGTGGAGTGGGAAGGAAAAAGAGAAAGGAGATGCATTAATGGAGGTGGTGTAGTTAGGTAGGAGTAAGGAAGAGAGAGAAAGGTGGATAGAGGAGAGAGAGTAATGGGGGAGAAGTATTGAGGAAGAAGAAGAGTGAGAGTGGGAGCATGTGGTGGAGGTAGGAGGAAGGGAAGAGAGGAGGGGGAGGGGGAGGTAGGGGGAAGGGAAAGAGAGGAGGGGAAGGGGAGGGACGGGTGGGGAAAGGTGGTGGGTTGGTGCGGGTTAGTAGTAGCGCGGGATCTAAAACGCGCCGCAGCTAAGGAATTAGCAGCAGCGCGCTTTGGGATATGGCGCTACTGCTAACTGGGACAAAAAAGTGTGGCAATTTGAAATTTAGCAGCAGCGATCTCAGAAAAGCGCGCTACTACTACAACCTTACCAGTAGCGCGGTTCTCGCGACCATGCTACTGCTAATTAGAGTTAGGTGAACACCACCGGGCGATATTTGTAGCAGCGTGTTTTACGCCGAGCGCGCTACTGCTAAATCCTTATCAGCAGTGAGTTTCCAGCACACGCGCTACTACTAGTTAGCAGCAGCGCTCCTTTTTGAGCCGCGTTGCTGCTAAGATTCTATGTATACGCTTTTACCTAGTAGTGCAATGGCCCACTTAGCAATTCGGCCCGTGGCATCGCGGTTATTTATTATATCGTTGACTGGTACTTCGGAGGCCACCGTGATTGAACACTCTTGAAAGTAGTGTCGTAGTTTCCGGGATGCCATGAAGACCGCGTATGCTATCTTTTGATAATGTGGGTACCATTACTTGCATGGTGTGAGGATAGTGGATACGTAGTACACCAGCTTTTGAAGCGGGAACTTATGTCCGTCCTCCTCTCGTTCGACAACGAGCACTACGCTTACAACTTGGTGCGTTGCAGCTATATATAATAGCATGGGTTTACCGATGTTTGGTTCGGCCAGGATTGCATTGCTAGCCAAGAGGGCCTTTATTTCTTTTAGTCCGGCCGTGGCTGCATCCATCCACTCAAAGTGTTCGGTGCGTCGAAGAAGGCGATAGAGAGGTAGTGCCTTTTCTTCCAATCGGGAGATAAAGCGGCTTAAGGCAGCCACGCATCTAGCTAATTTCGAGATTTGCTTGAGGTCTGTTGGGGTAGCCAACTGTGACAAAGCTCGGATTTTTGCCGGATTTGCTTCAATTACTCTATTGGAAACGATGAAACCCAGGAGCTTTCCAGCAGGAACGCCGAAAACGCACTTTTCCGGATTGAGCTTGATGTCATATGTTCGGAGATTGTCGAACGTAAGCCTCAAGTCGTCTATTAAAGATTCGACGTGTCTGGTCTTGATGACCACGTCGTCTACGTATGCCTCGACTGTTTTACCAATTTGTTTTTCCAGGCATGTCTGAATCATGCGTTGATAGGTTGCACCAGAATTTTTGAGCCCGAAAGGCATGGTGTTGAAATAGAAGGGGTTGTATGGAGTGATGAATGCCGTTGCGGCTTGATCGGACTCCGCCATCTTGATTTGATGGTATCCGGAGTATGCGTCAAGGAAGCACAATGAGTCGCGTCCTGCGGTAGCGTTGATGATTTGATCGATGCGGGGAAGAGGGAAGGGATCCTTGGGGCAATCCTTATTGAGGTCCTTGAAATCGACACATAGGCGCCAGGATTTGTCCTTCTTTGGTACCATCACTAGGTTTCCTAGCCAGTCCGGGTGTTTTATTTCTCTGATGAATCCGGCTTCGAGTATCTTGGCTAGCTCCTCTCCCATGGCTTGTCGTTTGGGTTCTGAAAATCGCCGAAGAGTCTGCTTGACCGGCTTGTATCCCTTCAGTATGTTTCGGCTATGCTCGGCCAGCCTGTGTGGGATGCCTGGCATGTCTGAAGGGAGCTAGGCAAAGATGTCCCAATTCTCGCGCAAGAACGCCCGTAGTGCGGCGTCTATTGTGGGGTTCAGCTGTGCCCTAATGGATGCTATTTTTGTAGAGTCCGTTGGGTGGACTTGGAATTTGACTATTTCGTCCGCTGGTTTGAAAGAGGTGGACTTGGATCGTTTGTCGAGTATCATGTCGTACCTGTCCACTTTGGAGCGCAGCGCACTTAGTTCTTCGGCCGCGAGGGCTTCGGATAATGCTTCAAGGGCCAGGGCAGCAGTTTTGTTTTCGGCGCGGAGTGCTACGTCCGGATCACTAGCTAGAGTGATGATTCCATTGGGCCTGGGCATCTTGAGCTTCATGTACCCGTAATGGGGTATAGCTTGGAAGCTCGTGAATCCATCTCGTCCTAAAAGGGCGTGGTATCCGCTACTGAATGGGGCCACTTGGAATGTGATTTCTTCGGACCTGTAATTCTCCGGCGTGTCGAACACCACATCTAGTGTGATTTTTCCCGCACATTGTGCCTCCCGACTAGGGATAATTCCTCTGAAGGTCGTGCTGCTTTGCTCAATGCAGCTCTTGTCTATTTCCATTTTGTTAAGAGTTTCCTCGTAGATGAGGTTTAATCCGCTGCCACCGTCCATGAGCACTTTAGTAAGCCGGAAGCCGTCCACAATTGGACTAAGGACCAAAGCGGCTGGTGCTCGGACTGTTCGGAATTGAGGTTCGTCACTAGCATTGAAAGTTATGGCCGCGTTGTTCCATGATTTATTGCTGCAACGTGGCAGACTTCGGCGAGGCTGTGGAGTGCTCTCTTGCGCCTGTTATTTGAGGCGGAAGTCTCGAATACTGTCAATACTGTATTGTTGTTTTCTACGGGATGATGCTCTGCGGTATCGTTAATGAGGAGATCCTCGCCGCTCTTGGCCACCTGCCGAAGTATCCAACATGCTCTAAGGTTGTGTGTTGGTATGGTATCTGGTGTGGTGTGAATTTTGCATGGCCCATTGAGCCATCCCTCCAATACGGTTCCACGCCCTGTAGTGGGCTTTGGTTTCTTTGTAACTGGATCGGGTGACTTGCGAGAGTGCACCCTTTTAGTTCGGACGAGCGGTTTAGTGAGAGCCGGAGGATCCCATAATTTTTCTTGGGTTTTCCAGGCGCTTTCCATCGTGCAGTACTTCTGTACTATGGCCGCCAAGTCAGCGAAGTGTGCTATGTCACGATGACTTATGGCGGTGAGGATTCCCTTGTCCGTGCAATTTTCGCAAAAGAATGAGATTGCGTCGTCCTCGCGACAGTCCTTGACCTTGCTCATTACAAGGAGGAATCTGGCCCAAAAGTGATGTCCTGTCTCTTGGGATGCCTGTCTAATGTGGGAAAGATCGCTTGTATCTGGGTGGGTGGGTAGATTTAAGCCCGAACCCTGATCCGATCTGAGACCCAGGGGTGGAGGAGCTTCCGGAGTTGGCAGTTCGGGTTCCGGGATGTTGCCCAATTTTTCTGGCCCGCTTTTCGATTCTAAGTTCGGAGCCTGGGTCATGTCCTCCCGTAGACAGGTATCCGGCTCGGAGAGCTCGGAAATCCGGACATAGTTCGTGCTCAAATAGAGGAAGAATCGCTGCATTGCTCCTCCACCACCGCTATCTGATGGGTGACCGGCGGAGAGATAATCTCTCTTTGGTCGGGTTTAAGCCCGATCCAATCATATTCCATAGCGACTCCCAAGGCAGCGATGCGATCCAAGAGCCCATTCAAGGACGAGAGCTCCATTGGATCCATTTGCTCGGTGTATTCCGAGCTGACGTGGAGGCTGTTTTCGATGACCCGAGAAGTCATCGTCGGCCCGGCGGCCGAACGGGCGGTCATGACGAAGCCGCCTAGTCGGAGGGTTTGGCCTAAAGCCAGGGTTCCCCCAGAGGTGATGTTGTCTTTGATAACAAGGAGAGCCATCAAGCCTTTTTCGACATCAAAGTGGAACTCTCAATAAAAGCACCAATGTCGCTGTCGAAACCGGCGGATCTCGGGTAGGGGGTCCCGAACTGTGCGTCTAAGGCTAATGGTAAGAGGAGGCGGGGGACACAATGTTTATCCAGGTTCGGGCCCTCTCTATGAAGGTAATACCCTACATCCTTCTTGATTGATCTTGATGATATGAGTATTACAAGAGTTGATCTACCACGAGATCGTAGAGGCTAAACCCTAGAAGCTAGCCTACGATTATGATTGTTGTTGTCCTACGGACTAAACCCTTCGGTTTATATAGTCACCGGAGGGGGATAGGGTTACACAGAGTCGGTTACAGAGAAGGAAATCTACATATCCAAATTTCCAAGCTTGCCTTCCACGCAAAGGAGAGTCCCACCCGGACATGGGACGAAGTCTTCAATCTTGTATCTTCATAGTCCAATAGTCCGGCACAAGTACATAGTCCGGCTGTCCGAGGACCCCCTAATCCAGGACTCCCTCAACCGGCACTGCCAAAAAAGCCAAGGCAAGCGACCCCAGCAGGGAAGTTGCCGGGTGTGCCGCTTGCCGGGCCTTGGCGGCTACTGACAAGCCAGGGGCTCTGATAAGTAGTATTGCAAGATCCACCACACCAAAGGCCACGACCTCTAGAAGTGCCGACAAGTTGAGCTGCTCGCCGAGAGGCAGAAAGCGAAATATGAACGACGGGACAAGGAGAAGGGCAAGGATGGTGCCGAAGGATCCGGCAAGAAGCGTAGCGTCCAAGAAGGCCGCCGCGGCAAGGATAATCAGCAACAGAGGCCTGCCCGGGACCGCGACAAGAAGCAGGAAGACGATGAGTCTGGCGACCACGATTTCCAGAAAGCTACAGAGGCCTGTGCGTCAATGGTGGCGCCTTGCTGCATGCATCCCACCGCTAGGTCAAGCAGTGGGCGCGTGAGATCACAGCGGTGGAGCCATCACTCGATGCGCGGAAGCCACTGAAGTGGTCTAGCACGCCTATCATCATCGACACCGAGGACCACCCTAACCGCACTAGTGCAGTCGGGTGCTTGCCGTTGTTGGTTTCACCAACAATCCGCCAGCTCAAGGTGACGAAGATGCTAGTTGACAGCGGGGCCGGTCTGAACTTGATCTCGCCTGTTGTGATCAAGAGGCTGCACATCCCCGATGGAGACCTCGAGGAGATGGGCACGTTCCAAGGGTTCAACCCGAGGAGGAGCCAGCCAAAGGGAAAGGTCACGCTGCCCGTGACGTTTGGAGGCGAGTTGAACTACAGGACGGAGAGGATTGTCTTCGATGTGGCCGCGAGGTCCTTGCCCTACAACGGGATCCTCGGCCACCTGGCACTGGCCAAGTTCATGGCAGCTTCTCACTACGCCTACAACACGCTGATGATTCCCAGGCCGATGAACATCATCACCGTCCCCTCCGACAAGAAAGATGTTGATTTGCGCTGATCAATTCTACCGGGAAGCGGTTGCAGCAGTCGGCGCCAAGGCACCTGCTCCTACCGTTGAAGCCCTGGGAGGAAAGAAGACCGGTGGGACTCCTCGCACCCACTCCGGCAAGCGCACCTCTTCGGGGTGTTGGGCTCCCGTCAAGGACGTGCCAGAGAGCTCCACCGGAAAGAGTAAGAAGTCCAGAGCTGCACCACCAGAGATCAAGAACGTGTCCGTCAAGGAGGACGGTATGGGAGGAGCTTTCACCATAAGCTCCACCCTCGATGGCAAATAGGAAAGCGAGCTCGTCACTTTCCTGCGGGCGAATGTCGAAGTGTTCGCATGGCAAGCATCCAACATCCCCGGCGTTCCCAGAGAAGTGATTGAGCACCATCTTGTTGTATGTCCTCATGCACGGCCCGTCAAGCAGAAGGTCGGGAAGCAAGCTCTGAATAGGCAGGAGTTCATCATGGAGGAGATCAGGAAGCTAGAGGCTGCAGGTTTGGTAAGAGGGGTGCTCCATCCGAAGTGGCTGGCCAATCCGGTAGTGGTGCGCAAGGCAAACGGGAAGTGGAGGCTGTGTATCGATTACACATACATCAATAAAGCTTGTCCAAAATATCCTTTCCCGTTACCGCGCATCGACCAGATTGTTGACTCCATGGCCGGGTGTGACCTGCTATCATCCCTCGCGCTTACTCAGGGTACCATCAGATCTTCATGACAAGAGAAGATGAGGAGAAGACATCATTCATCACCCCATGTGGTACGTATTGCTTTTTACGGATGCCTTTTGGGTTGAAGAGTGCTAGCTCGAGTTTTGCAAGGGCAGTCCAAATTGGTTTTGAGCCCCAGCTACATAGAAATATGGAAGCTTATATGGATGACATAGTGGTCAAAACCAAGGACAAAGCAACACTTGTGCAAGATCTGGAGGAAACGTTTGCAAACCTGCGCGAGATCAACCTTAAGCTGAACCCAGAGAAGTGTGTCTTCGATGTCCCATTCGGCAAGCTTCTCGGGTTCTTTGTGTCGCAGCGTGGGATTGAGGCAAACCCAGACAAGATCAAGGCCATTGAGCAGATTGAGGCACCTAAGCAGATCAAAGACGTGCGCCGACTCACTGGCTGCGTTGCCGCCATGAGTAGATTCACCTCCAAGTCCGCCGAGCGTGCCATTCCTTTTTTAAAGATCTTGAAGAAGGCGGGCCCAATGGAGTGGACCCCGGAGGACGAGGCAACGCTACAGGATTTGAAGAAATACCTCTCCTCTACCCCAGTGCTGGTTGCACCAAAACCACAAGAACCGTTGCTGCAATACCTGCCGGCAATGAATCAAGTGGTTAGCGCCGCGCTGTTGGCGCAGAGGCAGGTCGACGAAGAGGCGGCAGCAGTGGCAGATTCGATGGGTGGCGAGCCAGAACCCTCCCCAGCAGGGGTCGGTCCAGGCAAGACTGAGTCCCCGGCAAGGACTGACACTAGTGCGACAGGGCCCGTGCAGCCAGGTGAAGCGGTGCAGAAGAAGAAAATGGTGTAGTACCCAGTTTACTTCGTCAGCTCCCTCTTGCAGGGGCTAGGTCGAGGTACTCTGGTGTGCAGAAATTGCTCTTCGACATCCTTATGGCTTCGAGGAAGCTGCATCATTACTTCCAAGAACATGATATCACCGTCGTTACCCGCCTTCCGTTGCAAGGGATACTGCATAACCTAGATGCAACGGGAAGGATTGGGGATTGGGCCTTGGAGCCGTCAAGTTTTGGTTTGAACTTCTAAAGCACCTCGATGATTCAGAGCAGAGTCTTGGCGGAGTCCGTTGCCGAATGGACCTCGACGCCCGACGAAGAGGTCCAGGAGACCACTCTCCCCGGCAAGGAAACGAGTCGCAATTGGATTATGTACTTTGATGGGGCTTCTTCGCTACAAGGCGTTAGTGTTGGTGTGCTGCTCGTCACACCCACCGGAGAGCACCTCAAGTACGTGATCCAAATGCACTTTCCCATGGAGATGTCGACGAACAACACCACCGAGTAGGAGGGATTGCTTGCTCGTCTCAGGATCACGGTAGTGTCGTGGGAATGAACACCTATGGGACCGGAGCCCCTTTATGGTTCGGCGGGGGGCGGAGATCGCACGAAGAGCGGATCGAGGCGGAGCACGCGAGCGGTTTACCCAGCTTCGGAGCTCTCCGGAGAGATAACACTCCTACTGCTGCTTTGTGGTTGTATTGTGTTCTTGCTCGAGAGCGATGAACGCTACAATACACTAGCTGTGAGACCGAGCGTGAGTGTTTCTGGTTTCCAACCCCTTCTACGTTGCGCATGGGCCTCCTTTTATATGCTCAAGGGGTCACCGACAGGTGGCAACACATGCAAGGGTAAAAATGTAAAAGAACTGCAGTTGGTACACCTACTTGCACAGTGTATCATACCTAACCCTGACGGCAGGGGACAAAGGCATTAAATGCCCGTCTGTGTCGCCCAAACAGCGCAGAAAAGGGACCGTCAGGGGCGCCACTGCTTGCCACGATGGCTATCTTGTCAGCGCCGCTTGCCACCTCGCACCGCTGGCTGCACAGCCTCTCGCCACGCGCGTCTGGAAAGGCCCCGTGGCGACATGTTGACGGATGCGCTGGAGCGTGGGTATAGAGTGGTGGCTTGCCGCGACAAGTGCCTTGCCGCGGTCGTTGTCTTGTCGTGTCCGGAAGCTTGTCGCTCACCGGGCCTTGGTTGGCCTTCCCGGCAAGCTCCTCTTGCCGGGGCCTTGGACACTTTGTTCTTGAATGGCTCCAAAGGAACCACGGAGGACCTTGGCGGTCACCTGGCAAGCCTTGGCGCGGGGTGCCGCGACTGCCCGTGCACAAGTTCGGGATACTAGGGTACCCCTACTCTAGTACACCGATAGGAGCCCCCGGGCCTGGGCCACACACGGTGCCAAGCACTATTGGGCCAGGCCCAAAACAGGGCACGGGCACGCGCGGCCTGGGTCACGTCGTATCTTACTCCGTATCCACCGCGCTCTCCCCTAAAGGCACACGTCGAACGCGGCGTCGTGGGAGAGATCGTGGGTGGTTCTTTATTTGGAGAAAGCGTAACGTTCGCCTTGTCCCTCTTTATAAGCAGGGGAAACAGGGGCAGTTCCCCCATCTCGCCAGTTGCTGTTTCCAATCTCAGAAATCTCCGCCGCTCCCCCTTCTTCCCAAGCCGAAAGAGAGCAGTGCTCCGCCCCCCATCGCCGCCGGCATCACCAACGCCGCCGATCTCCACCACCACCTCCGCCATGGCTCCGAAAGCCGGGAAGGGCGTGAAGTCGGCCGAGGCGCTGCGGCTCGAGGCGCTGCGAAAGGAGCGGGCAACTTTCCCCCCGAGCTCGCCGCAAAGGAGCTGAGGGAGTGGTACTACCACTTCTGGTCGACGGAGACGCGAGCGCATCCGCGCACGAAGGTACTCTCCGCCGCCGCTTCCGAACGGGCCCCGAACTGCCCGCCCTTCTCTGAATTCTTCTGTGATATCATGAACACCTACGGGTTCCACCTCCTTGATTTTAACCCCCAATGCAGTTCTGACCATGGCAGTTTTCGCACACCTCTACGAAAACTTTGTCGGAGTCCACCCAAACGTAGCTCTTTTCCGCCATTTCTTCATGCCCCGGGTCGAGAGAGGAGAGCCGTTAGCCGGCGGAATCGCCTGGATCTCGAGAACCGGCAAGAAGGAGGCTTATCTGGAGGGGGAGCTTCGCAGCAAATGGGAGGAGTGGAGAGCGGAATGGTGCTGGATCGTCGAGGAGAACCCGCAGCCGTTTACTGCCCTCCACCAAGCCCCAGTAGTGCGCGGCAATGATTGGAGCGCCCTGGCCGCGGACAATGATAAGCTGAAGATTGCCATTACCCGGATCTTGCGGCTCGGGCTTGCCGGGCTCACTGTAGGCGCTGTTGGTGCAGATTTCCTTCGCCGCCGCATCGCCCCTCTGTAGGAGAGGAAGAGACCCGCCTGGGAATTCGGGGGCCCGGCGGACATCATGAGGCTGCGTCCGGGCCTCAATTTCAACTTCACTGTCTTAGAGCTGGACGCGATGCTTAAGGAGCTGTTCAAGCACGACCCCAATCATCCCGAATGTTTCAGGTTGCCGCAGGGTGTCGTTCCGCTGTGCAACAATTCCTCGCTCGACCGCATCCGCGCAATGATGCTGTTGTGCGACTCGCATGGACTTGTCCCAACCTGGCAGGAGCCTGCTGATGATGTTGTGCAGCAGTTCTTCGATGGCTTGGTGGAAGTGGCGGTCCGTGCCGACGAGCAGAAGAGCCTCACCCGCGACACCACCAACGCAAAGATGCGGCGCATCGCCACCACCACGGAAGAGGCGGCGGCAGCCGCCGCCATGGGCGAGTTTGGGTTCACCGTGGAGGAGGCAGAGGCAGCCGAGGCGGCAAGCCTCGCCGATCGAGATGAACTTGCCGGAGAGCTTGCCGGCGAGGGAGAGCTTGCCGGCGAGGGAGAGCTCGCCGAGCCTGAAGCCGAGTCGAGCGAGCCCGCCGAGGGTGCGAGCGGCCTGCCATCTTCAAGCGGCTTGCCGCAGGCAGAGCCCCCAGCGCAGCCCCCAGCGCAGCCAAGAAGGCGTCTCCGCAGAGCCGGGGACGTAGCAGGGCGGCAGACGGGTCAACAGCCGTCGCGCCGTGCGACACGCTCCGCCGTGACAACTGGAGCAGGGTCCTCCCGGACCGCCGCTTCTGGTCCTCCCACTGCCCCTGCCAAGCGGTCAAGGGAACCCACTCCTCTGCCTCGTTGCGCCGGAGGGGGGCCGGACTTCGACCTCTCCGCACTTAGCTCCGACAAGGAAGAAGAGGAGTAAGATTCCTGGCTGTACTTGTAGTCCTTCGATTCTTGCTGTTTTTGTCTTGTATCTGATTTGCTTTACTCTGAACTTATTCCCTTTCAGGACCCTGGCCCAGAGAGCGGCAAAGAGAGCCAAGGCTCCGGTGATTGTCATCGAGGACGAGCCCACCGCGACAGCAGGGGGCGCGCCCGAGACCACCTTGCCAGATCCGGCAACCACTCCCCGAAGCAGCCCCCAGCGCAGCCCCCAGCGTAAGTGTCTGTTTACTTCCAGTTGTTGGGCGCGCATGGGTGCTCTTTATTTGCTGATATCTGTCTCTTGATTTGTGTAGGAGCAGAGCAGCCTCACCAGGAGCAACCGGAAGCCGCCCCCGAGATGCTATCTGCTTCAACTACGCCGCCAAGGGAGGATTCCCCGGCAAGGGAGCGTTCTCCGGCAAGGGAGAAGTCTCCGGCAAGGGACAGTTCTCCGGCAAGGGACGGCACCAGCGATCCCCCGGTGGTGGAGCCCGTGACTGAAGAGCCCAGTGCCGGTAACCCTCCTTGCTTGAAAACTCCCCTTGGGTTCTTCTTCTTCTGATTTTCTTTTTGGATATTTGCTTGACTTTTCTCCCTCTTCCGGCCTTCAGATCCATCTTCCACGGAGCCAATGGAGACCGAGGCCACCGGCGAGGAGAACGCGCACAGCAACACCAACGACGCCGCTGCCACCGAAGAGGCAGCCGGCGCCGATGATCCTGCCGGCGAGGAGGCCGCCAAAGCTGCCGCCGCAGGAGCTGGCGAGGGATTCGGCGATCGCACTGACGGCCCCGAGGCCGCAGGAGCGCAAGGCGCTACGCCGACCGCCAATCCCTCCGCTGCCGCCGCAGCGCCAGGCCCCGAAGAGCCCCAGCCCGGCGCCTATCTGAAGGCCGGCGATGGCGTCTTCATCAAGCTCCCCTGGGCGTCAAGCTCCAGGGCGCCGGTCGAAGGAGAAGTTTTTGACGGAGAAGTGCTCGCCTCCGCTGGGTTGACACTGGTCGACGCGCCAAGCAGCAGCAGCGGCGAGCCTGAGGAGGAACAGCTGCTGTGGAGGCTGCTGTCGCTCTACCGCGCCCGACAAGCCAAGCTGGAGTCCCGGGAAGCGCTTGTCGCGCAGGCGGGAGTGGATATTGAGAAGCATGCGGAGGAGCTCCAGAGTCGCAACCAGGAAGCCCTCCGGTCCATTGCAGAGGAGCGGGCACAGCTCGTCGAGGCGCGGAAAGCCTTCCTTCTCGAGAAGGCTGAAGCTGAAGAGCAACAGCGGCTTGCCGCCGAGGAGCTGTTTAAGCGGGAAGGTGAGTTGGCGCAGCGGAAGGTCAATCTTGAAAGCCATGAGAAGGAGCTTGCCGCGCGCGAGGAAACATTTGGTGGGGCTCTCAAGGAAGCGAAGGATGCTGCCGCAGCTGCTGAGGCCGCCAAGAAGGAGCTGGAGACGAAGGTGGCGCAGCTGGAGGCCGATCTCAAGGCAAGGGGTGAAGAGATTGCCGCGCTCCAGCGTGAGCGCGACAAGGACGCCCATGCCCATGGCGAGCTGCAGGGTGGTCTCCTCGAGAAGGGCAAGGAGCTGAGCGCCGCCAAGGTCTCCAACGCTGATCTCGAGTTGAAGCTGGCTACTTTGACCGAGACGCTGGACGGCGCCAAGGAGCGGGAGACGGCCTTGAAGGAGGAGATCAAGGCCAACGAAGCGCTGCTGACGAGGGCTGCCGAGACCCAGAACACTTTTAAGGAGACCGTGGAGCTCTGGACAGAGGGTCTCGTGAATATCACCGCAGTCATCGACGAGGAGCTGGCGCAGCTGGGGATGGAGGATTTCGGGTACTCCTCCAATGAGAACCTCCAGCCCAGTGCCAAGCTCACTTTGTTCTTCAAGGGCGTGGCGACGGCCCTCCAGCAACTCCGGGAGAGGATCCCAAAGCAGCTGGCCGACGAATCGCGCACGATCTGCGCAAGAGTTCTTCGAAAGGTGTTGGTGAAGGTGGCCTTCCGCAACCCAGGCCTCAACCTCACCAACGTCCCCAGGAAGCTGCCGGCGGATGCTGATCTTGAAGAGCTCAAGGCCCTTGTCGCACCCATTGTGGACAAGGTGAATGAAGTCAAGAGAGTTGACGGCGATCGCGTAGATTAGGTCGCCTGTTTTCTCCTTTTCTTGCCGCTGCCAGTCATGTTATGAGAACAATCTATTAGAGCCGCGGCAAGTTATCATTGTAATATAACTTTTATTTTGGGTATCGATTGCTATGTTATTTACTTTACTTGATTCCTTCCTTTGTACGTATTTACCCTACGCTTTTAGGGAACTTGCCGGCGCAGGCACCCTTGCCGCGAGCGCTGAGTGCGGAACATCAGCAGCCTGCTGGCGGTGCCGCTACCGACAAGAAACCTTGTCGCAGCTAGTCGCAGCACACTTAAGTTGTTGAGTGGACTCGAAACAAAGTAAGGGCGCAACTAGCTACGAGTTGGTTCCTCCGCGCACAGGTTTTCCATCAAAGCATGGCCGTTCGAGGAAGATAACTTAAAAATTTTAAAACTGATTGCTCAAACTTTGGCAACTTAGCTTTTCTGTCGTTTGCATCCCGGCAAGGCGAAACTTTCTTGAACGACGCCCGATCCACACCATTATCTTATCCTTCCCCCCCGGCAAACTTGTGTGCGAGGGAACCTTCCCTTTTCTTGAGAAAAAGAAAGAAGAGAAAATAAAGGTATGGAGCCTTATGGCTCATTATCGCTTACCGGGGGTAGGTGCTACACAAAATGTCAGATAACACATGCAAAAAATAGGAGGCACGAAATCGACAAGATGTGCAGAGCACATGAGCTTTATTTATGCACGGGGTCTGCGCCCAGCTTTGTACAAAGGATTACATGCAACAGCGGCAATACTTGTACAAAAGGTGGTTGCCGGAACAGATTCCGGCAACCGCGCCTTACGGGTAAAACTTATGAAGATGCTCAATGTTCCAGGAGTTGCTCACCGGCAAGCCATCTTCGGTCTCAAGGCGGACAGCGCCAGGCCTAGTGACTCATTTCACCCGGTAAGGGCCTTCCCACTTCATCGTCAACTTGTTGGAATTCTAGGCGGACTGAACACGCCGAAGAACAAGGTCGCCTTCCTCGAGACTTCTGGCAATAACTTTTCGGCTGTGGTAGCGGCGCAAAGCTTGCTGGTATCGAGCAGCTCGTACAGCAGCCTGAAGACGGTCTTCCTCAAGGAGCAGTGCGTCATCTTGTCGCAGCTGCTCTTGCTCAAGCTCATCATAAGCGAGATCTCGAGGCGACCCGTATACGAGTTCCGTGCGGAGAACTGCCTCTGCTCCATAGACTAGAGCGAAAGGTGTCTGGCCAGTGGCTCGATTTGGCGTCGTCCTGATCGACCAAAGAACCACCGGCAGCTCCTCAATCCAGTTGTTTCCGCACTTGTGCAGCCTGTCGAAAGTCCTGGTCTTGAGCCCACGCAGCACTTCAGCATTTTCCCTCTCTGCTTGACCGTTGCTTCTCGGGTGAGCAACAGAAGCGAAGCAGACCTTGGCGCCAAGATCTTGGACGTACTGCATGAAGGTGCGGCTCGTGAAATGCGTGCCGTTGTCGGTGATGATCCTGTTAGGAACCCCGAAATGGCAAACAATCGACCTGAAGAACTTGACTGCTGACTGTGCTGTCACCTTCCTCACTGCTTCCACTTCCGGCCACTTTGTGAACTTGTCGATTGCAACGTACAAGTACTCAAAGCCCCCGACAGCTCGGGGAAAGGGGCCGAGGATGTCGAGCCCCCAGACCGAAAATGGCCAGGATAAAGGGATCATTTGGAGAGCTTGAGCTGGCTGGTGTATCTGCTTGGAATGGAACTGGCACACTTCACACTTGGTTACTTGTGCAGTTGCATCCTGGAGGGCTGTTGGCCAAAAAAAACCTTGCCGGAATGCTTTGCCGGCAAGTGCTCTTGCGCCAATGTGGTGGCCACATATGCCTCCATGTATCTCTGCCAACAGCTTGTGCCCATCTTCCCGGTGAATACACTTCAATTTCACACCGTTGAATCTTCTTTTGTACAGTGTGTTATCAACAAACTGGTACATACTTGACTGTCGGGCTACTTTCTCCGCTTCTTCTTGTTCTTCGGGAAGATCTCCTGTCTGAAGGAAACGGACAATCTGCTGCGCCCATGCTGGAGCTTGCGGCTCGACAACAAGGACTAAAGGCACATATGCTGCTGCGGGAACATCCGCTTCTACAGCGAGAACCTGTGGCACGGCCGGAGCTTGATGTTCCCCGGCAAGCTTGCCGGAGCAAAACTTTTCGGGAGCGTCTGCTTCAACGGAACAAACCCTAGGGCTTGTCAGAGTAGATTGCTCCTCAGCGCTCTTGGTGATGATCTTGGGGACCTTCTTGGCGGCGGCTTCGGGAAGTTCTGCCGGAAAGTAGTCGCCAAAAACCAACTTTCTCTTCTTGCTCTGTCCAGTTGATGTTGTTACGGACGGTTGAGTCAGCTTGAGCACAAAGATCCCTGGTTCCACAGGTAACCTAAGTGCGGTGCACTTTGATAGGCCATCAGCAATGTCATTCTGAGCTCTCGGAACATGTTCCATCTGTAGGCCGTCAAAGTGCTCTTCTAACTTTCTTACTTCATCAACGTAAGCTTCCATCAACGGACTCTCATAATCCTTGTTCACTTGGCGGACGACAAGCTGTGAGTCACCCCTGACAATGAGCTTCTTAATCCCAAGGTCTGCCGCGATCCTGAGACCGGCAAGCAAACCTTCATACTCTGCAGTATTGTTTGTTGCTTGCTCCTTGGGAAAGTGCATCTGGACTACGTACTTGAGGTGCTCTCCGGTGGGTGCGACAAGTAGCACGCCCGCACCGGCGCCTTGCAGCGAGAAGGCACCATCAAAGTACATCAGCCACTCTTTGTTTGCCTCCCTGACGGGGATGCTCGTCTCTGGAATTTCTTCATCCGGTGTTGGCGTCCACTCTGCTATGAATTCTGCCAATGCCCGGCTCTGGATAGTTGAAGTACTCTCAAACTTGAGGCCAAAGCTTGACAGTTCTAGTGCCCACTCGACGATCCTGCCTGTTGCTTCTGGATTCTGCAATATCCTCTTTAGCGGAAAACGAGTGACAATTGTGATCTCATGTGCTTGGAAGTAATGGCGCAGCTTTCTCGAGGCCATGAGAAGGCCGAAAAGCAATTTCTGCACACCAGAGTACCTTGACCTAGCCCCCTGTAGAAGGGAACTGACAAAGTAAACTGGGCGCTGCACCATTTTCTTCTGCACCTCCCCCTGCGCAGATCCTTCCTTGTCGGGACCAGAGCTTGCCGGTGAAGCCCCCTGTTTGTCGCTGGATGCACCTGCCGTGGTTGCTGGCTCATCATCTGCCTCCCTCTCCGCTACTAACACAGCACTAACCACTTGATTGGTTGCCGCTAAATACAGCAGCAACTTCTCTTGTGGCTTAGGTGCGACAAGTATTGGAGTGGAGGACAAGTATCTCTTCAAGTCCTGCAGCGCAGCCTCCGCTTCCGGAGTCCATTTCATTGGACCTGCCTTTTTCAATATTTTGAAAAATGGCAGGGCGCGCTCAGCAGACTTAGAGATAAACCTGCTGAGAGCAGCCACGCAGCCGGCAAGCCTTCGTACATCCTTGACGCGCTTCGGTGCTTCAATCTGCTCAATGGCCTTGATCTTGTCGGATTGGCTTCAATCCCCCGCTGAGACACGAAGAACCCGAGAAGCTTGCCGGAGGGGACTCCAAACACACACTTCTTGGGGTTGAGCTTGAGGTTGATCTTGCGCAGATTTGTAAAGGTTTCATCTAAATCTTGAATCAGAGTTGCCTTGTCCTTGCTTTTGACCACTATGTCATCCATGTAGGCTTCCACATTTCTGTGTATTTGTGGCTCAAAAGCGTGATTGACTACTCTTGCAAATGTTGAACCAGCATTCTTCAAACCGAAAGGCATCCGTATGAAACAGTACGTGCCACAAGGAGTGATGAATGTGGTCTTCTCTTCATCCTCTTCTGCCATGAAGATCTGATGATATCCTGAATATGCATAAAGAAATGAAAGCAAATCACATCCGGCCGTGGAGTCAACAATCTGGTCAATGCGCGGCAAGGGAAATGGGTCCTTGGGACAAGCTTTATTAACATCAGTAAAGTCAATACAAAGCCTCCATTTCCCGTTTGCCTTGCGCACGACTACAGGATTGGCCAACCACGTAGGATGGAGCACTCCTCTGACAAGGCCTGCTGCTTCCAACTTCTTGATCTCTTCTGCAATGAATTCTTGGTGCTCCACTGCTTGTTTCCTGACTTTCTGCTTGACGGGACGCGCGTGAGGACAGACGGCAAGGTGGTGCTCGATTACTTTCCTGGGAACACCGGGGATGTCAGACGGTTGCCATGCAAACACGTCGACGTTCGTCCGCAGGAAAGCAACAAGCGCGCTTTCCTATTTAGGGTCGAGCGTGGCACTGATTGTGAAGGTACCACCAGTGCCGTCCTCCTTGGCGGACACCTTCTTGGTCTCTGGCGGAGCTGCCTTCGTCTTCTTACACTTGCCAGTGGAGCTCAATGGTGCGTCCTCGACGGTAGCGCAGCACTCCGAAGAGGTGCGCTTGCCGGAGTGGGCATCAGAGCTCTTGCCGGACTTGGTCTTCTTCTTCCCCCCGGGAGCTTCAGCGGCAAGTGGCTTGCGATCCGCTACGGCTGCTGCTTCCCGGTAGATCTTGTCGGCGCAGATAAGAGCATCCTTCTTGTCGCCACGGACAGAGATGACACTTATAGGGCCTGGCATCTTGAGCACATTGTAGGCATAGTGAGAGGCTGCCATGAACTTGGCGAGCGCTGGACGGCCGAGTATCCCATTGTAAGGCAATGGAAACTCAGCAACGTCGAAAGTGACCCTCTCAGTCCTGAAGTTCAACTCGATGCCAAATGTTACCGGCAGCGTGATCTTTCCCTTCGGCTTGCTCCTTCCTGGGTTGATTCCTTGGAAAGTGCCGGTCTCTTCGAGCTCGCTGTCAGGTATCTGGAGTTTCTGAAGTACCGCGGAGGAGATCAGGTTCAAGCCGGCCCCGCCATCAACTAGCATCTTAGTGACCTTGAGGTTGCGGATAGTTGGTGAGACCAACATCGGCAAACACCCTACCGCAGTTATGCGATCAGGGTGGTCCTCAATATCAAAGACGATAGGCGTGCTGGACCACTTCAGAGGTTTGCGTGACTCGATGGGTGGTTCTGCTGCATTGACTTCCCGCACCCACTGTTTGAGCTGGCGGTGTGAAGTATGCAGAGAAGCACCGCCGTCAACACACAGGACCACTGTGGCTTTCTGAAACTCCTTCTCATCGGCCTCGTCATCATCCATCTCTTCATCCTCATCTTTATCTTCGTCCTTGTTGCGGCCGCGGGGAGGTCTGTCTCCTTGCCGCTGCTTGGCCTTGCCGTGGCGTCCTCCCCGGCCGGGGCGCTTCTTGCCGGATCCTCCAGTACCTTCCTGGGCCTTCTCCTTGTCGCGTCGCTCGTACTCAGCTTTCTGCTGCTCGACAAGCCGCTCGACCTTCTTGCAGCTCTGGAGATCATGGCCCTTGGTGCGGTGGATCTTGCAATACTGCTTGTCGGAGCCGCCCTGCTTGTCGGCGGCCGCCACAGGTTCGGCTTCCTTGGCGCCACCTCCGTTGCCGGACTGCTCAACGACTAGCACATCTTTTCCCTTTTTCTTCCTGTTGTTCCGCCGCCGGTTTTTCCTTGCCGGGGCAGCATCATCGCTGTCATATCCTCCTGCTCCTGCGTTCTCTTTGGGGAGTTTCCTCCCCTCCTCAGCACGTGCACACTTGTCGGCCAGGGCGTATAGCTCACTAACGTCTCTGATCTTGCACATCGCCATCTCCTCCCGCATCCTGCGGTTTCGCACGTTCTGATGGAACACGCTGATGACCGCGGCGGGGTGGACATCTGGGATGTTGCGCTGCACCTGGCTGAATCTCTGAATGTACTTGCGCAAGGGCTCTCCTTCCTTCTGGGCGAGCAGATGAAGATCGCTCTCTTGGCCATGAGGCTTGTGGCCACCTGTAAAGGCGCCGACAAACTGATGGCACAGATCTGCCCAGGAGGATATGGAGTTGTCCGGCAAGTGCATGAGCTAGGATCTGACATTGGGCTTGAGCACCAGCGGGAAGTAGTTGGCAAGGATCTTGTCGTCGTGCCCCCCGGCAGCTTGCACCGTGATGGTGTAGATGCTGAGGAACTCCGACGGATGCAACCTGCCGTCGTACTTCTCTGGTACGTCTGGCTTGAAATTCTTTATGCTGGGCCACTTGCCTTGCCGCAGCTCACGAGTGAACGCAGGGCAACCTACCGCATACGGCAAGTCGCTTGGTTCCCCTGGCGCATGCATATCGACAGTGGGCCCAGCGCGCTGGCCTGACTGACGCCGCGCTTCTCTTCGACGCTCGATGCGAGTACGAGCGTCTTCTTGCTGTCATTCGTCAAGAACTTGGCGTTGATCCCGACGAGCTCGTGGATCTGACGACACGGTGGAGTCGGTGTCGAGGTTGACCTGGCGAGTCGGCGATCTTGGCCTTCGGGGCGGGGAGTGTACGGTGGTTGCACCCCTACCGGTCTTGTCGCCATCGGCTCGCGCCTGGCAAGCTTGCCGCGGCTGCGATATAGCTTGCTGCCGTGGAGTGTCGCCGTTGGCGAAGCCGATGAGACTCTGAATGGTGGCCCTCCAATCGTCAATCTTGTCCGCTGTTGGAGGGTAATCCAGGAGCAGTTGAGCTCGTGCCAAAGCTTCTTTCGAAGTTTTGGGTGGCGGTGGCGAACGGTGCGAGGAGCGGGATATGCTCGGACTCCCAACTGAGTTGGAAGGAGCAGTATCCCGTCCAGGCGACCGTGTCTTGCTCGTGCCAGCATGTTGGTGCGCATGCTAGTCTTGAGCATCCCGAGATCCACCAGCTCGATCTCGGTCCAATGAACATATGGTACCGCGAGTACCATGACGCTGTCGGTCCCGCGCCTCCTGAGATGGGCGCGGTGCATGCACGGATGCCGAGGTTTGCGCGGCCTTGTCCTTGGACCCTGGCGGCGGTGTGAGCTCCCTCGTCGACGCCCATTCCTCCGCCGGCATCTACCCCACCACCCGTTTGCTCCGGTGGCGGTGGGATCGACGTGGACGGAGCAGCCACCTCTGAAGCCTTCTTCTTCGGTGGCATGTCGATGAAGATGATGAAGAAGATGAAGATCTGGCTCACGTGAACGCCGGATCGGGTTCACACAACCTCGACGCCCCCTACCTGGCACGCCATTAGATGTCATGGGAACGAACACCTATGGGACCGGAGCCCCTTTACGGTTCGGCGGGGGGCGCAGATCGCACGAAGAGCGGATCGAGGCGGAGCACGTGAGCGGTTTACCCAGCTTCGGTGCTCTCCGGAGAGATAACACTCCTACTGCTGCTTTGTGGTTGTATTGTGTTCTTGCTCAAGGGGTCACTAGCTGTGAGACCGAGCGTGAGTGTTTCTGGTTTCCAACCCCTTCTACGTTGCGCATGGGCCTCCTTTTATATGCTCAAGGGGTCACCGACAGGTGGCAACGCATGCAAGGGTAAAAATGTAAAAGAACTGCGGTTGGTACACCTACTTGCACAGTGTATCATACCTAACCCTGACGGCAGGGGACAAAGGCATTAAATGCCCGTCTGTGTCGTCCAAACAGTGCAGAAAAGGGACCGTCATGGGCGCCACCGCTTGCCACGATGGCTATCTTGTCAGCGCCGCTTGCCACCTCGCACCGCTGGCTGCACAGCCTCTCGCCACGTGCGTCTGGAAAGGCCCCGTGGCGACACGTTGACGGATGTGCTGGAGCGTGGGTACAGAGTGGTGGCTTGCCGCGGCAAGTGCCTTGCCGCGGTTGTTGTCTTGTCGCGTCCGGAAGCTTGTCGCTCACCGGGCCTTGGTTGGCCTTCCCGGCAAGATCCTCTTGCCGGGGCCTTGTCTCCTTCCCGGCAAGCTCCTCTTGCCGGGGCCTTGGACACTTTGTTCTTGAATGGCTCCAAAGGAACCACGGAGGACCTTGGCGGTCACCTGGCAAGCCTTGCCGCGGGGTGCCGCGACTGCCTGTGCACAAGTTCGGGATACTAGGGTACCCCTACTCTAGTACACCGACAGGTAGACCTCGGAGTCAAGAAGCTCATCGTCAGGGGCGATTTGTAGCTTGTTGTAAGGCAGATCAACAAGAATTATCAGAGCCCGTTGATGGAAGCCTACATGCAGGAAGTGAGGAAACTGGAGGAGCGTTTCGAAGGTATACAGGAAGAGCATGTCCCCTGACTGGAGAATGACATCGCTGACTACCTGTCAAAGCGCGCTTCCCTCAAGCTACCTGTGGAACCAGGTACCTTTGTGCTTCAGTTAACCCAACCATCCGTTGATCCATCAACAAGGCATAATAAGCGAAGCAAGTCTGGCCCTGGCAAGTACTTCCCTACCGAGCTCGCCGGAGCCGCCGGTGAAGGAGTTGCCCTGGACACCGAGACTGCCATGGGACAACCGACTTCGGCGGGGCCCCAAGCCCTTGCCATGGAAGCAACCGTTCCCGCAGCAGAAGAAATGCCTTTGGTCCTTGCCGTCGAGCCGCAGGCTCTGGCATGGGCGCATCAGTCCGCTTCCTCCAAATAGGGGAGCTTCCTGAGGAGCAGGAGGAAGCAGAGAAAGTAGCCTGCCGGTCTGCTCTGTACCAGTTCGTTGAAAATGTTCTGTACAGAAAAAGACCGAATGGAGTGAAATTGAAGTGCATCTCCCGGGAGGAAGGACTGGAGTTGTTGGCGGAGATACATGGAGGCATATGTGGCTCCCACATAGGGTCAAGCGCCCTTGCCAACAGGCTTTCCGGCAACGTTTCTTCTTGCCCACTGCCCTTCAGGATGCGACGGCACTAGTAACCAAGTGTGAAGTGTGCCAATTCCATTCGAAGAAGCTTCATCAGCCAGCTCAAGCCTTACAGACAATCCCTCTCTCCTGGCAATTTTCGGTCTCGGGGCTCGACATACTGGGCCCCTTTCCCCACGCTGTCGGGGGCTTTGAGTACTTGTACATTGCAATCGACAAGTTCACAAAGTGGCCGGAGGTGGAAGCAGTGAGGAAGGTGACCGCACAGTCAGCCGTGAAATTCTTCAAGGGGCTAATTTGCCGCTTTGGTGTGCCGAACAGAATCATCACCGACAACGGCACACAGTTCACAAGCCACACCTTCATGCAGTATATTGAGGACCTCGGCAGCAAGGTCTGTTCTGCTTCCATGGCACACCAACGGAGCCACGGCAAGCGGAGAGGGCAAATGCAGAAGTGCTACGTGGCCTAAGGACGAAGACTTTTTGTAGGCTGCACAAGAGCGGGAAGTGCTGGATTGATGAGTTGCCGATAGTTCTTTGGTCGATCAGAACGACGCCAAATTGAGCCACCGGCCAGACACCCTTTGCCCTGGTTTACGGGGCAGAGGCAGTTCTCCCCATGGAACTCATGTATGGGTCACCTCGAGTGCTCGCTTATGATGAGCTTGAGCAAGAGCAATTGCAGCAAGATGACGCAACGCTCCTCGAGGAAGATCGTCTTTGGGCGGCTGTGAGAGCAGCATGCTACCACCAAGCCTTGCACCGCTACCGTAGCCGCAAGGTTCATGCCCGAAGCTTTGAGGAAGGTGACGTTGTTCTTCGGCGTGTTTAGTCGGCCAAGAATTCCAACAAGTTGACGCCAAAGTGGAAAGGCCCATATCAGGTAACACGAGTCACCAGGCCTGGCGCAGTCTGCCTGGAGACCGAAGATGCCATTCCAGTGAGCAACTCCTGGAACATCGAGCATATTCGCAAGTTTTACCCATAAGGCGTGGCTGTCGGCCCCCCTGGCAGGCCACCTTTTGTACAAGCCTTGCCGGCAAGGCATGTAACCCTGTGTACAAAGCTAGGCCTAGACCCTGAGCATAAATAAAATGAAGCGCTGGCGCCCTAAGTTATAGCATGCATGCTAGATTGAGTCTCTCCCTCGGTTAGGGTTGATAGTGCCTAGCAGCGACTAACCCCTAGCATAGAGGTCGAGTTTGCATCTCTTTGTTCCTGTCCATCCTCTTTGGTTCACAGGGTACATAAGTGTTTCCGCCAAGCTAAATGGAAGGAGGAGAACAAGCTGGTGTTCCAACCCCGGCAAGCTAAGCTTGCCGGGGGCTGAAGACACAAAATTCCACCCGCGACAAGCTAGGGTGGTCGGGGGCTGCAGATCCAGATAAGCTTTCCTATCTCCTATTATGCATTTCTGTATGAAGATTAAGATGTATGAAACCTCGTTTTGTTCCGAGACTACCTTGCTCCCTTCATTCCTACCACCCAAGAACTTATTCTTGGTTCGGAATCTGGTTGTAGCCGCGTGGCAAGGAAGCAAGCATAGGGCCCACCCTTCCTTCATCCCGCCTCCGCTAAAGGCGTGAGTATGGTCGAACAGAGTAGGGGAGCGGCTAGGGCTGCTGCCGGGCAGCGGTGTTTATATTGAAAATAACAAGGACTTTTTCCTTGGTATGGGTTTTTCTCACACACACAAGACCCATCAAGCACCCTTTTTCCATTAATACGTTCCATATAGGTACAGTTCGTACGAGATGAAAACATAAACAGAGAGGTTACAAGTTTTAAATCTAACTAAGGCCCTTAGGCTTACAAGCAAAAAAAGATAAGGTGCTCGTAATCCCTTTCTTGTCCCTCTCCTCCGGAAATGGAACAAGAAGGCAGAAGGGCAGAAGGAGCACCTAGGCGAGGTACAAGCAACAAAAGGCGCCAAGAGAACATGTCGGCGGCCGCCTAGGACAGTGCTGGTGGTGGTGGTCCCGAAGGAAGAGCTGGAAGATGAGGCAGCGGTCCGTCAATACGCTACGAAGGCGTCGGTGCCATCGTACTCTGACTTGACGGCCCGCCACCCACCTTCTTCGCCTTCTCCGGCCTTCCCACGCCAACCGCCCAAGGAGGCGACCCCGAGAAGTTCAAGGAGCCGACGACAAGGATGATGGGGTCACCGGTATCACCCAGGAACAGCGCTCCCAACGCCTAGTCGGACCCGTCATCCTGCCGCCCGCTACCCTCGTTGTCACTGCCACTGTCCTCCTCGTCACTCTCGCTTGAGGAAGAGTCTTCGTCATTTGAGGAGCTCTCCACGCAACACCTTAGGCGAGTGCCGAAGTGTCCAAAGACCTTGATGGAGAGGTGGCCATTCTCCGTTAATTTGAAATAGAGAATGAGCCCCTCCGTCAGGCTGTGGATGCGAGCAAAGGTCTTCCACCCGCAGCAAAGGTACATAACGTGAGGGGCTTGGAAGTCGACATCGGCCCATGTGCCGCTGTTCCCATAGCCCCTCATGTTCAGCCTTAGTGCCTGCGGCAGGTCCAGTTCCATCTCCCGAGCGAGTGGAGCTAGGAGACGAAGACGAGGGCGCGCCGGCCGGTGCAGCCTGATGAAGAACCGCATGCGGAGGCGAGGTCGATGCGCCGCCCCGTCCTCCTCTTCCCCGAGAACCGCGGTGGCCTCAGCTTTACCTCCCCCCTTCCCCTCACGGCCGGCTCCGCCGCCACGGGCTCTTGGGTGGAGCGACGTGTTGTCGAGCAGAGAACCTCGCCGCCACCGATGAAGCATCAGCACGCCCTCTCGCCATGATAGAAGGGAGGAAGGAGCAGGGATGGGGAGAGGCGAATGGCGAAAGCCTGAGAGGCGCCGTCCCTCCCACTCCCCTCCTCATAAAGAGACGGGGACGGGGCTCGGCCGCCCCTTGATACATCCATTTTGCATCATGCTTTTATATCAATATTTATAGCATTATGGGCTGTTATTACACATTATATCTCAATACTTATGGCTATTCTCTCTTATTTTACAAGGTTTACCATGAAGAGGGGGAATGTCGACAGCTGGAATTCAGGCTGGAAAAGGAGAAAACATTGGCAACCTATTCTGCACAACTCCAAAAGTCCAGAGACTCCACGAAACAACCTTTTGGAATTAATAAGAATTTATGTGCGAAAGAAATAGGCTAGGGGGCCCACACCCTGTCCAGGAGACAGGGGGGCGTGCCCCCCCTAGGGCGCGGCCCCCTATCTCCTGGGCCCCCCAGGTGGGCCTCCGGCGTCCATCTTCTGCTATATGAAGGGTTTTGTCCTGGAAAAAATCATGGGCAAGCTTACGGGAGGAAACTCCGCCGCCACGAGGCGGAACCTTGGCGGAATCAATCTAGGGCTCAGGCAGAGCTGTTCTGCCAGGGACACTTCCCTCTGGGAGGGGGAAATCATCACCAATGATCCTCTCATCGAGAGGGGTTCAATCTCCATCAACATCTTCACCAGCACCATCTCCTCTCAAAACCCTAGTTCATCTCTTGTATCCAATCTTGTATCAAAACCACAAATTAGTACATGTGGGTTGCTAGTAGTGTTGATTACTCCTTGTAGTTGATGCTAATTGGTTTACTTGGTGGAAGATCATATGTTTAGATCCTTTATGCATATAATTACTCCTCTGATTATGAACATGAATATGCTTTGTGAGTAGTTACGTTTGTTCACGAGGACATTGGTGAAGTCTTGCTATTAGTGGTCATGTTAATTTGGTGTTCGTTCGATATTTTGATGAGATGTATGTTGTATTTCCTCTAGAGGTGTTATGTGAACGTCGACTACATGACACTTCACCATTATTTGGGCCTAGAGGAAGGCATAGGGAAGTAATAAGTAGATGATGGGTTGCTAGAGTGACAGAAGCTTAAACCCTAGTTTATGCGTTGCTTCGTTAGGGGTTGATATGGACCCATATGTTTAATGCTGTGGTTAGGTTTACCTTAATACTCCTTTTTGTAGTTGCGGATGCTTGCAATAGGGGTTAATCATAAGTGGGATGCTTTTCCATGTTAGGGCAGTACCCAAGTGCCAGTCCACCCACATATCAAATTATCAAAGTACCGAACGCGAATCTTACGAACGTGATGAAAACTAGCTTGACGATAATTCCCAATGTGTCCTCGGGAGCTCCTTCTTCATTATATGAATTTGTCCAGGCTTATCCTTTGCTACATAAAGGATTGGGCCACCTTTCTGCACTTTATTTACTTTATTTACTTTTTGCTTGTTACTATTTATCTTATCACAAAACTATCTATCACCTACTATTTCAGTGCTTGCAGAGAAAACCTTACTGAAAACCGCTTATCATTTCCCTGTGCTCCTTGTTGGGTTCAAAACTCTTACTTATCGAAAGGACTACGATAGATCCCCTATACTTGTGGGTCATCAAGACTCTTTTTTGGCGCCGTTGCCGGGGAGTGTAGCGCTTTTGGTGAGTGGAACTTGGTAAGGAAACATTTATATAGTGTGCTGAAATTTCATGTTACTTGTCACTATGGAAACTAATCCATTGAGGGGCTTGTTTGGGGTATCTTCACCCCAACCAGAAGACCAAAGAGATGCTCCTCAACCTACTGAACCTTATGAAAATATTCACTTTGAGATTCCTTCGGGTATGATAGAAAAACTGCTAGCTAATCCTTTTGCAGGAGACGGAACATTGTACCCCGACTTACACCTTATCTTTGTGGATGAAGTTTGTGGATTATTTAAGCTTGCAGGTATTCCCGATGATGTTGTCAAACGGAAGGTCTTCCCTTTATCTTTGAAGGGAGATGCAATGACATGGTATAGGCTATGTGATGATACGAGATATTGGAATTATAAGCGATTGAAGTTGGAATTTCACCAGAAGTTCTATCCTATGCATCTTGTTCATCGTGATCATAATTACATATATAATTTCTGGCCTCGCGAAGGAGAAATCATCGCTCAAGCTTGGTGGAGGCTTAAGTTAATGTTGTATGCATGCCCCAATCATGAGCTCTCTTGGGAAATGATTATTCAGAATTTTTATGCTCAGCTTTCTCTTGATAATCGCAACTTGATCGATACTTCCTGTGCTGGTTCCTATATGCTGAAGACTATTGATTTCAAATGGGACTTATTGGAAAGAATTAAACGCAACTCTAAAGATTGGGGTTCCGACGATGGTAAGGAGTCAGGTATGACACCTAAGTTTGATTGTGTTAAATCTTTTATGGATACCGATGCTTTCCGTGGATTTAGCACTAAGTATGGACTTGACTCTGAGATAGTAGCTACTTTTTGTGAAACTTTTTCTACTCACGTTGATCTCCCTAAAGAGAACTAGTTTAAATATAATCCTCCTGTTGAAGTGAAAGTAGCTGCACCTATTACAGTCGAAGAGAATACTATTACATATAGTGACCCTATTATTCCTACTGCTTATGTTGAAAAACCTCCTTTTCCTGTTAGGATAAAAGATCATGTTAAACCTTCGACTATTGTTCGTAAGAGTAATACTAGGACTTATACACCTCCTGAGCAAATTAATGTTGAACCTAGTATTGCTATGGTTAAAGATCTCTTGGATGAGGACTTAGATGGGCATGTTATCTCTTTCTTGGGTGAAACTGCTAATATTGCTAGACCCGATACTAAGACATGTAAACCTGTTGTAGGCACGCCTGTTATTTCTGTTAAAATAGGAGATCATTGTTATCATGGCTTATGTGATATGGGTGCTAGTGCTAGTACGATACCTTATGATCTTTATAAAGAAATTATGCATGATATTGCACCTGTTGAATTAGAAGACGTTGATGTTACTATTAAGCTTGCTAATAGGGACACCATTAAACCTATTGGGATTGTTAGAGATGTTGAAGTCTTGTGTGGGAAGATTAAATACCCTGCTGATTTTCTTGTTCTTGGTTCCCCACAAGATGATTTTTGTCCCATTATTTTTGGTAGACCCTTCTTGAATACTGCTAGTGCTAAGATTAATTGTGAAAAGAATATTGTCACTGTTGGCATAGATGGTATGTCTTATGAGTTTAATTTCGCTAAGTTTAGTAGACAACCTCGTGAAAGGGATCCACCTAGTAAAGATGAGATTATTGGTCTTGCTTCTATTGTTGTTCCTCCAACTGATCCGTTAGAACAATATTTGCTAGACCATGAAAACGAAATGTTTATGAAGGAAAAGGAAGAAATAGATGAAGTGTTCCTTAAACAAGAACCTATGCTGAAGCATAACCTTCCCGTTGAAATTCTTGGGGATCCCCCTCCACCCAAGGGTGACCCCGTGTTTGAACTCAAACCATTACATGATAATCTTAAGTATGCTTATCTTGATGAAAAAGAAATATATCCTGTTATTCTTAGTGCTAACCTTTCAGAGAAAGAAGAAGAAAGATTATTGAAAACTCTGAAGAAGCACCGAGCTGCTATTGGATATACTCTGGATGATCTTCAGGGCATTAGTCCCACATTATGTCAACACAAAATCTCAGTGGAGAAAGATGCCAAACCAGTTAGAGATCCTCAAAGACGATTAAATCCCAAAATGAAGGAAGTGGTAAGAAAGGAGATACTAAAACTCCTTGAGGCAGGTATTATTTACCCCGTTGCTGATAGTGAATGGGTAAGCCCTGTCCATTGTGTCCCTAAAAAGGGAGGTATTATCGTTGTTCCTAATGATAAAGATGAATTGATCCCGCAAAGAATTATTGCAGGTTATAGGATGGTAATTGATTTTCGTAAGTTAAATAAAGCTACTAAGAAAGATCATTACCCTTTACCTTTCATTGATCAAATGCTAGAAAGGCTATCCAAACACACACATTTTTTCTTTCTAGATGGTTATTCTGGCTTCTCTCAAATACCTGTGTCCACGCAGGATCAATCTAAAACTACTTTTACTTGCCCTTTTGGTACTTTTGCTTATAGACATATGCCTTTTGGTTTATGTAATGCACCTGCTACCTTTCAAAGATGCATGATGCCTATATTTTCTGATTTTTGTGAAAAGATTTGTGAGGTATTCATGGATGACTTCTCCGTCTATGGATCCTCTTTTGATGATTGTTTGAGAAACCTTGATCGAGTTCTGCAGAGATGCGAAGACACTAGTCTCATCCTGAATTGGGAAAAGTGTCACTTTATGGTTAATGAAGGCATTGTCTTAGGGCACAAGATCTCCGAGAGAGGTATTTAAGTTGATAAAGCCAAAGTTGATGCTATTGAAAAGATGCCATGTCCCAAGGACATAAAAGGTATAAGAAGTTTCCTTGGTCATGCCGGCTTTTATAGGAGGTTCATTAAGGACTTTTCTAAAATCTCTAGGCCTCTGACTAATTTATTGCAAAAAGATATTCCTTGTGTCTTTGATGATGATTGTGTAGAAGCATTCGAAACACTTAAGAAAGCTTTGATCACTGCACCTATTGTTCAGCCACCTGATTGGAATTTACCTTTTGAAATTATGTGCGATGCTAGTGATTATGCTGTAGGTGCTGTTTTAGAGCAAAGAGTCGACAAGAAATTGAATGTTATCCAGTATGCTAGTAAGACTCTTGATACTGCCCAGAGAAATTATGCTACTACTGAAAAAGAGTTCTTAGTAGTTGTGTTTGCATGTGATAAGTTTAGACCTTATATTGTTGATTCAAAAGTTACTATTCACACTGATCATGATGCTATTAAATATCTTATGGAAAAGAAAGATGCTAAGCCTAGACTCATTAGGTGGGTTCTCTTGCTCCAAGAATTTGACTTGCATATTAATGATAGAAAGGGAGCTGAGAACCCCGTTGCATATAACTTGTCTAGGTTAGAGAATGTTCTTGATGACCCACTGCCTATTAGTGATAGCTTTCCTGATGAACAATTAGCGGTCGTCAATGCTTCTCGTACTGCTCCTTTATATACCAGCAAAAGAAAAAGTTCTTTTATGATTTAAGACATTACTTCTGGGATGATCCACACCTTTATAAAGAAGGAGTAGATGGTATTGTTAGACGTTGTGTTCCTGAGCATGAACAGGAACAAATCCTACACAAGTGTCACTCTGAATCCTACGGAGGACACCACGCTGGAGACAGAACTACACACAAGGTACTACAATCTGGTTTTTATTGGCCTACTCTTTTCAAAGATGCTCATAAGTTTGTCTTATCTTGTGATGAATGTCAAAGAATAGGTAACATTAATAGACATCAAGAAATGCCTATGAATTATTCTCTTATTATTGAACCGTTTGATGTTTGGGGCTTTGATTATATGGGACCTTTTCCTGCCTCCAATGGTTATACACATATTTTAGTTGCTGTTGATTACGTTACTAAGTGGGTAGAAGCTATTCCAACTAGTAGTGCTGATCATAACACTTCTATTAAAATGCTTAAAGAAGTTATTTTTCCGAGGTTTGGAGTCCCTAGATATCTTATGACTGATGCTGGTTCACACTTTATTCATGGTGCTTCCATAAGATGCTTGCTAAGTATGATGTCAATCATAGAATCGCATCTCCTTATCACTGGTAGTCTAGTGGTCAAGTAGAGTTGAGCAATAGAGAGCTCAAATTAATTTTGCAAAAGACTGTGAATAGATCTAGAAAGAATTGGTCCAAAAAACTTGATGATGCATTATGGGCCTATAGAACTGCATACAAAAATCCTATGGGTATGTCTCCTTATAAGATGGTTTATGGAAAAGCATGTCATTTACCTCTTGAACTTGAACATAAGGCTTATTGGGCTATTAAAGAGCTCAATTATGATTTCAAACTTGCCGGTGAGAAGAGATTGTTTGATATTAGTTCACTTGATGAATGGAGAACCCAAGCATATGAGAATGCCAAGCTTTTCAAAGAAAAAGTCAAATGCTGGCATGATAAGAGGATACAAAAGCGTTAGTTTAACGTAGGAGATTATGTGTTATTATTCAACTCTCGTTTAAGATTTTTTGCAGGAAAACTTCTCTCAAAATGGGAAGGTCCCTCCGTTATCGAGGAAATCTATCGTTCTGGTGCTATAAAAATCAACAACTTCGAAGGCACAAATCCGAGGGTGGTAAACGGTCAAAGAATTAAACATTATATTTCAGGTAATCCTATCAATGTTGAAACTAATATTTCCCTAATAATAAAGCAGCTATTGTTTTTGGTCGTATGTCATTAGCGTTTTTGCAGAAAAGCCCCTGTGATTTTTGATAAACAAACCCACAGTCCTCATCATAACTCAGCCTGAACCGGTACGACGGAGAAAAAAAACTAGCCCGGCCACCCAAACGACCCTGCCTCCCAATCCCATCTCCTCCGCGCGCTCCCGCCCCGGCTCACCGCGCGCCGCCGGCCACCATCGTCGCTGAGCCGCCGTTCGTCGCCAGCACCCGCGGATCCGGCCGCCCCTCACCTTCCCATTCGGCTGCACCTCCCAGCGCCGCCGCCCCTGCGAAGCTCCACCGCTGGAGGATCTCCTCCGCCTGGATCCACATCCCCATGGTCGGAACGGGACTTCCTCGAGCCCCCCGGATGCACGCTGTTGCTGGTGGAGTTGCGCTGGTGGAGTTGGAGCACGCCGGCGCTCCGGCCGCCCTCTTCCTCCCTGTTCCCTCCCATCCCTCCTACTACAGCCAGGGCTGTAGCCGCCCTCTTCTCTCCACGTACCCCTCTTCCTCCCTGTTCCTTCCCACCCCTTCTCCCGCAGGCTCCAACTGTGGTGGTGGGGGTGAGCAGCTACCGTCCGGTGGCCTGGGGAGTGAGGAGGGCGCCGTTCTAAAGCACGAGAGCTCGGCGCATGGCGACAGTATAGATCGGCAACAGCGGCGGCGACGGCCCAACGGTGAAAGAGGATGGTTGCATGATGATCTTGTTCTGATCAATTCTGAAATAGGAATGGAGGACTACTATGGTGGTCGTTGTTGAGGATGCTGGGTTACCTGACAGTAGGTATGCTAATTCAAAATTATTGGTTGGACGTACAGTCTCAAGTCTCAACCTAGCAAGAACACTTTCATGCTGATACATTTTTTTGTCTAAAAAAATATTTAGTCCTTTTTATCTTGGAACAATAGAAATTCTGCAATTGTCGTCCTACAACACATGCCTTACAATTTCTTCACTGCAATCTTATGCTACAACATATGTCTTATGTATTTCACTTTGTATCAGTTTACTTGCCAGATTTTAAATTGGAGCTCAGGATGAACTGAAGAGAGGATACTTCAACATGTATGTGCTAAAAGGCAAATTAATTTGAAAGTTTATTGTAACTGGTACACAGTATTGGCATTAAAAGCGCGAGCGCTGTGAGGGAAGCCAAGCAAGTTCCTGCTAGGTAAAAAAAAGGTGTCAAAACTTTTGTTTCTTAAGTCACCTCAAAGAGATGTGTGTTTTATACTTCTTTTTGTATAAGGATGTGCTCAGCGACACATCAAATTCTTAACATGAGCTTTATCTAGATGATTTTGATTTATAAGTTGTTCAAAAATAATACTGACTGCAGTTGTCTTACTCCAGATCGTGAAGAAATACACTTTGTCTTATGGGATCATCCTGATTGTCATCAAAAGCAAAGGTCCCTAAACAATCAAATTGCATTTATGTGCTCTGACATCTTCGTGTTTCTTTTAGTGGAGAGTAGTACAAATTGTCAATTTCACATGCCAATACTAATTATTCACCTAGCTTATGCAAATTATCTAGCATTTTCCGTTCAGATATGATCTGCTGCAAACACCATAAGTCACCACTCACCAGCACATGACCGTTCCCTCTAGAACTTTGACCGTCATGTCATTTGATGGAGAAAGAACAAGATGGCCGAGCGACAAACTGAACAACGCCGGAAAGCTGCAACAAACAACTGGTGGCAGCACATACACTTGTTGAGCTATGGAGGCACCCATGCGCCTGCATATTTTTTCTAGCAATTCAACGTTTTATTCTCTTAATAGAACCTCAATAATCTACATTTCAAAAGTTTTACTTGCCTATGAAGATATTCTTTCTACCTATAATAAACCAAAGGAGGACTGGTTTTTCTTCTACCACATTTACTAATTCTTTCACTTTTTAGTTTTGCTTCAGAGAGCTTAAAATTTTCTGACACAACTATCTCTAAAGTCTGTGCCAATCTTATTTTTCTAATTTTTGACATAGTGATATATTTCAAGACAACGGCTGGTCAACTTATCTTCTCTATATGTGATCCTGAGCTGATTTGAAGGTCCCATATTTTCTTGAGTGGCAGGCTGGTGAGCAGGACGACGGCCATAGTTCAGAGAGCGTTTGATTTCAAGAGAGATCATTGGGGACGAGTTCATAACCATGTTACTGTCAAGTTTTAGCAATATAGTCCAGAGAGTGGTTAAACAAACTTCTTCTTTATATGCCTTTTCACTTTAGGTTATTTGTGAGAACTTTTAGTACGTGTCCTTGTCAACGCTAGAACTGCTGACAACTTTGAAACAAAAATATTCAGAGAAATTGTTCCATGGAACAAGTTAAACGAAGATTCTATTATTCATTTGTGATTGTTTGCAACATACAAAGATTGATATATTGAAGTTTGTAATGGCTAATGGCCAAACATAAGAATCTGTTCCTGATACTCCTTTTCCCTTTTCTTAATATCATCACATAAATATTAGAAGCTTTCTAACATACGAATATTTTAGGTTTTAGAAGAGGTAGAGAAAGAGTTGTTCAGACAATTCAGTGCAGAAGCAACACCTCCAAGGTGAGAAATATGTTTCTGTTTAGCCTTCTTTGCTAGCTGTGTTCCTCTGCATTTTTTACTGAACTGTGCTCCTCTGTTTGGATGATTATTGGAGATAAAGAGAGATGATATGGAGACCACGAGTATGTGTGTATGGATCGGGGAGTGGTAGATTTTGGGCCAAATACATTATAACCAGCAACCAACTTCATAAATAGATGCATTACCCTCTCCTTTGAAATGAATTTTTGCATGGAACATTTCTTATTTCTTTATCTGTTAGTGCTTGATTCTATCTCTGCTCTGTCTGAGGCCACCGGCGCCGATGTGACCGAGGTGGAGGTGACTGGCAAGAGGGAGGCTAGCGCGACCAATTTCCTCGAGCTGTTCAACTTATTAGTCCTTGCAATTCCAAATTCACATAGGTATGTAGGTTGTAACGGCACTGCTGTAGCCATCGCTGCCTTCTCCAATCCTTGGTAGCAGATTAATGCATAGTAGGTGAGTGCTTCAGGCTGTAGATTTGGCTCGCTTCCTGCGTACCTCATGTCTCATGTGGTTAAAGCTATGCGAGTAATTATGAAGGCTTGATCACCAGGAAACATCCATGTCAATTATGTGTTTGCTGAATTTCCTTAAGCATATGGGATTCAGTTGTTTGATGAATTGCCCCCAAAAGGTTTTGATGAATTTCCTTAAGTAGGCTTCTTTTCATAGTTAATTTCAGTAGATCTTGCTTTATCTGTACACATGAATGTAAGGATCTGTACAATTTGTTGATGGTTTGGCAAGTAATGTAAATCTTCCAATTGACGATTCTCCAGGATTCTGCATTCTAAGTTTCTCTCTTTCATCCCTGTAGGGTTATCCTGGTTTTGTTAGCGTCATAACTCTCAGTGAATATAAGTCCATTGTTTCTTTTTTTATTGATATGTGAGAAAAGTGGATGTGCATGCCTCCATTCAAACAAAGGCTGAATCTTACTGTAAAGCAAATTCAAACCCATTGAGACTAGCTTTTCCAAGACTTAAATTATTGAGAGTGTCACTTTCATACATCATGATTGGTGCTATAGTTATACTTAACATACAAAAACATTCATATCTTGCTGGAAGCTGTGCTTCTCTACTTTATACATGTTTTTTGATGTGCAATGCTGCCGGTTACTACATTGCCTGCCACATGCTCCGACGAATGTCTCAGTTATGTAGCGAATACGTGATTTGAACAAAATTATTACGAGCTTTGTTATTTTCACATGGATGGGTTCATGGATTAAGGTATCCTATTTTTCCTTTGTATTGTCATGGCCACAAAACTACTATTAGTTACTTACACATTTAAACTCATTTCTACTATAATGCGTACATTACTTGGAGAAGGAACTGCCTTGCAAGCTAAACGTTTTCTGTCTTACACACATCCGAAAAATCTTCAACCCTCATTGTATATAATATATTATAAATCTTCAACTCTTACTGTATAATTATTTTGCGGGGTAACTCTCATTGTGTAATAAAATTGTATATCTTCAACCTCGATGTATAATAAAATTACAATCTTCAAGGTTCTGTAATGTTTTTTTAGAACACGTGAAACGTGTGCCATACTTTCATAGAAGGCTAATGGTTGACAATCCATATTTTGTGGTTTTATATTTGGTTTCATTTGATTGTTGAAATATAAGTACACTATAAACCTAACTATAGGTACTAAACCTAGCCCATGCTTGATTATAAGTTTATATCACACATTATTACTATTGAAAGCTATATTAAATCCTAAATTTGACTCTTCTGATAATGAAATGAAGGTGAGGAATGTCATCTTTCTTTGGCAGAAGAAATTATGTTTCAGTTTTGATTTTATTTTTTAATGTTCTATATGTATTTTTATTCTTATGCTTGATTTTAAAAAAAACATCTGATCAGAAATGCTTATATCTTAACTTAATCAACAAATCAAAGAACTCATTCATTTCTAAGCCATTTTGCAAAGATTGGCCAGCTGAAATCACTATTCTCCTTCATGTTATTCCTGAACACACATTCCCATCGCTATGCATATTGGATGGGGATGTCATTTATTTTCTCCCGTTGCAACGCACGGGCCTTTTTGCTAGAAAAATGCATAGAATCTAAATATGATATTATTTTAGTTGTTAAATATTTCTAAAATATTATTTTTAGTGTAAATTTAATATATAGTGCATGATCCGTTTTTCTTTCGTACCAGCGATGATCCGACTTACAAGTAAACATCCATTAAAACCAGATTAAGAGGAAAGAAAACATTGATAACCACGCATGCACACCTATGAAAAATCTCGCGGGTAAAACAACATATTTCTCATCTTATTCTGAGCGAGTGTGCGTGCGCGCAAGAAAGAGACGCCTTAGGACTGACCACATTCAAACACATTTTTGGTGTGTCAGCACATCGCCAACACAAATGTGATGCCATGTGAAAATAAAGGACATGGACCTATTAGAGTCTTGAATCATGATTGTTGGGTTAAGAGTGTGTGTTATTTTTTCTCCCGTTGCAACGCACGGGCTCTATTCCTAGTATTATTGAAACCATAACCCCTGAGGAATATATAAGGGACACTTTCCAGAATGTTCCAGACTCCGAAAAGGCATAGGTACGTGGTACGGTAAGTAAACCGACTCCAAAACAAGTCTAATGGCAATTTTTATCAGTTTTGGATTATTTAAGAATTCGAGGAAGAAAGAAGTAGTCCCAAAGGGACACGAGGCTCCCACAAGAGAGGAGGCCGTGCCGCCCCTGTAGGGCGTGCCCCCCTGTCTCGTGGGCACCTCGTGTGCCTCCCGGACTCCGTTTTCTTGTATGTTACGTATTTTGGTCTGTAAAAATTCATTATATTCTCCCGAAGGTTTTGACCACCGTATCATGCAAATATCTTCTGTTTTTGTTTCGAGCTGTTTCCGTTGCAGATTTAGAGCACCATGACTTCTCCCTCCTCCAACAACGAAGACAAGGAAGCTTGGCTATTGAAGATAGAGTTCAAAAGAGAGGAACCAGAAGAGATCAACAAGGATGAAGGGATCAAGAAGGCCATGGAGGTTCAAGCTCGGTGGTGAAAGAAGAAGACATCCCTCAACATTTACCTAACCTTTTCACTACAACAGAGATTGAAGCTTTCAAGATGATTGAGTTAGCCCGCATACAGAACAAGTATCTCACACAGGAGAATATTTTGTTGAAGGATCATATTGCTGGGCTCAAGGGAATTATCCGCAAGTTGGAGGAGCTTCTACGCTCGATGTGCGATTATCCACCGTCATCATCACCACCTCCATCACCTCCGAGGAAATAATCACATGGGTATGAGCACTCCCCTTGGCAACTGCCAAGCTTGGGGGAGGTGCCCCGGTATCGTATCACCATCACACTCCTATCTTTACCGCTTTATTTTGTTCGCTCCTTTTAGTAGTTTCTTGATCTAGTAGATTGAAGTTTGATATCAAGTAGTTTGGAGTTTTGCATTGTGATCTCTTTATGTAATCGAGTCCGTGTGCTATCTATAATAAGATTAGTGTTGAGTCAAGGGCTTTGCTATGTTGCTATGATCTTGAGAAAGTAGAAAGAACGAAAGAGTTCATATTGATCTTATGGATAGTGATAACTTCACACATAGAAAGTATGAGGCATAAAAATTGTTGAGAGTTGATGAACGTAGCCTTGGTCATCGTTGCAATTAATAGAAAGTAATAAGGAAAGAGGGGTTCACATATAAATATATCATCTTGGACATCTTTTATGATTGTGAAGCACTCATTAAGTATGACATGCTAAAAGAGTTGACGTTGGACAAGGAAGACAACGTAATGGTTTATGTTTTCCAACATCTTAGTTAAAGTATATTGTCATTGACCTTCCAAACATGTTGAGCTTGCCTTTCCCTCTCATGCTAGCCAAATTCCTTGCACCAAGTAGAGATACTACTTGTGCTTCCAAATATCCTTAAACCCAGTTTTGCCATGAGAGTCCACCATACCTACCTATGGATTGAGTAAGCTCCTTCAAGTAAGTTGTCATCGGTGCAAGCAATAAAAATTGCTCTCTAAATATGTATGACCTATTAGTGCAGAGAAAATAAACTTTGTACGAACTTGTTGTGGAAGTAATAAAAGCGACAGACTGCATAATAAAGGTCCACATACAAGGGGCAATATAAAGTGACGTTCTTTTGCACTAAGACTTTATGCATCAACCCTAAACACGCATGACAACCTCTGCTTCCCTCTGTGAAGGGCCTATCTTTTACTTGATGTTCTTTATGCTTGAGTCAAGATGATCCTCAACTTTCCCTTTTGATTTTTATCCTTTGGCAAGCTCTTCGTGTTTGAAAGATCATGATACATATATCCAATTGGATGTAAGTTGGCATAGGCTATTATTGTTGACATCACCTAAAGGTGAATACGCTGGGAGGCAACACAATAAGCCCCTATCTTTCCTGGTGTCCGGCTGAAACTCTATAACCACAAGTGTTGCGTGAGTGCTAACAATTATAGGAGACTACGAGATAGTTGAGAATGTGAGCTTGTTGAAAAACTCTATTATTGACTCTTTCTGATGTTACAGTGAATTGCAATTGCTTCAATGACTGAGATTATAGTTTGTTAGTTCCCAATGAAGTTTTTGAACCAAACTTGACATTGTGAATTGCTTATTACTTGAGCTTAGGAAATCATATGACAAAAATCTATATATGTTGCTGTTATTAGAATGATCATGATGCCCTCATGTCCGTATTTTATTTTTATCGACACCTCTATCTCTAGACATGTGGACATATTTTTCAATTTCGGCTTCCGCTTGAGGACAAGCGAGGTCTAAGCTTGGGGGAGTTGATACGTCCATTTTGCATCATGCTTTTATATCTATATTTATTGCATTATGGGCTGTTATTACACATTATATCTCAATACTTATGGCTATTCTATCTTATTTTACAAGGTTTACCATGAAGAGGGGGAATGCCGACAGCTGGAATTCTGGCTGGAAAAGGAGCAAACGTTGGAAACCTATTCTGCACAACTCCAAAAGTCCTGAGACTCCATGATACAACTTTTTGGAATTAATAAGAACTTATGGGCGAAATAAATAGGCCAGGGGGCCCACTCCCTGTCCAGGAGACAAGGGGCGCCCCCCCCCTAGGGCGTGCCCCCTATCTCCTGGGCCCCCTGGTGGGCCTCCGGCGTCCATCTTCTGCTATATGAAGGGTTTTGTCCTGGAAAAAATCATGGGCAAGCTTACGGGACGAAACTCCACCGCCACGAGGCGGAACCTTGGCAGAATCAATCTAGGGCTCTGGCAGAGCTGTTCTGCTGGGGACACTTCTCTCCGGGTGGGGGAAATCATCAGCAACGATCCTTTCATCGAGAGGGGGTCAATCTCAATCAACATCTTCACCAGCACCATCTCCTCTCAAAACCCTAGTTCATCTCTTGTATCCAATCTTGTATCAAAACCACAAATAGGTACCTGTGGGTTGCTAGTAGTGTTGATTATTCCTTGTAGTTGATGCTAATTGCTTTACTTGGTGGAAGATCATATGTTCAGATCCTTTATGTATATTATTACTCCTGTGATTATGAACATGAATATGCTTTGTGAGTAGTTACGTTTGTTCCTGAGGACATGGGTGAAGTCTTGCTATTAGTAGTCATGTGAATTTGGTATTCGTTCAATATTTTGATGAGATGTATGTTGTCTTTCCTCTAGTGGTGTTATGTGAACGTCGACTACATGACACTTCACCATTATTTGGGCCTAGAGGAAGGCATAGGGAAGTAATAAGTAGATGATGAGTTGCTAGAGTGACAGAAGCTTAAACCCTAGTTTATGCGTTGCTTCGTTAAGGGTTGATATGGACCCATATGTTTAATTCTGTGGTTAGGTTTACCTTAATACTCCTTTTTGTAGTTGCGGATGCTTGCAATAGGGGTTAATCATAAGTGGGATGCTAGTCCATGTTAGGGCAGTACCCAAGTGCCGGTCCATCCACATATCAAATTATCAAAGTACCGAACGCGAATCTTACAAACGTGATGAAAACTAGCTTGACGATAATTCCCAATGTGTCCTCGGGAGATCCTTCTTCATTATTAGTATTTGTCCAGGCTTATCCTTTGCTACATAAAGGATTGGGCCACCTTGCTGCACTTTATTTACTTTATTTACTTTTTGCTCGTTACTATTTATCTTATCACAAAACTATCTATCACCTACTATTTCAGTGCTTGCAGAGAAAACCTTACTGAAAACCGCTTATCATTTCCTTTTGCTCCTCGTTGGGTTTGACACTCTTACTTATCGAAAGGACTGCGATAGATCCCCTATACTTGTGGGTCATCACCCCTCTCAGCCAATCCGGCTCATTAAGGTGACTGCAGGCGAGGCCATCGGCCGCCCTCCCGGCCCAATTGAAGGCGCGTGGGTATCAACCCATGCATGCATGTCTTCCCATATTCCGCGCGTCTGACGTTTGCCTTGCGTCGTGCATGCGGCATACGTGGCGCAAGAGACGGGCGTAATGGGACGCGTGGAGCGACGGTTCCCTGGAAAGGAGAGTAAATGAGCAGCGGCCCTGCGGTCTCGAAGGGACACGCGGGCCGCCTCTTTACTATTCACCGCAGGGTGATGCAAGCATGCTTTGATCACCCGTGCGCGCAATCCCCACGCCACGCATGCAACGCGGGGCGTGGGAGAATGCAGCGGGCGGAAAAATCACCCCAAGTGAAACGGCCCCGGCTGCCCGCGATCGTTCTAGGCCTAGCCCAACAACGTGTCGCTCTTATGTGTGGCCCAGGCCCGGGGGCTCCTGTCGGTGTACCAAAGTAGGGGTGCTCCTTTGTACCCCTTATTCGCGCATGGGTAGTCAGAGCCGCACCCATGACCACACTTAAGCAGGGCAGAGACAGGAAATCAAAGCCACAAGACGGTCAAAGCAACACCAAGACAGAGGCATAAAGAGCAAGAATGCAAGGTGGTTTCCCCGGACAAGACCATTGCCAGGGTGGCCTCCACGGCCCCGGCAAGGACCTTGCCGGGGCAGCTTACCCGATGCCAGCGAAGCACGCCACCCTTGGGCCCTAGTTTCTCCAGCGCCACAAACCATGTTGGGACTGGGGCTCGGGAGGTGCCTCCGTGATGGCATGAAGATCTTTGTGAAGACAAGAAACACTTCAAATCAGAAGAGAATTAGAAGAAGACGAACCTCGGTCAGATCTTTGCCGAGGAGACCCACAAGACCCCCGGCAAGACCCTTGCCGTGGACGACCGCAATGCCACGGCAAGGCCCTTGCCAAGGACGTCCACGAGGCCACAGCCAGGACCTCACCCGCAGAGCTTCTACGGCAGGCGCATGTGTGTCGACATAAGGCTTCTCTGCCAACTCAGTGCATGCCTACGTGGTGGCATGCAAATCTTCGTGAAGGCCCTACCACCGCGCCACCTCAGCAGCCTGCCAGCCTACATGGCGCTGACCGCCTCGATGGCCTAGGCGCGTGTCAAGGCAGGGCGAAGCGGCGATAAAGTGAAGGGGACACGTCAGAGGTGCATTAAATGCATCTTGTCCCGTAATGACAGGCGATAGGCTTAGACACAGTACCCCGATGCCACCTCCTGGTGCCACTATGGCGATCCCCTTGCCTATAAAAGGAGGCCAAGGCATCCAGGAGAAGGATTCGGACCCTTGGACAAGTTACGCTCACTATAACTAGCTCAAGAACTCCAAGAACACAAATATACACACCAAAGCAGGACTAGGGTATTACGCATCCTCGCGGCCTGAACCTGGGTAAACGACCTGAGTGTTTGTGCTGACTACTGATCCCACTCTTCTCACCACCCCGCGCCCTGCAACCATAGTAGGGATTCTTGTGATCCCATAGGTGTCATTTCCCACTGATAGCGCTACTGATAACTATCTATAGCGCTTGTTCATATGGCGCTGCTGCTGCTAAGCCAGCGCTACTGGTAAGTATTTTCCAACGCTATTGCTAATATTTTTGCTTTCACAGATTTGCACCCTCTACGTATTTGTGATGTATCTATACAGGCTCTATACAATAGTTTCGTCACATCATATTCAACATACACTATTCTCACATATCATAGACATACAGTAGTCTCATCACACCATCATCATCATCATCATTTAACACAAATATCATCACATCTCGAAAATAGCGATACATAAGTGCTATCATGTCATGTCTCGAATAAGTGCAACTGCATGGTCATGGCACACCCACAAGTTTCATCATCTCTATCTACAACATGATGTATAAGAAAAGAGCGATCAGCATGAGGAAGAGTGCGACTATGTAGTACCGGTGGTCCCGCCCCTGCTCATGCTGGAGTGTCCACCTCAAGTAACTACTTTCCGCTTCGGCTCTGGTGTCGAACCCTCTGTGGCTAGCACCCGGGTACTTGTGCACCTGGGCCTGAGCGGCTGGCTAGTGGTCATAGACTCCTAGAACCCTCCCAACGTACACGGCGTAGTAGTCCTTCGCCACCTCTGATCTAGGTACCTGCATCGTGAGTTGATTTGAACGATAATATGCAATATATTGTACTTACGAAAACAAAGAGGCATGATTAGCAAAATAAAAGCAACCAATAGGAAACATAAATGATGAAGTTCCTCATACCCAAACTAATTAACTAGAGTGATCTACGCTAGTTCAGGACCACGATTTAGTTACATCACATAGTTTCGCCGTGCATAATTTCAAATTTTGCCATAGAAAGATAGTAGTGATAAGGCACACTAGTTCAGGACCATGGTTTAGTTACATCACATTGTCATTGACAATTAGTTCTCCATGTCGGTGTTCAAATCTACATAGTCAGGGAGGAAGCACTTGAGCTTCGTGAAAGGCTTTACGTCCAGATGCTGAGTGACTAGTAGTGCCCGGACATCAACCCGCGTGATTGGCCCATGGTAGAGCATCCCTGTTGGTTCGAGGACTTGCTTCATGATCACTTGGGCTAGTTCACATTGTACGTGATAAAACTCAGCTCGGATTTGATGATCCAGTGTCTTTCCTATGCTTGTGGCCCAGCTGACAATCTCGGCATCTTTGGTAGTAGCTGACATGCGAAGGCGTTGATTATCCCTTCTATACTCCATCAGGTGATGCATCAGGTAGAATCCATCAACCCTACTGTTGTGCGGTTGCTGGATGCAGCAGAAGTCGGTCTTATGGTGGAAGACCAGCCCGGTCTTCCTGTGCCTTTTCACCTTGATATATCCACTAGACAGGCTGAAGGTTAACAGGGCACTATCGAGAACACTCTTTACGTGCGTGTAATCCTTTTTCTTGAGGTTCTTCGACGAGTCCAAGTACATAGCATGGGAGTATTCCGGGTACAGAAGGATGAGGATGGCGCCGCCCCTGCTACGCAAATTAAGTACACCTCAAATTAGCCTCCATGCTTGCAAAGGAATGATTAACATGTACGAATGGATATGCGCGGATGACTTACAAGGGATGATAAGGCAGGAGAATCGCTTCCTTGTCCTTATTAGCGATCATGAATTTGCCAAGGTACTTGCTTGCATAGTCACGGTGCTCTTTGCAAACTGCCAAGAAGTTCTCGTGCATATAGTATGGGTCCGTGATGCAGATATATTTTATGCTCTCCATCCTGATGAAGTAGTTGAGATACAGAGCATACATGCGGATGAACTAGAAATCCAGCTTGGTCATATGGAACATGTTGTAGATGTAGTTAAATCGCAGGAGGAACTGATGCGCGGGCCAGGTATCGACATACAACTTCCCACTCGACACCTAAGCCGTGTAAAGCGGGTATCCTGGATCTTCCAGGATCAGAAGGCTTCTCTCTCTGGCCAGCACATCTTCATTGTTTAGTATGTGATCTAGCTCTTTGGCAGGTAGGATTGGCTCGCCGGCGACATGGAAACGCGTCTTACCTTCGACAGGTATTCTGTCTACCACCCGGGGGTTCAGAGGCGGTTGGCTGCTTGAAGCACCTATGGCGCCTTTAGGGCCTTTCCTGGGCGGTCTCTTCCTTTGCTTCTTCGCGGGTGGTGGTAGTGAGCCCACCATACCTTCCCTAACCACCACCCCTAGTGTCGTCGGGCTAAATAGTGGATGAGCCTTGGGGGATTGCTGGGCAGAGGCGGTATCTGGAGGCGTATCCTGCGAGGATGGCTTGAAGAGAGACCTTTTGCATTCCGCCTTAGGATGTTCCGGCTTCGGCAAATCAGGCAGCATCAAGTCAGCATCTCCATGCTCATAGCCCGAGTCTTCGGCGTCCTGAGCCATCAATCGATCATAGGTGGTATTAAAATACTTGTTCAGGTCCTCATCATCATCCTCCATGTCATCATCAACATTTGCTTCTTCGACAGTGGGGGCGACATGATCTAGCACTAATGGAGGCTCTCCATAACGTCGTACGCTACCATCATCCGCCATGACAGGTGCAGGTAATTTTGTAGGTGGGGTGGTGTTCATACCTTCTTGAGAAGGTGGCGTTGGCGTGATACTGGGCGCCTCAAGACGAAGAAGAGACTTCGGCCAAGGCAAGAACCAGTTCTTGCATGCGTCAATCATCTTAGGGGTCTCGTCGTCATCGACTGGTATTGGAGGAGGCAAATCCTCGAAGCCCGCTAAGACACTGGCCATCTTAACCTTGAAGACCCCATCGGGCATCTCTCGGTTGTGGAACATGCGGTCCTTCGTCTTCATGATGGTTGCCTTTCCCACAACCACCTTCTCGCCCATGATGTCATACTGAAAGTGCTACTATCGACTAGGGCGGGGGGGGGGGGGGTGAATAGGCGATTTTTATGAAAGTCTTCAAAACTTAGAAGTTTCAAAGACAGACAACAGAAATGACCTAATTAATATGCAGCGGAAGATAAACTATCCTAAGCAAGCCATAGTCAAGTATGCAATGATGTGAAAGTACAGGACTAATAGCAGCTAGGTAGTAAGGATCAGGATGGAAGATAGTATGAAGCCAATCAACAGTAGTAGTCAAGCAATGAACTCAAACAGATACACAGATAGGCAATGACTTCACGAAGACAAACTTAAGTAAGGTTGGGAAGGGATAGAACCAGTCGCTTGTTGAAGACACAAGATTTGTTAGACCAGTTCCAGTCGCTGTGACAACTGTACGTCTGGTTAGGGAGGCTGAGATTTAACTCAGAAGACCGTGTCTTCATCTTATTCCCCTTGAGCTAAGGACACCCAGTCCTCACCCAATCACTCTGGTAAGTCTTCAAGGGAGACTTCCAAACCTTCACAGACTTCGTTCACCGGCAATCCACAATGACTCTTGGATGCTCAGAACGCGACGCCTAACCGGCTGGAGGATTCACAGTCCCCAAGTGTAATAAGTCTTTAGGTCACACAGACAGAATGACTTCAGTGATGCCTAACACTCTTTGGCTCTTGGTGTTTGGGCTTTATTCTCGCAAGGATTTCTCTCTCTCTCAAATGCTTCGAGGTGGGTTGCTCTCAAACGACAAAATCCGTGCACAAACTCTAAGCAGCCACCAATTTATGGTGTAGGGGGTGGGCTATTTATAGCCACTAGGCAACCCGACCTGATTTGTCCAAAATGACCCTGGGTCACTAAGGAACTGACACGTGTTCCAACGGTCAGATTTCAAACACACGTGACAGCTTTACTTGGGCTACAAGCAAAGCTGACTCATCCAGCTCTGGATAAGATTTGCTCTCATTGTCTTCACTCGAAGACATAGGATTTGAGTTGAGCATCACTTCAGTCACTCTGACTTAGTTCACTTGGGCCCCACTTAACAGTACGGTGGTTCCTATGACTCAACAAAGAAGAAAAGGAAACAACGAAACCACACAGTCTTTGCGCACCATAGTCTTCACTTAATGTCTTCTCATGTCATAGTCTTCAATATGAATATCTTCTCATACCACCATTGTCTTCAATGTCTTCATACATTTTTAGGGGTCATCTCCGGTAGGTAAACCGAAACAATGAGGGACACTACCTGCGTTATCCTGCAATTCTCACAAACGCATTAGTCCCTCAACCAACTTTGTCGTCAATACTCCAAAACCAACTAGGGGTGGCACTAGATGCACTTACAATCTCCCCCTTTTTGGTGATTGATGACAAACTGGTTGAAGTTTTCAACGGGGATAAAATATGTGAAACTGTAAGGATAGGGAATTGGGAATTATCTTCATAAGTAGCAAGGGCTCCCCCTGAAGATGTCCATATAAGTAATTTGCTTTTGGAATGCAAATGCACATGGCAGGTTGTACTTGTGGATATCCTCTTCAACTTATGAAGATAGTTCATCATGCATGAAATGATATAGCAAGTAGAATGACATGCATAATGAAAAATGGACGTCTGCAAAATGATCTAAGTGCGGAAGTTATCATCGCACATGCGGAATTTATCATCGCATCACAGTGAAGCAAATAAGTAGCAGACGACCATCAAGTTTAGGTGTTACAACTCAGAGAACCAAATGTTTCAAAAGCAAGAGTTGTAAGCACGAAGCAAAATATAATGCAACCGCCCATGAACCCGCTTGAAGACTATCAACTCATACGCTTCTCCCCTTTTGTCAGTAAGGACCAAAAAGGTTTGAAGACATAGAGCATCTACTCGTCCTCATGAGTAGGTGAAGCAGCAGGAGGAGGAGGTGGTGAAGTAGCATCATCTTCATCATCGATCACTCTGGCATTTACCGTTGCCGCGGAGGAAGAATATTCAGAGTCTTCAAGAGATGGAGTGCGACGTAGGACAGCAGTCCGTGGAGGAGTGGAGTCAAACTGGAATCTTTCATTGAAGCCATCGTCTTGAAGATCTGCTTCAGCACTTAGCAGGGTCAAACTCTTCCATGATCGCCGGCAAGTTTCATGAGCAACAAAGGCATTCTTGGTGGCAAGGTTGCGAATGCGATTGACATCCACCAAGAGGCTTTGCATCTATCTCTTGAGCCAAAAATGATGCTTATCCTATTTCTGATGAAGGGCCACAAGAAGTTCTCGGTCATTGAGAACACGAGAACGCTTCCGAGGCCTTTGTGCAATGGTGCTTTCAGTGGCTTCAGTAGGTGCTCGATGAGGCAGACGAGTATTTCCAACCAATGGATAGATTCATGTCGCTGCTTGAACACCTTCAATGGGTTGAGTGAAGCTTTGGTGCTCGGCATTCTGAAGACAAAGAGGCCTCTTGGCAGGGTCAGAGTATATAGCTTCAACTGACATATCAACCTCTGGCAAAAAGATCATATGATTGCGAGTAGAGGGATGATAGTTGACAGATGAGTGTCTCTTGATGAGGCGCATGACCCACGGAGCATAAAACTTTAGACCAAATAGGTCAGAGCCAGAAGCAGCAAGTTGCCTGATGAAGAATTCTTGAGTGTTGAAGCTGATGCCATTGAGAATATAGAAGACCAAAGTCTTCATAGCTCCTTCAAGCTTGGACGCTGAGGAATGTCCTTTGACAGGCCATAGAGTTCGCCTGATGATATGATATATGGTGCGAGGCAGATACTCAAGGTCTTCAACAAAGAACTCTGTTGGATATTCAGCGTTAGATGGCAAGGGCTTCATCATGCTCAACATCTAGCTCATATTGGGTTCTGGCTTATGGAAGATACTCTCCACTGCATTGCGGTGTAGCTGACAGTCAGGTTCATATAGTTCTCCAGGAGTGGCTAGCCCTGTGAGCTCGATGATATCCATAGCTTTGGCTTCATGATGAACATTTCCAGTCATCCACTCGAGAACCCATGTCTTGATGTGTCTGTAGTAGCCGCGAATGTGTAGAGTAGCATAGAATTGAAGCAATAGCTCTTCATTCCAATGTTCTTTGTCTGTTACAAAGTGGAGCAGACCAACATCACGAAAGCAATCAAGTGCTTCTTCTAAGCACGGCAGTCCAGAAATGGCTTCAGTGTCAAGGCGCATATGAGGGAAAATGCGCCCTTGATCATATAGATCGCAGGAGTAATAGCTTCTCCGCTGATAGCTCCAGAACCGATCTGATGATATTCTTGGCTTGGAGTAGGGGTTCTTGGCGCTGTCAAAGAAGGTATTGTGTCTTTTGAAGCCATTTGCATTGAAGGACCCTGGTGAGTTTGCAGTACCTGGAAACCTTGGCAGCCTAGGCTTTGGCTTCTGGACCTGAGGCCTATGCTCAACATGATAGTCAAATTGAGGTCCAGAGGTAGTTGACGAAGGTACCAGAATGGGCCATCGGACAGTGGTTTGCTGACCATGACTGTATGCTTGCTCAATTGTATGGGGCCTTGGTGGCGGAACAGGAGCAGGGGCAACAACTGAGGCATTAGGCTGCACAATAGGTGCTTCGGGAGCAGTTGTCTCATTAGCTTCAGGTGCAGCAGCCTCATTGGTTTCAGGTTCAGTGGCCACATTTGCTTCAGGCACACTGGTTGGTGCAGGCTCCACATTAGCGTCAGCCATGACTACGTCATTGGCTTCATTGGCGTTGGTGGTGGTAGCTTCAACATTTTCAACCTCCTCTTGACGAACAGGAGGGTCGGGCACAGGCACGTTCACATCAGGAACTGCTTCTTCAATTACTGGGGGAGTAGGGACACGTACTTCTTCTTGATTTTCCTCGGCTGATGCAGCCGGAATGTCTTCAGCAGCTTGTGCTTCAGACTCGGAGACATTCACAGTTGGAGTAGGTTCAGAAAAGACTTGACGAGCATCAGGTGAATGTTGCACTTCTCCTTCTGGAACGCTCGACAGAGGGACTTGAGGCCTTTGTCCTTTGCAAAGCCTGCGAAATGCTGGCAACGCCTTAGGAGATGGAGATGGCTGGGCCTCAAAGTATTCATCCTCTTCTTGCATGGGGGGTGTACCTTGTTGTTGTTGTTGGGGAGTACTGGGGGAGTCTTGTAGCTGTGGGTGATCAGCCCACGATGCATCCTGAGCAATTGGCGTCAGAGGACGACCAATGCTGATGAGTTCGCTGTTCGTATGAACAGGCGATGATACCACGTCATGTTCGATCTGAGGAAGAACTTCATCATCTGCTACATTGTCATCATGACCAATGTCTTCAGCAGCGGTGGTTATAGCTGCTGGAATATCTTCAGCTTCATGAGCCTCTGTGGGAGCAGGCTCACGGACTATCATCCTTCGTTCTTAATGTTCTGACGTTGGGCGCCACTGAAATGGGTTCAACAACTAAGGGCTCTAGGAAGCAGCCCTAGTCTTCTTGGTCTTGCGCTTCTTCTTGGAGGGAGCGGCATCAGAGGCTTCAGTATTCTTTCTCTTTCTGGCTTCAGCCTCGACAGCCCTGGTCTTCTTCTGTTCTGAAGCGGTTGTGGTGACCTTTGGCTTCGAGCCAGTCATGCTGCTTGGAAAGATAATGCGAGGGGCTTCTTGGCTTGAAGGTTCAGGCTGGTCAGCAGAAAGCTTCTTCTTTTTCTTTGCAGCCATCCTGGGGTCAATGCCAGGACGCCCAAGTGACTTGCGCTTCTTAGCCTCATTGTAGGCGAGCACAAACTTATCAGCCAAACTCTTCATGCGCTCTCGAGAGCCCTGAGCTTCTTCACGCTTCTTCAGAAAAGCTTCTTTAAGCTCATGTAGCATGACTTTGAAGTTTCTGACATCTTGAACACTTAGCTTGTCCACATGCTTCTTGAACTGAGCCTTCTCATAATCAATCTTGTTCTTGAGCTCAACGATGCGCTGAGCGAGAGCTAGCTCAGAATCAATGGCGCCATTGAAGGCGACACTAAGGCCAACGGGAAGCTGCAAATCTTCAAAGCTGAGATTGGGGGTGTCGAACCACTCATCAATGAAGTTGTGGATGATTGCCACATCAAAGAGAGGCAAGTTGTTGAAGATTTCGGCTTCTTCCTTGCTCTTTATCAGCTGCTCAAGGGCATCATCAGCAAGATCTTCATCACTTGACAGATCAATGGGTTCTTCGCGAAGAATGGCAGCAGGAGTCAAGGCTTGATCAGTTGGTCTGACAAGTTGCTTTTTCTTCTCCGTTCTCTTGTGAAGATATCTGCCAGTTGCTCTTCAGTGTTGACGTGAATGATATCGATATCTTTCTTCATAACATGATCTCGGAGAAAGTGATGACGAATTTCAATGTGCTTTGTCTTCGAGTGCTGGACTGGATTGTTGGCTATCTTGATGAAACTTTCGTTGTCGCAGAAGAGAGGTACTTGTTTCAAGTTGATGCCATAATCCTTGAGAGTTTGCTTCATCCATAGAAGCTGGGCACAACAGGATCCAGTAGCAATGTATTCAGATTCAGCAGTTGAGAGTGATACACAGTTCTGCTTCTTTGAAGACCAACAGACAAGTGATCGACCAAGAAAATGACATGTGCCTAATGTAGACTTGCGATCCACCTTGTCACCAGCATAATCAGCATCCGAGAGTCCAACCAAATCAAATTTTGAGCCCTTGGGATACCATAATCCGAGTGTTCGGGTGTAAGCCAAATATCGAAGAATTCGCTTCACAGCTAAGTGATGCGATTCCTTTGGTGCCGCTTGGAATCGAGTACACATGCAAACACTAAGCATAATATCTGGCCTAGATGCACATAGATAAAGCAAAGAAACAATCATGGAGCAGTATACCATTTGATCGAACTCTTTACCATTGTCGTCGGGACCAAGATGGTGTTTGGCTGGCATTGGCATCGTGTAGCCTTTGCAGTCTTCCATTCCAAACTTCTTCAGACAATCTTTGAGGTATTTTTCTTGAGATTTGAAGATGCCATTTCTTTGCTGACGAATTTGAAGACCAAGGAAGAACTTCAGCTCACCCATCATGGACATCTGATATTGCTCTTGCATCATGTACCCAAACTCATCACTATACTTCTGGTTGGTGCAGCCGAAGATTATGTCATCCACATATATTTGGCACACAAACAGTTCGCCATCATATGACTTCGTGAAGAGTGTGGGATCAAGGGATCCAGTTTTGAAGCCTTTGCTCTTCAGGAAGTCTTTGATTGTATCATACCATGCACGAGGAGCTTGTTTGAGGCCATACAGTGCCTTGTTTAGCTTGTACACCATATCAGGATGTTTTGGATCTTCAAAGCCAGGTGGTTGTGCGACATATACTTCTTCTTCAATCTTGCCATTGAGAAATGCACTCTTTACATCCATTTGATATAGCAAGATGTTGTGATGATTAGCGTAGGCTAGCAGTATGTGAATAGCTTCAAGCCTAGCAACAGGAGCAAATGTTTCATCGAAGTCAATTCCTTCAACTTGAGTATATCCTTGAGCCACAAGACTTGCTTTGTTTCTGACGACTTGACCATGCTCATCTTGCTTGTTTTGATATATCCACTTTGTTCCAATAATGTTATGCTTGCGAGGGTCAGGTCGCTGGACAAGTTCCCAAACATTATTCAGCTTGAACAGTTGAAGTTCTTCTTGCATGGCTTGAATCCATTCAGGTTCCATAAAAGCTTCAGCAACTTTCTTGGGTTCTGATATTGACACAAATGAAAAGTGCCCACAGAAGTTTGCTAGCTGTGTTGCTCTTGATCGGGTGAGTGGACTAGGAGCATTGATGTTGTCAATTATCTTCTCTATTTAAACTTCATTTTCAACACGAGGATGAACAGGACGAAGATTTTGCTCTCGCTGATCATTGTCATCATTGGGAGGATTGTCTTCGGTCTGAGCATTGTCTTCAGGTTGATTTGGTGTAGAGATGATAAGTTCCTCTTCAGGCTGTGCTTCAGAGGGCATGATTTCACCAGTTCCCATCAGCTTGATAGACTCGCTTGGAGGAGCTTCATCTAGTGTACTTGGCAGAATCTCTCTCTGTGAACCATTGGTTTCATCAAATTTCACATCCACAATTTCAACGATTTTGTAGAGATAAAGGTTGAAGACTCTGTAGGAGTGTGAATCCTTTCCATAGCCAAGCATGAAGCCTTCGTGAGCCTTAGGTGCAAATTTGACTTGTGATGGGGATCCTTGATCCAGCATCTAGCCCCAAATACTCCGAAGTAACTGACGTTTGGCTTCTTTCTAGTAAGGAGCTCATACGATGTTTTGTTCAGAATCTTATGGATGTACACACGGTTGATGATGTGACATGCTGTATCAATAGCTTCAGGCCAGAACTTTCTTGGTGTCTTGTACTCATCTAGCATTGTTCGAGCCATCTCAATGAGGGGTCTGTTTTTGCGCTCGACGATTCCATTTTGCTGAGGTGTGTATGGAGCAGAGAACTCATGAGTGATTCCCATTGTATCCAGATACAGATCAAGTCCAGTGTTCTTGAATTCAGTGCCATTGTCACTTCTGATGTGCTTGATCTTCACGCCATAATTGTTCATTGCTCGATTTGCGAAGCGCCTGAAGACATCTTGCACTTCACTCTTGTAAAGAATTATATGAACCCATGTGTATCTTGAGTAGTCATCAACAATGACGAAGCCATAGAGACAGGCAGTTGTTGTGAGGGTGGAGTAGTGAGTAGGTCCAAATAAGTCCATGTGTAACAGCTCGAAGGGTTGAGATGTTGTCATGATTGTCTTCGAGGGGTGCTTTGCCCTTGTCATCTTTCCAGCTTCACAGGCACCACACAGATGATCCTTCTTGAACTTGACATCCTCGATGCCAATGACATGCTTATTCTTGACGAGTGAGTGTAAGTTCCTCATGCCAGCATGTCCTAGCCTTCGATGCCAGAGCCAGCATTCTGAAGCTTTTGTGAGAAGACATACGGCAAGCTGTGGACCTGCTGAGAAATCTACCATGTATAGATCATCTTTTCGATACCCTTCAAAGACTAGAGATTTGTCAGATTCCATTAGTACAAGGCAATGATATTTTCCAAATATCACAATCATGTTCAAGTCACAGAGCATTGGACAGACATTAAGTTGAAACCAAGGGATTCAACAAGCATCACTTTATCCATGTGTTGATCCTTTGAGATTGCAACTCTACCTAGACCCAATACCTTGCTTTTACCTGTGTCAGCAAATGTAATGTGACTCTTGTCGGATGGACGTAAGGTTGAGTCCATGAGAAGACTTCGATCACCAGTCATATGATTTGTGCATCCACTGTCCATAATCCATTCTGAAGCTTTTGGTGATGTACCCTATAGTGCAGTTAGGAGGATAGGCTTCACAAGAGTGTTGTGAAGCATAAGCATTTGACACATACAGGGACAGTCACAACTTAAATCAAAGTTAGGACATAGTATGACTGATAAGAGATTCAGATGTGAAGTATACAGAATGACATTTTATCGTGTGTCCTAAATGGGTTTTAGGTCCCCAGCAATAGTATCGGACGCCATTGATTGCTGGCTGGAGACCGTATTCTGCAAAAGAGAGTTAGTTCTTCTTTGCCACCCACATCATTAGTGGTGGCCTAGAAGCAATGAGTCTAAGTGCAGCATCTGAGAATTTTGGCTTTGAAGCCCTAGCAAATAGCCTTGCAGGAGATGAATGATACTCATATGAATAAGCAGAAAAGTTCTTAGTCCTATGAACATAGCAGTATGAAGATACACGCTCATATTCACAAGTCTGAGCATGATTTCCCTGCAAAACATTGGCGTTAGGGTGACTCATGTGAGTCCTGTATCTGTATGAAGCCTTTGGGCCACATGAAGCTATAGGTCTGGGGTTTGTCTTCTTCCTTGGTGGTGTCATGACGACATTCACAGGAAGATTCGCAATGTACTGCTTAGGTACCCAGATCTTCTTCATAGGTGGTCCATTCCTGTAGTTAATACCAATGTACCTGGCAAACACTTCACCATTCTGATTTTTGAACAGCTTATAGTTTGCATCAAAGGATTCATCAATGATAATAGGATTAGCACAGGTAAAGCCAGATAAGGTGGATGGATCTACTGAAGGTTCCTTTGCAGCAACCCATGTGGTTTTGGGGTACTGCTCAGGCTTCCAGTACGAGCCATCAACATGCATTTTCCTTTCGAACCCAACACCCTCCTTCCTAGGGTTTCGGTTCAGAATCTGCTTTTTGAGGACATCGCAGAGAGTCTGATGTCCCTTCAAACTTTTGTACATCCCTGTTTCAAGCAATGTCTTCAACATAGCATTTTCGTCAGCAACAGCAGTGGTATCCTCCGCAGAGGGGTTAGTTACCACATCAGTAGGTGAAGACAATGAAACAGTAGCAGCAGTGGAACATTCAGCAACAGATGTAGTGTTATCACGCTCAATGCATTTTAGACATGGTGGTTCAAATCCATCCTGAGCAGAACTGATCTGTTGAGCGCGAAGTGACTCATTCACCTTTTGGAGATCTTCATGAGCCGCTCTCAATTTCTCAAGCTCTTGTTTCCTTTGAAGATAATCATAGGAGAGCCTTTCATAAGTAGTTGAGAGCGATTCATGACGACCTTCAAGTTCTTGGTACTTAGCATGAAGATTTTTTATGTCATCAACTAAGGACTGTGAACGTGTCATTTCAGCGTCCAATAGGTCATCGCTTTTGTCTAACAGTTTTTGAGTATGTTCCATAGCCTTTTGTTGTTCAGTTGCAATTTTAGCAAGTGTTTTGTAGCTGGGTTTGGATTCACAATCAGAGTCATCTTCACTTGAAGTTTGAAAGTAAGCATCGCGTGATTTTACCTTGGCACCACGTGCCATGAAGCAGTAGGTGGGAGTAGGATCGTCTTCATCATTAGGTTCAGCGTTGGTGTGGAATCATTGTCTTCAGTGTTGAAGATGGACTTGGCGACATAGGCTGTGGCTAGAGCCAGACTTGCAACGCCAGGGTCAGACTCCTCTCCAGACTCCACCTCCGCCTCCTCAGAAGCAGACTCCTCCTCTGAATCCATTTCCTTGCCAACAAAAGCACGAGCCTTGCCAGATGAGCTCTTCTTGAATGATGAAGACTTGGAAGAAGACTTAGAAGACTTTGAGGATTTCTTCTTCTTCTTGTCATCAGAATCATATTCCTTGCTTTTCTTCTTCTTCTTCTCATTGTCCCACTTTGGACACTCAGATATGTAGTGACCAGGTTTCTTGCACTTGTGGCAGGTTCTCTTTTTGTGGTCATGGGTGGAAGCTCCATCATTCCTTGAGCTGGATCGTGAAGACTTTCTGAAGCCTTTCTTCTTAGTGAACTTCTGGAACTTCTTCACAAGCATAGCAAGTTCCTTTCCAATGTCTTCAGGATCTTCAGAACTGCAGTCAGATTCTTCTTCAGATGAGGAAACAACTTTTGCCTTCAAGGCGCGAGTTCGGCCATAGTTTGGGCCATAGATATCTCTTTTCTCAGATAGCTGGAACTCATGTGTGTTGAGCCTCTCAAGTATATCAGACGGATCGAGTGACTTGAAATCAGGACGTTCTTGTATCATGAGGGCAAGGGTGTCAAAGGAGCTGTCAAGTGATCTCAGCAATGTCTTGACGATTTCATGCTTGGTAATCTTAGTTGCGCCAAGAGCTTGAAGTTCATTTGTGATGTTAGTGAGGCGATCAAACGTGAGCTGGACATTTTCATTGTCGTTTCTCTTGAAGCGGTTGAAGAGGTTGCGAAGAACACTGATTCTTTGATCTCTCTGGGTTGAGACGCCTTCGTTGACCTTGGATAGCCAGTCCCAGACTAGCTTCGACGTTTCCAGAGCACTCACACGGCCATACTGTCCTTTGGTCAGATGACCACAGATGATGTTCTTTGCAGTAGAGTCTAGTTGAATGAACTTCTTGACATCAGTGGGGGTGACACCTTCACCAGTTTTGGGAATGCCATTCTTGACGACATACCAGAGGTCGACATCAATGGCTTCAAGATGCATACGCATCTTATTCTTCCAGTAGGGATATTCAGTTCCATCGAACACGGGGCAAGCAGCGGAAACCTTGATTATCCCTGCGGTCGACATAGCTGAAACTCCAGGTGGTTAAACCGAATCACACAGAACAAGGGAGTACCTTGCTCTGATACCAATTGAAAGTGCTAGTATCGACTAGGGGGGGGGTGAATAGGCGATTTTTATGAAAGTCTTCAAAACTTAGAAGTTTCGAAGACAGACAACAGAAATGACCTATGCATCGGAAGATAAACTATCCTAAGCAAGCCATAGTCAAGTATGCAATGATGTGAAAGTACAGGACTAATAGTAGCTAGGTAGTAAGGATCAGGATGGAAGATAGTATGAAGCCAATCAACAGTAGTAGTCAAGCAATGAAGTCAAACAGATACACAGATAGGCAATGACTTCACGAAGACAAACTTAAGTAAGGTTGGGAAGGGATAGAACCAGTCGCTTGTTGAAGACACATGATTTGTTAGACCAGTTCTAGTTGCTGTGACAACTGTACGTCTGGTTAGGGAGGCTGAGATTTAACTCAGAAGACCGTGTCTTCACCTTATTCCCCTTGAGCTAAGGACACCCAGTCCTCGCCCAATCACTCTGGTAAGTCTTCAAGGGAGACTTCCAAACCTTCACAGACTTCGTTCACCGGCAATCCACAATGACTCTTGGATGCTCAGAACGCGACGCCTAAACGGCTGGAGGATTCACAGTCCTCAAGTGTAATAAGTCTTCAGGTCACACAGACAGAAAGACTTCAGTGATGCCTAACACTCTTTGGCTCTTGGTGTTTGGGCTTTGTCCTCGCAAGGATTTCTCTCTCTCTCAAATGCTTCGAGGTGGGTTGCTCTCAAACGACAAAAGCCGTGCACAAACTCTGAGCAGCCACCAATTTATGGTGCAGGGGGTGGGCTATTTATAGCCACTAGGCAACCCGACCTGATTTGTCCAAAATGACCCTGGGTCACTAAGGAACTGACACGTGTTCCAACGGTCAGATTTCAAACACACGCGACAGCTTTACTTGGGCTACAAGCAAAGCTGACTCATCCAGCTCTGGATAAGATTTGCTCTCATTGTCTTCGCTCGAATACATATGATTTGAGTTGAGCATCACTTCAGTCACTCTGACTTAGTTCACTTGGACCCCACTTAACAGTACGGTGGTTCCTATGACTCAACAAAGAAGAAAAGGAAACAACGAAACCACACAGTCTTCGCGCACCATAGTCTTCACTTAATGCCTTCTCATGTCATAGTCTTCAATATGAATATCTTCTCATACCACCATTGTCTTCAATGTCTTCATACATTTTTAGGGGTCATCTCCGGTAGGTAAACCGAAACAATGAGGGACACTACCTGCGTTATCCTGCAATTCTCACAAACGCATTAGTCCCTCAACCAACTTTGTCGTCAATACTCCAAAACCAACTAGGGGTTGCACTAGATGCACTTACACATACAGTAGCGTGCACGGGGTGTCGTCGGCCTATGAAGGATACATGTCTGCGACATCAAACATCTGAAAGGCAACTGAAATGGAAGATTATAGACATGCTGGTGAAACGGGTATGACACATAATTACCGTGAGGGCGTCAAGCTCAGCCAGCGATGAAGGCCCGCCGAGCATGCCAGAGACAGAGGTCCGGCTGCTATGAACAGGAACATGACCTTTTGTGGTTGCTTGGGCAGGTGTTGGTGCTGTGGTGTTCGCCGTGTTGCTCCCGACAAAGCTGGGAAGGGGAAAGTCCTCCGGCCGTGCATTTGCTTTGCTCTTCGACCAATTGAAAATTGCTGGAATCAAGCCGGCCACCGCGTCAGTGACCAACCCACTGACTATCCCGACCAACTCTTCTTTGATCTCAGCTTTGGTCTTATTGACCGCAATCGCGACCTTCTCGTTGATGCTCTCCTGAGTGACCAGCAACTGTCACTTCCTTCTTTCCTCTGGCTCCTCGGGTAGCACATCTTCCACGAGGCACCATCTCCAACACCGTGCACACGTCCATAGGATGGCAGCTTATCCATCGGGACCTTTTTTAGTATGTTCAGGGCCCGGTTGAATGGGGTGTCCACTTGGGCCTCGCCGACAACTGTGATGACTCGTCGCTTTCAGCTGCCTTTTGGTGCTGCTCTTTCTGCAAAAGGAACATTGATGGTTTACTATTGTCACAAAACTTGCAGTCAAATTGATTGCAAGCTAATATGATAATGTGGTAATATAACAATTACCAGAAGTCTCATGAACTCCCTTGTGTTTGGGTCCATGTAAAAGATCTTTCTGACTTTGTCCCACTTTTACCGGGCCTTGATCCAGTCATGCTCCAGCGGGTCGGTGAACTGTGCCAAGGGGTCTGGGATCCCGGGACTTTCACGTTGGGCGTCCTCCTTGGCCCATATGTGCCTCTTCCCCTCATAACCATGGCTTCCGAGAAGGTGAGGAGGTGTGTTCCTGGCCTGGAGCGCCATCATTTTCTCTGACTTTTCCTTGACTCCTTCTTTATCGCAATTCTCCAGGAATTTTGCAAAGTCCTCTGCCGTTATTTTTGGATTATTAGCATGAATCTTGGACCACGGTTCGTTCTTCGCAATCGCTTTTTTCACCCGAACTTTCCAGGAGGACAAGTCGTTGGTGAACGTCACCATCGCCTTGTCATTTATCTTTCTCATGGCGACGTCGTCCCACGACTCTTTATATTTGCGTTCGTCCCGGCCGGGGAACATGAACCTATTGTGCAACTTCTTTAGGAGCATGTGCTCTATATGTGGTATCTGCTTGAACTTCTCGTTGTTGATGTTGGCGGTTTCCCTGAGGATGCATCCAAGTTGATTGCCCCTGCACTTGCGCGCTTCCTCTGGCGTCGTTGGCTCTAACTTCTTGGGGTGCATCTCCGTGACCACAATTTGTCCGATGCCAAGCTCGTTTGGTCTTCGTGTCCTCTTTTTCTTCGGTGCTTTACCGGCTACGATAGCATCATTGCTGGTCTCGGGGGTGGTGTCGGTGCCGGTGCTGGTACCGATGTCGGCATCGGTGTCGGGGTTGGGGTCACTGCCGCCACCATGCAACCCCATCTGGTGTTCGTCCAGGTAATCGAAATAGTGATTTGTTGCCTCGATGGGGTCTGTGAGGCGAGCAGAACCACCCACGACTTCGGCGTCGGTAGACATGTTTCCTATGCAACAATTGTAAATAAAAGATATAATGAATGTTGATTCATTCCCTTCCTGCAAATCCTGGGTACTCCAGATGTTGTAGTTTCTAGCACAAGTCATGCCAAAAATTTTGGCATGACCTTTGCTAAAAAGTGGACATATGGAGCGCCTGAAATTTGCCGGAAGGAAATGAATCAATATTCCAGCAAAACATAGGCCACTCGGATATGACATGGCAACATCATATGACAAATTAACCAGATATGACATAGGCTATCTCAAGAGAACATGGCAACATCATATGACAAATTAACCAAGTTCATATAACATATGACTTTTTTATAGCTAATTTATATACCTACAAAAACTAATTAGCTCATTTTTATAATAAATTGTAGCTACTGTTTTTATACCTAAACAAAATTGCCCTAAACTAAAGTGCACTAAACTAAATTTCCCAAATTTCCTACACTAAATTGCCCTAAAATAAATTTCCCTAAAGAAAATCGCCCTAAACTAAATTGCACTACACTAAATTCGCTAAATGTACCTAAACTAAATTGATCTCTCTCTCTCTCTCTCTGCTACATCTCCTAGCTAGGGTTCATACATCCAACACTTAGCTAGGCTAAATTCAAATTAGAGAGAGAGAGAGAGCAGAGAGAGAGGAGGGCAGGGGAGAGGAGAGGGAGAGGCTTACGGGCCAGGCGGTGGAGAGGGGCGGTGACATCAAGGTCGAGGGCGGCGGGCGTAGGGGTGACGGCGGGCAAGGTCGAGGGCGGGCGCAGGGGCGACGGCCGGCGGCAGCGAGGGCGTCGACGATAGGCGCAGGGGTGAGGTGGAGATGGGGGGAAATGAGCCTTGGTGAAATTTTGAGCCCGCGCGACAGGGGGTTAACTAAAAATAGCGATAGCGCTGGTTTGGAACCAGCGCTATAGCTAACTTAGCTATAGTGCTTGTTTACAGACCAGCGCTACTACTATCTTTTCCAATTATTATTATTTTAATTCTAAAATACAAGTAGAAGTAGCGCTGGTTTAGGAGCCAGCGCTATCGCTAACTTAGCTATAGCGCTCCTTCCCTAAACCAACGCTACTGCTATCTTTTCCATCTTTTCTTTTTATTATTTCCTTTTCTAGTTGTTTGTTTTTTGTTTTTTCATCATTTTCCTTTTCTTTTCTATTTACTTTTCTTTTTCTTTTGTACTTCTTTCTCCCTACAACTTTCTGAGGAGCTTTCTTTCCTGCCTTCTTTAATCAAGAAGCATTGCACACTGGACAGTTGGTTTTTTCCGCGTGCTCCCCCCGATAAATGATGCAATCGTTGATGCATGCGTGGTACCTAATGTGTGGAAAATCAGAAGGGCAAACAATTTTCTTGGCCTCCTCGACACTAGTAGGACACAGGTTCCCCGCGGGAAGAAATTTATTATGTAGATACTTCAAATGCTCATCGAGGCTTTTGTCTGTCCATTTGTTTTTGTCCTTCGTCTTTAGAAGTTCGAGTGTGAAACTCAAGCAGGTCACCTCGGGATCGCAACCGTCATACAATGGAGTCCTTGAGTCTACTTCAAGTTGAGCCAGCTTGGCCTCCTCTCTAGAAGCAGCTCTCTCCCTAGTCGTACTCTTGCGAAGGAGGTCTTGAACATGAGGGTCTTGCACGACTGCACTTAGTAGCATCGAAGACTGCGGTGTGACCACCACCTCTTCTCCGCCATGTCTGGAATCTTCTCCACCGCCGTCATTTCTGGACTCTTCCCCGCCACCATGTCTGGCACCATCGTCTTCATGTCGATCGGTCATCTCTTCATCTAGCCCCATGTCGATATTCCCTGCTGCCATTTGGACGTCCTCATCATCATCATCATCTTCTTCACTTATCCATTGAGTATAGCCATCCATGAAACCATTCATCAGCAGGTGCGCCTTCAAAGTGCCATGATCAAAAGGGTCCAAAAGGACTCTTTCCTTGCATCTTGCACACGGACATCTAATCCTAGTCCTATTATTTGCATACATGTCCACCACCGAGGATTGCTTGTACCGCTCCACCTTCCATCCACTCACCTTCAGGACCGACTACACGTTATAAGAAGCAAAAGGGTTAAAAAATAAATAATGCATGCATGCTTCAAAGTCATATCAAATTTTGGCATAACCTTGTCTAAAAATAGGACATATTGAATTTGCTCGAAATTCATCAAAACGGAAATAAATCAACATTTCGGCAAAACATAAGCAACTCAAGGGCATGTCACACTCACACAAATCTCTCCATATATATATCCCATACACACATATTCTCATTCACACACATATTCCCATTCTTTAAATGAAAAACTTGTTTTACTCACCTATATATCTCCTGAGAGAGACCGATTGAGGGAGTCCTGGACTAGGGGGTGTCCGGACAACCGGACTATCATCGTTCGCCGGACTCCAAGACTACGAAGATACAAGATTCAGGACTCCGTCCCGTGTCCGGATGGGACTTTCCTTGGTGTGGAAGGCAAGCTTGGCGATACGGATATGTAGATCTCCTACCATTGTAACCGACTCTGTGTAACCCTAGCCTCCTCCGGTGTCTATATAAACCAGAGGGCTTTAGTCCGTAGGACAACATACATGACAACAATCATATCATAGGCTAGCTTTAGGGTTTAGCCTCGTTGATCTCGTGGTAGATCCACTCTTGTACTACCCATATCATCGATATTAATCAAGCAGGACGTAGGGTTTTACCTCCATCGAGAGGGCCCGAACCTGGGTAAAACATCGTGTCCCTCGTCTCCTGTTACCATCCACCTAGACGCACAGTTCAGGACCCCCTACCCGAGATCCGCCGGTTTTGACACCGACATTGGTGCTTTCATTGAGAGTTCCTCTGTGTCGTCACCAATAGGCTTGATGGCATCTACAACCAACAATGCTGTCCAGGGTGAGACTTTTCTCCCCGGACAGATCTTCTTATTCGGCGGCTTCGCACTGCGGGCTAATTCGCTTGGCCATCTGGAGCAGATCGAAAGCTACGCCCCTGGCCGCCAGGTCAGATTCAGAAGCCTAAACTTCACGGCCGATGTCCGCGGAGACTTGATCTTCGACGGACCCGAGCCACAGCCAAGTGCGCCGCACTGTTGCGATGGGTATGATCTAACTCTGTCGCTGAACAGTGCCTTGGCGGCCGCACACGAATCCGCTCCGGCCATTAGTCCGGAGCCAATTGCCCAGATAGAGGATCGGTGGATGGACACCGCCTCGGGGGCTTCAACTACCACGGCGATGGAGCCGAACACTAATCTTGTCCCTCGCAAAACTCGCGATTCCGAGGTGCCGGACTCCCTGCCGGACTCCGAACCTCCCGCGCCCCTGCCAACCAAATCGGATTGGGCGACAGTTATGGAATTCACCGCCGCGGACATCTTCCAATTCTCGCCTTTTGGCGACATCCTGAATTCACTAAAGCACCTCTCGTTATCAGGAGAGCCCTGGCCGGACTATGGCCAGGATGGTTGGGATACGGACGACGAAGAAATTCAGAGCCCACCCACCACCCACTTTGTAGCCACTGTCGACGATCTAACCGACATGCTAGACTACGACTCCGAGGGCATCGACGCTATGGACGACAATGCCGGAGACGAATAGGAACCAGCGCCTGCAGGGCACTGGAAGACCACCTCGTCATATGACATATACATGGTGGATACCCCGAAAGACGGGGACGGCGAAGAAACAGTGGAGGCAGATTCTTTGAAGAAACAGCCCAAGCGCCGGCGTCAGCGGCGCCGCTCTAAATCCCGCCATAGCAAGAATGGAGATTTCGGCACAGGAGATAATAATACCCTAGAAAGTGCCGAAGACAACCCCCTCCAGCAAGACTCAGCGCAGGAGGACGCAGAAGCAAGCCCTCACGAGAGGGCGGCAGACGAAGAGGTTGAGGATTACAACTATATGCCTCCCTCCGAAGACGAGGCAAGCCTCAACGATGACGAATTCATCGTGCCCGAGGATCCCGTCGAACAAGAGCGTTTTAAACGCAGGCTTATCGCCACGGCAAACAGCCTAAAGAAAAAGCAGCAGCAGCTTCAAGCTGATCAGGACCTGCTGGCCGATCGATGGACCGAGGTCCTCGCGGCCGAAGAGTATAAACTCGAACGCCCCTCGAAAAGCTATCCAAGACGCAAGCTGCTCCCCCGATTAGAGGAGGAAGCATACATACCTCCATCACCAGCGCACGATATGGCTGACCGACCACCCCGCGGTCGTGACAGAGAGTCATCCAGGCCCCCAACCAAGACCGTACCCAGGCATCGCTCCAAGAGTACGAAGCCAAGAGGGAACGCGCCGGACTTGCGAGATATATTGGAGGACAAAGCAAGGCAATCCAGATTCATCTACGGATCACGCGGGCGCCCCACGACCCATGACGAATACCATCGTACCGGATATAATAACCCCGGCCGGGCCGAACACGGCAGACAGCGCTCTCTCGAGCTGCGTCATGATATTGCTCAATACAGAGGCGCCGCACACCCACTATGCTTCACTGACGAAGTAATGGATCATCAAATCCCTGAAGGGTTTAAACCCGTAAACATTGAATCCTACGATGGCACAACAGACCCCGCGGTTTGGATAGAAGATTATCTTCTACACATCCATATGGCCCGTGGCGACGACCTCCATGCCATCAAGTATCTCCCACTCAAGCTTAAAGGACCAGCTCGGCATTGGCTTAACAGCTTGCCCGCAGAGTCAATTGGGTGTTGGGAAGACCTGGAGGCCGCATTCCTTGATAACTTCCAAGGCACGTACGTGCGACCACCAAACGCTGATGACCTAAGCCACATCATTCAACAGCCGGACGAATAGGCCAGACAATTCTGGACACGGTTCTTGACGAAGAAAAATCAAATCGTCGACTGTCCGGATGCAGAGGCCCTTGCAGCCTTCAAGCATAACATCCGCGGCGAATGGCTAGCCCGGCACCTGGGACAGGAAAAGCCGAAATCCATGGCAGCCCTCACATCATTAATGACCCGCTTCTGCGCGGGAGAGGATAGCTGGCTAGTTCGCAGTAACAATCTCCGCAAAAATTCTGGCAGTCCGGATACTAAGGGCAACAACGGCAGGTCACGTCGAAATAAAAACAAACGCCGCATTAACGGCGACGAAAAGGAGGATTCGGCAGTCAACGCCAGATTCCGAGGCTCTAAACCCGGTCAACGGAAGAAGCCATTCAAAAGAACCACTCCGGGTCCGTCCAATTTGGACCGAATACTCGACCGCTTATGCCAGATCCATGGCACCCCTGAAAAACCAGCAAATCACACTAATAGAGATTGCTGGGTGTTCAAGCAGGCAGGCAAGTTAATTGCCGAAAATAACGACAAGGGGCTAAACAGCGACGACGAGGAGGAGACCCGACCGCCGAACAATAGAGGACAGAAGGGTTTTCCCCCACAAGTGCGGACGGTGAACATGATTTACGCGACCCATATACCCAAGAGGGAGAGGAAGCGCGCACTAAGGGACGTCTACGCGATGGAGCCAGTCGCCCCGAAGTTCAATCCATGGTCCTCTTGTCCGATCACTTTCGATCGAAGAGACCATCCGACCAGCATACGCCATGGCGGATTCGCCGCATTGGTTTTAGTCGCAATCGTCGATGGATTTCACCTCACGAGAGTCCTGATGGACGGCGGTAGTAGCCTGAAGCTGCTTTATTAGGATACAGTGCGCAAAATGGGCATAGACCCCTCAAGGATTAAACCTACAAAGACAACTTTTAAAGGTGTCATACCAGGTGTGGAAGCCAACTGTACAGGCTTAGTAACACTGGAAGTGGTCTTCGGATCCCCGGACAATTTCCGGAGCGAGGAGTTAATCTTTGACATAGTCCCCTTTCGCAGCGGCTATCACGCTCTGCTCGGACGAACCGTGTTTGCAAAATTCAACACGGTGCCGCATTATGCATACCTCAAGCTCAAGATGCCAGGCCCTCGAGGAGTCATCACGGTCAATGGGAATACGGAACGCTCCCTCCGAACGGAGGAACATACAGCGGCTCTCGCGGCAGAAGTACAGAGCAGCCTCTTAAGGCAATTCTTGAGTCCGGCCGTTAAACGGCCGGATACAGCAAAACGCACCCGAAGCAATACCAACCAAGACCACCTGGCGCGATCAGAGAACGCGTAGCAATGCGGCCCCAACCCCCGCCTGCGCATGATCGCAAGAATAACACTCCGCGTGCATCATTACGCTTTGGAGATACCATGGGCGCAGGGGAAGGGGCACGATCGCAATGGACCCAGAGTGCGGTTCGACCACACGAGGGGCTCGCAAGTGTGCCCCCATTTTTTATTATTTATTATTTTCCCTCTTTGTGTACACAGGACTCCGGTAACCAGAGGCCCTGTCCGGCGGTGAAACTGCCGAACTCTTGATGCAACAGTCAGGGACGAAAGAAGGCTGCGACGAACACTCAGGTGGTCTCAATTACAAGCATTAAATTCGATTATATACACCAAGTCCGCAGCTCACCCCTGGAGGGGGACATGTTTACTTAGTCCAAATCCCTTGCTTACCGCACTATTTGTATCAGTCCGCACTCATAGCAGACTTCCTTTAATAAACAATCCAGTACTTTTCGACTGCAATTACATTACCTTATATATATATATATATATATATGTTCATTACATGACATCTTGCACCCGTATATTTTGGTACGGCCTAATACACCAGGGGCTTATGTTCCCCACATTGTGGTGTGATAAGTCCGAACACTTTCATAAGTGCGGCATCCCGAACTTATAGCATTATATGAATCAGCTCCGAATCATGTCTTGGGTCAATAGTTGGGTTTGCCCGGCTCCCACGTTTTGGTGCCTTACATTCTATTCTGTCGGCTAAGGTGGCACTGGGAGAACCACTGCGATTGCGCCCCGGCTGAGCTGGGCGAGCGCCTCAGTGGAGAAAGCTAAAACTGACCGGCATGATAAGGCGAGAGACTGGTCGCTGTTCGAGAGGTTTCTTCGGGTCCTTAAAGACTCATGCCGCTTCGAGCGAAGTTCCGGACCATGTCCGACGAAGGCGTGGATAGCGCCCCGGATTCGGTCTTCCGAATACTAGGGGATTCGCCGAAATTTAAAATTATAGAATTCTATGGCTAAGTGAGAGTGTTCAAGCATTATAAGTCTGGTCGCCTTGTTCGTTGTGTTGAGCGCCTCCCTAGATGGACCCAAAAATGGGAACAAGAGTGCTCAAGGTTATCCCGAACACCCCAGCGCTCGCGGCTCGGGGGCTGAAGCCAATGACTTGCCATCTCTCAGATTTTATAAACGGCCGAACAGAAGGTAATATTTTAAATTAAAACAAGCGTTTCTCAAGGCGCATATGAACGCAGTTTTCAGCGCACAGGATAATACACAGCGAGTTTACTCAAAGATTACATTTCTGGGGCACTCATCCGCAATATCGCGGGCTCCCTTTAGGATAGTCTTATAATACATTTCAGGTGTTCGATACTCCTTGCCCGGTGGCGGTGGGTCCATGAGAAGCTTCTCCGCATCCAACTTGCCCCAATGCACCTTTGTGCGGGAAAGGTCCCGGCGAGCACCTTCAATACTGGCGGAGCGCTTTACGACTTCCACCCAGGGGCATGCATCCACCAGCCGCCGCACGAGGCCGAAGTAGCTCCCAGGCATGGCCTGTCCAGGCCACAGCCGGACTATAAGGCCCTTCATGGCCTCCTCAGCTACCTTGTGGAGTTCGACCAGCTGCTTCAGCTGGTCGCTTGGGGGCACCGGGTGTCCGGCCTCAGCGTACTGAGACCAGAAGACTTTCTTCGTCGAGCTCCCCTCCTCGCCATTATAGAATGCGGCGGCATCGGACGCACTACGCGGCAGATCTGCAAACGCCCCTGGAGAGCTCCGAACTCGGGTAAGTGTCAGGTATTCTACATTAACATGCTTGCTTTGCATGAAAAATGCCTTACCCGCCACTATCTTCTTCACATCTTCAACCTCCTGAAGGGCCTTACGGGCCTCGGCCTTGGCGGACCTAGCACTTTCGAGAGCCGAGACAAGCTCGGACTCTCGAGTCTTGGAGTCACGCTCCAAACTCTCATGCTTCTCCATAAGAGCCTGGAGCTCTTGCCGAACTTCCGCCACCCGTGCCTCTTGCTTCTCTCGCTCTTCCCGCTCTGCGGCCGCACTGCGTTCGGCCACGGATACAGCCTCCTTCAGGGTTGCCACCTCATTCGTGGCCCCTGCAATTCCAATATTATCCTTGATAATTTTATTGCAACCAAAATCCTTTTCTGTAAGGTAACTATTCAAAGTGGTGTAACTCACCTTCTTTGTCCTCGAGCTGCTTCTTGGCATGGCCGAGCTCTTGCTCGGACTGCTCGAGATCCTTCTTCAATACATCGACCTCCGCCGATAGTGCAGCAGAGGTCAGCAGCGCAACTTGCAAACCCATATTGACATATTTTAAGCAACCCTGCGTATATCTTGTTAGATCCTCAGTCCGGCTTTTCATTCCGAACACCGAACTGAGCATCAGGGGCTACTGTCTATGTGGTATTACATTACATAATTTTAAACTCTTACCTCAAAGCCTGTTAGAAGGCTGCTGCAGGCTTCGGTCAGCCCGCTTTTGGCGAGCTGAACCTTTTGAATCACCGCACTCATGATAGTGCGGTGTTCTTCCTCGATGGAAGCGCCTTTAAGCGCCTCCAGCAAATTATCCGGCGCCTCCGGTTGGACGGAGGTCGCCGGTGTCACGGTCTTGCCCTTCTTTCGAAGGGGCCGCCCGCCGGACTCTGGAACCACTGCGGGTTCCGATGTAGAGTCTGGCACAAAGTCCGGGAGGCAGCCTGACGGCGCCTCCGGAGCCTCCTCCTGATGGGTCCTTCTCTGGGATCCCACCTCGGCGTCCTCGTTGGCGTGGGGGGTAGAGGCGGTCGGAAGTGAATCCACATCCGACGGGGCCAACGACCCGCTTGATGAAGCGGGGAGATCATCATCGGCCGGGCTGCGGACAGAACGCGGCATTAGAAGGACAGTACGCGACATGAAAGAAATTACACATCAAAGATCCAGATACTTACGATCTTGCCGGACGCCTGGCCCTTGGAGGCCACTCATCCTCGCCAACGGTGGTGTTGGTGAAACTGTCCAGGGGGATAGTCCTCCCCCTCTTGGACCCTTCGGCCTCCCCTATTGGGGAAGCCTTCCTCTTCTTATCTCCCTCCTCCGGGAGAGAGTCCTCCTCCTCCTCCTCGTCTTCGGGGGAGGAGTCCACCTCGTCGTCGGACGCCTGATTGCGGGAACTCTTTCAAGTCCTCGCGGCCACCTTCTTGGCCTTCTTCTCCGGCACCACGTGCGGTGCCGGAACCAACAGCCCTGCTAAACGGGCGTTCTCTGGGTCTTCTGGCATGGGAGCCGGGCTGATGACCTCCTTGGCCTTCTCCATCCATTCCTGTCAAAGGAAAAGAGAAGATTGAAACCCTCTTAGAATCGGTTTAATTACCACAAGTGTCCCGTAACGGGGTTGAATCACTTACCTCGTCAGCTGGATGCTACGAGCGAAATCTGCGATCTTCCGTCGCGGATACGGGGGCTTCGGCGCCCTTGAACAGCACCCTCCAGGCACCTTCGTATGTCGTATCGAAGAGCCCGCTCAGCGCCTGGTGCTGTTCCGGATTGAACTCCCACAGATTGAATGCCTGTTCTTGGCATGGGAGAATCGGGCGGATGAGCATGACTTGGACCACGTCGACGAGCCTGAGCTTATTGCTCACCAGCTTCTCGATACAGGCTCGGAGTCCCGTCAACTCCATCGGATTGCCCCACTGCAAGCCCTTCTCTTTCCAGGAGGTGAGCTGCGTGGGGACGCCAGATCTGAACTCGGGGGCCACTACCCATGTGGGCTTGCGTGGGTCGGTGATGTAGAACCACCCCGATTGCCACCCCTTGATGGAGTCCACGAAGGCCCCTTCGAGCCAAAGGACGTTGGGCAATTTGCCCAACATGGCACCTCCGCATTCCGCTTGCATGCCCTTCACAACCTTCGGCTTGACGTTGAAGGTCTTGAGCCACAGGCCGAAGTGGGGCCGGATGCAGAGGAAGGCCTCGCACACGACGATAAATGCCGAGATGTTGAGGATGAAGTTCGGCGCCAGATCGTGGAAATCCAGGCCATAGTAAAACATGATCCCCTGGACAAATGGGTGCAGTGGAAAGCCCAGTCCGCGGAGGAAATGGGGAAGGAAGACGACCCTCTCATGGGGCCCAGGTGTAGGGATGAGCTGCCCCTCGTCGGGTAGCCGATGCGTGATATCGCCGGAAAGGTATCCGGCGCTGCGCAGTTTGGTGATGTGCTCCTTCTTAATGGTGGAGGCCAACCATTTGCCTCCCGCTCCGGACATATTCGAAGAAGGTCAAGGTGAGATGCGCGAGCTTGGGCGTTGGAGCTTGAGCACGCGGAGATGGATAAGCAAAGGAGGAAGAAGGCGTAGGTGAGAAGGTAAATCCTTATCCCTTATATATAGGCGGACAAAAACTATGCGTCCCCACCGGCCTGATAAAACTCGCTTATCTCCCAAGCGCCACCATCAATGGCGCGGTTGGGTTACCCACGTCTGTATTGATGAGAATCCCAGAATAAGGGGAACACGATCTCTGCTTCGACAAGACGTGCCAAGGAAACCGCTTCGCTAAACGTGCTGAGGTGGTGTAGTAAAAAACGATTCAAACAAAGGCTTGGTAGCGGTGTGATGTCACGACCGCATAATACGTCAGCAGATTGGATTGGTGTACATTTTATTCTCTCTACGGTGGAATGTGGAATTTATTTTGCAGAGCCGGACACTATCCTGGTGTTCATGATCTTCTTTGGATTATTCAAGGGAGGAACCCGCCTTGCAATGCGGAACATTATGCGCGCCGGACTTATCGTCATTGAAGCCTGGTTCAGGGGCTACTGAGGGAGTCCTGGACTAGGGGGTGTCCGGACAGCCGGACTATCATCGTCCGCCGGACTCCAAGACTACGAAGATACAAGATTGAAGACTCCGTCCCGTGTCCGGATGGGACTTTCCTTGGCGTGGAAGGCAAGCTTGGCGATACGGATATGTAGATCTCCTACCATTGTAACCGACTCTGTGTAACCCTAGCCTCCTCCGGTGTCTATATAAACCGGAGGGCTTTAGTCCGTAGGACAACATACATGACAACAATCATATCATAGGCTAGCTTTAGGGTTTAGCCTCCTTGATCTCGTGGTAGATCCACTCTTGTACTACCCATATCATCGATATTAATCAAGCAGGACGTAGGGTTTTACCTCCATCGAGAGGGCCCGAACCTGGGTAAAACATCGTGTCCCTCGTCTCCTGTTACTATCCGCCTAGACGCACAGTTTGGGACCCCCTACCCGAGATCCGCCGGTTTTGACACCGACACCGATCGATAGAGATGATGAGAGAGACCGATAGAAAGAGCACGCGTCGATGGCTAAATAGCTAGCTAGATCTAGTTGTTGGGGAGGAAAGGTGAATCTAGCTATCAAACTAATGGAGAGGGAGTTATGGTGGAGGGGGGCATTAATGGGGAGAGGAAGAGAGGTAGGACAAAGAGAGATGTGAGAGAGACCATTTATGAAGGAGAGTTATGGTTGAGGGGGACATTAATGAGGAGAGAAGAGAGGTAGCAGGAAGAGAGAAGTAGAGCAACAATGGTGGAGAGTGGAGAGGGGAAAGGAGGGGGAGAGAGGGCAAAGTGGGGGAGAGGATGGGGAGGGGGTGAAAAGGTGGCAGTAGCCGCAATTAGCAGTAGCACTGCATACCAGAAAGCGCTGTTGCTATGCTATTAGTAGTAGTGCTTGTCACATGCAAGTGCTACTACTAAGTGGGGCCCACTAGCAGCAGCGGTGCTGCAAAACAAAGCGCTACTGCTAAACACTTAGCAGTAACGCTGGATTTTGGGCAATGCTGCTACTACGGGTACCGTGGGTGGCATCGTTTGGTGCCCCTTAGTAGTAGCGGGTTTTTGATAAGCAGCGCTACTGCTAAGGTGTTAGTAGTAGCGCTTAACATGATCAGCGCTACTGCTAATTAGCAGCAACATTTTCTTTTTTCCAGCGCTACTACTGAGGTCCTGCCTATAAGCATCTCCCTAGTAGTGAATGTGAGTCCATGGATTATACGCACTCTCACTTTTCCGCAATTTTGTAGTCTCTTCGGTACCGTGCATTGCCCTTTCTCACCTCGAGAGTTAGTGTAAACTTCGCAAGTGCATCCAACATGTGATATGATACGCTCTGTCACACATAAGCCTCCTCCTTGTATCTTACTCAAAACAGCCACCATACCTACCTATCATGTTATTTCCATAGTCATTTCGAGATATATAGCCATGCAACATCCACTGTTCCTTATTATGAAATACATCTTCATTGTCATATTGCTTTGTATGATCATATAGCTGATAGTATTTGTGGCTCAACCACCATTCATCATTATCATACATGTTATGCTAGTATCATTGCACGTCGTGGTACAGTGCCAGAGGCATTCATATAGAGTCATATATTTCAGTTTTATCGAGTTGTAATATCGAGTTGTAAGTAAATAGATGTGTGAGGTTCATCCTTATTAGAGCATTGTCCTAGTGAGGAAATAAAAAAAGAAGAAAAAAGAGGCCAAACAGAATCCCAAAAAATGAGACAAAAAGAGTGAACGGGCAATGTTACTATCCTTTTACACACTTGTGCTTCAAAGTAGCACCATGTTTTTCATATAGAGAGTCTTCTATGTTGTCACTTTCATATACTAGTGGGAATTTTTCATTATAGAACTTGGCTTGTATATTCCGATGATGGGCTTCCTCAAATGCCCGAGGTCTTCATGAGCAAGCAAGTTGGATGCACACTCACTTAGTTTTCAGTTTGAGCTTTCATACACTTATAGCTCTTAGTGCATCTGTTGCATGGCACTCCCTACTCCTTCCATTGACATCAATTGAATGGCATCTCCATAGCCCATTGATTAATGCTTGTCACTAGGGCCCGAGCACCATGATTTCAGATCTGAAACGTTTATATTTTCACCATTAAATCTATGTTCTAAATCCGATCTTGCTAGTCATATGCACTGGATTATGTGTTATGATCCGTAAACCCAAAGGTGACAACAATTGGGATACTTTTCGGTTATGACCGAAGTTTGTGGAGTTCATGTATTCACCATGTGTTAATGCTTTGTTCCGGTTCTCTATTAAAATGAGGCCTTAATACCCCTTAGTTTCCTTATGGACCCCGCTGCCATGGGAGGCGAGGACAAAAGATGTCATGCAAGTTCTTTTTCATAAGCATGTATGACTATTTACGGAATACATGCCTACAATATATTTATGAACTGGAGCTAGTTCTATGTCGCCCTAGGCTTTGACAGTTATATGATGAATATCATCCAATGAATTCACCTATCCAATGCCTACGAGTTTTTCTCATATTGTTCTTGATAAGTTACTATTGCTATTGCTACTATTACAACTGCTACAAAACTGTTACTGCTATTATCGTCACCACTGCTATCGTTAGTGCTACTCTGAAACTATCATATTACTATGCTACTAATCACTTTGCTACAGATAAATAATCTCCAGGTGTGGTTGAATTGACAACTCAACTGCTAATACTTACCAATATTCTTTGGCTCCCCTTGTGTCGAATCAATAAATTTGGATTGACTACTCTACCCTCGAAAGCTATTGCAATCCCCTATACTTGTGAGTTATCAAGACCTTTTTCTGGCGCCGTTGCCGGGGAGCATAGCTATATTTGTTTAGTCTCTTGGGATTATTATCTATTTATCACTATGAAGAATCTGAAAGATATAAGAACCAATATCGTTCCATCTAAGACGAGGGGAGGGAAGGAACTATTACAACACTCTGCACTTGGGCTCAGAATGGCCTGAAATTTTAACATGATTTCTTTGTGATTATTTACGTATATCTAACACAAATAACATCAAAAAGGGGGGGTCACTCTAGTGCCCATGACACACCAGGGTGTGCCAGCCACCCCAGGCACGCCCTGGTGGATGGTGGGCCCCATGTGGGCCTCCTCACTTATCTCTTTAGCCCATGTCATATCCTACCTCTAGAAAAACATCACCATAGATCTCTCTTTCTCTCTCTTGTGTTCATGCTCTCAAATCCGTGGATTTCAATCTCTTAGCTCGAAGCTCCGTTTTCGAAACTGTTTTGGGGGGATTGCTACTTGGCATGTGACTCCTCCATTGCTCCCATTAGTTTTTTCTAGTGGTTTATATTTTGAATAATTAGCTATTCTTGGTGCTGTTGTAAATGGGATTGCATGTTGAATTCTTAGAATTCTAAGTAGTTTGAATGCTTATTATGGCCTCTAGGAATCCTTATGAGCAGTTGCTATTAATCTTGTGAAGTTTTGTTGACAAAAATTTTGTGACCCAAAAATTTCAGAAATTTGTACGCGAATAAAATGTACCTTTTTGGAAAGAGTCCTTCGAGGAGGAGGTCTTCGGAGGCATCATCGATTAGTGGCTCGAGACGACGACCTTATGTTGAGCCAAGTGCAAGCTTGATGCGGGATGCCGCTACAGAATCATGCTTATTGCCATGTAGCGATTTCATGGTAGGTGTAGGTATTAAGCAAGAATATGAGCAATATGTTCACAAAACCACTCAGCCCCTACATCGAAGATAAGTGCAATCAACATCTCAACCTCAAAGAGATGTTCACTAAAAAATTTAAATATTATCCTTGTGAGTCCAGAATTTCACTTAGTCTTTATGATTATCCCTTTAGCATGTCTCTAGATGCATTCTATGATTCTTGTAAAATTCCATATTGGGGTTCGCTAGACGAACTGCCAAAATCTGAGTATGAGTCATTTTCAATTAATCTTTTCTACGGTGAGGATAGAGGAGTGACACGGGGTAGAATAAAAAGTATTCGTCTCCCATCAATTCATTACTTTGCACTCTTTAATGGCAAATGCATCATGGGCAAGCAAGATTGTAGCACAGTATGTGCCCCTGACTTGAGCCTCATACACACGTCTCTGACCAGAATTAAACATTATAATCTTGGAGCGATCGTTGCATGGAGGTTGCAACGCAATGCTGATAGTTGACACTTTTATGGTGGGATTTATGCTTCTCGTTTAGCTAAGGAGGCTGGTGTGTCGCCTTGGCCTAATGATCCCATTCTACCTACTCAGTTCTTAGACTTTGAGGCTGTAGCGACCCGACCCGAATGGATCAAGTCTCTGTGCTTAAGTGTCATCCCTGGATCGGTATGTTGACACACACAGTACTCAAGGATTTATAACAGAGGTAAACCACATGTATAAAGTAACGTAAATACTATTACCTCAATCCAAAATAGCGGAAGTAACAAGGTTGTGGATTCCCATCAACACCAACGGCAAAGTTGAGTATAGGAATCGTAACCCTAACGTATCACTTACTCGTCGTAATATCCTGCAACATGAGACGTTGCAGCCACAAAGGGTCAGTACATTGAATGTACTGGCAAATTCACACCATAGAGCAATGATGAATAAAGGCTATCACTACATGCATATTTGGCTGGTGGAGGCTCTATGGTTATAGTGTTTTTGCGAAACGCCAATTTTTTCCTACTGCAAAGGAATAAATTTATTTAACTATCATGGTGGTTGTTAAACAATGAGAATGGTTGACAGCATTCTCAATCCCAATTAAAAGTACTCATTAAAACCCAAAAATATTAATTAAAAGTAACATGATGAGATTCACATGAAAATCCAAGTACTAGATACTCAAGTTGTCCATAACCGAGGACGCAACTAACCATGATTAGTTTATACACTCTGCAGAGGTTTGCGCACTTTTCCCCACAAGACCCGATCGCCTCCGTTTGATTCCTCGCACTACATGATGTTTGAGAAACGGATGACCGAGACATAGTCTTTCGGAAGCGCTAGCACCTTACATAAAGGGTAGACCGGTATACCTACTTTCCCCTACATCTGCTAGTCCACCCGTAAGAGTTTGCATGACTTAATCAACTATGCCAGAGCCCATAATGTCTTGTGGTTGCACAAGTAAGTATCTAGTTTGAATAATCTCATGATCCCTTTGAGCCTGGGTGGCGGTCTAAAGAATAACAGGCAAGTCCTGGAAACCAGGTGCCTCAATCCACCCAGATGTGTGTTTAAATTGCCACCTTAAATAAACCATTAATTAACAAACTCACATCTGTCATGGATACACTCACCCAATCCACGTCTACTAGCATAGCATGGCATACTAAGAAAACGTAGAAGTAACTCCCAAAGGTTTGAATAATAAAACAGGTAATAGGTACTACGTCATCTACTTCCCATCCCACAATTTAATTAGATCCTAGTCATGCAATGTTTGAGGATTGATCTAATGCATAAAAACTGGGTAATAAGGGATATGATCAAAGTGTGAACTTGCCTGCAATGTTGATGAAGATGATTCGCACTCAAAACTCTTGATAGTTCTACTCGTCACACTCCGATCAATCTATCGTGAGCAAGCAATAGTAACCACACATAAGCAATCACTCAAAAGCACCGGAGAGAACGAAGAAAACAATTCGTAAAACTTCAAAACCAAGTCAAAAACTCTTGCAACATCAAACAATTTCTAACAGTACCAAAATTATGTGAATTTGGCCTTATCAGAAAGTTTAGGTCAAGAGCTTCGATTTGCAAAAAGAATCAACTCAAACGGAGTTATAAAACTCAAGTTACAATCAAACAAAGTTTAAATACAAATCTGTTTAAAATTCAAATTTCAAACTTTCAAAAAATATGTTTAAGTTGGTTATCTGGATAGAGGGGATCATAACGAAGAAGTGGGCGTTGGTTTCGTTGGATTTGGATACACAAGCGAAAAGTTGTGGTCGTTTGAAAACTAGGGGCCAATCTGTAAATAAATATATTCACGGATAGGTCCCTGACATAAAAACAAACAGAAAAAGAAAAACTTAAAAGTGAACGTTCGTTTTTAGGATCTAAACAGTGGACGATCGCTGTTTAATAAAACCTGAAAAAAAAACAGATATAGTCTTGTTTTTTAAAAAAACGAACTTAAAAGGAAAACCGGATGGGACCGGCGGTTTATACCGGTTCGGCCGGTTCGGGCAGATCGGCCGGCGGGTCGGCGGCGGCGGCAGTTACGCCGGCGGCTGCGCACGAGGTGGCGACTCCGGTGGTCGGCGGTGGCGGAGTAGACGGGGAGGGGCGGTGCGCCGAGGCGAGGAGGATGGCGGCGTCGGCGGCGGTCCACGACGACGGGACAGAGCGGGGCGGCGGCGGTGGATCTCGCCGACGGCAGTGGCTTTCGGTGAGCGCGGCGAGAAGTGCGGCAGCTGCGCGAAGTGTGAGGAGGAGAGGAGAGGCGGCGGCGGACGGGGTCCAGGGGGCCCCGGGTGCGACTTAAATAGAGGGGGGGAGGCGAACCTCGGGAGGAGTCCCGAGCTCCCACGGCCCCGGCGGCGGATTCCTGCCGGACTCCCGCAGGGAAGGCGGTGGCGGCGTGGGCTGGGTTGGCGACTTGGGCCGGCCCAGTCGGCGGAACAATTTAAAAAAAACATTTTTCCAGACAAACAAACTTAATAAAACAAAATAAATAAAAATTATTATATAGGCATATAATATATCAAAATTTTCACAAAAAGATTTTCTACAATATGGACATTTTACTAACGTCAAATAAAATCCACAAAATTTCAAACAAAGAAAAGAGTGCTTCTGCTCTAATAAAATCCAACAAAATCATTTTAAAAAATACCAAAATGATTTCAAATTTATTCTCTCCAATTTTATATTGTAGGGAATCATGTTACTCTATTTTCCATATATTTTATTTTTGAAGAAAAATAATTTGAATGAAACTCAAATAACTCCAAATTGAAAAATAAATTCAAAAGAACTTTGAATTTATTTCTTTGAAACTCCCAACTCATATTTCATATGTTTTGAAGAAGTCATTTTATCTTCGCTCGTGAAAATCATTGAGTTGCATAAAGTTCCTGGGTTGGAAAATATTTTCCAAATGAAATTCAAATATTTTCAACACCCCTTGTCATTTAAATAAATGGAAGAAGTCATGCCATCTTCTCTTTAGGGTTTTGTGGTGAAAAGAATTTGAATTCATGAAGATCAGAAAAGAAAATGAAAGTTTGGGAAAGTCCTTTTATTCCCTCTCATTTTACTTTCAAAAAGTTTCGAATCACTCAATTTCACACAAGCAATCAAACAATCAATCAAAACTATCTATTTGTTTATAACATTCCAAAATTTAGAATTTTGGGCTGTTACAAATCTACCACCCTTAAAATGAATCTCGTCCTCGAGATTCGGAGAGGCTAGAAAGAAATAGGTTCGGGTAGGGGGGTCTTCAGAATCCATCGATCGTCTCTGGAGGTCTGGGGTGCTACCACCCTTAAAAGCATGGTTACGGTTCCAGCAAAACTCATATACTCCATCCTTAATCCTGACAGTGTCGGTCTTCTCAGATCTCCGAAAAATTCCTTCTCTGGGCTCTTCCGGTGGTGGCATAACCTTTTCCTCAATTCTTCTGTCCTTTCATATTGGTAAGGTTATTCCAAGACTGGGTCTTCTTAGCTGAAGCGTCTGGCGCCAATACTAAACAGCTATCGATATCTCATGGTGGTCAACCATTTATGGTTTCTCCTGCAGGAAATGGGTCTGGGCTGAACCTCACCGTATGACCTACGTTTGGCAATAGCGGCCGTGTACAAGGGAAAAAATTGCTATACCACTCTACGGTTCAAACAAGGCTTTGATCGTCGTCTCTCTACTATAGGTAAGTCACTGAGATTTACCATCCCACATAACAAGGCGAATAATAGGAGTAAGTCGGTATGGTGATCAATCCATCCCGCACCCAAATCATTACCCTGTATATGGTTTAGCGAATCCCGCATTCTACACTCGGTCATCCTCACAAGCATTGCAGAATTTCTCTTGTCAACGAACCAGGTTCGGATAAACCATAGATTCTGCAAGCCAAACAAAAATCTATCGTTCCTTCACAACTCTCTGGTTTTGCGTTGCTCCTATAAAATCGTAAGACGTATCCTCTTCCAGGGTTTTTCCTTCAGCAAGATTGTGCTTGCTTCTTGGCAGGTCCTGGGGCCTGTGGGTTATGGCCCATCTCATCACTTTCAAACCTTGAAATCATCCTCTGGGTAACTGATCGTTATTCCAACTTCCAACTTCCTAGTATTCTTAAATCCATCCAATTGTATTGTCTTCCTTCCTTCTATTGGCACCAAACTAAGACGTGATTACTCAGACTCATCATGGAATTTCCATTGATCCATATTTCCAACATCATACCTCCTTTATATCCAATAATACTTCTTTCCTTCATGCTCTTGGGGGTATCCAACATATCGAGACAAAAACTCATACTTATTTTGTCCAAGGTCCACTCCGTGGAACATCATTATGCTTTCCAGGGGTCAAATATCCTCACAGGGTACTACCACCCTTAAAATGCTCCAATCTCATCCATAGACCATATTTCTCATATCCTCGAAAATGGTCAAAATCCTTCTTCATAGAGTAACAACTCATAGAATCCAAATCAATACCAATGATGATAACTTTATTGATTCTCAAATGATTACAATCTCTTGCCTTTCATACATGCCTCAACTCAACATCTCAATACAGAGGAGATGTTCTCACTACTACTACTACTTTTACATTGCTGCTAACTCAAATATTTAGCACAAGTCTCCTTCTTCTTGGGAAAATCCCTGGCAAAGTGCCCTGCTTCATTACAACAAAAACATAACACTTCTGACAAGTCTCGAGGTTTCCTCATGATCACATAGCCTTCTTGGGTCCTCGGCTTCCTTTTTTTTGGGCAACTGCGGAAGTAGTGCCCTGACTCCTTGCACCTAGAACAGGTGATATGACTCAGGTCCTTCCTGGTATCCAATCTATTTCTCTTCCTGGAATTTTTCGTTCCAATCAGGGCTTCTATTTCCTGTGGATCATACTCTAATTCCTCTGTCGGGAATTCTACTAGATCTTCATTCAGACAATCTTGGGAGATGTGTCCTTCTTCTCCACATGAATAGCATGACTTGGTGCAGGCTTTAATTCTGTTTCCTTTGAGTGTGTCCTTGGCATCTTCCTTGATCACCGGTTCTTCTAAAATTTCCATGAGGGCTCCTTTCATTGCCTCTTTCTTCTGCTGGATGGTTCTGTGTACCATAGGGTAAATGTGACACTGAGCAGGGTAGTGGGTATTTCCTTCACACAAGAAACAAGTAATCTGCCTAGTTGGGCATTCTTTAGCTGGGTGACTTCCTTCACAATTAGGGCATTCATCCTTGTGTTCCTTATGGTTGTGTCGTATTTCTCCACAAAGCCTGCATGCACAGAGTTCCTTCATATCATTTCCATGACGCTTCATCTTCTGGGACACAAGCCGAGAATTTAGCAAGGTCAACTTAAATTCATTCCAAGTGGTTACTCCTTGCCATCCATTGATGGTTTGGTACATCCTCCACCAAGTTGCAGCACCTTTATCAAAGCATTGAAGAGCATGCTGGGTCATATACTTTCCGGCTATAGGGTTATTCTTCATGTGATTCCTCCATGTTCTGAATCCATTGGTCCAGACAATACAAGCTCATCTCCATTTATCCTCTATGGGGTCCATGGGTTTTGGGGCGGGATAAGAGAGATAGAGAGGGATGCACTCAGTACAACAATAGTTTTGAGAAGGCAGATTTTATTGTGGCTGTCGGAAAAACAACAAACAAAAGATAGCTCACAATCGTCGCATCTAACGTAAGTATATAACAGGGGTTTGGTCTTCTAATGGTCAATAAATCTTCAACGTCGCAAACTCTTCAAGTCGTGTTCATGTCTCCGATTGCATCTTCCAATCATGCTTGTCCTTTCTCAAGTTCTTTTGCCAGATCATCTCTATTGACGTGAAGTCTCTCATGACGTCCTTTAATATTCTGGAGTTGTGTTCCAAACTTCTGGGTATCGACATCCTTGGCATGAACCATGGTCCTACTGTCCTTCAGTTCCTAACAAATCTTCGGTATCTCAAGGTTTTGTTCCTCCAGTTTGGCTACTTCAGCTTCTGGTTCCTGAGTTCTTCACGAATTGCCTCCTTGTCAAATATGTCTTCCTAAAGTCCATCTTAAAATCCTTGATGTAATCCTCCTGATCCTGGTGATACACCAGCTATATTAAAATTGCATCCTTTGCTGATGGGTGCTCCTTCAGCTTTCTACCATCTAATTCTTCCAAAGAATGCATGCTTAACTTCTCATGGTGACAATAACATGAGTGAGTGATAGCATCATGGATTTCCATGTTTCTACTCTTGTCATTTTCATGAGCTATCATTCCATAGTTGATCTCTCCTGCCTTAGGGTTTTCTTGCCAAAAACTTTGAGTTCTAATGCTCCATGTTCAGGTCTTTCCCCGATACACCTTGATCTCAGGTATTGACAACTTCCATAGTCTGCCAAGTTCCATAAGTGTGGCCTTCTTTGGTCATAAAAATCTGGAAATTCTTCAGAGCCTTCAAATTCTCCTAGTCTTCAGAGTCTTCAACAGTTGTAGTTTCCCTCATTATAATGCTCGGTAAAATCCTCTTCATTCCGAAGTGGTCTTAGTTGTCCGATATCTTGTACTTCTTGGTGTGGTCTCATCAGTCGAATCTTTGAGTGGTCAAAAGGGAAGAGGGGTATGGTCTCACTAAAGGGGAATATTTGAATAAGCGCAGAAGAGAAGAGAGGTAAAAGATTTTTTTTTTCAAGAGAAAGTTGTAGAGAAAAAAATCTTTCCTATGGGCTTGCCAGTTTCTAGGGTCACGTCCTACAGTCAATATGTGCTCTGATACCATCTTGTAGCGGCCCGACCTGAATGGATCAAGTCTCTGTGCTTAAGTGTCATCCCTGGATCGGTATGCTGACACACACAATACTCGAGGATTTATAACAGAGGTAAATCACATGTATAAAGTAACGTAAATACTATTACCTCAATCCAAAATAGCGGAAGTAACAAGGTTGTGGATTCCCATCAACACCAACGGCAAAGTTGAGTATAGGAATCGTAACCCTAACGTATCACTTACTCATCGTAAGATCCTGCAACATGATAGTTGCAGCCACAAAGGGTCAGTACATTGAATGTACTGGCAAATTGACACCATAGAGCAATGATGAATAAAGGCTATCACTACATGCATATTTGGCTGGTGCAGGCTCTATGGTTATAGTGTTTTTGCGAAAAGCCAATTTTTCCCTACTGCAAAGGAATAAATTTATTTAACTATCATGGTGGTTGTTAAACATTGAGAATGGGTGACAGCATTCTCAATCCCAATTAAAAGTACTCATTAAAACCCAACAATATTAATTAAAAGTAACATGATGAGATTCACATGAAAATCCAAGTACTAGATACTCAAGTTGTCCATAACCGGGGACACGGCTAACCATGATTAGTTTATACACTCTGCAGAGGTTTGCACACTTTTCCCCACAAGACTGGATCGCCTCCGTTTGATTCCTCGCACTACATGATGTTTGAGAAACGGATGACCGAGACATAGACTTTCGGAAGTGCTAGCACCTTACATAAAGGGTAGACCGGTACACCTACTTTCCCCTACATCTGCTAGTCCACCCGTAAGAGTTCGCACGACTTAATCAACTATGCCAGAGCCCATAATGGCTTGTGGCTGCACACGTAAGTTTCTAGTTTGAATAATCTCATGATCCCTTTGAGCCTGGGTGGTGGTCCGAAGAAAAACAGGCAAGTCCTGGAAACCAGGTGCCTCAATCCACCCAGATGTGTGTTCAAGTTGCCACCTTAAATAAACCATTATTTAACAAACTCACATCTATCATGGATACACTCACCCAATCCACGTCTACTAGCATAGCATGGCATAATAAGCAAATGTAGAAGTAACTCCCAAAGGTTTGAATAATAAAACAGGTAATAGGTACTACCTCATCTACTTCCCATCCCACAATTTAATTAGATCCTAGTCATGCAATGTTTGAGGATTGATCTAATGCATAAAAACTGGGTAATAAGGGATATGATCAAAGTGTGAACTTTCCTGCAATGTTGATGAAGATGATTCACACTCAAAACTGTTGATAGTTCTACTCTTCACACTCTGGTCAATCTATCGTGAGCAAGCAATAGTAACCACACATAAGCAATCCCTCAAAAGCACCGGAGAGAACGAAGAAAACAAGTCGTAAAACTTCAAAACCAAGTCAAAAACTCTTGCAACATAAAACAATTTCTAACAGTACCAAAATTATGTGAATTTGTCCTTATCAGAAAGTTTAGGTCAAGAGCTTCGATTTGCAAAAAGAATCAACTCAAACGGAGTTATAAAACTCAAGTTACAATCAAACAAAGTTTAAATACAAATCTGTTTGAAATTCAAATTTTATACTTTCAAAAAATATGTTTAAGTTGGTTATCTGGAAAGAGGGGATCATAAGGAAGAAGTGGGTGTTGGTTTCGTTGGATTTGGATACACCAGCGAAAAGTTGTGGTCGTTTGAAAACTAGGGGCCAATCTTTAAATAAATATATTCACGGATAGGTCCCTGACGTAAAAACAAACAGAAAAAGAAAAACTAAAAAGTGAACCTTCGTTTTTAGGATCTAAACAGCGGACGTTCGCTGTTTAATAAAACCTGAAAAAACAGATCTAGTCTTGGTTTTTTTTAAACGAACTTAAAAGGAAAACCGGATGGGACCGACGGTTTATACCGGTTTGGCCGGTTCGGGCAGATCGGCCGGCGGGTCGTCGGCGGCGGTGGTTACGCCGGCTGCTGCGCGCGGGGAGGCGACTCTGGTGGTCGGCGGTGGCAGCGGAGTAGACGGGGAGGGGCGGTGCGCCGAGGCGATGAGGATTGCGGCGTCGGCGGCGGTCCACGGCGACGGGACAGAGCGGGGCGGCGGCGGTGGATCTCGCCGGCGGCGGCGGCTTTCGGCGAGCGCGGCGAGAAGTGCGGTAGCGGCGCAAAGTGCGAGGAGGAGAGGAGAGGCGGTGGTGGACGGGGTCCAGGGGGCCTCGGGTGCGACTTAAATAGAGGGGGGAGGCGAACCTCGGGAGGAGTCCCGAGCTCCCACGGCTCTGGCGGCGGAGTCCTGCCGGACTCCGCAGGGAAGGCGGTGGCGGCGCGGGCTGGGTTGGCGACTTGGGCCGGCCCAGACGGCGGAACAATTTTATTTTACAAAAAAACATTTTCCAGACAAACAAATTTAATAAAACGAAATAAATAAAACATATTATATGGGCATATAATATATCAAAATTTTCTACAATATCGAAATTTTACTAACGTCAAATAAAATCCACAAAATTTCAAATAAAATAAAGAGTGCTTCTGCTCTAATAAAATCCAACAAAATCATTTTAAAAAATACCAAAATGATTTCAAATTTATTTCTCTCCAATTTTATATTGTAGGGAATCATGTTACTCTATTTTCCATATATTTTAGTTTTGGAGAAAAATAATTTGAATGAAACTCAAATAACTCCAAATTGAAAAATAAATTCAAAAGAACTTTGAATTTAATTCTTTGAAACTCCCAACTCATATTTCATATGTTCTGAAGAAGTCATTTTATCTTCGCTCGTGAAAATCATTGAGTTGCATAAAGTTCCTGGGTTGGAAAATATTTTCCAAATGAAATTCAAATATTTTCAACACCCCTTGTCATTTAAATAAATGGAAGAAGTCATGTCATCTTCTCTCCAGGGTTTTGTGGTGAAAAGAATTTGAATTCATGAAGATCAGAAAAGAAAATGAAAGTTTGGGAAAGTCCTTTTATTCCCTCTCATTTAACTTTCAAAAAGTTTCGAATCACTAAATTTCACACAAGCAATCAAACAATCAATCAAAACTATCTATTTGTTTATAACATTCCAAAATTTAGAATTTTGGGATGTTACAGAGGCCATGAAGCGCCATAAGTTCCTTAAGGGCAAACCCACTGATTATAGTTACACTTGAGGTTCAATAAAGATCTCATTGTACGTGATATTTTGCCTGCACCTGCTCTCTTTGATTATCACAGTAAAAGAAGATATTATGTTATTGAGAGCGAGGCCCGCTCGTACAGTGCGGAGGTCGAGGCTGCTCGGCTGGCTGAGGAGGCTGCACCAAGAGACTGAGAATGTTGAAGCTGATGAAATTACTGAAACTGTTGAAGTCTTTGAAACTGAAATTTTTGAAACACCTAGTAGAACTAGCTCTCCTAGATTTGAAATGCCTAAGATACCTGAAGGTTATGTTATGGATGGAGAAATAGCTAGAGACTTTCTTTCTTGCATAGAGATGATCTTAAGAAATTATTATGCAAACTGAAAGAAAAATCTTTGAATTCTAGAGTGAAATGTGATCCTACGTTTGCAACTTCACCTATCCTTGTTACTGATAGGATTATGAATTCTTTGTTAACCCAGAGTTAATTACTTCGGTTGAATCTGATCCTTTCCATGGCTATGAAAATGGAACTGTTGTGGCACATCTTACTAATTTGAATGATATAGCCACCCTTTTTGCTCATGATGAGAAAATTTGCTACTATTATATTCTCAAGTTATTTTTGTTCTCACTGAAGGGTAATGCTAAGATATGGTACAATACTTGATGAGGACATCCCAACCATGGGCACCACACCACCAACCATCAACGGTCCAGTCACAAGAAGTCGCGCAATGCAAATACATGATTAGGTGAACACTAACCTTAGTCTATCATTTGACCTTGAAAACATGGTTGTACCTTCACCTCCTTTGTTGTTGGTCGAACTCAGGTGCGATATCAAAGAAGACCAAACATATTTCAGTTTGCGCAAAACAATGTTTTATGGCGAAGAAACAAAGTTAAGAATTCATGAAGAAATGAGTAGTCTGCGGAAGAAACATTGTTCTGATTTTGATGAAACAATGTTTTGCACGAGTTTGGATATCCCAACTTGCGAAAGGTTCCCTGAACTTGAGTTTGCTGCTGAAGGAAACATTGTTCAACCCCAGTGAACAATGTTTGGTCGGGAACTGCCAACCACCTCAAACGAGAGTTTTCCAGAAGCTTCCTCATTAAGCGTTTAAGCCATTTAGTCAAACCAAAGTTGGTTATCTTTCACACCTAAGCTGGTTCCCAAAGCTAGTTTAATTTCACACCTATCCAAGGGTGTTGTCCCGATTATAAATAGGCTAGCTCTTTCCTTCGTTGGGGACTTTTGCCATTTCTATCAAAGACGAAAGACATAGACTCCTCCCTAGATTGGAGAGATCTTGTTATCCTTATTCTCGTGATTCCTCGAGAAATTGCTCCTAATTCGTGCTCCATGACTAGATCGTGTTGTGTGGGTTAGAGTTCGTGTTTTCCCTTGTGGATTGCACCTATCCCATGCTCCATGACTTGAGCGTGGTTGCGTGGGGTAGAATTGCGGGTTGTGGATCGACGAATGTTCAAATTGCAAGCTTCAGGGAGCCTCCTCCTCATCGGGTCATAATCTCTTATTTTCCATTTTTCGGCTGCTTGTAGGTAGTTATCCCCATCCATTTATCAATCCTACACCATGAAGATCGGGCCTACCCTTGAACACGCTCTTCTCTGAAGATAGTGTCACATCATCTGGTATCATGGCAAGGTTTACATGGTAGGATCTGTATCCTTTTAGCTAGATCTATACTTTTTAGTTTAGTTTTTCCCCGTCCTAGAGTTCCAAAGCCAAAAATCCACAAAAACTATCGAAGCCTTTGTTTGCCGACATCTAGTTGTTTGCTTTCCCTCTTTGCGTTTGCACCAAGTTCTATCCAAAGTTGCTGCTGTTTTCTTTGAGTCCTGTTGGATCTTTTGTGCTAAAAAAGAGTGAAAAAAGAGAAAGAAAAAAAGAGTGAAAAGGATCGAAAAAAGTGAAAAAAAGTGAAGAGAAAGTGTTGAGCAAGTGTGATCATGTTCAGTTTGGTGAGAAATTTAAGAAGTTGAAGTGGCAAGTGTTGCATCTCAAACATGGTGCAAGGAGCTACAAATTTTCTTGTTCATTTGGTTTGCATCAATTGGATCTCAGCACTAGCCCTCCCTTTTTACCCCACCCAGATCCACCTAGAAACCATCAAATTCCTTCCTTTCATTCGCCCACCAACTCCTAATTTTCTACCATCGCACAACCGCTAAGGAATCATTAGAATTTGGGTAAGCAAGAAAGTGAGCTGAGTGTTTTCCACATACATTTTCTTTTGTCCACTTGTTTTTCGAGAGTTAACATGACAGGATCCAACTCGAGTGTACATGGACATCAACATGTCAATAATGATCTCCCAAAAACTCGCGCAGAACTTGGTGAAATGATTGAGGAGAGTATAGCTGTAGCTATGCAAAGGTTGTTCGGAGGTTGTCTTCCTATCGTGGGTAATGGGGATCAACATCAACACAGCCGCGCTGCCTCGCTGGCCACTGACAACCGACAATGCCAAGGAAACGAGGATCGCCACGATGGTCGTGGAAGAGCGGTAGGAGCTGCTATCCACGGCGCTCCTGCAGTTGGGGCTGAACAGAGGCATGGAAAATTTGCCGCCCCTGTGAGGGTGGGATGCATGGAGGAGAAGCTCGCGGGTGAGTCCATGACCCCCGCGGGTTTGTCACTGATCAACGGCGATGAGCGGCACATGATGGTGATGCCATCTTCCTTGAAGATCTCTTCAAGCACGGTGACGAAGATGAAGGCATGGGGGACTATGAACCCTACTCCCTCCCTCATCGTGGTGCTGTTTTTGGTCGCAATAGTCATCATTATTACCGTCATGATCAGGATGACCGTGACTATCAAGCGAGAGTGAAGCTACATGTGCCATCATTCACAGGAAAAGAGGATCTGGATGCATATATTGAGTGGGAAGAGAAGTGTGATCAAATATTTCACATCCATGGTTTTTCTGAAGCCAAGAGAGTTGATCTTGCAGTTATGGAGTTCTCTGGCTATGCTCTTACATGGTGGAATCAACTTCAAGATGATCGATTAATATCAGGCAATAATTATATTCGCAGCTAGACTTTGATGAAGCAAGTCATGAGGCGTCGTTTTGTTCCATCATATTATGAGAGGCAACTGTACAAGAGATTGTAGGGTCTCACTAAAGGTACCCGCACTGTTGAGGAGTACTATAAAGAGTTGGAGTTGTTGCTAATTCGGACAAGAACTAGTGAAAGTGATGAAGCAAAGTTGGCGAGATTTTACATGGGCTGGATGATGAAATATCAGATTTTGTGGAGATGTTTCCTTATGATACATTACAAGATGTGGTACATCAAGCTATAAGAGTTGAGAAGAATAATATGCATAATGGTCATACTCGTGCTTTCCAAGGCCGCACCACCACACGCTCATGGCAGCAAGCACAACAACCATATGGTTCTCAGTTTGAGGGTGCACCACCTAGACACCCACATGCCTCGACGCTCCCTCACCTTCTATTTGCAATCAAGATAAGAGGTCATCAACTACATCTGGAGTATCCTCTGCTCCACCTCTAGAAAAGAGTTCTACACGCAGCAGTGAGATTCAATGCCACAAGTGCAAAGGAAGAGGTCATATTTCTTTGGAATGTCCAAGCAAAAGAACTATGATCATCAATGAACGAGGTGCATGGGAGTCTGAAAGTGACCCTGAAGGTGGCAATGATGAAGTGGAAGAGGAGAAAGGTTGGGGAGTAGGAGGAACTATTTTATCTCATGAGGAACTTGATGGAGAAGCTTTGGTTGTATGTCATTCACATAATGCCCAGGTTGTGGAGGAGGAAAAGGGCAGCGGCATAATCTTTTCCACACCCGTTGCCTTATCAACTCAAAGATATGTTGAGTGATTGTTGATAGTGGCAGCTGAAACAATATTGGAAGCACAGAGATGGTCGAGAAGCTTCAATTGCAAACAAAATGTCACCCACACCCATACCACATGCAATGGTTGAATGATTGTGGCGTAATTAAGTTGATTAGCAGCATGCAAATACCAATTTGAGTTGGGACATATCAAGATGATGTTGAGTGCGATGTGCTACCAATGCACGCTTGTCACCTGCTTCTTGGATGACTGTGGTTGCATGACCGTGATGTGCAAATCAGAGGGCGTGCGAATCACTTATGTTTTGTGCATAAAGGAGAAAAGTTCACTTGGCTGCCCATGACACTCGAGGAAGTCTGTCTTGATGAGATGAAAAGAAAATGAAAGAAAAAGGGAGAGAGTGATCATACACAACGTGTGAGCCAGTAACATAGTGAGGGAGTGCTTCTATAGCCAAAAGCTTCACAACCAAATATGACCAAGCCCCGGGAAAAATAGGGATAAGTTATGACGGCTAGGAAAAGGGATATGCGGGAATTGAGAGAATCTAATACTCCATTCTTTGTACCCATGTATAAGGAAACTTTATTGGATGCTAACGATTTACCCTCAACTATTCCTAGTGTTGTTTTTCATCTTTTGAAGGAGTATGAGGATGTGTTTCCCATGGAGGTACCACCTGGTTTGCCACCAAAGAGAGGCATTGAGCACCAAATCGACTTAGTTCCGGGTGTCACACTACCAAACCGACCACCATACCGAGCAAACCCAGAGGAGACAAAGAAAATTCAGAGGCAAATATAAGATCTTCTTAACAGAGGGTATGTAAGGGAAAGTCTTTCTCCTTGTGTTGTTCCCATACTTTTAGTTCCAAAGAAAGATGGTACCATGTCGGTGGAAAAACGACACCTATGAGATCACAAGAATCCCTACTACGGTTGTGGGGCGCGGGGTCATGAGAAGAGCGGGATCAGCAGTCAGCACAAACACACGGGTCGCTTACCCAGGTTCGGCCCGCAAGGATGCGTAATCCCTAGTCTTGCTTTGATGTGTATATCTGTGTTCTTGGAGTTCTTGAGCTAGCTACAACGGGCGTAACTTGTCTAAAGGTCCGAATCCTTCTCCTCGATGCCTCGGGCCTCCTTTTATAGGCAAGGGGATCGCCACAGTGGAACACAGGAGGTGGCATCGGGGTACTGTGGCTAAGCTTATCGCCTAGCCATTACGCGACAAGACGCATTTAATGCGCCCCTTAGATGTCCCTCTCACTTTACCGCCGCTTAGCCCTGTCTTGACACGCGCCTGGGCCAGCAAGGCGGTCAGCGCTAGGTAGGCTGGCTGGCTGCTGAGGTGGCGCGCTGGTAGGGCCTTCATGAAGATTTGCATGCCACCATGTAGGCATGCGCTGAGTTGGCTTGGAAACCTCGCGTCGACACGCAGGTGCCTGCCTAGCAAGTGGGCTGGCAGCTGCATGAGAGCGGCAGCGGAAACTTGGCAGGTGCGGGCCTAGCTGTGGCCTCACGGATGTCCTCGGCAAGGGCCTTGCCGGGGCCCCGACAAAGGTCTTGCCGTGGCGTCGTGGTTGTCCCCGGCAAGGATCTTTCCGGGGGTCTCGTGAGTTTCCTTGGCGAGGATCTCGTAGAGGTTCGTTGTCTTCTAATATACTCATCTAATTTGGAGTGCTTCTTGTCTTCACAAAGATCTGCATGCCATCAAGGAGGCGCCTCCCGAGCCTTGGTCTCAACGTGGTTGGTGGCGTTGGAAAACCTGGGGCTCAAGGGTGGCGCGCCCTGCTAGCATTGGGTAAGCTGCCCCGACAAGGTCCTTACCAGGGCCGTGGAGGCTGCCCCGGCAAGGGTCTTGCTGGGGGAAACCAACTCGCCTTCTTGCTCTTTATGCCTCTGTCTTGGCATTGCTTTGACCATCTTGCAGTTTTGATTCCCTGTCCCTACTCTGCTTAAGCGTGGCCGTGGGCGCGGCCCTGACTGCCCGTGCACAAGTAAGGGGTACAAAGGAGAGCCCCTACTTTAGTAGACCGACAGGAGCCCCCGGGCCTAGGCCACACATAAGCGCAACGCGTTATGGTGCTAGGCCCAAAAACGGTGCGCGGACAGGTGGGGCGGTTTCGCCGCAGTAACTTTTTTCGTCCGCTGTGCTTCGCCACGACCCGCGTTGTGCGCCGGACGTGGGGGTCGTGCGCGCGGGTGATCGAAGCATGCTTGTGTCATCCTGCGGTGAACAGTAAAGAGGCAGCTTGCATGTCCCTTTGAGACCGCAGGGTCGCTGCTCATTTACTCTCCTTACCTGGGAACCATCGCTCATGCGTCCCATTACGCCTGTCCCTTGCGCCACGTACGCCGCATGCATGACGCAGGGCGAATGACAGGCGCGCAAAATACGGGAAGACGTGTGTGCGTGGGTGATACCCACGCGCCTTCAATTGGGCGGGGTGGGCGGTCTGTCGACGGCCTCGCCCGCCGTCACCTTAAAGAGCCGGATTGGCTGAGAAGGGCGGCCGAGCCCCGACCTGTCCCTTTATATGGAGGGGAGCGGGAGGGATGGCGCCTCTCAGTCCTTCGCCATCCGCCTCTCCCCATCCCTGCTCCTTCCTCTCTTTTGTCATGGCGAGAGGGCACGCTGATGCTTCGATGGTGGCGGTGAGGGTCTCTGCTCGACAACGCGTTGCTCCTCCCCAAGAGCCTATGGCGGCAGAGCCGACCGCGAGGGGAAGGGGGAGGGGCGAGGCCGAGGCCGCCGTGGTGCTCGGGGAAGAGGAGGACGTGGCGGCGCATTGGCCTCGCCTCTGCCAGCAGTCCTTCCCCCAATGGAGAGCCACGTCGGGGACAACCCTCGTGAGTTGTTCATCAGGCTGCGCCGGCCGGCGCGCTGTCGTCTTTGTCTCCCAACCCCATTCGCTCGGGAGATGGAGCTCGATCCGTCGCAGGCGCTGAGGCTGCACATGAGGGGCTGCGGGAACAGCGACACATGGGCCGATGTTGATTTCCCAGCCACTCATGTCATGTATCTGCGCCGCGGATGGAAGACCTTTGCTCGCGTCCACAGCCTGACGGCGGGGCTCATTCTCTACTTCAACTTAATGGAGAATGGCCTCCTCTCCGCCAATGTCTTTGACATTTTCAGAACTCGCCTGAAGTGTTGCGTGGAGAGCTCCTCGGATGACGAAGACTCGTCCTCGACAACGGCAGCGACTACGAGGGTAGCAGGCAAGAGGATGACAGGTCCGACTAGGTGCCGGACCCGCCGCCCCGGAGCGGTGCCGGCAGCAGCAGCATCTGCACCGGGCTCCTTCTCCCGGTGGAGCCAGCTCCTTGAACTTCTCGAGGTCGCCTCCATGGGCGGCTGGCGTGGGAAGGCTGGAGAAGGAGAAGAAGGCGGGTGGCGGGCCGTCAAGTCGGAGTACGATGGCACCAACGCCTTCGTAGCATATCCGCAGACCACTGCCTCATCTTCCAGCTCATCCTCCGGCACCACCACCACCAGCCCTCTCCTAGGAGGTCGCCGACATGTTCTCTTGGTGCCTTCTACTGCTCGTACCTCGCCTAGGCGCTCCTTCTGCCCTTTTGCCTTCTTGTTCTATTTCCCGAGGAGAGGGACAAGAAAGGGATTATGGGCACCTTATCTTTTTTCAACTTGTAAGACTATGGGCCATAGTTAGGTTTAAAACTTGTAACTTCCTTGCTGATGTTTACATTCCGTATGAACTGTACCTGTATGGAACGTACTAATGAAAAAAGGGTGCTTGCCGGGTCTTGTGTGTGTGTGAGCAAAGCCCATACCAAGGAACAAATCCTTGTTACTTTCAATATAAACACCGTTGCCCGGCAGCAGGCCTTGCCGCTCCCCTACTCTGTTTGACCATACTCGCGCCTTTGGCGGAGGCAGGGTGAAGTAGGGGTGGGCCCTACGCTTGCTTCCTTGCCACCGCGGCTACAACCAAATCTTGAACCGAGAAGAAGTTCTCGGGCGGTAGGAATGAAGGGAGCACGACAGTCTTGGAATGAAACGAGGTTTCATACGTCCCAACCTTTATACGGAAATGCGTAACAGGGGATAAGAAAACTTATAAGGATCTGCAGCCCCCGGAAACCCTAGATTGCCGTGGGTGGACCTTTGTGTCTTCAGCCCCCGGCAGGCTTGGCTTGGCGGAAGCATTTATGTACCCTGGGAACCAAAGAGGATGGACAGGGTACATAAATGCTAGGGGTTAGTCGCTGCTAGGCACTATCAACCCTAACCGAGGGAGAGACTCAATCTAGCATGCATGCTATAACTTAGGGCGCCAGCGCTTCGTTTATTTATGCTCAGGGTATGCGCCTGGCTTTGTACAGAGGGTTACATGCCTTGTCAGCAAGGCTTGTACAAAAGGTGGCTTGATGGGGGGCTCGGCAGGCGCGCCTTATGGGTAAAACTAGCGAAGATGCTCGATGTTCCAGGAGTTGCTCACTAGAATGGCATCTTCGGTCTCCAGGCAGACTGCACCAGGCTTGGTGACTCGTGTTACCCGATAAGGGCCTTCCCACTTTGGTGTCAACTTGTTGGAATTCTTGGCCGACTGAATGTGCCGAAGAACAAGGTCGCCTTCCTCAAAGCTTCGGGCATGAACCTTGCGGCCATGGTAGCAGCGCAAGGCTTGCTGGTAGCGTGCTGCTCTCACAGCCGCCTGAAGACGATCTTCCTCGAGGAGCGTCGCGTCATCTTGCCGCAATTGCTCTTGCTCAAGCTCATCATAAGCGAGCACTAGAGGTGACCCGTATATGAGTTCTGTGCGGAGAACTGCTTCTGCCCCGTATACCAGGGCAAAGGGTGTCTGGCCGGTGGCTCGATTTGGCGTCGTTCTGATCGACCAAAGAACCACTGGCAACTCATCAATCCAGCGCCTTCCCCTCTTGTGCAGCCTGTCGAAAGTCTTTGTCCTCAGGCCATGCAGCACTTCAACATTTTCCCTCTCCGCTTGGCCGTTGCTTCGTGGGTGTACCACGGAAGCAAAACAGACCTTGCTGCGAGGTCTTCAATATACTGCATGAAGGTGTGGCTTGTGAACTGCATGCCGTTGACGGTGATGACCCTGTTTAGCACACCAAAACGGAAAACCAGCCCCTTAAAGAATTTGACGGCTGACTTCGCGGTCACCCTCCTCACTGCTTCCACTTTCGGCCACTTTGTGAACTTGTTGAATGCAACGTACAAGTACTCAAAGCCCCCGATGGCGCGGGGGAAAGGGCCCAGTATGTCGAGCCCCCAGACCAAGAATGGCCAGGAGAGAGGGATTGTCTGCAAGGCTTGAGCTCGCTGATGAAGCTTCTTCGAATGGAACTGGCACACTTCACACTTGGTTACTAATGCCGTCGCATCCTGGAGGGCAGTGGGCCAGAAGAAACCTTACCGGAAAGCCTTGTCGGCAAGTGCCCTTGACCCTATGTGGGAGCCACATATGCCTCCATGTACCTCCGCCAATAGCTCCAGTCCTTCCTCCTGGGGGATGCACTTCAGCTTCACTCCATTTGGTCTTTTTCTGTACAGAATGTTGTCAACAAACTGGTATAGGGCAGACTGACGAGCTACTTTCTCTGCTTCTTCCTGCTCCTTAGGAAGCTCCCCTGTTTTGAGGAATCAGACGATATGCTGCACCCATGCCGGAGCCTGTGGCTCAACGGCAAGGACCAAAGGCATTTCCTCTGCCATGGGAACGGTTGCCTCCACGGCAAGGGCTTGGCGCCCCGCCAGAGTCAGTTGTCCCATGGCAGCCTTGGCGTCCGCGGCAACATCTCCGCTGGTGGCTCTAGGGAGATCGGTGGGGAAGTACTTGCCGGATGTGCACATGTGTGGCACACTACAGGTGTGCCACTAGCATCACGCCATTAGAATTTAATACTAATGGCGCACCCCTGGTGCGCCATTAGTATACCAGATACTAATTGCGCACTAGGGAGTGTGCCATTAATATATCACATGGTGCGCCATTACTATCTGACTTAGTAATGGTGCACCACATAGAAGTGCGCCATTACTAACAATTTTTTTCATTTTTTTTAATTTTTTTTGTTTTATTCTTAATCTCGGGTCAATATGCTTAATCTCAAGTCAAATCGCACTAAGTGGTCAAACTTCCCGGAAGATCACCCATCCTCACAGTACTCCAGCCCAAGCAAGCTTAACTTCGCAGTTCTATCCAACCCCAACACCACCTCACTTAACAGGCACTTGTTGATATATCTATCATATCAATCATATTAAACCTTGTTGATGTCTAGGACTTTGTTCATGTTCATGAGTATGATGAAATTTTGAAAAATATTTCAAACTTCCCGGTCATATTACGTATCATTTTTTAAAAAAAATTCCAAAAAAAAATTCGAAACCAATTTTTTTTCTGTTAATAGTGGCGCACTTAGCAAATGGTGCGCCACTAGTAAGTTTGAATATTTTTCCATTTTTCCCCCTCTAGATCTTAAAAGCCCCGTAACTTTTTTCTGTTAGGTTTTTGAGGTTTTTGAAAATGTTTAACGAGGTTTCCCCGGTTAAATTTGGATGTAACTTTTCAAGTAGATGATTTTTCACATAAAAAACTTTTTAATCCGAGTTCGTATGCAAAAGTTATGCCCATTTTACAAATTCCAGAGAGATTTTGCAAATAAAGTCAAAATTCATATTTGTAAATTTTCCCAACAAGTAGACCACATATCACATGGGGAACTTATTTTCTTTTATTTTTTTGACATTTCCATCATTTTCTTTTTTTAAACTGAAAAGGCGGTCCACCGGGGGGGTGTGCATTCAGTTGAATTTTTGGGCCAAGTTAGTAATGGCGCACCGTGGGAGTGGTGCACCATTACTAGTTGAACTAGTAATGGCACACCACACACACAGTGCGCCATTACTAGTTTTGAAAAAAAATTGAAAAAAAATTACTAGTGGCGCACCGTGGATGTGGTGCGCCATTACTAGTTTAACTAGTAATGGCGCACTATCCCCTAGTGCGCCATTACTAGTTTTGAAAAAAAAATTGAAAAAAAATTACTAGTGGCGCACCGTGGATGTGGTGCGCCATTACTAGTTTAACTAGTAATGGCGCACTATCCCCTAGTGCGCCATTACTAGTTTTGAAAAAAAAATTGTTACTAGTGGCGCACCGTGGATGTGGTGCACCATTAGTATTTGGACACTAATGGCGCACCAACACATGGTGCGCCATTAGTATATAGTAGTGTCGCACCACATGTGTGGTGCGCCATTAATGTCCATATTATCTATAGCCCTTTTCCTAGTAGTGTTAGCGGTGTTGTTCGTCGACATCTCCTTGGGAAAGTGCATCTGGATCACGTACTTGAGGTGCTCTCTGGTGGGTGTGACGAGCAGCACGGCAGGACCGACGCGTTGTAGCGAAAAGGCCCCATCAAAGTACATAATCCAGTTGTGACTTGTTTCCTTGTTGAGGAGAGTGGTCTCCTGGACCTCTTCATCGGGCGTCGAGGTCCACTCGGCAACGAACTTCGCAAAGACTCTACTCTGAATCGTCGAGGTGCTTTCGAACTTCAAACCAAAACTTGACAGCTCCAAGGCCCATTCCACAATCCTTCCTGTTGCATCTGGGTTATGCAGTATCCGTTGCAATGGAAGGCGGGTAACGACGGTCATCTCGTGCGCTTGGAAGTAATGACGCAGCTTCCTCGAGGCCATAAGGAGGCCGAAGAGCAATTTCTGCACACCGGAGTACCTCGACCTAGCCCCCTGCAAGAGGGAGCTGACGAAGTAAACTGGGTGTTGCACGATTTTCTTCGTCTGCACCACTTCACCTAGCCGCGTGGGCCCTTTCACACTGGTGTCAGACCTCGCTGGGGGCTCAGTCTTGCTGGGACCAAGCCCTGGTGGGGAGGGTTCTGGCTCGCCATCCGTCGACTCTGCCATTGCTGCTGCCTCTTTGTTGAACTCCCTCTGCGCCACCAGTGTGATGCTAACCACTTGATTCGTTGCCCCTAGGTACAGCAGCAACGGTTCTTGTAGTTTAGGTGCAACCAGCACTGGGGTAGAGGAGAGGTATTTCTTCAAGTCCTGCAGCGCAGCCTCGGCCTTCGAGGTCCACTCCATTGGGCCCGCCTTCTTCAAGATCTTGAAAAAGGGAAGGGCATGCTCAGCGGACTTGGAGATGAATCTGCTCATGGCGGCAACGCATCCAGTGAGCCGACACACGTCCTTGATCCGCTTAGGTGCCTCAATCTGCTCAATCGCCTTGATCTTGTCTGGGTTCGCCTCAATCCCACACTATGACACAAAGAACCCGAGAAGCTTGTCGGACGGAACACTGAAGACACACTTCTCAGGGTTCAGATTGAGGTTGATCTTGCATAGATTTGCAAACATTTCCTTCAGATCTTGCACAATTGTTGCTTTGTCCTTGGTTTTGACCACTATGTCATCCGTATAAGCTTCCATATTTCTATGTAGCAGGGGCTCAAAACCAATTTGGACTGCTCTTGCAAAAGTCGAGCCAATACTCTTCAACCCGAAAGGCATCCGTAAAAAACAATACGTACCACATGGGGTGATGAATGCTATCTTCTCCTCATCTTCTCTTCTCGTGAAGATCTGGTGGTACCCTGAGTCGACGTCGAGGAATGATGGCAGGTCACACCCGGCCGTGGAGCCAACAATCTGGTCGATGCACGGTAACGGGAAAGGATCTTTTGGACAAGCTTTGTTGATATCTGTGTAATCAATACACAGCCTCCACTTCTCGTTTGCCTTGCGCACCACTACCGGATTGGCCAGCCATGTAGGATGCAGCACCCCTCTCACCAAGCCTGCTGCTTCTAGCTTTTTCTGATCTCCTTTGTGATGAACTCTTGTCTCTCCAAAGCTTGCTTCCTGACCTTCTACTTGACGGGCCGTGCATGAGGACAGACGGCAAGATGGTGCTCAATCACTTCCCTGGGAACGCCTGGGATGTCGGATGCTTGCCATGCAAACACATCGACATTCGCCCGTAGGAAAGTGGCGAGCTTGCTTTCCTATTTGCCATTGAGGGTGGAGCTTATGGTGAAAGCTCCTCCCGTGCCGTCCTCCTTGACGGACACCTTCTTGGTATCTGGTGGTGCAGCTCTGGACTTCTTGCTCTTGCCGGTGGAGCTCTCTGGCACGTCCTCGACGGGAGCGCAACACCCCGAAGAGGTGCGCTTAGCGGAGTGGGTGGAGGGGTCTCGCCGGTCTTCTTCCCTCCCGGGGCTTCAACGGCAGGAGCAAGTGCCTTGGCGGTAGCGGCTGAAACTGCTTCCCGGTAGACTTGGTCAGCGCAAATCAGCGCATCCTTCTTGTCGGAGGGGACGGTATGATGTTCATCGGCCCGGGCATCTTCAACATGTTGTAGGCGTAAGGGAAGCCACCATGAACTTGGCCAGTGCCGGGCGGCCGAGGATCCCGTTGTAGGGCAAGGGGGTCTCGACCACATCGAAAATAATCCTATCCATCATGCAGTTCAACTCGCCTCCAAATGTCACGAGCAGCGTGGCCTTTCCCTTTGGCTGGCTCCTCCCCGGGTTGACCCCTTGAAACGTGCCCGTCTCCTCGAGGTCTCCATCGGGGATCTGCAGCCTCTTGATCAAAACAGGTGAGATCAAGTTCAGACTGGCCCGGCCGTCAACTAGCATCTTTGTCACCTTGAGGTTGCGGATCGTTGGTGAAACCAACAGCGGCAAGCACCCGACTGCAGTAGTGCGGTCAGGGTGTTCCTCGGTGTTGAAGATGATAGGCGTGCTGGACCACTTCACTGGCTTCCGTGCGTCGAGCGATGGGTCCACCACTGTGATTTCAAGCGCCCACTATTTGAGCTGGCGGTGAGATGTGTGCAGTGACGCGCCACCATCGACGCACATGGCCTCCGTAGCCTTCCGAAACTCGTGGTCGCCAGACTCATCGTCCTCGTCGTGATCATCGTCTTCCTGCTTCTTCTCACGGCCCCGGGCGGGCCTCTCTTGTTGGTTACCCTTGCCGCGGCGGCCTCGTTGGCCGCCATGCTTCTTGCTGGATCCTTCAGCAACATCTTGGCCCTTCTCCCTGTCCCACCTTTCATATTTAGATTTCTGCTTCTCTGCAAGCAGCTCAAGTTGTCGGCAGTTCTGGAGGTCATGGCCTTTAGTGCGGTGGATCTTGCAGTACTGCTTGTCGGTGCCCCCTGGCTTGTCGGCAGCCACCAAGGCTCGGCAAGCGGCACACCCGACAACCTCCTTGCCGGGGTCGCCCGCCTTGGCCTTCTTGGCGGTGCCGGTGTCGTCGGACCCCTCGATAGCAAGTACAGTCTTGCCCTTGCACTTCCTATTATGGCGCCGGCCCTTCTTTGTCGGGGCGGCGGTGTCGTCGTCCGTGGAGTTGGTTTCCGTGTCGGCATCCTCACTGGGGTACTTCCTCCCTTCTTTAGCCCGAGCGCACTGATCGGCCAGAACATAAAGCTCGGCCACATCCTTGACCTTGTTCATCTCCAGCTCCTCACGCATCTTGCGGTTGCGTACATTCTGGTGGAATGCACTAATCACAGTGGTGGGATGAACGTCTGGGATGTTGTACTTCACTCGGCTAAACCGTTGGATGTACTTGCGCAGGTTTTCTCCTTCCTTCTGGGGGATGATGTGCAAATCGCTCGCCTGGCCATGAGCTTGATAGCCTCTAGTGAAGGAGCCAACAAACTCATGACACAGATCCGACCAAGAAGAAATGGAGTCAATGGAAAGTGCATCAACCAAGACATGACATTGGGCTTGAGCGCCAACGGAAAGTAATTGGCAAGCACCTTATCGTTGCGGGCTCCAGCAGCTTGCATCGCAATGGTGTAGATGCTGAGGATCGCCAACGGGTGGGTCTTGCCGTTGTACTTTTCTCCAACGTCGGGCTTGAACGTGCGGTGGGAGGGCCACTGGAACTGCCGTAGCTCACGAGTGAAAGCCAGAAAACCCACCTCGTAAGGCAGGCCACCGTAGCCTCCCGGTGCCGGGTGGTCCATAGTGGGCCCTGCCCGCTTCTCTGACTAATGGCGTGCATCACGTCGGCGCTCGATGGTGGTTCAAGCGTCTTAAAGGGCTCACTCCTGAAGAACATGACGCTGGTCGTGGTGGGTCCGCGGATCGGACGACGCTATGAAAATATCATCACGAGTGACATCGCAACGGATCTACACCCGTGGTGGCTGGCGTGGGGGAGGAGAATGCATCGTGGCTGCATTGCCCCGAGCCCTTCCAGCGCTGGCATGCAGTGGCTCGATGGAGCGATGGCCTATGGGCCCCGTCGGTCACGGCTCATCTTTGTTGGCGATGCCGACGAGGCTCCGGACAGTGGCTCTCCATTCGTCGAGCCTCTCCGCGGCAGGAGGAAAGTCAAGGAGCAGCTGCGCATGCCAGAGCTTCTGCTAGTGTGGGCGGCGGCTAAAGCTGCATGGACCATGACGCGCTTCGACTTCTAACTACATTAGAAGGAGCTCTACCATGGCCCTGCGGCTGTCCGCCTTTTCCACCGGTGATAACCCACAAGTGCCTAGAGCCTATATCATGCATTAAAATTACTTGGGACCTCATAAATTTGACATGCAAGCTCAGGAACAGGGTCACCTGGGAAGCAAAAAATTGCAATAAATAAAGCACTAGAACAAAAACTAATTGGACCATTGGTGGAGTCACATACCAAGGAACAATCTCCCAAAACAGTTTTGTGAATGGAGCTTTGAGCAAGGAGATCAAAAATCGCAGCAAAGTGAACCAGAACTCGTGCTTGAGTTGAATGGTGATTTTTTGGGAGGAATATGAAGTGTGTGGATGCAGGAATAAGTCAAGGGGAGCCACCGTGGGCCCACGAGGCAGGGGGCGCGACCTATAAGGGTGGGAGCGCCCTGGACCCTCGTGGCCAGGTGCTTGGTCCCCCTGCTGTGTTCTCAGTGCCAAATATTCTCAAATATTCCAGAAAAAATCATACTAAATTCGCACGGCATTTGGAGAACTTTTATTTTTGGGATATTTTTTATTGCATGGATAATTCATAAAACAGACACGAAATACCATTTTTGTTTTATTTATTCTAAATAATAGAAAGTAAAAAGAGGGTACAGAAGGTTCTGCCTTCTAACTTCATCCATCTCATGCTCATCAAAAGGAATCCACTAACAAGGTTGATCAAGTCTTGTTAACAAACTCATTCCGAATAACATGGAGCCGGAGAAATTTTGAATAACACTAGGTTACCTCAATGGGGATATGCACATCCCCAATAACAAGAATATCATATTTCTTCTTGACAGTAGGAAGAGGAAATTCAAAACCTCCAATAATGATAGTTGGACTTTTTCCAATAGAATTGATGCTATGAACTTGAGGTTGTTTCCTCGGAAAGTGTACTGTATGCTCATTACCATTAGCATGAAAAGTGACATTGCCTTTGTTGCAATCAATAACAGCCCCTGCAGTATTCAAAAAGGGCCTACCAAGGATAATCGACATACTATCGTCCTCGGGAATATCAAGAATAACAAAGTCCGTTAAGATAGTGACATTTGCAACCACAACAGGCACATCCTCACAAATACCGACTGGTATAGCAGTTCATTTATCAGCCATTTGCAAAGATATTTCAGTAGGTGTCAATTTATTCAATTCAAGTCTATGATATAAAGAGAGAGGCATAACACTAACTCCGGCTCCAAGATCACATAAAGCAGTTTTAACATAGTTTCTTCTAATGGAGCATCGTATAGTTGGTACCCCTGGATCTCCAAGTTTCTTATATATTCCACCCTTAAAAGTATAATTAGCAAGCATGGTGGAAATTTCAGCTTCCGGTATCCTTCTTTTATTTGTAATAATATCCTTCATATATTTTGCATAAGGGTTTACTTTAACAATACCAGTTAAGCGCATCCATAAGAAGATAGGTCTAATCATTTCAGCAAAGCACTCAAAATCATCATCATCCTTTTTCTTGGATGACTTAGGAGGAAAAGGCATGGGTTTCTGAACCCATGGTTCTCTTTCTTTACCGTGCTTCCTGGCAACAGAGTCTCAATTATCATAACGTTGATTCTTTGATTGTGGGTTATCAATATCAACAGCTGGTTCAATCTCTACATCATTATTATTGCTAGGTTGAGCATCAATATGAACATTATCATTAACATTATCACTAGGTTCATGTTCATCACCTGATTGTGTTTCAGCATCAGAAATAGAAATATCATTGGAATCTCACGTATGTCTACAATAGGTTCACTAGAAGCATGCAAAGTCCTATCATTTTTCTTTTTCCTCTTTTTAGAAGGACTAGGTGCATCTAAATTATTTCTCTGAGAATCTTGCTCAATTATCTTAGTGTGGCCTTCAGGATACAAAGATTCCTGAGTCATTTTACCAGTTCTAGTAGCCACTCTAACAGCAAAATCATGTTTATTATTGAATTCATCGAGCAAATCACTTTGAGCTTTAAGTACTTGTTCTGCTTGAGTGGTAACCATAGAAGCATATTTGCTAATGAGTTTAAGTTCACCTTTAACTCTAGCCATATAATCACTCAAGCGTCCAATCATGTAAGCATTACTCTTTTATTCTCTACCAACATAAGCATTGAAGTTTTCTTGTCTAGCCATGAAGTCATCAAATTCATCCAAACATTGGCTAGGAAACTTGGTAGACAGGATTTCAACCTTATCATATCTATAGAGAGAATTTACCTTTACTACCTGTGTCGGGTTATCAAGACAATGTGTTTCTTAAATTGGTGGTACATTAAGACCATGTATTTCTTCAATAGGAGGTAAATTCTTAACATCTTCAGCTTTAATACCTTTTTCTTTCATATATTTCTTTGTCTCTTGCATATCTTCAAGACTGAGAAATAGAACTCCCCTCTTCTTCGGACTTCGTTTAGGAATAGGCTCACGAGTTGGCTCAATTGGCCCAGGAATTGGCTCAGGAAGAGTCCAATTATTTTCATTAGTCAAGATATTATTCAATAGCAATTTAGCTTGGTCGACTGTTCTTTCCCTGAAAACACAACCAGCACAACTATCCAAGTGGTCCTTGGAAGCATCAGTTAGTCCATTATAAAAGATATCAAGTATTTCATTCTTCTTAAGAGGATGATCAGGCAAAGCATTAAGTAATTGGAGAAGCCTCCCCCAAGCTTGTGGGAGACACTCTTCTTCAATTTGCACAAAATTATATATTTCCCTCAAGGTGGCTTGTTTCTTATGAGCAGGGAAATATTCAGCAGAGAAGTAATAAATCATATCTTGGGGACTACACACACAACCAGGATCAAGAAAATTAAACCAAGTTTTACCATCACCCTTTAATGAGAATGGAAATATCTTAAGGATATAATAATAGCGAGATTTCTCATCATTAATGAACAGGGTGGCTATATCATTCAACTTAGTAAGATGTGCCACAATAGTTTCAGATTCATTGCCATAAAAAGGATCAGATTCAACCAAAGTAATTATCTCAGGATCGATAGAGAATTCATAATCCTTATCAGTAACAAAGATAGGTGAAGTAGCAAAAGCAGGGTCATATTTCATTCTAGCATTTAGAGATTTTTGTTTAAGTATATCTAGTAACTTCTTAAGACCAGATCTATTATTGCAAGCAAGAAAATCTCTAGCAGTTTCTTCATCCATAACATAACCCTTAGGAACAACAGGCAATTCATACATAGGGGGAGAACCTTCATCATCACTATCTTCAATAATTTCATCTTCAATAATTTCATTCTCTCTAACCCTAGCAAGTTGTTCATCAAGAAAGTCACCGAATGGCACAGTAGTATAGCATAGAAGTAGTTTCATCATAAGTATCATGCATAGCAAAAGTGGCATCATCAATAACATGCAACATATCAGAATTCATAGCAGTAGCAGGTTTAGGTGTCGCAAGCTTACTCAAAACAAAAGGAGAATCTCGTGAAGAGCTAGATGGCAGTTCCTTACCTCCCCTCGTAGTTGAGGGAAAAAATCTTAGTTCTTTCATCATTCAAGTTCCTCATAGTGATCAGCAGATATAAATCCCAAGTGACTCATAGAATATAGCTATGCTCCCCGGCAACGGTGCCAGAAAATAGTCTTGATAACCCACAAGTATATGGGATCGCAACAATTTTCGAGGGTAGAGTATTCAACCCAAATTTATTGATTCGACAAAAGGGGAGCCAAAGAATGTTCTCAAGTATTAGCAGTTGAGTTGTCGATTCAACCACACCTGGATAACTTAGTATCTGTAGCAAAGTATTTAGTAGCAAAGTAGTATGGAAGTAACGGTAATAGTGGCAAAAGTAACGATAGCAATTTTTGTAGTAATTGTAACAGCAGCAACGGCAAAGTAAATAAGCAAAGCACAATATGTGAAAAGCTCGTAGGCATTGGATCAGTGATGGATAATTATGTCGGATGCGATTCCTCATGTAATAGTTATAACATAGGGTGATACAGAACTAGCTCCAGTTCATCAATGTAATGTAGGCATGTATTCCGAATATAGTCATACGTGCTTATGGAAAACAACTTGCATGGCATCTTTTGTCCTACCCTCCCGTGGCACGGGGGGTCCTAGTGGAAACTAAGGGATATTAAGGCCTTCTTTTAATAGAGTACCAGACCAAAGCATTAACACATAGTGAATACATGAACTTCTCAAACTACGGTCATCACCGAGAAGTATCCTGATTATTGTCACTTCGGGGTTGTCGGATCATAACACATAATAGGTGACTATGGACTTGCAAGATAGGATCAAGAACTCACATATATTCATGAAAACATAATAGGTTCAGATCTGAAATCATGGCACTCGGGCCCTAGTGACAAGCATTAAGCATAGCAAAGCCATAGCAACATCAATCTCAGAACATAGTGGATACTAGGGACCAAACCCTAACAAAACTAACTTGATTACATGGTAAATCTCATCCAACCCATCACCATCCAGCAAGCCTACAATGGAATTACTCACACACAGCGGTGAGCATCATGAAATTGGTGATGACGACGGTGTCGAATCCCCCTCTTCGGAGCCCCGAATGGACTCCAGACGAGCCCTCCCGAGAGAGATTAGGGCTTGGCATCGGCTCCGTATCGTAAAACGCGATGAAACTTTCTCTCTGATTTTTTTCTCCACGAAAGCAAATATATGGAGTTGGAGTTGAGGTCGGTGGACATCCAGGGGACCCACGAGGCAGGAGGGCGCGCCCCTCACCCTCGTGGACAGGGTGTGGGCCCCCTTGCACTATTTCTTTCGCCAATATTTTTTATTAATTCTGGAAAGTTTCTCCGTGGATTTTCAGGTCATTCCAAGAACTTTTATTTCTGCACAAAAATAACACCATGGCAGTTCTACTGAAAACAGCGTCAGTCCGGGTTAGTTTCATTCAAGTCATGCAAGTTAGAGTCCGAAACAAGGGCATAAGTGTTTGGAAAAGTAGATACGTTGGAGACGTATCAACCAGCACCTCGGCGTGCATGCTGGCCTTCCTCGTCCCGTGAAGGACGGGTGGGACTCTTCCCAGGGCGGCGCCCAGGGTCACCAATGGGGTGGCGCTGCTCGTCGCGCACCACTTCGGAAGAGCGCGCCGTGGGCGCTGACGTTGGTGTCTTGGAGGCCGCCGCGCCGCCATCGGGCGGCATGGCGATGCCTCTGGAGGGGCCCGCACCACCTGCGGGGTGCCCAACTCCGTCTCTGGAGTTGGCGGCGTGTGGCCCGTCGCCTGGCGCACGAACGATGCCGCTCGCCAGGTCTGGACTGCCAGGATGATGTGGGTGACCGCGGATCGTGCCACGGGTTCTTTCCGCGACCGGCCCGCTACCGGTCCACGCCAGTACAGGCAGCCCGGTCCTAGATGAACCGATCGCCGTGGTCGTTTTCCTCTTGGGAGCCATGGCGAGGAAGAACTGTTCGACTAGCTGCTTGATGTCTACTACACAACCTTCTCCTTGTAGACGTTGTTGGGCCTGCAAGTGCACAGGTTTGTAGGACTGTAGCAAATTTCCCTCAAGTGGATGACCTAAGGTTTATCAATCCGTGGGAGGCGCAGGATGAAGATGGTCTCTCTCAAACAACCCTGCAACCAAATAACAAAGAGTCTCTTGTGTCCCCAACACACCCAATACAATGGTAAATTGTATTGGTGCACTAGTTCGGCGAAGAGAAGGTGATACAAGTGTAGTATGGATAGTAGATATAGGTTTTTGTAATCTGAAAATATAAAAACAGCAACGTAACTACTGATAAATGTGAGCGTAAACGGTATTGCAATGATAGGAAACAAGGCCTAGGTTTCATACTTTCACTAGTGCAAGTTATATCAACAATAATAACATAGATAGATCATATAACAATCCCTCAACATGCAACAAAGAGTCACTCCAAAGCCACTAATAGCAGAGAACAAACAAAGAGATTATGGTAGGGTATGAAACCACCTCAAAGTTATTCTTTCGGATCAATCTATTCAAGAGTTTGTACTAGAATAACACCTTAAGACACAAATCAACCAAAACCCTAATGTCACCTAGATACTCCATTGTCACCTCAAGTATCCGTGGGCATGATTATACGATATGCATCACACAATCTCAAATTCATCTATTCAACAAACGCAAAGTACTTCAAAGAGTGCCCCAAAGTTTCTACCGGAGAGTCAAGACGAAAATGTGTGCCAACCCCTATGCATAGGTTAATGGGTGGAACCCGCAAGTTGGTCACCAAAACATACATCAAGTGGCATGTGAAATCCCATTGTCACCACAGATAAGCACGACAAGACATACATCAAGTTTTCTCAAATCCTTAAAGACTCAATCCGACAAGATAACTTCAAAGGGAAAACTCAATCCATTACAAGAGAGTAGAGGGGGAGAAACATCATAAGATCCAACTATAATAGCAAAGCTCGCGATACATCAAGATCGTGCCATAGAGAGAACACAAGAGAGAGACATCAAACACATAGCTACTTGTACATACCCTCAGCCCCGAGGGTGAACTATTCCCTCCTTGTCATGGATAGTGCCGGGATGATGAAAATGGCCACCGGTGATGGATTCCCCCTCCGGCAGGGTGCCAGAACGGGCTCCCGAGAGGTTTTTGGTGGCTACAGAGGCTTGCGGCGGCGGAACTCCCGATCTATCTTCATTACCGATGTTTTTAGGGTACGTAGGCTTATATAGGCAAAAGAAGTCGGTCGGGGGAGCCTCGAGGGGCCCACGAGAGGGTAGGGTGCGCCCAGGGGGTGGGCGTGCCCCCCTGTCTCGTGGCTTCCTTGATGCTCCCTTTACTTCAACTCCAAGTCTCCTGGGTCATAATCTTCCCAAAAATCACGCTGCCGAATGTTTCATTCCGTTTGGACTCCGTTTGATATTACTTTTCTTCGAAATACTGAAACAGGCAATAAAACAGCAATATGGGCTAGGCCTCCGGTTAATAGGTTAGTCCCAAAAGTAATATAAAAGTGTATAATAAAGCCCGTAATCATTCAAAATAGATAATAAAATAGCATGAATGCTTCATAAATTATAGATACGTCGGAGAGGTATCAGCATCCCCAAGCTTAATTCCTACTCGTCCTCGAGTAGGTAAATGATAAAGAAAGAATTTATGAAGTGTGAATGCTAGAAGGTGCACAAGTTTGATCAATGATAATTTCAATCACCTTTTCTAACATGATTATATGTCATAACATTAGTTCATCTCATAAAACTTCTCAAGATCAAGGAACAAGCTATTCACATGTTAAAGCATAGACCAAAAACTTTCTTGAAAACTAGCAAACTTCATTCTTAGTCATCAAACAATTGCAATTCATCTTATTTTCAGGAATAGCAAACTCCACATACTCAACTATCATATAGTCTTCTACAATTGCTAACACTCACACAATACTAATGGTTATGGAGTTTCAATCGGACACTTAGAAAGATAGGGGCTTATAGTGTTGCCTCCCAACGTATTCACCTTTGGGTGATGTCAACAATAATAGTTCATGTTAACTTAAATCCAATTGGATATATATATATATATATATATATATATATATATATATATATATATATATATCAGGATCTTTCCAACACGAGGTGCTTGCCAAAGGATAAAATGAAAAAGGGAAAGGTGAAAATCACCTTGACTCTTGCATAAAGTAAAAGACATAAAGTAAAAGATAGCCCCTTCGCGGAGGGAAGCAGAGGTTGTCATGCGCTTTTAGGGTTGGATGCACAAAATCTTAATGCGAATGAACGTCACTTTATATTGCCACTTGTATATGGACCTTTATTATGCAGTCTGTCGCTTTTATTGCTTCCATAACAAGATCGTATAAAACTATTTACTTCACACCAAAAGGTCATACATATTTAGAGAGCAATTTTTATTGCTTGCACCGATGACAACTTACTTAAAGGATCTTACTCAATCCATAGGTAGGTATGGTGGACTTTCATGGCAAAACTGGGTTTAAGGATATTTGGAAGCACAAGTAGTATCTATACTTGGTGCAAGGAATTTGGCTAGCATGAGGGGGAAAGGCAAGCTCAACATGTTTGAATGATCCATGACAATATACTTTAACTGAGATGTGCGAAAACATAACCCATTATGTTGTCTTCCTTTTCCAACATCAACTCTTTAGCATGTCATACTTAACGAGTGCTCACAATTATAAAATATGTCTAAGATAGTATATTTATATGTGAAATCTCTCTTCCTTCAATATTCTTTCATGAATTGCTCAAATGACCAATACAATGCTTGCTAACCTTCAATAAATTTACAACCTCTACTTCTTAGATGTGAAGTCATTACTCCCCATGGGATAAGAAAAAGATACATATGTAATTTCAAATTTATGACAATCAACTCATGCAACAAATTACTCATAGGATATAAGTGAAGCACACGAGTAAAAGACAAACTACTCGAAAAAGATATAAGTGCAGATCAATGAGTAGCTAAATAATTATGTAACTATGTGAAGACTCTCTCTCATTAAATAATTTCAGATCTTGGTATTTTATTCAAACAGCAAGGAAAACAAAATAAAATGACATTGCAAGGATAGCACAACTTATGTGAAGAAGCAAAAACTTAGGCTCAACCGATACTAACCGATAGTTGTTGAAGACAAAAGGTGGGATGCCTACCGGGTCATCCCCAAGCTTAGATGCTTGAGACTTCTTGAATTATTATCTTGGGGTGCCTTGGGCATCCCCAAGCTTTAACTTTTGTGTCTCCTTAATTCCTCTCATATCAGGGTTTCTCTTTTTATCAAAAGCTTCATCCACACCAAACTCAACAAGAACTCGTGAGATAGGTTAGTATAAACCAATGCAAAACCTTATCATTTTCTACTGTAACAAATCACTAGAATTATTATTCAACATTGCATACTAAATTCCTCTGCATATTTAATACTCCTATCCTCAAATAGAATCATTAAACGAGCAAACATATGCAAACAATGCAAACATAACAGCAATCTGTCAAAACAGTACAGTTTGTAAAGAATGCAAGATTCATCATACTTCCCTAACTCCAAAAATTATGGGAGAAACTTCCCACTGTAGGAAATTTATCAGACCTCATTATGCAAAAGGTTTCATCATTATATCATGCTATGAATTTTCTAGGAATTTTTGCAACAGCGGTAAACTTTCTGTTTTCAAACAGCAACGTGTATACTAGTAAAATAAGCATGGTAAAGGCTATCCTTGACATTTTTATTGAAAATAAAGATGCAAAAAATTATTCTAAATAACAGAAAGAAAATACTAACGCAAGAAAATGACACTCCAAGCAAAACACATATCATGTGGTGAATAAAAATATAGCTCCAAGTAAAGTTACCGATGAATGAAGACGAAAGAGGGGATGCCATCCGGGGCATCCCCAAGCTTAGGCTCTTGGTTGTCCTTTAATATTACCTTTGGGTGCCTTGGGAATCCCCAATATTAGGCTCTTGCCACTCCTTATTCCATAGTCCATCGAATCTTTACCCAAAACTTGAAAACTTCACAACACAAAACTCAACAGAAAACTCGTAAGTTCCGTTAGTATAACAAAATAAAACCACCACTTAGGTACTGTAATGAACTCATTCTTAATTCATATTGGTGTAATATATACTTTATTCAAACTTATCTATGGTTCATACCCTCCGATACTACTCATAGATTCATCAAAATAAGCAAACAACACATAGAAAACAGAATCTGTCAAAAACAGAACAGTATGTAGTAATCTGTATCAAACGTATACTTATGGAAATCCAAAACTCCTACCAAATTAGGAAGTCCTAAGAAATTTGTGTACCAATCCATAGCAAAACGAATCAGATCAAAAGCACGTTTCTGTGAATTAACAAAACTAATTTTCCAGGTGCAAAAGTTTCTGATTCTCAGCAGGATAAACACAACTATCACCGTAAGCTATCCTAAAGGTCTTACTTGACACTTTATTGAAACAAAAGCTATAAAACATGATTGCTAAAGTAGCATAATCATGTGAACACACAAAAACAGTAAGGATAAATATTGGTTGTCTCCCAACAAGCGCTTTTCTTTAATGCCTTTCTAGCTAGGCATGATAATGGCAATGATGCTCACATAAAAGATAAGAATTGAAACATAACAGGAGCATCATGAAGCATATGACTAGCACATTTAAGCCTAACCCACTTCCTATGCATAGGGATTTTGTGAGCAAACAACTCATGGGAATAATAATCAACTAGCATGGGAAGGTAAAACAAGCATAACTTCAAGATTTTCAACACATAGAGAGGAAACTTGACATTATTGCAATTCCTACAAGCATATATTCCTCCCTCATAATAATTTTCAGTAGAATAATGAATTAATTCAACAATATAACCAGCACCTAAAGCATTCTTTTCATGATCTACAAGCATAGAAAATTTACTATTCTCTACATAAGCAAAATTCTTCTCATTCGGGATAGTGGGAGTATCATAAGAGACTTGAACACTAAAAATTGTTTCCCCATTAAAAGAGTAATGTTCAGAAAAAGGGTAATCATAATCATGACAAGATTTATAAATATAATCATCAATACTTTTTATAGCATAAGTTTCATCATAAGTAGCAACTTCATTCTCATCATAATCGATTGAAACCTCTTCCAAGATAGTGGAATCATCACTAAATAACGTTGACACTCTTCCAAATCCACTTTCATATTCATCACAATAAAATTCAACATCCTCCAGAATAGTGGGATCACTACTTCCTAAAGTTAACACTCTTCCAAACCCACTTTCATCAATATAATCATCATAAGTAGGAGGCATGCTTTCATAATAACAACTTTGCATATCAAAACTTGGGATGCTAAAAATATCATATTCATTAAACGTAGCATCCCCAAGCTTGGGACAAACATTAATTTCAGCCAATATATTCTCAAATATTTCATCCTCATCAAACATAGCTTCCCCAAGCTTGGGACCTTTCATATCATAAGCATAATCACTCTCATCATTAAAAATATGGATAGCACCAATAGTATAGCAATTATCATCATCACAATGAGTAGTAGGAGCAACATCATTTGGGATGGATACCTTTACCTTTGTTGCTCCTTCTTTTCTTTTTCTTCTTCACATTACATGTGGGTTCAACCTTCCTCTTTGAGCTCCTTATTGATGAGATTGGTTGAATAGAGAGCTCCTCCTCATTACCTGATTCATCATAAGAAATAATAGGAGGATATTGGGAAGTCTCTTCCCTTTCATTAGTGTTCTCATCATCTTCTATTTGCTTTCTTTTCTTTAGGTAATTGGCAATATAAGGATTTTCAATGCAATTCTCCATACAAAACATATAAATCTTCTCTAGATCAAAATCAAGAAATCTATCAAGATTAAATTTTGGAATACCTTCAATTATACGTTTCATTTCTTCATACCCCAAAAGCAAACTAAGTTCATTATGATGCGCAAGGGAAATCAATTCATCACAATTTTTGGACACGATTCAATCATGAAACAATTTGCATTGGAGATTTAAATGACCATGTTCATTGCAAAGTTCACAAGGGGCGCGAAAAATATTGATTCTCAACACAAATGGCAAGACTTTCTTGCAACACTTTAGATTCTAAATACTTATGCCTCATGCAATATCTATTTTCCCTATTTGGGTTGTACATGCAAACCCAATCTACTCCACAAAAATCAACATGCTTATAAGAGACATTTTCATCATAACTAGTGCAATCATCATTAGTACCTATGGATATTCAAAGAGTTCATACTAACAACATTGCACTCATGCTCATCATTCAAAGATTTAGTATCAAGCATTTTATAGATTTCTTCTTCTAGCACTTGAGCACAATTTTCCTTTCCATCATACTCATGAAAGATATTAAAAAGATGAAGCGTATGAGACAAACTCAATTCCATTTTTTTGTAATTTTCTTTTATAAACTAAACTAGTGATAAAACAAGAAACAAAAAGATGCGATTGCAAGATCTAAAGATATACCTTCAAGAACTCACCTCCCCGGCAACGGCGCTAGAAAAGAGCTTGATGTCTACTATGCAACCTTCTCCTTGTAGACGTTGTTGGGCCTGCAAGTGCACAGGTTTGTAGGACAGTAGCAAATTTCCCTCAAGTGTATGACCTAAGGTTTATCAATCCGTGGGAGGCGCAGGATGAAGATGGTCTCTCTCAAACAACCCTACAACCAAAGAACAAAGAGTCTCTTGTGTCCCCAACACACCCAATACAATGGTAAATTTTATTGGTGCACTAGTTCGGCGAAGAGAAGGTGATACAAGTGCAATATGGATAGTAGATATAGGTTTTTGTAATCTGAAAATATAAAAACAGCAAGGTAACTAATGATAAAAGTGAGCGTAAACGGTATTGCAATGATAGGAAACAAGGCCTAGGTTTCATACTTTCACTAGTGCAAGTTATATCAACAATAATAACATAGATAGATCATATAACAATCCCTCAACATGCAACAAAGAGTCACTCCAAAGCCACTAATAGTGGAGAACAAACAAAGAGATTATGGTAGGGTCGAAACCACCTCAAAGTTATTTTTTCGGATCAATCTATTCAAGAGTTTGTACTAGAATAACACCTTAAGACACAAATCAACCAAAACCCTAATGTCACCTAGATACTCCATTGTCACCTTAAGGCATGATTATAGATATGCATCACACAATCTCAGATTCATCTATTCAACGAACGCAAAGTACTTCAAAGAGTGCCCCAAAGTTTCTACCGGAGAGTCAAGACGAAAATGTGTGCCAACCCCTATGCATAGGTTCATGGGTGGAACCCGCAAGTTGGTCACCAAAACATACATCATGTGGCACGTGAAATCCCATTGTCACCACAGATAAGCACGACAAGACATACATCAAGTTTTCTCAAATCCTTAAAGACTCAATCCGACAAGATAACTTCAAAGGGAAAACTCAATCCATTACAAGAGAGTAGAGGGGGAGAAACATCATAAGATCCAACTATAATAGCAAAGCTCGCGATACATCAAGATCGTGCCATAGAGAGAACACAAGAGAGAGAGAGATCAAACACATAGCTACTTGTACATACCCTCAGCCCCGAGGGTGAACTACTCCCTCCTCGTCATGGATAGCACCGGGATGATGAAGATGGCCACTGATGATGGATTCCCCCTCCGTCAGGGTGCCGGAACAGGCTCCCGAGAGGTTTTTGGTGGCTACAGAGGCTTGCGGCGGCGGAACTCCCGATCTATCTTCGTTATCGATGATTTTAGGGTACGTAGGCTTATATAGGCGAAAGAAGTCGGTCGGGGGAGCCTTGAGGGGCCCACAAGAGGGTAGGGCGCGCCTAGGGGGGTGGGCGCGCCCCCTGTCTTGTAGCTTCCTCGATGCTCCCTTTACTTCAACTCCAAGTCTTCTGGGTCATAATCTTCCCAAAAATCACGCTGTTGAAGGTTTCATTCCGCTTGGACTCCGTTTGATATTCCTTTTCTTCGAAATACTGAAACAGGCAATAAAACAGCAATATGGGCTGGGCCTCCGGTTAATAGGTTAGTCCCAAAAGTAATATAAAAGTGTATAATAAAGCCCGTAATCATTCAAAACATATAATAAAATAGCATGAATGCTTCATAAATTATAGATACGTTGGAGACGTATAACTTCTAAACCAGATTCTCACTACCGCGCCCCCTACCTGGAGCGCCAAAGATGTCGGTGGAAAAATGACACCTATGGGATCACAAGAATCCCTATTATGGTTGTGGGACGCGGAATCGTGAGAAGAGCGGGATCAGTAGTCAGCACAAACACACGGTCTGTGTTCTTGGAGTTCTTCAGCTAGCTACAACGAGCGTAAATCGTCCAAAGGTCCGAATCCTTCTCCTGGATGCCTCGGGCCTCCTTTTATAGGCAAGGGGATCACCACAGTGGCACACAGGAGGTGGCATCGGGGTACTATGGCTAAGCTTATCGCTTAGCCATTACGAGACAAGATGCATTTAATGCGCCCCTTAAGTGTCCCTCTCACTTTACCGCCGCTTCGCCCTGTCTTGATACGCGCCTGGGCCAGCGAGGCGGTCAGCGCCATGTAGGCTGGCAAGCTGCTGATGTAGCATGGTGGTAGGGCCTTCACTAAGATTTGCATGCCACCACATAGGCATGCGCTGAGTTGGCTTGGAAACCTCACGTCAACACCCAGGTGCCTGCCTAGCTGGTGGGCTGGCAGCTGCATGGGAGCGGCGGTGGAAACTTGGCGGGTGCGGGTCTGGCCGTGGCCTCGCGGATGTCCTCGGCAAGGGCCTTGCCGGGGCCCCGACAAGGGTCTTGCTGTGGCGTCGTGATTGTCCCCGGCAAGGACCTTGCCGGGGTCTCGTGAGTTTCCTTGGCGAGGATCTTGTCGAGGTTCGTCGTCTTCTAATCGTCATCTGATTTGGAGTGTTTCTTGTTTTCACAAAGATCTGCGTGCCATCAAGGAGGCGCCTCCCAAGCCTTGGTCTCAACGTGGTTGGTGGCATTGGAAAACCTGGGGCTCAAGGGTGGCACGCCCTGCTGACATTGGGTAAGCTGCCCCGGCAAGGTCCTTGCCGGGGCCGTGGAGGCTGCTCCGGCAAGGGTCTTCCCGGGGCTGTGGAGGCTGCCCCGGCAAGGGTCTTGCCGGGGGAAACCACCTCGCCTTCTTGCTCTTTATTCCTTTGTCTTGGCGTTGCTTTGACCATCTTGCGGTTTTGATTGCCTGTCCCTGCTTTGCTTAAGCGTGGCTGTGGGCGCGGCTCTGACTGCCCATGCACAAGTAAGGGGTACAAAGGAGTGCCCCTATTTTAGTACACCGACATACCATGCGCATGTGCACTGATTGTAGATCCATTAACAACATAACTGTGAGATATGGGCACCCTATTCCTAGGCTCGATGACATGCTTGATGAACTTTGTGGCTCCACCATATTGTCCAAAATTGATTTGCAAAGTGGTTACCACCAAATAAGAATGAAAGAGGGTGACGAATGGAGAAGTGCATTTAAGACAAAATTTATCTTGTATGAATGGTTGGTTATGCCTTTTGGATTACAGAATGCACCTAGTACTTTCATGAGATTGATGAATCATGTGCCTAGATCCTTCATTGGCAAGTTTGTTGTGGTTTACTTTGATGACATATTAATTTATAGAAAAACTTTGGAGGATCATGTTGGACATATAAAATGTGTGCTTGCTATCCAACGGGAGGAAAAGTTGTATGCTAACGTGGAAAAGTGCACATTTTGCACAAACAAGGTTGTGTTTCTTGGCTTTGTTGTTTCAGCAAAAGGTGTGGTGGTCGATGAAGAGAAGATCAAGGCTATTCGTGAGTAGATGCCTCCACAAAATATGAGCCAAGTACATACCTTCCTCGGACTTGCAGGTTTCTACTGCCAGTTCGTGAAGGATTTCAGCACCATTGCTGCACCCATGAATGAGTTACTGAAGAAAGACACTCCATTCCAATGGGGTGATGCCCAAGACAAGTCCTTCCAAGAACTGAAGATGAGATTGACATCAGCCCCATTGCTTTCAGTTCCTGATTTTGGTAAGACATTTGAGATTGAATATGATGCAAGTGGTGTTGGCATTGGTGGAGTTTTAATGCAAGAAGGTTAACCCATTGCCTACTTTAGTGAGAATCTTAATGGTCCAATTCTTAATTATTCCGTCTATGACAAAGAATTGAATGCACTTGTTCGATCTCTAGAAACATGGCAACATTACGTGTGGCCAAAAGAGTTTGTAATACATTCTGACCATGAATCTTTAAAATATCTAAAGGGCCAACTCAAACTGAACAGTAGACATGCAAAATGGAGTGAGTTCATAGAGTCTTTTCCTTATATTGTCAAGTACAAGAAAGGGAAGGATAACGTTGTTGCAGACGCATTGTCTAGGCATCACATTTTACTTTTCGAACTTGATGTTAAAATGGTTTATAAAGCATCAAAGAAATGTATGCTAACGACTCATACTTTGCTGAACCATTTTCAAGGTGTAACAAGGGAAAGGGGGAGAAGTTTAACTTGCATGATGGATTTCTATTTCAAGCCAACAAATTGTGCATCCCAGATTGTTCTGTTCATTTGTTGCTCTTGCAGGAGGCTCACGCTGGTGGCCTCATGGGACATTTTGGAGCCAAGAAAACTGAAAGTGTACTCGTTGATCACTTATTTTGGTCGTGAATGAGATGTGACGTGGAATGCTACGTGATGAGATGCGAGATTTTTCACAAAGCTAAGTCCCGCTTGAATCCTCATGGTTTATATACTCCTCTATCTATTCTGAATACTCAGTGGGATGATATTTCTATGGATTTTGTTCTTGCTTTACCATGGACTAAGATGGGGAGTGACTCGGTGTTTGTGGTAGTTGATCATTTTAGCAAAATGGCACATTTTATCCCATGTCATAAGAGCGATGATGCTTCACACATTGCTCATCTGTTTTTTAGGGAAGTTGTGCGGCTACATGGAGTACCACGCACGATTGTGTCAGATCGTGACACCAAAGTTCTGAGCTACTTTTGGAAGACCTTGTGGGGAAAACTTGGCACCAAGCTCCTAGTTTCCACGACATGCCACCCAAAAACTGATGGACAGACTGAAGTTGTCAACCGAACATTGTCCATGATGCTACGAGCAGTCCTCAAGAAGAATTTGAAGATGTGGGAAGAGTGCCTACCTCATGTGGAGTTCGCGTACAATAGGGCGGTACGTTCGACCACTGAATTTTTCTGATTTGAACTTGTTTATGTATTCAAACCTATTGCTCCCGTCAATCTTTTTCCTTTGCCAATGCAGGACCAAACCAGCCTTGATGCAAGTGCTGATTTTGTCAAGAAACTTCATGCCCAGGCAAAGGAGAACATTGAGAAAATGACTGCATAATATACGCAGCGGGTAAATAAGACTAGGAAGAAGCTGGTGTTCGCGCATGGCGATTTGGTATGGGTACACCTTCGGAAGGAGCATTTTCCTAAGCAATGCATGTGCAAGTTGCAGCCACGCGGTGACGGGCCATTTGCGGTGCTCGAGAGGATCAACGACAACGCTTATAAGATCGATCTTCCAGAAGAATATGGTGTTAGCTCAACCTTCAATGTCTCTGATCTTTCCACATACTTTAGGCCTTTAGAGTCAAGGACGACTCCTTCTCAAGAGGGGGAGGATGGTGAGGACATCCCAACCAAGGGCACCACACCACCAACCATCAACGGTTCAATCACAAGAAGTCGTGCAATGCAAATACATGATCAGGTGAACACTAACTTAAGTCTATCATTTGACCTTGAAAACATGGTGGTACCTTCACCTCCTTTGTTGTTGGTTGAACTCAGGTGCGATATCGAAGAAGGCCAAACACATTTCAGTCCGCCCAAAACAATGTTTTATGGCAAAGAAACAAATTTAGGAATTCATGAAGAAATGAGTTGTCTGCTGAAGAAACATTGTTTTGATTTCTGATGGAACAATGTATTGCACGAGTTTGGATATCCCAACTTGCGAAAGGTTCCCAGAACTCGAGTTTGCTTCTGAAGGAAACATTGTTCGACCCCATTGAACAATATTTGGTCGGGAACTGCCAACCACCTCTAACGAGACTTTTCCAGAAGTTACCTCATTAAGCCTCTAAGCCATTTAGTCAAACCAAAGTTGGTTCTGTTTCACACCTAAGCTGGTTCCCAAAGCTAGTTTAATTTCACACCTATCCAAGGGTGTTGTCCCGATTATAAATAGGCTAGCTCTTCCCTTTGTTGGGGACTTTTGCCATTTCTATCAAAGACCAAAGACATAGACTCCTCCTGAGATTGGAGAGCTCTAGTTATCCTTATTCTTGTGATTCCTTGAGAAATTGCTCCTAATTCGTGCTCCAAGACTAGATCGTGTTGTCTGGGTTAGAGTTCATGGTTTCCCTTGCGGATTGCACCTATCCCGTGTTCCATAACTTGAGCATGGTTGTGTGGGGTAGTATTGCGGGTTGTGTATTGGCGAATGTTCGGATTGGAAGCTTCATTGAGCCTCCTCCTCGTCGGGTCATAATCTCTTATTTTCCATTTTTTGGCTGCTTGTAGTAGTTATCCTCATCCATTTATCAATCCTACACCATGAAGATTGGACCTCCCCTTGAACACCCTCTTCTCCGAAGACGGTGTCACATCAGTACTCTTGCTCCTGGTTGTGTGCCTAGTTCCCCAGGATATGATTTATTATTTCTCTGAAAACTATTTTCCTGCTCATAAGCAACAAGCTGCCTTACATGAAATATTTAATTTGTGCAAATTGAAGGATAGAGTCTCCCACAATCTTGGGGGAGGCTTCTCCAATTGCTTAATGCTTTGACTGATCATCCTCTTAAGAAAAATGAAATACTTGATATCTTTACCTAATAATAAAGGACGAAGGCTTTCATAGTTATCCATACATCATCTATTTATAACCCTCGATTTTACTTACGTCTATGTCTACGATCGATCTGCAGGCAAAGGCAACCATCGCCTATTGCCGATGGAGTTCTTTTTCCCTAGCGGGTCTTTTTTCCCTAAAGGGAGTTGATGAGGGCGGGAGGGAGACTGGAGACCCCGGCAGGAAACATCGGAGGAGGTGGTCGCCCGCCATGATCTGTACCCCAAGCGACAATGGCAGCAAGAAACTCTCCATGTGCGCTGGCTTCGTGCTCAATTTTGGCCCGTTCATCTCCATGGATCCCGATCCTACCTTGCCAGCCTCCACAAGGACTCGGCGTTCACTCTTTTCCTTGACAGTTCCTCACCCATGCTGACGGTCGCACCATCGTCTTGCCATGAATGGACCTGCTTCACCATGAACACCATCGGCCCGTGGGACCATCAATTTTGTGTTCTCGTTGTTTATAACGGACGACGTTGCATTGGCCACCAGCACGAAACCTCCGATTTGAGGCATCCGTTTTAGCTCCACCTCACGGACGAGGCCGCACTGGTCACCAGCATACCAGCATCAGTGTGCCACTGTCGGTGTACTAAAGTAGGGGTACCTTAGTACCCCGAACTTGTGCACGGGCAGTCGCAGCGTCCCGCGGCAAGGCTTGCCGGGCGTCCGCCAAGATCCTCCGCTATTCCTATTTACTGCCATTCAAGAACAAAGTGTTAGCTGAGAAGACAGAACCCCGGCAAGAGGAGCTTGCCGGGAAGGACAAGACCCCGGCAAGAGCAGCTTGCCGGGAAGGCCAACCAAGGTACTTCAAGAGACTTGTCGTGACGCACCGTGCGTCCCGGCAAGACCCGGCGAGCGGCAAGCTTGCGGGTGCGACAAGACAGTGACCCCGGCAAGGCATTTGCCGCGGCAAGGCTGCCACTCTGCACCTGCGCTCCAGCACATCCGACGATGTGTCGCCGCAGGATCGCTCCTGGTGCACGTGGCGGGTAGCTGTGCAGCCGAGCAGTGCGAGGTGGCAAGTGAAGATGACAAGGAGGCCATCGTGGCGATCGGTGGCGCCCCTAACGGTCGTTTCCTACACTGTTTGAGCGACCAAACGGGCATTAAATGCCCTTGTCCCCTGCCGTCAGAGTTAGGTAGGGGACACTGTTGGTAGCGGTTGTACCAACCCCCGTTTTTACTCTTTTACCCCTCTTTCTACGCTGCCACCTGTCGGTGACCCCTTTAACCTATAAAAAGGAGGCCCATGCGCACGTAGAAGAGGTTCGGTTCGACTCACTCGACACCACAACACACCCACGCTTTTAAGCAAGAACAGAATAGAAACTCAAAGCATCAGTAGGAGTTTTATCTCTCCGGAGAGCTCCGAAGCTGGGTAAAATCCCCCGCGTGCTTTCGCCTCGATCCGCTCTGCGCGCGCCCTCTGCTCCCTTGCCGGACCGAAAAGGGGCCCTGCCCCATAGGTGCTCGTTCCCCACGACATCTTTGGCGCGCCAGGTAGGGGGGCGTCGAGGTCGTGCGTATCTGATCCGGCGTCTGCGCGTGCTACATCAACATCTTCATCGACATGCCACCGAAGAAGAAGACTTCGGAGGTGGCCGCTCCGTCTGCGACTATCCTGCCACCACCGGAGCAAACGGGCGGTGGGGTGGACGCCGGCGGAGGAGCGGGCGCCGGCGGTGGGACTCACGTCATCACCAGGTCCAAGGACAAGGCCCCGCAAGCTTCAACGTCTGTACATCCACCGCAACCCTCCCAGGGGGTGCAGGATCGACAATGCCACGGTGCTCCTAGCACCGTACTCGCGTTGGAACAAGGCCAAGCTGGTGGGTCGCGGGACGCTCAAGGCAAACGTACGCGTCAACACGCTGGCACGAGCGCAGTGCGGTCGCCTGGACGAGACGTCACTCCTTCTAACACTGTTAGAAGTTTGAGCGTATCTCGCACCTCGCGTCGCTCGCCACCACCACCCAACACTCCAGAGGAAGCACTGGCCCGAGCCCAGCTGCTTCTAGATTACCCTCCAGCGCCAGACAAGATCGACGACTGGAGGGCCGCCATTCAGAGCCTCATCGGCTTCGCCAACGGTGACAAGCCCCGGCAACCGAGCACCTCGAAGCCCCGGCAAGACGCCCAGGCACAAGCCGACACCGACAAGACCGCTGGGGGTGCCACCACCGTGCACTCCCCGCCCCGAAGGCCGAGATCGCCGACTCGCCAGGCCAACCTCGACACCGACTCCACTGCGTCGTCGGACCCGCGAGCTCGCCGCGATCAACGCCAAGTTCTCCAAGAACGACGACACGAAGACGCTCGCACCCGCATCGAGCGTCGTAGAGAAGCGCGGCATCAATCTGACCAGCGCGCTGGGCCCACTGTCGATGTGCATGCGCCAGGGGAACCAGGCAACTTGCCGTACGCGGTAGGTTGCCCTGCGTTCACCCGTGAGCTGCGGCAGGTCCAGTGGCCCAATACCAAGAACTTCAAGCCAGACGTGCCCGAGAAGTATGATGGCAGGATACATCCGTTAGAAATCCTCAGCTCTACACCATTGCAGTGCAGGCTGCCAGAGGGCGCGACGAGAAGATCCTCGCCAACTACTTCCGCTGGTGCTCAAGCCCAACGTCAGATCTTGGCTCATGCACTTGCCGGACAACTCCATCTCTTCGTGGGCGGACCTGTGCCATCAGTTTGTCGGCGCCTTCACAGGCGGCCACAAACCCCATGGCCAGGAGAGCGATCTTCATCTACTTGCCCAGAAGGAAGGAGAACCCCTGCGCAAGTATATACAGAGATTCAGTCAGGTGCAGCGCAACATCCCAGACGTCCACCCTGCCGCGGTTATCAGCGCGTTCCATCAGAACGTGCGTAATCGCTGGATGAGGGAGGAGATGGCGATGTGCAAAGTCAGAGATGTCAGTGAGCTATATGCTTTGGCCGACAAGTGTGCACGGGCTGAAGAGGGGAGGAGACTCCCCGGAGAGAACGCAGGAGCAGAAGGATCTGACAGTGAGGACGCCCCTCCGGCAAAGAGGAACCGGAGGCGGAATAATAGAAAGAGGAAAGCTAAGGATGTGCTAGTTGTTGAGCAGTCCGGCAACGGAGGCGGTTCCGAGAAGGCCAAAGCTGGTGACTCCGGCGAGGCTGTGGTAGCCGCCGACAAGCAGGACGGCTCCGGCAAGCAGTACTGCAAGATCCACCGCACCAAGGGCCATGACCTCCAAGCTTGCAAGAAGGTTAAGCAGATGGCAGAGCTACAGAAAGCTGAATACAAGCACCGCGACAAGGAGAAGGCCCAGGAAGGTGGCGGAGGATCCGGTAAGAAGCGTCCTGCCCGGGGAGGGCGCCGCGGCAAGGCCAAGCAGCGCCAAGGAGATAGGCCTCCCCGTGGCCGCGACAAAGACGAAGACGAAGATGAAGATGATGAGATGGAGGAGGATGAGACTGACGAGCAGGAGTTCCAGAAGGCAACAGAGGTGTTGTGTGTCGACGGCGGTGCTTCTCTGCACACCTCGCACCGCCAACTCAAACAGTGGGTGCGGGAAGTGAACACAGCAGAACCGTCCGTTGAGTCGCGCAAGCCCCTGAAGTGGTCCAGCACGCCCATCATCTTCGACGTTGAGGATCACCCTGATCGCATCACTGCGGTCGGGTGCTTGCCGATGTTGGTTTCGCCAACAATCCGCAACCTCAAGGTCACGAAGATGCTGGTTGACGGTGGGGCCGGCCTAAATCTGATCTCCTCCACAGTGCTCAAGAAGCTCCAGATCCCCGACAGCGAGCTCGAAGAGACTGGTACCTTCCAAGGAATCAACTCGGGAAGGAGCAAGCCGAAGGGGAAGATCACACTGCCAGTAACTTTTGGCAGCGAGCTGAACTTCAGGACAGAGAGAGTCACATTTGACGTTGCTGATTTCCCATTGCCCTACAATGGGATACTTGGCCGTCCAGCGCTTGCCAAGTTCATGGCAGCCTCTCACTACGCCTACAATGTGCTCAAGATGCCCAGTCCGATAAGTGTCATTTCTGTCCACGGCGATAAGAAGGACGCGCTTATATGTACCGACAAGATCTACCGGGAAGCAGCAGCCGCAGCAGAACGCAAACCACTTGCCGCTGAAGCTCCCGGGGGGAAGAAGAAGACCAAGTCTGGCAAGAGTAGCTCTGATGCCCGCTCCGGCAAGCGCACCTCTTCGGAGTGCTGCGCTACCGTCGAGGACGCACCATCGAGCTCCACCGGCAAGTGCAAGAAGGCAAAGACAGCTTCACCAGAGACCAAGAAAGTGGCCGCCAAGGAGGACGGCACTGGTGGTACCTTCACCATCAGTGCCACGCTTGACCCTAAATAGGAAAGCGCGCTCGTTGCTTTCCTGCGGGCGAATGTCGATGTGTTTGCATGGCAACCATCTGACATCCCCGGTGTTCCCAGGAAAGTAATTGAGCACCACCTTGCCGTCTGCCCTCACGCGCGGCCCGTCAAGCAGAGAGTCAGAAAACAAGCAGTAGAGCGCCAAGAGTTCATTGCAGAGGAGATCAAGAAGTTGGAAGCAACAGGCCTGGTCCGAGGAGTACTCCATCCAACGTGGTTAGCCAATCCAGTAGTCGTGCGCAAAGCAAACGGGAAGTGGAGGCTTTGTATTGACTTCACTGATGTTAATAAAGCTTGTCCTAAGGATCCATTTCCCTTGCCGCGCATTGACCAGATTGTCGACTCCACGGCAGGATGTGATCTGCTTTCATTCCTTGATGCATACTCAGGATATCATCAGATCTTCATGGCTGAAGAGGATGAAGAGAAAACCGCATTCATTACTCCATTTGGCACGTACTGCTTTGTACGATGCCTTTCAGACGAAAGAATGCTGGTTCAACATTCGCAAGAGTACTCAGTCATGCTTTTGAGCCACAGCTGCACAGAAATGTAGAAGCTTACATGGATGACATAGTGGTCAAGAGCAGAGACAGAGCAACTTTGATCCAAGATTTGGACGAGACTTTTGCAAACCTGCGCAAGATCAATCTCAAATTGAACCCCGAGAAGTGCGTGTTTGGAGTTCCTTCCGGCAAGCTTCTCGGATTCTTTGTGTCTCAGAGGGGGATTGAAGCCAATCCCGACAAGATTAAGGCCATTGAGCAGATCGAAGCACCGAAGCGCGTCAAGGATGTGCGAAGACTTGCCGGCTGTGTTGCTGCTCTCAGTAGGTTCATTTCCAAGTCTGCTGAACGCGCCCTGCCATTTTTCAAAATTTTGAAAAAGGCAGGTCCAATGAAATGGACTCCGGAGGCGGAGGCTGCGCTGCAAGACTTGAAGAAATATTTGTCCTCCACTCCAACACTTGTCGCACCTAAGCCACAAGAGAAGTTGCTGCTGTATCTGGCGGCAACCAATCAAGTGGTTAGTGCTGCGTTAGTGGCGGAGAGGGAGGCGGATGGTGAGACAGCGACCACGGCAAGCGAATCCACCGACAAGCAAGGGGCTTCCCCGACAAGCTCTGGTCCCGACAAGGATGGATCTGCGCAGCCACAAGAAGAGAAACAGAAGAAGATGGTGCAGCGCCTAGTTTACTTTGTCAGTTCCCTTCTGCAGGGGGCTAGATCAAGGTACTCTGGTGTGCAGAAGCTGCTTTTCGGCCTTCTCATGGCCTCGAGGAAGTTGCGCCATTACTTTCAAGCACACGAGATCACAGTGGTCACTCGCTTTCCGTTGAAGAGGATATTGCAGAATCCAGAGGCAACAGGCAGGATTGTCGAGTGGGCACTGGAATTATCAAGCTTTGGCCTCAAGTTTGAAAGTACTTCAACTATTCAGAGCCGAGCATTGGCAGAATTCATAGCAGAATGGACACCAACACCCGATGAAGAAACTCCGGAGAGGAGCATCCCCGTCAAGGAAGCGAGCAAAGAATGGATCATGTACTTTGACGGTGCCTTCTCGCTGCAAGGCGCCGGTGCGGGCGTACTACTTGTCGCACCCACCGGAGAGCACCTCAAGTACGTGGTCCAGATGCACTTTCCCAAGGAGCAAGCAACAAACAATACTGCAGAGTATGAAGGCTTGCTTGCTGGACTCAGGATCACGGCAGACCTTGGGATCAGGAAGCTTATTGTCAGGGGTGACTCGCAGCTTGTCGTCCGTCAAGTTAATAAAGATTATCAGAGTCCTTTGATGGAAGCATACATTGATGAAGTGAGGAAACTAGAAGAGCATTTTGATGGCCTGCAAATGGAACATGTTCCAAGAGCTCAGAATGACATTGCAGACGGCCTGTCAAAGTGCGCCGCACTCAAGTTACCTGTGGAACCAGGGATTTTTGTACTCAAGCTGACTCAACCATCTGTAACACCATCAACTGGACAGAGCAAGAAGAGGAAGTTGGTTACTGGCGACTACCTTCCGGCAGAGCTCCCCGAAGCCGCCGTCAAGAAGGTCCCCAAGATCAACACAAAGAGCGCTGAGGAGCAGTTTGCTCCGACAAGCCCTAGGGTTTGTTTCATTGAAGCAGACGCTCCCGGCAAGCTGTGTCCTGACACGCTTGCCGGGGAGCATCACACTCCGGCAGGATCCCAGATTCTTGCCGTAGAAGCGGATGTTCCCGCAGCAGCATTTGCGCCTTTAGTCCTTGTCGTTGAGCCACAAGCTCCGGCATGGGCACAGCAGATCGTCCATTTTCTTCAAACAGGAGAACTTCCCGAAGAGCAAGAAGAAGCGGAAAGAGTAGCCCGACAATCAAGTATGTACCAGTTTGTCGATGACATACTATACAGAAGAAGATTCAACGGAGTGAAATTGAAGTGCATTTCCCGGGAAGATGGACAGGAGCTGTTGGAGGAGATACATGGAGGCATATGTGGTCACCACATTGGCACAAGAGCACTTGTCGGCAAAGCCTTCCGGCAAGGTTTCTTCTGGCCGACAGCCCTCCAGGATGCAACTGCACAAGTAACCAAGTGTGAAGCGTGCCAGTTCCACTCCAAGCAGATACATCAACCAGCTCAAGCTCTCCAAACAATCCCTTTATCCTGGCCATTTTCGGTCTGGGGGCTCGACATCCTCGGCCCCTTTCCCCGAGCTGTCGGGGGCTTCGAGTACTTGTACGTAGCGATCGACAAGTTCACGAAGTGGCCGGAGGTGGAAGCAGTAAGGAAGGTGACAGCACAGTCAGCAGTCAAGTTCTTCAGGTCGATTGTTTGCCGTTTCGGGGTCCCTAACAGGATCATCACCGACAACGGCACGCAATTCACGAGCCGCACCTTCATGCAGTACGTCCAAGATCTTTGCACCAAGATCTGCTTCACTTCTGTTGCTCACCCGAGAAGCAACGGTCAAGCGGAGAGGGCAAACGCTGAAGTGCTGTGCGGGCTCAAGACCAGAACTTTCGACAGGCTGCACAGGTGTGGAAGAAATTGGATCGAGGAGCTGCCGGTGGTTCTTTGGTCGATTAGGACGACGCCAAATCGAGCCACTGGCCAGACACCTTTTGCTCTTGTCTATGGAGCAGAAGCAGTTCTCCCCACGGAACTCGTATACGGATCGCCCCGAGTGCTCGCTTATGATGAGCTTGAGCAAGAGTAGCTGCGGCAAGATGACGCGCTGCTCCTCGAGGAAGATCGTCTTCAGGCTGTTGTGCGAGCTGCTTGTTACCAGCAAGCTTTGCGTCGCTACCATAGCCGCAAAGTTAATGCCAGAAGCTTCGAGGAAGGCGACCTTGTTCTTCGGCGCGTTCAATCCGCCAAGAATTCCAACAAGTTGACGCCAAAGTGGGAAGGCCCTTATCGGGTGAAACGAGTCACTAGGCCCGGCGCTGTCCGCCTTGAGACCGAAGATGGCTTTCCGGTGAGCAATTCCTGGAACATAGAGCATCTTCGCAAGTTTTACCCATAAGGCGCAGTTGCCGGAATCTGTTCCGGCAACCACCTTTTGTACAAGCCTTGCCGCTGTTGCATGTAACCCTTTGTACAAAGCCGGGCGCAGATCCCGTGCATAAATAAAATTCATGTGTGCTTCGCACATCTTGTCAAATTTCATGCAATCTTTCTTTTTTTTTGCATGTTTTATCTGACACTTTGTGCAGCACTTACCCCCGGTAAGCAATAACGAGCCTTAAGGCCCCATACCATTGTTTTCTCTTCTTTCTTTTCCTCAAAAAGAAGGTTCCTTCGCCCACAAGTTCATGGGGGGGAGGAGAGGATAAAGGTGTGGACCGGGCGTCGTTCAAAGAAGTATGGCCTTGCCAGGACACGGACGACAGAAAAGCTAAGTTGCCAAAGTTTGAGCACAGTCGGTTTTTAAATTTTTAAGTTATATTCCTTGAACGACCGTGCCTTGTATGGAAAACATGTGCGCGGAGGAACCGGCTCGTGGCTAAGTTGCGCCCTTACTTTGTTTCGAGTCCGCTCAACAGTGAAAGTGTGTCGCGACTAGTCCCGACAAAGTTTCTTGCCAGAGGCAACACCGCCAGCAGGCTGCTGATGTTCCGCACTCAGCACTCGCGGCAAGTGTTCTTGCGCCGACAAGTTCCCTAAAAAGCGTAGGGTAAAAACATACAAGAGATTGAATCAAGTAAAGGAAGTAACATAGCAGATAGTGCCCAGAATAGAGTTATATTACAAAAATAGCTTGTTGCGGCACTGACTAGATTGTTCTCATGACTTAAATAAACAGCGACAAGGAAAGGAGAAGAAGGATGGCCTAATCCGCGCGCTCGCCATCGATCCTCCTGACTTCGTTCACCTTGTCCACGATGGGTGCGACGATGGCTTTGAGCTCCTCAAGATCAGCACCCGCCGGCAGCTTCTTGAGGACGCGGGAGAGGTCGAGGCCTGGATTGCGGAAGAGGATCTTCACCAGCACCTTCTCCAAGACCTTGGCGTAGATTGCGCGCGACTCGTCCGCCAGCTTCTTCGGGATCCTTTCCCGGAGTTGCTGGAGGGCCGTCACCACGCCCTTGAAGAAGAGAGTAAGCTTGGCGCTGGGCTGGAGGTTTTCGTTGGTGGAGTACCCGAAGCCCGCCAAGTCCAGCTCCGCCAGCTCCTCGTCGATGGCCGCAGCGATGTTGACGAGGCCCTCCGTCCAGAGCTCCACCGTGGCCTTGAAGGTGTTCTGGGTCTCGGCGGCCCTCGTCAGCAACTCCTCGTTGCCCTTGACCTCTTTCTTCAAGTCATCTTCTCGCTTCTTGGCGGCGTCCAGCGTCTCCGTCAAGGTGGCCAGCTTCATCTCCAGATCAGCGCTCGAGTCCTTGGCGGCGTTCAGTTCCTTGATCTTGTCGGCGAGCTGAACTTGCAGATCGCCATGGGCGCGGGTATCCTTCTCGCGTTCGCGCTGGAGTGCGTCAAGCTCTTCATTCTTCCCTCTCATGTCCGCCTCCAGCTGCGTCACCTTCACCTCTAACTCCTTCTTGGCGGCCTCAGTAGCCGCGGCGGCATCCTTCGCCTCCTTGAGTGCCCCGCCAAATGATTGCTCCTGGACGGCGAGCTCCTCCTCGTGGCTGTCCAAGTTCACCTTCTTCTGTATCAGCTCACCATCCCGCTTGGACAGCTCCTCGGCGGCGAGCCTCTGCTGCTCTTCGGCTTCAGCCTTTTCCAGGATGAACGCCTTCTTCGCCTCATCGAGCTGCGCCCTCTCCTCAGCAATGGACCGGAGGGCCTCTTGGTTGCGGTTCCGGAGCTCCTCCGCGTGTTTCTCCATGTCAACTCCCGCCCGCTGGACAAGCGCCTCCCGGGACTCCAACTTCGCTTGCCGGGCGCGGTAGAGTGACACTAAGTTCCGGAGCAACTGCTCCTCCTCGGACTCGCCGCTGCTGCTGCTTGGCTTGTCAACCACTGCCAGCCCAGCAGAGGCGAGTACTTACCCGTCAAACTCCTCTCCTTCCACCGGCGCCCTAGAGCTCGACGCCCAGGGAAGCTTGATGTATACGCCCTCGCCGGCCTTCAAGTATGCGCCTGGCTGGGGCTCCTCGGTGCCCGGTGCTGCATCAGCAGCGGAGGGGTCGGCGGACGGTGCAGCGCCTTGCGCTCCTGCATCCTCCGGGTCGTCAGTGCGATCACCGGACCCCTCGCCGGCTCCTGCGCCAGCAGCCTTGGCGGCTTCCTCGTCGGCGGGTTCATCAGCGCCGGCCTCTTCCTCGCCAGCGGCGGCATCTTCAGTGTTGCCGCGTGCGCCTTCCTCGCCGATGGCCTCGGTCTCCATCGGGTCTACGAGAGGGGGATCTGAGGATAGGAAGAGGAAAGAAAAGTCAAGCAAATATCCAAAAAAGAAGATCAGAAGAAGAACCCAAGGGAAGATTTCCGACAAGGAAGGTTACCTGTGCTGGGCTCTGTGACCACGGGCTCCTCCACCAAGGGCTCATTGGTTCCGTCCCTCATCGGAGACCTCTCCCTTGCCGGGGAGCGCTCCCTTGTCGGGGAATCGCCCCTTGGCGGCGTAGTCGAAGTAGACAGCATCTCCCGGGCGGTTTCTGATTGCCCCTGATGGGCCTGCTCTGCTCCTACACGAATGAATCAGCAATCAAGATGTCAGCAAAAGAAGAAGCACCCATGCGCGCCCCACAACAGTAAGTGAACCAAACACTTACGCTGGGGGCTATGCTGGGGGCTGCCGCGCGGAGAAGGAGCCGGGTCCGTCAAGGTAGTCTCGGACGTGTCCTCTACCATCACAGCAGGATCGTCCTCGATGACAACCACAGGGACCTTGGCCCTCTTCACCGCTCTCTCGGCCAGAGTCCTGAAATAGAACAAGGATTCAGAGGGAAGCAAATCAGATGCAAAGCCAGAAACAACAAAGATTGAAGAAATACAAATACAATGAGAAGGAAGCCTTACTCCTCCTCCTCTTCTTCCTCCTCGTCGGAGCTCAGCGCGGAGAGGTCGAAGTCTGGTACCCTTTCTGCGCGGCGAGGCGGAGGAGTAGGCTCCCTTGGACGTTTGCTGGGAGCTGCAGCAGGATCGGGCGTGGCAGCCCGGGAAGACCCCGCCTCTGTTGCCGGCATGGCCTGAGATGCTCCTGCGGCAACCGTACTTGTCGCGGTGGAGCGCGTCCCACGATGCTGCGGCTGTTGGCCTGCTTGCCGCCCTGCTGGATCTCCAACTCGACGGAGGCGCCTTCTTGGTTGGAATTGGGGCTGCGCTGGGGGCTCCGCCTGCAGCAAGCTGCTCGAGGACGGCTGGCCGCTCGCGCCCCCGGCGGGCTCGCTCGCTTCAGCCTCGGGCTCCCCCTCGCCAACGACTTCTCCGGCAAGATCTTCCCAGTCGGCAAGGCTTGCCGCCTCGGCCACCTCCACCTCCTCCAGCGTGAAGCCAAACTCGCCCGCGGCGGCGGCTGCCGCCGCCTCTTCGGCCCTGGTGGCGATGTACCGCATCTCGTCGTCGGTGGTGTCAAAGGAGAGGAGCCTCTGCTCGTCGGAGTTGACTGCTACCTCCGTCAAGCTATCAAAGAATTGCTGCACGACGTCGTCGGCGGGCTCTATCCAAGTTGCGCTTATCCCGTGCGAGTCGCACTCTGGCATCATTGCGCAGATGCGATCGCGCTAGCAGTTGTTGCACAACGGGATGACGCCCTACGGCAACCTGAACCACTCTGGATGGTTGGCGTCATGCTTTAACAGCTCCCTCAGCATCCCGTCAAGCTCCAGAACCGTGAAGTTGAAGTTGAGGCCTGGACGCAGCCTCATGATATCCGCCGGGCCGCCAAACATCCAGGCGGGCCTCCCCCTCTTCTGCAGAGGGGCGATGCGACGGCGAAGGAAATCCGCGCCAACCGCCCCTGATGTGAGCCCGGCAAGCCTGAGCCGGAGGATTCGGGTAGTGGCAACCTTCAGCTTGGCGTCGTCCGGCGACAGAGCGCTCCAGTCGCCGCCGCGCACTACCCGGGACCGGCGCAGGTTGGTGAATGGCTGCGGATTGGCGTCAACGATCCAGCACCACTCCACCCTCCATTCATCCCACTTGCTGCGGAGCTCGCCCGTCAGATACACCTCCTTCATGCCGATTCGTGAGGTCCAGGCGATTCCGCCAGCCAATGGCTCTCCTTTCTCGGCTCGGGGGGTGAAATAGTGGCGAAAAAGAGCGACATTGGGGAGGATGCCAACGAAGTTCTCGCAGAGGTGTGCGAAAACCGCCATTGTCAGAACGGCGTTGGGGGTGAAATCAAGAAGATGAAACCCGTAGGTATTCATGATGTCGCAGAGAAAATCGGAAAAAGGTGGGCAGAGCCCGCAATAGAAGAACACAGGAAAGAAATGGTACCCTTTTGGGCACCGCTTTGATTTGGAAGCCTCGGCGGAGAGCACCGGCGTGCGCGGATGCGCCCGCGTCTGCGTCGACCAGAAGAGGTAAAACTCCTCCCGCAGCGCCTTCGGGGTGAGCTCGGGGGTGAAAAGCACTCGCCCCTTGCGCAGCGCCTCGAGCCGCAACGCCTCAGCCGACTTGATGCTCGACTTTGAGCCCTTGCCGGTCTTCGGAGCCATGGCGGAAGCGGCGGGGGAGCGCAGAGGTGTTGAGGGCGACGGCGGCGACGGGCGGCGGAGCGCTGCTCTCTTTCGGCTTGGGAAGCGGAGGGGAGCGGCGGAGCTTTCGGAGGAAGGAACTGCAAGTGGTGAAGGTGGGGGGAACGGCCCTGTTTCCTCTGCTTATAAGCAGGGGATGCGAACGTTACGCATTTCCTGGAATTAAGTATTGCCCACGTTCTCTCCCACGACGCCGCGATTGACGCGTGCCGTTACGGGAGGGCGCGGCGGGTACGGAGTCAGATTTAGCGTGGACCCAGGCCGCATGTGCCCGTGCCCTATTTTGGGCCTGGCCCAACAGTGCTCGGCACCGTGTATGGCCCAGGCCCGGGGGCTCCTGTCGGTGTACTAAAGTAGGGGTACCTTAGTACCCCAAACTTGTGCACGGGCAGTCGCAGCGTCCCACGGCAAGGCTTGCCGGACGTCCGCCAAGATCCTCCGCTATTCCTATTTACTGCCATTCAAGAACAAAGTGTTAGCTGAGAAGACAGAACCCCGGCAAGAGGAGCTTGCCGGGAAGGACAAGACCCCGGCAAGAGGAGCTTGCCGGGAAGGCCAACCAAGGCACTTCAAGAGACTTGCCGTGACGCACCGTGCGTCCCGGCAAGACCCGGCGAGCGGCAAGCTTGTGGGTGCGACAAGACAGTGACCCCGGCAAGGCGTTTGCCGCGGCAAGGCTGCCACTCTGCACCCGCGCTCCAGCACATCCGACGACGTGTCGCCGCAGGATCGCTCCTGGAGCACGTGGTGGGTAGCTGTGCAACCAAGCAGTGCGAGGTGGCAAGTGAAGATGACAAGGAGGCCATCGTGGCGATCAGTGGCGCACCTAACGGTCGTTTCCTACACTGTTTGAGCGACCAGACGGGCATTAAATGCCCTTGTCCCCTGCCGTCAGAGTTAGGTAGGGGACACTGTTTGTAGCGGTTGTACCAACCCCCGTTTTTACTCTTTTACCCCTCTTTCTACACTGCCACCTGTCGGTGACCCCTTTAACCTATAAAAAGGAGGCCCATGCGCACGTAGAAGAGGTTCGGTTCGACTCACTCGACACCACAACACACCCACGCTTTCAAGCAAGAATAGAATAGAAACTCAAAGCAGCAGTAGGAGTTTTATCTCTCCGGAGAGCTCCGAAGCTAGGTAAAATCCCCCGCGTGCTTTCGCCTCGATCCGCTCTGCGCGCGCCCTCCGCTCCCTTGCCGGACCAAAAAGGGGCCCTGCCCCATAGGTGCTCGTTCCCCACGACAGTCACGGGTCGTGGGTGCGATCCTCAACCTGGGGTCAATCCACGCAACCAAAGGTGTCTAGTCAAGCTGGTTTGCTTGATGGATCGCGTCCCTGATCGATCGATTTTGACCCATATCAATATGCAAGATTTCAATAATCCAAAGGTGTCTAGTCGAGCTGGTTTGCTTCATGTGCAACAGAAAAAAAGGAAAGCCTGAGATAGAAAAAGGGGAAGAGGAGAGAATTATGCCAACTTCCACAGTTGCAAGATACATGAATCAGGAGATTTGATTAGTTAGTGATGGAAAACAGAGGAGTAACAGTATCAAAGCGAGAAGATTCCAGTTCAATAGCAAGCACCAGTCTTCACACATCGGTAAATAGTGAGTTGGGCATGGAGACAGGGAGCAGGCAAGAACATAGGAGTAGGTGAGGGAGTCATGGATTAGGGGGTCCTCGGGCGTCCGAGCTATGTGATATGGGCCGGACTAATGGGCCGTGAAGATACGAGATCAAAGACCTTCCCCCGTGTCTGGAAGGGACTCTCCTTTGCGTGGACGGCAAGCTTGGCGTTCGGATCATGCATCTTCCTTTCTATGTAAACCAACTCCGTACCACCCTAGGTCCCTCCGATGTCTATATAAACCAGAGGGTTTAGTCCATAGAGGCAATCATAATCATACATGCTAGGCATCTAGGTTTTAGCCATTATGATCTTGAGCTAGATCAACTCTTGTAACCCCTATACTCATCAAAGTCAATCAAGTAGGAAGTAGGGTATTACCTCCATTAAGAGGGCCCGAACCTGGGTAAACATCGTGTGCCCTGCCTCCTGTTACCTTCGATCCTTAGACGCACAGGACCCCCTACCCGAGATCTGCCGGTTTTGACACCGACATTGGTGCTTTCATTGAGAGTTCCACTGTGCCGTCGCTAGAAGGCTCGATGGCTCCATCGATCATCCACAACAATACTGCCTGGAGGGAGAATTTTCTCCCCGGCCAAATTTTCGTATTCAGCGGCTTCGCACTGTGTGCCAACTCGATTGACCATCTGGAGCAGATCGACAACTACGCCCCTCGTCATCAGATCATTTTTGGAAATCTGAACTATGTCGCTAATATCCAAGGAGACTTGATCTTCCAAGGGTTCACGGCCCCAACTACCACTCTGGCCTTAGATTCGGAGCGCATCACCAGGTCCAAAGACGGGAGTTTAGAGCTCGCCGGACCCTCCACAGCTATAGAGCTTGACACCGGAGAACCAGAGGGGATCGCGTTACCGGCATGCCTGGAGTTATGACAGGCTCCCTCTATCCTCACGAAGCTGGACTCACCTCCGGACACTAGCTCTGAACTCTTGAGGTCCCCGTCATGAGAGCTTGGCCAGGGAACTTCTGTCCCGCCCAACTCCACGGACTATCGCTTTCCCGTCCAAACCTCGCTCTTAAACGAGGCCCTGGACCTAATGCGTTCTCTCACCATTGCAGAAAAATCACTGCCGAACTATGCCCAACCCATACCAGGGCTGAGAGTAGGGAATTTTACATCCCACCCACCACCGACTTCATAGCCATTGTCGAGGACTTAACCGACATGCTCGACTACGCTTCCGAAGACATCGACGATATGGACGACGATGCCGGAGATGAGCAAAGCCAGGACCCGCCATTCACCGGATGCTGGAGGCCACTTCCACATATGACGTTTACATGGTAGACACACCCAAAGAGGATGACAGCGATGGTGGGAAGCATCCAGTTGAGGACAAGCCTTCGAAGGCACCACCAAAACGTCGACGTCAGCGGCGTCGCTCGAAATCGCGTCGTGAAAAAGATAGCAATACCGGCACCGGAGACAATAATACTCCGGAAAACGCCGAAGACCAAGAAGCCCCTATCGAACCAACATCCGAACAGCATGATTGGGAGGATGGGCAAGTTAACCCCGATGATCCTGTCGGGAACAAGGGTTTGGAGGATAGTAAGTACTTACCGATCTCCGAAGAGGATGAGAGCCTCGGCGACGAGGATTTCATCATTCTAGAGGAACCCCTCGAACAAGAGTGCTTTAACCGCCGAATAATAGCCACTGCAAGAAGCCTGAAAAAGAAGCAACATCAACTCCAAGCTGATCAGGACTTACTCAATGACAGATGGACTATTGTCCTGGCAGCCGAGGAATACGGCCTCGAATGCCCGACTAAGAGTTACCCGAAGCGCAAGCTGCTATCCCAATTCGACGATGAGGACCTGGAGCCCATACCGCCAACGCGTAACACTGCTGACAGACCTGACCGACCACCACGTGGCCGGGACAGAGCGGCAACTCAAGCTGAACACCAGCCCGCACCACCTCACCGTAGAGGCAGAGAAACAACGGCCGCATGATACACTTATGACCTACGACAGGACCTAGACAATAGAGCCTGTCAGACCAGATCAATATACGGATCAAGGGGGCATGTCCCAGCGCGAGAAGACGGCTATCAGGCCTGGCGCGACAAGATCAACCTCACCCGGGCCAAAAACCGCATATGGACCTCACCCGAACTGCGTCGTGACATTGCCCGATACAGAGGCGTCGCACACCCCCTCTGCTTCATTGATGAGGTAATGGAGCACCAGTTCCCAGAAGGGTTTAAACCCGTGAACATTGAATCATATGATGGCACAACAGATCATGTAGTATGGATTGAATACTTTCGTCTCCACATTCACATGGCTCGCGGTGACGATTTACACGCCATCAAATACCTACCCACTAAAACTTAAGGGACCAGCTCGGCACTGGTTAAACAACCTCCCAGAAAACTCTATTGGAAGCTTGGAAGACTTGGAAGATGCCTTTAGAGACAACTTCCAAGGCACTTATATCCGGCCTCCGGACACCGATGACCTCATTCACATAGTCTAGCAGCCTGGAGAGTCAGCCAGAAAATGCTAGACCAGGTTCCTAGTTAAAAAGAACCAAATTGTTGACTATCCGGACGCCGAATCCTTAGCAGCTTTTAAACACAGCATCCGCGATGAATGGCTCACTAGACACCTCGGGCAAGAGAAGACGAAGTCCATGGCAGCCCTAACAGCACTCATGACCCGCTTTTGTGCGGGCGAAGATAGCTGGCTAGCCCATAGCAGCAAGAGTACCAGCGGCCATGGCACTTCTGAAGCCAGAAACGGCAACGACAGGCCCCGACGCAACAAAAACAAGCGTCAGAGTAACAATGACAATGCCGAAGACATGGTGGTCAACGCCGGATTCAGTGGCTCTAAATCCGGTCAGCGGAAGAAGCCATTCAAAAGAAACAAAGACGGTTCATCTAGCCTGGACCGAATACTCGATCGACCTTGCCATATTCACGACACCCCTAACATGCCTACAAACCATACCAACAGAAGTTGTTGGGTCTTTAAATAGGCCAAGTTAAACACCGAGCATAAGGGGAAAGGGTTGCCCAGCGAGGACGACGACGAGGAGCCTCGCCCACCGAACACAGGGGGACAGAAGAAGTTTCCCCCTGAGCTCAAAACGGTGAACATGATATATGGTACTCACATCCCTAAGAGGGAGCGCAAGCGCGCTTAAGGGATGTCTATGCGATAGAGCCAGTCGCCCCACAATTCAACCTATAGTCAGCATTTCCAATTACTTTCGATCGTAGAGACCATCCGGCGAGTATCGATGGATTCCAACTCACGAGAGTCCTCATGGACGGAGGCAACAGTCCTAACCTGCTCCATCAGGACACGGTACGAAAAATGGGTATTGACTCGTCAAGAACCAGGCCAACCAAAACTACCTTCAAAGGAGTAATACCTGGTGTAGAGGCCCGCTACACGGTCTCAATAACATTGGAAGTCGTCTTCGGTTCGCCGGACAACTTCCGCAGTGAAGACCTGATCTTCGACATCATCCCTTTCTGTAGTGGCTGTCATGCACTGCTCGGATGAACCGCGTTCACTCGCTCCATTGTGGTGCCGCACTATGCTTATCTAAAAATCAAGATGCCAACACCATGCGGTGTTATAACAGTCAATGGAAACATGGAGCGCTCCCTTTGTACTGAGGAACACACCGCGGCCCTTGCAGCGGAAGTACATGGTGGCCTTTTCAAGCCAAACCTTACATCGGCAGTTAAGCCCACGGACACTGTCAAATGAGTCTGGAGTACCCCACAGAACGACAGTCTAGCTCGTCAGGAGCTCGACTAGCATTTCGGCCTCCTTCTCAGCCGCAACCGAATCACGGGATATGTACCGCGCGTACATAACTACGCACTAAAGATACCATGGGAAAAGATGGAGGCATATCAAAGATAAAGTCCGCAATATGACTCGACCCTACCTGGACCCTCATATCCTCTTTTTTCTTATTTTTTGTTTTTTCAGTTTCCTTACAACCCACATCACCTTTTGATAGTGTCAAGGGCCCTTTTTCCGGGCCCCTTATGACAACCCGATCATTGATCCTCTCAAAGGATCACACACCAAGGCGAAAAGCAGTGCAGATGTACGGTAGAGTATCTAAAGGATCTTCAAAGATCACCTCTTCCTTTTTAGTACCTATACACAGTTTTCCCTTGTGCTCAGCATGTCAAATAGCCTCTATGCTTATAGCATTATCTGTACAAATATGTTTTGACGTATCAATCAGACTATAATGGAAACAGTTTTTAGCCCAACCTATTCGGTACTGGCTTATTTCCTAATCTGCATTCCCTCTTTTTCTTTCGTCCGATTGTCATGTACACCTCGGCACGACTTAAATCGCCAGGGGCTCCATTCAGCCACGTACATTTCTTAAAAATAAAATAAGTCCGAACACATTTATAGTACAATTCGGCGTCCCGAATATAGCATTATATGCATCGGCTCCGAATCATGTCTTGGGTCAATAGTTGGGTTGCCCGGCTCCTGTGGTTACTACCTTACGTTCCGCTTGTTTGGCTAAGGTAGTAAAGGGAGAACTACTGCGATTGTGTTTGTAGTTCATCCGGATAAACACCTCAGTAGAGAAAGCCGAAAACTGACTGTCATGATGCGGCGAGAGCTGGTCAGCTATTCGGTGACTAAGTATAAATCTCTTACGATTTTTTTCCGTGTCACGCGAAGGACCGGTCTACACCTGGTCAGGCGTCTACAGCACCCAAGTTCAGATAAGCGAACAAAACCAGGGGCTGCACCTACAATCTTATTGTCAAACTCCTATGGCTAAGTGAGAGTGATAAAGCCGCATAGTCTGATTACCTGGTTCGCCGCACTAACACCTCCTTCAAGGACCAAGTCGTTGGGTTAAGTGTGTTCATTTGCTGTTCTGAACACCCCCGTACTACCTACGTAGGGGTTGAAGCTGACGACTGGCCAACTCTCAGATACAGTAAACAGACGCAAAGGAGGGAAATAATTTAAGACAAAATATGCAAAAATATTATACAAAATCCTTGTTTTCAGAATACGAAGTTTGGGCAACACCGATACATTCATTCAAAAATGATGTCCTTCGAACACTGGCCCTCTACAATATGGAATCCTTCAAGGACTTCATCAAAATACCGCTCCGATGTGCGGTACTGTTTGCCAGTGGGCGGTCCCTCGGTTGCAAACTTGGTGGCACTCATCTTCGCCCACAGCACCTTGACACGGGCGAAGGCCATCCGGGCACCTTCGATACGGATTGACTGCTTTATAGCGTCAAGCCGAGGACAGGCATTGACTAGCCGCTTCACGAGCCCGAAGTAATTGTTGGGTATGGGTTCGGCTGGCCAAAGACGTACTATAACGTCCTTCATGGCCAATTTAGCCACCTATGCAGTTCCGTCAGCTGCTTTAGCTGATCACTGAGGGGCACTGGATGCTCAGGTGCAAGGTACTGTAACCAGAATAGCTTCTCCATTGAGCTCCCCTCTTTGGCTCGGAAGAACTCCGCAGCATCAGCAATACTCCGGGGTAGATCCGCAAATGCTCCTAGAGAACTCCAAATGCAGGTCAGTAAGGTCTACTTTCACCTTACAAATTTGCTCTGCATATTAAAGGCCTTACCCACCGCGATTTGCTTTGCCTCTTGGATCTCCCGACAGGCGCCTTGGGCTTCAACCCAGGCCTCCTTCGCACTTTGGAGCGCCGTAGCAAGTTCAGAGTCTTTATAGCAACCAGACCTCAAACGGTCAAGTCTCTATGCATCGGTTTCATCCCTTGATCGGTAATGCAAACATGCATAGTACTCGAGGAATTATAACAGAGTTCAATCACACACTAATTACATTGAGACCTCATAAAGAGTATGATTACACAAATATATAATGGCTGAAGGCCATCTAAACTAAATAACTGCAGAAGCTTCGAAGGTAAATGAGTCCATCAACTCCAACGGCATAACTCAGTGCAAAACAACCACCTATCGCACCTTATTCATCGTCTGAGTAGTCTGCTACATGAGACGTTGCAGCCGTGTAGGTCAGCACATTGAATATGATGGCAGGGTTACACTATAAAGCAATGAAATGCAAAATCTATATCTACATGCAATATTTGGCTGGTGGAGGCTGTAAGTTTATGATTTTGCATAAAGCTTGTTTTGCCCTACAACAAAGGAATAAATTATTTAACTACTCCCAAGTTACCCAATATTTCAGAAGGTAACCACAACTCAAATCCCAATTAAAAGTATCATCATTAAGCCAATAAATTCATTAAGTAAGGTGATGAGATCACATCAATAGATTCAAGTACCAGATGCTCAAGATGTCCATAACCGGGGACACGGCTAACCATGATTAGTTTATACACTCTGCAGAGGTTTGCGCACTTTTCCCCACAAGACTCGACCGCATCCATGATCGGATGATCGAGACACAGTTTTTCTGAAGCATTAACTCTCTACTCCGGGCGGACCGGTACCCCTACTTTCCCCTACATCTGCTAGTCCACCTCTTCAAGAGCTCACACAACTTACTCAACTATTCCAGAACCCATAATGGCTTGTGGCAGCACACGGAAGTTTCTAGCATGAATAATATTATGATCCCTTTGAGCCTGGGTGGCGAACCGTAGGAAAAATCACACGGGTACTCCGAAATTTCCAAAAATAGGCAACACTGGGTTCCCCAGGTGCCTCAACCAATCCACCCAGATGTATATTAAAGTTGCGACCTTAATGTTATCCATGATTAAAATAACTCTCAAACTTCCATGTGTGAATCATGATCCAATCCCCATCTACTAGCATCGCTAAGCAATAATAAGCATAACGTATATTCCCGGGGTGATCAAAAGGTATTAGGTTCCTCCCTCAAACACTGCAACCAAACCACATGTTCCCAATCCTACTCATGCAAATATTTGAGGGGCAGAACTAATGCATAGTAAAAAGTGGGTATAAAAGAGTATGATCAAAGTGTAACTTGCCTTGCTAATGATCTACAAACTCTAGTGATCCATAGTAACAGGCTTCGCACTCCGGGTAATGTAGCGTAGACAAACAGTAGCTTACATAAACAATCACTTAAAAGAAACAATGGGAAAACCGAGAAAAGATCCATATCAAACACGAAACAAGCTAATGTCTTAAACCTAATAGCATTATTATCATGTGGATTAGATCTTAGCAATAGGTACAAGTGATTAGCTACGATTTGCAAAAAGAATCAACTCAAACAGAGAAACAAAACTCAAAATACGAACGTAACAAGATCGTTTACTAATCTGAACTAAACTCAAATTTTACAGTACCAAAATCATGTTCAAGTTGGTTAACTGGAAAGAACAGAACAATACGAACATTTAAGCGTTGGTTCCATCTAATTTGGAAAAAACGAGTAAAAAGTTATACTAGTTCAAAGATCTGGGGCTAAATCGCAATAAAACTATTCGCAGATAGGTCCCTAGCCGAAAATAAACTAAAAAGAAAAAACTACGGTGCAAACGTTCACAAACAGAACAAATCTAACTAATACTGTTCGTTAAAACGAACGGACAAACATATGTTCGTTCAATAGGAAAACCCTAACGAAAAATCGATCTATCTAAATCAAACCGAAGAAAACAAAAAAAACGAAAATAAACCGAGATCCGGCCGGTCTTTACCAGTTCGACAGCGACGGCGGTCAACGGCGGCGGCGGCAGCATGGGCGGCGTGGGGCGTCGGCGCGGGGTGCCGTGGCTACGGGGAAGACGGGCAGTGATGACGCGGCTGCGCGGGCGAGCGACGATGCGGCGGCGACGCGAAGGCGGCGGCGGGCTGCTGCTGCTGCGGTGGAGGCGGGGCGGCGCGAGATGGGGGAGGGGGTGGTGTCGGCGGGTTATAAAGGAGGGGGGTCAGCCTCATCTTGAGGAAGGGGCCGGCCGAGGCGGAGTCGGCGGCGGACCCCGGGGAGTCCCGGTCAGCCATGACGGGGAAGGCGGCGCGGTGGCGGCTGGGCTTCGGCCGAGCTAGCTCAAAGTTTTTTTTAACAATTCCGCCGAATAGAAAAATCCTAAATAAATATAAAAATATTCTAAAAATTCCAGAAACAATTTTCACCGTCCAAACCTAATATTTACAACAAGATGAGTTTTTTTCTGGACAAAAATGCAATTTTCAACAAATGCAATATTTTTCTAGTTCAAATAAAATACCAATAAATAAATAATTTGATTTTAAAATTCTTTCTCCAATATTTCTTTCAGGTTGAAGAAGTTACATTATCTTCTCTCATATATTTTTAATATTAGAAATGATTGGAGAGAAAATAATAAAATCAAATTGATTCTTTCTTCAAATTTGAAGTAAATTCAAATATGAAATTTTGTGAAACCTCCAACTCTCTCCTTGTGTCCTTGAGTTTCTTAAGATTTCTAGGATCACTATAAAATGCAAGAATAAATATGATATGCATATGATGATCTATGTATAACATCCAAATTGAAAATGGGGATGTTACAAACCTACCCCCCTTAAGATGAATCTCGCCCTCGAGATCCAGGTTGGTCAGCAAAAAGGTTTGGGTGGTCTCTGCGGAGATCTTCTTCTCGCTCCCAGGTGGCTTCCTCCTCCGTATGGTGGCTCTATTAAACTTTGCAAAACTTGATAACCTTGTTGCGAGTAACTCGACTAGAAAACTCGAGAATCTTGACTGGTTTCTCTTCATAGGTCAAATAACGGTCTAACTGAATTGCTTCCAGTGGCATTGTATCTCTTAGAGGAATATCGTCCATCTCTGCATGGCACTTCTTCAACTGGGAAACGTCAAACACATCATGAACTCCTGACAATCGTTCTGCCAATTCCAACTTGTATGCAACTTCTCCCATGCATTCCAAAACTCTGTATGGTCCCACAAAACGTGGTGCTAGCTTTCCCTTGACTCCAAAATGTTTAACTCCTCGAAGTGGGGACACACGAAGATATGCTCTGTCTCTGACTTTGTAAACTATCTCCTTGCGTTTAGTATCCGCATAACTCTTTTGCCTGGACTAGGCTACCTTGAGTCTATTGCGAATCAACTTAACCTTCTCTTCAGAGTCTTTGATTAAGTATGGTCCGAACAACTATCGATCTCCAACTTCATCCCATGATAACGGTGTCCTTCACCTCCTTCCATTCGGGCATCGGCAATGGCTGTAGCAATCTAGCTGGCTTCTGATGCTCTACATTTACTCTCTGACATACATCACATACTGCTACATACTAGGCAATATCCTTCTTCATTCCTGTCCACCAGGAACTTTCCTTCAAATCCAGATACATCTTAGTGTTGCCTGGGTGAATCGAGTACGGCGAATCATGGTTCTCCTGCAGAATCAACGTCCTGATCTCGGGGTCATTAGGCACATATATGCGATCCTCAAACCATAAGGTGTCGTGCTCATCCTCACGAAATCCTTTAGCCTTTCCTTTGCTCATCCTTTCCTTTATCTCGTCAATCTCTTTGTTAGTCTTCTAGGCTTCTCTGATCTTACCCAACAGGGTGGACTGAATTTCCAATGCTGCAACATAACCTCGGAACTATCTCCAAGCATAGCTCTCGAAGATCATCTTCTAACTCCTTAGGTGATCCTCCGGTTATGAGCGTGTTAACATAACCCTTGCGGCTCAACGCATCTGCTATGACATTGGCCTTTCCTGGATGATAGTGCAATTTCATATCATAATCCTTGATGAGCTCCAACCATCTCCTTTTCCTAAGGTTCAACTCCTTCTGCGTGAAGATGTATTTCAAACTCTTATGATCTGTGTATACATCACAATGGTTTCCGATGAGAAAGTGTCTCCATGTCTTCAGCGCATCCACTACGGTTGCTAACTCCAAATCACGCATAGAATAATTCAACTCATGAGGTCGAAGCTGTCATGAGGCATATGAAACAACTCTTCCTTCCTGCATAAGCACCCCTCCATGTCCTCTACGTGAAGCGTCGCAATATACTTGGTAATCCTTACGTTGGTCTGGGAGAAACAACACTAGGGCTGTACCCAAACATTTCTTCAACTGCTGAAAATTGGCCTCACAATCCTCAGTCCATTTAAACTTGGTGTCCTTCTTCAATAACTCCGTCATGGGCTTTGCAATCTTGGAGAAATTCTCAATAAACCTCAAGTAATAACCTGCGAGTCCAAGAAATCTCCTGATATCTCCAAGTTATGTGGGTGCCAACCATTTAGTGATAGAAGCAACCTTGGTATGGTCTACTTCTATTCCTTCTCCGGATATAACATGTCCGAGAAATCCAACTTCCTTTAACCAAAACTCACATTTGCTGAACTTGGCATACAACTGATGTTCTCTGAGATTCTCAAGAACCAAACGCAAATGTCCTTATGCTCTTCTTCATTCTTAGAGTAGACCAATATATCATCAATGAACACCACGACAAACTTATCCAAAAACTCCATAAACACTTTGTTCATCATATTCACGTAATAGGCAGGCGCGTTAGTCAAACCAAATGACATAACGCTATACTCATATAGCCCATACCTCGTGGTAAAAGTTGTCTTAGCTATATCTTGCTCTCGAATCTTCAACTGGTGATAACCTGATCGAAGATCGATCTTGGAGAAAACTTTAGCTCCTTGCAACTAGTCAAACAAATCATTGATCATTGGCATTGGGTATTTGCTCTTGATCGTCACCTCATTCAGTGCATGATAATCAACAACCATCCTCAAAGATCCATCCTTCTTCTCCACTAGAAGCACTTGGGTTCCCCAAGGTGATGAACTTGGTCTAATGTAACCTTTCTCCAGTAACTCCTTTATCTGCGTCTTAAGTTCCTCCGGATCCTTTGCGGGCATCCGATACGGTCTCTTCGATATTGGTCCGGTGCCTGGCAAGAGCTCAATCAAAAACTCAATGTGTCGATCCGGTGGCATGCCTGGTAACTCCTCCGGAAATACGTTGGGGTAATCCTTCACCACTGGTACTTCCTCCTGTACAACTCCTGATAAGGAATTCACCTAAGTCCTTCTCGGCGCATGCCGGGATACATACTTGATCCTCTTTCCTTCTGGGGTGGTGAGAAGAATTGATTTACTGGCGCAGTCGATGTTTCCTTCAAACTTGGATAGCCAATCCATTCCTAGTATCGCATCCAATCCTTGTGACTCCAGAACAATTAGGTCGGTGGGGAAAACATGTCTACCTATGGTTAGTGGCAACTGATAGCATCCCCTACTAGCCATATACTCCGCTCCTGGGGAACTTACTAACATAGGTGACTTAAGGGCTACGGTTGGCAGGTTATAATTATCTACAAATCCCCTTGATATGTATGAATGTGATGCACCAGTATGGAAAAGAACAAGTGCGGTAAATGCATTAATCAAAAACTTGCTGACAACTGCGTCGGGTTGATCCTCAATCTCCTCCACGCTGATGTTGTTCACCTGTCCTTTGGTGAAGGGGTTGGGCTTCTTGGCAGAACCTCCATTGCCATTTCCATTCTTTGCTTCAGGACATTCAATGGCATAATGTCCGGTCTTCTGGCACATGAAACAGGTAATGTGGCTCAGATCACTTTTGGCTGGGGTTGATGGGTTGGAACGATTCTGGCTGCTGCTTCCTCCATTCCCGTTGCCATTCTTGGGGCCACTTTGGTTGTGCAAACTTGCTCCATTGTGCGTATGTCCTCCATGGTTATGGCCTCCATGGTTGTGGTTATGTCCTCCCGAGTACGGGGAATAATGGGGCTTCTGCTGAGCTCCTAAAGTGTACCTCCCCTGTCCATACTTCCTCTTGAGATTATCAATCTGTTGCTGCTTTCCTTCAATAATGAGGGCCCTGTCTACCAACTCCTGGTAGTTGTTGGATGTTGCCACCATCAGCTGCATGCTCAGCTCACCGTTGAGTCCCTCAAGAAACTTCTCCTGCTTAGCGGCATCTGTGGCTACGTCATCAAGGGAAAAGCGTGCTAACTTGCTAAACTCATCCACATACTGGCCCACTGTACGTCCTCCTTGGCGCAAGTTGCGAAACTCGCGCTTCTTCATGCTCATAGCCCCTGTTGAAACATGGGCAGTGCGGAAAGCCTGCTGAAACTAATCCCATGTTATAGTGTCAATGGGGTAGGTGGCGTTGAAATTCTCCCACCAAGATGCTGCGGGTCCATCAAGCTAATGTGCGGCAAAGCGCACTCTCTCCACATCTATGCATCCTGTAGTGGGCAGCTCTCTTCCAATCTTGCGGAGCCAATCATTTGCAACAATCGGCTCGGTGCTACTAGAGAACACCGGCAGATTCAACCTTAGGAAATGGGCTAGGTTGTCAACAGGGGGTGGTGGTGGGTTGTTGTTGTTGTTGTTTTTGTTGCCTTGGTTCTGGTTCTGAACTAGTATCTGCATCAAGGTATTCTGCCGCTAGATCAACTGAGTGAGCTCCGGTGGGAATGCAAATCCATTGTCACATCTTGGAGGCATCTCATGGGTTAGAAGGGGTGAGAAAAAATAATAGAATGAGGTCTAAGAGAGATTGACTACACATATGCTCATGAGAAAAACACAAACAATTCACTTCATTCAATAGCACAAAAAATCACACAATCAGTCTAACCTATGATTACAAACTCGATTGTTGCTAACTACTTGGAGGGAATATTACTAGTTACAATGGTGGTCATGTAGAAATTTTCATCAAAGGAAGACTCCATGATATCTGCTCCAGCTTCATCAACATAGTTGTCATCGCTGTCATCATTTGCATCACTATCCGTGTTGGTGTCGTCCAAGATGATGCCTCCAAACAGATCTCCGTTGCTTGCTTGATATTCTCCACTAATATTCCTACCTTCCTCTTCAGGTCTTCTTGCTTCTCCAGGTACATCAATCTCTTCCTCCTATCCATCGCGTGTAGACTTGAGTTCCTATTCTAGCTCATTATTTCTCTTCACCAATTTCTTTATCTACTTCATGTGGATAATTTGTTGATTCTCTTGTCAACGAATATGATCTCCCATCTCTTGAATGTAGGCTGCAATTGATCCATCCCTCCTGGTAAGAATCATCTCCCATTTGTCATCTCGGCAGCAACATATCTGATTAACGGTATTCTCCAGCTCCTTGTGATACACTTCACATATGCGTCCAAAGGTGATATGGCCTGCCATGCTCTTTCCTATATTCCAGCTTGGTGCATCCAGGTAGAAATCAATAAGCTCTGTTGTTGGCACAAATGTCCTCCGAGGTACCCAGACTTTGATCTTCCAGCGCTCCTCCTCTGGTACAGATGTAGAGAAAGTCCCCGTGAAGCTTGGTAGTACGATGTTCAAATACTTAGTGACTTCCTTCAAGTGGTGTCCGAAAGGGGTGTCATCATCCCGCTGAGTGAACTTGTTCCTGGGATCCGCCATCTATAGAGTAGAAAGAGAGGAGAATTAGAAATGAGTAGCGAAGAGAAATCCTGTGGCTTATTCTAGTGGTCGTGTTCTACAGTCAGCGTGTGCTCTGATATCATCTTGTAGCGACCATACCTCAAATGGTCAAGTCTCTATGCATCAGTGTCATCCCTGGATCTGTAATGTTGACACACACAATACTCGAGGAATTATAATAGAGTTCAGTCACACACTTATTACATCGAGTCCTCATAAAGAGTATGATTACACAAATATATAATGGCTAAAGGCCATCTAAACTAAATAACTCCGGAAGCTTCGAAGGTAAATGAGTCCATCAACTCCAACGGCATAGCTGAGTGCAAAACAACAACCTATCGCACCATATTCGTTGTCTAAGTAGTCTGCAACACGAGACGTTGCAGCCGTGTAGGTCAGCACATTGAATATGCTGGCAGAGTTACACTGTAAAGCAATGAAATGCAAGATCTCTATCTACATGCAATATTTGGCTGGTGGAGGCTGTAAGTTTATGATTTTTCATAAAGCTAGTTTTTCCCTACAACAAAGGAATAAATTTATTTAACTACTCCCAAGTTGCCCAATATTTGAGAAGGTAACCCCAACTCAAATACCAATTAAAAGTATCATCATTAACTCAATAAAATCATTAAGTAAACTGATGAGATCACATCAATAGATTCAAGTACCAGATACTCACGATATCCATAACCGGGGACACGGCTAACCACGATTAGTTTGTACACTCTGCAGAGGTTTGCACACTTTTCCCCACAAGACTCAACCGCATCCATGATCGGATGATCGAGACATAGTTTTTCCGAAGTATTAACTCTCTACTCCGGGCGGATCGGTACACCTACTTTCCCCTACACCTGCTAGTCCACTTCTTCAAGAGCTCACGCAACTTACTCAACTATGCCAGAGCCCATAATGGCTTGTGGCTGCACATGGAAGTTTCTAACATGAATAATCTTAGCCTGGGTGGGGAACCGTAGGATAAATCACATGGGTACTCCGAGATTTCCAAAAATAGGCAACACTGGGTTCCCAGGTGCCTCAACCAATCCACCTAGATGTATATTAAAGATGCCACCTTAATGTTATCCATGATTAAAATAACTCTCAAACATCCACGTGTGAATCACGATCCAATCCCCGTCTACTAGCATGGCTAATCAATAATAAACATAACGTATATTCCCAGGGTGATCAAAAGGTATTACGTTCCTATCTCAAACACAACAACCAAACCACATGTTCCCAATCCTACTCATGCAAATATTTGAGGGGCAGATCTCATGCATAGTAAAAACTAGGTATAAAAGAGTATGATCAAAGTGTAACTTGCCTTGCTGACGATCTGCAAACTCTAGTGATTCGTAGTAACAGGCTTCGCACTCCGCGTAATCTAGCGCAGACAAACAGTAGCATACATAGGCAATCACTCAAACGAAACAACGGGAAAACCGAGAAAAGATCCAAATCCAACACAAAACAAGCTAACATCTTAAACCAACAAAACTCAAACCTAACAGCATTATTATCATGTGGATTAGATCTTAGTAGTAGGTACAAGTGATTAGCTACGATTTGCAAAAAGATTCAACTCAAACGGAGAAACGAAACTCAAAATACGAACAAAACAAGATCGTTTACTAATCTGGACTAAAATCAAATTTTACAGTACCAAAATCATGTTCAAGTTGGTTAACTAGAAAGAATAGAACGATACGAAGATTTAGGCACTGGTTTCATTTGGATAAACGAGTAAAAAGTTAGACTAGTTTAAAGATCAGGGACTAAATCACGATAAAACTATTCACCGATAGGTCCCTGGCCGAAAATAAACTAAAAAGAAAAACCTACGGCGCGAACGTTCGCTAAAAGAACAAATCTAATGAATACTGTTTGTTAAAACGAACGAACAAACGGACGTTCGTTCAATAGGAAAACCCTAACGAAAAACCGACCTATCTAAACCGAGCCGAAGATAAGAAAAAAAACCGGAAATAAACCGAGATCCGACCGGTCTTTACCGGTTCGATGGCGACGGTGGTTAACAGAGGCAGTGGTGTGTCTCGGCGGCAGCGCGGGCGGCGTGGCTCCGGGAAAGGCGGGCGGCGACGGCGCGGTTGCGCGGGCGGCGGCGACTGCTCGGCGGTGGGGCGAAGGCGGTGGCGGCGAGCTGCTGCTGCTGTGGTGGAGGCGGGGCGGCGCGAGACGGGGGAGAGGGGGCGGTGGCGGCGGGTTATAAAGGAAGGGTGGGGTCGGCCTCGTCTTGGGGAAGGGGCCGGCCGAGGCGGAGTCTGCGGCGGACTCCGGGGAGTCCCGGTCGGCAACGACGGGGAAGGCGGTGCGGTAGCGGCTGGGCTTCGGCCCACCTCGCCCGAAGTTTTTTTAAACGATTCCGCCAATTGAAAAAAATCCTAAATAAATATAAAAAATTCTAATATTTAGGACAGGATGAACATTTTTCTGGACTAAGATGCAACTTTCAAAAATGCAATATTTTTCTAATTCAAATAGAATAGCAAATAAAATACCAATAAATAAATAATTTGATTTTAAAATTCTTTATCCAATATTTCTTTCAGGTTGAGAAGTCATATTATCTTCTCTCATATATTTTTAATATTAGAAATGATTGGAGGGAAAATAATAAATCAAATTGATCCTTTCTTCAAATTTGAAATAAATTCAAATATGAAATTTTGTGAAACCTCCAATTCTCTCCTTGGGTCCTTGAGTTGCTTAAGATTTCTAGGGTCACTACAAAATGGAATAATACATAGGATATGCCTATGATGATCTATGTATAACATCCAAATTGAAATTTTGGATGTTACAGTCTTGATCCGACACCTTGCTCTCCGAGGACTCACATTTGCTTATGGCATCCTTGAGCCCTTGTTGGACTTCATCCAACCACGCTTCATGTTTTAGGCGGGCGGCTCGTTCCTATTCCGCCTCCTTCTTGGCTTCGCCCAGTGTGCTCTTGAGGGTCTCAACCTCAGACGCGTCAACTATGAGCATAATTATAAAACTCATTTAGATAACAATTCAGAACTCATATCATTTCAGATATGTTTCTGTATATCATTCCTTGCTTTTCCTCCAACTGCCGCTTTAGTTCGGACACTTCGGCGGCATGGGAGGTTGCCGCTAGCATCGAAGCCTATTTATCAAAATAGACATATATGTTATCTCCTGCGAAGAATTATTCGATCCTTTGTTCGGCCTTTCTTCGCGAACGCCGGACAGAGTCTCAGGGGCTACTATCTATACATAGGCATTCCTTTTACAAATAGCCAAAAATATATACTACATCACATACCACAAAGCCTGTTAGAAGGCTGGTATAGGCTTCATTCAAACTGTTTTTAGCAGACCGAACCATTTCAACCACCGTACCCATAAGGGTATGGTGTTCCTCCAAAATGGAAGCGCTCTGAAGCGCTTCCACCAGAGTGTCCGGCGCCTCAGGATTGATAGAGGTCACAGGTGGAGATGGCGCGCCCCCTTCTTTCGAAGGAGGCTACTGGCCCGATTCCAGAGCCATATGGATCTCCAGAATAATATTCAGTTGGGGGCCGAATTGGGCATGGCCCCGTCACCGGTCTTCATGGGGGTTGGTTCCCCCCTCTTTTCGGCAACAGAGGTATTACCCTCCATGACCACCTTCACGACCTCCCACACCTCCCCGTGACCTGGATAGGTTCTTCGGGACAACACTTCAGTGTTGTTCGTAGTGGTGGGTGGAGAGGCTTGAAGAGGTGACTCACTCTCTATCATGTTCGGCCCCATCAAATTCCCAGATGACGATGATCGTTGGGGGAGATTGTGAGCTGTACTGCAGCACACAATTCAATATGTTAGAACCACAAGGCATAAAACCGGATATATGTACGGTGTGTTAGGTACTTACGATCCGGCCAGGGGCTTCGGCCTGGGGTGCCACTCGGGGATGGCATCGGCATCCGTTTCGGAATCATCCGAAAGGGAGAGTTTCCCCTTCTTGGATGCCTCCACTTCTAGATCCGTGGAAGCTGCCCTTTTCTTTTTTCCCTTAAGGGGAGAGTTGCTCTCTTCCTCCTCTTCATATTCGTCATGAGAGGAGAGAGTCTCGGTGTCTTCGGACAAAACGTTCGAAGTGCCTTTACTGCGGAGGCCACCTCTGGCCTCCTTACTCTTCTTCTTAGCCTTCTTTTTTGGCGCCTGATATGGCGCCGGAACCAGCATCCTCGTTAACAGAGGAATGGCTGAGTCTTCGGGTAGCGGAGCCGGACAATGGATCCGCTCCGCCTTCTTTTTCCAGCCGTGTGGGAAGAATGGAAGGCTCAATATACTCCTTGGATTCACAAGTAAGGTCATCAGAAAACTTATGGGAGTGGCCGGATGAGTGAAGTCCAGGCCAAGGTCTTCGGTCGTTTTCGGCCATGACTTCTGGGCCTTCAAAAGCAGCTTCCATATGTCTTCGTGCATCGTGCCAAAGAACCGCTGCAGGGTCTGAGGACTGGCTAGATCGAATTCCCACATATACAGTGTCCGGCTTTGGCAGGGGAGAATCCGGCGAAAGAGCATCACTTGGATCACGCTAGGTAAGATTGGTGTTCTTGTTTATCATACCCTTGATGCGATTCTGCAGTGTCATCACCTCGTCGGACGACCCCCATTCCAGGCTCTTGTTGAGCCATGATGTAAGCTGCATTGGAGGCCCGGACTTGAACTTGGGAGCGGCGGCCCATGTGGCATCACTGGGTTCCATGATATAGAACCACCCTTACTGCCATCCCTTGACGGTCTCCACGAAGGTCCCATTGGGCCAGGTGACGTTGGGAAGCTTGCTCACCATGGCGCCGCCGTACTCCGTGTGTTGACCATCAACCACCTTCGGCTTCACATTGAAGACCTTGAGACATAGGCCGAAGTGGGGAGGGATGCAGAGGAATGCCTCGCACATGACGATAAAGGCCGAAATGGTGAGGAAGGAATTTGGGGCTAGATCATGGAAATCTAGCCCGTAGTAAAACATGAGACCACGAACGAAAGGATGGATTGGAAACCCTAGTCTGCGGAGGAAATGGGGGATGAACACTACTCGCTCATTAGGCTCCGGGGTGGGGATGATCTGCTTCTTGGCAGGGAGCCGGTGGCCTATGTCCACGGCCAAGTACCCTGCTTCCCAGAGTTCCTCGACGTTCTCCTCTGTAACAGATGGAGCCATCCACTTGCCCTGCGCTCCAGATCCAGACATGGCTAGAGAGTTTGGTGGTGATGGAAAAGATTGAAACTTGGGCGCTGGAGCTCGAGGACAGACGGGCTGAGGAGGAAGAAGGCGTGGGTTATAAAGATAGATCCTTATTTTCTTATAAAGACAGCGGATATCAAGCGTCCCCTCATAAGCCTTAAATCTTGCCTATTCCCAAGGGGACGTGTGAACGGCACGGTTGGATTACCCAAGCACGTATTGACGATAATCCCGTGATAAGGGGACATGGTCTTTGCTTTGATAGGATGTGTCAATGCTCATGCCTCGAAACGTGAAGCAGGGGCTGTAAAACTGTTCAGAATAATAAATGAGGCCAGGACATAACACCTCGCCGAAAAAGTTGCCAGTGGACATGACTTACTTTATTTTAAGTATTTTTTGCCCTTACAGCTTAGGGTTGTAATTATTAAACAAATATGGATACAACTCTTATGTGCGGAAAACTGCTTTGGATTATCCTGAGAAGGAACCTGCCTTGCAATGCCGAAGACAATCTGCACGCCGGATACATCGTCATTGAAGCCCGGTTCAGGGGCTACACAAGGAGTCCTGGATTAGGGGGTCCTCGGGCGTCCATGCTATATGATATGGGCGAGACTAATGGGCTGTGAAGATACGAGATCAAAGACCTTCCACCCTGTCCAGATGGGACTCCCCTTTGCGTGAATGGCAAGCTTGGTGTTTGGATCATGCATCTTCCTTTCTCCGTAAACCGACTCTGTACAACCCTAGGTCCTTCCGGTGTCTATATAAAACGGAGGGTTTAGTACGTAAAGGCAATCATAAGCATACAGGCTGGACATCTAGGGTTTAGTCATTACGATCTCGATGTAGATCAACTCTTGTAACCCCTGTACTCATCAAAGTCAATCAAGCAGGAAGTAGGGTATTACCTCCATTAAGAGGGCCTGAACCTGGGTAAACATCATGTCCCCTGCCTCCTGTTACCTTCGATCCTTAGATGCACAGCTTGGGACCCCTTACCCGAGATCTGCTGGTTTTGACACTGACAGTAGGGAAGAAGAGATCCATGTCTTATTAAAGAAAATACAGAGAGATCCATGTGTGTGTTTTTTGACTCGAGAGAGATCCATGTGTTTTTTTACTCAGGAGAGATCCATGAGTTGGCGAGTGCTTAGCTGGGTTCGTGTGTCCTATTTGAGAGAGAGAGAATATATATGATGATAATAATTTTTACACAATTTGCACACAATGTGTGTGTTCTTTTAGTCAAAATCATGTGTAGTTCACTGTCTACACGAAACACCCTAGGTATCACCACTTGCGTCGAATAGCCGACGCCCATCAACGACGCCCTCTTATCTTGGCGAAGTGGTCGGTACGAAACCGCCTCGCTCGACCAACTCATGCCCATCACCAATGCACAAGAATCCAGATTAATTTAGTCGGGATCACATACCATGTCTCGCACCGGTAGCCCGAAGAACCTTTTTTCAATCCATCCATCACTTGTCATTAGCGACCCATGCACCTTACGCAGTTTATCGACCTGGCCGACATTAATGCATGAAAACTGACATTTTCTCCCGTTGCAACATACATGCACTTTTTCTAGTCTTCTATAATGGACTAACCGATGCTTCTAGGGACTTCCTAGACATTTGTGCTGGTTGTGTTTTTAGGGAACGAACTGTTTAACAAGCTGACTAATTATTGAATGATATATTGAAAAATTATGATGATTGAACTCTTCCTGAACCACCGCCTATACCCACTACGAAGAAGACATGTATCTTATTTCTCAGTCCTGGAGATATGCAAGAGGCAATGAAATGTATGAAGGAAAAAGGTATTAAGCTAAGGATGTTAAAAATTGACCTCCCTTTGAAGAAATGAATAGACCTGACACACCAGCGCCACCGATGATAGAGGTAAATTCTAGCCAATGGCTATATGAATTTGACAATTACATTAGAAAACAAGAATTCTTCAACGTAAATGTTATGAAACAATTGAAACTAAATTTTGATATGAATGCTCGCTTGAGTGACTTGTTATTTAGAATCACTAATGATGTTAGAGGTGTAGGAAAGCATGCCTCTATGGTTCAAACTCAGTTAGAACAAGTTGCTAAATCTCAAATAGAACTGCCTAGTGAAATGAACAATAATATAAATGATTATGCTGTTAGAGTAGAAACTAGAGGAGGTAAAATGACTCAGGAACCACTTTAACCTAAGGGACACCCTAAAATAATTGAACAAGACTCTCAAAGAATTAATATTGATGCATCAAGTCCTTCTAAAAGGAAGAAGAAAAAGAAAAAAGATAGGACTTAGCATACCTCTAGTGAACCTGAAAAAGAGAAACCTTGTGAGGGTAATAATGATATCTCTATCTCACACGCTGAAACCGATAATGATGTTGAGATAGAACATGTTGTTGATCTTGATAACCCACAACCTAAAAATAAAAGATATGATAAAAGAGACTTTGTTGCTAGAAAACATGGAAAAGAAAGAGAACCATGGATTCAAAAATCCATGCCTTTCCACCTAAATCATCTAAGAAATAAGATGATGAAGAATCAGAACCCTGTGCTGAAATGATTAGGCCAGTATTTTTGCGCACTCGCTTAACTGACGTTTTAAAGATGGCCCCTTATGCTAAATATATGAAAGAAATTGTTACTACTAAAAGAAAGATACCTGAAGCCGAAATCTCCACCAGGCTTGCTAATTATTCTTTTAAGGATGGACTACCTAAAAAACTTGGAGATCCAGGAATACCAACTATACCATGCTCTACTAAAAGAAATTTTGTTAAAATTGCTTTATGTGATTTAGGAGCTAGTGTTAGTGTTATGCATTTCTCTTTATATAAAAGACTTGATTTGAATAAAGTCACACCTACTGAGATATCATTGCAAATGGCTGACAAATCAACTGCCATACCTATTGGTATCTGTGTGGATGTGCCCGTTGTTGTTGTTGCAAATGTTACTATCTTAATAGACTTTATTATACTTGAGATGCCCGAGGACGACAACATGTTGATTATCCGTGGTAGACCCTTTTTAAATACTGCAGGTGCAGTTATTGATTGCAATAAAATCAAGGTCACTTTTCATATCAATGGTAGTGAGCATATGGTGCACTTTTTGAAGGAACAATTTCAAGTGAATGGTATTAATGTTATTGAAAGATCTCTGACAATTACTATTGGAAATTTTCAATTACATTTACCTACCACCAAAAAGAAATATGAATACATATTGTTGGGGATATGCATATTCCCGCTGAGGTAACGTAGTGTTTTACAAAAGTTCTTCGGGTTCATGTTAATCGAAAGTGGTTATTAATAAGACTTGATCAACCTTATTAATGGATTATTCTTGAAAGGCATGTGGGCGATGAATTTAGTAGGAACAACCTTTTATCCCTACCTTTTTTTGTTTTTCTTAGTTAAATAAAATAAAATGCCATGCTTAATCTGTTTTTTGAATTTCCCGTGCAATAAAAGGTGGTCAAAAATAAAAGTGCTCAGAATGACCTGAAATTTTAACACGATTGTTTTCCTGATTATTGAAGTATATCTAACACAAATAACATCAGAGGGGGGTGCCCCTGGTGCTCTTGACACACCAGGGCATGCCCTGGTGGATGATGGGCCCCATGTGGGCCCCCTCACTTATCTCTTTTGCCCATGTGAGCTCCTACCTCTAGAAAATAATCACCATAGCTCTCTCTCTCTCTCTCTCTCGTGTTCTTGATCGCAAACCTATGAATTTCAATCTCTTAGCTTGAAGCTTAATTTCCAAAACTATTTTGGAGGATTGCTACTTGGTATGTGACTCCTCAATCGCTCCCATTAGTTTTTGCTCTAGTGGTTTATATTTAGAATAATTAGCTACTCTTGGTGCTGCTGCAAATGGGCTTGCATGTTGAATTCTTAGAGTTCTAAGTAGTTTGAATGCTTATTATGGCCTCTAGGCATCCTTATGAGTAGTTGCTATCAATCTTGTGAAGTTTTGTTGACAAAAATTTTGTGACCCAAAAATTTCAGAAATTCGTACGCGTATAAAATGTACCTTTTTGGAAGGAGTTCTTTGAGGAGCAGGTCTTCGGAGGCACCATCGAGTAGTGGATCGTTATGAAGGTCTTATGTTGATCCAAGTGCAAGCTCAATGCGGGATGGCGCTATGAAATCATGCCTATGACCATGTAGAGATTTCATGGTAGGTGCAGGTATTAAGCAAGAATATGAGCAATATGTTTACAACACCAATCTCGGACCCTACATCGAAGATAAGTGCATTCAACATCTTAACCTCAAAGAGATTTTCACTAAAAAAATAAATATTATCCTCGTGAGTCTAGAGTTTCATTTAGTCTTTATGATTATCCCTTTACCATGCCTCTAGATGTGTTCTGTGATGCTTGTAAAATTCCATATTGGGGTTCGTTGGACGAACCACCAAAATCTGAGTATGAATCATTTTTTTTAATCTTTGCTACAGTGAGGATAGAGGAGTGACACAGGGTAGAATAAAAAGTATTCATTTCCCATCAATTCATTACTTTGCACTCTTTAATGGCAAACACATCATGGGCAAGCAAGATTGTAGCACACTATGTTCCCCTGACTTGAGCCTCATATACACGGCTCTGACCGGTATTAAACATTGTAATCCTGGAGCGATCGTTGCACGGAGGTTGCAACGCAACGCTGATAGTGGTCACTTTTATGGTGGGATTTATGCTTCTCGTTTAGCTAAGAAGGTTGGTGCGTCACCTTGGCCTAATGATCCCATCCTACCTACTCAGTACTTAGACTTTGAGGCCATGAAGAACCATAAGTTCCTTAAGGGTAAACCCACTAATTATACTTATAACTTGAGGTTCAATAAAGATCTCATTGTACATGTTATTTTGCATGCACCTGCTCTCTTTGATTGTCACAGTAAAAGAAGATATTACATTCTTGAGAGCAAGGCCCACTCATACATTGCGGAGGTCGAGGCTGCTCAGCAGGCTGAGGAGGCTGCACCAAGAGCCTCCATGAGCTATCACTCCAATTATTATCCAGGCCGAGAATGGTAATTACCAAGCTAGGCCAAAAGCCTAAGCTTGGGGGAGTATGTATTTCCACCAACATTATATTAATGTTCACACATTTCATTCCAGTTGTCGTTGTCCATAATTTTTCATTGTATTGTCCATGCTACATATATTTTATCGCTTTCTTCTCGTGTGTTTGAAAAACTATGAAAAAATCGAAAAATATTTCTTACTTCTTTTTGATTTTTCTTTCTAGTGTAATTTAGTTGTAGTACTAAAAAGAAAATCCAAAAAGATTTGTCAATTCTTATTTTGCTTGTTAGGAGCTTCCCCGTGTAAATAGTTGTCTCTCTTTTGTTTTTCCTTCTTAAATTTGCTTCCTTCAAGAAAAACTAAAATTCCAAAGATATTTCAGTGTGTTTCTCTGAATTTCTTTTCTTTTGTTGAGTCGTACCTAGGGGAAGACCATGATGAAAATGTTGAGTGGATCCCATATGCATTGTTGCTGATCTAACAAAGAGCCCATATCATTTTGTCTTTGCCTTTGAATAAAATGTTGTAGATTCCAGCTTAGTCCACGACACACTTGCACTATTATTATTTTCATATCATTCGGTCGTGCAAGTGAAAGGCAATAATGATGAAATTTGATGAAGTGACTGTGGCACAGAGAAGCGGGTAAGAACTCAACTTGTTTTTGTTTTTGTAAATATGTTTACCTCACTATCCATGATTCAGCATGTTATGCTCAAACATGTTTGCAATGACAATTAGAGATTATAGTTGCTCACGCCATGCTTAAGTAAATAGGAGTGCATAATGAATTATCTTGGATGTCAACACGCATTTAAAATGATTGTGATGTAGTATGATGATATGGTATCCGCCTCTGAATGTTTCAAGTGGCTTGACATGGTACATGTTCACGCATGTAGTTGAATCAGAACAAACATAGTCTCCATAATACTTATGTTCATGGTGTTTATATCCTACTCATGCTAGTATTCAATGTTGATTATTCATAACACATGTTCATGACCGTTTTCGCTCTCTAGCTGGCCGCTTCTCAATCTATTTGCTAGCCTTCGCATGTACTAAGCGGGGATACTGCTTGTGCATCAAAATCTTTAAACCAACGTTATTCCAGATGAGTCCACTATATCTACCTATATGCGGTATTACCCTATCGTTCCAAGTAAATTTGCATGTGCCACCTCTAAAATTTCAAATGAACATCTGTTTTAAGTGCCTGGACCGCTCATGGAGCGACAGGGGGTGGTCATTGCCTCCATGCTAAGCGGGTTATTCTCATGATGAGTGTTTATTCACTCATCCTTGCACGAGAGGGGCCGGTAATAGGGATGCCTAGTCCCGAAATAAAAAATTGCAAAAACTCCCCGGGGACTGTTGTTGGTATGAATGATACCCATGAATTCGGCTAGCTGTGTAGTGTGTTTGTTGGTGGAGGGGGAATAAACCTTTACTTTTACCGCTTGGGCACCGCCGCTAATTTGTTTAGCATGGAAGATATTGAAAACTTTTGGTCACAACATTGACAACAAGGGTGTACCTGCCAAAATTATATTTATCTCTGATTAAACTTTGAGCTTCATAACCCACAAGTATAGGGGATCGCAACAGTTTTCGAGGGTAGAGTATTCAACCCAAATTTATTGATTCAACACAAGGGGAGCCAAAGAATATTGTCAAGTATTAGAAGTTGAGTTGTCAATTCAACCACACCTGAAAGACTTAATATCTACAACAAATTATCTAGTAGCAAAGTAGTATGGAAGTAACGGTAACGGTGGCGAAACTATCAGTAGCAGTTTTGTAACAATCATAACAGTGCAACGGAAAAGTAACTTAGCAAAGATCAATATGTGAAAAGCCTGTAGGCAATGGATCAATGATGTATAATTATGTCGGATGTAATTCATCATGCAACAGTTATAACATAGGGTGACACAGAACTAGCTCCAGTTCTTCAATATAATGTAGGCATGTATTCCGAATGTAGTCATACATGCTAATAGAAAAGAACTTGCATGACAACTTTTGTCCTACCATCCCGTGGCAGCGGGGTCCTAATGGAAACTAAGGGATATTAATGTCTCCTTTTAATAGAGAACCGGACCAAAGCATTACACTACAAGAAATATGTCAACTTGTGACCGTCTTTCAGTGACCCTAGAAGAATTGGTCATAAATCTACGACCATTTGAGACCAATTGGTCAAAAGTTGTTCGGGTGGGCTCCAAACCCTGAACTATAACGACCATTCTAGTCAGAAAGGTCGTAATTTCTTTACATGAAATGGTCATAAAGCAGACGACACTGGTCCGCTGCCTTATTTCTAGCTGATCACGACCAATATAGATGGTCATAACCTTGTAAATTGTGGTGGATTGCTATGACTAGGCACCACCTCATCAGTTTTGCATATGTGTCATGTCGATGTGTCAATTTTTGCCCTAGGTTGTGAAGCAACCTATATTTCTGTCATTCCCAAAATTCCCAAAAAAAATCTCATAAATTCTTTGGGTCATATATTCGTCAAATATGTAAAAAACCTTCCATGCCTAGTTCAAAATTAATTCAACAATATTCATTTTCCTATTCCGTTTAGAACAACACTTTGTGAAGGAAGTGCAATTTATATATTCTGGATTGGCCTCAAAAATTTTGGGCTCTCTTTTCTATCCAAATCATTGCCTCATGACAAAATTCAGCTCCATTTGCCCAGTAAATCTTCCTCAGCAAATTTCCAATTTTTTTGTCCACCTAGAACCTTTGTGAAAAAAGTACTAGCTATGCATATCCTAATGAGTTGAATTTTTGCCACATATTCTATATGCCTATGTAACTTACCTACACCAAATTTGAGCTCATTTCATTTAGCCAATTTCTCTCACTAATTTTTCAAAGTTTCTGTCCAGAGAAAAGCATTGTGAAGGAAGTCCTACTTATATATTCTTGACTGCCCTCAAAATTTTTGGGCACTCTTTACTATCCAAATCATTGCCTCACGACAAAATTCCGCTCCATTTGCCCAATAAATCTTCCTCGACAAATTTCCAAAGTTTTTGTCCACCTAGAACCTTTGTGAAAAAAGTACTAGCTTTACATATCCTAACGAGTTGAATTTTTGCCACATATTCTATATGCCTATGTAACTTACCTACACCAAATTTGAGCTCATTTCATTTAGCCAATTTCTCTCACTGATTTTTCGAAGTTTCTTTCCAGAGAAGAGCATTGTGAAGGAAGTACCATTTTGGCATGTCCAAATGGTATCCATTTTCTACAGTGCTTTCCTATGCCCAAATAACCACCCTCCACCAAATTTCAGGTCAATCCATTCATTATTTTGAGCCCAGCCTCAACATTCATATGTTTGTCCGGTGTAGTACTTTGCAAAGCAAGTGCCACCTAGGATCCTCCATTTGTGCTGAAAATTTGTGAAGAAACTCTTCTTAGTAGATGATCATCCTCAGCAAAAACTCACGCCCATTGGTCATGTGCATTTCCCATACCGCTAATCAAACACTTGGTTGCTAATTCATGTTTGAGCATAGTTTGGTCTCCTTGTGAGATTCTTCTTTTGTCACTTTCTTCCTAGAATTTACCTGGAGAGTGACAAGCCCACTAGGCATGCCTAGGCCACTCAGAATGCAAGGCAACGCCACGGTCACGCGGTGACCACGCGGTGGGCATGCGAGTTTGCACGCACTAGAGTTGGGGCCCTCCGCCACCATCCAAACTTCGATGTATCACCACAAAACCATGTATTTATGATTAGATAGATACTTATGTATCTAGAAATGATTTTGGAAAAAATAAAGAGCAAACTATAAGGCAACTGCAGTTCAAATTTGATCCGCTTCCAACTGAATCGGCCAAAATTTGTCTTTTTCATGAGAGGTGTATCAAAACTTTTGACAGCCAACCATTTGGTCAATTGTGCATTAAATATGGCCTAGTATTTTGTAAAAATGATTTGGTCCAATTTTGCAACAAATATATGGTAGGTCCTTCACAAAAAAAACACATTTTGGGCACTCGCAAAATGGAAAATGAATTTTTCGTGCAAAGAAAATGAAAACTTCCTTAGGATATATTGTTTGCCATTCCAAGATGCACCCTTGTGCATAATATGATAACATTTGAACAAACTATGCCATGAATGTGGCCATAAGATTGATCATTTGGCTTGAAAGCCATGAATCTTCACAGATGATAGCTCATTTTTTAAAACACTTTTTTAAAATAATTACCGTATTACAAGTTTATTATTTTTTATGGAAACTTGGTCACATATAATGACACAATGCGTAGGTTTTCCATTTTATTGATTTTTTTCAATCTGTTATGCCCGTTTCAAAATGTGGTCAAAACCGCGGGCATGACCGTTCCTAGCTAGTGGATGAATCTTGGAAAACTTTTGGTGTTTCTCTAATTCAATAGATACTTATGTACCTAGAAATGATTTTTGGAAAAATAAAGAGCAAACTATAAGGCAGTTGAAGTTCAAATTTGACCCGCTTCCAACTGAATCGGCGGAAATTTGTCTTTTTCACGAGAGGTGGATCAAAACTTTTTACGGCCAACCATTTGATCAATTGTGCATTAAACATGGACTAATATTTTATAAAATTGATTTGGTACAATTTTGCAACAAATATATGGTAGGTCCTTCACAAAAAAACTAATTTTGGGCAGTCAAAAAAAATGGAAAATGAAATTTTCGTCCAAAGAAAATGAAAACTTCCTTAGGCAACATTGTTTGCCATTCCAATATGCACCCTTGTGCACTATATGAGATCATTTGAACAAACTATGTCATGACTGTGGCCATAAGATTGATTATCTGGCTTGAAAGCCATGAATCTTCACACATGAGTGCTCATTTCTAAGAACACTTTTTAAAAATAATTACAATATTAGAAGTTTCTTATTTTTTATGGCAACTTGGTCACATATAATGACACAATGCAGAGGTTTTCCAATTTTTTGATTTTTTTGAATTCTTTATGCCTGTTTCAAAATGCGGTCAAAACCGCGGGCATGACCGTTCCTAGATAGTGGTTGAATATTGGAAAACATTTGGTGTCTCTGTGATTAAATAGATACTTATGTACCTAGAAATGATTTTTGGAAAAAATAAAGAGCAAATCATAAGGAAGCTGCAGTTCAAATTTGACCCGCTTCCAACTAAATCGCACAAATTTGTCTTTCTCACGAGAGGTGGATCAAAACTTTTTATGACCAACCATTTGATCAATTGTGCATTAAACATGGCATAATATTTTATAAAATTTATTTGGTACAATTTTGCAACAAATATATGGTAGGTCCTTCACAAAAAAACTCATTTTGGGCACTCGAAAAAATGGAAAATGAATTTTTCATCCAAAGAAAATGAAAACTTCCTTAGGCAACATTGTTTGCCATTCCAGTATGCACCCTTGTGCATGATATGAGATCATTTGAACAAAGTATGTCATGACTGTGGCCATACGATTGATTATCTGGCTTGAAAGCCATGAATCTTCACACATGATAGCTCCTTTCTGAGAACACTTTCTTAAAATAATTAATGTATTACAAGTTTATTATTTTTTGTGGAAACTTGGTTACATATAATGACACAATGCGGATGTTTTCCAAATTTTTATGAATATTTTATGACCATTTCAAAATGCGGTCAAAACCGCGGGCATGACCGTTCCTAGCTGGTGGTTGAATTGCAAAACTTTTGGTGTATCTATGATTAAATAGATACTTATGTACCTAGAAACGATTATTGGAAAAAATAAAGAGCAAACTATGAGGTAGCTGTAGTTCAAATTTGACCCGCTTCCTACTGAATCGACGGAAATTTGTCTTTTTCACCAGAGGTGGATCAAAACTTTTTACACTAAACCATTTGGTCAATTGTGCATTAAACATGGCCTAATATTTTATGAAATTGATTTGGTACAATTTTGCAACAAATATATGATAGGTCCTTCACAAAAAACTCATTTTGGGCACTCGAAAAATGGAAAATGTCTTTTTTGCCAAAAAACTCATTTTTCACGACACCTTTTAAAAGTTATTTATATTATTTCTTGTTTGTTATTTTTCCTGAAAACTTGTTCACATTTCGTGACACAATGAGAAGGTTTTGCATTTTCTTTTTGAATTTTTCAAGTCATAAAATAGCTAACATGATTTTAACACGTTAATTTTAGGCAACTATGACCTATTTAGATGGTCATAACATCATACTGCATTCTGATTAGTCCGTGGACGTACCACGCGGATTGTACATCATACGCCATCGGATACTCACCGTTCCAACGGCCGTCCTCAACCCTTCCACACCAACCCCGAAACCCTAGCTGGTAATTTTCCATCCACACCCGGCCTCCTTTCTTTCCCACATCCATCCATCGATCCCCTTCCATCTCCTCGCGGATCAGCCCGATGGAGAGAGAGAGAGAGAGAGAGAGAGAGCTCGCCTCCTCCCTTCCAGATCGCCGCTGCCACCTCCCTCTGGCGGAGCTCACGGCCGTCCATGGCCTCCCCCATGCCCTACTCCTCTCGCCCCTCCCCTTTCCCAACCCACCCGGCACCTTCCTCCTCCAAGACAGCAAAGCCGCGCCCTCTTCCCTCGGATCCATGGCACTACTCAGCGCCGGCGAGGCCGCGGCGGCGTGGGCGGCGTTGCGGGAGCGCGTGGTCACCCTGGCGCTGAAGGTGGTGGTGTGGGCGTGCCTTGCCATGTCGTCGCCCCATACAGTCGCCGCCTCAGCGGCCCTCCGCCATGAGGACCACGAGCAGGGGACAGGCTTCCTCAATCCGCCACGGATCTGCGTCTGCCCCCCCCCCCCCCCCCCCGCCGTCCATGGACTTTGTCCTAGTGTCGTTGGTAGGGCAGTGGTCCACCGCATTAGGGATGCAGTTGCCACACCACACCACTCGACTCTTCCCCCTTCAGCACACCGGCAAGGCCATTCCCGTGCGCTGCCAGTCGCCTAGGTGCACGTCCACCCCCTTTTTTCTCCCTACCCACTCCTATTCCCGGGTGCCAATCCCATTGCCTGCTCCTCGCGAACGCATCATTGTTTCATCTTGCATTGCATTACTCCTTCACAAAATCTTGCTCCGGCTTAACTCGCTCCTCCTCCATGCCCATGCACACGCGCGACACGCCGGTAAATTTGTCGGTTGCTGATGGGTGCGATGGCCCAAAGATTGGCGCTCTTCACTTCTCTTTTTGTGCCCTTTCTTCCTTGTCCCCGGCTCCCCTGCCGGCTAGATTAGTTGAAATAGGGGAGATACACCCGCCTGCGTGCTTGCACTTTCCTATCCAATGCCATGGTTACTAGTTTAATTTGTTGATTAATAGCATGCTGCAAACGTTATATTTTAAAATATACAAGGGAGAGGCTGTGATGCAATTTAAGAATCCTTTAATCTAACTGAATCTGCATCAAGTAGTCTTCTTAGTTTATTTATGCAGCTCATGGGATTATATCGGTCCTTCGCATTTCGACCTTTCAGGATAATCCGTTCCCTTCCACTGTGAATTGACTCTGAATTGTTTCACCCACTACTTATTAATCTAGCTATTAAACGAGTTACACAAAGGCATAATATCGATCACTAGTATTGATTCTTGACTACGGGCACGGTTTCTTGCTCTGGCAAACTACCTGGGGTCGCTCATTGTGCCATGGTAACTTATTGATTATATCATATCATAAGTGGTACTGGGATTGGATGTAAATAGTTGTTGGTATAAGTATAATACTCATATTTCCATATACTTCTACATGTGCAGCCGAGGAACCTCTTGTGGGCTACTTCCAAGCATGATGTGTACGTGATGCAAAACTATTCTATGAGGCATTGGTCGTCCTTACTCCAGAGAGGAAAAGAAGTGCTCAACATGGAAGGTCCAAATCAGGTGATCTACCACAGAGCGACGTGATAGTCCTACATCGTCGGAATGTCGGTCAATCTCTTATCCACTATGCGACCACACTGTGCAGGATATGCAGGGAGGTCGGCCCTTGTCCAGGGTGAAGATCAGCACCATGACGGTAAAAGACAACCTCCTGGCGGCTGGTGGTTTCCATGGGGAGCTGATCTGCAATGTAAGGAGGCCGGAGTAGGCACGCAGTGCACAAGCAAAGCATTTTGCATGTTGAAATGTAGAGTTGTAGCTTGACACTTTGGTATTTATTGTCTTGTTAGTACCTTGGCAGTGAATTCTAACAGCAAAGCCTCTTCATTTCGAGCAGCGATAGCCTGATTGGTAAACTAGTGCTTTGTGTGTGATAGTACCTCACAATGTCATCCTTGTATATGCACAAATGAAATTATTCACCACGCCATTGTCACTATTTCCTAATCGAGTACAACAAACCTCCTATGGTTTTTTGTGCAAAGTAAGTGTGAAGCATTGTAGTGCTGACCCAACATGTACCTAGCATTTTTGATGTGTATTTCTTTTGATTCCCTAGGCTTAACCTGTAAGCTATAATAACTTTGAATCGGTCTATGGGAAATTGTGCATATTGGTTTGGTAAATATAGAACTGCAGATATGTAGAACTAAAGCGTGGTACTTAGCCATTTAAGTTGCTGCTACTTGGTAGTACCTACACAGTGAAGTCTAGTTGATTCAGGAAAACTTGACTTGAGATTTTATTTCTTATGATTTACTGATGAAACCTCGATTCTTGAATCTTGATATAGGTATCCCACCGCCGATCCATATCCAAATCAGCTGTGTCGCCTGTTCTGTCGTCTCCGACCACACTCCCCAGTCCGTGCTGTCAAGCCAGGCCTGCTCACCTCCTTCTTGATGGTCGCACGCCGGGAGAGCCCTCTTCTAGCAGCGACGGAGCCATGTCTGGTGCCATACAAGGGACGCCGGCGCAAGATGCTGTCGTCGTCCGTTCCTAACGGTGCTGAGTGGAAGTACTTGAGATTTCTCTCCCCACTACACCATCTCACACATTCGCCTTCATAAATTTCCTCACAATCAAAACAATGCTGCAGCTGCAGGTGTTCCTTGATGCTACATATGTCAATTTCTTTAGGTAAACTAGAAACTGACATCAAAATAAATTCCTCTTTAGAGTGCATTGCTTGTATCTACTAGCTGGTTCTGTTGCTTACTGCTTGTCGACTCTGGTTAAGTACTAGTGGTATTGCTGCTGGCTAGATGGGAATTGCTGAATGATTGCTAAAGCCCTGTTAGTTATTTGGTTGTAACAACTGAATTTGTGTTTTTCTTTTGGTAAACTAACATATCTAAAGTAGTGATTCATTTCAGCTGTGATCTGTGCCATGTGATTGTGCTTTTGTAGCAATGTAATTTTGCAGAATCCACTTGATTCTGGTGCAGAATTCAATGGTGTCCAATCACCTGGGCTTATTTCCTGCTGTGATTATCGTCAATAAGAGCAACCCAATGGTTTGCTTGCCATGTCTGGTTCTTATTTTGGTAGTAGTTTGCTTTGCTTATCTAGTAGTATTAGTCAATTGGCCAGCCTGCAGTAGCTTGGTGTTGTACATGATGGTGCTAACTGTGAAAATGCCAAGTGTTAGAAAATTAGACCAGCTATCCATTTCTTGCCTGAATGCATTCTTTAAACGAGATGGTGTGCTAGAGACATGGTCCTACATTGCCTTGCTATAAACAAGATGGTGTTTACTATATTGTCTTTCATGCACATTTGGTGTATTATCTTCTGACATTCAAGAACTATCTTCAGTGTCTCTCCCTGCTGCATTGTCTCACTCGTTCTCCATCTATTTACTCTGGGCAGGCATGATGTACATCTGGTGGTCGTCAAGTCAGGGAACCTCCTCTTCTTGCTGCGGCAGTCCTCCTCCGGCTGCACTGCTCTGCTCAATAGCTAGCGTCCATGGCTAAAACAAAGGTAAGACTCTGGCCGATCGGTGTGTTGAGCCATGGTGGTCTGTTTGTGGGGGTCATCAACATTAGTATAGGTTAGCATGTGCCTTTCAATCAGTGCACGGTGATGAAACTCTTCATTTGATGATGACGACCAAATAGGCCACCACCTAAATATTAAAAAGGCTGCAGCTGGTGTTGGATTAGACCATGCATGTAATAGGATCCTATGGTAATGTGGCGTGGTACTGGTTTTTGGTTTGCATACAAAGTAATTTGATTTTAGTACACTGCCCTTAGTTTCTGATTTGAGGTATGTTTGTTTGTTTGGTGTGTGTCGATCTCAAAATGGCGGACAAAACATGACAAGTAAGCACTTACAGGCTCTGTGTCCTATTCCCTGTTGTATTTTCTGGATTTGTTGTGCATGTACATCACATCAACCTACCATCTGTATGTATATGCTTAGGGTATGCATGATGCCTCTGCTCTGTACAAGAGTGTATAAGATCAGTATGTTGATAGTAGTAGGCATATATCCATGTATGAGCAGTGCATAATGTAGTTGGGCATACTCTAGATCATATGGTAGTCCTATTTTGTTTCATTGATTGCTTTTATTTTGTCCCTAACCATTTTGTTCTATAACATGTAGATGCAGGCCATCGTTCATGTTTCGTTGCAAGCTCCAAGAAGTGAAGAAGCAATGAGTTCTAGCTCATTGGAGCTAGTTATACTATGATATATAGTTATATTTTGATATTTAGCCGTGTTCTTGGTGGCTGTAAACCTGATGTGAAGTATGTTCTATTATAAACGTGGTGTGAACTATGTTTGATTGTAATGTGCCAAATTTGGTTTTCTGATCTGTTGAAGTGCTACTTCTGTTTTCAGTTTGTTCTGATTTAAATAATCGTTTTTATTGACTGCAAAATCAAAATTTGAAGAACATGACTTTGACCATTGGGACCCACTCAAACCCATCTGACTATTGGATTTGTCTTAAAAAAAAGAAACATAACTAAAAAAAGAAATGTAACTATTCAGCCAAAAAGGCCATGGCCCAAAAACGAAAGGCCCAATTGTTGGGTCAGGCCAAAGTAGCAAATCAAAACTATTAGAAAAATTAATATATTAAATGGGCTGAATTAATGGGCTCGACCCATATAGACACCTAATCGGACTGGGTAGATTCTTGTCAACGACCTTTTCATTTGGTCACAATTTTGCCACATCAGCTTGCCACGTCGGATCCGGCGTGGCCTGGGCAAAGAGCTAGCGACCAAAACAGAAGGTCATAGGATCAACGACCTTTTGTTTTGGTCGTTGCCTTCCACGACCTTCCCACAGAGAAGGTCGTTAATTTCAGTTTACGACCGTCAGCTTTTGACCATCTGTTTTTGGTCACAAAAAGGTCGCAAATGAAAAACAATGACCTTTCAGCGACCAATAGTGATGGTCGCAAGTTGACATATTTCTTGTATCGTTAGCAGTTAGTGAATACATGAACTCCTCAAACTACGGTCATCACGGGGAAGTGTCCCGACTATTGTCACTCCGGGGTTTGCCAGATCATAACACGTAGTAGGTGACTATAACTTGAAAGATAGGATGAAGAACACTCATATAATCATGAAAACACAATAGGTTTAGATCTGAAATCATGGCACTCGGGCCCTAGTGACAAGCATTAATCATGGCAAAGTCATAGCAACATCAATCATAGAACATAGTGGATATTAGGGATCAAACCCTAACAAAACTAACTCGATTACATGGTAAATCTCATCCAACCCATCGCCGTCCAGCAAGCCTACGATTGGATTACTCACGCACGGCGGTGAGCATCATGAAATTGGTGATGGAGGATGGTTGATGATGATGATGGCGACGGATTCCCCTCTCCGGAGCCCCGAACGGACTCTACATCTGCCCTCCCGAGGAAGAATAGGGCTTGGCGGCGGCTCCGTATCGTAAAACATGATGAATCCTTCACTCTGATTTTTTTTCTCCCCGAACGTGAATATATGGAGTTGGAGTTGAGGTTGATGGAGCTCCAGGGGACCCACGAGGCTGGGGCGTGCCTTAGGGGTGGCGCCCCCACCCTCATGGCTAGGTTGTGGGCCCCCTTCTATTGATTCTTTCGCCAGTATTTTTTATTAATTCCAAACTTGACTCCATGAAGTTTCAGGTCATTCCGAGAACTTGTTATATCATTTCTGAACAAAAATAACACAATGGCAATTCTGCTGAAAACAGCGTCAGTCCGGGTTAGTTCCATTCAAATCATGCAAATTAGAGTCCAAAACAAGGGCAAAAGTGTTTAGAAAAGTAGATACATTGGAGACGTATCAACACCCCCAAGCTTAAACCTTTGCTTGTCCTCAAGCAATTCAGTTGACAAACTGAAAGTGATAAAGAAAAACTTTTACAAACTGTTTGATCTTGTTATTGCAAATATGTAAAGCCAGCATTCAGGTTTTCATCAAAGATTATGAACTAACCATATTCATAATAACATTTAGGTGTCACGTTTACTCATATCAATGGGATAATCCACTAGCGAGCAATACTAATAAATCTCGGATGACAACACTTTCCGTAAACAATCATGAAATGATATAACAAGATGGTATCTCGCTAGCCCTTTCTGAGACCGCAAAACTTAAATGTAGAGTACCCCAGAAGATCAAGGACTGACTAGACATTCTAATTCATGGCAAAAGAGATCCATTCACAGTCATACTCAATATCAATTAATAACAATGCATACAAATCGAAGTGGTGCTCTCCAATTGGTGCTTTTTTATAAGAGGATGATGACTTAACATAAAAGTAAATAAATAGGCCCTTCGCAGAGGGTAGCAGGGATTTGCAGAGGTGCTAGAGCTTGAGTTTTGAAACAGAGATAAATAATATTTTGAGCGGCATACTTTCCTTGTCAGCATAACAACTAAGAGATATTGATATCTTCCATGCTACATACATTATAGGCGGTTCCCAAACAAAATGGTAAAGTTTATACTCCCCCACCACCAACAAGCACATTCCACGGCTGGTCCGAAACAACGGGTACCATCCAACTAACAACAATCCTGGGGGAGTTTTGTTTGCAATTATTTTTATTTGATTTGAGCATGGGACCGGGCATCCCGGTTACCGGCCATTTTCTCGTGAATGATGAGCGGAGTCCACTCATCGTGAGAATAACCCACCAAGCATTGAAGATATAGACAACCCTAGTTGATACATGAGCTATTCGAGCATACAAAACAGAATTTCATTTGAAGGTTTAGAGTTTGGCACATGCAAATTTACTTGGAACGGCAGGTAAATGCCGCATATAGGTAGGTATGGTGTACTCATATGGAAAAACTTTGGGGTTTATGGAAGTGGATGCACAAGCAGTATTCCCTCTTAGTACAAGCGAAGGCTAGAAAGAGACTGGGAAGCGACCAACTAGAGAGTGACACAGTCATAAACATGCATTAAGATTAACCAACAATGAGTGCAAGCATGAGTAGGATATAAATCACCTTGAACATACATATCGTGGAGGCTATGTTGATTTTGTTTCAACTACATGTGTGAACATGTGCCAAGTCAAGCCACTCGAATCATTCAAAGGAGGATACCACCCTATCATACCACATCAAAACCATTTTAATAGCATGTTGGCACGCAAGGTAAACCATTATAAACTCCTAGCTAATTAAGCATGGCATGAGTAACTATAATCTCTAATTGTCATTGCAAACGTGTTTCATTCATAATAGGCTGAATCAGGAACGATGAACAAATCGTATTTACAAAAACAAGATAGATGGAGTTCATACCAGATTTTCCTCATCTCAATCATTTCATCATATATCGTCATTATTGCCTTTCATTTACACGACCGAACGGTGTGCATAATAATAATAGTGCACGTGCATTTGATTGAGCTGGAATCTGCAAAATTTAATTCAAAGGAGAAGACAAGGTAATATGGGCTCTTCGTTATATCAATAATAATGCACATGAGAGCCACTCATCATTTTCATCATGGTCTTCTCCTCTCGACCCCCAAAGAAAATAAAATAATTTCAAAAAAACACACTGAAATATTTTTGGAGTTTTTGTTTTTCTAAAGGAATTAAACAAGAACAAGAAAAACTATTTACACGGGAAAGCTCCCAACAAGCAAAAGAAGAACGGGAAATCTTTTTGGGTTTTCTTATTTAATTACTACTACTACAAGCATGGAAAGTAAACTCGCTAGAAGCTATAGCTAATTTTTTTGGTTTTTTCTCAAGTTTTTCAAACACACAAGAAGAAAGCAAGAAAAGAAAATAAACTACCATGGATAGTACAATGAAAAAGTATGAACTCCGACAACTAGAATGAGTGTGTGATTATGAATGTAATGTTCGTGAGAAATACATACTCCCCCAAGCTTAGGCTTTTGGCCTAAGTTGCTCTAAGCCCATGGATGGCCTGGCGGCTATCCAAAGTTGTAGTTGGGGTTGTACTGAAATGTAGCAGCTACTGCCTGAAGGGCTGTAGCATGGAGGCGAGCAGCCTCAGTCTTCCTCTCATATTCATTTGCCTCCTCTCTGGTTATAAAATATCTCCCTTTTTCCTAAAAGTTAAAGAGGGCAGGAGCAGGAAGGGTAATATGGACAGTACTTTGTCTGTCAATGTTTAGTCGGTACTGGAGGGACTATTCGTTCCTCTCAAGAAACTGATGGCGCACCGTAGTATAATCTAGAAAAGTAGGTGGCAACTCAATATCATTTTCCCTTATGGATACACCAAGATAATCAGCTAAACGAGTTGCATAAGTCCCACCAAATAAATCTCCGTCTTTAGCATTAGGATGTAACCTCCATGCAACAATGGCCCCCAAGTTATATCCTTTATCACCTAATACCGCACACTTGACGGCACTAAGATCTGGGACGCAAATGTGGCTAAGATCATGCTTACCATTAATGCATCTACCTATAAAGAGAGCAATGTAATGTATTGCAGGGAAATGAATGATCCCTATGGTAGCTTGTGTGATATTTCTAGTTTCTCCCATAGTGATGTTAGCAAGGAAATCATTATATTCAGATTTGTGAGGTTCACTAAAGATGCCCCACTCTGGGATTTTGCAAGTAGTGTTAAAATCTTCAAGGTCCATAGTATATGATTTATCATAGAGGTCAAATATACTAGTGTGAGTGTTGCACTTAGATGAAAAGTTAAGCCTCCGCACCAAGGAATTAGTTATCTGATACGAAGGCCTCAAGATCATCATTACACACATACACATCAAATTCATCTTTGAAGCCTGCTTGGATCATAAATTCATCTGATGGCCATTCGCAAGGCTGCACTGGAGCTTCTCTTCCTGGTAAAAGGTCCGGCTCACGTATCGTGAGCCTCAGTGCTTGCTTCCTTGAAGAACCACCTTGGTACAGTTTCCTGAACATTTTTCTTCCTTTGAAAAAAATTTGAAATTTTTAGTGACTCAAAATAAAAGTGAATCAAACTCAACAAGATTGATAGCAACTACTCCCACAAGTGCCTAGAGGCTATATCATCATTAAAACTACTTTGGGCCATATAAATTTGACATGCAAGCTCAAGAATAGGGTCACCTTAGTAGCAAAAATTTGCAATAAATAAAGCACTAGAACAAAAACTAATTGGACCATTGGAGGAGTCACATACCGAAGAACAATTCCCCAAAGCAGTTCTGTGAATGGAGCTTTGAGCAAGGAGATCGAAAATGGTAGCAAAACAAGCAAGAACACGAGTTTGAGCTACAGGGTGATTTTTTCTGGAGGAAAATGAAGTGTGTGGGTACTGGAATAAGTGGAGGGAGGCCACATGGGGCCCACGAGGCAGAGGGCGTGCCCAGGGGGTAGGGCACGCCCTCCACCCTCGTGGCCAAATGGTGGGTTCCCCTGGTGTGTTGTAAGTGCCAGAAATTCTCAAATATTCTACAAAAAATCATACTCAATTTTTAGGGCATTTGGAGAACTTTTTTTTTGGTATGTTTTTATTGCCAGGATAATTCAGAAAATAGACAAAAAATACTATGTTTGCTTTATTTAATCTAAATAACAGAAAGTAAAAGGTGGGTACAGAGAGTTGTGTTTTCTAACTTCATCCATCTCATGCTTATCAAAAGGAATCCACTAACAAGGTTGAACAAGTCTTGTTAACAAACTTCTTTCGAATAACATGAAACCAGAGAATTTTCGAATAATACTAGGTTATCTCAACGGGGATATGCATGTCCCCAACAATAAGAATATCATATTTCTTTTTGACAATAGGAAGAGGGAATTCAAAACCTCCAATAGTAATGCTTGAAATTTTTCCAATAGAATTGGTACTATGAACTTGAGATTGTTTCTTCAGAAAGTGTACCGTATGCTCATTACCATTAACATGAAAAGTGATATTGCCTTTGCTGCAATAAATAACAGCCCCTGCAGTATTGAAAAAAAGGTCTACCAAGGATGATCAACATACTGTCGTCCTCGGGAATATCAAGAATAACAAAGTCCGTTAAAATAGTAACGTTTCCAACCACAACAGGCACATCCTCACAAATACTGATGGGTATAGCAGTTGATTTATCGTCCATTTGCAAAGAGATTTTAGTAGGTGTCAACTTATTCGAATCAAGTCTATGATATAAAGATAAAGGCATAACACTAACACCGGCAACAAGATCACATAAAGCAGTTTTAACATAGTTTCTTTTAATGGAGCATGGTTTTGATGGTACTCCTGGATCTCCATGTTTCTTTGGTATTCCACCCTTAAAAGTATAATTGGAAAGCATGGTGGAAATTTCAGCTTCCGCTGTCGTTCTTTTATTAGTAACATTATCTTTCATGTACTTAGCATAAGGATTCATTTTAAGCATATAAGTCAAACGCATACGCAAAAATATAGGTCTAATCATTTCAGCGCAGCACTCAAAATCCTCATCATCCTTTTTCTTGTATGTCTTAGGAGGAAAAGGCATGGGTTTCTCAACCCATGGTTCTCTTTCTTTTCCGTGCTTCCTAGCAACGAAGTCTCTCTGATCATAACGTTGATTCTTTGATTGTGGGTTATCAAGATCAACAACAGGTTCATTCTCTACATCATTATTATTACTAGGTTGAGCATCAACATGAACATCATTATTAACATTATCACTAGGTTCATGCTCATCACGAGATTGTGTTTCAGCATCTGAAATAGAAATATCATTAGGATTCTCAGGTGTGTCAATAACAGGTTCACTAGAAGCATGCAAAGTCCTATCCTTATTATTCTTCTTATGATTATAAGGACTAGATGTATCCGTATTAATTCTCTGAGAATCTTTCTCAACTCTCTTAGGATAGCCCTCAGGGTACAATGGTTCCTTGGTCATTTTTCCACCTCTACTCATAACTCTAGCAGCATTACCATTGTTCTTATTATTCAACTCATTGAGCAAATCATCTTATGCCTTAAGTATTTGTTCTACTTGAGTCATAACCATGGAAGCATGTTTACTAATAAGCATAAGATCACTTTTAACTCTAGACATATAATCACTCAAGTGCTCAACCATATAAGCATCGCGTTTCAATTGTCTACCAACATAAGCATTGAAGTTTTCTTGTTTTACAATGAAATTATCAAACTCATCCAAGCATTGACTAGAAGACTTATTACGAGGAATATCACCTTCATAAAATCTATAGAGAGAATTTAACTTTACTACCTGTGTTGGGTTATCAAGACCATGTATCTCCTCAATAGGTGGTAAATTCTTAACATCTTCAGCTTTAATACCTTTTTATTTCATAGATTTCTTTGCCTCTTGCATATCTTTAGGACTGAGAAATAGAATACCCCTTTTCATCAGAGTTGGCCTAGGAGTTGGTTCAGGAAGTGTCCAATCATTATCATTACTCAATATATTATTCAATAGCAATTCAGCTTGCTCAACAGTTCTTTCCCTGCAAACACAACCAGCACAACTATCCAGGTGGTCTCTGGAAGCATCGGTTAGTCCATTATAAAAGATATCAAGTATTTCATTTTTCTTGAGAGAATAATCAGGCAAAGCATTAAGTAATCGGAGAAGCCTCCTCCAAGCTTGTGGGAGACTCTCTTCTTCAATTTGCACAAAATTAAATATTTCCCTTAAGGCAACTTGTTTCTTATGAGCGGGAAAATATTTTGCAGAGAAGTAATAAATCATATCCTGGGGACTACGCACACAACCAGGAGCAAGAGAGTTAAACCATATCTTAGCATCACCTTACGAGAAAGGAAACAATTTAAAAATATAATAATAGCGAATTTTTCCTCATGTGTAAATAGGGTGACTATATCATTTAGTTTAGTTAGATGTGCCACAACAGTTTTGGATTCATAGCCATAGAAAGGATCAGATTCAACCAAAGTAATTAACTCAGGATCAACAAAGAATTCATAATCCTTATTAGTAACACAGATAGGTGAAGTAGCAAAAGCAGGGTCATTTTTCATTATATCATTCAAAGACTTTTTTGGTAGCTTGGCTAACAGTTTCTTAAGATCATATCTATCATTGCAAGCAACAAAGTCTCTAGCAGTTTCTTAATCCATAACATAACCCTCAGGTACAACAGGCAATTCATATCTAGGGGCAGAATCTTCATCATCACTTTCATTAATATCATCAGTTTCAGTAATTTCATTCTCTCTAACCCTAGCAAGTTGTTCATCAAGAAATTCACCTAGTGGCACATTATAATCAAGCAGAGAAGTAGTATCATCATAAGCATCATGCATAGCAAAAGTGGCATCATCAATAATACGCGACATATCTGAATCAATACCAGGTGTAGGTGTCCCAAGTTTGCTCAAACCAGAAGGTGAATCAAGTGCAGAGCTAGATGGGAGCTCTTTACTTCCCCTCGTAGTTAAGAGAAAAATCTTGGTTCTTTGATCTTTCAAATTCGTCATAGTGATCTACATATATAAATCCCAAGTGTCTCAAAGAATAGAGCTATGCTCCCCGGCAACAAAGCCAGAAAAAGGTCTTGATAATCCACAAGTATAGGGGATCGCAACAGTTTTCGATGGTAGAGTATTCAACCCAAATTTATTGATTCTACACAAGGGGAGCCAAAGAATATTCTCAAGTATTAGCAGTTGAGTTTTCAATTCAACCACACCTGAAAGACTTAATATCTGCAGCAAAGTATTTAGTAGCAAAGTAGTATGTAAGTAATGGTAACGGTGGCAAAGGTAACAGTAGCAGTTTTGTAGCAATCATAACAGTGGCAACGGAAAAGTAACTTAGAAAAGATCAATATGTCAAAAGCTCATAGGCAATGGATTACTGATGGATAACAATGTCAGATGTAATTCATCATGCAACAGTTATAACATAGGGTGAAACAGAACTAGCGCCAGTTCATCAATATAATGTAGGCATGTATTTCGAATATAGTCATACATGCTTTTGGAAAAGAACTTGCATGACATCTTTTGTCCTACCGTCCCGTGACAGCAGGGTCCTAATGGAAACTAAAGGATATTAAGGCCTCTTTTTAATAGAGAACCGGACCAAAGCATTAGCACTTAGTGAATACATGAACTCCTCAAACTATGATCATCACCCAGAAGTGTCCCGACTATTGTCACTCTGGGGTTTGCCTGATCATAACACATAGTAAGTGACTATAACTTGCAAGATAGGATCAAGAACGCTCATATATTCATGAAAACATAATAGGTTCATATCTGAAATCATGGCACTCGGGCCCTAGTGACAAGCATTAAGCATGGCAAAATCATAGCGACATCAATCTTAGAACATAGTGGATACTAGGGATCAAACCCTAACAAAACTAACTCGATTACATGGTAAATCTAATCCAACCCATCATCGTCCAGCAAGCCTATGATGGGATTACTCATGCACGGTGGTGAGCATCATGAAATTGGTGATGGAGGATGGTTGATGATGATGATGCCGATGAATTCCTCTCTCCGGAGCCCCGAACAGACTTCAGATCTTCCTTCCTGAGGAAGAAGATTGGCGGCGGCTCCGTATCATAAAACGTGATGAATCCTTCTCTGTGGGTTTTTTCTCCCCAAATGTGAATTTATGGAGTTGGAGTTGAGATCGATGGAGCTCCAGGGGGCCCACGAGGTAGGAGGCGCGCCCAAGGGGGGGCACCCTTGTGGCCAGGGTGTGGGCCCCTTTGGTTGATTCTTTCGCCAGTATAATTTATTAATTCCGAAACATGACTCTGTGAAGTTTCAGGTCATTCCAAGAACTTTTATTTCTGCACAAAAATAACACCATGGCAATTCTGGTGAAAACAGCGTCAGTCCGGGTTAGTTCCATTCAAATCATGCATTAGAGTCCAAAACAAGGGCAAAAGTGTTTGGAAAAGTAGATACGTTGGAGATGTATCAGAGCTCTGGCACCTCTGCAAATCCCTGCTTCCCTCTATTTACTTTTATGTTGAGTCATCACCTTCTCAAACAAGTGCCAGTCCTAAGAGCACTATTTCCATCCTCATGCATTGTGTATAGTTAATGTTGAATGCATCACGACTGAATCTGCTCTACCAAGAATTACAATGTTTAGTCGCTGCTTGAACTTTGGGTGTGCTCTGCATTTATGTTTTGCGGTCTTAGAAAGGGCTAGCGAGATACCACTAATATCATGATTCTTTTAACAAAGTGTTGGCATTTGAGATATTTTATTGTTGCTCGCTAGTTGATTATGCCATTGATAAGAGTTAATATAATTTTAAGAGTTATTTTTGACATGGTTAGTCATGATCTTTGCTAAAAACCTGGGTGCTATTTAAGCATATATATGTGAACAAGAACAAAAGAGTTTGTAAAAGTTTTTCTTTATTACTTTCAGTTTGTCAACTGAATTGCTTGAGGACAAGCAATGGGTTAAGCTTGGGGGAGTTGATACGTCTACATCATATCTACTTTTCCTAATGGTTTTGCTCTTGTTTTCGACTCTAATTTGCATGATTTGAATGAAACTAACTCGGACTCACGTTGTTTTCTGCAGAACTACCAATGTGTTGTTTTTACGCAGAAATGGAAGTTCTCGGATTTGGATGAAACTTTTTGGATTTCCCAATAAATAAAAAAATACTGGAACTAAGAGCCACCAGAGGGGGTGCCTTGGGTGGCCATGAGACACTCGGGCGCGCCACCCCCTGGCGCGCAATGGAAGATGGTGGGGCCCTCGGGGCTCCGCTGACCCTAATTCTGACGCTATAAAATCCTATATTTCCAGAAAAAAATAAGAGAGGAAGTTTCATCGCGTTTCACGATACGGAGCCACCGCCACCTCATGTTCTTCATCGGGAGGCCAGATCTGGAGCCCGTTTGGGGCTCCGAAGAGGGGAATCTTTGGTCTGCGTCATCACCAACCCTCCTTCATCACATGACGCTCCCCCTGGGAGTGAGTAATTACTTCGTAGGCTCACTGATCGGTGAGGAGTTGGATGAGATTCATCATGTAATCAAGTTAGTTTTGTTAGGGCTTGATCCCTAGTATCCACTATGTTCTGAGATTGATGTTGTTGTGACTTTGCCATGCTTAATGCTTGTCACTAGGGCCCAAACGCTATGATTTCAGATCTTTACCATTATATCTATGTTCTAGATCCGATTTTGCAAGTCATATGCACCAATTATGTGTTATGATCCGTAAACCCCAAGGTGACAACAATTGGGATACTTTCCGGTGATGACCACGGTTTGAGGAGTTCATGTATTCACCATGTGTTAATGCTTTGTTCTGGTTCTGTATTAAAAGGAGGCCTTAGTACCCCTTAGTTTCCTTATGGACCCTGCTCCCACGGGAGGATACGACAAAATATGTCATGCAAGTTCTTTTCCACAAGCACGTATGCCTATATATAGAATACATGCCTACATTATATTTATGAACTGGAGCTAGTTCCGTGTCGACCTAGGTTATGACTATTGTATAATGAATAACATAGAACAAATTCCCTGATCCAATGCCTGTGAGCTTTTCACATATTGTTCTTGCTAAGTTACTATTTCTATTGCTACTGTTACAACTGCTACAAAACTAATACTACTGTTACCGTTACCACGGCTATCGTTATTGCTACTATCAAACTATGATATTATTTTGCTACTGATCACTTTTCTACATATATTTAATATCCAGGTGTGGTTGAATTGACAACTCAACTGCTAATTGCTACCTCTTGAGCACTGTGTTGGTTTTCCCTTGAAGAGGAAAGGGTGATGCAACAAAGTAGTGTAAGCATTTCCCTCAGTTTTTGAGAACCAAGGTATCAATCCAGTAGGAGGCTCCACGCAAGTCCCTCGTACCTACACAAACAAACAAGAACCTCGCAACCAACGCAATAAAGGGGTTGTCAATCCCTTCACGGCCACTTGTGAAAGTGAGATCTGATAGAGATAATAAAATAAGATAAATATTTTTGGTATTTTTATGATATAGATTGAAAAGTAAAGATTGCAAAATACAGTAGATTGGAAACTTATATGATAGAAAATAGACCCGGGGGCCATTGGTTTCACTAGTGGCTTCTCTCAAGATAGCATAAGTATTACGGTGGGTGAACAAATTACTGTCGAGCAACTGATAGCAAAGTGCATAGTTATGAGAATATCTAGGCATGATCATGTATATAGGCATCACGTCCATGACAAGTAGACCGAAACGATTCTGCATCTACTACTATTACTCCACACATCGACCACTATCCAGCATGCAGCTAGAGTATTAAGTTCATAAGAACAGAGTAACGCATTAAGCAAGATGGCTTGATGTAGAGGGATAAACTCAAGAAATATGATATAAACCCCATCTTTTTATCCTCAAGGGAAACAATACTATACATGCCTTGCTGCCCCTGCTGTCAACGGGAAAGGACACCGCAAGATTGAACCAAAAGCTAAGAACTTCTCCCATTGCAAGAAAGATCAATCTAGTAGGCCAAACCAAACTGATAATTCAAAGAGACTTGCAAAGATAACCAATCATATATAAAAGAATTCAAAGGAGATTCAAATATTTCTCATAGATAAACTTGATCATAAACCCACAATTCATCGGATCTCGACAAACACACGAAAAAGAGTTACATCGAATAGATCTCCAAGAAGATCGAGGAGAACTTTGTATTGAGATTCAAAGAGAGAGAAGAATCCATCTAGCTAATAACTATGGATCCGAAGGGCTATGGTGTTGATGTAGAAGCCCTCCGTGACCGATTCCCCCTCGGGCGGAGCGCCGGCGAAGGCCCCAAGATGGAATCTTGCCGATACAGAAGGTTGCGGTGGTGGAAATTGGGTTTCGTGGTGCCCTTCGATGTTTTAAGGGTATGCAAGTATATATAGGCGAAGGAGGTCGGTCAGGGGAGCCACGAGGAGCCCACGAGGGCAGGGGCACGCCCACCCCCTAGGGCGCGCCTGGCACCCTCTTGGCTGTCTCGGCTGCTTCTTGACGTCCAGTCCAAGTCTCCTGGATTGGGTTTGCTCCAAAAAGATCTCTCCGGAAGGTTTCATTCCGTTTGGACTCTGTTTGATATTCCTTCTCTTCGAAACACTGAAATAGGCAAAAAACAGCAATTTGGGTTGGGCCTCTGGTTAGTAGGTTAGTCCCAAAAATGATATAAAAGTGTAAAGTAAAGCCCATAAACATCCAAAATGGGTAAAATAATAGCATGGAACAATCAAAAATTATAGATACGTTGGAGACATATCAAGCATCCCCAAGCTTAATTCCTACTCGTCCTCGAGTAGGTAAATGATAAAAACAGAATTTTTGATGTGGAATGCTACCTAGCATATTTCTCAATGTAATTTTCTTTATTGTGTCATGAATGTTCAGATCCAAATGATTCAAAATACATGAGCGTGAGCCATGGTTATAGCACTATGGGTGGAATAGAATATGATGATGGAGGTTGCGTGGGGAAGACAAAAAAGGAGAAAGTCTCACATTGACTAGGCTAATCAATGGGCTATGGAGATGCCCATAAATTGATGTCAACATGAGGAGTAGGGATTGCCATGCAACGGATGCACTAGAGCTATAAATGTATGAAATCTCAACAAAAAGAAACCAAGTGGGTGTGCATCCAACTTGCTTGCTCACGAAGACCTAGGGCATTTTGAGGAAGCCCATCATTGGAATATACAAGCCAAGTTCTATAATGAAAAATTCCCACTAGTATTTGAAAGTGACAACATAAGAGACTCTCTATCATGAAGATCATGGTGCTACTTTGAAGCACAAGTGTGGAAAAGGATAGTAACATTGTCCCCTTTTTTGGGCCTTTTTTTATTTGGACTTTCTTTTTCTTTTTTTATTTGGCGTTTCTTTTTTTATAAGGGACAATGCTCTAATAATGATGATCATCACACTTCTATTTGCTTACAACTTGTTGATTACAACTTGATACTAGAACAAGATATGACTCTATATGTCGGTGTACTAAAGTAGAGGTACCTTAGTATCCCGAACTTGTGCACGGGCAGTCGCAGCGCCCCGCGGCAAGGCTTGCCGGGTGCCCGCCAAGATCTTCCGTAGTTCCTATTGGAGCCATTCGAGAACAAAGTGTTTTAACTGAGAAGACAAGGCCCCGGCAAGAGGAGCTTGCCGGGAAGGACAAGGCCCCGGCAAGAGGAGCTTGCCGGGAAGGCCAACCAAGGCATTTCAAGGAACTTGCTGCGACGCGCCGCGCGTCCCGGCAAGACCCGGCGAGCGACAAGCTTCCGGGCGCGACAAGACAACAACCGCGGCAAGGCACTTGCCGCGGCGAAGCCACCACTCTGTGCCCACGCTCCAGCGCATCCGTCGATGTGTCGCCACAGGACCGTTCCAGGCGCACGTGGCGTGAAGCTATGCAGCCAAGCGGTGCGAGGTGGCGAGTAGACATGGCGAGATGGCCATCGTGGCGAACGGTGGCGCCCCATGCGCAACGTAGAAGGGGTTCGACTCATTCAAAACAAGAACACTCCCACGCTCTCGAGCAAGAACATAATACAACCACAAAGCAGCAGTAGGAGTATTATCTCTCCGGAGAGCTCCGAAGCTGGGTAAAATCGCTCGCGTGCCTCGCCTCGATCCGCTCTTCGTGCGGCCTCTGCTCCCTGCCGGACCGAAAGGGGCCCTGCCCCATAGGTGTTCTTTTCCCACGACATCTTTGGCGCGCCAGGTAGGGGGCGTCGAGGTTGTGTGAACCCGATCCGGCATTCACGCGAGCCAGATCTTCATCATCTTCATCGACATGCCACCGAAGAAGAAGGCTTCGGAGGTGGCTGCTCCGTCCGCGTCGATCCTACCGCCACCAGAGCAAACAGGTGGTGGGGTAGACGCTGGCGGGCGAACGGGTGCCGACGAGGAAGCTCAAGCTGCCGCCAGGTCCAAGGACAAGGCCGCGCAAACCTCGGCGTCCGTACACGCACCGCGCCCATCTCAGGAGGCGCGAGACCGACAGCGTCATGGTACTCGCAGTACCATACGCTCGTTGGATCAAGGTCGAGCTGGTGGATCTCGGGATGCTCAAGACCAGCACGCACGCCAGCCTGCTGGCACGAGCAAAACACGGTCGCCCGGACGGGATCCTGCTCCTTCTAACATAGTTAGAAGTCCGAGCATATCCCGCTCCTCGCACCGTTCGCCACCGCCACCAAAGACTCCAGAAGAAGCGTTGGCTCAAGCCCAACTGCTCCTGGATTAACCTCCGATGGCGGACAAGATCGACGATTGGAGGGCCACCATTCAGAGCCTCATCGGCTTCGCCAACGGCGACACTCCACGGCAGCCAAATGCGTCGCAGCCGCGGCAAGATTGCCGGACGCGAGCCGATGGCGACAAGACCGGCGGGGGTGCAACCACCGTGCACTCCCCACCCAGAAGGCCAAGATCGCCGACTCGCCGGGTCAACCTCGACACTGACTCCACAGCGTCATCAGACCCACGAGTTCGTCACGATCAGTGCCAAGTTCTTCAAGAATGACGTTGCCGATGGCCTGTCAAAATGCGCTGCATTAAAGTTACCTGTGGAACTAGGGATCTTTGTGCTCAAGCTGACTCAACCATCTGGAACACCATCATCTGGACAGAGCAAGAAGAGGAAGTTGGTTTCTGGTGATTATTTTCCGGCAGAGCTTCCCAAAGCCGCCGCCAAGAAGGTCCCCAGGATCAACACCAAGGGTGCTGAGGAGCAGTCTTCTCCGACAAGCCCTAGGGTTTGTTCCGTTGAAGCAGACGCTCCCGACAAGTTTTGCTCTGGCAAGCTTGCCGGGGAACATCAAGCTCCGGCTGAGCCGCAGGTTCTTGCCGTAGAAGCAGATGTTCCCGCAGCAGCATTTGTGCCTTTAGTCCTTGTTGTTGAGCCGCAAGCTCCAGCATGGGCACAGCAGATTGTTTGTTTCCTTCAGACAGGAGAACTTCCCGAAGAGCAAGAAGAAGCGGAGAGAGTAGCCCGGCAATCAAGTATGTACCAGTTTGTCGACGACATACTGTACAGAAGAAGATTCAACGGAGTGAAATTGAAGTGCATTCCCCGGGAAGATGGACAGAAGCTGTTGGCAGAGATACATGGAGGCATATGTGGTCATCACATTGGCGCAAGAGCACTTGCCGGCAAAGCATTCCGGTAAGGTTTCTTTTGGCCGGCAGCTCTCCAGGATGCAACTGCACAAGTAACCAAGTGTGAAGCGTGCCAGTTCCACTCCAAGCAGATACACCAGCCAGCTCAAGCTCTCCAGATGATCCCTTTATCCTGGCCATTTTCGGTCTGGGGGCTCGACATCCTCGGCCCCTTTCCCCGAGCTGTGGGGGCCTTTGAGTACTTGTACGTTGCAATCGACAAGTTCACAAAGTGGCCGGAAGTGGAAGCAGTGAGGAAGGTGACAGCACAGTCAGCAATCAAGTTCTTCAGGTCGATTGTTTGCCGTTTCGGAGTCCCTAACAGGATCATCACCGACAATGCCACACAATTCACGAGCCGCACCTTCATGCAGTACGTCCAAGATCTTGGCGCTAAGGTCTGCTTCACTTCTGTTGCTCACCCGAGAAGCAACGGTCAAGCGGAGAGGGCAAACGTTGAAGTGCTGCGCGGGCTCAAGACCAGGACTTTCGACAGGCTGCACAAGTGCGGAAAGAATTGGATAGAGCAGCTGCCGGTGGTTCTTTGGTCGATCAGGATGACGCCAAATCGAGCCAACGGCCAGACACCTTTCGCTCTAATCTATGGAGCAGAGGTAGTTCTCCCCACGGAACTCGTATACGGATCGCCTCGAGTTCTCGCTTATGATGAGCTTGAGCAAGAGCAGCTGCGACAAGATGACGCGCTGCTCCTTGAGGAAGATCGTCTTCAGGCTGCTGTACGAGCTGCTCGATACCAGCAAGCTTTGCGCCGCTACCATAGCCGCAAAGTCAATGCCAGAAATCTCGAGGAAGGCGACCTTGTTCTTCGGTGCGTTCAATCCGCCAAGAATTCCAACAAGTTGACGCCGAAGTGGGGAGGCCCTTATCGGGTGAAGCGAGTCACTAGGCCTGGCGCTGTCCGCCTTGAGACCGAAGATGGCTTTTCGGTGAGCAACTCCTAGAACATTGAGCATCTTCGTAAGTTTTACCCATAAGGCGCGGTTGCCGGAACCCCGGCAACCACCTTTTGTACAAGCCTTGCCGCTGTTGCATGTAACCCTTTGTACAAAGCCGGGCGCAGATCTCGTGCATAAATAAAGATCATATGCTCCGCACATCTTGTCAAATTTCATGCTTCCTATTTTTTGCATGTATTATCTGACACTTTGTGCAGCACTTGCCCCCGGTAAGCAATAACGAGCCTTAAGGCTCCATATCTTTATTTTCTCTTCTTTCTTTTTTCTCAAAGAAAAAAGAAGGTTCCTTCGCCCACGAGTTCACCCGGGGGGGGGGGAGGAGAAGATAATGGTGTGGACCAAGCGTCGTTCAAGAAAGTATCGCCTTGCCGGGACGAAAACGACAGAAAAGCTAAGTTGCCAAAGTTTGAGCACAATCAGTTTTAAAAAATTTTAAGTTATCTTCCTTGAATGACCGTGCTTTGTATGGAAAACCTGTGCGCGGAGGAACCAACTCGTAGCTAGTTGCGCCCTTACTTTGTTTCGAGTCCGCTCAACAACTTAAGTGTGATGCGACTAGTTGCGACAAGGTTTCTTGCCGGAAGCAGCACTGCCAGCAGGCTGCTGATGTTCCGCACTCAGCGCTCGCAGCAAGGGTGCCTGCGCCGGCAAGTTCCCTGGAAGCGTAGGGTAAAAACATACAAAGTAAGGAATCAAGTAAAGGGGATAACATAGCAAATACTGCCCAAGATAAAGTTATATTACAAAAATAACTTGTCGCAGCTCTAACAGATTGTTTTTCATAACATGACTAGCAGCGACAAGAAAAAGAAGAAACAGGTGGCCTAGTCTATGCGGCCACCATCAACCCTCCTGACTTCATTCACCTTGTCCACAATGGGCGCGACAAGGGCTTTGAGCTCTTCAAGATCAGCACCCGCCGGCAGCTTCTTGAGGACGTTGGTGAGGTTGAGGCCTGGGTTGCGGAAGACCACCTTCACCAACACCTTCTCCAGAACACTGGCGCACATCGTGCGTGACTCGTCGGCCAGCTGCTTTGGGATCCTTTCCCGGAGTTGCTGGAGGGCCGTCGCCACGCCCTTGAAGAACAGAGTGAGCTTGGCGCTGGGCTGGAGGTTCACGTCGGAAGAGTACCCGAAACCCTCCATTTCCAGCTGCGTCAGCTCCTTGTCAATGACCGCGGCGATGTTCACGAGGCCCTCCGTCCAGAGCTCCACAGTATCCCTGAAGGTGTTCTGGGTTTCGGCGGCCCTCGTCAGCAGCGCCTCGTTGGCCTTGATCTCCTCCTTCAAGTCCTCCTCCCGCTTCTTGGCGCCGTCCAGCGTCTCAGTCAGCATCGCCAGCTTCAGCTCGAGATCGGCATTGGAGTCCTTGGCGGCGCTCAGCTCTTTGCCCCTCTCGAGGAGGCGACCCTGCAGCTCGCCATGGGCGAGGGCATCCTTCTCGCGCTCACGTTGGAGCGCGGCAAGCTCTTTATTCTTCGCCTTGAGATCGGCCTCTAGCTGCATCACTTTCACTTCCAACTCCTTCTTGGTGGCCTCAGCAGCTGCGGCAGCATCCTTTGCCTCCTTGAGAGCCCTGCCAAGTGCTTGCTCACGCGCAGCCAGCTCCTCCTCATAGCTGTCCAGATTGACTTTCCGCTGTGTCAGCTCGCCTTCTCGCGTGGACTGCTCCTCGGTGGCAAGCCGCTGTTGCTCTTCAGCTTCAGCCTTCTCGAGAAAGAAGGCTTTCCGCGCCTCGACGAACTGCGCCCGCTCCTCCGCAATTGACCGGAGAGCTTCCTAATTGCGTTCCCGGAGCTCCTCCGCACGCTTCTCAATATCTGCTCCCGCCTGTGCAACAAGCGCTTCCCGGGATTCCACTTTGGCTTGTCAGGTGCGGTAGAGCGACACCAGCTTCCGGAGCAGCTGCTCCTCCTCAGACTCGCCGCTGCTGCTACTTGGCGCGTCAACCACTGTCAGCCCAGCGGAGGCGAGCACTTCTCCGTCGAAAGCTTCTCCCTCGACCGGCGCCCTGGAGCTTGACGCCCAGGGGAGCTTGATGAAGACACCGTCGCCGGCCTTTAAGTAGGTGCCAGGCTGGGGCTCCTCGGAGCCTGGCACTGCGTCAGCGGTGGAGGGATTGGCGGTCGGCGTAATGCCTTGCGCTCCTGCGGCCCCAGGGTTGTCAGTGCGATCGCCGGACCCCTCGCCAGCTCCTGCGCCAGCAGCCTTGGCGGCCTCTTCGCCGGCAGGATCATCAGCGCCGGCCTCCTCCTCGGTAGCGGTGGCGTCATCAGTGTTGCCGCGCGCGTTCTCCTCGCCGGTGGCTTTAGTCTCCATTGGCTCCGGGGAAGGTGGGTCTGAAGACAGGAAGAGGGAGAAAAAGTCAAGCAAATATCCAAAAAGAAGATCAGAAGAAGAAGAACCCAAGGGAAGTTTTCTGACAAGAAGGATTACTTGTGCTGGGCTCTGTATTCATGGGCTCCACCACCGGGGGATCACTGGTCCCATCCCTTGCCGGAGAACTGCCCCTTGCCGGGGACCTCTCCCTTGCCGGAGAGCGCTTCCTTGCCGGGGAATCCTCCCTTGGCGGCGTAGTCGAAGCAGATAGCACCTCAGGGGCGGCTTCTGGTTATTCCTTGTGAGCCTGTTCTGCTCCTACACAAGCAAACCAACAATCAAGATATCAGCAAGGAAAGAACACCCATGCGCGCCTGACAGCGGGAAGTAAAATTATATACTTACTCTGGGGGCTGCGCTGGGGGCTACTTCGGGGAGTAGTTGCCGGGTCCGACAAGGTGGTCTCGGACGCGCCCTCTGTTGTCACAGCAGGGTCGTCCTCGATGACAACCACGGGGACCTTTGCCCTCTTCGCCGCTCTCTGGGCCAGAGTCCTGGAAAGGAACAAGGTTCAGAAGAAAGCAGATCAGATACAAGACAAGAAATAGCAAGAATCGAAGAAATGTAAGTACAACAAAAAAAAGTCTTACTCTTCTTCCTCCTCTTCCTCGGAACTGAGCGCGGAGAGGTCGAAGTCCGGTCCTCCTTCGGCGCGACGAGGCGGAGGAGTAGGCTCCCTTGGCCGCTTGGTGGGAGCTGCGGCAGGATCAGAAGCGGGGGCCCGAGAAGACCCCGCTCCAGTCGCTGGCGCGGCGTGAGATGCTCCCGCGGCAATGGTGCTTGTCGCGGTGGAGCGTGTCCTACGGCGTGGCGGTTGTTGACCCGTCTGCCGCCCCGCTATGTCTCCGGTCCTGCAGAGGCGCCTTCTTGGTGGAGCTGGGGGCTGCACTGGGAGCTCCGCTTGCGGCAAGTTGCTTGAAGACGGCTGGCCGCTTGCGCGCTCGGCGGGCTCGCTCGATTCGCCTTCGGGCCCTCCCTCGCCGACGACCTCCCCGACAAGCTCGTCTCGATCGGCAAGGCTTGCCGCCTCGGCTGCCTCTACCTCTTCCACAGTAAACCCAAATTCGCCCGCGGCGGCGGCGGCCGCCGCCTCTTCCGCCCTGGTGGCAATGCGCCGCATCTCATCGTCGATGGTGTCACGGGTGAGGCTCCTCTGCTCGTCGGCGCGGACCGCCACCTCAACCAAGCTATCGAAGAACTGCTGCACTACGTCGTGGGCGGGCTGCTGCCAAGTTGGAATAATTCCATGCGAGTCGCACTCCGGCATCATTGTGCGGATGCGATCGAGCGAGGAGTGGTTGCACAATGGGACAACGCCCTGCGGCAGCCTGAACCACTCAGGATGATTGGGGTCGTGCTTGAACAGCTCCTTGAGCGTCCCATCCAACTCCAAGACAGCAAAATTGAAGTTGAGGCCCGGGCGCAACCTCATGATATCCGCCGGACCCCCGAACAGCCAGGCGGGTCCCCCTCTCCTGCAGAGGGGCGATGCGGCGGCGAAGAAAGTCCGCGCCAACAGCGCCTACAGTGAGCCCGGCAAGCCTGAGTCGCAAGATCCGGGTGGTGGCAATCTTCAGTCTCGCATCGTCCGCCGCCAGGGCGCTCCAATCGTTGCCGCGCACTGCTGGAGTTTGGCGCAGGGCAGTGAACGGCTGCGGGTTCTCATCAACAATCCAACACCATTCCGCTCTCCACTCCTCCCATTTGCTGCGGAGCTCCGCCTCCAGATAGACCTCCTTCATGCCGGCTCTCGAGATCCAGGCGATCCCGCCAGCTAAGGGCTCTCCTCTCTCGACCCGGGGCATGAAGTAGTGGCGGAAAAGGGCTACGTTTGGGTGGACTCCGACAAAATTTTCGCAGAGATGTGCGAAAACGGCCATGGTCAGGACAACATTGGGGGTGAAGTCAAGGAGATGGAACCCGTAGGTGTTCATGATGTCACAGAAGAATTCAGAGAAGGGCGGGCAGAGCCCGCAATAGAAAAACAGCGCGAAGAAGGGGTATCTTATTGGAGCCCGTTTCGAAGTGGAAGTGGCGGCGGAAAGTACCTGCGTGCGCGGATGCGCTCGCGTCTCCGTCGACCAGAAGAGATAGAACCATTCCCTCAGCTCCTTCGCGGAGAGCTCAGGGGGGAAGGTTGCCCGCTCCTTCCGCAGCGCCTCGGCCGACTTCGCACCCTTCCCGGTCTTCGGAGCCATGGCGGAGGCGGTGGGGGAGATCGAGGGCGTTGGTGGCGGCGGCGGCGACGGGGGCGGAGCGCTGCTCTCTTTCGGCTTTGGGAAGCGGAGGGCAGCGGCGGAGATTTCTGAAATTGGAACCGCAAGTGGCGAAGGTGGGGGAACTGCCCCTGTTTCCCCTGCTTATAAAGAGGAGGAGGCGAACGTTACGCTTTTTCCGAATAAAGAATCACCCACGATCTCTCCCACGACGCCGCGTTCGACGTGTGCCGTTACAGGAGGGCGCGGTGGATACGGAGTTAGATACGGTGTGGCCCCAGGCCGCGCGTGCCCGCGCCCTGTTTTGGGCATGGCCCAACAGCGCTCGGCACCGTGTGTGGCCCAGGCCCGGGGGCTCCTGTCGGTGTACTAAAGTAGGGGTACCTTAGTATCCCAAACTTGTGCACGGGCAGTCGCAGCGCCCTGCGGCAAGGCTTGCTGGGTGCCCGCCAAGATGTTCCGTAGTTCCTATTGGAGCCATTCAAGAACAAAGTGTTTTAACTGAGAAGACAAGGCCCCGGCAAGAGGAGCTTGCCGGGAAGGACAAGGCCCCGGCAAGAGGAGCTTGCCGGGAAGGCCAACCAAGGCATCTCAAGGAACTTGCCGCGACGCGCCGCGCGTCCCGGCAAGACCCGGCGAGCGACAAGCTTCCGGGCGCGACAAGACAACGACCGTGGCAAGGCACTTGCCGCGGCGAAGCCACCACTCTGTGCCCACGCTCCAGCGCATCTGTCGACGTGTCGCCACAGGACCGTTCCAGGCGCACGTGGCGTGAAGCTGTGCAGCCAAGCGGTGCGAGGTGGCGAGTGGAGATGACGAGATGGCCATCGTGGCGAACGGTGGCGCCCCTAACGATCGCTTTTTTGCACTGTTTGGGCGACGCGGACGGGCATTTAATGCCTTTGTCCCCTGCCGTCAGAATTAGGTAGGATCCACTGTAGAAGCAGTTGTACCAACCACACCTTCTACACTTTTACCCCTGCATGCGTTGCCACCTGTCGGTGACCCCTTGAGCCTATAAAAGGAGGCCCATGCGCAACGTAGAAGGGGTTCGACTCATTCAAAACCAGAACACTCCCACGCTCTCGAGCAAGAACATAATACAACCACAAAGCAGCAGTAGGAGTATTATCTCTCCGGAGAGCTCTGAAGCTGGGTAAAATCGCTCGCTTGCCTCGCCTCGATCCGCTCTTCGTGCGGCCTCCGCTCCCTGCCGGACCGAAAGGGGCCCTGCCCCATAGGTGTTCGTTTCCCACGACACTATATGAATGCCTCTGGCGGTGTACCGGGATGGGCAATGAATCAAGAGTGACATGTATAAAAAATTATGCATGGTGGCTTTGCCACAAATACGATGTCAACTACATGATCATGCAAGGCGATATGACAATGATGATGCTTGTCATGATAACAGAACGGTGGAAAGTTGCATGGCAATATATCTCGGAATGGCTATGGAAATGCCATAAGGTAGGTATGGTGGCTGTTTTGAGGAAGATATAAGGAGGTTTATGTGTGATAGAGCGTATCGTATCACGGGGTTTGGATGCACCGGCGAAGTTTGCACCAACTCTCATGGTGAGAAAGGGCAATGCACGGTACCATAGAGGCTAGCAATGATGGAAGGGTAAGAGTGCGTATAAATCCATGGACTCGCGTTAGTCATAAAGAACTCATATACTTATTGCAAAAGTTTTATTAGCCCTCGAAGCAAAGTACTACTACGCATGCTCCTAGGCGGAGGTTGGTAGGACTTAACCATCGCGCGCCCCCGACCTCCACACATAAGGAAGGCAATCAAAAGAGCACCCCATGCAACAAATTTGTTACACAACTTTTACCATACGTGCATGCTACGGGACTTGCCAACTTCAACACAAGTATTTCTCAATTTCATAATTACCCAACTAGCATGACTCTAACATTACCACCTTTATATCTCAAAACAATTATCAAGCATCAAATTGATCATAGCATCCAATTCACTTCCTATGATAGTTTTTATTATACCCAACTTGGATGCCCATCATTCTAGGACCAATTTTATAACCATAGCAAATACCATGCTGTTCTAAAAGACTCTCAAAATAATATAAGTGAAGCATGAGAGATCAATAATTTCTACAAAATAAAGCAACCGCCGTGCTCTAAAAAGATATAAGTGAAGCACTAGAGCAAAACTATGTAGCTCAAAAGATATAAGTGAAGCACATAGAGTATTCTAATAAATTCCGAATCATGTGTGTCTCTCCCAAAAGGTGTGTACAGCAAGGATGATTTTGTTAAACTAAAAATCAAAGACTCATATCATACAAGACGCTCCAAGGAAAACACATATCATGTGGTGAATAAAAATATAGCTCCAAGTAAAGTTACCGATAGACGAAGACGAAAGAGGGGATGCCTTCCGAGGAATCCCCAAGCTTAGGCATTTGGTTTTACTTGAATTATCTTGGGGTGGCATGGGAATCCCCAAGCTTAGGCTCTTGCCACTCCTTATTCCATTGTCCACCAAATATTTACCCAAAACTTGAAAACTTCACAACACAAATCTCAACAGGAAATCTCATGAGCTCCATTAGTGCAAGAAAGAAAAACCACCACTTAAGGTACTGTAATGAACTCATTATTTATTTATATTGGTGTTAAAACTACTGTATTACAACTTCTCTATGGTTCATACCCCCCGATACTAGTCATAGATTCATCAAAATAAGCAAACAACACACGAAAAACAGAATCTGTAAAAAACATAACAGTCTGTAGCAATCTGTAACTTTCGAATACTTATGGAACTCTAAAAATCCTAACAAAATAGGAGTCCTAGGCAATTTGTCTATTGATCTACTGACAGAAGAATCAACTCAAAATCACGTATCTGCGATTTATTAAAATTATTCTCTTGAGCGCAAAAGTTTCTGTTTTTCAGCAAAATCAAATTAACTATCACCCAAGATGATCCTATAGGTTCTACTTGGTACAAACACTAATTAAACAAAAAACCACATTGGAACAGAGGCTATATGAATTATTTAACACTAAACAGGAACAAAAAGCAAGGAACAAAAATAAAATTGGGTTGCCTCCCAACAAGCTCTATCGTTTAACGCCCCTAGCTAGGCATAAAAGCGAGAATAGATCTACATATTGCCATCTTTGGTATTGGGAAAGAAAAGAGAGAATTTCTTATCTATAGCATTTATCCTTCTATTCTGGGAAAGCACATGGCCATTAATGGAGGAAGAAAGATTAAGCACGTTAGGGAAATTTGCATCTAAGCTAGCCTTCATCTCTTTGATAATTTTGTTTTGATAAAAACACAAGAGAGTGGTGGATTCAACCTAATCATTCATGGGGTGCCCGAATATAGTTTTCATTTTTTCATAGGTATCTATAGCATCCCCTTCAAGAAAACCTTATTCAAAAATAGAATCTAAAACTTGCTTAAAAGAAGCGGGCAAGCCAATATAAAAGCTCTTTAAGTATATCTTAATTTGATATTGTGGCACATAGCTAGCTCGGATTCTTAATAGCCTATCCCAAGCATCTTTTAAAGACTCATCAAGTAAATAACGGAAAATTCCGGAATCATCTTGATCAAAATTATTCAAATTCTCATTGGTAACCCCGGTAGGTCTTTCCATAGCATCATTATTTATGAGCTTAGAGAGGACAGGGGGACTATCCAAAGTACTAAAACCCTAGAAAGAGCCCTGAGTTCTTTTTGATTCGGCCATGGCAAAAGGAAGGCAAACAGGAAAGAGAGGACAAATAAAACGGCAAGCGTGAAGTGGGGGAGAGGAAAACAAGAGGAAAATGGCAAATAATGTAATGTGAGGGAGATGAGTTTGTGATGGGTACTTGGTATGTCTTGACTTGAGTGAATACCTCCCCGTCAATGGCGCCAGAAATCCTTCTTGCTACCTCTTGAGCACTGCGTTGGTTTTCCCTTGAAGAAGAAAGGGTGATGGAGCAAAGTAGCGTAAGTATTTCCCTCAGTTTGTGATAACCAACGTATCAATCCAGTAGGAGGCTCCATGCAAGTCCCTCTTACCTACACAAACAAAGAAGAACTTCGCAACCAACGCGATAAATGGGTTGTCAATCCCTTCACGACAACTTGCGAAAGTGAGATCTGATAGAGATAATAAGATAAGATAAATATTCTTCGCATTTTTATGATATAGATTGAAATGTAAATATTGCAAAATAAAGTAGATTGGAAACTTATATGATAGAAAATAGACCCGGGGGCCATAGGTTTCACTAGTGGCTTCTCTCAAGATAGCACAAGTATTACGGTGGGTGAACAAATTACTGTCGAGCAATTGATAGAAAAGTGCATAGTTATGAGAATATCTAGGCATGATCATGTATATAGGCATCACGTCCGTGACAAGTAGACCGAAACGATTCTGCATCTACTACTATTACTCCACACATCGACCGCTATCCAGCATGTATCTAGAGTATTAAGTTCATAAGAACAGAGTAATGCATTAAGCAAGATGACATGATGTAGAGGGATAAACTCAAGCAATATGATATAAACCCCATCTTTTTATCCTCGATGGCAACAATACAGTACGTGCCTTCCTGCCCCTGCTGTCACTAGGAAAGGACACCGCAAGATTGAACCAAAAGCTAAGCACTTCTCCCATTGCAAGAAAGATCAATCTAGTAGGCCAAACCAAACTGATAATTCGAAGAGGCTTGCAAAGATAACCAATCATACATAAAAGAACTCGGAGGAGATTGAAATTTTTCTCATAGATAAACTTGATCATAAACCCACAATTCATCGGATGTAGACAAACACACCGCAAAAAGAGTTACATCGAATAGATCTCCAAGAAGATCGAGGAGAACTTTGTATTGAGATTCAAAGAGAGAGAAGAAGCCATCTAGCTAATAACCATGGACCCGAAGGTCAGTGGTAACTACTCACAACTCATCGGATATGCTATGGTGTTGATGTAGAAGCCCTTCGTGATTGATTCCCCCTCCGGCGGAGTGCCGACGAAGGCCCCAAGATGGGATCTTGCAGATACAGAAGGTTGCGGCAGTGGAAATAGGGTTCTGTGGTGCCCTTTGTTGTTTTCAGGGTATGCAAGTATATATAGGGGAAGGAGATCGGTCAGGGGAGCCACGAGGGGCCCATGAGGGTGGGGGCGTGCCCACCCCCCTAGAGCGCGCCTGGCACCCTCGTGGCTGCCTCGGCTGCTTCTTGATGTCCACTCCAAGTCTCCTGGATTGCGTTTGTTCCAAAAAGATCGCTCCCAAAGGTTTCATTCCATTTGGACTCTGTTTGATATTCCTTTTCTTCGAAACACTGAAATATGCAATTCGGATTGGGCCTCTGGTTAGTAGGTTAGTCCCAAAAATGATATAAAAGTGTAAAGTATAGCCCATAAACATCTAAAACGGGTAATATAATAGCATGGAACAATCAAAAATTATAGATACGTTGGAGACGTATTACTAATACTTACAAATATTCTTTGGCTCCCCTTGTGTTGAGTCTATAAACTTGGGTTGAATACTCTACCCTCGAAAACTTTTGCGATCCCCTATACTTGTGGGTTATCAGTCGTGTATTATAAGAGTATTTGCTTTTTTTGTCTTTTAGTTTGCCACAATCATTGCTTGCTGCACACACCTTTTGAGAGGGACATACACAAATTCACGATTTGTTAGAATACTCTATGTGCTTCACTTATATCTTTCGAGTTAGGCAGTTGCTCTAGTGCTTCACTTATATATTTTAGAGCACGGCGGTGGTTATATATTAAAGAAATAGTTGCACTCTCATGCTTCACTTATATGTTTTTGAGAGTCTAATAAATAGTAATGGAGACATGCATGGGTTATGAAATTGGTAATGATATGATAGGTATTCAAGAGGGCTATAATAAAAAATTCATGTAGATCACCGAATATGATAATTTTGATTCCTTGCAATAGTTTTGCAATATATAGATGGCAATATGTGGGTTGTACTAGTGAATAATTGTCGTTTAGTAAAAATATTGGTGTTAAGTTTTGTGTTTTCTGAAGCATGCTAGTCTTTAGTTATGCTAAGAAGTTGGAGCATTGTTTATTATTGAGTGTCTTCCTTTGCTTGGAAGTCGGGGACGCACGATGGTTAACTCCTACCAACCTCCCCCCTAGGGGCATGCATAGTAGTACTTTTCTTCGAGGGCTGATAGTCTTTCACAATAAGTATGTGAGCTCTTTATGACTAATGTGAGTCCATGGATTATACGCACTCTCATCTTTCCGCAATTTGCTAGCCTCTTTGGTACCGTGCATTGCCCTTTCTCATCTTGAGAGTTAGTGCAAACTTTGCTAGTGCATCTAACCGGTGATATGATATGCTCTATCATACATAAGCCTCCTTGTATCTTCCTCAAAATAGCCACCATACCTACCTATCATGTTATTTCCCTAGTCATTTCAAGATATATACCCATGCAACTTCCACCGTTCCTTATTATGGCATACATCTTCATTGTCATATTGCTTTGCATGATCATATAGCTGACATAGTATTTGTGGCTCGGCCACCGTTCATCATTATCATACATGTTATGCTAGTATCATTGCACATAATGGTACACTGCATAGGCATTCAAACAGAGTCATATTTTTCAGTTTTACCGAGTTGTAATATCGAGTTGTAAGTAAATAGACGTGTGATGATCATCCTTATTAGAGCGTTACCCCAGTGAGGAAATAAAAAAAGAAGAAAAAAAAGAGAAAAAGAGGCCAAAAAGAGCCCCAAAAAATAAGAGAAAAAGAGTGAACGGGCAATGTTACTATCCTTTGACACACTTGTGCTTCAAAGTAGCACCATGTTTTTCATATAGAGAGTCTCCTAGGTTGTCACATCCATATACTAGTGGGATTTTTTTATTATAGAACTTGGCTTGTATATTCCGATGATGGGCTTCCTCAAATGCCCGAGGTCTTCATGAGCAACCAAGTTGGATGCACACTCACTTAGTTTTCAGTTTGAGCTTTCATACACTTATAGCTCTTGGTGCATATATTGCATGGCACTCCCTGCTCCTTTCATTTACATCAATTGATGGGCATCTCCATAGCCCATTGATTAGCGTGTCAATGTGAGACTACCTTCATTTTTTGTCTTCCCCTTATTAATATCTACCACCGTATTCTATTCCACCCATAGTTGTATATCCGTGGATTGTGCTCATGTATTGTGTGGGGGTTGAAAACACTGAAGCGCTTTAAAAAGTATGAACCGATTGCTTGGCTGACACAGAGGTTGTATATGATTTATATTTTGTCTTAATAAGATGGAGCATGATAGGGCTATATGATTTTGTGGGGATAGCGTTCTTTAGCATTTTTATTTTGAATGACAAGATTGTTTGTTAGTATGCCTGAGTATTGATGTCTTTATGTCAAATTATACTAGAAAACATGCCCGTGCATTGCAACGGGAGAAAAAACATACGCTTCTAGCACAATAAGCACGACTCTATACGATCATTGCCGCCTTCATCAACCATGACGACGGTATCCACCTGATCGCATTGTGTCCAAATATGGCCAATCTCAAGGTGATGATCTCTCCACCGCCACCCTAAACCCACTCACATTTTCCACTGAAGCACGCCGTTACAAGTGAATGCCTAATAGTTTTTAAAACTAATCTCGACTAGTTGGACGTCCATACACCATCCCGCATATGTTTAAATTGTATATTTGTTTTTGAAATTGCATAAACATTCTTTGTATAATACATAAATAATTTTGAAATCACATGGACTTATTAAAACAGAATGGATATTTTCTAAATTAGGAAAATAATAAGCAGGTGAATTTTTTTAGAGTTACATGAGTTTTTTTCTTTTACAAAAGGTTGATTTTTTTTAAAATTATATGAGTATTATTTTAATATGTGTAAACTTTCTTAAAACTTCACAAAAAGAATTAAAATGCATGAATTTTTTAAAAAAAAATTACATGACATTTTAAGTAACAAAAAAGTAAAACTCGTGAAAAATATTCATTGGTATTGTTGCCCTTACCAACATGACCATAAATTCTGATCGTATATGGACCAACTTCTTTCACAATTCCTTTCCATCTTAGGTGCATTGAGTTTATTCTTTCTCTTAATTTCTTTCCTTCCTGACATCAGAGTTTATCCTTTCCTTCCAAAGGCAGGGAAAGCCCAAGAACAAGCTTACGAACGCATGTATAGATTAAGCAAAAGGCAGAAAAAATGGGCCAGAAGCTGGGATCGAACCATGGTCTCCCCGACGGGGAAGTAACACTCTAGCCACTCGGCTGGAGGTAGGCTTGTGGAAACATAAGGGCATTCCTCTAGATGAACATACAAAACTGGCAGCCACTTAATGAAAAACAAATCATTTTTTGCCACTTATGGGTGGCATTTGTCGGTAATTTTGGTCAACCTGGATGGCAATAATGATGACGGACGACCAGAAGCGATACCTGCTTTATTATTAGGGAAAGATACTATTGCTTTGAATCATTCTAATCTTAATACTCATACAATAGAAGAAAGATTACATGATAGACATGTTAGGAAGCATTCCACATCAAAAAATATGTTTTATCATTTACCAACTCGAGGATGAGCATGAATTAAGCTTGGGGATGCTTGTTATGTCTCCAAAGTATCTATAGTTTTTGATTGTTCCATGCTATTATAGTATCAATTTTGGATATTTTATATGCATTTATATGCTATTTTAAATCATTTTTTGGGACTAACCTATTAACCTAGTGCTAGTTGCTGTTTTTTGCTTTTTTGGCTTTTTAGAAAATCAATATCAAACAGAGTCCGAACACGATGAAACTTTATGATGATTTTTTCTGGACCAGAAGGGACCCACGAAGGTTCGGTAGAAGACCAGAAGAGCCATGAGGGAGTGACAAGCTCACTAGGTGCACCCCCTGAGCTTGCGGACCCCTCGTCACACTTCTTCACCTAATTCCACTTCTATAAATTCCCTAATATTCCCAATATACCAGAGAGCCACCCGAAATACTATTTCCACTGTCGCAAGCTTCTGTTCTTCTGTGATCCCATCTGGAGGCCTTTTCCGGTACTATGCCGGAGGGGGAATCGATCACGGAGGGCTTCTACATCATCATTGTTGCCTTCCAATGATGCGTGAGTAGTTCATCAGAGACCTACGGGTCCATAGCTAGTAGCTAGATGGCTTCTACTCTCTCTCTCTCTCTCTCTCTCTCTCTCTGATCTTCAAAACAAAGTTCAGCTTGATGTTCTTGGAGTTCTATCCGATGTAATGTTCTTTTGCCATGTGTTTGTTGAGATCCGATGAATTGTGGGTTTATGATCAGATTATTCATGAATATTAAATGAGTCTTTTCTAACCTTTATTATGCATGATTATTATAGCTTTGTATTTCCATCCAATCTATTAGTTTGGTTTGGCCAACTAGATTGATTTATCTTGCAATGGGAGAGGTGCTTTGTGATGTGTTCAACCTTGTGGTGCTCTATCGCAGTGACAAAGTAGGGGAAAAGAAACGTATTTGTATTGTTGCCATTAAGGGTAAAACAATGGGGTTTATTCATATTGATTGGGTTTACTTTATGTACATCATGTCATCTTGCTTAAGGCGTTACTCTGTTTTATACTTTATACCCTAGATGCATGCTGGATAGCGGTCGATGGGTGGAGTAATAGTAGTACATCCAGGTAGGAGTCGGTCTACTTTTTTCAAATGTGGTGCCTATATACACGATCATTTCCTTTAATATCATCATAACTTTGCGCTTTTCTTTCAATTGCCCAACAGTAATTTGTTCAGTCACAGTATGCTATGTGCTCGAGAGATAAGCCTCTAGTGAAACCTATGGCCCCTGGGTCTACTTTATCATATATAAAAACAAAAAATAACTTGCTGCAATTTTATTTCTTTTATTTTGTTTTGCAATTTATTTTATTACCTACCACTACGAGGGGATTGACAACCCCCTTGTTTGCGTTGGGCGCAAGTATTTGCTTTTGTGTGTGCAGATGCTGTTCACGAGGCTTTGTGTTATTCCTCCTATGGGATTTATAAACTTGGTTCTCAACTAAGGGAAATACTTATATATAATGTATTGCATCATCCTCTCCTCTTCAAGGAAATCCCAACGCAGCTCATAGGTAATAGTGCTACAAAGAGATGGAGATTGCCATGATACGAGCCAATGTCACAGAAGATGAGGAGCAAACCATGGCATTGTTCTTGAATGGACCCAACCATCCTATCAAGAAGATTGCCGATTTACGACCATACACAAACCTCCTTGAGCTAGTTCACCAAGCTACCAAGGCGGAGCGACAGGTGCAAGATGACTACAAGTACGCGAATTACTCTTCCAAGACTTACGGTTCATACGCTCAGGCTTCAATGACTATGACACCGTATACCTCGACTAAAGTTGCACCAAGAAACGGTGACAAGTCAAGGTACAAGAAATATCTATCATCTTTGATTCGTCCTCCTGCTACAGGCAATTATAAGCCAAGAGCTTCATCATAAACTACTCCAACGAATGAGACCGTCAAGACGAGTTCCATCAAATGCTTCACCTGTCAAGGCCGAGCCCACAAGACATTTTAGCGCCAAACTAGGCGCACCATGATCTCCAATGATGACAGCACCTATGACTCCATGAGTGAGGAAGAAATGGAAGCACTTGAGAATGTGGCCATGCACTATCAAGTGAATGAAGGTGAAGATGATCAAGTCCTTTGTGACAATGATCTGAGCCCCGCTCTTGTTGTCTCCAACGTCTTGACTCTTCAACACCAACAAGACGAAGACCAACGTTTCCGTGTCTGGCACACCAAAGCAGGCATCAATGGACATTCCGTCAAGGTCATCATCGATGGGGGAAGTTGCCACAGTTTGACAAGTGAAGAGATATGTTCCAAGCTACAATTTGTCGAGATGAAGCACCCTCGCACCTACAAGGTACAATGGCTCAGCGACTCTAGCACCATTCAAGTAGAGCACACCGTTCAATTATCCCTCAAGATTGGTGCGTACGAAGACACCTTGCAGTGTGATGTGGTTCCTATGTATGTGTGCCATCTCCTCTTAGGAAGACCTTGCCAATTCGACCGCGACATCATCCACAACGGGGGTACCGATCACTATAGCTTTAAGATGAAGGGCAAGGAGTACATGCTACGACCCATGTCTCCAAGTCAAGTGATCACGGACAAGCAAGCATGAACCCACCATGGAGAGAATAGTGAGTGAGTGAACCACCCAAAAGAGAGTGAGCGCCAAAAACCAAAATTGAGTGCCTCCATGATGAGCGACAAGAAAAAGTTAGTGCTTTTAGGCACCAAAAGGGACATAAGGGATGTGTGTGAGAGCCCATCGATTGTTCTTCCCTTTGTACTTGTGTGCAAAGATGAAGCGGTTAGGAGTAATACTTCAAGGCATCTATCTTTGGTGTTGTCTCATTTATTACAGGAATTCAAGGATGTGTTGCCAAATGAGCTACCTCCTGTACTTCCTCTACTTCGGGAATCGAGCACCGCATCGACCTCATTTCGGTGCACCTTTACCGAACAAGGCACCATACCGCGTCAACCCCGACGAGACCAAAGAAATCTGACGCCCAGTCGAACATGTCATGTACAAAGGGTATGTATGCAAGATCTTAAGTCAATGTGCGGTTCCGGTTATCCTCGTGCCTAAGAAAGATGGTAGTTTTTGCATATGTTCCGATTGTAGTCCCATTAATGCTATCACCATTTTCTATAGAAACCCAATTCCACACCTTGATGATATGCTAGATGAACTTAGTGGAGCCAGCATTTTCTAAAAAATTCACCTTAAAAGTGGATACTATCAAATTCGCATTCAAGAGGATGATGAATGGAAAACGGCTTTCAAAACCAGATTTGGCTTGTATGAATGGTTAGTCATGCCTATGGGCTTATCCGAAGCACTAGCACTTTTATGCGTGTGATGCATTATGTTCTTTGCAAATACATTGGCATATGTGTTGTGGTACACTTTGATGATATACTTGTGTTCAATCTCTTGAAGATCATGTCATACGTCTTAGGGACGTCTTTTCAAGTTCGAAACGAGCGACTCTATGCTCACATGGAAAAATGAACCTTTGGTGTTGATAAGCTTGTTTTCTTGGGCTCTGTTGTTTCCTCTAAGGGTGTTCATGTTGATGAGTCTAAAATTGACACAATTAAAACTTGGCCATAACCAACCAATTTGCAACAAGTGTGTAGTTTCCTTGGGCTAGGTGGTTTCTATCCTTGATTTGTTAAGGACTTTAGCACTATTGCTTCACCGCTACATCCTTTGAGTTAGAAGAATGCACCCTTCATATGGGGACGCTCTAAAGCTACCGCATTTGAGGATCTTAAGAACTTGCTTACACATGATCCATTACTTTCCTTACGTAATTTTGATAAAACTTTTGAAGTGCACTGTCATGCTAGCGGTAATGGCATTGGTGGCATATTGATGCAAGAGAAGCGACCCATTGCTTACTTTAGTGAAAACTTTCCGGTGCACAACTTAGCTATGCCATTTATGATAAGGAGTTGTATGCTTTGGGGAGCATTATCTTCGACCTCATGAATTTTTTCTTCATACGGATCATGAAACACTTAAATACCTTAAGGGCCAAAAAAACTGAAAAAGCGACATGCCAAATGGAGTGAGTTCATTGAGTCATTTCCTTATGTGATCAAGTACATCAATGATAAGGAAAATGCTTTGGTGGATGCTCTTTCCTACAAATGCATGCTCGTAATTCAATTTGAATTGAATGTCATCGGATATGAGCACATTAAAGACTTGTATGCGCATGATACTTCATTTTCTATTCCTATGCAAAATGTTTAATGCATACATCTTGAGAGCAATATTATATCAAGGATGATTATCTAATGCGAGCTAACAATTAAGCTTTTTATCCTCGAGTCTTCCCTATATTTTTTGCTTTTGCAAGAGGCTCACAGTGGAGGACTTATGGGACACTTTGGATGTGATAAGACATTCGCTACACTCTCCAAGAACTACTTCTGGCCCAAGATGTTTTGTGATGTCTCACACTAAACTAACCAGTGCTCTACATGCCACAAAGCTAAGTTTGAAGCTCAATCACATGGTCTCTATATGCCACTTCCTATTCTGTACCACCCATGAGAAGATATTATTATGGACATTCTGCTTGGTTTGTGAAAGTGCAACTACTGCCCTGGTGGCTTTGGTAATTCATAACAACATATAGCTCATTGAACTAATATTGATTCAAGTTAAATATTTCAAAAAGTTCAATTAATGGCATGGCATGGACTAGATATGTGGACCCCTCAAAATGCTAAGGACAAAGATTGGCAAAGGCTCAAGACTCTTCATTTTCATTTTAGTGATCCAAGATCACATTGAGTCCATAGGAAAGCCAATACTATTAAAAGGGGATGTGGTGTTGCTTAATGGTCTACTTGCTCAATGTGCTTAGTGATATTGCGCCAAAACCATAAACCACTTTCTCATTTCCACCTATGTCCAAAACCTAAAGTCAACTCGGCCCCACCGATTTGACCTATCAGGCACCACTGAGTTCATTTGGCATAGCCACAGCCATAAACCCTAGTCAATTCGGTCTCACCGACACGGCTCTCGGTCTCACCGAGATGGCTTTGCAAACTCTCTGTTTCCCTTCATAACATTTTGGTCTCACGAAAACGAGCGGTCGGTCCCATCGCGTTCACATTGCAAACTCTTTGCTTGACCAACTCTTTGTTTGCTCATTGCTGAAATCGGTCTCACCGAGTTAATGCAATTGGTCTCACCGAGATGAGGTTTTTCCCTAGCCCTAGCACATCGGTCCCACCAAGTAGATCTCATCAGTCCCACCGAGATCCCTAACATTCACATTTTGAACTGAATCAGTCTCACCGACTTCTTCTATTCAGTCTGACCGAGTTGGGTCAAATGTGTGTAACGGTTGGATTTTGTGTGGAGGCTATATATACCCCTCCACCCACTCTCCATTCGTAAGAGATCCATCAGAACGTGCCTACACTTCTACTACTCATTTTCTGAGAGAGGACCACCTACTCATGTGTTGAGACCAAGGCATTCCAATCCAATCACAAGAATATTGATCTATAGCCTTCCCTAAGTTGCTTTCCGCTCAAATCATCTTTCCACCATAGGCAAATCTGTGAGAGAGAGTTGAGTGTTGGGGAGACAATCATTTGAAGCACAAGAGCAAGGAGTTCATCATCAACATGCCATGTATTACCTTTTGGAGAGTGGTGTCTCCTAGATTGGTTAGGTGTCACTTGGGAGCCTCCGTCAAGATTATGGAGTTGAACCAAGGAGTTTGTAAGGGCAAGGAGATCGCCTACTTCATGAAGATCTACCCAAGTAATGCAAGTCCTTCGTGGGCGATGGCCATGGTGGGATAGACAAGGTTGCTTCTTTGTGGACCCCTTCGTGGGTGGAGCCCTTTGTGGAGTCACGCAGTCGTTACCCTTCGTGGGTTGAAGTCTCCATCAACATGGATGTATAATAGCACCACCTATCGGAACCACGCCAAAAATCTCCGTGTCTACATTGCATTTGGCTTCTCCAAACCCTTCCCTTTACGTTCATATGCAATGTTTTACTTTCCGCTGCTACACTCTTAGAATTGCATGTGTAGGTTAATTCCTTGACTTGTGCTAAGTTGCTAAAATCTGCCAAGACTTAAAAATCAGGAAAAGGTTAGATGTTTATTTGGTCAAGTAGTCTAATCACCCCCCTCTAGACCTACTTTCGATCCTAAAAGTGGTATCAGAGCTTTGGTCTCCATTTGCCTTGATTTCCATAGCTTTTGGTGATCATATCCCTGGTTTCACAACCTAGGAGAGTATGGAGTCTACACTGGTACGCGTCGGTGCTATACAAACGGTTTTAAACCCCTTTCCATGTCGGCATTCGGAACCGTCGCCAAGTGACATTGCAAAAAAATACACTTCCGTGATGATACATGTTTGTCACAGTAGGTCGCGTTTTTTGTCATGCATGTACATCCATGACGATTTTATGATAGAATCAATATAGTCATACCTGTGCTGTCGTAGAAGTGTTCCATGACATTACCAAAATTATCATCACGGAAGTGTCCACTTCCATGATGATAAATCACGCGTCACAGAAGTGCTTTCGTCAAGGGTGACCGACACGTGGCATCCACCGTGACGGAACGCCGTTAAGCTATCAGGTCCGGTTTTGGATCCGATAACCCGTTAACAGCCCGGACCAATGGGGATTTTCCACGTGTAAAATCATCATTGGCCGCAGGAAACACGTGTTGCCTCACCGTTGGGACAGATGTCATCCACTGATTGGACAGGAGGCGCCTATGATAGGTCTACATGTGGCACGGCCCAACAGTGGCCCATTCCGGTAAAAAAGGCCAGCCCAGTAAAAATTAGCAGGTCGGCCCATATAAGGCCTACTTGTGTCAAGTCCATTTAAGCCCACGACCTATACGAGATGTGCCAATTCGGCCCGTCAACGACCCGTAAAAGATTTGACACAATTGTAGCCCATCGTCAGTTCGAGCCCGTTAACAGCTCGCTATATATTTGGGCTCAATATCGGCCCGATGACATTTCGGCCTGTTAACGGCCCATTCAATGGATGGGCCAATTTTTAGGATGTACATCTTTCGGCCTTTTAGCGACCCATTAAAATGTTGGGATAATTTCCGGCCCGGTGTGTCTTTCAGCCTGTTGACGGCCCATGAATCAGATGGGCCATTTGTAGTCGGACCTGAGTTTCGGCCTTTTAGCGGCCCATTTAAGTGTTGGGCCAATTTCCGGTCCGGTGTCTCTTTCAGCCCGTTGACGGCCCATAAATCAGTTGGGCCATTTGTAGTCGAACCTGAGTTTTGGCCTTTTAGCTACCCATTTAAGTGTTGGGCCAATTCCCGGCCCTATGTGCCTTTCGGCCTGTTAGCGGACCATAAATGAGTTGGTACATTTGTAGTCGGACCTTAGTTTTGCCCTTTTAACGGCCCATGCCCTTCATGGTCCAATACCATCCCGGTTTCTCTTTCGGCCTGCTAAAGGCCCACAACGCAGTTGGGCCATTTACAATACGACCTAACTTTCGGCCTCTTAGCGGCCCATGCTCTTCATGGTCCAGTACAAGCCCGCTGTCTCTTTCGGCCTGCTAAAGGCCTACAGTATAGTTGGGCCATATGTAGCCCAAACATAGTAACGGTCTGTTAACGACCCGTGAAATCAATTGGGCCCTCCTTTTGCCCGCTTCGATGTCGGCCTGTTAACGACCCGGGAGATAAGAGGGCCGACCATTAACTTTTGGCCTAGTAACGGCCCATTAACTTAATGGGACCACTAAAGTTCGTACATGTCTTTAGGCCAAATTAGATAATTTGAGTCCATTACGAGGAGCAATTATGCATAGGACCAAAAACGATCAAGCAAAGGTACGGTATAGAGGGAAAACGTTGCACATCCAGCATATATTACAAGAAATTACATCCACTGGGCAATCAAAGATTGATGCAAGTGCAAATAAATGAGCAGAACCTGACGATCTACAACGTCACAATCTGCAACCTCAGCACAGATGACGCCCATAAGCATGTGGGCAAGTTCTTGCTGCTTTGCTACACTGTCTCTAAAAACATTGATCAGTTGTTGTGTCGCACAACTCTGCACCTCTGATTCATCCACCATTTCCATCATTGCTTCAGCCATTAATTGGTTCACAAACATACATTTATTCCATTGCATTCGAGACAGAGGATACTGAACAGATTCAGATGGCGATTTTGGCAGGCTTGTATTATTGATAGTGGAGAGTGTCTCGACCATTGCATCATAACATAAATTAGGAGGGGAACCAAACAGATTAATCATGAGTTATTTCCATATTACTTGGCCTAGATTTATTGGAAAGAAACAATAATGGGGTTGCCTTGCTATTTTCAGAGTTTGTCTTCTTATCTTCAGCAGCCTGCACCAAATTAACACACTAGCATTGCTATCATTGGCCAAGTCAGATAATAGGAAAGCAACATTGACACAACGAACGTTTGGGCAACTATCCTACACCAAATTAACACAATATGGCACAACTATCATCAGCCAGGTAAGGTAATACGAAAGCAACATTGACACAATGAATGAATGGGCAACCAGAGAAGCACTACAATTCAGTAATGCGCATGATATGAGATAGTACACTCATGCAGCTCAGTATGCAAATCTACCAGGCAGTTTTCCTTACAAAAATCAACATTGGCGCCTTTAACATTTTGCTACAACTAGTTTTAGATCAGATAAAGGTTAGATTCATGATGATTAACAAAATACAGGCTGATGTAAAAATATAGTGATATACAACAGGTACTTACATCATCATTGGAGCACAGAGAATTCCCGCAAGATATTTTCCTCAAATACGATCCCAATGGAGAAAGTCTTCTATCATTTAACCTTATTTTCTAAAAGAGGGACGGGTAAGAAACATGTAGAAAATATGATCAGAATGCTATAAACTTTCATGATGCGAGGACACGCACACGCTTCTTAGAATGGAGTTGACATTCTTTTGCTGGACTGGAGCGGACTAGTTCTTTGGCCAATAGAATCTGCTTATTATCAGTGGGAGTTGGGTTTCTTTGTGCTGGAGCAGTATATATGAAAAATGGAGTTGGTTTATTATCTCCTGGCATTTGGATCTTTTGCAAAGACCTGGTTTGTAACCCTTTAGATTCTAACATAGCCGTCTTCCCCTTGCATGCCTTATATAGAAGAATGGTGCTTCAATTATAAAACATGCTATAGCAGAGATGTAATAGGTACTGAAGAACAGAAAGGCATGACGTATTGACATGTATTCCCTCCATCCGGAAATAAATGGATGGGTCTAGGCGTATTTTAGTTCTAGATACATCTAGTTTTATCCATTTCTGCGACATGTAATCCGGATGGAGGTAGTATGATGTAAGAGCTAGGGATACGACAGGACAACACAGTAAAAAAACAGTGAAAACCCACTGCAGAACCAAAGTATTCAAACCCACTGATATGAGATAGTACACTCATGCAGCTCAGGATGCAAAACTACTAGGCAGTTTTCCTTACAAAAATCAACATTGTGGCCTTTAATCATACATTTTGCTACAACTAAATTAAGATCAGATAAAGGTTGGATTCACGCCGATTAACAAAATGCATGCTGATGTAAAAATATAGTGATATACAATAGGTACTTACATCTGCATTGGAGCACAGAGAATTCCTGCAAGAATCTTTCCTCACATATGATACCATTGTAGAAATTCTTCTATCTGTTAAGCTTATTTTCTAAAAGAGAGATGGGTAAGAAACAAGTAGAAAATATGATCAGCATTCTATAAAATTACATGATGCAGGGATACGCACACGCTTCTTAGAACGGAGTTGACATATTTTTGCTGGATTGGGGCAGACTAGTTCTTTAGCCACTGGAATCTGCTTATTATCGGTAGGAGTTGGGTTTCTCCGTGCTGGAGCAGTATCTATAAAAACTGGAGTTGGTTTATTATCTCCTGGCGTTTGGATCTTTTGCAAAGGCCTTGTTTGTAACCCTTCAGATTCTAACATAGCCGTCTTCCCCTTGATTGCCTTGTATAGAAGAATGGTGCTTTAATTATAAAACATACTACAGCAGAGAGATGAAATAGGTACTGAAGAATAAAAAGGCATGACATATTAACATGTATTCCCTCCATCCAGAAAAAATGGATGGGTCTAGGCATATTTCAGTTCTAGATACATCCTTTTTTATCCATTTCGGCAACATGTAATCCGGACAGAGGGAGTATGGTGTAAGAGCTAGGGATACGACAGGACAACACAGCAAAAAAAACACTAGTTGAATGTAAAACTGTATGCTAGCGGAATACGTACAGAAAAAACTAAGGCAACATACATGTGTATGATTGGGAAACTAAGATGGCATTGCAACAGAGCACTTGGAACATCACTTCAATGTAAAAAAACATGGTATGGTAGACAGATGAAGTACATACCGATGAATAACAATGCATAAGATATTCAGAAGCATGGTGTCCAAATTAAACAGATGGCATTGCGATAGAGTAGAATGATAGTACTTGAATTTGAAAACATGTTATCATGAATGGAATAGGTACTAAAAAACAGGAAGGCATGACAAATTTACATGCATGATTAGCATGCTAAGCACATGGCATTGCAACAGAGTAGATACACTCCAGGACATTATATGCATGTTGTACCCATATCACAGGCGAAGTTAGAGAAAGGACCTTGTGGGGTGAAGAGGATTCATCATCTTTTTGCAAGTCTTTTGAAGAACTGCCTTTATATGTTCCATCACATTGGGTATCATTGACATCAAGTTTATTGGGCTTTACATTGCTCCGTGAGGTTCTTGTGGATATATCAGTGTGTGCAATTATATCTGACATGTATGGAAGACAACTAGTAATTAGATTTGTGTAATGAGTTCCTGTAGGACACGACATAAATAGTAGGACTGGGGTTAACTAGCAGCAACAGGTCTCAAAAACTAAAGGGAGAACACCGATGAAAGCTACAGAATATGCATCATTTGTACTCGAGATTAACTAGATGGCACGCAACAGTATTAAAGAACAACATAGGTAATACTAGAAGTGGTATAATACTATAATCACCAGCCTGTGGGATAGCATTGGCTGATGGATGATAACTATGGAACAGCATTACCTAAAGAACAAGTATCTTAGCTGAACTATGGAACAACGTTAACTCCTAAACAAGACCCGTAAGAGATCAGCATGAATATACAGTGAAATTAGATAATCTATTTTCCATGCTTAGATGAATAACAAAGCCATAATTGTTGCACACAAGTAAGATGAGGGTACAACCTATCTGGCCGCCATCCATAGGAGTGAGCATCATGTGTTGACTTGTTGATGGCCCTGCAGTTGTTGTGGCTGTCCATGTCGGGCATGCGCATTCAATGCAGGGAACTGTTGAGTGGGGACTATAGCTCCCTTCTGGTGTATGCTTCCCTTGTTGGAGCAGCTACGGTGAGTCGGAAGACGGTGTGGCTGAAGATGCAGATAATGCATAATGTTAAAAACGGCATATCTCTTTGATCTGAAGAAATACACTAAGAGATCAACAGCAAGGTACAAGAGTGGTCACACGTCTGTTGACTGAAGACTAAATTGGGGTCACACGATTTCATTTTATTTTGGTACTGTCCAATCTACGCCGGATGGCTTGATGGCTGTCTTGTGCCTCCCGGCTGACACTGTTCGGAATCTTCACCAAAGAGCCAGCGACCAACGGCAGAGCAGCCTGCCTCCACCGTCCGTGGCCCCGGCCAAAACCCCTCTCCCCGCCCCACCGCACTGCCGTGGTTGCGCTGCCCCCTGGAAAATCCACAAAGACTCCACGTCATCCGGATCCGGCGGCGGCAGTACCTTCAACCCATGCAACTCTAAGATAGCCATCCAAGCGCTGCTTCCATGGCAAACTTGCGGCCCCGCACCCTTACGTTAGACACCAGCCAACCGGCAGCCTAGGAGCTCCACCGCCCCGAGGGGTGCTGCTTCCCATTGGGAATCGATTAGCCCAGAATAAAAATTCAGACAACTGACGCCTAAATAAAGTGATTTGAGATGAGGATGCGACCTATCTGGCGGCATGGTGAAGTAGGTAGGTCCAGCTACCGAGTTAGTGAGGCCGGCGCGGTTGCGGTGGTGACCGGCGGAAGGGAAACAATGATGTCGCGACGGTCGACGGCTATGGGGAAGCAGCGTCGGGACTGTGGATGGATCCGAAGTTGGAGCCGCTCTGGCGCCGTGAACAGCGGCGGCGGTTAATCGGCCCCGGTACGGTTCACGCGGCTGTCGTCGAGGCAGCTCCAGCAGTACAGAGTAAGAGGCAAACAACCCAGTGCACGACAGCAAATGGACGGTGTCTCCGGCATTAGGGAGGAGGGCGACTGTGAAATTGGTGCGGTGGGGGCGCCATGGAGGAGGGGCCGAGGTTTCGCAGCTCGAGAGAAGGGAGCTTCCCGGGGAGAAGGTGATTTGGCGGCCACGAGGTATGAATGGACGGGGGGGAATTGGGAGGGGAGTGGAACCGTGTCTTACAGACGCATTTGTCTGATATGTGAGGGGGAGTTACAGTTCTACCCATGCCTTCAGGCTTCTCGGCTTGGGTCTGTGTACTGAGGGTCGGGGATAGTAGAGTAACTTTCGTTCTCCCCAAATAGTGGGCGGAAGCGCTTTCGGGCGAGGAGGGCGTGTTTTGAAATATAGTGGGCGCAAGCGATTTCGGGCGAGGAGAGCTTGTTTTGAAATAGTGGGTGCAAGCTATTTCGGGCGAGGAGAGTGTGTTTTCCCGACCATGGTTTATGAATTATTCGGCACATGTCATTTCAGCCGAGGAGAAGGCGCGCTTGGATGAAGTTACGAACCTACCCTCGATGTACAATGGGCCAATTGATGTGTGTCCCACATAGGACGGTAATTTCGCGTCTCCCATTTATTTGCTCGGCTGAATTCTACCGAGCAGTGGATGTTTAACGGTTCGTTCAAATTTTGGGAGAACGAGCATCCACGTGTACCTTACCAAGTTGATTCGAATCAAATTTTGAAATATTAGCTTGCCACTTCTTTTTTAGATGGAGAGATGAGGCTCGCGAGTAATGTGTTTTTACATGCTCGTTGCTAGCAATTTTCTATATGACAAATAGTTGACCCACTCAAAAACGCGAATCAAACCCAAAATGAAATATCTCGATTCAATGAAATAGCTCGTTCACTAGGTCAAAATAGTGAACTAAATCCAAAATTGAACACCTCAATCGAGTAGCATGTTGTACAGTATTATAGTACTCCATGAACATGTTGAATGTCAAATTAATGAACTTGTTTGATATACGCATATATCCGTTCATGTGCGGATTGCAGACAACATGTTCTCCAATTTAAATATTTGAATGCAAATTTATATTGAAACATGGTTTATATCAGTCTTTGATGCATAAAACGTGACCTCCCCCTCTCCCGGACTCCTATTCTCTCTCACTCTCTCTCACCGACAATCTTCAATTCTGTCGCACGCATCTGACACACAAACCTTGTTGGTCCCTCTCCCTTTCTCTCCATCTCTCTCTCTCCCTCTTTTTGTGTGTGTGGGGGGGTCTTTCTAGTTCACATGCATATATACTCCATCTATAGGTCTGTCTCGCACACTATGTATGATACTCTAGCTAGTCCAAGCTAGATACCTTGGGTGCACTCATCGTACGCACACAAATTCCTTGGCTCGTTGCCCATAACTCTGTCACACACCACTTTGTCGTCTCAGAGCTCTTCCCCCTCTCTCTCAAACTCTCCATCTACATGGGTCACACATACACATGCATATCTCACTCGCACTCGATAGGCCCATCTAAAACTCTATCTCTCTCCATCTCACAAGCACACACACACAATCTCATGATTAGCTAGCCAAGTATGACGGTCTCTCACTCGATTGTAGGCACACGCAGTCCCCCCTATATGTATATGACTAGCTAATCTTAGTCTACATCACAAACATGTGCATGGTCTATCTCTATTTCTCTCAGGGCATCTTTCTATCGCGCATGCACCTCCCTCGATCTCCCACCCATATAGTCCCCTCACGATCTCGAGGGGATCTCTCTATCACAAACACACCCTCTCTCCCTCCCCATGCGTCCATGTCCTCCATGTGTCCCTCTCGACCTTTGTTCCTTGTTGGCCAGACCTCTATTGGACATGTGCTATAGGGGTGTCTCTCTCCGTTGCAAACAATCACACACTAGCTATCTTCGTGTATCTCCTCGCCTCGCTTTTCTATCTCGGATATGCATGCGTGATATGTTCGCATAAGAAACGAAAAAACACACACTCTCTCTAATTTATCGTTTGTTGTCACTTTCTCTTTCACACACATACTCTTTTTGCACACTTACTCATTCTCCTTCACACGCACTTGATCTGTCTCGACTTAGGCAGTCTCCTCGGTCCATAGCATATTTATTTATTGAAAAGTCAAACATCACAAAGTTTGACCATGTACGTGGAGAAAAAAAATTACATCTAGAACGGCAAACATATACCATTAGATTCACCATGAGACGTAGTTTTGTATGATGTATCTTTGGTATTGTAGATATAAATAACATTTGCGTAAACCTGATCAAAGTTTCCAAAGTTCAACTTCTAAAAAGTTCACATGCACTGCATTATCGAGCGGATGGAATATCTCTTTCCCCCTCTCAGCTATCTGACGCACCACTCAGCCTTATCGGTGCTCCTCAAAATCTCTCAAACTTCATTGGTCAGTTTGGTTCGTGACCTAACCCTCATGCCTTGATGGCCAGTACTGCCTGGAGTGGAAGTGAGATGTAAAATATTTCTTCCTGGCCAGGCTTGTGTGGTGCTGAAGCATTTGGTTCATGCCTGGGCCAGGCAAAGCATCAACGTCCCATCAATCAGTCTATGCAGCAATTATATAATTCTAATATCCATCCAGGCTACTATTAGCCTCGTGGCCGCACGACCAGGCATGGCCAGGTGTTCGAAATCGGTCGCCTGGGCCAGGCTACTTGCAGTGTCTGGAGTCCAGCCAGCCTAATTAAAGTGCAAGGGAATCCAGGCCAGGCGGGCTTTCTTTTTCACAGGGTAGCAACCAAAAAAGCGTGCATGAGATCCAGGCACAACCCCAGGCCGGGCAAAAGATGCTCAGGGCGCAAGCCAAACTGACCTTATATCTCCCTGGTTCACACACACATACATGTCTCGCTCGCGCTATACATATAGGCCCATCCAACACTCTCCGCCCTTGTTCTCTCTCCATGTGACATGCACCCCCCGAAGTACCATAATCCCTCACTCCATCATAAGCGCAAGCACTCCCCCCTCCTAAATATGCTTATCTCTCACTAGCCATCAGGAACACACGTATTGTCTCCTTCCATCCATACATCTATCTTGATATCTCTCGGGGCATCTTTTATCGCGCACACACCTTGTAACTCGATCTCCCACCCATGTAGTCCCATCACGATCTCCAAGGGATCTCTCTATGACAAACATACACTCTCTCCTCCCCGTGTCTGCATTTTCTCCATACGTCTCTCTCGACCTCTCTCTTGTTTGTCAGACCCCTCTTGGCCACGTGCTAGGGGTCTTGCTCTCTCGGTTCCAAACAACCACACACTATCTCCTCACCTTCCCTCCGTTGTCGAAGATGCATGTGTGATATGTTTGCATAAGACACACATGCTTTTTCTTTACTTTTATTGTGTGTTGTCCATGTCTATTTCACACACTCACACACACATTTTTCACTCACTCTTTCTATTTCTCTCTCTCTCTCTCTAGTTAGGGACTCTGTCACGTCCATAAGCATATGGATGTTTTGAAAAGTCAAACCTCAGAAAAGTTTGACCAGGTATATGTGGAGAAAAACATTTACATATGGAACGATCATTAGACTCATCACAACATGTACTTACTTCATACTATCATTTATCTTTGGTATTGTAGATATAACTAATTTTTTATAAACTTGGTCAAAGTTTCAAAAGTTTGACTTTAAAAAAAATGTTGGAACTACATTATCGAACGGAGGGAGTAGCTATTTCTCTCTCTCTCTCCCTCTCTCTCTCTCTCTCTCTCTCTCTCTCTCTCTTTGCTATCTCTCATGGGCCTCCCCTCTCACTCGAACTCTCTATACCGATGGATTATACGCTCACTGTGTCAGCGTAGAGCTCCGTATATTGTTTAGTTGACCTGTCAACCAGTCCACATGTTGCCTTGTCAGCTCGTGTTCTGTATCTTCGTGTGCTGGCCCATGTGGCAGTGGGTGAAAATAAGTAAACTAGAGGCCCATCTAACATGCGTGAAGTAAACAAAGTTGAAACCACTCGGGGTAGCACCCCGCACGCTAGTAAATTGATGGCGCATTGAGGACACACTTCTTATGCGTGAAGGACGCACTCGCGCACAATTCACCACTGCGCGGCAGCATGCACAGAAGGACGCACTCCCGCACACCCAGCACACAACACACACCAGCACATGTGTACACCGGCGTCACCGCCGGCTGAGATGGACGGCGAGGCAGCCAACAAGCGGAGGCGGCTCAAGCCAAAACCGCATCCGGCGAGCCTAGACTTCATTAGCAGCCTCCCCAGCGACATGATGCTCGTCATCATCGGCCTCGTCCCCACCAAATCTGCCGTGCGGACCGCACTTCTCTCCTGGCGGTGGTGCCCCCTCTGGCGCCGTGTCCCCCTCAACCTCACCGTTGACAGCTGCCTCTGCGACGGGGATTGCAAACGCATGGCCGCAGTCTCCAAGATCCTTTCATCGCACCATGGGCCAGCCAGACGCCTTGACATCCGCATGTTCTGTACCAACTGCAAGGTCCAACCCAAGTTCGACGAGTGGTTCTTATCCCCTTCCCTAGATCAGCTCAAGGAGCTCAGCTTTGAAGCTGGATGATGTCGCCCTCTGTCGCCGTCCACGCTCTGCCTCACGCCAACGCTGCGTCGCGCCAGCTTCAGCTCCTGCTATCTTCCCCAGATTAATGTCGTGCCCGCCCTCTTCAGCTCCTGCTATGTTCTCCTCAACTAAAGCAGCTCGACCTCTTCGACGTTGTCATCTCAAAGAAGGCTATGGAGCACCTGCTCCACAGCTGTACTGCGCTTGAGTACCTTCGTCTTGAGCAGATCCACTGGTTCATTAGCCTCCACACCGCGTCGACGAATCTCTGATGGATTTATGTGTCTTGTTGGCCCCGCAACAAGACATCAATTGGGAATAGATCACTCCAGCTGTTCCATGTTATGGTCATTGATAATGCGCCTTTCCTTGAGAGATTGCTTGTATCGGATCTAGAAGGTCTAACAAAAATCAGGGTCATTGACGCACCGTAATTGACAGCGATGGTGTACTCGTCTGCCAAATTCTCCGAACTCTTTATTGGATCCGTAATCGTTCAGGTACAACACTTATCTTCTTCTCCGTCTTCTTGAAATTCACAATTTTAAATTTCTTCTTGATGTATTTACGACCGTCTTCCAGAAAATGATTCCCACAAGCTTGACCTAGTCCATGCACACAGTGAAGATCTTGGCACTAGAATCTATCGGCCCCAATCAGGATCAAGTTGTTGGATTCCTTACATGCTTTCCGTGCATGGAGAAGCTACTCATCGAGGTGAAACTTCTTTCCTATTAGTAAACGGTAATCACAACGTAGCTCCATTTTTTTCGTAATTTTCCCAAATTATGATGACCAGTATAGTGTTCAAAACTGCATCTATGCACTGCACCGAAAGAAATGTTTTTAGTATTTTTTTCTCACGTGATCACCTGCATCGTTTTTATGCTGTACTACTATAGTAGCCTAGGATAGTCATGGTGGAAAGTAACTTAGACTACTCCAGTAACTCTATGGTTACCCTAAGAGCAAGTACTACCTCCGTCCTGGTTTACTCTTCCAATTTTGTAGTATCAAGATTTGACCATAGATTTAACTGACAAAATATTAATGCATGTCACTAAGAACTGTATCGTTGGATTCGTATTTGAACATAATTTCAAATGGTGTAATTTTTAGTGACATGCATTGGCATTTTCTTAGGTAAATCTATGGTCAAAATTCTATACTAAATACGAGGTAGTATTCCCTCTGTCCCAAAATTCTTGTCTTACATTTGTTTAGATACAGATGTATCGAACACTAAAATGTAACTAGATACATCCATATTTAGACAAATTTAAGACAAGAATTTTGGGACGGAGGGAGTACAAAAGTGGGTTATGTAGGCCAAAACACGTGCCAAATTCACTTGTGATGCATTTGGCATCGATGCCCCTCCATTGCTCACCTGGTGCCCCAATCTAGATCACCTACTTTGCTCTGGTGCCAAATTAACTCACGTAATGAAAAAACACTGCGTGGGAGAGAGAGAGGACTGAGGCAATAAAAAAACACTTGTTTGGGAGAGTGAGAGGCTGGTGTAGTTGGTTTGATTGATTTTTTTATACATGTGGGTCTGTGTGCACAGTGGTGCCAACTCTATCACATCGCGAGAGCGGTGCCAAAATCTTTTCATTTGACATCGATGAGTATTATGTGGCATACATTTGTGAAATATTGTCACACCCTAGTTAGTTCATGCATTAGAGTGTGCATCATGTCTATTTCTTTCAACAGAAATCTGAAATGGGGATGACAGAACCCCCAGCCCCCTCTGAATCCAACTAGGGTTTACTAAAAATATTTTCAATGAATCTGAAATGCCCTTCTAAAATGTCCATCATTTTTGTCTTGGTTCAGAACCTCTACCAAAAGTGGTGCACAATTTTCTAGGACATCCTAAGGTTTTTGAATTAAATCATAAGTATTTGAATTTGGGCATTTGAAATTTATAAAATATTTTAAATGTTCAAATAATCCTAAACTAAAATGTTCCATGATGTTTATATTTTAAACAGTGGGCATGAGCAGTTTGGAGATTTTTGGAGTTGTTTAAGTATTTTAGAAAGTCCACAAAGTTACAGAAGAAAATAGAAAACAGAAAATAAAAGAAGGAAGGGAAACTGACCTGGCAGCCCACCAGCTAGCCCACCTGGCCGGCCCAGCCCAGCCACCGCTCCAGCAAGCTGCTTGGCTTCACCACACAGGCAGCCAAGGTGCTCGACGTCGGCACCGCAGCGCGCCATGCAGCTGCTTGCCGCTCTCCTTCCTCCTCTCGCCGTTCTGCCGCCCTGGATCGACCGGCCACTTCCCCCTCGAGCTCACAGACACACTCCCTCCTCTCCAGCTCCTCTCCCTTGCTCTCCCACGCCATGGCCGACGCCACCATCGCTGCACCGCCGCCGTAGTCGTGCTCCCCGTCGTTTCCACGCCGCGCCACCGTGTCCAGGAGTTTCGCCACCCTCTACTCCTTCGAGCTAGCCGAGCCCCGAGCGCTCGCGTGCCCCGAAGCCACCGCACTGACCTCGACCGAACCGCCATCGCCGGAGATCCCCTTCGCCGTTGCCGCCGCACCAGCTCGTCCCCGACCATGCCATCAGCTTCCCCAAGACCGCCGTGAGCTTGGCTAACTCCGCCCCCTTTTCTTTCTCGCTCTCGTGCACCACAGCGAGCACACGTAGCTCACCCGCACGCGCCGCCGCGGAGCTCGTCGCCGACGTGTCTCCGGCTAACCACCGGCCACCCCACCTTGTCTAACATACTCACCGCGCTCCCATGGGCTCAACGCACCTCACCACGGGCCTCGCCGTGCCCCGTAACATCGGATCCATCTCCACCCGACTCCGGCGACCGCCAAAGTCGTCGCCGGCGACGTCTCCGGCCACCCCGAGCTCAACCACCACCACCAATAGCCGCAGCTTGGTCTCAGCTACGCGTAGATGCCTTCCGCCGCCCGTTTCGTCGCCGGAATGCACAAAAGCACTTCCGCCGTCGTGTTCGGCCTCGCCGGCGGCTAGACGCCGGCGTGTTTGACCATTGACCTTGACCAAGGTGGGCCCAGATTGACTCCCCTGAGTCTATGACATGTGGGGCCCCTCTGTTAATTAACCCAATTTAGCTTAAACTTAATTTAGTTAGTTTAATTAACTACTGACATGCGGGACCCACTGGTCAGTTTGACCTGACCAGCCCCGTTGACCACTGACGTCATCCTGACGTATTGCTGACGCAGTAATTTATTTACTGGAATTACTTTTACATAGGAAATTCCAGAAAATGCTACAAACTTCAAAAATTCATACTCCCTCCTTCCATCTATATAGGGCCTAATGCGTTTTTCGAGGCTAACTTTGATCAAATATTAGAGCAATAATATATGACATGCAACTTACACAAAGCACACCGTTAAATTCGTGTGTGAAAGGAGCTTTCAATGATATAATTTTCGTATTGTGCATGTCATATACTATTAATCTTGTCAATAGTCAAAGGCGGTCTTAAAAACTGCATTAGGCCCTATATAGATGGAAGGAGGGAGTAGAAAATAATCTGTAGCTCCAAATGCAAAGTGTTATATATGAAAAATGATCAGAAAAATCCAATCTATCCATCTGTACTGGTTTCATGCATGTTTAAACAAGCTAACCTACTGTTTATCACAGAACAAGATAAAACACTTAAAATGGCAACTTATGAGTTTGAACTTTGAATCATTGGTTCAAATTAGTTCAAACCCATCTGTTCTTAGTTGCATTAGCCCAATACACTCATTTTGCCATGTCTCATGCATGCATCATATTGTTGCATACTGTTTGGTAATGTTTGTGTATCGGTGCTCTCTGCGGCAGGTCCTGCCCCCGAGGAGTACCGTGATAACCCCAACGAAGAACAATACCAGTGCACCGACCCATCAGGCAAGCAACCAACCATTTGATCATATCGATACAATCCCATGTTCTTGCTCCTGCTCTCTTTTACTGCATTAAGACAACGCGATTCAAACTGCTGTGTGCTGCGGTAGTTGAACCCATTTCCTCTGCATGACCTGTCATTGCCACAGTAACTAGATGAAACCCACTAGCATCTGTAGGAGTTGATTGAGCCATATGATTGTGTTGTTCCTACCATGCTATGCCTGCTATGCTTAGAGTCGTCTCAGGTCTGGTTCATCTGGGTGATGGGCTAGAGTGAAATGATCGTGTCAGTATGAGAGTAAGGTGTTGAACACGATTTGGTAAAGGTATCGATGAGAGGCCATGTAGGAGTACATGGTGGGTTGTTTCATTGAGGCCGTCCTTAAGCACTGAGATCTGTATGTGTGATTTAAGAATCAGCTACTACCATACATTGGGCCCTGAAATATGACCCCGGTCGACTTCTTATTCACCCTAGTCCTCTGTCCAGGAGTTGCAAGTAGTTTCTGGTGTTTGTAGCCTACTGGAGGCCGTGGACAGCGCTGACCGTAGGGGTGGACTGTGATGCGGTAGGTACGTGGCACGGTGTACCGGATGCCCGTTTGGTGTCTCGGGAACCCTGCTCACATCGTTTGGGGCTGTGAGCGAAACTCCGGCCGGATCTCCTCATGGATGGAACCCGAATAGGCGATAAACCTGGACTAGAGACTTCAGTGTCTAGGTAGGTCGTGGTCTACACCCACGTCAGCTTTCGCTTGAAGTCTGCCGAGCACATGTCGTGTGCAGACGCTAAGTGGTGGAAACATGTATGAAGAAGTACACCCCTGCAGGGTTAACATCATCTATTCGAATAGCCGCGTCCACGGTAAAGGACTGCTTGGTTGCCTATACAGTTCACACACAAGTAAATGGAAACTACTAAAAGCCTCAAGATAAGCGTGAGTGCCGAGGATGGCTCTTCCGTAGGAAGACGGAGGTGGATCCTCGGTAGTGTATTGAAGTGGTGAGTAGTGGACTCGAGTGCGCAAAACCATTTCAAGTTGGAGTCTCGTAGGATAGCTTAGCCAAGAGTCAAAGCTGGCTTGCTGCAATAACCCCACCAACCCTTCTTGATAATGTGCATGTATGTAGGATCTGATGTAAGTCTTGCTGAGTACCTTTGTACTCATGTTGCTTTAATTTACATTTTTTAGAAGATGCCACAACCCCTTCCGACGGGTGCTTCGTAGACGTTGACATCAATGAGTGGACTAAGGCCCAGGTGGTGATCCTGAGCATGTGAAGGACCATGTAGTATAGCTAGGCTTGCCCAAGCCTCTTTTATTTTACTAGTTGTCTGTACTCAGACAAGACACTTCCGCTATTGGCTTGTATGCTTGTATGACTTGAATATGGGTCGTGTGACCCGTACTTGTGTGTATGCTATGTATGGCTCTCTGAGCCTTTAACTAAAGTACTTGTGTCGTAGAGTCATGTTGTGATGCCTTGTTGTATTTGCACATATCGAGCATATTGTGTGTATGATTGAAATGCTTGGTATGTGTGGGATATGACTATCTAGTTGTTTATCTTTAGTAGCCTTTCTTACCGGGAAATGTCTCCTAGTGATTCCACTGAGCCATGGTAGCTTGCTACTGCTTCGGAACACTTAGGCTGGCCGGCATGTGTCCTTCTTCGTTCCTGTGTCTGTCCCTTCGGGGAAATGTCACGCATTGAGTACCGGAGTCCTGTTAGCCCGCTACAGCCCGGAACTTACTTGCTGATGACCGACACGTTCGATGCTGGGTCATGGATGCCTGTCCCTGTAAGTCTGTGCCACTTTGGGTTTACGACTAGCCATGTCAGCCCGGGCTCCTTTTCATATGGATGCTAGCGACACTATCATATACGTGTATCAAAAGGCGCCAACGGTCCCGGGCAAAGGTAAGGCGACACACGTGGGGATACCGTGCGTGAGGTCGCAAAGTGATATGAGGTGTTACAGGCTAGATCGATGTGATATTGAGTCGGGGTCCTGACAACATTGGCATCAGAGCCGGACTGCCTGTAGGTTCTCCAAGCTAAACTGGTCGATGTTGAGTCTAGAAATGCTTTAGTTATATGTAGGGGAATTGATTGTGGGATGGTACGTAAGGCTCTTTTTACTTCTTTACCTCATGGCATTCTGATCTGAGTCAGTCCATTCTTCCACCAGGGGTTAAGGATTAGGATCTCTTCTCTCTATCAGGTTCACGTGTTACTAATCAGTAGTACCTTATAGGTTTGATGATTACAAGCCTAGTTCAGTTCTACTATTTTGTTATGTTACTAAGTTGGACCAGAACCTTGATATGATATTGTTGAGTGACTATGCAATTCTTTACAAAATGTCTCAATCCTTTTGAGCATTTACAGCCGTTATGCTGTCCAAATTCTGCTAGAAATTCTAATGTCTTTGCATTGTGGTTGTGCTTCCAGATGGCCACTCGTGACCAAAACCAAGTGGTTCGCTTGACCAGATGCATCCATGTGACCGGTCATACGGCTATGTTAGTCCAGGTAATGATCGAGACGGGTTACCGCTGGTATCCCGAATACACAGTCGAAGAGCAGTTCCGAGACTTTAATCAAAGCCAGTATCTCTGCACTGTCAGGATATTTCCCTCTTATCCTGGTTCCATCGAGCCCTTCACTGTTCCTATGGACTCGGTGTTACTATTGAGATGGCAGTGCAAGATGCTGCCTATTCTATGATGACCTTCATGCGAGTTAGGACTGGCCTGCTTCGCAACACTGACTTCCGGTATATGCTAACTTCACTTCCTGGAGCGCATGGGTATCTCCGGGCTATCTATGCTGATTCCAGTCAGGAGGACTCACTAACTCGCACCACTGCCGAGTTGCTCGAGGATAAGGACTGAGAGAGTCGGGCCTTGAGAATGGAGCTCTTCAATGCCCGTGCCGATCACTAGGCCACCTTGACTCGGTTTGCACCGGCTGTGCAAGCTGGATATATGGATATGAGAGACCTGTATCCTGTTAGATCTTCTCTGCCAGACATGATAGATTGGCGTGATGTGGGGGGCATCACCCCACCTCGTGGTCCCCGCAGGCAACCGTTTGTTGGTCCAAGACCTCACCCTAGCCCCTATGGTCCACAGGCTCCTCAGGACCATCTGTTTCCGGACGCTCACGTTGAACTCCCAAGCTATGGAGGAGACTTCTATGAGAACTACTACGGAGACGTCTGAGTTAGTAGTAGCTTCACTAGTATTGTAATAGTTGTATCTCCACCGTCCTGTGTGACTTGTAGAATATGACTTAGTGTGTATCAATTCCAGAGGTGTAGGAAAAATAATGTATAGGAGCTTGGAATGCCTCCGATGAGATGTAATCCCCCTTTCACTGTAGTAGTACTTCGTTTGGTCTTGTACTAAACCTTGTATGGTGTGTATGACGATGGAATAAAGAAGCAGTTTTTGTATCTACCATGTCATACGGATGATCATCTTGCATTCCGAGTTATCCATTACAATCTACATTTCTATGTTAGAATCTTATCATCCTAGACTAAACCCTTGTCTTGTTTTCCTAGGATGGTCAACACCCGCAACAACCCTGCTCCACCAGAGCAGGCCGAAGGCAGCAGAGTTGGGGAAGCAAACCTGCCTCACCCTCCTTCTCCGGCCGAAGTTATGCTGGAGGCCGAGAGAAACAAGCGGGAGACCAACCGTTTGTTGGAGCGCATCGAACAGAACACAGCACATCATCAGAGGAATAACTTGGTGTCGCTCAGTGACTTCATCAAGTTACACCCACCTACCTTTCACCACTCCGTCGAGCCTCTCGACGCTGATGACTGGCTTCGCAGCATTACTCACAAGCTGCGTTCTGCACTCGTAGCTGAGGCTGATAAGGTCACCTTTGCTGCATATCATCTTGAAGGCCCCGCTAGCCTCTGGTGGGAAAACTATATGGCTATGCGCCCAGCTGGCCATGTCACTACTTGGGCAGAGTTTAGTGAGGCTTTCCGTGAACATCACATTCCGGAGGGTCTCATGGATCGTAAACGTGAGGAGTTCTGCAGTTTCACCCAAGGCCGTCTCTCGGTGGACGCCTACAGCAGGGAGTTCGGTAACCTCGCACGCTATGCAATTGAAGAGGTCTCCACTGACGCCAAGAAGCAGGCAAGGTTCCGCAAGGGACTTAGCCCTGAACTTCGCCGAGATCTCCTTCTGCATGAGTGCACCTCTTTTCAGAAGCTTGTGAACAAAGCCATCAGTGCTGAGACGGGTCAGACTGATTTCGAAGCAACACGCAAGCATGGCCGTGACATGGGTTCCTCATCCGGTGCTGGACCACAGAAGCGCCGGGTGTGGGTGCCCAACACTGCCCTGCCACCCAGATTCACATCGAGGCCATCCTATCAGGCGCCTCGTCTAGTTCAGCAGTATGCACCAGCTAAGCCCTATGGTGGGCCAACCAATAATGCTCCTCCTCGCACCAGCCCCGTGACGTGTTTCAAGTGTGGGGAATCAGGCCACTACATGCGCGATTGTCCCCAGACCAACCTCAACCAGTCTGGAAAAGTTGTTGGCCGTGGCAAGCCAGCAGGAAAGGTGTTCTATGCCAAGCCGGCCACCACTACACGTGGCCAAGTGAATTGTGTCTCAGCTGAAGAGGCCCAAGAGGATCCCAACGTCGTTCTCGGTACGCTCCTTGTTAATTGCCACCCGGCATCTGTTCTTTTCGATACTGGAGCATCTCATTCATTCATATCCGAAAGCTATGCTTGCTTGCACAACACCGCATCCTGTGATATGCCCACCTCCATGGTAATTCAAACCCCGGGATCCAAATGGCAAACTTCTAGTGTAAGCCATGGGAATGAAATTTAGGTCGACAGACTTGTTTTCCTTGCATCATTGATAGCTCTCAAATCATCGGATATTAACATCATCTTGGGTATGGACTGGATGTCAGCCCATCATGCCAAGATCGATTGCTTCTCTAGGACAGTTCAACTCACGCATCCTTCGGGAAAGATAGTTAATGTCTTGACCCGAATATCCAAGCGACAGCTATATTATCTTAATGCCAGTCCATTGCCAGACCTCGAAGACGTTCCGGTAGTCCCTGACTTTCCGGATGTCTTTCCAGAGGAATTGCCAGGTGTCCCACCTGACAGAGATGTCGAGTTCGTAATAGATCTCATTCCAGGAACTGTCCCAATTTCTAGAAGACCCTATAAGATGGCACCACTAGAACTAGCCGAACTTAAGAAACAACTCGATGAGTCCTTGAAAAAGGGTTTCATCCGTCCTAGTTCATCTCCATGGGCTTGCCCCGTCCTCTTCATCAAGAAGAAGAATGGTACGGACCGGATGGTTGTAGATTATCGACCCGTCAACTTGGTCACAATAAAGAACAAGTATCCGCTCCCCAGGATCAACGATCTGTATGATCAGCTCGCGGGATCCTCAGTCTTCTCTAAGATGGATTTGAGGTTAGGCTACCATCAAATCAAAATACGGAACGGGGACATTCCCAAAACGGCCTTTGTGACTCGTTACGGCCAATACGAGTACACCGTCATGTCCTTCGGTTTAACCAACGCTCCAGCCACCTTCTCTCGGTTAATGAACTCAATTTTCATGCAGTATTTGGATAAATTCGTTGTGGTTTACCTCGATGACATACTCATCTATTCCAAGAACGAGGAAGAACATGCCGAACATCTAAGGCTAGTGTTGATGAAACTTCGAGAGCGTCGCCTTTATGCCAAGTTTTCTAAATGCGAATTTTGGTTGCCAGAAGTGACCTATCTAGGACATGTAATTTCGGGTAAAGTTATTGCTGTCAACCCCGAGCGAGTTCAAGCCGTCCTTAATTGGACTCCACCTGAATCGGTCAAGCAAGTTTGGAGTTTCCTTGGCTTAGCAAGTTATTGTCGCCGCTTTGTCGAGAACTTCTCCAAGGTTGCTAAACCTCTAACTGAACTCCTCAAGAAAGATAAAAAGTTCGAGTGGACTCCACAATGTGAGCACAGTTTCCAGGAACTGAAAAGACGTTTAACTTCTGCTCCCGTGCTGGTACCACCAGATTTCTCCAAGGACTTTGTTATCTATTGCGACGCCTCGCGACAAGGACTAGGTTGTATTCTCATGCAAGATCGACACGTAATTGCTTATGCTTCACGGCAATTACACCCACATGAGGAAAACTACCCTACTCATGATCTAGAGCTTGCAGCTGTAGTCCATGCACTCAAAACCTGGCGACATTACCTCCTCGGTAATCATTGTGAAATCTTCACTGATCACCAAAGTCTGAAGTACATATTCACCCAACCAGATTTGAATCTCAGGCAAAGACGTTGGGTCGAGTTGATCACGGATTTCGACTTAGGGATAACTTACACCCCAGGAAAAGCCAACGTCATGGCTGATGCACTAAGTCGTAAATCTTATTGCAACAATCTGATGTTGCAACAAAGTCAACCACTTCTCCACGAGGAATTTTGGAAGCTTAACCTTCACATCGTTCCTCAAGGATTTCTTTCCACCTTGGTGGCGAAACCTACTCTTACGGATCAAATCATCGCTGCCCAAAAACGAGATAAAGGAATATCTCGAATCAAGGAGAACATTGCTAGCGGAGATGCTAAATGTTTCTCTACAAATGATCGTGGTGTTGTGTATTTTGAGAACCGCCTAGTGGTTCCCAAGAACCAACATTTACGATAGTTGATCCTTAGGGAGGCTCATGAATCTCCTCTCACCATTCATCCCGGTAGCACTAAGATGTATCAGGACCTACGCCAGAGGTTCTGGTGGACTAGGATGAAGAGAGACATTGCTCAATTTGTTGCTAATTGCGACGTCTGTCGTCGTGTAAAAGTAGAGCATCAACGGCCTGTTGGCACCCTTCAACCCTTAGCTATTCCTGAATGGAAATGGGATAAAATTGGTATGGATTTCATCACCGGTTTTCCCAGGACCAAGAGAGGGAATAATGCTATCTTCATCGTTATCGACCGTCTTTCCAAAGTGGCTCATTTCTTACCTGTTCGCGAGAGTATAACCGCTAGTCAGTTAGCAGACTTGCACATCTCCCGAATAGTCTCTCTCCATGGTGTTCCACTGGAAATCAACTCGGATCGAGGAAGTCTCTTCACCTCTCGATTTTGGGAAAGTTTCCAAAATGCTATGGGAACCCATCTTTCCTTTAGCACCGCCTTTCACCCTCAATCAAGTGGTCAAGTAGAACGTGTCAACCAAATCCTAGAAGACATGCTTCGAGCTTCTGTTATCTCATTCGGAATGGATTGGGAGAAATGCCTTCCATTTGCCGAATTTGCTTATAACAACAGCTATCAATCTAGCTTGGGTAAAGCCCCTTTTGAAGTTATCTATGGACGAAGGTGTTGAAATCCTCTTAACTGGTCAGAAACCGGGGAAAGACAATTCTTTGGCCCGGATATGATCCAGGAAGCAGAAGAGCAAGTTTGCATTGTTCGTGAAAAATTGAAAACAGCCCAATCTCGTCAAAAGAATCAATATGACCGAAAACATAGGTCTATGACTTACGAGGTTGACGAGAAGGCTTACCTTCGGGTTACTCCTCTAAAGGGAACCCATCGTTTCGGTATCAAAGGAAAATTGGCTCCTCGCTACATTGGACCTTTTCGCATTCTTGCCAAACGAGGAGAAGTTGCCTACCAATTGGAACTACCTCCGCATCTCTCCAGAGTCCACGATGTCTTCCACGTTTCTCAACTCAGGTGTTGCTTCTCGGATCCTATCCGTGGAGTAGACCACGAAACGCTTGATCTTCAAGACAATCTCACATATTGAGAGTACCCCGTTCGTATCCTCGATCAAGCCGAGCGTACCACTCGACGACATAATATCAAGTTTCTCAAGGTTCAATGGTCGCACCATTCTGAGAAGGAAGCTACATGGGAAAGGGAGGATCGTCTTCGACTTGAATATCCCGCCTTCTTTCCAGAGGAACCTAAATCTCGGGACGAGATTCTTTTGAGTGGGGGTGAGTTTTCACACCCTAGTTAGTTCATGCATTAGAGTGTGCATCATGTCTATTTCTTTCAACAGAAATCTGAAATGGGGATGACAGAACCCCCAGCCCCCTCTGAATCCAACTAGGGTTTACTAAAAATATTTTCAATGAATCTGAAATGCCCTTCTAAAATGTCCATCATTTTTGTCTTGGTTCAGAACCTCTGCCAAAAGTGGTGCACAATTTTCTAGGACATCCTAAGGTTTTTGAATTAAATCATAAGTATTTGAATTTGGGCATTTGAAATTTATAAAATATTTTAAATGTTCAAATAATCCTAAACTAAAATGTTCCATGATGTTTATATTTTAAACAGTGGGCATGAGCAGTTTGGAGATTTTTGGAGTTGTTTAAGTATTTTAGAAAGTCCACAAAGTTACAGAAGAAAATAGAAAACAGAAAATAAAAGAAGGAAGGGAAACTGACCTGGCAGCCCACCAGCCAGCCCACCTGGCCGGCCCAGCCCAGCCACCGCTCCAGCGAGCTGCTTGGCTTCGCCACGCAGGCAGCCAAGGTGCTCGACGTCGGCACCGCAGCGCGCCATGCAGCTGCTTGCCGCTCTCCTTCCTCCTCTCGCCGTTCTGCCGCCCTGGATCGACCGGCCACTTCCTCCTCGAGCTCACAGACACACTCCCTCCTCTCCAGCTCCTCTCCCTTGCTCTCCCACGCCATGGCCGACGCCACCGTCGCTGCACCGCCACCGTAGTCGTGCTCCCCGTTGTTTCCACGCCGCGCCACCGTGTCCAGGAGTTTCGCCGCCCTCTACTCCTTCGAGCTAGCCGAGCCCCGAGCGCTCGCGTGCCCCGAAGCCACCGCACTGACCTCGACCGAACCGCCATTGCCGGAGATCCCCTTCGCCGTTGCCGCCGCACCAGCTCGTCCCCAACCATGCCATCAGCTTCCCCAAGACCGCCGTGAGCTTGGCTAACTCCGCCCCCTTTTCTTTCTCACTCTCGTGCACCACAGCGAGCACACGTAGCTCACCCGCACGCGCCGCTGCGGAGCTCGTCGCCGACGTGTCTCCGGCTAACCACCGGCCACCCCACCTTGTCTAACATACTCACCGCGCTCCCATGGGCTCAACGCACCTCACCACGGGCCTCGCCGTGCCCCGTAGCGTCGGATCCATCTCCACCCGACTCCGGCGACCGCCAAAGTCGTCGCCGGCGACGTCTCCGGCCACCCCGAGCTCAACCACCACCACCAATAGCCGCGGCTCGGTCTCAGCTACGCGTAGATGCCTTCTGCCGCCCGTTTGGTCGCCGGAATGCACAAAAGCACTTCCGCCGCCGTGTTCGGCCTCGCCGGCGTCCGAAATGCACAAAAGCACTTCCGCCGCCGTGTTCGGCCTCGCCGGCGGCTAGACGCCGGCGTGTTTGACCATTGACCTTGACCAGGGTGGGCCCAGATTGACTCCCCTGAGTCTATGTCATGTGGGGCCCCTCTGTTAATTAAACCAGTTTAGCTTAAACTTAATTTAGTTAGTTTAATTAACTACTGACATGCGGGACCCACTGGTCAGTTTGACCTGACCAGCCCCGTTGACCACTGACGTCATCCTGACGTATTACTGATGCAGTAATTTATTTACTGGAATTACTTTTACATAGGAAATTCCAGAAAATGCTACAAACTTCAAAACTTCATACTCCCTCCTTCCATCTATATAGGGCCTAATGCGTTTTTCGAGGCTAACTTTGATCAAATATTAGAGCAATAATATATGACATGCAACTTACACAAAGCACACCGTTAAATTCGTGTGTGAAAGGAGCTTTCAATGATATAATTTTCGTATTGTGCATGTCATATACTATTAATCTTGTCAATAGTCAAAGGCGGTCTTAAAAACTGCATTAGGCCCTATATAGATGGAAGGAGGGAGTAGAAATTAATCTGTAGCTCCAAATGCAAAGTGTTATATATGAAAAATGATCAGAAAAATCCAACCTATCCATCTGTACTGGTTTCATGCATGTTTAAACAAGCTAACCTGCTGTTTATCACAGAACAAGATAAAACACTTAAAATGGCAACTTATGAGTTTGAACTTTGAATCATTGGTTCAAATTAGTTCAAACCCATCTGTTCTTAGTTGCATTAGCCCAATACACTCATTTTGCCATGTCTCATGCATGCATCATATTGTTGCATACTGTTTGGTAATGTTTGTGTATCGGTGCTCTCTGCGGCAGGTCCTGCCCCCGAGGAGTACCGTGATAACCCCAACGAAGAACAATGCCAGTGCACCGACCCATCAGGCAAGCAACCAACCATTTGATCATATCGATACAATCCCATGTTCTTGCTCCTGCTCTCTTTTACTGCATTAAGACAACGCGATTCAAACTGCTGTGTGCTGCGGTAGTTGAACCCATTTCCTCTGCATGACCTGTCATTGCCACAGTAACTAGATGAAACCCACTAGCATCTGTAGGAGTTGATTGAGCCATATGATTGTGTTGTTCCTACCATGCTATGCCTGCTATGCTTAGAGTCGTGTCAGGTCTGGTTCATCTAGGTGATGGGCTAGAGTGAAATGATCGTGTCAGTATGAGAGTAAGGTGTTGAACACGATTTGGTAAAGGTATCGATGAGAGGCTATGTAGGAGTACATGGTGGGTTGTTTCATTGAGGCCATCCTTAAGCACTGAGATCTGTATGTGTGATTTAAGAATCAGCTACTACCATACATTGGGCCCTGAAATATGACCCCGGCCGACTTCTTATTCACCCTAGTCCTCTGTCCAGGAGTTGCAAGTAGTTTCTGGTGTTTATAGCCTACTGGAGGCCGTGGACAGCGCTGACCGTAGGGGTGGACTGTGATGCGGTAGGTACGTGGCACGGTGTACCGGATGCCCGTTTGGTGTCTCGGGAACCCTGCTCACATCGTTTGGGGCTGTGAGCGAAACTCCGGCCGGATCTCCTCATGGATGGAACCCGAATAGGCGATAAACCTGGACTAGAGACTTGAGTGTCTAGGTAGGTCGTGGTCTACACCCACGTCAGCTTTCGCTTGAAGTCTGCCGAGCACATGTCGTGTGCAGACGCTAAGTGGTGGAAACATGTATGAAGAAGTACACCCCTGCAGGGTTAACATCATCTATTCGAATAGCCGCGTCCACGGTAAAGAACTGCTTGGTTGCCTATACAGTTCACAGACAAGTAAATGGAAACTACTAAAAGCCTCAAGGTAAGCGTGAGTGCCGAGGATGGCTCTTCCGTAGGAAGACGGAGGTGGATCCTCGGTAGTGTATTGAAGTGGTGAGTAGTGGACTCGAGTGCGCAAAACCATTTCAAGTTGGAGTCTTGTAGGATAGCTTAGCCAAGAGTCAAAGCTGGCTTGCTGCAATAACCCCACCAACCCTTCTTGATAATGTGCATGTATGTAGGATCTGATGTAAGTCTTGCTGAGTACCTTTGTACTCATGTTGCTTTAATTTACATTTTTCAGAAGATGCCACAACCCCTTCCGACGGGTGCTTCGTAGACGTTGACATCGATGAGTAGACTAAGGCCCAGGTGGTGATCCTGAGCATGTGAAGGACCATGTAGTACAGCTAGGCTTGCCCAAGCCTCTTTTATTTTGTAGTTTTCTGTACTCAGACAAGACACTTCCGTTATTGGCTTGTATGCTTGTATGACTTGAATGTGGGTCGTGTGACCCGTACTTGTGTGTATGCTATGTATGGCTCTCTGAGCCTTTAAATAAAGTACTTGTGTCGTAGAGTCATGTTGTGATGCCTTGTTGTATTTGCACATATCGAGCATGTTGTGTGTATGATTGAAATGCTTGGTATGTGTGGGATCTGACTATCTAGTTGTTTATCTTTAGTAGCCTCTCTTACCGGGAAATGTCTCCTAGTGATTCCACTGAGCCATGGTAGCTGGCTACTGCTCCGGAACATTTAGGCTGGCCGGCATGTGTCCTTCTTCATTCCTGTGTCTATCCCTTCGGGGAAATGTCACGCATTGAGTACCGGAGTACTGTTAGCCCGCTACAGCCTGGTTTACCGGAGTCCTGCTAGCCAAGTGCTACAGCCCGGAACTTACTTGCTGATGAACGACACGTTCGATGCTGGGTCATGGATGCCTGTCCCTGTAAGTCTGTGCCACTTTGGGTTTACGACTAGCCATGTCAGCCCGGGCTCCTTTTCATATGGATGCTAGCGACACTATCATATACGTGTGCCAAAAGGCGCAAATGGTCCCGGGCAAAGGTAAGGCGACACCCGTGGGGATACCGTGCGTGAGGCCGCAAAGTGATATGAGGTGTTACAGGCTAGATCGATGTGACATTGAGTGTGGGTCCTGACAAATATGGCATCGGCCACATAGTGGAACGCAACAAATGCCCAAGCTCTTCACGTGCTCCTAGTTAAATGAGAGGAAACAGAAAGAGAGAGAGAGAGAGAGAGAGAGAGAGATAGAGAGAGAGTGAAAAAATATCACTAGCCAGCCAACCCTATCGTATGAGTGAATTATATTGGTACCTCTTGATGACATGGCAATCTTATACAACCAGCTGCTCTAATATGTTCTCTTCTTTTGTGGATAAAACAAGACCCGAAAGTGAAAAATGTGTTGTACTATGACAATCTCATCGAATGCCTTGATCTCCATCTTACAGAAATTGATTTGACGGACTACCAAGGTAGCACATCTGAGATTAAATTGGCCAGGTTCTTTGTTCTAGAGGCAAGTGTGATCAAGGTAATGAGGTTTGGCCTTCTCTGGCGCAACAATGAATGGTGTGCTGATCACCGCAAGCGTCTAAGCCTAAATGACAAAGTCTCCGCAGAAGCTGAATTTGTTTTTGAAACATCAAGTGGCCAGAGACTCGAAAACTTATTTGCCCATTAGTGACTTGTCAGGGTGGTGGATTTTAGTTTGTACGATAATGCTGCATCCACCTAAAGTAATGAAAGTTTTTCCGTAAACTTCCTAGTAATTCCCTCTTCATAGGTGCAGCATTACTCTTAACATTTGTAATATCAGTTTGAAACTTGTAATATTGCCGTGTCCTATTCCTGCATTTTCAAAATCCTGTGAATCAAACAGGTCCTGAGTTGGTGATGATGTTGTGCCTCCCATCTTTCACCAATAGCCGTCGGATCTAGATCTGACGCATACAAACCAAACTTCTCCATTTTTGCAAAAATATGCCCGCAATTGTTCCTTATTTACAAACAACTCCTTGTCTCTCACAATCAGCCTTATCTCCTCCCCACCACATCTAGAAGGCCGTGGAAAAATTTGGCGCGATGGCCGCTACCGGCGTCGTCCACACCCAATCTTGGTGTTCCGTGCAATGCATGGGCATCTATGCACGGGAAATTATGTCGAACTGGGATAGTTGTAAGCAGGCTAGCTCTACAACCATGATGATAGTGACTGCAGAGGTTCGGCTGACTATGGTATGTCGAACACGGCGCCTATACTCAGGTGTCATCTCCGGCACAGGGTCTTGTCACTTCACTGTGAGGAGTAACATGTAATAATTTGACCAACGGGTAGTACAGTGCTAGTACTCCTACTAAATTGGTAGTACTACTACTAGTACTAGTAGCACCATCGTCTGGATTTAGGAGTACTACCACGTCCATCTGGATTTTAGTATTTGACTAGCAATATCTAGTAATGCATGTCACAAAAAATGTACTACTCCCTCTGTAAATAAACACATGGTTTATTGTTTTATTCCTATCGGCGAGAGAACTTAAAGTTTTTTTGCTAATTAACAGGATTACATGCAATGAATTAAACACTACATGTCATGTTTGGTAGTCTCAAGTCATTGAAAGCATGCACGGCTCACATCTCATTGGTTGATATGTCATGAAATAGGAAACTTGGAGGGAGTTAATGTACCGTGCCTAAGTGTTTTGGGATTATTTGGTTTTCGTAAGGTGACTTACACAACATTTTTATTTACAGACATTAACATTTTATAAGTTAAATCAAAGGTCAAAACATGGCGTAAAATATAAACGGCACCAATAAACCAGTAAACATCAAACTTCTCTCGTTTGGCCCCAACTAGAGGTCCGGTGAGATGACTATACTGCACCGGCACGGAGGGGAACGCAGCTTCATTGACTTACTGCAACTGCCTTTGGGTGAATGGCACGTGGGCCCAACGCGTGGTTCACCCACCTATCATACAGCCAAAGGAAGGTGCAATAGAGGGCCGAGGAGTAGTACGAAATCATACGCACCTCTGCATGCTAACCAAGGGCAAGAGTGATCACTCGAATCGCAAGATCAGTTGACTAGAAGCTAAGCTAGACCCATGGAGGCGATGAGCGCGAGCATCAGCCGCCTATGCCAGATGGTCCACGATGCCGGCCTGCGGCCCGACACCGGGGAATGTCCCTAGGTATTGCTTGAGGTCGCTAGGGCGAGGGGCCGCTTGGACGATAGCTTCATCTCCTTGTTCGACGAGGTCCTCGTCGGTTTCCTCGACAAGTCCACCGTTGTCCAGAAGCTCGTGGATGACTTTGACGTACGCCTCTAGCCGACGCGCCCAAGCTCTGGGATGACCACCACCCTCAACGTCCACTATGGTGGCAACCTCTTCGACGCACTAGTGGCCCTGCGACTGCCCGCCATCACGCCGGAGAATGTCCACCTCGAGGTCGCGCTCGCCGCGTAGCGCCTGGTGCAGCAAGACACCATCGACATAATCACCCACGTCTACGTGCAAATCATCCACAAGGACTACTACATGCAAGATAGGACGCTGGCCTTCTTGGACCGCAGGGCAACCTTGGACGACATTGTTCAGAAGCACGTTGAGCTCGCCGCCAACACCGCTGCTCCTCACACGCCAGTTAGTGACCCAGCACACTAGGGCGTGAGGATGTCGTTGATGGATCCGTTTGTATTTTTATATTTCCGTCAAATCCATGTAGTACTATATGGTACTACTAGTAATTATCTTACCTTCCGCATCAATTTCATAATATTCGTAGGTACTCCATGCATGAATGGCGCCAGAACCAAACTTCTCATTACTCTAGGGAAAATCGTTATTTTCTATCTATCGGTCGCGCCATGGAGCAGAACCAAATTTTACAAGTTACAAGTTCAAAAGGAAAGGCCTGCCGTGTTCGCATCACACCCCAACACGGTTGGTTCGGCACGCCACTCAAGGGGGAATGCATGCGATGTTGCATTTTCACTTACAAGTGGGACGACAGTTGAGCAAACCGACTATCGGCAAACTCCCAGCCCGCGCACCACACGATGGCTGGGAAAACAGGAGGGAGAAGAGATGGCTGTAGCATGGACTCCAAGAAAATTGGTGTCGGATGCGACTCGTGTGGGTGGCGTGTGCCGTACTGCTAGATGTGAATGTTAGTTATGGCCCATGCCACCCCACTATATCGAGCCTATATCGAGGTGTTGGTTACGTAGAACAAATTTCCCGGAGTCCATGCTCAGCCCTCCTCTATCTCTCTTCTCAGCCAGCCAGCGGACGCTCGGAGCCCATCATCTGTTTGCTCATATGCGGTCCTACATGTCAGTGAAAATGCAAGAGGACCCACTGAACCTGCACATCTTTCACCTCGACGTGCAGGTGATGAAAAACAAATCCAATAAAGATCTTCGGTGGCCGCTTTTGGAGTTACTTGACAGTAGTAAGATTCTATTTACAGTTTAACCCAAGATGCACATCATGTGGCTTCAACTACCACTCTATTTTCTTGCATGACACGACCTGGATGCTGGATGTCCCACGTGTTGGCAAAAGGAGGAGGATGGTTGTGCTCTCGGATTACACTAGTTGTGCTAACTTAAAAATTTTATTTTGTAGAATGGATGCAAGTTTTGGTATTAGGAAGAAGAGTACATCGATATATTGATTGAGCGCAATTTAGTAGATGTTCTAGCACTTTTAGCTAGCATAGAGGCTAGAGATGAGACTACTGCACTTGTTGATACTCCTACTAGAATAGAGGCTAGACATGAGACTAGATGCGAGGAAGATACGTCTACTTCTTTACACTCGAAGAAGAAAGAAGCACGCAAGATCGAGCCTCCACAGATCAACAATGAATGCATCGAGAAGGCACTAATCCAACTTACTGGAGTAGTTCTGGAAGTTGGATATCTTTCTAAATGTATTCTTGTGGTTCTTGTTTTCTTTGGTCTTGCTTTTCTAGTCAAAATTATCGTTGGAGTTCGTGCAAAACGGAGGTCCATTTGGGGTTGTGCGTTGGAGTTTGCCTTACAAGTGGGACCATAGTTGAAGAAACCGACTATCGGCAAACCCCCACCTTGCCCGCCACACGATGGCTGAGTTAGAGAAATGACGAGGTTGAAGAGATTGCTCTAGCATGGACTCCAAGAAAAATGGTGTCAGATGAATGTCGTGCTGGTGGCATGTGCCGTACTCCTAGACGTGAATGCTTGTTCTGGCCCATGCCACCCTACTACTCCTACTACTTATATAGTACTAGTAGTATCAAGGATTCGAGGTGCTGGTTACGTACAACGAACACATTAACTTATGGCTACAGTAAAAACACCCGCCCGATGCGCAAAGAATGTGAAGCTAGTACAAATAGTGTACTACTATTGTTTATTGGCCTCATCCAATAACCTGTTGCAATGCACGTACAATTATGTATTAGGAAAATATTTTTTTGCCTTGTCGCGCCACTCACTCAGAGAAGCGACTTGAAAGCCATTCATAAATTTAGTAAGTTTATCACATGCATATCATTTTATTACATACAACAGGTTATCAACCGACATCGACAACGAGGATACATTATAAATACTAAAGTTTTCATCACACAACAAATAACAACCAATGAAATGAACTTCAACTCAACCAATCCTCGCCGTTGGAAACGCTTGCTTTGAACCACAAGTGATTCTCTGGGACGGGCCATCTATTGTCAATCTCGAGACCAATGCAGGACTGATCATCCAGGCTGAAGCGGCCTACTATATCAGTACCAGGGTAGGGAACCACCCAAATGTCCGTGGTATATATACAGTTGCTTCTCATAAATGGTACTAGTAATGTTGTGTAAACAACAGTTGGATCGCCTTTCACCATCATCGGATAGTTTTGTCCAAGGAAGAGTGGGTTCTCTCCAAGACTATCAATTCTGTAACAGTGAGAAGGTGTTGGCTCTAGCACACGAGTATCCATCCCGAAAACCAGGGTAGGGAACCAGTGTTGGAATAGGTCCAAAGAGTGCGACCATGGGAGACAACACGTGCTCCCTCGGTAGTTGCCAGGCGCCACTGAGTATATGGGCGCTGCTCGTCCTCATGATCGTGATCATCACCATCATCGTCTCCCCCTTGGTTATAAAAGTTTTCAAGTATAGGTGGTGGAATGTTCACAGGACCTCGGAAACACAAGAAGAAGGTTAATTAGTAAAGGGAAACTTGCTAACCCGCATGCATGTGGATGAAACAATTATAATTACGGTGGAAGATAAACGTACCGAAACTACGAGGATCCCATGCAAAAATAGTGCCATGAGTGGTGGAAGCAAACACAAGGCCCTTGTATTGAATTGCATCACAGTACTCATCCATGTACAGAAACTGATTTTTGAGCAATATCCATCCAGTCGAACCACGAAGGACGGCAACAAGCTTGGTGAAGATAGCAACAACTACATAGTTCTTGTAATTCCAAGAGAGGCTGGAAACTCGACAAATTGCTATCTTCCATAGAAGACAGTCACCATGATCGTATTTGAACGTGCGTAGAATACCGGTGTGCTCAACCTCTGGGCAGTCTGCTGAGATTTTTGGAAGTGGAACCCGGTGACGAGTGTACACATTCACAAGTTCCCACTCGCAGTTGGACCCAATATAAACAACCCAATCTCCATTTGCGCCTGCCCAAGCCTTACCCTCAAGCGATGGCATCTTAACATCATATGTATCATTATCAAGCGGCATCAACTTGCACAAGACAAGGCCTCCGACGTCCCCGCGCCAGTCATCAGGGTCACGGCGAAGAAGATAGGAGAGATCAAACCGCTCCTTGACCCTAGGGTTCCTTGTAATGATGTTATTAGTTGAGTCGAGAATGGTCTTGAACAAACTTGCCATGCTAGCCGAGGTGATGACGTCGCACCGATCAATGAGTTCCTCCACCACATTGTCTTTCAGATTGGGGCAAGAATAACAGGGTCGTTTCCGGCCTGTTGCTTCCATGGAGAAGACGATCGAACAATGGCAGAAGGAAGGGTGAAGGCAAATGGAGGAGGGAGGAAGAGCGTGCGATAGCAGTTCCAAATCGAGAGGGAAAGGCAGAGAGTCATCTCACTGATATGTTGGGACGGGACCACATGGTACACGAAGAGGCGCCGCGGCCTACACGTCCGTTCGGAAATACTAGTAGAAAAGTACTCGCCGTCATCTCACTGATATGTTGGGACGGGACCACATGTCAATGAAACATGGTGTGTAATTTCTTGTGCAAAATGCGATCTGGCCGCATTGGCCCGAGGTGCCGCATTAGTTATCGACCTTTATTTTTTTTAATGGCATGCCGTTTAGTTTTGAAGCACGACTAACTGGTACTGTACACAGAGAAAATATAAACTACTCTACCACTACTCCACCTCCAGTACTAGTAGTATAAAAAAGATATATAGGCTAGACATTCAGTGCTTTCTTGCTAAGGGTTGCCCACTTGCTTCTCACACTATCACCCTCTCTCCAGATCTAAAAAAGACGGCCTCTCTCTCCCTCTTCACCGGTGGTCACAGATCCGCCGGGGAAGAAAAGGACATGCAGCGTTGATGCACTCGTCGTCACCGAGCGAGGTCACGCACTGTCGACAAGGCCATCCTCTCAAACCTAGCGCCCGCGCGGGATGGCCTCCGTCCCCAAGCTTGCTGCCGTAGTGTGTGCAGAGGACGACGACCATGAGCGAAGCCACTTCCCGCCGACCCTCAGGTATGCTACCTCTTTTCGAACCATACCCTTGTTCTATTGCCCCATCTGCCACGTTGTTGCATGTGGATCTTTTTCCACTCCACCATCTTCCCAATTTGCTATCCTCTGCTCTGCTGGCCATGCAGACGAAAACCTTAATTTGCACTATTAAAGGAAACCCTACTTCATGTAGACTAATCCATGTCTGGGTTGAATAAGGAAAGGAAGGAAGACTGTATTGTCCAAGAGAGTAGGCATCGAACCCGCATCTACGTTGAAAAGGGGAAAATCAGTAGCTAAGGAACGAGTCTCGTGTCTCTTGGTTGAAGAAGGGTAGAAAGGCATGACAACGCAATAGAGAATGACCAAGTCGATCGTTTTGTTGTCCTCACGTAGGAAAAAGGTGGCTAAAGAGAAAAAAAATGGGATGTAATCCACATATGCTGCCTGGATATTTGTTGCTCTGGGCAACCATACCTCCCTCACCACTCTGCGTCCGTGGAGGTACATCGTACTGATGCGTCCACTGTCTGAATGGGCCTCCCATGCTCTTATTGCCACTTTTGCTGTTAGTATAGTGCCAGCAGTCAAGTCAAGCAATGCTACAGCTAAAGTGATGCCACATTTAACTAATGCCGCACTCAGTCTAATGCCACCGATAAATTTAAGCAATGCCATTTAATGTCACTGGATTATTTCAGGGTTAGTTCTTGATTGTGGATGTATTAAATATATTTTAGCTAAGGCATTCTAATGCTGTTGCACAGCCAGTATACCAATGATGAAACTTGTTACTACCTTCAGATTTTTGCACTGTTAATGCTTATAGATTACATACCTCACTTTCATGAGAAAAGTTAATTTTTTTGTACAGTGTCACCAAAATGCCAAGGTGCTGATGTCATTTTATTTTGGTTAAACTGCACAAAAACTTATGAATTCAAGAGGAAAGGTGAAGAGTGGGCACCTCCTCCTCCGACTGTTCTCTTGATTCGTTCGATCAAGTTTTTATGTTTGATAGATTATCAAGATTGGGATAGCAATTTTTAAGGTCCCTACAAGTTCGAAATGATATTTACCTTGGAGGTACATGGTTTGCAATTTTTCTATACTGTCATTAGTTAATAATGCTAGTTACGTTCAGACTTTTGTATTTGGTTTAATGCTCTTGCACAACTAGTATACCAATGTTGAAACTTGTTTCCTTTACATTTCGTATTGTTAATTCCTATAGAAATCTTCCAGTGTTAGAGTTTATTGAAATCTGTTTAGTAAAATCATTGTACTGTACCCTGTAATAAACTAACTACTCTACTATTGCACTAGCCACTGGATTAGTGTATATTCGTAGTATTCGAATGGTGTTGCATTAGCATATGGACATAAATAAAGTGTGGAAAGCTTTCCCAGATATGTGCTCAAAAAAACTACTACCTGTTTTTCTAAATACTAGACGTTTGGGTACTTTAAATTGAACCGCGAAAATGTCTTATATTAAGGAACAGAGGGTGTAGAGTTCACTCAAATTATCCCGATAAAGCTAGTCACACCTTTGTTAAAATTAATGTTCATTATGTTATCGGAGGAGGTCTGTATGTTTGTCTCTAATGCCTGTCGACTACATACTTGACATCATGATGTAATGTTAAGTCATTTCCTTTTGTACAGTGTTACTAAATTGTCAAGGCGGTGATGGCATTTTATTTTAGTTGAACTGCACAAAATATGCTTAAAAGAAGAGGAAAGGTTAGGAGTCGATCATTCTTTCAAAAAGAACTATATATGCCTTTCTGACATCAGCCGATGTTGCCTTATTTATTCCTTCAAACAGGTGGTTAGAAACAGTCTTGCTACCTTTTCCATTAAGAAATTGGAATGCTTATATTTGTGAGTATATGCTTCAACTAGTGTCGTTTTTACAGTAATCACACGTTCAATATCTATGCAAACAGGGATGCTCGATTTTAGTGGAACTGCACAAAGAGTCCAACTTGTTCAACATTAGGCGCATGTTTTCTTCCAAACCTTTATATCCAATTGGTGGCACTATGAGCTGTTCATTATGAAGGTACATGGTTTGCTACTATCTTGCTACTCTTTTTGTACTGTCATTAGGTAGTAATACTAGTGGTTTGCATGTGAATTTATTGGCAGGATGGACCTACATTGGAGGTGCAGGACAGGACTCAATGATTGGATGCTCAATTTCGGTTGTATCGATTTCACCTCTTCCATTAATGCGAACATGGATATCCTTGGTCTAATGAAGAATAAGCACTATATTTCTGCCCTGAACCAGCAAATCAATTCAATATGAAATTGTCCAGGGTAAAACATAACTGTATCAATTTGTCCAGTGCAGAACATGACAGATGCTAAGCGGAAGAGACATGTTTAAACCAAAAATACAAGGTGTGGTATATGTTTACTAGCTGCTTGATATTTGTGCAGACAGAGATGTCTGCCTGTTGCTATTTGGCAAACAAACAAAGTGACCGCAATTTTGGTTGAACTGCACAAGAGAATAGTATAGTCACTGCATGCAGTGCCATTTGAAAATAGACACCAAAAGATTGGATAGTCACTTCATGGACTGCAGAAAAGTAGTACTGTACCATTTATTGGCCAACACTAGGTACTTCATTGCTTTGGTATGATTATACAATGGGCATCATTTTTTCTAAGTTAAAGTTTGTATTTTGAAAATAGTCTCGCCGTGTGATCGAGAGAAGACCAAATCATATTGCAGTGGATGTTCCTCCATCATGTGTGGTTCATTCTCATGGTTCCAGCTGTTGGTGTTACAACTTACGTTTGCAAGAGGAATTGTAGACTTCACAAACAAATTTGTCTTTCAGTCTGCACTGAATGTTGGCCGAGAGAAGCATCCATGTTAGTAGGAAGAACAGATGTTTTTTTTTAGATCTTTGCTTTTGGAGCTACATATTTGTATATGATCTGTGAATCATTGAGATGCATTAACATGTTGATCTCATGTATGGGAATCGTACTAGTTGGTTTTAGTTGCGAGACAAGATCTGAAGTGGCTGATCTCTGCTTTTGGAGCTACATATTTGTATATGATCTGTGAATCATTGAGATGCAATAACAGTTACTTATTTCTGTTTGCTCAGTGTTTACAAGTTACTGATCGATCACTAGCTAGGCTACTAATGTGCTCCTGGCAGTTTTATTTGCGACGCCAGATCCGAAGTGGCAGTTTTTTGAATAAAAATGCCTACCTCTAAAGAAACTGACAAGCTACACTATCCAGTTTGCAAGGCTCACGCATGTACTACCTCCTTTCCAGTTTGCAAGGCTCAATTTAAGAAACGACCTACTCGATCCTACACGAATAAATAGCGGATCACGCACGTACTAGTACCTCATTTCCAGTTTGTGGGGCTTAATTCAAACCTCTCACAAACCAAGGTACTCCCTCCGTCCGGGTTTATTAGTACCATGCGCAAAGCAGCAAGACCAAGGCATGGCAATAATTAACGGCATGCAGAAGTTGAAGCCTAATTAATTCTAGCGATTTAAGTGGCTGCATGCGCGCCCTCGGCTGCGACTCGTTGCGTGCTGCTCCGCGTGCTCGCTGCGAGCGATTCTGAGTGCCTGCATGCAGCCGGCGCTAATTAAGGCAGCTAACTGATGCGAAAAAAGATGTGCTTTAATTGTTGCGGGCTTTTTAAATCCGTGGAATCATTATTAACAAGGACGGAGATGATTCGAGTGCACTCTTTTGACCGTCATGCCGGCGTGCGACCCAAACGGATGGCACAGTCGTAATTTTAGTTTCTCTAGTTTTCCATGGCAAGCTGGCGCGCTGCCTGCTTATGCATTGAATTCCGATGACCGTCGCGCTACCTTCCGCCTATACATACTGTTTGCCGGGCTTCTTCGGGGGCACCGTGACCCAACTCGCCATATCCTCATAAGCCCCCACCAGCCCGACGTTGCTCACCATGCCCGCCATGTCCCCGCCCGTCCGCGGTAGGCGAGGCTGGAGGCGGTCACCGCCGGAACTAGTGTTCGGTTTTTCACCGGAAGGCAGACGGAGGGAGGAGGCATTCTATCTGTCTTTAGATGGCAATGCGGAGATCGAGGACTTGTTGAAGCGCGACCGCCTGGCAGAGGATCAGGAGTTGTTGGAGCGCGACCGCCTGGCAGAGGAGCAGCGTATGGCCGATTTGCACCGCCAGCGGGACATGGAGCAGCAGCGCACTGACGCTCTTAGTCGCGAGCAGAGCGCTCGCAACTGGGCCGACTACGTGAAGGCCGGCGCCCGACAAATAGCCCTGGAGGCTGTCGGGCAGGCACGTGTTCGCGACGCCGATTTTTACTACCATCTCATCAAGTGGGTTTCCCGCTTAGAAGCGAAGCTTCGGTGGACCACGCCGGCATGGAAAAGGCTAACGCGCGCGAGCAACGCGCCCTATCGCACCTCTGGCAAGTCCGTGGCGAGGCGCAGGACGCCGGTGCCGGCGTTTAGCGTGTACCGCAGATGGCGGCCGGCATCGTCTAGTTAGCTAAGAGTAAGTTAGTACTTGTACGCTACTAGAGTATTAGTGGGAGTAGATAGTTAACTTGGCAATGATGGTTGTCAACTTGGAATTTTAGTACTCTATATGTGGATCAGACCTGTTACTTTGCTCTTAATGTTGAACTTTCCTTTTGAACGTATGGAGTGGGTTGTTATTTTTTTTAAAGGGTTGTATTTGTCCTCCACGAGTTTAGAGGCTGACTTGTGGGCCTACCAAGTTGACGTGTACACAATCAGGAGATGATTGTACGTGGAGAGGATGACAGCAGGGACCTGCCAAGGACATGGCAGTACGCAAGCAAGTGCCTCCTTATTTCAAGCAAATAAAAAATGGCTCCTCCTAATGGATTTCTGACATCTGGGTCCCATACCATTGTCAACGTAGTCAATAAACGAGAGAATTGCACAACGAGCGGCTGATACTAGGTACCCAACAGCTCGCCCAGTTATTTTTGTTTTGGGTTAATTTGATAAATGCCACTCCAAATCTGGTGTTTCCGAGAAATGCCACTGCAATTTCCAAACTTTAAAAAATGCCATTTCATGCCATTTCTAGTGGCATTTTTCGAAGTCTGGAGTGTTGTTTTTCAAAGTTTGCAAACTGCAGTGGCGTTTTTCAAAGTTTGCAAAAATTGCAGTGGCATTTTTCAAAGTTTGGAAATTGCAGTGGCATTTTTATGAATCACCATAACTGGAGTGGCATTTATCTAATTTGTTTTTGAGACGGAAGCAGGGTGTCAGCTGGGCTGTGCGGGACACTCTGGCCTGTCTAGACAGCCTTTTCTTTTATGTTTACCATAGATCAGTCCAGTAGTTTTTTTCTTTCTAAAAATGGCTAGCCCAGTTTTTTTGTGATTTGTCAAGTAAGTCGCTTTGTCAGGCCTGTTGGCCGGCAAATCTTTCAAGACGAGGAGAGCTTCATTCGGCTGGCCGAGAAAATGGCCTATCTGTGATGAGAAATGGGATGTACATTTTTAAAACACATCAAACCGGATTTTAGTTTCAAATATCTTTTTTTTTATTTTGAGATTTTAAACTGCATTGATTTTTATGCGTGGACAATTTATTGGATTTTATATTGACATATATTTATTTCTAAAATCAGTCTGATTGTGACTCGAAATTTCGGGATTAAAAACAGTTTAGACCGCACCGACATATGCAAAATGGCGTATAATTTTTTAACCGTGGCCACAATATGGGCTGTAATGCTAACAGAAAGAATATGGGCTCCAAAAAAATCCGTAAGAATTAGCAAATGGGCTGTAAATTATTAGAAATAATGGCAGATGGCCTGTATGTTGTTTTCCACAGATTTGAGGCTTTCCTAAAAAAAAGGTTGACGCACAAGCAGTGACTGTTGGATGTCCATCCAACGGCCGTCGTTCTTCTTCAATCTCTGCTCTTCCTGCTCCAGCCGCTCAAACAAGCGCCGGCGGGACTACCTGCTCCCTCCTCCCCACGGCCGGCTATGCTGTCGTGCAGGCCTCACCGCCCCACCGTAGTCCCATCGCTGGCCTAGCCATTCCTCTCCTCACCCACACCTGTTGTTATTCTCCGGCGACGGCAGACGAACCAGTAAACCCTCGTACAGTCGTAGTCCCCTTCGCATGGGAAACAACTGCCGAGTCTTTCCTGGCTCCGTGTCGTTCCCTTCCTAGGCCTCGCCGTCGTCCACCGCCCTGGTGCTCTCGGCGTGGCATGGTCAACATGGTCAACGACCGACATGCATCTGAAGTGGACTGTACGTGGAGAGGCTGGCAGCTGGGTCCACGGCCGCATGCAAGGAAATGCCTCCTTATTACGCGCAAAATAATGATTCCTCCACCTGACATCTGGGACCCACCGAAAGGGCCTCTATATTTCACGAAAAAAATGTTACCGCCGCTGACAGCTCGGGCCCACTAGCTATATCTTCGCACGCAAGGAAGTGCCTCCTTATTACGCACAAAACAATGAATACTCCCCTTGCTAGCTGGGACCCAGTATAGTGGGCCTATTAAGTTGACGGGGACGGAGGGCTTTGTCAACTTGGTCAATATGCACGATTCTAGCTCGATGACCGTACGATGTCCATCCAACGGCCGTAGTGCTTCTTCAACCACTGGTCTTGTTGCTCCGGCCTCCCAAAGCAGCGCCGGTCGTGCCGCCTGCTCCTGCCTCCCGTGGCCGGCTGTGCTGCCGCGGAGGCCTCACCGCACCTATACTACTCCCACCGCTGGCCAGGCCATCCCTCCACTCCACTCACCCACACCCCCTGTTATTCTGCGACAACGACAGCGCAGCCGAACCAGTGAACCCTCGTACTCCTCTACGCATGGGCATCCACTGTCCCCTTCCTAGGCCTCGCCGTCGTCCACCGCTATGGTTCTCTCGGCGCAGCGTGGTCAATGTGGTCAACGACCGACTTCCATTGGAAGAGTACTGTATGGGGAGAGGCTGACAGCTGGGTCCACGGCAGCCCTAAGGAAGTGCCTCCTTATTACGCGGAAAATAATTATTCCTCCACCTGACAGCAGGGACCCACCGGATGGGAGACCAGTATTTTGTGAAAAAAACATTTCCCCCCTGACTACTAGGACCCACCGGACGGGCCACCGTATTCCGCGAAAGAAAATGTTCCTCCCGCTGTCAGCTCGGACCCACCAGAAGTGCCTCCTTATTATGCCCAAAAAATGAATACTCCCCCTGCTAGCTGGGACCCACCTTGGTGGGAGGCTGACTTGTGGGCCTACTAAGTTGACTGGGATGGAGGCCTTTGTCAACTTTTGTCAATATGAACGATTCTAGCTCCAGTGACCGTACGATGTCCATCCAACAGTCGTAGTGCTTCTTCAACCTCTGGTCTTTTTGCTCTAGCCGCCCAAAGCAGCGCCGGTCGTGCCGCATGCTCCTGCCCCCCGTGGCTGGCTGTGATGCCGCGGAGGCCTCACCGCCTCCTACTACTTCCACCGCTGGCCAGGCCATCCCTCTACTCACCCACACCCCCTATTATTCTGCGGCGACTGCAGCCTCACACCGCAGCCGAACCAGTGAACCCTTGTACTCCTCTCTGCGTGGGCATCCACTGTCGCGTCTTCCCCGGCTCCGTGCCGTCCCCTTCCTAGGCCTCGCCGTCGTCCACCGCCGTGGTGCTCTCGGCGTAGCGTGGTCAGTGTGGTCAACGACCGACTTACATCGGAAGAGTACTATACGTGGAGAGGCTGACAGCTGGGTCCACGGCAGCCGCAAGGAAGTGCCACCTTATTACGCGCAAAATAATTATTCCTCTACCTGACAGCGGGGACCTACCAGACGGGCCACCGTATTTCCCAAAAAAAACGTTTCCCCTTACTGCTGGGACCCACCAGCTACATCTTCGCATGGAACGAAGTGCGTCCGGGCAAAAAAAACGATTCGCCCCCTGACTGCTGGACCCACCAGCTACATCTTCGCATGCAAGGAAGTGCCTGACAGTCGGGACCCACTTGGTTGAAGCGTACGTAGCATTGTCATTCTGGTCGCAAATGTGTACGTACATACTGGTGGATGTAGAGGCGCGCACGTGTCGTAGTAGAGGCGCGCATGTAGCATGTACACGTACGTACAGCGGCCAGTGTGCAAGAAAGAAAATACGGCCACATACGTACATACGGGCGGGGTCTCGAACGCCTACTCACACATACGTATGGCCAGGGCTCGTGTATATGGCTGGGCCGGAACGGAGAAACTGCGTCGTCGTCGTCGTGTTCATGGGGAGGCAACGGAATGCGTCGTGTTCATCGGGAGGCAATGGAATGCATCGTGTTCATCGGGAGGCAACGGAACACGTGGGAGCCAACCGGCTTGGATGGAACAGGCGATGGAAACAAGGCCTGGCATACCCCAGAACGGAGGAAATGGCCTTGTGTTCGACCAGCCATGTTCGAAACGGGATCCTATTCATCGGGAGGGGTCTGGCATACCGCAAAACGGAGGGAACAGACTTGTGTTGGACCTCCTACGGTCGAAACGGGGTCTTGTTGATCGGGAGGGGTGTGGCGTACCGCAAAACGGAGGAAACAAACTTCTGTTGGAGCGCTACGGTCGAAACGGGGGTCCTGTATTAGGAGGGATGTGGTGTACCGCAAAACGGGACTCCACGGGGTACTGTTCATCTCCACCGTTGACCTCCTCCAGCCTCCACGGGCCTCCACCGTCGACCTCCTCCAGCATCCACATGTGACTGTTCATCCACGGGCTCCTGTTCATCTAGTCTCCACCGCGCGCTACTCCACCGGCTACTGTTCAACCAACCCTCTCCACGGGCTACTGTTCAACCACCCCTCCACGGGCTACTGTTCATCCACCCCTCCACCGTCTACTGTTCATCCAGCCCTCCACTGGGTCGTCCTGTTCATCCAGCCCTCCACGGGGTCCTGTTCATCCAACCCCAACCGGCTCGATCGATCGGGATCATGTTCATCCAGAGGCAACGCCATGGGGTCCTGTTCATCCACCCCCACCGCTCACTGTTCATCCACCCCCCCCCCCCCCCGCAATGCTCAATGTTCATCCAGAGACAGCATCGATCGGCTTCAGTTAGCAGCAGTAGCAAAGGAATCGCTCGATCGGGTTCAGTAATGCGTAGCCTACAGTGCAATCGCTCGGGTTTAGTTAGAGCCCAACGCCTCGCTCGGGTTCAGTTAGAGCCAACGCCTCGCACACACGCACGCACGTGTACGAGAGAAACGCGCATCGCTCGGCCCCCACCACCCACCGTAACCGGGAACTCGCCGAAATTTTCCTCACCCTCGCTTCTACCATGGTTTTTTCTGTCATGGACGGCCCAAAGAATGTCATGCAGCTGCGTCTCCAGCCCGCCCAGGACGAAAAGCCCATTTTCTGTCATGATTTTTTGTCATAGAAGTAGGATCCCACCACATCTATGATGATACCGGGTTTTGTCACAATTATCGTCATAGAAGTGTCATAAGTATGACAGAAAAAAGTTTCGTTCGGCTCAAAATGTCACGGATGTGTCTTTTTTTTGTAGTGTGAGTGTGGGCAATAGGGGGGTCCTTCCCACACAACCGAGAAACGATCGGGGATATGCCCTCCTGGCACACACGCTCGGCAAAATGAGGTCCTGTGCGACCGGCGAGCCAGCAAATACGGTTATACGTACAGTAGTGCTAAAAAATACAATTATACAGGCGAAATCGTTTCCGGTCATAAGTACATCCCACACAGTCAGTATCTGCTAAACGTTTCCATTCATATATACATCCCACACAGTCAGTCCAAGGAAAACGTTTCCGTTCGCACGTACCTCACACACAATTACCCCATTAAATTGTTTGTGATAGCGTTGCCATCGCACACAATATTAACAATTTTAACGTTTGCGTTATTGAATGCATCACACATGGTGCGTAGAAGAAACTATGTGGCAAAGGTTGTCCATCACACACAGTTTTTATGTGGTAAACGTCTGCGCAAGGTGGCCTAAAAAGTTTTGAAGAGAATGTCGTGTGTCATTGTTAATCGATCCAACATGGTTTATTCCTAGAAATTGTGTGTGTTGCCTCAAGTCATCGCCCACGGTATTTTCTGAATACCCCTTTGCAATTGCAAAAACCAATTAGCAGGCTAATTCTCCATTAACAGGCTAATTAACCTATTATTAATAATCCATTTATTAATATAATTGACATTCATATTAAACACGTAATATATTTCATTCCCATAATGAGGAAGCGAGATTTCCTAATTGAAATACATCAGACTAAAACATGAAGTAGCTTTAGCATTCAGCTACCCCATTACACGACTGCACCAGCACCAAGTTTCAGATGCAACATCTAGAACCTTTCAAAATTAGCATCATAGACGGTACATACACAGATGCATCTCATCTGGAAAACTACTGAAGCGGAAGGCAAATATTGATCCTTTAGTGATGTTGAAGGTCTTTGCCACTTTAGGCCAGTGCCTGTGGATGATTGACTGTCCATCCTTCGTCCTCTTCAGGAACACTTCAGTATTGAACAGTGGGTGTTGTATGAATACCTTCCTCCCATCCTGACCATACGGGTGGTTTGAGAGGTAATCATCAGTGAACTGCTTTGGAAAGGCCTGAAAACAAGAATGTGCATAAATATCTTTGCTATATTGGAAATGGGGCAAAGGAATAAAAAGAACAAAAGTACAATAGTTAGTACCATCCTATAGTGAACTAAGGTCTTATTCATTATGCAGACAAAGATCTTCTTATTTTTTGTCGATAATTTATTTATCCTAACAATCTTTCTGAGTTTCTTGACTCGACTTATATTCATGGACAACTCATTTCCCCATATGCAAAAAGGGTCGAACAGTGGGTCAAAACCTCTGACAGCAGGACCTACATGTGCAAGACCAAATTTTTTAAAACCAAATATTAGAATGGTTCCTGCAATTGCACAATAATGTGCTATTAGACGAAGGACAATGCATGTGCAAATCTCGATTGTAAACCTCAGTGCGTCCCATTGCTTCCCTGCAACACATAAAAGGTAGTTAGTGATCTGGTTAAGTTAGGGTTTGCATGCTATTAGTAAAATATGTTGATGACAAATAAGCACATTGCAGATTCATTAGATTAATTCAAGCCACATGCAAAACCCATTTATCCAAACCAGGCATGATTAAGAACTAGGAAATATAGCAATTGTATATGTTTCCCATGTATTAAGTGCAGCCAAATTCGATTTATCCTCACATGCACAACAATACAAAATTCTACCCACGACAATTGGACATTGCATTGCAGAATTGAACCAAGCAGTTAACTAAAGACCTCAACAAATGAACCAAACATTAACTGAGCACCGCATTGCACAATATAACATACTCCTAATAGAAGATTAGACAGTTAACAAAACAAGGCATGCTTAACAACTTGGAAATATATCAATAATATTTTTTTCTCATGTATTTAGTACAACCAAATTCGATTTATTTCTCACATGGTATACAATAACAGAATGCACCCACAACAATTGAACATCGCATTGCAGAATGGAACCAAACAGTTAACTAAACACCACAACAAATGAACCAAAAGTTAACTGACCACCACATTGCACAATGTTAACATACTAGAAGATCAAACAGTTAACCAAACCAAGCATGCTTCAAAACTTGGAAATATAGCAATTGGATTTGTTTCTCATGTATTTTGTAAAAAAAACTGATTTATTTCTCACATGGAAGACAATACAAAATTGCACCCTGAAGAATTGAACATCACATTTGCAGAATTGAACCAAACAGTTAACTGAACATGACAACTTATTAACCAAATAGTTAATAAGTGAGCACCACATTGCACGACATATAGAACATATACACTAGAGCAACAGATTGCATGGTAAAAGTAGATAGCAAAATTCACTAGAATTTGTTAAGGAAAGTCAGTAGCTAGCAAACTGAACATGGATCCTTATAGTAGCTAATAAGACAAGCTACTCCTCATTGTCGGAGATATCGATGAAGATTGGCTCCTTGGACATGGAAGAGGGCGAGGCCTCCGCATCATGGGTGCCCTCGTCATAGTGGTGAGTTGCCTGAGCCACTCCTGGCACCAACCTTCTGGCTCTCGAGTTGAGGTAAGCACGTGCACGCTGAGAAAACACCTCGTAGTCTTCGTCGAAGGCACCGAGAGTGGCCTCGAGAAAACGCCACGAAATGTCATTTAAAGAAGCCAACCGCAAAGCGGCATCGGCGTGCGAGGCTCGTCGGTGGCCTCGACGGTGAGGTGCTACTCCAAGATCTGGGGGTCGACACGAATGGAAACCACCGCGACCTCATCAACGCGTGCAGCCGCGATTTGCTTCTCTGCTGCCAAATGCTCCTTGAACTACTGGCTATACTGCGTGCAACATGGCTTAGGGCGGAAGGCGAATGTTGATCCTTCAGTGATGTTGAAGGTCTTTGCAACTTTAGGCCAGTGCCGGTGGATGATTGACCGTCCATCCTTCGTCTTCTTCAGGAACACTTCAATATTGAACCATGGGTGTTGTATGAATACCTTCCTCGCATCCTGACCATACGGGTGGTTTGAGAGGTAATCATAAGTGAACTGCTTTGGAAGGCCTGAAAACAAGGATGTGCATAAATATCTTCTCTATATTGGAAATGGGGTAAAGGAATAAAAAGACAAAAGTATAATAGTTAGTACCATCCTGTAGTGAACTGATGTCTTCTTCATTGTGTGCAGACAAAGATCTTCCTATTTTTTGTCGCTAATTTCTTTATCCTAACAATGTTTCTGAGTTTCTTGACTTGACTTATATTCATGGACAACTCATTTCCACATATTCAAAAAGGGTGGAACAGTGAGTCAAAACCTCTGACAGCAGGACCTACATGTGCAAGACCAAATTTTTTAAAACCAAATATTAGAATGCTTCCTGCAATTGCACAATAATGTGCTATTAGACGAAGGACCATGCATGTGCAAATCTCAATTGTAAACCTCAGTGCTTACCATTGCTTCCCTGTAACACATATAAGGTAGTTAGTGATCTGGTTAAGTTATGGTTTGCATACTATTAGTAACATATGTTGATGACAAATAAGCACATGACAGATTCATTGGATTAATTCAAGCCACATGCAAAACCCATTTATCCCAACCAAGCATGATTAAGAACTAGGAAATATAGCAATTGTATATGTTTCCCATGTATTAAGTGCAGCCAAATTTGATTATTCCTCACATGCTCAACAATACAAAATTCTACCCACGACAATTGGACATTACATTGCAGAATTGAACCAAGCAGTTAACTAAACACCACAACAAATGAACCAAACATTAACTGAGCACCACATTGCACAATATAACATACTCCTAATAGAAGATCAGACAGTTAACCAAACCAAGCATGCTTAACAACTTGGAAATATATCAATTATATTTTTTTCATGTATTTAGTACAGCCAAATTCGATTTATTTCTCACATGGTATACAATAACAGAATGCACCCACAACAATTGAACATCGCATTGCAGAATGGAACCAAACAGTTAACTAAACACCACAACAAATGAACCAAACGTTAAATGAGCACCACATTGCACAATGTTAACATACTAGAAGATCAAACAGTTAACCAAACCAAGCATGCTTCAAAACTTGGAAATATAGCAATTGGATTTGTTTCTCATGTATTTTGTAAAAAAAAATTGATTTATTTCTCACATGGAAGACAATACAAAATTGCATCCTGAAGAATTGAACATCACATTTGCAGAATTGAACCAAACAGTTAACTGAACATGACAACTTATTAAACAAATAGTTAATAAGTGAGCACCACATTGCACGACATATAGAACATATACACTAGAGCAACAGATTGGATGGTAAAAGTAGATAGCAAAATTCACTAGAATTTGTTAAGGAAAGTCAGTAGCTAGCAAACTGAACATGGGTCCTTATAGTAGCTAATAAGACAAGCTACTCCTCATTGTCGGAGATATCGATGACGATTGGCTCCTTGGACATGGAAGAGGGCGAGGCCTCCGCATCATGGGTGCCCTCGTCATAGTGGTGAGTTTCCTGAGCAGCTCCGGGCACCAACCTTCTGGATCTCGAGTTGAGGTAAACATGTGCACGCTGAGAAAACACCTCGTAGTCTTCGTCAAAGGCATCGACAGTGGCCTCGAGAAAACGCCACGAAATGTCATTTAAAGCAGCCAACCTCGACGCAGCATCGGCGCGCGAGGCTCATCGGTGGCCTCGACGGTGAGGTGCTACTCCAAGATCTGGGGGTCGACACGAATGGAAACCACCGCGACCTCATCTGCGCGTGCAGCCGCGATTTGCTTCTCCGCTGCCAAATGCTCCTTGAACTACTGGCTATACTGCGTGCACCATGGCTTAGGGCGGAAGGCGAATATTGATCCTTCAGTGATGTTGAAGGTCTTTGCAACTTTAGGCCAGTGCCTGTGGATGATTGACCATCCATCCTTCATCCTCTTCAGGAACACTTAAATATTGAACCGTGGGTGTTGTATGAATACCTTCCTCGCATCCAGACCATACGGGTGGTTTGAGAGGTAATCATCAGTGAACTGCTTTGGAAAGGCCTGAAAACAAGGATGTGCATAAATATCTTCTCTATATTGGAAATGGGGTAAAGGAATAAAAAGACAAAAGTATAATAGTTAGTACCATACTGTAGTGAACTGATGTCTTCTTCATTGTGTGCAGACAAAGATCTTCTTGTTTTTTGTCGCTAATTTCTTTATCCTAACAACCTTTTTGAGTTTCTTGACTTGACTTATATTCATGGACAACTCATTTCCCCATATGCAAAAAGGGTCGAACAGTGGGTCAAAACCTCTGACAGCAGGACCTACATGTGCAAGACCAAATTTTCTAAAACCAAATATTAGAATGGTTCCTGCAATTGCACAATAATGTGCTATTAGACGAAGGACCATCCATGTGCAAATCTCGATTGTAAACCTCAGTGCTTCCCATTGCTTCCCTGTAACACATATAAGGTAGTGAGTGATCTGGTTAAGTTAGGGTTCGCATACTATTAGTAACATATGTTGATGACAAATAAGCACATTACAGATTCATCGGATTAATTCAAGCCACAGGGCAAAACCCATTTATCCAAACCAAGCATGACTAAGAACTAGGAAATATAGCAATTGTATATGTTTCCCCTGTATTAAGTGCAGCCAAATTCCATTATTCCTCACATGCACAACAATACAAAATTCTACCCACGACAATTGGACATTGCATTGCAGAATTGAACCAATCAGTTAACTAAACACCACAACAAATGAACAAAACATTAACTGAGCACCACATTGCACAATATAACATACTCCTAATAGAAGATCAGACAGTTAACCAAACCAAGCATGCTTAACAACTTGGAAATATATCAATTATATTTTTTTCATGTATTTAGTACAGCCAAATTCGATTTATTTCTCACATGGTATACAATAACAGAATGCACCCACAACAATTGAACATTGCATTGCAGAATGGAACCAAACATTTAACTAAACACCACAACAAACAAACCAAACGTTAAATGAGCACCACATTGCACATTGTTAACATACTAGAAGATCAAACAGTTAACCAAACCAAGCATGCTTCAAAACTTGGAAATATAGCAATTGGATTTGTTTCTCATGTATTTTGTAAAAAAATTGATTTATTTCTCACATGGAAGACAATACAAAATTGTGCCCTGAAGAATTGAACATCACATTTGCAGAATTGAACCAAACAGTTAACTGAACATGACAACTTATTAACCAAATACTCCCTCTGTTCCGTTATGTAAGGTGTATTATTTCTGGCACGGTGACCAAGGCATGAAATTATAGACATGTTAGGACTAAATTACCCTTAGCAAATATGTTGATTAGTGGTAAGTAAATCAATTAGTTCAGGAAAGTAAGAGATGCGTGCAATCTGCAGAGAGATACTTTCCTTCTTTTGCTACAAGGAGAGATACAGACAATCAGGAGGGAGATACTTTCCATTTTTAGGGAGGGCTAACAAGGGAATTATGAGGAATTAGAAGAAATGCACCTTACATTCTGGAATTTTATCAAAAACCAAATACACCTTATATAAAGGAACGGAGGGAGTAGTTAATAAGTAAGCACCACATTGCACGACATATAGAACATATACACTAGAGCAACAGATTGCAAGGTAAAAGTAGATAGCAAAATTCACTAGAATTTGTTAAGGAAAGTCAGTAGCTAGCAAACTGAACATGGGTCCTTATAGTAGCTAATACGACAAGCTACTCCTCATTGTCGGAGATATCGATGACGATTGGCTCCTTGGACATGGAAGAGGGCGAAGCCTCCGCATCATGGTTGCCCTCGTCATAGTGGTGAGTTGCCTGAGCCGCTCCAGGCACCAACCTTCTAGATCTCGAGTTGAGGTAAGCACGTGCACGCTGAGAAAACACCTCGTAGTCTTCGTCAAAAGCACCGACAGTGGCCTCGACAAAACGCTATGAAATGTCATTTAAAGCAGCCAACCGCGACGCAGTGTCGGTGCGCGAGGCTCATCGGTGGCCTCGACGGTGAGGTGCTACTCCAAGATCTGGGGGTCAACACGAATGGCAACCACCGCGACCTCATCCACGCGTGCAGCTGCGATTTGCTTCTCCGCTGCCAAATGCTCCTTGAACTACTGGCTATACTGCGTGCACCATGGCTTAGGGCGGAAGGCGATATTGATCCTTCAGTGATGTTGAAGGTCTTTTCAACTTTAGGCTAGTGCCTATGGATGATTGACCGTCCATCCTTCGTCCTCTTCAGGAACACTTCAATATTGAACCGTGGGTGTTGTATGAATACCTTCCTTGCATCCTGACCATACGGGTGGTTTGAGAGGTAATCATCAGTGAACTGCTTTGGAATGGCCTGAAAACAAGGATGTGCATAAATATCTTCTCTATATTGGAAATGGGGTAAATTAATAAAAATACAAAAGTATAATAGTTAGTACCATCCTATAGTGAACTGATGTCTTCTTCATTGTGTGCAGACAAAGATCTTCTTGTTTTTGTCGCTAATTTCTTTATCCTAACAATCTTTATGAGTTTCTTGACTTATCTTATATTCATGGACAAGTCATTTCCCCATATGCAAAAAGGTTCGAACAGTGGGTCAAAACCTCTGACAGCAGGACCTAGATGTGCAAGACCAAAATTTTTAAAACCAAATATTAGAATGGTTCCTGCAATTGCACAATAATGTGCTATTAGACGAAGGACCATGCATGTGCAAATCTCGATTGTAAACCTCAATGCTTCCCATTGCTTCCCTGCAACACATATAAGGTAGTGAGTGATCTGGTTAAGTTAGGGTTCGCATACTATTAGTAACATATGTTGATGACAAATAAGCACATTACAGATTCATCGGATTAATTCAAGCCACATGCAGGTGGGCTCGGTGGCTCCCCTGGGCTGGGCGGCGCCCCAAGCTGACCTCGCCTTTGGCCCCGAGGATCACCCTGTCGCCACGACGGGAGCAGGTGCATTCCCAATGCTCTGCACTGCCACCATCTGCCACGTGGCGATCACCAAGACCCTCAGCGACGGCGGAGCCGGCCTCAACGTGCTCTCCCTAGAGTCGTTCGGCCTGCTCCACGTACATCCCAGGCGGCTTCGCCCCACCAAGCCTTTCTCCGGAGTTAGAGACGGCTCCACCAGCCCCTGGGGCAGATCCGCCTCCCTGTCACCTTTGGGACCCGTGACAACTACCGCACCGAGCTCGTCGACTTCGACATCGCCAAGATCAACCTGCCGTACAACGCTATTCTGGGATACCCAGCCTTGGCACAGTTTATGGCTGCGACCCATCCCGCGTACAACCTCATGAAGATGTCGGGAAGCAACGGTGTCCTCACGGTGGCGGGGGACACCAAAGGCGCGCTGCAGGCCCTCAAGCTCGCTTTCAAGACAGCAGCGACCATGATACCCGGCAAGAAGGAGGATCAAGAGGCCCCAGAAGCAGCGCCGCCCAAGAAGAAGCAGTTGTTCTCCCAGGACCGAGCCGAGACTAAGCAAGTGCCAGTCTGCGAGGACAGGACGGCCAGCACCACCTTCACCATAGGGGTTGGCCTCCCTCAGAACCAAGAGGAGGCATTGATCAACTTTTTGCGAGCCAACCAGGATGTATTCGGCTAGGAACCCAAACACCTGGCCGGGGTCCCAAGGGGGATATTACAACACCATCTGAGAGTATGCCCAAATGTGCGACCGGTGAAGCAGAGGTCTCGCCGGCAGTCCACCGAGAAGCAGGCCTTCATCATCCAAGAAACACGTAAGCTACAAGCGGCAGGGGTCATCAGAGAGGTGCGGTACCTATAGTGGCTGGCGAACCCCGTCATCGTCCCCAAGAAAGGAGGGAAGGAGCCCATGTGTGTCAACTTCACCAACCTCAACAAGGCCTACCCTCAAGATCCCTTCCTGCTCTCTTGCATCGACCAGATCGTCGACTCCACCGCCGAGTGCGACCTGTTGTGCTTCCTGGACGCCTTCTCCAACTACCACCAGATCAAGATGGCCGTGGAAGATGTGGAGAAGACGGCATTCCTCACCCCATGCGGGGTGTACTGCTACACCTGCCTGCCCTTTGAGCCGCGCAACGCTGGAGCAACCTTCCAGCAGTTGATGCACATCACCCTGGGTTCGCAGCTCGGGAGAAACGCAGAGGCCTACGTCTATGATATAGTGGTGAAGGCTCGGGAGGCCAGGACTCTAATAGAAGATCTGGAGGACACATTCGCGAGCCTGCACATGGTGGATCTTTGGCTTAACCCCAAGAAGTGTGTGTTTGGGGTCCCCTCCGGCAAGCTGCTAGGCTTCTTGGTATCGCACAGAGGGATCAAGGCTAACCCGGAAAAGGTCAAGGAAATAGAAGACATGAACCCCCCATAGACCCTGAAGGAGATGCAGAACCTGGCTGGCTGCGTAACCTCACTTGGACGCTTCATTTCCAAGCTGGGGGAGCGCACCCTCCCGTTTTTCAAGCTGATGAAAAGGAAGGAGCCATTCGAGTGGACCCCCGAGGCAGACGCAGCCTTCCAGGACCTCAAAAGATATCTGACCAGTCCGCCCGTGATGGTGGCACTGCGCCCTCTCGAGCCCTTGGTGCTCTATCTGGCAACAACCCCGCACTCAGCACGCGCCGCCCTTGTGGCACTAAGGAAGGAGCGCCCAGTCAAGAAGCCACAGCAGGAAGCACAACCAGCAAGTAAAGTGCAGCACACCCCGGGGAAGGCATCTAAAGTCTCGGCAGGCGCAGCGGTCAACATTCCCCCTAAGGCCACAAATGACCCAGTGCTTTCGAGGCTCCGGAGCACATGCCTCATGAGGCCAAAAGGGACATGTGCCCTCGTGAATAACAAGATTCTGCTGATGCCTCCCCCTCGTCGAGCACCCCGTTTACTTCGTCAGCGTAGTACTGGGGGAGGCCCGGACACGCTATCCCATGCCACAGAAGCTCTTGCTCGCACTTCTAGTCGCCTCCAGGAAGCTGCGCCACTACTTTCAAGGCCACCCCATCAGAGTTGTCTCAGTGTACCCGCTAGAGAGGGTGCTCCGGAGCCCAAACGCGGCCGGGCGAGTTGCTGAATGGAACATTGAGCTTCAAGCATTTGATCTCGAGTTCAGTACCACCAGGGTCATCAAGGGTGTGGCCCTCGCTGACTTCGTGGCCGAGTGGACCGACGCTCCATACCATGATGTAAGCGAGGACTACTCCCTCTTGCCAGGAGACGAAGAGCCGGACGGATGGATCATGTACTTCGACGGGGAGTTTGCTCAACAAGGCGCAGGGGCAGGGGCCATCCTCATCTCGCCCACTAAGGACAAGCTTTGCTATGCAGGACAACTCTGCTTTCAGCAGGGCGAGAAGGTCTCCAACAACAACGCAGAATTCGAAGGCTTGCTCACCGGGCTCAGGGCCTCGGCCGCGCTGGGGGTAAAGCGCCTCACCATCAAGGGCGACTCTCAGCTTCTCGTCAATTTCTCCAACAAGGAATACATGCCTAAGGACGAACACATGGGGGCGTACTGATAACCCACAAGTATAGGGGATCGCAACAATTTTCGAGGGTAGAGTATTCAACCCAAATTTATTGATTTGACACAAGGAGAGCCAAAGAATATTCTCAAGTATTAGCAGTTGAGTTGTCAATTCAACCACACCTGGATAACTTAGTATCTGCAGCAATGTATTTAGTAGAAAAGTAGTATGATAATAATGGTAACAGTGGCAAAAGTAACGATAGCAGTTTTGTAGTAATTGTAACAGTAGCAACGGTAAAGTAAATAAGCAAAGCACAATATGTGAAAAGCTCGTAGGCAATGGATCAGTGATGGATAATTATCTCGGATGCGATTCCTCATGTAATAGTTATAACATAGGGTGACACAAAACTAGCTCCAGTTCATCAATGTAATGTAGGCATGTATTCTGAATATAGTCATACGTGCTTATGGAAAAGAACTTGCATGACATCTTTTGTCCTACCCTCCCGTGGCAGCGGGGTCCTAATGGAAACTAAGGGATATTAAGGCCTCCTTTTAATAGAGTACCGGACCAAAGCATTGGCAGTTAGTGAATACATGAACTCAAACTACGGTCATCACCGAGAAGTATCCCGATTATTGTCACTTCGGGGTTGTCGGATCATAACACATAATAGGTGACTATAGACTTGCAAGATAGGATCAAGAACTCACATATATTCATGAAAACATAATAGGTTCAGATCTGAAATCATGGCACTCGGGCCCTAGTGACAAGCATTAAGCATAGCAAAGTCATAGCAACATCAATCTCAGAACATAGTGGATACTAGGGATCAACCCCTAACAAAACTAACTTGATTACATGGTAAATCTCATCCAACCAATCACCGTCCAGCAAGCCTATGATGGAATTACTCACGCACGGCGGTGAGCATCACGAAATTGGTGATGGAGGATGGTTGATGATGACGGTGACGAATCCCCCTCCCCGGAGCCCCGAACGGACTCCAGATCAGCCCTCCTGAGCGAGATCAGGGCTTGGCGGCTGCTCCCTATCGTATAACGCGATGAAACTTTCTCTCTGATTTTTTTCTCCGTGAAACCAAATATATAGAGTTGGAGTTGAGGTCGGTGGAGCTCCAGGGGGCCCATGAGGCAGGGGGGCACGCCCCCCACTCTCGTGGACAGGGTGTGGGCCCCCTGGCCATAATTCTTTCGCCAGGATTTTTTATATTTTCCAAAAGTTATCTCAGTGGATTTTCAGGTCATTCCGAGAACTTTTGTTTTCTGCACAATAAATAACACTGTCGGTGTCAAAACCGGCGGATCTCGGGTACGGGGTCCCGAACTGTGCGTCTAGGCAGATGGTAACAGGAGACAAGGGACACAATGTTTTTACCCAAGTTCGGGCCCTCTCGATGGAGGTAAAACCCTACTCCTGCTTGATTGATATTGACGATATGGGTAGTACAAGAGTGGATCTACCACGAGATCAAGGAGGCTAAACCCTAGAAGCTAGCCTATGGTATGATTGTTGTAATGGTTGTTCGTCCTACGGACTAAAGCCCTCCGGTTTATATAGGCACCGGGGAGGGCTAGGGTTACACAGAGTCGGTTGCAATGGTAGGAGATCTACATATCCGTATTGCCAAGCTTGCCTTCCACGCCAAGGAAAGTCCCATCCGGACATGGGAGAAGTCTTCAATCTTGTATCTTCATAGTCTTGGAGTCTGGCTGACGATGATAGTCCGGCTGTCCGGACACCCCCTAGTCCAGGACTCCCTCAATAGCCCCTGAGCAGGCTTCAATGACGATGAGTCCGACTGTGGGGACCCCGACTCATAAGTCGTGATCACCGATTGCACGTGTACAGTGATCCTAGAGATCAATGCTCACTGAACACACAGAAGCTGAATAACAAGAGTCTTACATCCATACATACCGTATTACACAAGTAGGACCATTATGGTCGAGTCTTGAGTATAACATTGCAGCGGAAATCTTCGTCGATAACTTGGACCTATGCCATCTGCCTTAACCCTACAGGCATTCTGACTGGGAAACGTCCTAGCTCGCATGTTCGTCATCGAAGTATTCTCCATCATATCCTGTTCTTTCATGCCTGGTCAATAAAATAATCAGTGGCAAGCCAATGAGTACTTTGAATGTACTCGCAAGCAACCCATGTTTTGGTTCAAGATGTAACAATGCATGATATAGGTAAATTTTTGCAGAAAGCTAGTTTTGAGTGCAATGACACGTTCAACAACTTGTAAGACATGCATCAAGAGAATTCAAGTAACCATGAGGACAGGTTACAGATATCAACATAAATAGAGTGGGCACCAACCCATCTCAATCACGTCAAGTCCTTTGACTTGACCCAAGTAGTTATCCAAACACACACACTGGTTTGTAAACTCTGGACATAGTTTAAGCAACACCGCCCAACCGTCCTTGTCTATGGACATGGCTATTTGAATAGTTTTACACTCTGCAGAGGTTGCACACTGTACCCACAAGATCCGGGGAACTTCCGTGTCGTCCACGACCCGCGATACCTCAAGTACCTAGGGTAAGCACCCGATCACTACCTTTCCCTAGACGACACTAACATGGAGTCCACTCGATTGGTAGTAACCCCCGTGCCTAACATTTCACATCATAAAGTTGTGGAGCCTCGCTCCCATATTCATCACATACCACAAGCACGGGGTACCAACGGTGTGTCCGGTGCCCTGTAAAAACAGTCATGGCCGCCCTACCTGGCACGACCCCGTCCCGAGAGAGAGCACCAACTCTCCCCCGTCACTAGTAATGCGGGCTCCAAGCTAGTATCGACCTAGGTAATCAATAATGCCCTTTCCCATATAAGGGTAGAGTGGTTGCGCATGTAAGGTTGGGACAGTCATCAAATCTTAAATCTAATCCGTTTTCGAAAACAACACACACACTTGCCTCGGTACACCACTTCGTCATCAAGTGGTTACCCATCTCATCGTCTCCCTCGGGCATAAGTGGCACCCTACGAGGTTTTCGAAAAGTCCTTTGAAATTACTTTGTCTCCTCCACCATGCATATACCCATCCCTTTTTGCGTAGCATCTACTTTAGCATCCTATCTACTCCCACCGGCATAACCCTCATAAGAAGGTAGGGTCGTGCACAATGCAAGTATCAACGAGGAAGTACAGTGGCAAACCATCAAAGTGGTTACCACCTCATCATGATTCCGTTGCAACAACAATATGGTGCTATATGACATGCATAAAAAGGTTTCATAGACATGGTCAAAGGGCTGCTTGCCTGGTTCATCAGAGTCTTGAAATCTTCTGGTCCTTCTCCAAGTACTCCGTCTACTTCATCAACTAACGTCGGAAACAAACACAATAAGCAACACAACAAGGCAGGAAATAAAAGTGCTCTAAAAATGTGAGTTGGACTTTTCTAGGATATCTCTGGTTATATGAAAAATAACCAAAGTGGTTTCATTGGAATTGGATCAGTGGATATCTCTGAACATTTTGATATGATGGAATCAAGGGGTTTATGGATTTGTAAGAAGTGTACAGAAATATACCTTTGGAAAATGAGCAAAGATACTCATTTAACAAAGGATGATTTTAGAAGCATCTAGGATTTGGTTTCACTGGATTTGGAGTTCAAATGAATTTCTTACGAATTTGCAAAGTTGACAAATATGAAGAAATGGCTCATTATTTTGTGGGGTGCAGAGAGTATTAGTAAAAATGTTCAAAAACTAAGTTTTGAACTTAGATGCATCTAAGAATTTGAATCATGGCATTTGGATGAAGTTTGAGCTCTCTGTGATTTTCTAAAGTTCATCACAGAAATAGGAAAAATAGGATTTGGTAAATATTTGTGAAGAAAAGGTCTCTGGAAAAATGTGCATGTTGCATCACCAGGTAGACCATGATTTATAGAGTTACTAGAAATTTGAATCATCAAATTTGGAGCTAATTTGATTTGTTTATGGATTTTACAACTGTTCAAGAAAGAAAAAGGGAAAAGGTCTTTACCCAAACGGGTTGGATCTGGGCGGCGACAACGTGCACTAGGCGTGACTTAGCGGCACGGCGCCATTGGGCCGGCCCAGCGGGCGACAGGGGCGACGTCGAAGGTGCACTTCGCTGATGCCGTTTCCACTTAAACGGCGGGGCCCGCTGCTGGGTCGCTGACGCGCGGGTCCCAGCTGCAGGCCGCCTTCAACCTCCCGTGCGGCGCGACGGGAAACAGAGGAGGCGAGGCCGAGCGGCGCCGGCGCTCTCCCCGGCGGCACCGACCACCTCCGTGGGCGCCCGGCACACCGGCGTGCTCGGGGGAGTGTGACGCATCCTCCGAGGTACTCCACGGGCGCGGGGGCGGTCTGAGGTGAGCGCCCCGTCGTCCATGGCGGAGGGGGCCGACGGTGAGGTTCAGCATGGCGAGGCAGACTCGGGGAGGAGGAACTGGAGCTCGGGGTGAGTCAGTGGTGGTGATGATAGGGCGCTGGAGTGGCTAGGTGGGAGAGAGAGTGGCTGAGGCACCTGGATTTGAGCAGCGGCCGGCGGCTTGGCTCTGGCCTAGGAGGGGGATGGAGAGCGCGAGGAGGGGAGTGGGTTGGTCCAGGGGGGTCACGGGAGGGAGAGAGGGCCAAAGGAGTAGAGAGGAGGCTCGGGGGTGGCCTTAAATAGAAGGGGGCGAGGTGCACCGTGGCTCGTGCGCCGACGAGCTCCTAGCCATTGCTGGAGGCCATGGGGGTGCGCGTGGGCGTGTCTGGGGTGTTCGTGGGTGAGGGAGTCCTGGACTAGGGGGTGTCCGGACAGCCGGACTATCATCGTCCGCCGGACTCCAAGACTACGAAGATACAAGATTGAAGACTCTGTCCCGTGTCCGGATGTGACTTTCCTTGGCGTGGAAGGCAAGCTTGGCGATACGGATATGTAGATCTCCTACCATTGTAACCGACTTTGTGTAACCCTAGCCCTCTCCGGTGTCTATATACACCGGAGGGCTTTAGTCCGTAGGACATAACCTCCATTACAACAATCATACCATAGGCTAGCTTCTAGGGTTTAGCCTTCTTGATCTCGTGGTAGATCCACTCTTGTACTACCCATATTATCAATATTAATCAAGTAGGACGTAGGGTTTGACCTCCATCAAGAGGGCCCGAACCTGGGTAAAACATTGTGTCCCTCGTCTCCTGTTACCATCCGCCTAGACGCACAGTTCGGGAACCCCTACCCGAGATCCACCGATTTTGACACCGACATTGGTGCTTTCATTGAGAGTTCCTCTGTGTCCTCACCGATAGGCTCGATGGCTTCTTCAATCAACAACAACGCTGTCCAGGGTGAGACTTTTCTCCCCGGACAGATCTTCGTATTCGGCGGCTTCGCACTGCGGGCTAATTCACTTGGCCATCTGGAGCAGATCGAAAGCTACGCCCCTGGCCGTCAGGTCAGGTTCAGAAGCCTAAACTTCATGGCCAGCATCCGTGGGGACTTGATCTTCGACGGCCTCGAGCCACAGCCGAGCGTGCCACACTGTCACGATGGGCATGATCTAGCTCTACCGCCGGACAGTGCCTTGGTGGCCGCACACGAATCCGCTCCGGCCCTTAGTCCGGAGCCGATGGAGCCGAACACTAACCTTGTCCCTTGCAAAGCTCGTGAATCCGAGGTGCCGGACTCCCTGCCGGACTCCGAACCTCCCGCGCCCCTGCCAATCGAATCTGATTGGGCGCTGGTCATGGAGTTCACCGCCGCGGACATCTTCCAACACTCGCCCTTTGGCGACATCCTAAATTCGCTAAAACATCTCTCGCTATCCAGAGAGACCTGGCCGGACTATGGCCAGGACGGTTGGGATACGGACGACGAAGAAATTCAAGGCCCACCCACCTCCCACTTTGTAGCCACTATCAACGATCTAACCGACATGCTAGACTATGACTCCGAAGACATCGACGGTATGGACGACGATGCCGGAGACGAACAAGAACCAGCGCCTACAGGGCACTGGAAGACCACCTCGTCATATGACATATACATGGTGGACACCCCAAAAGAGGGGGACGGCGAAGAAGCAGCGGAGGCAGATTCCTCAAAGAAACAGCCCAAGCGCCAACGTCAGCGGCGCCGCTCTAAATCCCGCCACAGCAAGAATGGAGATTCCGGCACAAGAGATAATAATACCCCAGAAAGTGTCGAAGACAATCCCCTCCAGCAAGATTCAGCGCAGGAGGATGCAGAAGCAAGCCCTCACGAGAGAGCGGCAGATGAAGAGGTCGAGGATGATAATTACATACCTCCCTCCGGAGACGAGGCAAGCCTCAACGATGACGAATTCGTCGTGCCCGAGGACCCCGTCGAACAAGAGAATTTTAAACGCAGGATTATCGCCACGGCAAATAGCCTAAAGAAAAAGTAGCAGCAGCTTCAAGCTGATCAGGACCTGCTGGCCGATCGATGGACCGAGGTCCTCGCGGCCGAAGAGTACGAACTCGAACGCCCCTCCAAAAGCTACCCAAAACGCAAGTTGCTCCCCCGATTAGAGGAGGAAGCATACATACCTTCATCACCAGTGCACAATACGGCCGACCGACCACCTCGTGGTCGCGACAGAGAGGCATCTAGACCCTCCACCAAGATCGTACCCCGGCATCACTCCAAAAGTACGAAGCCAAGAGGGAACGCGCCGGACTTGCGAGATATATTGGAGGACAAAGCAAGGCAATCCAGATCCATCTATGGATCACGTGGGCGCCCCACGACCCACAACGAATACCGTCGCGCCGGATACAATAACTCCGGCCGGGCCGAACATAGCAGACAACGCTCACTCGAGCTACGTCATGATATTGCTCAATATAGAGGCGCCGCACACCCGCTATGCTTCACTGACGAAGTAATGGATCATCAAATCCCTGAAGGGTTTAAACCCGTAAAAATTGAATCCTACGATGGCACAACAGACCCCGCGGTTTGGATCGAAGATTATCTCCTTCACATCCATATGGCCCGCGGCGACGACCTCCATGCCATCAAGTATCTCCCACTCAAGCTTAAAGGACCAGCTCGGCATTGGCTTAACAGCTTGCCCGCAGAGTCAATTGGGTGTTGGGAAGACCTGGAAGCCGCATTCCTCGACAACTTCCAGGGCACATATGTGCGACCACCAGACGCCGATGACCTAAGCCACATAATTCAGCAGCCAGACGAATCGGCCAGACAGTTTTGGACACGGTTCTTAACAAAGAAAAATCAAATCATCGACTGTCCGGATGCAGAGGCCCTAGAAGCCTTCAAACATAACATCCGCGACGAGTGGCTAGCCCGGCACCTAGGACAGGAAAAGCCGAAATCCATGGCAGCCCTCACATTTCTAATGACCCGCTTCTGTGCGGGAGAGGACAGCTGGCTAGCTCGCAGCAACAACCTCAGTAAAAATTCTGGCAGTCCGGATACCAAGGACCACAATGGCAGGTCGCGTCGAAGCAAAAATAAACGCCGCATTAACGGCGACGACAAGGAGGATACGGCAGTCAACGCCGGATTCCGAGGCTCTAAACCCGGTCAGCGGAAGAAGCCATTCAAAAAAACCACTCCGGGTCCGTCCAACTTGGACCGAATACTCGACCGCTTATGCCAGATACATGGCACCCCCGAAAAGCCAACTAATCACACCAACAGAGATTGTTGGGTATTCAAGCAGGCAGGCAAGTTAATTGCCGAAAACAATGACAAGGGGCTGCACAGCGACGATGAGGAAGAGACCCAACCGCCAAACAATAGAGGACAGAAGGGTTTCCGCCCACAAGTGCGGACGGTGAATATGATATACGCAACCCATATACCCAAGAGGGAGCGGAAGCGTGCACTAAGGGACGTATATGCGATGGAGCCAGTCGCCCCGAAGTTCAATCCATGGTCCTCTTGCCCGATCACTTTCAATCGAAGAGACCATCCGACCAGTATCCGCCATGGCGGATTCGCCGCATTGGTTTTAGACCCAATCGTCGATGGATTTCACCTCACGAGAGTCCTGATGGACGGCGGCAGTAGCCTGAACCTGCTTTATCAGGATACAGTGCGCAAGATGGGCATAGACCCCTCAAGGATTAAACCTACAAAGACGACCTTCAAAGGCGTCATACCAGGTGTTGAGGCCAATTGTACAGGCTCAGTCACCCTGGAAGTGGTCTTCGGATCCCCGGACAATTTCCGGAGCGAGGAGTTAATCTTCGACATAGTCCCGTTCCGCAGCGGCTATCACGCTCTGCTCGGACGAACCGCGTTTGCAAAGTTCAACGCGGTGCCGCATTAAGCATACCTCAAGCTCAAGATGCCAGGCCCTCGTGGAGTCATCACGGTCAACGGAAATACGGAACGCTCCCTCCGAACGTAGGAACATACAGCGGCTCTTGCGGCAGAAGTACAAAGCAGCCTTCTAAGGCAATTTTTGAGTCCGGCCATTAAACGGCCGGACACGGCCAAACGGGCCCGGAGCAACATCAACCAAGACCACCTGGCACGTTCCGAGCGCGCGTAGCAATGCGGCCCCAACCCCAGCCCTCGCATAATTGCAAAACCAACTCTCCGCGTACATCATTACGCTCTGGAGATACCATGGGCCTAGGGGGAGGGGCACGACCACAACAGACCCAGAGTGCGGCTCGACCGCACCAGGGGCTCCCAAGTGTGTCGCTCTTTTTTATCATTTTTTCTTCTTTGTATACACAGGACTCCGTTCACCAGAGGCCCTGTCCGGCGGTGAAACCGCCGAATTCACGATACAACAGCCAGGACGGGAAGAAGGTTGCGGTTAACATTCAGGTGGTCTCCATTACGAGCATTAAATTCGATTATGTACACCAGTCTACAGCCCACTCCTGGAGGGGGACATGCTTATTTAGTCAAATCCCTTGCTTACCGCACTATTTGTATCCTTCCGCACTTATAGCAGAATTCCTTGAATAAATAATGCAGCATTTTTTGCCTGTTATTGCATTACTTTACACACATGTTCATTAATGACATCTCACACCCGTATATTTTGGTACGGCCGAATACACCAGGGGCTTATGTTCCCCGCATTATGGTGTGATAAGTCCGAACACTTTCACAAGTGCGGCACCCCGAACTTATAGCATTATATGAATCGGCTCCGAATCATGTCTTGGGTCAATAGTTGGGTTTGCCCGGCTCCCACATTTTGGTGCCTTACGTTCCATTCTGTCGGCTAAGGTGGCACTGGGAGAACCACTGCGATTGCGCCCCGGTTGAGCTGGGCGAGCGCCTCAGTGGAGAAAGCTAAAACTGACTGGCATGATAAGGCGAGAGACTGGTTGCTGTTCGAGAGGTCTTTTCGGGTCCCTAAAGACCTATGCCGCTTCGAGCGAAGTACCGGATAATGTCCAACGAAGGCGTGGATAGCGCCCCGAGTTCGGTCTTCCGAATACTAGGGGCTTCGCCAAAATTTAAAATTATAGAATTCTATGGCTAAGTGAGAGTGTTCAAGCATTATAAGTCCGGTCGCCTTGTTCGTTGTGTTGAGGGATTCCCTAGATGGACTCAAAAATGGGAACAAGAGTGCTCAAGTTTATCCCGAACACCCCAGCACTCGTGGCTTGGGGGCTGAAGCCAACGACTTGCCATCTCTCAGATTTTATGAACGGCCGCATAGAAGGTAATATTTTAAATTAAACAAGTGTTGCGTAGCGCATATGAACAAAGTTTTCAGCGCACAGGATAATACATAACGAGTTTACTCAATAATTACATCTCTGGAGCACTCATCCGCAATATTGCGGGCACCCTTCAGGACTGTCTTATAATACATTTCGGGCGTACGATACTCCTTGCCCGCTGGCGGTGGGTCAGTAAGAAGCCTCTCCGCATCCAGCCTGCCCCGGTGCACCTTTGCGCGGGCAAGGGCCCGACGAGCACCTTCAATACAGGCAGAGCGCTTGATGACATCCACCCAGGGGCACGCATCCACCAGCCGCCGCACGAGGCCGAAGTAGCTCCCAGGCATGGCCTGTCCAGGCCACAGCCGGACTATAAGGCCCTTCATGGCCTCCTCAGCTACCTTGTGGAGTTCGACCAGTTGCTTCAGCTGGTCGCTAGGGGGCACCGGATGGCCGGCCTCACCGTACTGAGACCAGAAGACCTTCTCCGTTGAGCTCCCCTCCTCGCCACGGTAGAATGTGGCAGCGTCGGATACACTGCGAGGCAGATCTGCAAACGCCCCTGGAGAGCTCCGAATTCGGGCAAGTGTCAGGTAGTTTACATTAACATGCTTGCTTTGCATGAAAAATGCCTTACCTGCCACTATTTTCTTCATATCCTCAACTTCCTGAAGGGCCTTACGGGCCTCGGCCTTGGCGGACTTGGCACTTTCGAGAGCCGAGGCGAGCTCGGACTCTCGAGTCTTTGAGTCGCGCTCCAAACTCTCATGCTTCTCCACGAGAGCCTGGAGCTCTTGCCGCACCTCCGCCACCCGTGCATCCTGCTTTTATCGCTCTGCCCGTTCCGCGTCCGCATTGCGTTCGGCCGCGGACACAGCCTCCTTCAGGGCTGCCACCTCATTTGTGGCCCCTGCAGTACCCATATTATCCTTGTTAATTTTATTGCAACCGAAATCCTTTTCTGTAAGGTAAAAATTCAAAGTGGTGCTACTCACCTTCTTTGTCCTCGAGCTGCCTCTTGGCATGGCCGAGCTCTCGCTCGGACCGCTCGAGATCTTGCTTTAATGCACCAACCTCTGCAGTCAGTGCGGCAGAGGTCAGCAGCACAGCCTACAAACCCATATTGACATAATTTATTAGCAACCCTGCGTATATCTTTTTAGATCCTCAGTCCGGCTTTTCTTTCCGAACACCGAACCGAGCATCAGGGGCTACTGTCTATGCGGTATTACATTACATAATTTTAACTTCTTACCTCAAAGCCTGTTAGAAGGCTACTGCAGGCTTCGGTCAGCCCGCTCTTGGTGAGCTGAACCTTCTGAATCACCGCACTCATAACAGTGCGGTGTTCTTCCTCGATGGAAGCGCCTTTGAGCGCCTCCAGCAAGTTGTCCGGCGCCTCCGGTTGGACTTGTTGTTAATAGTTCGACCCTAAGCGGGTTTTAATCTCCCTTTTCCTTTGACAGGAATGGATGAAGAAGGCCGAGCAGCTCATCTTCCCGGCTCCCATGCCAGAAGACCCAGTGGACGCCCGTCTAGCGGGGCTACTGGTCCCGGCACCGCACGTGGTGCCGGAGAAGAAGGCCAAGAAGGTGGCTACGGGCACTCGAAAGAGTTCCCGTTTTCAGGTGTCCGACGAATCCGAGGCGGACTCCTCCCCCGAAGATGAGGAGGAGGAAGAAGACTCTCTCCCAGAGGAGGGAGAGAGGAAGAGGAAGGCTTCCCCAACAGGGGAGGCCGAAGGGTCCGAAAGAGGAAGATCTATTCCCCCGGACAGCTCCGCCAACACCAACGTTGGCGGTGAAGAGTGGCCCTCAAGGCCCAGGCCTCAGGCGAGATCGTAAGTATCCGGATCCCTCAATGATCTGCAATTTCTTTTGTGTCACATAGTGTCCTTCTAATGCCGCATACTACCTGTAGTCCGGCTAATAATGATCTTCCCGCTTCATCGAGCGGGTTGTTGGCTCCGTCGGATGTGGATTCCATCCCGACTGCCTCCACCCCTCGCACCGATGAGGACGTCGAGGTGGGATCCCGGAAGGGGAACCATCAGGAGGAGGCTCCTGAGGCGCCGCAAGGCAGCCTCCCGGACTTTGCGCCGGACTCTACGCCGGAACCAGCAGTGGTTCCAGAGTCCGGCAGGCGACCCCTTCGTAAGAAGGGCAAGACCGTGACACCGGACAACTCACATTTATGAGTGCGGTGATTCAGAGGCGCCGAACAACTTGCTGGAGGCGCTCAAAGGCGCTTCCATCGAGGAAGAACACCGCACTATTATGAGTGCGGTGATTCAGAAGGTTCAGCTTGCCAAGAGCGGGCTGACCGAAGCCTGTAGTAGCCTTCTAACAGGCTTTGAGGTAAGAAGTTAAAATTATGTAATGTAATACCGCATAGACAGTAGCCCCTGATGCTCGGTTCGGTGTTCGGAAAGAAAAGCCGGACTGAGGATCTAAAAAGATATACGCAGGGTTGCTAAAAACTATGTCAATATGGGTTTGCAGGCTGCGCTGCTGACCTCTGCCGCACTGACTGCGGAGGTCAGTGCTTTGAAGCAGGACCTCGAGCGGTCCGAGCAAGAGCTCGGCCATGCCAAGAAGCAGCTCGAGGACAAAGAAGGTGAGTAACACCACTTTGAATAGTTACCTTATAGAAAAGGATTTAGGTTGCAATAAAAATAACAAGGATAACGTGGGTACTGCAGGGGCCACGAACGAGGTGGCAACCCTGAAGGAGGCTGTGTCCGCGGCCGAACGCAATGCGGCCGCGGAACGGGAAGAGCGAGAGAAGCAGGAGGCGCGGGTGGCGGAGGTGCGGCAAGAGCTCCAGGCTCTCATGGAAAAGCACGAGAGTTTGGAGCGTGACTCGAAGACTCGAGAGTCCGAGCTTGCCTCGGCTCTCGAAAGTGCCAAAGCCGCCAAGGCCGAGGCCCATAAGGCCCTTCAGGAGGTTGAGGACGTGAAGAAAATAGCGGTGGGTAAGGCATTTTTCATGCAAAGCAAGCATGTTAATGTAAACTACCTGACACTTACCCGAATTCGGAGCTCTCCAGGGGCGTTTGCAGATCTGCCTCGCAGTGTGTCCGATGCCGCCGCATTCTACCGAGCCAAGGAGGGGAGCTCAACGGAGAAGGTCTTCTGGTCTCAGTACGCTGAGGCCGGCCATCCAGTGCCCCCTAGCGACCAGCTGAAGCAGCTGGTCGAGCTCCACAAGGTAGCCGAGCAGGCCATGAAGGGCCTCATAGTCCGGCTGTGGCCTGGAGAGGCCATGCCTGGGAGCTACTTCGGCCTCGTGCGGCGGCTGGTGGATGCGTGCCCCTCGGTGGAGGTCATCAAGCGCTCCGCCTGTATTGAAGGTGCTCGTCGGGCCCTTGCCCGCGCAAAGGTGCACTGGGGCAGGCTGGATGCGAAGAGGCTTATCACTAACGCGCTGCCAGTGGGCAAGGAGTATCGTACTCCCGAGATGTACTATAAGACTGTCCTGAAGGGTGCCCGCAAGATTGCGGATGAGTGCCCCAGAGATGTAATTATTGAGTAAACTCGCTATGTGTTATCCTGTGTGCTGAAAACTTTGTTCATATGCGCTAAGCAACGCTTGTTTGATTTAAACTATTACCTTTTGTGCGGCCGTTTATAAAATCTGAGAGATGGCAAGTCGTCGGCTTCAGACCCCATGCCACTAGTGCTGGGGTGTTCGGGATAAACTTGAGCACTCTTGTTCCCATTTTTGGGTCCATCTAGGGAGGCGCTCAACACAACGAACAAGGCAACCGGACTTATAATGCTTGAACACTCTCACTTAGCCATAGAATTCTATAATTTTAAATTTCGGCGAAGCCCCTAGTATTCGGAAGTCTGAGTTCGGGGCGCTATCCACGCCTTGGCCGGACATTATCCGGTTCTTCGCTCGAAGCGGCATAAGTCTTTAGGGACTCGAAAAGACCTCTCGAACAGCGACCAGTCTCTCACCTTATCATGCTAGTCAGTTTTAGCTTTCTCCACTGAGGCGCTCGCCCAGATCAACCGGGGCGCAATCGCAGTGGTTCTCCCAGTGCTACCTTAGCCGACGGAACGGAACGTAAGGTACCAAAACATGGGAGCTGGCCAAACCCAACTATTAACCCAAGACATGATTCGGAGCCGGTTCATATAATGCTATAAGTTCGGGGTGCCGTACTTGCGAAAGTGTTCGGACTTATCACACCATAATGCGGGGACATAAGCCCCTGGTGTATTCGGCCGTACCAAAATATACGGGTGCAAGATGTCATTAATGAACATATATGCAAAGTAATGCAATTATAGGCAAAAAGTGTTGCATTATTTATTTAAGGAATTCTGCTATTAGTGCGGAATGATACAAATAGTGCGGTAAGCAAGGGATTGGACTAATTAAACATGTCCCCCTCCAGGGGTGGGCTGCGTACTGGTGTGTATAATCAAAATTAATGCTCATAATGGAGACCACCTGAGTGTTCGTCGCAGCCTTTTTCCCTCCCTGGCTGTTGCATCGTGAGTTCGGCGGGTTATCCGCCGGACAGGGCCTCTGGTGAACGGAGTCCTGTGTATAAAAAGAAGGAAAATAAAAATAAAAAGAGCGACACACTTGGGAGCCCCTGGTGTGGTCGAGCCGTACTCTGGGTCTGTTGTGGTCGTGCCCCTCCCCCTATGCCCATGGTATCTCCAGAGCGTAATGATGTATGCGGAGGGCTGGTCTTGCAATCATGTGAGGGCTGGGGTTGGGGCCGCATTGCTACGCGTGCTCGGAACGTGCCAGGTGGTCTTGATTGATATTGCTCTGGGCGCGTTTGGCCGTGTCCGGTCGTTTAACGGCCGGACTCGAAAATTGCCTTAGAAGGCTGCTCTGAACTTCTGCCGCGAGAGCCGCTGTATGTTCCTCCGTTCGGAGGGAGCATTCCGTATTTCTGTTGACCGTGATGACTCCACGAGGGCCTGGCATCTTGAGCTTGAGGTATGCGTAATGCGGCACCTCGTTGAACTTTGCGAACGCGGTTCGTCCGAGCAGAGCGTGATAGCTGCTGCGGAACGGGACTATGTCGAAGATTAACTCCTCGCTCCGGAAATTATCCGGGGATCCGAAGACCACTTCCAGTGTGACTGAGCCTGTACAATTGGCCTCAACACCTGGTATGACGCCTTTGAAGGTCGTCTTTGTAGGTTTAATCCTTGAGGGGTCTATGCCCATCTTGTGCACTGTATCCTGATAAAGCAGGTTCAGGATACTACCGCCGTCCATCAGGACTCTTGTGAGGTGAAATCCATCGACGATTGGGTCTAAAACCAATGCGGCGAATCCGCCATGGCGGATACTGGTCGGATGGTCTCTTCGATCGAAAGTGATCGGGCAAGAAGACCATGGATTGAACTTTGGGGTGACTGGCTCCATCGCATATACGTCCCTTAGTGCACGCTTCCGCTCCCTCTTGGGTATATGGGTTGCGTATATCATGTATACCGTCCGCACTTGTGGGGGGAAACCCTTCTGTCCTCTACTGTTCGGCGGCCGGGTCTCCTCCTCGTCGTCGCTGTGCAGCCCCTTGTCGTTGTTTTCGGCAATTCACTTGCCTGCCTGCTTAAATACCCAACAATCTCTGTTGGTGTGGTTAGCTGGCTTTTCGGGGGTGCCATGTATCTGGCATGAGCGGTCGAGTATTCGGTCCAGATTGGACGGACCCGGAGTGGTTCTTTTGAATGGCTTCTTCCACTGACCGGGTTTAGAGCCTCGGAATCCGGCGTTGACTGCCGTATCCTCATTGTTATCGTCGTTAATGCGGCGTTTGTTTTTGCTTTGACGCGACCTGCCGTTGTGGCCCTTAGTATCCGGACTGCCAGCATTTTTACTGAGGTTGTTGCTGCGAGCTAGCCAGCTATCCTCTCCCACACAGAAGCGGGTCATTAATGATGTGAGGCCTGCCATGGATTTCGGCTTTTCCTGTCCTAGGTGTCGGGCTAGCCACTCGTCGCGGATGTTATGTTTGAAGGCTGCGAGGGCCTCTGCATCCGGACAGTCGACGATTTGATTTTTCTTTGTTAAGAACCGTGTCCAGAATTGCCTGGCCGATTCGTCTGGCTGCTGAATTATGTGGCTTAGGTCATCAGCGTCCGGTGGTCGCACATATGTGCCCTGGAAGTTGTCGAGGAATGCCGCTTCCAGGTCCTCCCAACACCCAATTGACTCTGCGGGCAGACTGTTAAGCCAATGCCGAGCTGGTCCTTTAAGCTTGAGTGGGAGATATTTGATGGCGTGGAGATCGTCTCCACGGGCCATATGGATATGAAGGAGATAATCTTCGATCCAAACCGCAGGGTCTGTTGTGCCATCGTAGGATTCAATGTTTACAGGTTTAAACCCTTCAGGGATTTGATGATCCATTACTTCGTCTATGAAGCATAGTGGGTGTGCGGTGCCTCTGTATTGAGCAATATCGCGACGTAGCTCAAGGGAGCATTGTCTGCTGTGTTCGACCCGACCGGAGTTGTTGTATCCGGCGCGACGGTATTCGTCGTGGGTCATGGGGCGCCCTCGTGATCCATAGATAGATCTGGATTGTCTTTCTTTATCCTCCAATATGTCCCGCAAGTCCGGCGCGTTCCCTCGTAGCTTCGTACTTTTTGAGCGATGTCGGGGTACGGTCTTGGTGGAGGGCCTAGGTGCCTCTCTGTCCCGACCACGGGGTGGTCGGTCTGCCGTATTTTGCGCTGGTGATGAAGGTATATATGCTTCCTCCTCTAGTGGGGGTGGGGGGAGCAACTTGCGTTTTGGGTAGCTCTTGGAGGGGCGTTCGAGTTCATACTCTTCGTCCGCGAGGACCTCGGTCCATCTGTCGGCCAGCAGGTCTTGATCAGCTTGAAGCTGCTGCTGCTTTTTCTTTAAGCTATTTGCTGTGGCCATTAGCCTGCGTTTGAAACGCTCTTGTTCGACGGGATCCTCAGGCACGACGAATTCGTCGTCGTCGAGGCTTGCCTTGTCTCCGGAGGGAGGTATGTAATTATCATCCTCGACCTCTTCGTCTGCCGCTCTCTCGAGAGGGCTTGCTTCTGCGTCCTCCTGCGCTGAATCTTGCAGGAGGGGATTGTCTTCGGCACTTTCTGGGGTGTTATTATCTCCTGTGCCGGAATCTCCATTCTTACTGTGGCGGGATTTAGAGCGGTGCCGCTGACGCTGGCGCTTGGGCTGTTTCTTTAAGGAATCTGCCTCCGCTGCTTCTTCGCCATCCCCATCTTTTGGGGTGTCCACCATGTATATGTCATATGACGAGGTGGTCTTCCAGTGCCCTGTAGGCGCTGGTTCTTGGTCGTCTCCGGCATCGTCGTCCATACCATCGATGTCTTCGGAGTCGTAGTCTAGCATGTCGGTTAGATCGTCGACAGTGGCTACAAAGTGGGTGGTAGGTGGGCTTTGAATTTCTTCGTCGTCCGAATCCCAACCATCCTGGCCATAGTCCGGCCAGGGCTCTCCGGATAGCAAGAGATGCTTTAGCGAATTTAGGATGTCGCCAAAGGGTGAGTGCTGAAAGATGTCCGCAGCGGTGAACTCCATGATCGGCGCCCAATCGGATTCGATTGGCAGGGGCGCAGGAGGTTCGGAGTCCGGCAGGGAGTCCGGCACCTCGGAGTCACGAGATTTATAAGGGACGAGGTCAGTGTTCGGCTCCATCACCGTGGAAGTCGCAGCTCCCGAGGCGGTGTCCAGCCACCCGTCCTCGATCTACGCAATCGGCTCCGGACTATGGATCGGAGAGGATTCGTGTGCGGCCTCCAAAGTACTGTCCGGCGGCAGAGCTAGATCATGCCCATCGTGACAGTGCGGCGCGCTCGGCTGCGGCTTGGATCCGTCGAAGACCAAGTCTCCGCGGATATCCGCCGTGAAGTTTAGGCTTCCAAATCTGACCTGACGGCCAGGGGCGTAGCTTTCGATCTGCTCCAGATGGCCAAGTGAATTGGCCCGCAGTACGAAGCTGCCGAATACGAAGATCTGTCCGGGGAGAAAAATCTCACCTTGGATGGCGTTGTTGTTGATTGAATAAGCCATCAAGCCTATCGGTGACGACACAGAGGAACTCTCAATGAAAGCACCAATGTCGGTGTCAAAACCGGCGGATCTCGGGTAGGGGGTCCCGAACTGTGCGTCTAGGCGGATGGTAACAGAAGACAAGGGACACGATGTTTTTACCCAGGTTTGGGCCCGCTCGATGGAGGTAAAACCCTACTCCTGCTTGATTGATATTGATGATATGGGTAGTACAAGAGTGGATCTACCACGAGATCAAGGAGGCTAAACCCTAGAAGCTAGCCTATGGTATGATTGTTGTAATGGTTGTTCGTCCTACGGACTAAAGCCCTCCGATTTATATAGACACCGGGGAGGGCTAGGGTTACACAGAGTCGGTTACAATGGTAGGAGATCTACATATCCGTATTGCCAAGCTTGCCTTCCACGCCAAGGAAAGTCCCATCCGGACACGAGACGAAGTCTTCAATCTTGTATCTTCATAGTCTTGGAGTCCGGCTGACGATGATAGTCCGGCTGTCAGGACACCCCCTAGTCCAGGACTCCCTCAAACACCATGGCAGTTCTGCTAAAAACAGCGTCAGTCCGGGTTAGTTTCATTCAAATCATGCAAGTTAGAGTCCAAAACAAGGGCAAAAGTGTTTGGAAAAGTAGATACGTTGGAGACGTATCAACTCCCCCAAGCTTAAACATTTACTTGTCCTCAAGCTGTCGGTGTACTAGAGTAGGGGTACCCTAGTATCCCGAACTTGTGCACGGGCAGTCACAGCACCCCAAGGCAAGGCTTGCCGGGTGACCGCCAAGGTCCTCCGTGGTTCCTTTGGAGCCATTCAAGAACAAAGTATTCAAGCCAAGGAGACAAGGCCCTGGCAAGAGGAGCTTGCCGGGAAGGCCAACCAAGGCATCTCAAGGAACTTCCCGCGACGCGCCACGCGTCCCGGCAAGGCCCGGTGAGCGACAAGCTTTCGGACGCGACAAGACGACGACCGCAGCAAGGCGCTTGCCGCGGCAAGCTACCACTCTGTGCCCGCACTCCAGCACATCCACCAACGTGTCGCCCTGGGACCTTTCCAGGCGCGCGTGGCGAGAGGCTGTGCAGCCAGCGGTGCGAGGTGGCAAGCGACGCTGACAAGATTGCCATCATGGCAAGCGGTGGCGCCCCTGACGGTCCCTTTTTGCACTGTTTGGGCGACGCAGACGGGCATTTAATGCCTTTGTCCCTTGCCGTTAGGGTTAGGTATGATACACTGTACAAGTAGTTGTACCAACCGCAATTCTTTTCCATTTTTACCCTTGTCTACGTTGCCACCTGTCGGTGACCCCCTGAGCATATAAAGGAGGCCCATGCGCAACGTAGAGGGGGGTTCGAAGGCGAAAAACACTCATGCTCGGTCTTGTTAGCAGCTAGTGTGTATTGTAGCACTCAGCGCTCCCGAGCAAGAACTCAATACAATCAGACATGCAGCAGTAGGAGTATTATCTCTCCGGAGAGCTCCGAAGCTGGGTAAACTGCTCGTGTGCTTCGCCTCGATCTGCTCTTCGCGCAATCTCCGCCCCCCGCCGAACCGAAAGGGGCTCGGTCCGCCGGTCCCATAGGTGTTCGTGGATCAGCTTCCCCGACATCTTTGGCGCACGAGGTAGGGGGCGTCGAGGTTGTGTGAACCTGATCCGACGTTCACACGAGCTAGATCTTCATCTTCTTCATCGACATGCCGCCGAAGAAGAAGGCTTCGGAGGGGGCTGCTCCGTCCGTGTCGATCCCACCACTACCGGAGCAAACGGGTGGTGGGGTAGACGCCGGCGGAAGAACGAGCGTCGACGAGGGAGCTCACGGTGCTGCCAGGTCCAAGGACAAGGCTGCGCAGACCTCGGCGTCCGTACATGCACCGCGCCCTTCTCAGGAGGCGCAGGACCGACAGCGTCATGGTACTCGCGGTGCCATACGTTCGTTGGACCAAGATCGAGCTGGTGGATCTCGGGGTGCTCAAGACCAGCGTGCACGCCAACACGCTGGCGCGAGCGAGACACGGTCGCTTGGACGGGATACTGCTCCTTCTAACATAGTTAGAAGTCCGAGCATATCCCGCTCCTCGCACCGTTCGCCACTGCCACCCACCACTCCAGTAGAAGCTTTGGCACGAGCTCAACTTCTCCTGGATTACCCTCCAACGGCGGACAAGATCGATGAATGGAGGGCCACCATTTAGAGTCTCATCGGCTTCGCCAACGGCGACACTCCACGGCAGCCGAGTACATCGCAGCCGCGGCAAGATTGCCAGGCACGAGCCGATGGCGACAAAACCGGTGGGGGTGCAACCACCGTGCACTCTCCACCCCGAAGGCCAAGATCGCCGACTCGCCGGATCTACCTCGACAACGACTCCACCGCATCATCAGATCCACGAGCTCATCGCGATCAGCGCCAAGTTCTTCACGAACGACAGCAAGAAGACGCTCGTACTCGCATCGAGCGTCGAAGAGAAGCGCGGCATCAATCGGACCAGCGCGCTGGGCCCTCTGTCGACATGCATGCGCCAGGGGAACCAGGCGACTTGCCGTACGCGGTAGGTTGCCCTGCGTTCACTCGTGAGCTGCGGCAAGTCCAGTGGCCCAGCACGAAGAATTTCAAGCCAGACGTACCAGAGAAGTACGACGGCAAGTCGCATCCGTCAGAGTTCCTCAGCATCTACACCATCGCGATGCAAGCTGCCAGGGGGCGGGACGACAAGATCCTTGCCAACTAGTTCCCGCTGGTGCTCAAGCCCAATGTCAGGTCCTGGCTCATGCACTTGCCGAACAACTCCATATCCTCCTGGGTAGACCTATGCCATCAGTTTGTCGGCGCCTTTACAGGCGGCCACAAGCCTCATGGCCAAGAGAGCGACCTTCATCTGCTCGCCCAGAAGGAAGGAGAGCCCCTGCGCAAGTACATTTAGAGATTCAGCCGTGTACAGCACAACATCCCAGATGTCCACCCTGCCGTGGTCATCAGCGCGTTCCATCAGAACATGCGAAACCGCAGGATGCGGACGGAGATGGCAATGTGCAAGATCAGAGACGTCAGTGAGCTATATGCCCTGGCCGACAAGTGTGCACATGCTGAGGAAGGGAGGAGACTCCCCGGAGAGAATACAGAAGCAGGAGGATCTGTAGCGAAGATGCTGCCCCGGCAAAGAGAAACCGGTGGCGGAACAACAGGAAGAAGAAAGGCAAAGATGTGCTAGTCGTTGAGCAGTCCGGCAACGGAGGTGACACCAAGAAAGCCGGAGCTACCAACTTCCAGGCTGTGGCGGTCGCCGACAAGCAGGACGGCACCGACAAGCAGTACTGCAAGATCCACCGCACCAAGGGCCATGATCTCCAGAGCTGCAAGAAGGTTGAGCAGCTTGTCGAGCAGCAAAAAGCTGAATACGAGCGACGCGACAAGGAGAAGGCCCAAGAAGGTACTGGGGGATCTGGCAAGAAACGTCCTGGCCGGGGAGGACGCCACGGCAAGGCCAAGCAGCGGCAAGGAGACAGACCTCCCCGCGGCCGCGACAAGGATGAAGACGATGACGACGATGAAGATATGGATGATGACGAGACCGGTGAGCAGGAGTTCCAGAGAGCCACAGAGGTCCTGTGCGTTGACGGCGGTGCTTCTCTGCATACTTCACACCGCCAGCTCAAGCAGTGGGTGCGGGAAGTCAATGCGGCAGAACCACCCGTCGAGTCACGCAAGCTTCTGAAATGGTCCAGCACACCTATCATCTTTGATATTGAGGACCACCCTGATCGCATAACTGCGGTCGGGTGCTTGCCAATGTTGGTTTCACCAACTATCCGCAACCTCAAGGTCACTAAGATGCTAGTTGACGGCGGGGCCGTCTTGAACCTGATCTCCTCCGCGGTACTCCAGAAACTCCAGATCCCTGACAGCGAGCTCGAAGAGACCGGCACATTCCAAGGAATCAATCCAGGAAGGAGCAAGCCGAAGGGAAAGATCACGTTGCCGGTGACATTTGGCAGCGAGTTGAACTTCAGGACTGAGATGGTCACTTTTGACGTTGTTGACTTTCCATTGCCTTACAATGGGATGCTTGGCCGTCGAGCACTCGCCAAATTCATGGCAGCCTCTCACTATGCATACAACATGCTGAAGATGCCAGGCCCGATAAGTGTCATCTCTGTCCCTGGCGACAAGAAGGATGCTCTTATCTGCGCCGACAAGATCTACCGGGAAGTAGCAGCCGCAACAGATCGCAAGTCACTTGCCGTTGAAGCTCCCGGGGGGAAGAAGAAGACCAAGTCCGGCAAGAGTTCTGATGCCCACTCCGGCAAGCGCACCTCTTCGGAGTGATGCGCTACCGTCGAGGACGCACCATCGAGCTCCACCGGCAAGCGTGAGAAGACAATGGCAGCTCCGCCAGAGACCAAGAAGGTGCCTGCCAAGGAGGACGGCACTGGTGGTACCTTCACCATCAGTGCCACTCTCGACCCTAAATAGGAAAGCGCGCTCGTTGCTTTCCTGCGGGCGAACGTCGACGTGTTTGCGTGGCAACCGTCTGACATCCCCGGTGTTCCCAGGAAAGTAATCGAGCACCATCTTGCCATCTGTCCTCATGTGCGGCCCGTCAAGCAGAAGGTCAGGAAACGAGCAATGGAGCGCCAAGAATTCATCGCAGAAGAAATCAAGAAATCGGAAGCAGCAGGCCTTGTCATAGGAGTGCTCCATCCTACGTGGTTGGCCAATCCTGTAGTTGTGCGCAAGGCAAACGGAAAATGGAGGCTTTGTATCGACTTTATCGATGTTAATAAAGCTTGTCCCAAAGACCCATTTCCCTTGCCGCGCATTGACCAGATTGTTGACTCCACGGCCGGATGTGACTTGCTTTCATTTCTTGACGCATACTCAGGATACCATCAGATCTTCATGGCAGAAGAGGATGAGGAGAAGACCGCATTCATCACTCCATGTGGCACATACTGTTTCGTATGGATGCCTTTCGGTTTAAAGAATGCTGGTTCAACATTTGCAAGGGTAGTCCATGACGCTTTTGAGCCGCAAATGCACAGAAATGTGGAAGCCTACATGGATGACATAGTGGTCAAGAGCAAGGACAAGGCAACCCTGATTCAGGATTTAGACGAAACCTTTGCAAATCTGCGCAAGATCAACCTCAAGCTTAACCCCGAGAAGTGTGTATTTGGAGTCCCCTCCGGCAAGCTTCTTGGGTTCTTCGTGTCTCAGCGGGGAATTGAAGCCAATCCCGACAAGATCAAGGCCATTGAGCAGATTGAAGCACCAAAGCGCGTCAAGGATGTACGAAGACTTGCCGGTTGCGTGGCTGCTCTCAGCAGGTTTATCTCTAGGTCTGCTGAGCGCGCCCTGCCGTTTTTCAAAATATTGAAAAAGGCAGGTCCAATGAAATGGACTCCGGAAGCGGAGGCTGCGCTGCAGGACTTAAAGAGATACCTGTCCTCCACTCCGACACTTGTCGCACCTAAGCCACAAGAGAAGTTGCTGCTGTATATAGCGGCAACCAATCAAGTGGTTAGTGCTGCATTAGTAGCGGAGAGGGAGGCGGATGATGAGCCAGCATCCACGGCAGATGCATCCAGCGACAAGCAGGGGACTTCACCGGCAAGCTCTGGTCCCGACAAAGATGAATCCGCGCAGGCACATGAGTAGATACAGAAGAGAATGGTGCAGCGCCCAGTTTACTTTGTCAGTTCCCTTCTGCAGGGGGCCAGGTCAAGGTATTCTGGTGTGCAGAAATTGCTTTTCGGCCTTCTCATGGCCTCGAGAAAGCTGCGCCATTACTTCCAAGCACATGAGATCACAGTTGTCACTCGTTTTCCGCTGAAGAGGATACTGCAGAATCCAGAAGCAACAGGCAGGATCATCGAGTGGGCACTGGAACTATCAAGCTTTGGCCTCAAGTTTGAGAGCACTTCAACAATCGAGAGCCGGGCATTGGCAGAATTCATAGCAGAATGGACGCCAACACCAGATGAAGAAATTCCAGAGACGAGCGTCCCCGTCAAGGAAGCAAGCAAAGAGTGGCTGATGTACTTTGATGGTGCCTTCTCGCTGCAAGGCGCCGGTGCGGGCGTGCTACTTGTCGCACCCACCGGAGAGCACCTCAAGTACGTAGTCCATATGCACTTTCCCAAGGAGCAAGCAACAAACAATACTGCAGAGTATGAAGGATTGCTTGCCGGTCTCAGGATCGCGGCAGACCTTGGGATAAAGAAGCTCATTGTCAGGGGTGACTCGCAGCTTGTCATCCGCCAAGTGAACAAGAATTATCAGAGTCCGTTGATGGAAGCTTACGTTGACGAAGTGAGAAAGTTAGAAGAGCACTTTGACGGCCTGCAGATGGAACATGTTCCGAGAGCTCAGAACGACATTGCTGATGGCCTATCAAAGTGCGCCGCACTTAAGTTACCTGTGGAACCAGGGATCTTTGTGCTCAAACTGACTCAACCGTCTGTAACGCCATCAACTGGACAAAGCAAGAAGAGGAAGTTGATTTCTGGTGACTATTTTCCGGCAGAGCTCCCCGAAGCCGCCGCCAAGAAGGTCCCCAAGATCAACGCCAAGGATGCTGAGGAGCAGTCTGCTCTGGCAAGCCCTAGGGTTTGTTCCATTGAAGCAAACGCTCCCGACGAGTTTTGCTCTGGCAAGCTTGCCGGGGAACATCAAGCTCCGGCTGAGCCGCAAGTTCTCGCCGTAGAAGCGGATGTTCCCGCAGCAGCAGATGTGCCTTTAGTCCTTGTTGTCGAGCCGCAAGCTCCAGCATGGGCACAGCAGATTGTCCGTTTCCTTCAAACAAGAGAACTTCCCGAAGAACAAGAAGAAGCGGAAAGAGTAGCTCGGCAGTCAAGTATATACCAGTTTGTCGACAACACACTGTACAGAAGAAGACTCAACGGTGTGAAATTGAAGTGTATTCACCGGGAAGACGGACAAAAGCTGTTGGCAGAGATACATGGAGGCATATGTGGTCACCACATTGGCGCAAGAGCACTTGCCGGCAAAGCGTTCCGGCAAGGTTTCTTTTCGCCGACAGCCCTCCAGGATGCAACTGCACAAGTAACCAAGTGTGAAGCGTGCCAGTTCCATTCCAAGCAGATACACCAGCCAGCTCAAGCTCTCCAGACGATCCCTTTATCCTAGCCATTTTTGGTCTGGGGGCTCGACATCCTCGGCCCCTTTCCCCGAGCTGTCGGGGGCTTTGAGTACTTGTACGTTGCAATTGACAAGTTCACAAAGTGGCCCGAAGTGGAAGCAGTGAGGAAGGTGACAGCACATTTAGCAGTCAAGTTCTTCAGGTCGATTGTTTGCCGCTTCGGGATCCCTAACAGGATCATCACCGACAACGGCACGCAATTCACGAGCCGCAACTTCATGCAGTACGTCCAAGATCTTGGCGCCAAGGTCTGCTTCGCTTCTGTTGCTCACCCGAGAAGCAACGGTCAAGCGGAGAGGGCAAATGCTGAAGTGCTGCGCGGGCTCAAGACCAGGACTTTTGACAGGCTGCGCAAGTGCGGAAAGAACTGGATTAAGGAGCTGCCGGTGGTTCTTTGGTCGATCAGGATGACACCAAATCGAGCCACTGGCCAGACACCTTTCGCTCTAGTCTATGGAGCAGAGGCAGTTCTCCCCACGGAACTCGTATATGGGTCACCTCGAGTGCTCGCTTATGATGAGCTTGAGCAAGAGTAGCTGCGACAAGATGACGCGCTGCTCCTTGAGGAAGACCGTCTTCAGGCTGCTGTACGAGCTGCTCGCTAGCAGCAAGCTTTGCGCCGCTACCATAGCCGCAAAGTTAATGCCAGAAGTCTCGAGGAAGGCGACCTTGTTCTTCGGCACGTTCAGTCTGCCAAGAATTCCAACAAGTTGACGCCGAAGTGGGAAGGCCCTTACCGGCTGAAACGAGTCACTAGGCCTAGCGCTGTCCGCCTTGAGACCGAAGATGGCTTTCCGGTGAGCAACTCCTGGAACATTGAGCATCTTCGTAAATTTTACCCGTAGGGCGCGGTTGCCGGAACCTATTCCGGCAACCACCTTTTGTACAAGTCTTGCCGTTGTTGCATGTAATCCTTTGTACAAAGCCGGGCGCAGACCCCGTGCATAAGTAAAACTCATGTGCTCCGCATATATTGTCAATATCATGCTTTCTATTTTTTGCATGTGTTATCTGACACTTTATGCAGCGCCTACCCCCGGTAAGCAATAACGAGCCGTAAGGCTCCATATCTTTATTTTCTCTTCTTTCTCTTTCTCAAAGAAAGGAAGGTTCCCATGCCCACAAGTTTGCCGGGGGGAAAGGAGAAGATAATGGTGTGGACCAGGCGTCGTTCAAGAAAGTTTCTCCTTACCGGGAAGCAAACGACAGAAAAGCTAAGTTGCCAAAGTTTGAGCAATCAGTTTTAAAATTTTTAAGTTATCTTCCTCGAACGACCGTGCTTTGTATGGAAAACCTGTGCGCGGAGGAACCAACTCGTAGCTAGTTGCGCCCTTACTTTGTTTCGAGTACGTTCAACAACTTAAGTGAGCTGCGACTAGTTGCGACAAGGTTTCTTGTCGGTGGCGGCGCCGCCAGCGGGCTGCTGACGTCCCGCACTCAGCGCTCGCGGCTAAGGCACCAGCACCGGCAAGTTCCCTAAAAGCGTAGGGCAAAAACATACAAAGGAAGGAATCAAGTAAAGGAAATAACATAGCAATCGATACCCAAAATAGATTTATATTACAAGATAGCTTGTCGCAGCTCTAACAGATTGTTTTCATAACATAACCAGCAGCGACAAGAAAAGGAGAAAATGGGCGGCCTAATCTACGCGATCGCCATCAACCCTCTGGATCTCGCTCACCTTGTCCACAATGGGTGCGACAAGGGTCTTGAGCGCTTCTAGATCAGCTTCCGGTGGCAGGGTCTTGAGGACGTTGGTGAGGTTGAGGCCTGGGTTGCGGAAGGCCACCTTCACCAACACCTTTTGAAGAGCTCCCGCGCAGATCTTGCGCGACTCGTCGGCCAGCTGCTTTGGGATCTTCTCCCGGAGTCGCTGGAGGGCCGTCGCCACGCCTTTGAAGAACAAGCTGAGCTTGGCGCTGGGTTGGAGGTTCTCATCGGAGGGATACCCGAAATCCTCCATCCCCAGCTGCGCCAGCTCAATGTCGATGGCTGCGGCAACATCCACGAGACCCTCCGTCTAGTGCTCCACATTCTCCCTAAAAGTGTTCTGGGTGGCAGCAGCACTCGCCAGCAGCGCCTCGTCGGCCTTGATCTGCTTCTTCAAGGCCACCGCCTGCTCCCTGGCACCGTCCAGCGTCTTGGTCAAAGTAGTCAGCTTCAACTCAAGATCTGCGTTGGAATCCTTGGCGGCGCTAAGCTCCTTGCCCTTCTCGGCGAGACTACCTTGCAGCTCGCCAAGAGTGTAGGCGTCCTTCTCGCTCTCACGCTTGAGCGCGGCAAGCTCTTCGCCGCTCGCCTTGAGATCGGCCTCCAGCTGCGCCACCTTCGTCTCCAGCTCCTTCTTGGCGGCCTCGGCAGCTGCGGCAGCATCCTCTGCTTCCTTGAGAGCCCCGTCGAATGTTTGCTCGCGTGCAGCAAGCTCCTCCTCGTGGCTGTCAAGATTGACCTTCCGCTGCGCCAACTCGCCCTCCCGCGCAAACAGCTCCTCGGCGGCAAGCCGCTGTTGCTCTTCAACTTCGGCCTTCTCCAGGAGGAAGGCTTTCCGCGCCTCGGCGAGTTGCTCCCGCTCCTTTGCCAGGGACCGGAGAGCTTCCTGGTTACGGCCTCGGAGCTCCTCCGCGTGCTTCTCGATGTCCACTCCCGCCCTCGCGACAAGCGCTTCTCGGGATTCCAGCTTGGCCTGCCGAGCGCGGTAGAGCGACACCAGCTTCCGCAGCAGTCGCTCCTCCTCAGTCTCGTCGCTACTGCTGCTCGGCGCGTCAACCAGCGTCAGCCCAGCGGAGGCGAGCACCTCTCCATCAAAGGTTTCTCCTTCGACCGGTGCCCTGGAGCTTGACGCCCAGGGGAGCTTGATGAAGACGCCATCGTTGGCCTTCAAGTAGGCCCCGGGCTGGGGCTCTTCGGAGCCTAACGCTATGGCAGCGGCGGAGGGATCGGTGGTTGGCGTAGCGCCTGTCGCTCCTGCGGCCTCAGGGCTGTCAGTGCGATCGCCAGATCCCACGCCAGCTTCTGCGGCGGCAGCTTTGGCGGCCTCTTCGCCGGCGGGCTCATCAGCGCCAACTACTTCTTTGGTGGCAGCGGCGTCGTCGGTGTTGCCGCGCGCGTTCTCCTCGCCGGCGACCTCGGGCTCCATCGGCTCCGTGACAGGGGGATCTGACGGCCAGAAAAGGGAGAAAAGTCAAGCAAATATCCAAAAAGAAAATCAGAAGAAGAAGAACCCAAGGGAAGTTTTCAAGCAAGAGGATCCATGGTCGTGGTCTCCGCCACCGGGGGGTTGCTGATGCTGTCCCTTGCCGGAGAACTCCCCCTTGCCGGAGACTTCTCCCTTGCTGGAGAACGCTCCCTTGCCAGGGAATCCTCCCTTGGCGGTGTAGTCGAAGTAGATGTCATGTCGGGGGCGGCTTCCGAGCGCTCCTGGTGAGGCTGCTCTGCTCCTACACAAACCAATAGCCAGATATCAGCAAAGAAAGGGCACCCATGCGCGCCTAACAGCGGGAAGTAAACCATATACTTACGCTGGGGGCTGCTTTGGGGAATAGTTGCCGGGTCCGGCAAGATGGTCTCGGACACACCCCCCGTTGTCGCGGTGGGTTCATCCTCAATGACAATCACCGGGACCATGGCTCTCTTCGCCGCTCTCTGGGCCAGAGTCCTGAAAAGGATTGGGTTCAGAGTAAAGCAAATCAGATACAAGACAAAACATCAAGAATTGAAGAACTACAAGTACAGCAAGAATTCTTACTCTTCTTCTTCCTCGTCGGAGCTGAGCGCGGAGAGGTCGAAGTCCGGCCCACCTTCGGCACGACGAGGCGGAGGAGTGGGTTCCCTTGACCGCTTGGCGGGGGCGGCGGCAGGAGCAGAAGCGGTGGCCCGGGAGGACCCCGCTCCAGTTGCCGCAGTGGCGTGAGGTGCTTCCATGGCAACGGTGCTTGCCACGGTAGAGCGTGTCGCGCGGCGCGGCGGCTGTTGACTCGTCCGCCGCCCCGCCACGTCCCCAACCTTGCGGAGACGCCTTCTTGGTGGAGCTGGGGGCTCTGCTTGCGGCGGGCTGTCTGAAGACGAGGAGGAAGAGGAGTTGGTCTCCAACGAGCCGCTCGCACCCTCGGCGGGATCGCCCGACTCGACTTCAGGCCCGACAAGCTCTCCCTCGCCGGCAAGCTCTCCCTCGCCGGCAAGCTCATCTCGCTCGGCAAGGCTTGCCGCCTCTGCCTCCTCCACTGTGAATCCAAACTCGCCCATGGCAGCGGTTGCCGCCGCCTCTTCCGCCCTAGTGGCGATGCACTGCATCTCCACATCGGTGGTGTCGCGGGTGAGGCTTTTCTGCTCATTAGAACGGACCAGCACTTCTACCAAGCCGTCAAAGAACTCCTGCACGACGTCGTCTGCGGTCTCTTGCCAAGTTGGGACAATCCCATGCGAATCGCACAGTGGCATCATTGCACGGATGCGGTCAAGCGAGGAGTTGTTGCACAGCGGAACGACACCCTTCGGCAACCTGAACCATTCGAGATGTTGAGGGTCGTGTTTGAACAGTTCCTTGAGCATCACGTCCAGTTCCACGACAGTGAAGTTGAAGTTGAGGCCCGGGCGCAGCCTCTTGATGTTCGCCGCACCCCCGAACTCCCAGGCGGGTCTCCTCCTCTCCTGCAGGGGGGCGATGCGGCGGCGAAGAAAATCTGCGCCAACAGCGCCTACAGTGAGCTCAGCAAGCCTGAGGCGTAGGATTCGGGTGACGGCGATCTTCAGCCTATCGTCTTCCGGGGCCACGCTGCTCCAATCGTTGCCGCGCTCTACTGGGGCTTGGCGCTGGGCGGTAAACGGCTGCGGGTTCTCCTCAACAATCCAGCACCAGTCCGCTCTCCATTCCTCCCACTTGCCGTGGAGCTCTCCCTCCAGATAAGCTTCCTTCTTGCCAGCTCTCGAGATCCAGGCGATTCCGCCGGATAAAGGCTCTCCTCTCTCAACTCGGGGCATAAAGAAGTGGCGGAAAAGAGCTACATTTGGATGGACTCCGACAAAGTTTTCACAGAGATGTGCGAAAACTGCCATGGTCAGAACGGCATTGGGGGTGAAGTCAAGGAGGTGGAACCAGTAGGTGTTCATAATGTCGCAGAAAAATTCAGAGAAAGGCGGGCAGAGCCCGCAGTAGAAGAACAACGCGAAGAAGGGATATCCATTCGGAGCCCGTTCCGAAGCGGCGGCGGAGAGTACCTTCGTGCACGGATGTGCTCGCGTCTCCGTCGACCAGAAGAGGTAGTAGTACTCCCTCAGCTCCTTCGCGGCGAGCTTGGGGGGGAAGGTTGTCCGCTCCTTTCGCAGCGCCGCGAGCCGCTGCGCCTCGGTCGACTTCACGGCCTTCCCCTTGCCAGCTTTCCGAGCCATGGCGGAGGTGGTGGGGGAGATCGACGGCGTTGGTGGTGCTGGTGGCGATGGGGGGTGGAGCGCTGCTCTCTCTTAGTTTTGGGAAGAAGGGGGGAGCGGCGGAGATTTCTGAGATTGGAACAGCAACTGGCGAGATGGGCGAACTACCCCTGTTTCCCCTGCTTTTGAAGAGGGAGGGAGCGGACGTTCCGTTTTTCTGAATAAAGAAACCACCCATGATCTCTCCCACGACGCCGCATTCAACGCGTGCCGTTCGGGGAGGGCGCGGTGGATACGGAGCAAGATACGGCGTAACCCAGGCCGCGCGTGCCCGTGCCCTGTTTTGGGCCTGGCCCAACAGCGCTCGGCACCGTGTGTGGCCCAGGTCCAGGGGCTCCTGTCGGTGTACTAGAGTAGGGGTACCCTAGTATCCCAAACTTGTGCACGGGCAGTCGCAGCACCCCGCGGCAAGGCTTGTCGGGTGACCGCCAAGGTCCTCCGTGGTTCCTTTGGAGCCATTCAAGAACAAAGTATTCAAGCCAAGGAGACAAGGCCCCGGCAAGAGGAGCTTGCCGGGAAGGCCAACCAAGGCATCTCAAGGAACTTGCCGCGACGCGCCACGCGTCCCGGCAAGGCCCGGTGAGCGACAAGCTTCCGGACGTGACAAGACGGCGACCGCGGCAAGGCGCTTGCCGCGGCAAGCTACCACTCTGTGCCCGCGCTCCAGCACATCCACCAACGTGTCACCCTGGGACCTTTCCAGGCGCGCGTGGCGAGAGGCTGTGCAGCCAGCGGTGCGAGGTGGCAAGTGACGCTGACAAGATTGCCATCGTGGCAAGTAGTGGCGCCCCTGACGGTCCCTTTTTGCACTGTTTGGGCGACGCAGACGGGCATTTAATGCCTTTGTCCCCTGCCGTCAGGGTTAGGTATGATACACTGTACAAGCAGTTGTACCAACCGCAATTCTTTTCCATTTTTACCCTTGTCTACGTTGCCACCTGTCAGTGACCCTTGAGCATATAAAAGGAGGCCCATGCGCAACGTAGAGGGGGGTTCGAAGGCGAAAAACACTCATGCTCGGTCTCGTTAGCAGCTAGTGTGTACTGTAGCACTCAGCGCTCCCGAGCAAGAACTCAATACAATCAGACATGCAGCAGTAGGAGTATTATCTCTCCGGAGAGCTCCGAAGCTGGGTAAACTGCTCGTGTGCTTCGCCTCGATCTGCTCTTCGCGCGATCTCCGCCCCCCGCCGAACCGAAAGGGGCTCGATCCGCCGGTCCCATAGGTGTTCGTGGATCAGCTTCCCCGACACAAGCAATTCAGTTGATAAACTGAAAGTGTTAAAGAAAAACTTTTACAAACTCTGTTTGCTCTTGTTGTTGTAAATATGTAAAGCCAGCACTCAGGTTTTCAGCAAAGATTATGAACTAACCATATTCACAATAACACTTAGGTCTCATGTTTACTCATATCAATGACATAATAAACTCGCGAGCAATAATAATAAATCTCGGATGACAACACTTTCTCAAAACAATCACAATATGATATAACAAGATGGTATCTCGTTAGCCCTTTCTGAGACCGCAAAACATAAATGCAGAGCACCTTTAAAGATCAAGGACTGACTAAACATTGTAATTCATGGTCAAAGAGATCCAGTCAAGTCATACCCAATATAAACTAATAGTAATGCATGCAAATGACAATGTGCTCTCCAGCGGGTGCTTTTTAATAAGAGGGTGATGACTGATCATAAAAGTAAATAGATAGGCCCTTCGCAGAGTGAAGCAGGGATTTGTAGAGGTGCTAGAGCTCGATTTTAAAAAAGAGATGAATAACATTTTGAGCGATATACTTTCACTATCAATGCAACAACTATGAGATCTTGATATCTTCCATGCTACATACATTATAGGCGGTTCCCAAACAGAATGGAAAAGCTTATACTCCGCCACCACCAACAAGCATCAATCCATGGCTTGCTCGAAACAATGAGTGCCTCCAACTAGCAACAGCCCTAGGGGAGTTTTGTTTAATTATTTCGATTTGCTTTGATCTTTTTGATCATGGGACCGGGCATCCCGGTTACCATCCATTTTCTCGTGAATGAGGAGCGGAGTCCACTCCCCTTGAGAATAACCACCTATCATGGAAGATACAGACAACCCTTGTTGAAACATGAGCTGTTTGAGCATACAAAACAGAATTTCATTTAAAGGTTTGGAGTTTGGCACATACAAATTTACTTGGAACGGTAGGTAAATACCGCATATACTAAGGTATGGTTGACTCATATGGAATAACTTTGGGGTTTATGGAGTTTGGATGCACAAGCAGTATTCCCGCTTAGTACCGGTGAAGGCTAGCAAAAGACTGGGAAGCGACCAACTAAGAGAGCGACAACAGTCATGAACATGCATTGAAATTAATCAACACTGAGTGCAAGAATGAGTAGGATATAATCCACCATGAACATAAATATCATGAAGGCTATGTTGATTTTGTTTTCAACTACATGCGTGAACATGTGCCAAGTCAAGTCACTCAAATCATTCAAAGGAGGATACCACCCTATCATACCACATCAATACCATTTTAATAGCATGTTGGCACGCAAGGTAAACCATTATAAGCTCCTTGCGAATTAAGCATGGCATGAGTAACTATAATCTCTAATTGTCATTCCAAACATGTTTATTCATAGGGATAATTAGATTTATGCCCCTAGTTGTGTCCCACTTGTATGTTTTACCCCTAATTAGTTATGAAGTTTTCAAACTGACGGTCAAACGGTCAAAGAGCAAAAGCATAAGAGGAGCAAAGTGACTTGGATAGAACCGGTGACTTTTGGGAATTAGGGGTAAAACAGATGAGTGGGACACAACTAGGGGCATAAATCTAATTATCCCTATGAATAATAGGCTGAATCAGGAACGATGAACTCATCATATTTACAAAAACAAGAGAGGTCGAGTTCATACCAGCTTTTCTCATCTCAATCAGTCCATCATATATCATCATTATTTCCTTTCACTTACACGACCGAACGGTGTGTATAATAATAATAGTGCACGTGCATTGGACTAAGCTAGAATCTGCAAGCATTCAATTCAAGGGAGAAGACAAGGTAATATGGGCTCTTGGTTAAATAAACAATCATGCATATAAGAGCCACTAAGCATTTTCATTATGGTCTTCTCCTCTCGACCCCCAAAGGAAAGAAAAGAAAATAAAACTATTTACATGCGAAAGCTCCCAACAAGCAAAAGAAGAACGAGAAATATTTTTTGGATTTTCTTTTTAATTACTACTACAAGCATGGAAATTAAACTAACTAATTTTTTTGGTTTTCTTAAAGTTTATCAAACACACAAGAAGAAAGCTAGAAAAAAGAAATTAAACTAGCATGGATAGTACAATGAAAGAGTATGAGCACCGACAACTAGAGTGAGTGTGTGAACATGATTGTAATGTCGGTGAGAAATCCATACTCCCCCAAGCTTAGGATTTTGGCCTAAGTTGGTCTATGGCCATGGATAGCGGCTACTCTCCTCGGTGTACTGAGGAGTGTCATCAGGATACCACTGGCTAGCGATCTCCTCTGGATCCCACTGATATGATGATGGACGAGAAGGGTCCAGTGGTGGTTCTGGCTCAGGCTCTGGAGTGGATGTCTGGCACCGATGCGCGTACACAGCCTTCGGCAAGAAGAGGTAATGGCCTACAGTTAAATCAAACAAAGAAGGCGCAGGCAAGATAATAGTCTCATTGTGTTTCTTATTAAATCTTAGGTTATACAAGAGCATTTTATCATCATTGTCAATAACAAACTCATGCGCTACCATGCTCCTATAATCTAAAAAGGTAAGAGGCAGTAGTGTCTCCTCTTTCTCATCATGCCTAATAGGTATCTGGAAATGTTTAGCAAGGCGTGCAGCATAGATACCTCCAAAGATGGGGCCCTTGGTACGATTCAGGCTTAATCGTTTAACAATAACGGCACCCATACTAAAAGTGTTTTCACAAAATAAGGCATGGAATGGAATAATAATATCAGGAACACTGAGGTTTCCACAGTATCCGTGACCAATTAAGCATCGACTAGCAAATATGGCAAAGTAGCGTAAAACAGGAAAATGTATGCTAGTTATTCTCGTATCGGAAACCTTCCTTGATTCCCCTACAATAATAGTGTCAATAAAAGCATGCACATCTTTACGATGTGGTTCATCTAGGCTACCGTCAAAGGGTATTCTACAAACCGCGCAAAAATTACGTAATGACATTTCCTTAGCCTCATCATATAAATGAAAAGCTACTGAAGGTGGTGAATTCTTAGGATAATAGTAAAAGTTTTGCATGAAAGTATTGGTAAGTAAGAGATAATGTTCGACCCGGTCGTGGAGGAAGTCGGTGAGGCCCGCATTTTCTGCCAAAGAATAGAAGTCTTCGTAAATCCCGGCTGCTCTCAAGAAATTATCACAAGGCCATTCACACGGCCGTACTTCCGCTACACGAGGAAGATTATACTTGGCCTTTTCTTTCTCCTTAGCTTGTTTATCCTTGGAGCTTTGGCTAGAAGACCCCCTCAAGAACAACCTCTTCATCTTTTTTTGAAATTTTTGATAACTCAAAATAAAACTAAATCAAACTAAACAAGATTGATAGCAACTACTCCCACAAGTGCCTAGAGCCTATATCATGCATTAGAATTACTTGGGACCTCATAAATTTGACATGCAAGCTCAAGAACAGGGTCACCTAGGCAGCAAAAGTTTGCAATGAATAAAGCACTAGAACAAAAACTAATTGGACCACTGGAGGAGTCACATACCAAGGAACAATCTCCCAAAGCAGTTTTGTGAATGGACCTTTGAGCAAGGAGATCGAAAATCGCAGAAAAATGAGCTAGAACTCGTGCTTGAGCTGGATGGGGATTTTTTGGGGAGAAATATGGAGTGTGTGGGTGCAGGAATAAGTGGAGGGGGGCCACCGTGGGCCTACGAAGCAGGGGGCGCGCCCAGCAAGAGTGGGCGCGCCCTGGACCCTCGTGGCCAGGTGCTCCCCCCTGCTATGTTCTCTGTGCCTAAAATCCTCAAAATATTCCATAAAAAATCATAATAAATTTGCAGGGCATTTGGAGAACTTTTATTTTTGGGATATTTTTTATTGCATGGATATTTCAGAAAACTGACAGATAATAGAATTTTTTCTTTATTTATTCTCAATAACAGAAAGTAAAAAGAGGGTACAGAAGGTTGTGCCTTCTAGTTTCATCCATCTCATGATCATCAAAAGGAATCCACTAACAAGGTTGATCATGTCTTGTTAACAAACTCATTCCGAATAAAATGGAACCGGAGAAATTTCGAATAACACTAAGTTACCTCGACGGCGATATGAACATCCCCAATAGTAAGAATATCATATTTTTTCTTGACAGTAGGAAGAGGAAATTCAAAACCTCCTATAATGATAGTTGGAATTTTTCCAATAGAATTGATGCTATGAACTTGAGGTTGTTTCCCTGGAAAGTGTACCGTATGCTCATTACCATTAACATGAAAAGTGACATTGCCTTTGTTGCAATCAATAACAGCCCCTGCAGTATTCAAAAAGGGTCTACCAAGGATAATCGACATACTATCGTTCTCGGGAATATCAAGAATAACAAAGTCCATTAAGATAGTGACATTTGCAACCACAATAGGCACATCCTCACAAATACCGACAGGTATAGCAGTTGATTTATCGGCCATTTGCAATGATATTTCAGTAGGTGTCAACTTATTCAATTGAAGTCTATGATATAAAGAGAGAGGCATAACACTAACACCGGCTCCATGATCACATAAAGTAGGTTTAACATAGTTTCTTTTAATGGAGCATGGTATAGTTGGTACTCCTGGATCTCCAAGTTTCTTTGGTATTCCACCTTTAAAAGTATAATTAGCAAGCACGGTTGAAATTTCAGCTTCCAGTATCTTTCTTTTATTTGTAATAATATCCTTCATGTATTTAACATAAGGATTTACTTTAAGCATATCAGTTAAGCGCATACATAAGAAGATAGGTCTAATTATTCCAGCAAAGCGCTCAAATCCTCATCATCCTTTTTCTTGGATGGCTTAGAAAGGCATGGGTTTCTGAACCCATGGTTCTCTTCCTTTACTGTCTTTCCTAGCAACAAAGTCTCTCTTATCATAACGTTGATTCTTTGATTGTGGGTTATCAAGATCAACAACAGGTTCAATCTCTACATCATTATTATTGCTAGGTTGAGCATCAACATGAACATTATCATTAACATTATCACTAGGTTCATGTTCATCACCGAATTGTGTTTCAGCATCAGAAATAGAAATATCATTAAGATTCTCAGGTGTGTCTACATTAGGTTCACTAGAGGCATGCAAAGTCCTATAATTTTTCTTTTTCTTCTTTTTAGAAGGACTAGGTGCATCTAAATTATTTCTCTGGGAATCCTGCTTGATTCTCTTAGGGTGGCCTTCAGGATACAAAGGTTCCTGAGTCATTCTACCAGTTCTAGTAGCCACTCTAACAGAAAAATCATTTTTATTATTTAATTCATTAAGCAGATCACTTTGAGCCTTAAGTACTTGCTCCGCTTGAGTGGTAACCATAGAAGCATATTTGCTAATGAGTTTAAGTTCGCCTTTAACTCTAGCCATATAATCACTCAAGCGTCCAATCATGTGAGCATTACTCTTTAATTCTCTACCAACATAAGCAATAAAACTTTCTTGTCTAGCCATAAAGTCATCAAATTCATCTAAACACTGGCTAGGAAATTTAGTAGAGGGGATTTCAACTTTATCATATTTGTAGAGAGAATTTACGTTTACTACCTGTGTCGGGTTATCAAGACAATGTGTTTCTTCAACAGGTGGTATATTAAGACCATGTATTTCTTCAATAGGAGGTAAATTCTTAACATCTTCAGCTTTAATACATTTTTCTTTCATTGATTTCTTTGCATCTTGCATATCTTCAGGACTGAGAATTAGAACTCCCCTTTTCTTTGGAGTTGGTTTAGGAATAGGCTTAGGAGCTGGCTCAGGAGTTGGCTCAATTGGCTCAGGAATTGGCTCAGGAAGAGTCCAATTATTTTCATTAGTCAACATATTATTCAATAATAATTCAGCTTGGCCGACTGTTCTTTCCCTGAAAACACAACCAGCACAACTATCCAAGTGGTCCTTCGAAGCATCGGTTTGTCCATTATAAAACATATCAAGTATTTCATTTTCTTAAGAGGATGATCAGGCAAAGCATTAAGTAATTGGAGAAGCCTCCCCCAAGCTTGTGGGAGACTCTCTTCTTTGATTTGCACAAAATTATATATTTCCCTCAAGGCAGCTTGTTTCTTATGAGCAGGGAAATATTTAGCAGAGAAGTAATAAATCATATCCTGGGGACTACACACACAACCAGGATCAAGAGAATTGAACCAAGTTTTAGCATCACCCTTTAGTGAGAACGGAAATATCTTAAGCATATAATAGTAGCGATATTTCTCATCATTTGTGAACAGGGTGGCTATATCATTTAACTCAGTAAGATGTGCCACAACAGTTTCAGATTCATAGCCATAAAAAGGATCAAATTCAACCAAAGTAATAATTTCAGGATCAACAGAGAATTCATAATCCTTATCAGTAACACAGGTAGGTGAAGTAGCAAAAGCATGGTCATATTTCATTCTAGCATTCAGAGACTGCTGCTTCCATTTAGCTAATAACTTCTTAAGATCATATCTATCATTGCAAGCAAGAATAGCTCTAGCAGCTTCTTCATCCATAACATAACCCTCACGAACAATAGGCAATTCATACTTAGGGGGAGAACCTTCATCATCACTATAATCAATAATTTCATCTTCAATAATGTCATTCTCTCTAACCCTAGCAAGTTGTTCGTCTACAAATTCACCTAATGGCAAAGTAGTATCAAGCATAGAAGTAGTTTCATCATAAGTATCATGCATAGCAGAAGTGGCATCATCAATAACATGCGACATATCAGAATTCATAGCAGTAGCAGGTTTAGGTGTCGCAAGCTTACTCAAAACAGAAGGAGAATCTAGTGCGGAGCTAGATGGCAGTTCCTTACCTCCACTCGTTGTTGAGGGAAAAATCTTAGTTCTTTCGTCTTTCAAGTTCCTCATAGTGATCAACAGATATAAATCCAAGTGACACAAACAATACAGCTATGCTCCCCGGCAACAGTGCTGGAAAATAGTATTGATAACCCACAAGTATAGGGGATCGCAACAGTTTTCGAGGGTAGAGTATTCAACCAAAATTTATTGATTCGACACAAGGGGAGCCAAAGAATATTCTCAAGTATTATCAGTTGAGTTGTCAATTCAACCTCACCTGGATAACTTATTATCTGCAGCAAAGTATTTAGTAGCAAAGTAGTATGATAATAATGGTAACAGTGGCAAAAGTAACGATAGCAGTTTTGTAGTAATTGTAACAGTATCAACGGTAAAGTAAATAAGCAAAGCACAATATGTGAAAAGCTCGTAGGCAATGGATCAGTGATGGATAATTATCTCAGATGTGATTCCTCATGTAATAGTTATAACATAGGGTGACACAGAACTAGCTCCAGTTCATCAATGTAATGTAGGCATGTATTCTGAATATAGTCATACGTGCTTATGGAAAAGAACTTGCATGACATCTTTTGTCCTACCCTCCCATGGCAGCGGGGTCCTAATGGAAACTAAGGGATATTAAGGCCTCCTTTTAATAGAGTACCGGACCAAAGCATTAGCACTTAGTGAATACATGAACTCCTCAAACTACGGTCGTCACCGAGAACTATCCTGATTATTGTCACTTCGGGGTTGTCGGATCATAACACATAATAGGTGACTATAGACTTGCAAGATAGGATCAAGAACTCATATATATTCATGAAACCATAATAGGTTCAGATCTGAAATCATGGCACTCGGGCCCTAGTGACAAGCATTAAGCATAGCAAAGTCATAGCAACATAAATCTCAGAACATAGTGGATACTGATACGTCTCCAACGTATCTATAATTTTTTATTGTTCCATGCTATTATATTACCCCTTTTGGATGTTTATGGGCTTTATTTTACACATTTATATCATTTTTGGGACTAACCTACTAACTGGAGGCCCAGCCCATATTGCTGTTTTTTTGCCTATTTCAGTATTTCGAAGAAAAGGAATATCAAACGGAGTCCAAATGGAATGAAACCTTCGGGAGCATGATTTTTGGAACGAACGTGATCCAGAGGACTTGGAGTGCAAGTCAAGAAGCAGCCGAGGCGGCCACGAGATAGGAGGCCGCCCCCCCCCCCTGTAGGGCGTGCCGCCTGTCTCGTGGGCCCCTCGGGAGTCCACCGACGTACTTCTTCCTCCTATATATACCTACGTACCCCGAAAACATCCAGGGGCACCACGAAACACAATTTCCACCACCGTAACCTTCTGTATCCGCGAGATCCCATCTTGGAGCCTTTGTCGGCACTCTGCCGGAGGGGGAATCGACCACGGAGGGCTTCTACATCAACATGCTTGCCCCTCCGATGAGTTGTGAGTAGTTTACCACAGACCTACGGGTCCATAGTTATTAGCTAGATGGCTTCTTCTCTCTTTTTGGATCTCAATACAATGTTCTCCCCCTCTCTTGTGGAGATCTATTCGATGTAAACTCTTTTTGCGGTGTGTTTGTCGAGATCCGATGAATTGTGGGTTTATGATCAAGTTTATCTATGAATAGTATTTGAATCTTCTCTGAATTCTTTTATGTATGATTGAGTTATCTTTGCAAGTCTCTTCAAAATATCAGTTTGGTTTGGCCTACTAGATTGATCTTTCTTGCCATGGGAGAAGTGCTTAGCTTTGGTTTCAATCTTGCGGTGTCCTTACCCAGTGACAGAAAGGGTTGCAAGGCACGTATTGTATTATTGCCATCGAGGATAACAAGATGGGGTTTATATCATATTGCTTGAGTTTATCCCTCTACATCATGTCATCTTGCTTAATGCGTTACTCTGTTCTTATGAACTTAATACTCTAGATGCAGGCAGGAGTCGGTCGATGTGTGGAGTAATAGTAGTAGATGCAGGCAGGAGTCGGTCTACTTGTTACGGACGTGATGCCTATATACATGATCATGCCTAGATAATCTCATACCTATGCGCTTTTCTATCAATTGCTCGACAGTAATTTGTTCACCCACCGTAATACTTATGCTATCTTGAGAGAAGCCTCTAGTGAAACCTATGGCCCCCGGGTCTATCTCTTATCATATTTGCTTCCAATCTACTATTATTTGCATCTTTACTTTTTGCATCTATATTATAAAATACCAAAAATATATTTATCATATCATACTATCTTTATTAGATCTCACTTTCGCAAGTGGCCGTGAAGGGATTGACAGCCCCTTTATTGCGTTGGTTGCGAGTTCTCAGTTTGTTTGTGTAGGTGTGTGGGACTTTTGAGGAGCCTCCTACTGGATTGATCCCTTGGTTCTCAAACGCTGAGGGAAATACTTATGCTACTATTGCTACATCACCCTCTCCTCTTCGAGGAAAACCAACGCAAGCTCAAGACGTAGCAAGAAAGATTTCTGGCACCATTGTCGGGGAGGTCTTCGCTCAAGTCAAGACATACCAAGTACCCATCACAAACCCATCTCCCTCGCATTTACATTATTTGCCATTTGCCTCTTGTTTTCCTCTCCCCCTCTTCACCCTTGCCGTTTTATTCGCCCTCTCTTTCCCAATCTCCTCCTCTCTTTTCGCTTGCCTTCTTTTGTGTGCTTGTGTGCTGGTTTGACCTTATGGCTTCGCCTAAGGGTCCCAACCACCTTCTTAGAAGGATGGATGAGATTGAATCAAATATTAGTAGCTTTATGAATTTGCAATTTGAGCATAATAATTTCTTTAGAAAAGAGCTTAAGGAACAAAAAAGTTTTTTGGGGTTTATCAACAAAGATCTTGATGATATGAATAAAGAATTTGATGGTGTTAACGCTCAAATTACCCGGCTTGAAAATGCTATAGCCAAAATTTCTGACAAGTAAGCCACCTTAGTCAATAAGATGGCCGCTAAACCAGAAAAATTACATGAAAATAATGATGAGGATCTTAAAGTTATTGATGCGTCTCCTATTAGATCTATGTTTTGCAATATGAATTGGGATGATTATGGGATTGATGATTAATCAACTTTGCCTAGAAGGCGTCCCAGGAATTCAGAGTCTTTAGATCTTGATGCTAAATTTGGTAAAAGTGAGATTGGAGAATCCTCAACTTCTAATAATATTGAACATTCTATCTCGGATTTCAAGGAATTTGATTATGATAATTGTTCTTTAAAAGGTTGTATTTCCTTGTTGCAATCCGTTGTTAATTCTCCTCATGCTTATAGTCAAAACAAAGCTTTTACCAAACATATTGTTGATGCGTTGATGCAATCTTATGATGAAAAACTTAATTTGGAAGTTTCTATACCTAGAAAACTTAATGATGAGTGGGAACCTACTATAAAGATTAGAATTAAAGATTTTAAGTGTTTTGCTTTGTGTGATTTGGGTGCTTGTGTTTCCACGATTCCGAAAACTTTATGTGATATTCTAGGTTTCCATGATCTTAATGATTGCTCTTTAAATTTGCACCTTGCGGATTCCACCATTAATAAGCCAATGGGAAGAATCAATTATGTTCTCATTGTTGCAAATAGAAATTTGGTGCCTGTAGATTTTATCGTTCTTGATATAGGTTGCAATCTTTCTTGTCCTATTATTCTTGGTAGACCTTTCCTTAGAACGATTGGTGCGATTATTGATATGAAGGAAGGGAATATTAGATTACAATTTCCATTAAAGAAAGGCATGGAGCACTTTCCAAGAAAGAAAGTCAAATTACCTTATGAATCTATCATGCTTGCTACTTATGAATCTAGTGCCAAAGAAGGCACTCATTAGATCTATCTTCGCTTTTATGCCTAGCTAGGGCGTTAAACGATAGCGCTAGTTGGGAGGCAAACCAATTTTCTTTATGTATTTTGTTTTTGCTCCTGTTTAGTAATAAATCTTGCATCTACCTTCTGTTTAGATGTTTTTTTATCTTTTAATTATTGTTTGTGCCAAGTACAACCTATAGGATAACCTACGATGATAGTTGATTTGATTCTGCTGAAAAACAGAAACTTTGCGCGCACGAATATAATTTTGTTAATTCACAGGAACATGATTTTGCGTTGATTCTTTTTGCTTCTGTTCAATAAACAAATTTTCCAGTACTTCCTATTTTGGTAGTATTTTTAGAGTTCCAGAAGTTTGGATTAGTTACAGATTGCTACAGACTGTTCTGTTTTTGACAGATTCTGTTTTCCGTGTGTTGTTTGCTTATTTCAATGCATCTATGGCTAGTAAGTTAGTTTATAAACCATAAGGAAGTTGGAATACAGTAGGTTTAACACCAAAATAAATAAAGAATGAGTTCATTACAGTACATTATGTGGTGGTTTTGTTTTCTTTCACTAACGGAGCTTATAAGATTTCCTGTTGAGTTTTGTGTTGTGAAGTTTTCAAGTTTTGGGTAAAGCTTTTATGGACTATGGAATAAAGGGTGGCAAGAGCCTAAGCTTGGGGATGCCCATGGCACCCCAAGATATTGAAGAATATCCAAAACCCTAAGCTTGGGGATGCCCCGGGAAGGCATCCCCTTTTTCGTCTTCGTTCATTGGTAACTTTACTTGGAGCTATATTTTTATTCGCTACATGATATGTGTTTTGCTTGGAGCGTCGTGTATTATATTACTCTTTGTTTTTAGTTTACCACAATCATCCTTGCTGTACACACCTTTTGGGAGAAGCCTATTTGATTAGAATTTGCTAGAATACTCTATGTGCTTCACTTATATCTTTTGAGCTTGATAGTTTTTGCTCTAGTGTTTCACTTATATCTTTTAGAGCACGGTGGTGTCTTAATTTTGAAGAAATTTCTAGTCTCTCATGCCTCACTTATATCTTTTTGAGAGTCTTTTAGATCAGCATGGTATTTGCTATGGTTACAAAATTGGTCCTAGAATGATGAGCATCCAAGTTGGGTATAATAAAAACTATCATAGAAAAAGAATTGGATGCTATGATCAATTTGATGCTTGATAATTGTTTTGAGATATAAAGGTAGTAATGTCAGGGTCATGCTAGTGGGTAATTATGAAATTGAGAAATACTTTTGTTGAAGTTGGCAAGTCCCGTAGCATGCACATATGGTAAAAGTTGTGTGACAAATTTGTTGCATGAGGTGCTCTTTTGATTGTCTTCCTTATGAGTGACAGTCAGGGACGAGCGATGGTCTTTTCCTACCAATCTATCCCTCTTGGGGCATGCGTAGTAGTACTTTGCTTCGAGGGATAAGTACTTTTGCAATAAGTATATGAGTTCTTTTTTAACTAATGTGAGTCCATGGATATATGCACACTTCCACTTTGCTAGCCTATATTATTACCGCGCAACTTTCGCCGGTATCATAAACCCTTTATTTACCTTCCTCAAAACAGCCACCATACCTACCTATTATGGCATTTCCATAGCCATTCCGAGATATATTGCCATGCAACTTTCCACCATTCCGTTTATTATGAGACGTTCCATCATTGTCATATTGCTCTTTGCATGATCAGGTAGTTGACATCGTATTTGTGGCAAGGCCACTTTCATAATTTTCATACATGTGGCTCTTGATTCATTGCATATCCCGGTACACCGCCGGAGGCATTCATATAGATTCATATCTTGTTCTAGCTTTGAGCTGTAATTCTTGAGTTGCAAATCCATAAAAGTGTGATGATCTTCATTATTTGAGCATTGTCCTAGTGAGGAAAGGATGATGAAGGCTATGATTCCCCCACAAGTCGGGATGAGACTTTGGACTTTACAAAAATAAAAAAATGAGAAAAGAAAGAAAAAAAGAGAAAGGCCAAAAAAAGGCCAAAGGAAAAAAAGAAAGAAAAAAGAAAAAGAAAAAGAAAGAAAAATAAAATGAGAGAAAAAGAGAGAAGGCACAATGCTACTATCTCTTTTTCCACACTTGTGCTTCAAAGTAACACCATGATCTTCATGATAGAGAGTTTCCAATGTTGTCACTTTCACATACTAAGTGGGAATTTTTCATTATAGAACTTGACTTGTATATTCCAATGATGGGCTTCCTCAAAATGCCCTTGGTCTTCTTGAGCAAGCAAGTTGGATGCACACCCACTTAGTTTCTTTTGTTGAGCTTTCATATATTTATAGCTCTAGTACATCCGTTGCATGACAATCCCTACTCACTCACATTGATATCTATTAATGGGCATCTCCATATAGCCCGTTAATACGCCTAGTTGATGTGAGACTATCTTCTCCCTTTTTTGTCCTCACAACCACCATATACCACCATAGTGCTATGTCCATGGCTTGCGCTCATGTATTGCGTAAGAGTTGAAAAAGCTGAAGCGCGTTAAAAAGTATGAAACAATTGCTCGGCTCGTCATCGGGGTTGTGCATGATGGGAGTATTTTGTGTAATGAAAATGAAGCATGGCCTAACTATATGATTTTGTAGGGATAAGCTTTCTTTGGCTATGTTATTTTGATAGGACATGATTATTTGTTAGTATGCTTTGAAGCATTATTATTTTTATGTTTTATAAGCTTTTATTTTGAATCATTTGGATCTGAACATTCATGCCACAATAAAGAAAATTACATTGAGAATTATGCTAGGTAGCATTCCACATCAAAAATTTCTTTTTTATCATTTACCTACTCGAGGACGAGCAGGAATTAAGCTTGGGGATGCTTGATACCTCTCCAACGTATCTATAATTTTTGATTGTTCCATGCTATTATATTACCCCTTTTGGATGTTTATGGGCTTTATTTTACACATTTTTATCATTTTTGGGACTAACCTACTAACCGGAGGCCCGGCCCATATTGTTGTTTTTTTGCCTATTTCAGTATTTCGAAGAAAAGGAATGTCAAACGGAGTCCAAATGGAATGAAACCTTCGGGAGCGTGATTTTTGGAACGAACGTGATCTAGAGGACTTGGAGTGCAAGTCAAGAAGCAGCCGAGGCAGCCAGGGATAGGCGGCCACCGACGTACTTCTTCCTCCTATATATACCTACGTACCCCGAAAACATCCAGGGGCACCACGAAACACAATTTCCACCACCGTAACCTTCTGTATCCGCGAGATCCCATCTTGGAGCCTTCGCCGGCACTCTGCCGGAGGGGGAATCGACCATGGAGGGATTCTACATAAACATCCTTGCCCCTCCGATGAGTTGTGAGTAGTTTACCACAGACCTACAGGTCCATAGTTATTAGCTAGATGGCTTCTTCTCTCTTTTTGGATCTCAATACAATGTTCTCCCCCTCTCTTGTGGAGATCTATTAGATGTAAACTCTTTTTGCGGTGTGTTTGTCAAGATCCGATGAATTGTGGGTTTATGATCAAGTTTATCTATGAATAATATTTGAATCTTCTCTGAATTCTTTTATGTATGATTGAGTTATCTTTGCAAGTCTCTTCGAGTTATCAGTTTGGTTTGGCCTACTAGATTGATCTTTCTTGCCATGGGAGAAGTGCTTAGCTTTGGGTTCAATCTTGCGGTGTCCTTACTCAGTGCTAGAAAGGGTTGCAAGGCACGTATTGTATTGTTGCCATCGAGGATAACAAGATGGGGTTTATATCATATTGCTTGAGTTTATCCCTCTACATCATGTCATCTTGCTTAATGTGTTACTCTGTTCTTATGAACTTAATACTCTAGATGCAGGCAGGAGTCGGTCGATGTGTGGAGTAATAGTAGTAGATGCAGGCAAGAGTCGGTCTACTTGTTACGGACGCGCCCTCGTGTCTGGTGGGCCCCTCGGGCGGCCACTGACGTACTTCTTCCTCCTATATATACCTACGTACCCCGAAAACATCCAGGGGCACCACGAAACACAATTTCCACCACCGTAACCTTCTGTATCCGCGAGATCCCATCTTGGAGCCTTCGCCAGCACTCTGCCGGAGGGGGAATCGACCACGGAGGGCTTCTACATCAACATCCTTGCCCCTCCGACGAGTTGTGAGTAGTTTACCACAGACCTACGGGTCCATAGTTATTAGCTAGATGGCTTCTTCTCTCTTGTTGGATCTCAATACAATGTTCTCCCCCTCTCTTGTGGAGATCTATTCGATGTAAACTCTTTTGCGGTGTGTTTGTTGAGATCCCATGAATTGTGGGTTTATGATCAAGTTTATCTATTAATAATATTTGAATCTTCTCTGAATTCTTTTATGTATGACTGAGTTATCTTTGCAAGTCTCTTCGAATTATCAGTTTGGTTTGGCCTACTAGATTGATCTTTCTTGCCATGGGAGAAGTGCTTAGCTTTGGGTTCAATCTTGCGGTGTCCTTACCCAGTGACAGAAAGGGTTGCAAGGCACGTATTGTATTGTTGCCATGGAAACAAGATGGGTTTATATCATATTGCTTGAGTTTATCGCTCTACATCATGTCATCTTGCTTAATTTGTTACTCTGTTCTTGTGAACTTAATACTCTAGATGCAGGCAGGACTCGGTAGATGTGTGGAGTAATAGTAGTAGATGCAGGCATGAGTCGGTCTACTTGTGACGGACGTGATGCCTATATACATGATCATGCCTACATAATCTCATAACTATGCGCTTTTCTATCAATTGCTCGACAGTAATTTGTTCACCCACCGTAATACTTATGCTATCTTGAGAGAAGCCTCTACTGAAACCTATGGCCCCCGGGTGTATCTCTTATAATATTTGCTTCCAATCTACTTTTATTTGCATCTTTAATTTTTGCATCTATATTATAAAATACCAAAAGTATATTTATCTTATCATACTATCTTTTTTAGATCTCACTTTCACAAGTGGCCGTGAAGGCATTGACAACCCCTTTATTGCGTTGGTTGCGAGTTCTCAGTTTGTTTGTGTAGGTGCATGGGACTTTTGAGGAGCTTCCTACTGGATTGATACCTTGGTTCTCAAAAGCTGAGGGAAATACTTACGCTACTATTGCTGCATCACCCTCTCCTCTTCGAGGAAAACCAACACAAGCTCAAGACGTAGCAGATACTAGGGATCAAACCCTAATAAAACTAACTTGATTACATGGTAAATCTCATCCAACCCATCATCGTCCAGCAAGCCTACGATGGAATTACTCACACATGAAACTGAGCATCATGAAATTGGTGATAGAGGATGGTTGATGATGACGGCGACGTATCCCCCTCTCCGGAGCCCTGAACGGACTCCAGATCCGCCCTCCCAAGAAAGATTAGGGCTTGGCGGCAGCTCTGTATCGTAAAACGCGATGAAACTTTCTCTCCGATTTTTTTCTCCGCGAAACGAAATATATAGAGTTGGAGTTGAGGTCGGTGCAATTCCAGGGGGCCCGCGAGGCAGGGGGCGCCCAGGGGGAGTGGGCGCGCCCCCCACGCTCGTTGACAGGGTGTGGGCCCCCTGGCCTTGTGTCACGCCCAATATGCGACCCTATCCAAAAGGAACTCGAAGGTCCCACCAAGGATAGACCCGCATATTGGAACGCTTTTACAAGGTGGATATCATTACATCAACATTACATAATAGATGGGGATACATGCATAAGGCATACCATGCCACACGAATACAACCTCATCATACATAAGAGCACCATCCGACTACGGATGAAACACAAACAGGAACTCAAACGACATCCACCCTGCTAGCCTAGGCTGCCGACCTGGAACCTATCCCCTGATCGAAGAAGAAGCAGAAGAAGAACACCAAACAAGCAAACATCGCTCTCGCGTCATGATCATCGGATAAACCTGCACCTGCAACTGTTGTTGTAGTAATCTGTGAGCCACGAGGACTCAGCAATCCCATTACCATGGGCATCAAGACTAGCAAAGCTTAATGGGAAAGGAAGGGGTAAAGTGGTGAGGTTGCAGCAGCGGCTAAGCATATATGGTGGCTAACATACGCAAATGAGAGCGAGAAGAGAAACAAAGGAACGATCGTGAAGCTAGCAATGATCAAGAGGTGATCCTGAACTCCTACTTACGTCAAACATAACCCAAAGACCGTGTTCACTTCCCGGACTCCGCCGAAAAGAGACCATCACGTGATGCGTTTTAATTCGGATCTGGTGCCAAGTTATCTACAACCGGACATTAACAAATTCCCATCTGCCACATAACCGCGGGCACGGCACTCGAAAGTTTATACCCTGCAGGGGTGTCCCAACTTAGCCCATGATAAGCTCTCGCGATCAACGAAGGATATTCCTTCTCCCAGAAAGACCCGATCAGTCTCGGAATCCCGGTTTACAAGACATTTCGACAATGGTAAAACAAGACCAGCAAAGCCGCCCGATGCGCTGACAATCCCGATAGGAGCTGCACATATCTCGTTCTCAGGGCAACACCGGATGAGACATCCTACGAGTAAAACCAGACCTCGAGTTTCCCCGAGGGGGCCCCGTAGTCTACTCGGTTCGGACCAGCACTTAGACAAGCACTGGCCCGGGGGGCTAAAATAAAGATGACCCTCGGGTTGGCCGACCCAAGGCAAGGGTATAGGTGGTGGTGAGGCAAATGGTAAAACCAAGGTTGGGCCTTGCTGGAGGAGTTTTATTCAAAGCGAACTGTCAAGGGGGTCCCATAAATCACCCGGCCGCGTTAGGAACGCAAAATACGGGAACATAACACCGGTATGACGGAAACTAGGGCGGCAAGAGTGGAACAAAACACCAGGCATAAGGCCGAGCCTTCCACCCTTTACCAAATATATAGATGCATTAATAATATAAGAGATATTGTGATATCCCAACATAACCCTGTCCACCATGGAGCAATCTTCATCTTCACCTGCAACTAGCAACGCTATAAGAGGGGCTGAGCAATGCGGTAACATAGCCAAGCAATGGTTTGCTAGGAAAGGTGTCAAAGGTTAGAGGTTCATGGCAATTTGGGAGGCTTGAAGAGCAAATGATAGGTAACGCAACATAGCGATAGAACGAAGCAACTAGCATAGCAATGATAGTAGTGAGATCCAGGGTAGCGGTCATCTTGCCTGAAATCCCGCAAGGAAGAAGAACGAATCCGTGAAGAAGATGAAGCCACGAAGACGAACCACACGTAGACGAACGCATCCTCACGATCGCAACGATACGAGAACTATCGAGAAGAAGCACACAACATGGTAAACACACCACACATGAACAAGACATGATGCACAACAAGCATGATGCATGACAAGGCTACATGAAGCTACTAATGGCAAGAGATAATCCAAACAAGAACAACACATCAAGGCAAGTTTAAATGAGGCCGGAAACAACATATAACAATTTCGGTAAGTCCTCATATGCATATTTCGAAATTGGTCCAGAACTGAATAAACATAAAGTTGAATTTGTTAAACAGCAAGTTAAAGAGCACCAAGAGAATCTACACGAAATTCTAGTCAAGTTACATATAAAGTTCATTAGATTTGGAGCTACGGCCTAGAAGATATGAGCAAAACAAGTTAAGCATGGCATTGATGCAAAATGCATGTAAACATCAAGCAAACACCTCAAAACAAGGATGCAACATGATAATATGAAACTACATGCAAAATCAAGCAAGTTTCATATAGAGCACACTCAAAACGGAGCAACGGTTCAACACATACACTCTATACAAGTCATAGCAACAATCTGTCCAAAACAGCAACTAGGCATCTTGCAAGCATCAAAACAATAAGCTACAGCACCCCAACATAAGAACAAAAGGCATGAGCATGATGTACATGTAAAGGACAACAAAACATGAACACAGAGCTATCTCCAGAAAAGACTAGAACATGCTCAAAATGACATGGAAAGATTGCAAATAATAACAGTTTCAGACTTATCAGGAAATAACATCAGGTTGCAATGTTTAGAGCTATCAAACAGCATGTTACAGGACCTTAACATGGCAAACAAAGACATGGCATGAATCTACTAATAGCGTAGAACAGAAGTCCCTTACTGACCATGAGCCAAAAAGGCATAGAAAATATGATGGCACCCATGTAAACATGGCAAGTTATATTACAGATTCATACATGGCAGGAACAACAATAAGTAGGCATGTTGGTGAGCTTGAACCACTCACCACAGAGCAATACATGGCATGGCAAGGCAACCAACAGTAGGAAAACATGTTTATGAAGCTAAGCATGGCAAGAGAAAGTTCATAGGGTGCATGGATCACTAGAAAACAATCATGGAAACATTAAACTTAATGTTAACAGGCTAACAGCAACATCATTTAGCAAACTTTGGAGCAAGATAACAACATGATACAGCAGGCTATAGTTGCAACCAAGGGCATGAATGGATAGAGAAAGACATGTATAACAATGCATCCTTAGTGAACATCTCCAGAATAATGCATGAAATGACTTGTAGCAGCAGGTTAACATAGCAACAAAATATAACAGAATATGTCAGGAAAACAACAACAGCAAGTGCCCTACTTAACAAGCTTGATGCACTCAGCACATAACTCATAAAAATACATGGATTGCACCTATGGAAAGATGGCATGGCATAGATCAAAACACATGTAGACATCAACCTCATAGGATGCACACATCAAACATGGCAAAAATGACAAATGAGCAAGTTATAACAGTTTCAGCAGATTAACATCAACATGCACTCTTCCAACAACATTTCGGGCATCAAGATGAGCTCAAATGAAAATGATTCAATGGAATGAAATGAAGTACTCGTCGAGGCGAACAATTTGACATATTATACGCACGAAACGGAGCTATGGATGCAGAGATACAAAGCGATGAACATGGCATTATTTTGCAAAATTATCGGGGACTTAGTGATGAAAACAACCTTCGGGATCTAGGGTTCCTTGCGGGCACGCGAACCGAGGCGGCCGGAGTGCTCGCCGGCGTGGGCAGGGGCGGCGGATCCGACGGCGCCTCGCCGGATCTGAGGCGACGGCGAGCGGGGAGGCGGGGCGGCGCGGCACCGCGGGGCGCGGCGTGGGACGGGCCGGGCGGTGGGACGGCGACCTGCCGGAGGGGCGGCGGCCGGCTGGGCGGCGGAGGCGGGGCGGCGACGCGCCGGCGGAGCGGGAGGCGGCCGACGATGCGGCGGCGCGGGCGCGCGGCCTCGGGTGCCCCCGGGGAGGCGGCGGCGGCGACCCGGGTCGGGAGGGCCGAGCGCGGGCCCAGCGGGCGCGAGGTGGGAGGCGCGGTCGCTGACGTGGCGGCCGCAGATTGGCCAGGAGCGGCGGCGGGGATGAGGTGGTGGCGCCCTATTGGCCGGGGCGAGGTGGCTGGCGGCGGTGGACGCGTCCGGCGGCGGGGCGGACATGTCCGGCGGGCGAGAGGGAGGTTAGGCTAGGGTTTCATCCGCGAAAATGGAAGGGGAGGGCCTTTATATAGGTAGAGGGAGCTAGGATGTCCAAATGAGGAGCGGTTTTCGGCCACGCGATTGTGATCGAACGACAGAGAGCATGGAGTGAGTTTGCTGGGTTTTGGGCCACTTTGAAAGGGGTGTTGGGCTGCAACAAAAGAGGGCTTTTACGGTTACCCGGTTAACCGTTGGAGTATCAAACGACCTCCAAATGGCACGAAACTTGACAGGCGGTCTACCGGTGCTATACCAAGGCCGCTTGGAAAACCTCGGGCCATTCCGAGAAAGTTTAACACCCGCTCACAACAAGAGACGGAAGGGGGAACGCCGGAGGACATAGGAGTGCCGGATTGCAAAACGGACAGCGGGGAAAATGCTCGGATGCATTAGACGAACACGTATGCAAAATGAAATGCACATGATGACATGATATGAAATGCAGATGATGACATGGCAGAATGCAACACGCAAGCAAATGACATGGCAACAGCGGCGAATAACTGGCAGACACCTGGCGCATCGGATCCGGGGCGTTACACCTTGATTCTTTCGCCAGTATTTTTTATATTTTCCAAAAGTTATCTCCGTGGATTTTCAGGTCATTCCGAGAACCCGAGAACTTTTGTTTTCTGCACAATAAATAACACCATGGCAGTTCTACTGAAAACAGCATTAGTCCTGGTTAGTTTCATTCAAATCATGCAAGTAAGAGTCCAAAACAAGGGCAAAATTGTTTGGAAAAGTAGATACGTTGGAGACGTATCACGTACCTAGAAGAGGTGTGCAAAATGGAGAAGCGGTTCATGGGCGTGGAGCTGCAGCATGTGCCACGCGGGATGAGCAAGGAAACAGATGACATCGCCAAAAGAGCCTCTCGCAGGCTCCCTCAGGAGCCAGGGGTGTTTGAGGAGCGGCTCTTCAAGCCATCTGCGGTCCCGCACGTCACGACTCCAGCACCACCTCAGGAGGACTTTCCACAAGCACCCGAGACGGGTGCTCCAGCCTGCGGTCACCCCTCAGGACCCTCTTGCTGCTTGCGCTCGAGCCAAATGAGGGGTGCTGGATAGAAGAGTTCAAGGCGTACTTGCTTCAAGGGACCCTGCCAGAGAAGGAAGAGGACGCTGAGCGTGTGGCTCGTCAAGCCACCACGTACTGTATCAATGATGGTAAGTTATATCACAGGAGGCCCAATGATGTGTCGTTGTGGTGCATCTCCAGGGAACAGGGGCTCGAGCTGCTGGCAGACATCCATGGTGGGGATTGTGCGAATCACTCCTCGTCCCGCACCCTGGTGGGCAAGGTGTTCCGCAACGGCTTCTACTAGCCCACCACGCTCAACGAGGCTACCGAGCTGGTGCGCTCTTGTGAAGCATGCCAGTTCCATGCCAAGCAGATCCATCAGCCCGCGAAGGGCCTCCAGACGATCCCGCTCGCGTGGCCATTTGTTGTCTGGGGGCTGGACATCTTGGGGCCATTCCCTGGGCGCCAGGGGGCTACCGATACCTCTACGTCGCCATCGGCAAGTTCACCACATGGGCGGAGGTAGAAGCCGTGCGCACCATCCCTGCAGGATCAGCCATCAAGTTCATCAAGGGAATCGTGAGCCAATTTGGGGTCCTCAATCGCATCATCACCGACAGTGGCTCGCAGTTCACTAGAAATATTTTCAAGTTATACTGTGCTAACCTTGGAACACAGATCTGCTACACCTCATTAGCACACTCACGGAGCAATGGACAGGCTGAGAGAGCCAATGTGGAGGTCTAAGGGGCCTCAAGACGCGCACCTTCAAGCATAAGCTCTAGGCCTGTTGAAGGGGCTGGCTCGACGAGCTACAGTCCATGCTGTGGTCCATCCGCACCACCGCGACCAAGCCAACAGGAGAAACGCCCTTCTTCCTCGTCTATGGAGCAGAAGCGGTTCTCCCTCACGAGGTCAAGCAACGCTCCAAGCGGCCTGGCATTAAGCAAAATGCAGCAGGACGCCATGCAGAGGATGGATCTCATGCTGGGGGAGGAACGTTGCCATCAAGCCTTGCTCTAGGCAGGGAGGTACCAGCAGGCGCTGCGGCGGTACCACTGCCGCAACGTCCGCTCCAGGACGTTAGAGGTGGGCGATCTCGTCCTGAGGCGGGTGCTCTCCAGAGAGGGGCTGCATAAGCTCTCTCCCATGTGGGATGGCCCATTTAGGGTTGCCAGTGTCTCTACGCCTGGCGCCGCGCACCTGGAGACACAAGACGGGGTCCGCATCCAGAATGCCTGGAACATCCAGCACCTCCGGAAGTTCTACCCCTGAAGAAAGGCCCCGGCCTATGAAGCAAGGCTCCGCCCTGTGAAGGTCCCCGCTCGTGACACTCTCACGTAATAATGAGTGGGGCTGTACACGCCCCGGAGTCTCCTAAGAGTCGCCCTGGGGCCTCATGGTGGCTCCCTCCCACTTCCTAGTGGCAGCACTTAGCTCCGCACTGGTGAGAACACTAGATTAGGCGCTGGACGGGGCTGTTCATTTGCTTTCGGAAGTTGCTTGTAGTTTTCTTAGTAGTCTGTCAATGGATTTGGTATTCTTGAACGCTGGTTCCCCGAGTTGTGTTTTCTCCTAAGTTGTTTTGGTCTAAGGATGTGAGAGAGGTGGCAGTCGCCCGCCACTTCTCCTCGTGCTCCTCGCGCGTGGGGCTAGGTAGGTGTGTGCGCCTAGGTCCTGCCTTTGCGCACGCACCACGCCGAACCCCGTCATTTCGGCTTCATCCTCGCGAGAAGCCCTCGATCGAGTCCACTGGCGCCAGCACCCCTCATGTCCGTGCCCCCCGGGGAGTGCAATGCGGTGCATCAGGTCCAAATCACCCTACGGCTGGCGGCTCGCGTAAGGGGGAATAAGTGGCTCAACAAAATTTCTTTTCCTTCAAGGGATAGATCTGCCCTGCCGCGGCTCCTGAGGGCACAAGGCGTATCTCCGAGAGGCACAGGGCGTGCGCCCTGGGGGCCCGATCAAATACCTAAGGCCAGGTCCTCACGAGGAGAAGGACGACTGCACATACCAAGCTAAGCCTTCCTACCTTATCCCGCTCAAATCGCGAACACTACAACACAGCATCAATACAACAATTATAATATAAAAGGCATAGCAGCAATGGTCCATTACAGGCCCTCCTAGGGCACATTCTTCTTTTTTTGGATTGCAGGAAAAAGGAAAAGCTAAACAAAGAGAGCCTAAAGGCATGCAAGCCTGTCACCAGCGCCGCATCCAAAAGCAGCGCCTCAAGGTAGCCCGATGCTCCACCAGTTCTTACACAGAAGATCTGGGGCCACCGGCCCTAAGTCCAAGTTCGCTGGCCCCCAGCTTTAGGTCGGGCTCCTCTCCAACTTCACTGGAGCGTTGCGGCAGGACGAACCACCGGCGTCCTCGGCATGAGCATGACGATGCGGAGGCCGGTCGTAGCCACCGCTGCTCGAGCTCTCGTTCGAGGAAGAGCTGCTGTCACAGGAGGAGGAGTGCACGTCGCCAAGGCCAAGCTCGCCGTTGCCACCATTGTCATCGCTGCTGTCCTCCGGGCAGCACCCCACGCGGCAACCGTCCCCCTGAACACCCTCACATAGAGGGTCGCCAGGCCGTCGTACTTGAAGTGGATGGTGCACCTTCCGCCCAGGCCACGTGCGCGGGTGAAGGTCTGCCAGCCGTGGGCCAGTACCATGCTGCCAGAGGCGGAGATCTCGGTGCTAACCCATGAGGCTCTGCTGCTGCACCCATCAGCCTGCAGCCAGTGGCCGGCAAGCCCTAAGGAAGGAAGCTCGTCGGAGAAGAAGCGTGGGAGCCGGAGCGAGGTGCCAGCCGGATTCTCCGACCACACAACAAACTCAAGGAGCACCACCAGCGAGGAAAAGCGTGGCTGAGGCGCACGACATTGACATAACACCACTAGAGGAAAAGACAACATACATATCATCAAAATATCGAACGAATACCAAATTCACATGACTACTAATAGCAGGACTTCACCCATGTCCTCAGGAACAAACGTAACTACTCACAAAGCATATTCATGTTCATAATCAGAGGAGTAATAATATGCATAAAGGATCTGAACATATGATCTTCCACTAAGTAAACCAATTTGCATAATCTACAAGGAGTAATCAACACTACTAGCAACCCACAGGTACCAATTTGTGGTTTTGATACAAGATTGGATACAAGAGATGAACTATGCTTTTGAGAGGAGATGGTGCTGGTGAAGATGTTGATGGAGATTGGCCCCCTTCCGATGAGAGGATCGTTGGTGATGACGTTGGTGATGATCCCCCTCCCGGAGGGAAGTGTCCCCGGCAGAACAGCTCCGTCGGAGCCCTAGATTGATTCCGCCAAGGTTCCACCTCGTGGCGGCGGAGTTTCGTCCTGTAAGCTTGCCCATGATTTTTTCCAGGGTAAAAGCTCTCATATAGCAGAAGATGGACACCGGGGGCCCACCAGGGGCCCAGGAGACAGGGGGCGCGCCCAGTAGGGGGGCGCACCCCACCCTCCTGGACAGGGTGAGGGACCCCTGATGTATTTCTTTCGCCAAATAATTATTATTAATTCCAAAAACATGTTTTGTGGAGTTTCAGGATTTTTGGAGCGGTGCATAATAGGTTTCCAATGTTTGCTCCTTTTCCAGCCAGTATTCCAGCTGCTGGCATTCCCCCTCTTCATGGTAAACCTTGTAAAATAAGAGAAAATAGCCATAAGTATTGAGATATAATGTGTTATAACAGCCCATAATGCAATAAATATTGATATAAAAGCATGATGCAAAATGGATGTATCAGACACTCGCGAGGGGCCGAGCCTCGCGAGGCAGACGACGCCAAGACCCCTGAAGTTGTTGGCCTCCTCAGGAGGGCTCCTGAGGGGAGGAGAGTTCTATGCAGCTAACTCATGATGCTTAGCTGACATGAGCCATGACGACAAAGGCCAGGCGGGCGCCAGGCGGGTGCAGAGCGCAGGTTTCCTCTTTGGTGCAAGGGAGGCAAGCCACAGGTGCGGAGTCCCAAGGAATCAACCAAAGGTTTCCATTCTGGTTCAACAAGACCAACACCGCCAGGACGGCAGGACAGAGGTCATCACCAAGCCCACCACAGCGTCATAGCCAGAGGCTTTTCGCAGGTGGAGACTACTTTTGTCAGGATAAAATGTACTACTTGTCCCCTTTCAAATCCCACCGTCGTGGAATCCCTTCCCGCTCATATTTGGGAAGAGGAGCAAGGCGACTATATATAGGACTTCGCCACCACCATAGTGAGGGCAGAGATCATTTTCCACCCCGAGCACCACACCAGCTCAAGAACATCTCACCTCCTGAGGCTTGTTCATCCTTGTACTAGTCCATCCATAGCCCCTCGAGGAAATCCACCACACCACACTGGATTAGGGTATTACACCACAACGGTGGCCCAAACCAGTATAAATCTCTGTGTCTTTGTGTCTCTGTGAGCTCTACACGCTAGGGAGGATCGCGAGTAGGCAGGCTGGGCAGGTTGAGATCCCCGCACACACCCCAGAGTTTGAACCTCTCAAGGGTTGTCGGATCCCGAAATCCGACAAATCACACCATACTAGGCAAGCATCTCACCATCCACGTCTGCCATCTCTTTGGAAAAGGCCGCCATGAGTTGGGCGTGGGCGGCGGCGATCTGGGCTTGGACGGGCTCCATCGTTGCAAGGGACGCGGCGGAGGAACGCACGGGTGCTCGAACGCTCTCGGCGATTGCCAACTCTTCGGCCGTGGGTTGTCGGCCGTCGTCGGAGAAGCTTCATTTGATTTCTGCGGTGACCACTCAGGTAATCCTGGATTAGGGTGTATCCAGACAGCCGGACTATATGCTTCGTCCGGACTGTTAGAGCATGAAGATACAAGACTCAAGACTCCATCCCGTGTCCGGATGGGACTCTCCTTTGCGTGGAAGACAAGCTTGGCGATCCGGATATTATATTTCCTTCATTGTAACCGACTCCGTGTAAACCCTATCCCTCTTCGGTGTCTATATAAACCAGAGAGGTTGGTCCTTAGAAGGACGATGACAATCATAATCATCATAGGCTAGCTTCTAGGGTTTAGCCTCTACGATCTCGTGGTAGATCTACTCTTGTACTACTCATATCATCAATATCAATCAAGCAGGAAGTAGGGTTTTACCTCCATCGAGAGGGCCCAAACCTGGGTAAACATTGTGTCCCCTGCCTCCGGATACCATCAGCCTAAGACGCATAGATCGGGACCCCCTACCCGAGATCCGCCGGTTTTGACACCGATATTGGTGCTTTCATTGAGAGTTCCTCTGTGTCGTCGCCGCAAGGCTCGATGGCCCGTCTTGTTGTCAAGGACAACATCACCTCTGAGGGAGCGCTGGCTGTAGGCCAAACTCTCCGACTAGGCGGCTTCATCATGGCCGCCCCATCGGTTGTCGTGCCGACGATGACATCTCGGGTCATCACGCATAACCTCCACGTCGATTCGGAACTCGCCGAACGGATGGATCCGATCGAGCTCTCCGCTCTTAATGAGCTCTTGGATCGCATCGCCGCCATGTGAGTCACCACAGACTATGACCGAGTCGGGCTTAAACCTGACCAAAGGGACATTAAATCCCCGCCGGTCACCCACGAGATAGCGGTAGTGGAGGAGCCACATATGGATTACCCCTCTATCTTGAGGACGAGTTATGTACGGATCACCGAGCTCCCTGAGACGAACACCCGCTCAAGGGAAGACATGACCCAGACCCCGGACTCAGAATTGGGTATTGGGCCACAGAAATTGGGCAGCATTCTGGATCCCGAGCTGTTAAGCCCGGAAGCTTCCCTGCCCCAGGGCGTTAGATCAGATCAGAACCCAAATTCAGCTACACCCAACCATACTTAAACCCTCTCTCCCATATCCGACAAGAGCCCCAAGAGACAGTATATTGCTACTGGGCCAGATTCCTCTTTGTGCTAAACGAGGTCAAGGACTGTCGTGAGGAGGACGCAGTCTCACTTTTCTGCAAAAACTGCATGAACAAAGGAATCCTTAATTCCATAAGTCGCCGTAACGTAGCACACTTTGCTGACTCAACCATAGTACAGAAGTACTGTGCGATGGAAAGCGCCTGGAAAACCCAAACAGAATTTTGGGATAATCCGGTTCTCACTAAAACCTTTGTCCGAGCTAAACGGACGAACTCTCGAAAGTCGCTCGATCCAACTCCCAAGAAACCAAAGCCCACCCCAGGGCGTGGAACCGCATTGGAAGAATGGCTCAACGGGCCATGTAAACTCCACAGCACGCCGGACACTACACCAACACATAGCCTTAGAGCATGTTGGATACTCCGGCAGGTAGCAAAAAGGGGCGAGGATCTTCTTGTAAGCCATAAAGCAGAACAACGTCCCGTCAAAGAAAACAATACGGTACTAACAGTCTTCGAGACTTTCGCCTCAAACAATAGGCGCAAGCGAGCTCATCGAAGCTCCACTGAAATCTGCCACATGGCAAAAATAAATCCATGGAACGACATTGCTATAACTTTCAATGCCAGTGATGAACCTCAATTCCAGACCGTTCGGGCACCAGCCGCTTTGGTCCTTAGCCCAATCGTAGACGGCTTTCGGCTCACTAAAGTACTCATGGATGGCGGAAGCGGATTAAACTTGATCTACGAAGAAACACTCATCAAGATGGAAATTGATAAGAGCCGCATTGAGCAAAGCGGCACAACCTTCAGGGGAATCATCCCCAGTCGGGAAGCATGGTGTGCGTGAAAAAACACACTCGATGTGGTATTCGGCACTCCGGAGAACTACAGGTCCAAAGAAATCACATTCCAAGTGGCTCCTTTCAGTAGCGGATACCACGCCCTTCTAGGGCGGGACGCGTTTACAAGCTTTCAGGCTATACCCCATTACGGGTACATGAAGCTTAAAATGCCCGGACCCAATGGAATCATCACTCTAGCTAGTGATCCAGACGCCGCACTTCGCGCCGAAAACAAAACCACAACACTAGCTCTGGAAGCATTATCCGAAGCCCTAGCAGCCGAAGAACTAACAACTCTGCGTGCCACCATGGACAAGGACGACGTGATACTTGACAAGCGACCCAAGTCCACCTCATTCAAACCCGTAGATGAAATAGTCAAATTCCAGGTCCATCCAAGGGACCCCATGAAGACAGCTTGCATTGGGACACAGTTAAGCCCCACAATGGACGCCGCACTGCGAGACATCCTGCGCGAGAATTGGGACATTTTCGCCTGGCACCCTTCGGACATGCCGGGCATGCCACGCAGACTGGCCGAACATAGCCTCAATATACTAAAAGGATACAAGACTGTCAAGCAGACTCTAAGGCGCTTTTCAGAGCCCAACGGCAAGCCATGGGGGAAGAGCTAGTCAAACTACTCGAGGCCGGATTCATCAGAGATATCAAGCGTCTGGATTGGCTGGCAAATCTGGTAATGGTACCAAAGAAGGAGAAATCCTGGCGCCTATGCGTCGACTTCAAAGACCTCAATAAGGCTTGCCCCAAAGATCTCTTCCCCCTCCCTCGCATCAATCAAATCATCGACGCCACCGCAGGACATGCCTCACTGTGTTTCCTCGACGAATACTATGGATACCATCAAATAAAGATGGCAGAGTCCAACCAAGCTGCAACAGCTTTCATAACGCCATACGGTCCTTTCTGCTTCAACACTATGCCTTTCGGGCTTAAAAATGCCGGCGCAACCTATCAGCGCATGATTCAGACATGCCTAGAAAAGCAAATCGGCAAGACAGTGGAGGCGTATGTGCATGACGTGGTCATAAAAACAAGACACGTCGAAACCCTAATAGACGACTTGAGGCTTACATTCGACAACCTCCGAACATACGACATCAAGCTAAACCCGGAAAAATGTGTTTTCGGCGTACCCTCTAGGAAGCTGCTCGGCTTCATTGTTTCCAATAGAGGAATTGAGGCGAATCCAGCAAAGATCAGAGCTCTGTAGCAGTTGGCTATTCCAACAGACCTCAAGCATATCCAGAGACTAGCTGGATGCGTGGCTGCCTTACGTCGATTTATCTCTAGGTTAGGAGAAAAGGCATTACCTATTTACCGCCTTCTTCGGTGCACCGAACACTTCGTGTGGACGGATGCAGCGGTGGCTGGACTGGACGAAATAAAGACCTTATTGGCCAGTAATCTAGTCCTAACAGCGCCAAATATTGGCGAACACATCAAGTTGTAAGCGTAGTGCTCGTCGTCGAACGAGAGGCTGACGGATACAAATTCCCGCTCCAGAAGCCGGTATATTACGTATCCACGGTCCTCACCCCATGCAAATCCCGATACCCACACTATCAAAAAATAGCATACGCGGTCTTCATGGCATCCCGGAAGCTACGACACTACTTTCAAGAGTGTTCGATTACGGTGGCCTCCGAAGTACCACTCAACGACATAATAAATAACCGCGATGCTACGGGCCGGATTGCTAAATGGGCCATCGAACTCCTTCCGTTCTACATAACATACAAGCCACGGCGGGCCATCAAGTCGCAAGTACTGGCTGACTTTGTCGCCGAATGGACAGAAGCCGAACTCCCTAAAGAGTACGACGCGTACTCTAACTGGATCATGCACTTCGACGGCTCTAAAATGCTGGCCGGACTGGGAGCAGGTGTAGTCCTGACGTCTCCCACCGGAGACACGGTCCAGTATGTACTCCAAATATTATATACAGACTCCAACAATGCAGCCGAATACGAGGCTCTATTGCACGGTCTTCGGATGGCAGTCTCTATGGACATTCAACGCCTAGAAGTGCGCGGGGATTCAAACCTCGCAATATCACAAATAAACGGAGACTTTGATGCCAAGGATCCGAAAATGGCGGCCTACCGTAATGTCATCCTCAAAATGTCAGCAAGGTTCGAGGGGCTCAAATTCCACCATGTGGCTCGAGAAAACAATCAAGCGGCGGATATTCTCGCCCGCATCGATGCTAAACGCGACCCTGTCCCACCTAACATATTCCTGGAAAGGCTGCTCAAGTCATCCGTGGTATGGGAAGAGGAGTCTGGCAACACTAGAACGGACCCGAAGACACCACTAGATTCCGAACTATCAGACATAATTGGAGGCTCCACCGCCGAAATAACATCTTCGGCCCACAAAATCTTGGTTGTAATCACCTCATGGATCGAGCCTTTCTTGGCCTACCTAAACAGGCAGGAGCTCCCCGAAGATTAAAATGAAGCACATTGCATCGTGCAGCGTTCTAAAGCCTACAAAGTCCATGAAGGGGAACTCTATAAGAAAAGTGCGACCGGAGTGCTCCAAAGGTGTATCTCCGAAGAGGAAGGGCGGCAGCTCTTGGCTGAAATCCATGTCGGACTGGGCGGGCACCACGCCGCGGCTCGAGCACTAGTCAGCAAGGCCTTCCATACAGGCTTCTATTGGCCGACAGCCCGAGAAGACGCACAGGACCTTGTCCAACACTGGGTCGGTTGCCAGCTCTTTGCCAATCAGAGTCATCTGCCCCCTACCGCTCTCCAAACAATCCCCATAACTTGGCCCTTCGCGGTCTGGGGGCTGGATATGGTCGGACCTCTTAAAGGGGGAAGCCATAAGAAAAAATACTTATTGGTCATGGTGGACAAGTTCATCAAATGGATAGAAGCTAAACCAGTCAAAACGGCCGAATCCGAACCAGTGATAGACTTCATATCCGGGGTTGTACACCGATACGGCGTCGCCCACAGCATCATCATTGATAATGGCTCAAATTTCACAGCCGATAAAGTGAAAACTTGGTGCGGCAAAATGGGCATTAAGATTGACTACGCTTCCGTCTACCATCCCCAAACAAACGGCCAGGTCGAATGTGCAAACGGTCTCATCACGAGTGGCATCAAACCCAGACTAGTGCGATCCTTGATAGAGTCAGACACACACTGGGTCAAAGAGCTCGACTCCGTACTCTGGGGGCTACGGACCATGCCGAATCGCACCACCACGGCGCGGAAGCAGTACTACCCTGCGACATAATACATGATTCGCCTCGCGTACGCATGTACGAAGAGAAGGAAGATGAGTTAGATTGGCAGGATAACTTGGATGCCCTGGAGGAGGAGCGCGACGTCGCGAAGGCCCGCTCCGCATTCTATCAGCAGCAGGCTCAACGGTACCAAAGCAGAGAAGTGCGGGCCAAAACTTATAATATTGGCGAACTTGTTCTACGCCTACCGGAGAAGAAAAAGGACAGGCTCAAACCTCAGTGGGAAGGTCCCTTCGTCATTGATAAATTTCACACCGGAGGAGCGTACCGTTTATGTAATGCATCCGATAACAGACTCGAGCCAAACCCATGGAACGCGGCCAGACTCCGGAGATTCTACGCCTAGCGCCGAACTCAGTGTTCGTCTCCTTACCCCCTCCTTTTTAATTATGCTCCCTCCCTTTTCCTTTATCGACCTTTTTTCCTCTTCACAACAAGTATTTAATACAGTACAGACACCCGGATCACTCCGGCCGCACTATGTGTGTAAGCAATACCTGGAGGCTTCCTATATGGAAGCTAAATATAATTACTTTAATGGCTTTTTACCCATCACATATGCGTTCTTCTTCCATATGTGCCTTTTCTTCACCATTATATGCATCGATATGACTTAAGATGTGGCCATGCTGGGTTGCCTGGCTCTTGTGTTTATGCCCTACGTTCTCGTTAATTTGGCTAGGGCATAAGGGGAGCACCTCTGCGATTGTTACTGCCGGTTCAGCCGGATGTGTACCTCAGACTGGGTGAAGCTGAAAGTTAGAGTTCTTAAGGGAATATTGGGTCGGTGAACAAAAGATGTTTTCATTTATTACAACGTAAATCCCCAGAAGTTTTGTATCCTGCGTCCCTGTTCGCAGTCCATACATGTGCATCGTCGCATGCGCACCCAGGGAAAGGAACCCCTAACGGAACTATTCTCCCCGGAAGATGTTTCTTACTATCCATGTAATATAACATAACTAGTTGGGTACTTGTCTGTTCAAGCACTTATGACACCTACGCCTGGTTTCCATGCATACCCCGATTCTGCATAACTAAGCGGGTATTCGGATACACCCAGACTGTCGAATCCGGGGGCTGAAGCGAAAAGGTCCGCCATGACAAATGATTTTAATCCGGCTAGGGACTACTTATGTCCATTGAATTACACGGTCACTTGGACTGACTATATTCCTCCTCTATACCATCCAACAGGCTATCTAGCTTACAATCCTGTTGTGAATACTTTGCGGCTAACGCTACCTGGTCATACACCAGACTCACGGGAATTTCTTGCCCATCTGGCCCTGACAGTCCGACTTCGGCCATATGGTTCGCGTCCAGCTTGGTGTAGCGCGTCTTCACCATGGCCCAGGCTTCTCTTGCACCTTGTCGGTAGGATGACATCTTCCACAATCGGAAGCGCCGCCGTGCTCCCTGAAGCATATCCACAAGCTCCCCCATGCCCTTCGGCAGGAAGCTTGATGGCCACAAGGCCTGAGCAACGCCCTCCATCACCTTCCGAGCTCGCTCATGCAGTTGTGAGAGGTCTTGCAGTAAATCGCCTGCAGACGCGGGCATCTCCTCCTCAGGGTGGCCCGTTAACATACCTACAAGTAAAAATTCTTTCAATATGCTTCCTTGCCGAGCTGTACTACAGTTTGTCTAGGCACTTACAATAAATGCCGCGACGAAGCCTTTTGTTCTCCTTTACGGAGTCCACCAGCTGAGCGCGAACATCTTTTAATTCGACGTCCAGCCGGACATTGGCATCTTGAAGATTGTTCTTCTCCTGCCTAACTTGCGTAAGAATATGCTCGCCAGCTTTCAGCTGCCTTTGGAGATACGACTCGTTGTCTCCTACAAACTCCGGATTCACCCCGGGATTGTCTGCAGAATTTTCTGTTAGACTTATCATACGAGCCACTTACTAACTGGTAAATCTTCGTACAATTGAGACAAATGTTACTAGATGAGGCCTTCTAGGATTCCTCTAACTTGGCAACCATGGCCCTCAACTGGGCCTTGCACTCCTCCAGCTCCCGAGACAATTGCTCATTCTTATCTACAAGGACCTGTGCATAAATTGATCCTTAAAACAGTTGTTCCAACTGTTTCAAGTCTCAGGGGCTACTGTACATGCTTATCAAATTTTCTTACCCGTATATCCTTGGTATACTGGTCCGTCGCTCGGGCAAGCCCGCCTTGAGCAGCTCGGATGTATGCGTCTCCCGAATTGAAAGCATTAAAAGCCTCTTCAGAAAAGATGTTGTTGCGAACTACGGCCCCATCGACGCCAGTGATTCATGGCGCTCTCTAATTCAGAATTCATGGCAGAGAGCATATCCGCGTCCTCTGTCGGAGGACAATGCGGCATCGGCCCTAGGTCCGCCTCCTCTCTCGAAGCCGGTTATGGAATCCGGCTAGTGGAGGCGTGATTGGCAGGATCCCCGGATATAGTCCGGCTACTCTTCTTTCTGCCAGGACACGAAGGACGATGTTACATTTCAAATACAATTATCAGAGAGCAGGTTTTTTCCATACCTCCGTAGCGGCGTTTCGGCCCTAACCGCCTTCCTCTTAAGCCTGCCCGATCCGGATGCCCTTTGCCGACGGGTCCCTAGGGGCTCGGCTCAGCGCTCCGACCGTCGTCTCTGCAAAAACGCGACAGGTGTAAGGCATGGCATCAGAAAGGAGTCCTCTTCGGAGGATAGTGTTTTTGGCTTGGCTTACACGCGATATAGTTAGCAGTTCGAGATAGTCAGCGGTAATAGCCATGGAGGCGCCATCGTAGCTCGCCTGATAAAATGTCCCGTTGACGAGCTCCACAGTAATATCCGGATCCTCTTCGAGTCCTGGATCATAGGCCCTTGCGGGGTCCTCTGGCTGCGGGGAAGGGCTGAAGATTCCTTCTACGGCCCTCCCCATTTCCTCCTCGGAAATATCGAGGCAGGTAATCTTTGCGAAGAATGCCACAATAAGTGAAGCGGGGAAAAGAATGATGACTTACCCAGCTTGGGGGGTTGTACATGGAGAATCCATCCCGCGGCTTAATGTGAAGGAATTCTTCCTCTTCTCTGTTATATAAATCGGACAATATCCTTGCCAGAGCTGTGGCAGAGTCCGGACCTTTACAGCCACAGTGGGTGGCATCATCTTCCCCGTTGTAGTGCCACATGGGCTTCCCCCGATATTGAAGCGTCTACACTCCCTGCATTATGCATATTGCCATGACCTCGACTATCGTCTGCCCGGATTTGGCCAGTAACTTTATCCTGCTCATAAGAAAGTGTATTTCTCTGGTATCCTCCTCTTGGGGGCCCCGAGGGCGCCAGCTTTGACGTGCTTTCGGTGGAGCATTACTGAACTTGGGGAGACCTGTCCGGACTGGATCCGGAAGGGGAACGTCATCCACATAAAACCACTCCGAAGGCCAGTTCTCCGGTGCCTTCTTAGGAGTGTCGGATAGGTATCCGGTCTCGGCGACGCGCCATACGGCTCTGCCCACTTGACATAGGGATTCTCCCTGGTTGCGAGGGACAAGGCAGAATAACTTCTTCTATAACTCAAAGTGAGCCTCGCAGCCTAGAAATAGCTCACAAAGGGCAACGTATCCAGCTATATGCAGCATAGAGGCAGGGGTAAAGTTGTGCAACTGGAGGCCATAGAACTCCAGGAGCCCGCGAAGAAATGGGTGGATAGGAAACCCGATGGCCCTTAGCAGATGCGGGATGAGGCATATTCGCTCCTCTGGGGATGGATTAGAAGACCCCTCCTCTTGCTCCCCGCCATTATAGGTGACTATTCCGGCTCGGACGGGGAACATGAACGCTGGTGGGAGAAACCCTTGGGTCTGTAACTCTATCAAACGGCTATGAGGAACTGAACACTCTTCCCAGTCACCCGGCTTGGAGCGAGGAGAGCAAGAAGAAGAGCTGTGGCGATCGGCCATGTTGGAATGGTTTTTCCGGAGCGCTTTGTTGGATGCTTGCTCGAGGGAAGAGGATGAGGTTTGGATCTGAGAATCCCCGTCTCTTCAAATAGACGGTCAACCTGCTGGACCGGGAGGTGGAAAATGCAAAAATGCCTCGGCTCCTCGCATTCACTCGACACGTGGAAAGGGTCATTATTGAGGCACCGAGATCGAGGAGTATAACATTGATCGGAAGTCGGATACTATTCGTCATAACAGGTACTTTGGAGTATTTGGAGATGGAACCCGCCTTGCAATGCCGAAGACAAAACTGCGCGCCGGACTCATCGTCATTGAAGCCTGGTTCAGGGGCTACTGAGGGAGTCTTGGATTAGGGGGTATCCGGACAGTCGGACTATATGCTTCGTCCAGACTGTTAGAGCGTGAAGATACAAGACTCAAGACTCCGTCTCGTGTCCGGATGGGACTCTCCTTTGCGTGGAAGACAAGCTTGGCGATCCGGATACTATATTTCCTTCCTTGTAACCGACTCCGTGTAAACCCTAGCCCTCTCTGGTGTCTATATAAACCCTAGCCCTCTCTAGGGTTTAGTCTCTACGATCTCATGGTAGATCTACTCTTGTACTACTAATATCATGAATATCAATCAAAAAGGAAGTAGGGTTTTACCTCCATCGAGAGGGCCCGAACCTGGGTAAACATTGTGTCCCCTGCCTCCTGTTACCATCAGCCTAAGACGCACAGATCGGGACCCCCTACCCGAGATCCGCCGGTCTTGACACCGGCAACAGCCATGAGCTGGGCGTGGGCAGCCTTGACATGGTCGTGGGCAGGCTCCATCAGGGCTAAGACCGCCTCTATGGAAGGGACAGCTGCTGTGCCACTCTCACCCATCGCTATCCCCGGGGCAGATGTTGCTGCCGCCACCTGAGAAGCAACAACGGTCGTTTGGGCTTCCTTTGCCACCCGGTCGGAGATTGTGGCTGTCGGTGTCAAAATCGGCGAATCTCGGGTGGGGGGTCCCGAACTGTGCGTCTAAGGCTAATGGTAATAGGAGGCAGGGGATACGATGTTTTACCCAGTTTCGGGCCCTCTCGATGGAGGTAATACCCTACTTCCTGCTTGATTGATCTTGATGATATGCGTATTACAAGAGTTGATCTACCACGAGATCGTAGAGGCTAAACCTTAGAAGCTAGCCTATGATTATGATTTTTGTTGTCCTACGGACTAAACCCTTCGTTTTATATTGACACCATAGGGGGCTAGGGTTACACAGAGTCGGTTATAGAGATGGAGATCTACATATCCGAATTGCCAAGCTTGCCTTCCACGCAAAGGAGAGTCCCATCCGGACACGAGACAAAGTCTTCAATCTTGTATCTTCATAGTCTAACAGTCCGGCCAAAGTATATTGTCCGGCTATCCGAGGACCCCTTAGTCCAGGACTCCCTCAGTAGACCCTGAACCAGGCTTCAATGACGACGAGTCCGGTGCGTAGATTGTCTTCGGCATTGCAAGGCGAGTTCCTTCTCTGAATACTCCATAAAAAATTTGAACACAAGGATCGTGTCCGGCTCTGCAAAACAAATTCCACATACCACCGTAGAGAGCACAATTTTCCACAAATCTAATCTGCTGACAGCTTTTTATGACATCACGCCATGGCCGGTCATTATTCAAACCGTTTTTCACAACCAACTACTGCACGTAATGCGAGGCAGTTTCCTTGACACGTCTTGTCGAAGCAGAGATCGTGTCCCCTTATCACGGGATTCTCATCAATACGGGTATGGGTAACCCAACCGCGCCATCAGTCGTGGCGCTTGGGAAACAAGCGATCTTAACGGACAAGTGAGGAGGCGCACAGTTTCTACCGCCTTTATAAAGAGATAGGGATTCTCCTCTTTCACCCACGCCTTCTTCCTTCTTCGCTCATCCATTCTTGCACGCTCGAGCTCCAGCGCCCCAGTTCTCACCTTCTCCATACAACCAAACATGTCCGGAGCGGGAGGCAACTTGATGGCATCCTCCGTCACGGAGGAGGACATTACGAAGCTTCACGCGGCCGGATACTTGGCCGCAGACATCGCGCACCGGCCCCCGGACGCAGGGCAGATCATCCCGACTCCGGGACCCCACGAGAGGGTTGTGTTCCTTGCCCACTTTGTCGGCAAACTGGGATTCCCCCTCCACCCATTTGTCTGCGGGCTCATCTTCTATTACGGGCTGGATTTTCATGATCTGGCCCCTAATTTCATCCCCAACATCTTGGCGTTCATCGTCGTGTGCAAGGTGATACGTCTCCAACGTATCTATAAGTTTTGATTGCTCCATGCTACTTTATCTACTGTTTTGGGCAATATTGGGCTTTATTATCCACTTTTATATTATTTTTGGGACTAACCTATTAACCGGAGGCCCAGCCCAGACTTGCCGTTTTATGCCTATTTCAGTGTTTCGAGGAAAAGGAATATCAGACGGAGTCAAAACGGAACGAAATCAACTGGAGAAGTTATTTTTGGAAGAAAATCCACCCGATGGACTTGGAGTGCACGTCAGGAGATACGGGAGGTGCTCACGAGGGTGGGGGGCGCGCCCACCCCCCTAGGGCGTGCCCCCCTGCCTCGTGGGCCCCCCGTAGCTCCTCCGACGTACCCCTGCACCCATATATACTCTCGTACCCTAAAACTTCCAAAACGGAGATTAGATCAGAACTTCCGCCGCTGCAAGCCTCTGTAGCCACAAAAAACCAATCGGGGCCCTCTCCGGCACCCTGCCGGAGGGGGCCATCATCACCAGTTGCCATGGAGGAGTATCCTGGAGGGGTCTTCATCATCATGAAGGCCAAGGACCAGAGGGTGGAGGCCATGGAGGAGGAAGCACAAGGGGGAGAACCTCTCCTCCTCTCTTCCGGTGGTGCCGAAGTGCCATCGGGAGGGGAATCATCGCCACGGTGTTCGTCTTCATCAACATCACCATCATCATCATCACCATCCTCATCTCTTTTACGCGGTCCACTCTCCCGCACCCCGCTGTAATCCCCTAATTGAACATGGTGCTTTATGCCACATATTATGATCCAATGATGTGTTGCCATCCTATGATGTTTTGAGTATATATCTTTTGTCCTTGAGTTGATTGATGATCTAGATTGGTACGAGTTGTATGTTTTATCTTGGTGCTATCCTATGGTGCCCTCCGTGTCGCGCAAGCGTGAGGGGTTCCCGCTATAGGGTGTTGCAATACGTTCATGATTCGCTTATAGTGGGTTGGTGAGTGAACAGAAGCACAAACCCGAGTAAGAGGGATCACTACAAGAAATATGTCAACTTGTGACCACCACTATTGGTCACTGAATGGTCATAGTTTTTTATTTGCGAACTGTGACCAAAACCAGAAGGTCAAAAGCTGGTCATCGTAAACTAACAATTTTTACCTTTTCTGTCAGAAGGTCGTAGTCATTTACGACCAAAATAAACCTACTGTCTTGTTTTGGTCACTAGCTGTCTGCCCAGGCCACGTCGGATCCGATGTGGCAATCTGACGTGGCAACATTGCGACCAATTAAAAAGGTCACTGATAAGATTAATCCCGGTCCAAGTAGGTGTCTATATGGGCTGAGCCCATTAATTCAGCCCATTTATTATTATTTTTCCTGCCAATTTTTGGTCGATTTCATGGGCCTAGCCCAACATTGCAACATTTTTTTCTAGGCCCCACCCTGGTATGTTCAATTCTAGTTCGGGCCTCAGCCTTTTTTCAGTCCAGTTCCTGTTCAAGTCTCGCCCTTTCAGCCCTTTTACAGTCCATTTTATTTATTTTCGAAAATTAATATACTGGCGTTGCTAAAACAGGCCACAACTATGTCTAGGCTGTGGCCTTTTTAAGGTCCAGTAGTGTTTGGGCGAAGAACTCTTTCAGTATTATGTTCACATCCAACTAAATATATTTATCACATTCAAATTCCCAGCATTTGAATAACAAGTACACCCAACACTAAATAACAGGTACAACAAGTAAATATACACCCAATTCCTAGCAAGATCAGCATTACATCAAAATTCCAAGCAAATTCTGGATTGCAAGTTCAATAACATATAAAGCGAGCCGCTGACTGGGGCTTCAAGCTTCTTCGAATTTCTTTGGCCAAGGAACTCCTATAAATGAGAGGGAAATCAGATTAGTCACAAGTACACAAGCACTGTTTGCATCAGTACATCAACACTCGCAAGTAATACATCATTCACTTAAAACATCTAAAGTGAAATAGATACATGACATGACACAGGAGGCGGATGTTGCCAGACAAAGATGGCACTTGTATAGACCTTGAAAAAAACCATACAAGTCAGTGATGCTCCAACACATCACTCATGGACTAAAATAACAAGATAAAGCATCACTAGGGATGCATACTGATTTTACTAATATGTTTTAGTTGTCTACTTTGGAGTTGCAGTATCTCTTAACAGCATGCAACACTCTGAACTTAGTGTTGATAGCAACATATGAAGTGAGGAGATTTGAATAGATTTTTCAAATACATGTGCTGGTATGGGAATGCTTCTCTAGAATGATGTACATGTTCACAGATTTTCAAATAAATACAAGGACTCCTAGAACAATCAGACAATGAATGAATGCAAAAGGCAGAGCATCATCATAGATGAAGGCATCACCAAATTTCGTACTTACACGGAGAGACACTAACATGCAGGAATATGTATGGATTGTCAAAACTTGCATTATCCTACTATCACTAGTACAACAAGGTGCAGGTTGGCATATCCATGAACCATGTACCTCCATGACAGATACAATATATCATCCAATGCTCGACTATGACAAAAATTAAACAAATACACCTCACAAAGGCAAAGCAAAGAATTATGGAGCGAGTAGGAGGGGTAGAAGGGGACCTGAGGAGCTCATCAGAAGTGGTTGTAGCCTAGGCTGAGCTTCACCATCACAGCGACAGCCAAGGGAGGCAGCCAAGCCTACCAATGCATAGCCATCATAGGAGCAGTAGCAGTGTAGCACCACCACTGCCGTACCGGAACTGGTGGAGCGAATCACCATCACATGGGTCACCTCCACCGAAGGATCTAGCAAGGGGTAAAGTCTGCACATTTCAGTACAAGCTAGTGACATCAAAAACCAAACAGTAGCAAGAAGAAGAGAAACTCTAGTACATGATGATTAGTTGAAGAAACAAGAACTACATTCAGTAGTGATGTTTCCATCATCCTACTATCACCAGTAGAGCAAACTACATGTTACCATAGTTCTGGAACCATGTACTTCACGACATACGTGTGTAGTAACACAAGACGCATGAGACCTAAAGAAAAATTATTCATTCAAGAGACTAGAAATTATACATAAAAGTACTGATGGCCTAAAAATCAATCTACAGATGATAGATAATAATAAACAAACGACAGCAGCATAGTTTCAACCCATACTCTAGTCAAATGTAGGAGTTTGTATGTAACTGAATAAATAAATTGGAGAAAAGTAGTTCCTGAATGATAGACTGGACATATGATAGTACATGTACATCAGTTGTAAACAAGCCCCTGTGTACACCACGATGCCGACGTAGTGGCGCACGATGGTCTGAGTAGTGGCACACGATCACCCGACGGTGCTCCCTGTAACCTGTATATATCGCCCCGTCGATGGATGAAAAAGTGTGTTGAGTCTCCAACCTAGCTTCTCCCTTAACATGCTATAAGATGCTCCTGGTCTGACCAATCCATTTGCTCAAGTGTGTTGAGTCTCCTACCTAGCTTCTCCCTTAACACTGAAGATTCTAGTAGTTCTGTAGTGAAAATCACTACGAAACTACGAGTACTATGTAACATTCTAACAGTTCTTTACTGAAGATTCAAATGTAGTTCTATATAGTGGAATGTGTAAGGCTGTTCACAATCCTGCCTGATTTTGTCCTTCAGTGTCAGTGTCAGTTCATTCATATGTAGCAGACCTTGAGGGGCTCAATGTACTCCTCAAACCCCAGCGTTGCCATCGCCCAGAGCAGGTCGTCGCCGTTGATGGTCTTGCTCTTCTCCCTCTGGCACTTGTCACTCGCCCTGCAGCACAAGCAGAACAGCAAGAAGTATCAGAAATAGCAGGTTTCATGAATTGATTTTTTTAACCCCTTGCCCACATCCCTCGAATGCACTGCGCCATAAGGCCCCCTCTGTGTGTGCAGTGACAAGAAAGAAGTATGCCTCTTATTGTGGTAGGTCAGTCATAGTACCATATACGTCTCCTATCTAGACTGTAGTCAGGATATGTCCTTCCAATAGAAACACCTACACCCGCTCCCCATTTTTTGACCTGTGCAGAAGCAGGGGAGCTTCCGTGCAGTCAAAAATCTATAACAAGCAGCAGCTCCCTTCGTACTTCAGTTAATAATTTTGGCGAGATTCCCACTTTCAGCCAAGCGGCTAGCATCGTAAAAATAACTAGAGCAACACTGACTGAAAAACTGAACCAACGCCACCACTAAGATGACTGGGAACAGCACAAATGAAACAACACGATGGCGACAGCTCCAGTACCATCCTAACTGATCCTAGTATAATACAGAAATAGATGGGTGTTTAACGAATTTCACAGAAAACAAAATTGCTACTGCTTCCTAACATCAATTCGTCCAACAACTACATAAACAGAGTCCACCAGTGAAGAGGATCTCACCGGTGAGCAAGATGGCCTTGACGTCTCGCGATCAGCGGCCTCCGCATACTTCTCCTTGAGCCCCTGGATGACTGCACGGGGAGAGCTGAACCGGCGCACGGCATTAGACTAGCGGGAGGAGCCCCGACGGAAACCCACCCCAACCCCAAGAGGAACAGAGAAGAGGGCGTTACTGATGGGGTGCCCTGCAGCTGCAGCTGATGAAGGAGATGAACCTGTAGACGCACTCCTGCATGGTCTCCTTGGTGTCCTTGCCATCCACGGCCAGCTCTTGCCGTGCCCTGTCGCTGCGCCCATGGTGTCCTGGTGCTTGAGCAAGGATGGCATCCTGGATCTGGGTGGGAGAGAACACGAGGTGAGTTAGTGAGGGAGGGCTGTGAGGAGGAGGAAATGGAGTGGAGCGACGCACCTGAGTCGCTGGACCACGCCGGGCGAAACCCTAGTGACAGGAGATGGTCGCGGGTGGCGCTGGAGGACGCGCGCGCCGAGCTGGGAGAGGTCGAGGACTGGGGAGGCGGGGAGTCGAAGGCGATGCCGGTGACGTTGAGCTCCAGCACGCCCTGGTTGGAGAAGTGGAACTCATCGAGTGGGATGATGGTGCGCGGGTCCACCCGGATCACCGTCGACCGGATCTCGGCCACCAACGGGGGCGCGAGCGCGAGCAGGGCGAGGGCGAGGGCGGCCAGGAGCGTCGCGGGCTGAGGCCCCGTCGGCCAGGTCGAGCAGGTCGAAGATCCCCATCCCGGTGGCGTCGTCGATTTGGATTGCGGAGAAGGAGGCGGCGGCGCGTGTTCTCGGTAAGGATGCGGTGGGCACCGCTGCAGGACGTGGTCGGCGGTGGGTTTGAGAAGGTGGATCGGCAGGGGGAGGGGTAGGAGGAAGTGGCGACGGCGGCGAGGAGATTGGGAGGAGGGAGGAGGGGTGCGACGGGGGGGGGAGGGGTTTGATCTAGGGTTGGGGGTGGGGTATCTCTTTTTCTTTTTTGGCGGCGGCGGCGAGGAGATTGGGAGGAGGGAGGAGGGGTGCGATGGGGGGGGAGGGGTTTGATCTAGGGTTGGGGGTGGGGTATCTCTTTTTCTTTTTTGTTTCTTTTTTTCTGTAGATAGATGGATGGATGGATGGATGGACGCCATGTCATCAATCCGTGGGAAGAGCCCTGATTGGTTCGAAAAAAAATCAGTGATTTAAAATAGTTTCTAAGTACTAAAAATAGGGGAATTTTGTGAAGCAACTATCAAAATATTTTGCAAAACGGCACAACTAAAATTTTCACTCAAGTTAGAACCCATTTTTATGGATGATCACTGATTTGCATGCATTTTTTATCTTTTTAAATTTTTTTAATCATTTTCTTGTGGCAAAAATGGTTTTTTTTTGTGAAGAACCTACCAAATATTTGTTGTAAAATTGGGCAAAATAAATTTTCTAAAATACTAGGCCATATTTAGTGCACAATTAACCAAATGGTTGGGTGTGAAAAGTTTTGATCCACCTCTGGTGAAAAAGACAAATTTCTGTCGATTCAGGTGGAAGCGGGTCAAATTTGAACTGTAGCTACCTCATAGTTTGCTATTTATTTTTTCCAAAATTCATTTCTAGATACAAAAGTATCTAGTTAATCAGAGAAATATCAAAAAACTTCCAAGATTCCACCACTATCTAGGAACGGTCAAGCCCGCCGTTTTGACCGCATTTTGAAACGGGCATAAAAAATTCAAAAAAATCAAAAAATTGGAAAACCTTCGCATTGTGTCATTATATGTGACCAAGTTTCCAGAAAAAATAATAAACTTGAAATACGGCAATTATTTTAAAAAAGTGTTCTCACAAACGAGCTATCATGTGTGGAGATCAATGCCTTTCAAGCCAAATGATCAATCTTATGGCCACATTCATCGGATAGTTTGTTCAAATGACCTCATATCGTGCACAAGGGTGCATCTTGGAATGACAAACAATGTTGCCTAAGGAACTTTTTATTTTCTTTGGACGAAAATTCATTTTCCATTTTTTTTCGACTGCCCACAATGAGTTTTTGTGAAGGACCTACCATATATTTGTTGCAAAATTGTACCTAATGAATTTTATAAAATACTAGGCCATATATAATGCACAATTGACAAAATGGTTGGGTGTCAAAAGTTTTGATCCACCTCTGGTGAAAAAGACAAATTCCCGCTGATTCAGTTGGAAGCGGGTCAAATTTGAACTGTAGCTACCTCGTAGTTTGCTCTTTATTTTTTCCAAAAATCATTTCTAGGTACATAAATATCTATTTAATCAGAAAAATACCAAAAAATCCAAGATTCAACCACTAGCTAGGAACGGTCAAGCCCAGCATTTTGACCGCATTTTGAAACGGGCATAAAAAATTCAAAAAAAATCAAAAAATTGGAAAACCTCCGCATTGTGTCATTATATGTGGCCTAGTTTCCAGGAAAAATAATAAACTTGTAATATGGTAATTATTTTAAAAAAGTGTTCTCAGAAATGAGCCATCATGCGTGAAGATTCATGGCTTTCAAGCCAAATGATCAATCTTATGGCCACGTTCATGGCATAGTTTGTTCAAATGATGTCATATTGTGCACAAGGGTGCATCTTGGAATGGAAAACAATGTTGCCTAAGGAAGTTAGATTGGCAGGATAACTTGGATGCCCTGGAGGAGGACGCGACGTCGCGAAGGCCCGCTCCGCATTCTATCAGCAGCAGGCTCAACGGTACCAAAGCAGAGAAGTGCGGGCCAAAACTTATAATATTGGCAAACTTGTTCTACGCCTACCGGAGAAGAAAAAGGACAGGCTCAAACCTCAGTGGGAAGGTCCCTTCGTCATTGATAAATTTCACACCGGAGGAGCGTACCGTTTACGTAATGCATCCGATAACAGACTCGAGCCAAACCCATGGAACGCGGCCAGACTCCGGAGATTCTACGCCTAGCGCCGAACTCAGTGTTCGTCTCCTTACCCCCTCCTTTTTAATTATGCTCCCTCCCTTTTCCTTTATCGACCTTTTTTCCTCTTCACAACAAGTATTTAATACAGTACAGACACCCGGATCACTCCGGCCGCACTATGTGTGTAAGCAATACCTGGAGGCTTCCTATATGGAAGCTAAATATAATTACTTTAATGGCTTTTTACCCATCACATATGCGTTCTTCTTCCATTTGTGCCTTTTCTTCACCATTATATGCATCGATATGACTTAAGATGTGGCCATGCTGGGTTGCCTGGCTCTTGTGTTTATGCCCTACGTTCTCGTTAATTTGGCTAGGGCATAAGGGGAGCACCTCTGCGATTGTTACTGCCGGTTCAGCCGGATGTGTACCTCAGACTGGGTGAAGCCGAAAGTTAGAGTTCTTAAGGGAATATTGGGTCGGTGAACAAAAGATGTTTTCATTTATTACAACGTAAATCCCCAGAAGTTTTGTATCCTGCGTCCCTGTTCGCAGTCCATACATGTGCATCGTCGCATGCGCACCCAGGGAAAGGAACCCCTAACAGAACTATTCTCCCCGGAAGATGTTTCTTATTATCCATGTAATATAACATAACTAGTTGGGTACTTGTCTCTTCAAATAGACGGTCAACCTGCTGGACCGGGAGGTGGAAAATGCAAAAATGCCTCGGCTCCTCGCATTCACTCGACACGTGGAAAGGGTCATTATTGAGGCACCGAGATCGAGGAGTATAACATTGATCGGAAGTCGGATACTATTCGTCATAACAGGTACTTTGGAGTATTTGGAGATGGAACCCGCCTTGCAATGCCGAAGACAAAACTGCGCGCCGGACTCATCGTCATTGAAGCCTGGTTCAGGGGCTACTGAGGGAGTCTTGGATTAGGGGGTATCCGGACAGTCGGACTATATGCTTCGTCCGGACTGTTAGAGCGTGAAGATACAAGACTCAAGACTCCGTCTCGTGTCCGGATGGGACTCTCCTTTCCGTGGAAGACAAGCTTGGCGATCCGGATATTATATTTCCTTCCTTGTAACCGACTCCGTGTAAACCCTAGCCCTCTCTGGTGTCTATATAAACCCTAGCCCTCTCTAGGGTTTAGTCTCTACGATCTCGTGGTAGATCTACTCTTGTACTACTAATATCATGAATATCAATCAAAAAGGAAGTAGGGTTTTACCTCCATCGAGAGGGCCCGAACCTGGGTAAACATTGTGTCCCCTGCCTCCTGTTACCATCAGCCTAAGACGCACAGATCGGGACCCCCTACCCGAGATCCGCCGGTTTTGACACCGGCAACAGCCATGAGCTGGGCGTGGGCAGCCTTGACATGGTCGTGGGCAGGCTCCATCAGGGCTAAGACCGCCTCTATGGAAGGGACAGCTGCTGTGCCACTCTCACCCGTCGCTATCCCCGGGGCAGATGTTGCTGCCGCCACCTGAGAAGCAACAGCGGTCGTTTGGGCTTCCTTTGCCACCCGGTCGGAGATTGTGGCTGTCGGTGTCAAAATCGGCGAATCTCGGGTGGGGGGTCCCGAACTGTGGGTCTAAGGCTAATGGTAATAGGAGGCAGGGGATACGATGTTTTACCCAGTTTCGGGCCCTCTCGATGGAGGTAATACCCTACTTCCTGCTTGATTGATCTTGATGATATGCGTATTACAAGAGTTGATCTACCACGAGATCGTAGAGGCTAAACCTTAGAAGCTAGCCTATGATTATGATTTTTGTTGTCCTACGGACTAAACCCTTCGTTTTATATTGACACCGTAGGGGGCTAGGGTTACACAGAGTCGGTTATAGAGATGGAGATCTACATATCCGAATTGCCAAGCTTGCCTTCCACGCAAAGGAGAGTCCCATCCGGACACGAGACAAAGTCTTCAATCTTGTATCTTCATAGTCCAACAGTCCGGCCAAAGTATATTGTCCGGCTATCCGAGGACCCCTTAGTCCAGGACTCCCTCAGTAGACCCTGAACCAGGCTTCAATGACGACGAGTCCGGTGCGTAGATTGTCTTCGGCATTGCAAGGCGAGTTCCTTCTCTGAATACTCCATAAAAAATTTGAACACAAGGATCGTGTCCGGCTCTGCAAAACAAATTCCACATACCACCGTAGAGAGCACAATTTTCCACAAATCTAATCTGCTGACAGCTTTTTATGACATCACGCCATGGCCGGTCATTATTCAAACCGTTTTTCACAACCAACTACTGCACGTAATGCGAGGCAGTTTCCTTGACACGTCTTGTCGAAGCAGAGATCGTGTCCCCTTATCACGGGATTCTCATCAATACGGGTATGGGTAACCCAACCGCGCCATCAGTCGTGGCGCTTGGGAAACAAGCGATCTTAACGGACAAGTGAGGAGGCGCACAGTTTCTACCGCCTTTATAAAGAGATAGGGATTCTCCTCTTTCACCCACGCCTTCTTCCTTCTTCGCTCATCCATTCTTGCACGCTCGAGCTCCAGCGCCCCAGTTCTCACCTTCTCCATACAACCAAACATGTCCGGAGCGGGAGGCAACTTGATGGCATCCTCCGTCACGGAGGAGGACATTACGAAGCTTCACGCGGCCGGATACTTGGCCGCAGACATCGCGCACCGGCCCCCGGACGCAGGGCAGATCATCCCGACTCCGGGACCCCACGAGAGGGTTGTGTTCCTTGCCCACTTTGTCGGCAAACTGGGATTCCCCCTCCACCCATTTGTCTGCGGGCTCATCTTCTATTACGGGCTGGATTTTCATGATCTGGCCCCTAATTTCATCCCCAACATCTTGGCGTTCATCGTCGTGTGCAAGGTGATACGTCTCCAACGTATCTATAAGTTTTGATTGCTCCATGCTACTTTATCTACTGTTTTGGGCAATATTGGGCTTTATTATCCACTTTTATATTATTTTTGGGACTAACCTATTAACCGGAGGCCCAGCCCAGACTTGTCGTTTTATGCCTATTTCAGTGTTTCGAGGAAAAGGAATATCAGACGGAGTCAAAACGGAACGAAATCAACTGGAGAAGTTATTTTTGGAAGAAAATCCACCCGATGGACTTGGAGTGCACGTCAGGAGATACGGGAGGTGCTCACGAGGGTGGGGGGCGCGCCCACCCCCCTAGGGCGCGCCCCCCTGCCTCGTGGGCCCCCCGTAGCTCCTCCGACGTACCCCTGCACCCATATATACTCTCGTACCCTAAAACTTCCAAAACGGAGATTAGATCAGAACTTCCGCCGCTGCAAGCCTCTGTAGCCACAAAAAACCAATCGGGGCCCTCTCCGGCACCCTGCCGGAGGGGGCCATCATCACCAGTTGCCATGGAGGAGTATCCTGGAGGGGTCTTCATCATCATGAAGGCCAAGGACCAGAGGGTGGAGGCCATGGAGGAGGAAGCACAAGGGGGAGAACCTCTCCTCCTCTCTTCCGGTGGTGCCGAAGTGCCATCGGGAGGGGAATCATCGCCACGGTGATCGTCTTCATCAACATCACCATCATCATCATCACCATCCTCATCTCTTTTACGCGGTCCACTCTCCCGCACCCCGCTGTAATCCCCTAATTGAACATGGTGCTTTATGCCACATATTATGATCCAATGATGTGTTGCCATCCTATGATGTTTTGAGTATATATCTTTTGTCCTTGAGTTGATTGATGATCTAGATTGGTACGAGTTGTATGTTTTATCTTGGTGCTATCCTATGGTGCCCTCCGTGTCGCGCAAGCGTGAGGGGTTCCCGCTATAGGGTGTTGCAATACGTTCATGATTCGCTTATAGTGGGTTGGTGAGTGAACAGAAGCACAAACCCGAGTAAGAGGGATCACTACAAGAAATATGTCAACTTGTGACCACCACTATTGGTCACTGAATGGTCATAGTTTTTTATTTGCGAACTGTGACCAAAACCAGAAGGTCAAAAGCTGGTCATCGTAAACTAACAATTTTTACCTTTTCTGTCAGAAGGTCGTAGTCATTTACGACCAAAATAAACCTACTGTCTTGTTTTGGTCACTAGCTGTCTGCCCAGGCCACGTCGGATCCGATGTGGCAATCTGACGTGGCAACATTGCGACCAATTCAAAAGGTCACTGATAAGATTAATCCCGGTCCAAGTAGGTGTCTATATGGGCTGAGCCCATTAATTCAGCCCATTTATTATTATTTTTTCCTGCCAATTTTTGGTCGATTTCATGGGCCTAGCCCAACATTGCAACATTTTTTTCTAGGCCCCACCCTGGTATGTTCAATTCTAGTTCGGGCCTCAGCCTTTTTTCAGTCCAGTTCCTGTTCAAGTCTCGCCCTTTCAGCCCTTTTACAGTCCATTTTATTTATTTTCGAAAATTAATATACTGGCGTTGCTAAAACAGGCCACAACTATGTCTAGGCTGTGGCCTTTTTAAGGTCCAGTAGTGTTTGGGCGAAGAACTCTTTCAGTATTATGTTCACATCCAACTAAATATATTTATCACATTCAAATTCCCAGCATTTGAATAACAAGTACACCCAACACTAAATAACAGGTACAACAAGTAAATATACACCCAATTCCTAGCAAGATCAGCATTACATCAAAATTCCAAGCAAATTCTGGATTGCAAGTTCAATAACATATAAAGCGAGCCGCTGACTGGGGCTTCAAGCTTCTTCGAATTTCTTTGGCCAAGGAACTCCTATAAATGAGAGGGAAATCAGATTAGTCACAAGTACACAAGCACTGTTTGCATCAGTACATCAACACTCGCAAGTAATACATCATTCACTTAAAACATCTAAAGTGAAATAGATACATGACATGACACAGGAGGCGGATGTTGCCAGACAAAGATGGCACTTGTATAGACCTTGAAAAAAACCATACAAGTCAGTGATGCTCCAACACATCACTCATGGACTAAAATAACAAGATAAAGCATCACTAGGGATGCATACTGATTTTACTAATATGTTTTAGTTGTCTACTTTGGAGTTGCAGTATCTCTTAACAGCATGCAACACTCTGAACTTAGTGTTGATAGCAACATATGAAGTGAGGAGATTTGAATAGATTTTTCAAATACATGTGCTGGTATGGGAATGCTTCTCTAGAATGATGTACATGTTCACAGATTTTCAAATAAATACAAGGACTCCTAGAACAATCAGACAATGAATGAATGCAAAAGGAAGAGCATCATCATAGATGAAGGCATCACCAAATTTCGTACTTACACGGAGAGACACTAACATGCAGGAATATGTATGGATTGTCAAAACTTGCATTATCCTACTATCACTAGTACAACAAGGTGCAGGTTGGCATATCCATGAACCATGTACCTCCATGACAGATACAATATATCATCCAATGCTCGACTATGACAAAAATTAAACAAATACACCTCACAAAGGCAAAGCAAAGAATTATGGAGCGAGTAGGAGGGGTAGAAGGGGACCTGAGGAGCTCATCAGAAGTGGTTGTAGCCTAGGCTGAGCTTCACCATCACAGCGACAGCCAAGGGAGGCAGCCAAGCCTACCAATGCATAGCCATCATAGGAGCAGTAGCAGTGTAGCACCACCACTGCCGTACCGGAACTGGTGGAGCGAATCACCATCACATGGGTCACCTCCACCGAAGGATCTAGCAAGGGGTAAAGTCTGCACATTTCAGTACAAGCTAGTGACATCAAAAACCAAACAGTAGCAAGAAGAAGAGAAACTCTAGTACATGATGATTAGTTGAAGAAACAAGAACTACATTCAGTAGTGATGTTTCCATCATCCTACTATCACCAGTAGAGCAAACTACATGTTACCATAGTTCTGGAACCATGTACTTCACGACATACGTGTGTAGTAACACAAGACGCATGAGACCTAAAGAAAAATTATTCATTCAAGAGACTAGAAATTATACATAAAAGTACTGATGGCCTAAAAATCAATCTACAGATGATAGATAATAATAAACAAACGACAGCAGCATAGTTTCAACCCATACTCTAGTCAAATGTAGGAGTTTGTATGTAACTGAATAAATAAATTGGAGAAAAGTAGTTCCTGAATGATAGACTGGACATATGATAGTACATGTACATCAGTTGTAAACAAGCCCCTGTGTACACCACGATGCCGACGTAGTGGCGCACGATGGTCTGAGTAGTGGCACACGATCACCCGACGGTGCTCCCTGTAACCTGTATATATCGCCCCGTCGATGGATGAAAAAGTGTGTTGAGTCTCCAACCTAGCTTCTCCCTTAACATGCTATAAGATGCTCCTGGTCTGACCAATCCATTTGCTCAAGTGTGTTGAGTCTCCTACCTAGCTTCTCCCTTAACACTGAAGATTCTAGTAGTTCTGTAGTGAAAATCACTACGAAACTACGAGTACTATGTAACATTCTAACAGTTCTTTACTGAAGATTCAAATGTAGTTCTATATAGTGGAATGTGTAAGGCTGTTCACAATCCTGCCTGATTTTGTCCTTCAGTGTCAGTGTCAGTTCATTCATATGTAGCAGACCTTGAGGGGCTCAATGTACTCCTCAAACCCCAGCGTTGCCATCGCCCAGAGCAGGTCGTCGCCGTTGATGGTCTTGCTCTTCTCCCTCTGGCACTTGTCACTCGCCCTGCAGCACAAGCAGAACAGCAAGAAGTATCAGAAATAGCAGGTTTCATGAATTGATTTTTTTAACCCCTTGCCCACATCCCTCGAATGCACTGCGCCATAAGGCCCCCTCTGTGTGTGCAGTGACAAGAAAGAAGTATGCCTCTTATTGTGGTAGGTCAGTCATAGTACCATATACGTCTCCTATCTAGACTGTAGTCAGGATATGTCCTTCCAATAGAAACACCTACACCCGCTCCCCATTTTTTGACCTGTGCAGAAGCAGGGGAGCTTCCGTGCAGTCAAAAATCTATAACAAGCAGCAGCTCCCTTCGTACTTCAGTTAATAATTTTGGCGAGATTCCCACTTTCAGCCAAGCGGCTAGCATCGTAAAAATAACTAGAGCAACACTGACTGAAAAACTGAACCAACGCCACCACTAAGATGACTGGGAACAGCACAAATGAAACAACACGATGGCGACAGCTCCAGTACCATCCTAACTGATCCTAGTATAATACAGAAATAGATGGGTGTTTAACGAATTTCACAGAAAACAAAATTGCTACTGCTTCCTAACATCAATTCGTCCAACAACTACATAAACAGAGTCCACCAATGAAGAGGATCTCATCGGTGAGCAAGATGGCCTTGACGTCTCGCGATCAGCGGCCTCCGCATACTTCTCCTTGAGCCCCTGGATGACTGCACGGGGAGAGCTGAACCGGCGCACGGCATTAGACTAGCGGGAGGAGCCCCGACGGAAACCCACCCCAACCCCAAGAGGAACAGAGAAGAGGGCGTTACTGATGGGGTGCCCTGCAGCTGCAGCTGATGAAGGAGATGAACCTGTAGACGCACTCCTGCATGGTCTCCTTGGTGTCCTTGCCATCCACGGCCAGCTCTTGCCGTGCCCTGTCGCTGCGCCCATGGTGTCCTGGTGCTTGAGCAAGGATGGCATCCTGGATCTGGGTGGGAGAGAACACGAGGTGAGTTAGTGAGGGAGGGCTGTGAGGAGGAGGAAATGGAGTGGAGCGACGCACCTGAGTCGCTGGACCACGCCGGGCGAAACCCTAGTGACAGGAGATGGTCGCGGGTGGCGCTGGAGGACGCGCGCGCCGAGCTGGGAGAGGTCGAGGACTGGGGAGGCGGGGAGTCGAAGGCGATGCCGGTGACGTTGAGCTCCAGCACGCCCTGGTTGGAGAAGTGGAACTCATCGAGTGGGATGATGGTGCGCGGGTCCACCCGGATCACCGTCGACCGGATCTCGGCCACCAACGGGGGCGCGAGCGCGAGCAGGGCGAGGGCGAGGGCGGCCAGGAGCGTCGCGGGCTGAGGCCCCGTCGGCCAGGTCGAGCAGGTCGAAGATCCCCATCCCGGTGGCGTCGTCGATTTGGATTGCGGAGAAGGAGGCGGCGGCGCATGTTCTCGGTAAGGATGCGGTGGGCACCGCTGCAGGACGTGGTCGACGGTGGGTTTGAGAAGGTGGATCGGCAGGGGGAGGGGTAGGAGGAAGTGGCGACGGCGGCGAGGAGATTGGGAGGAGGGAGGAGGGGTGCGACGGGGGGGGGAGGGGTTTGATCTAGGGTTGGGGGTGGGGTATCTCTTTTTCTTTTTTGGCGGCGGCGGCGAGGAGATTGGGAGGAGGGAGGAGGGGTGCGATGGGGGGGGAGGGGTTTGATCTAGGGTTGGGGGTGGGGTATCTCTTTTTCTTTTTTGTTTCTTTTTTTCTGTAGATAGATGGATGGATGGATGGATGGACGCCATGTCATCAATCCGTGGGAAGAGCCCTGATTGGTTCGAAAAAAAATCAGTGATTTAAAATAGTTTCTAAGTACTAAAAATAGGGGAATTTTGTGAAGCAACTATCAAAATATTTTGCAAAACGGCACAACTAAAATTTTCACTCAAGTTAGAACCCATTTTTATGGATGATCACTGATTTGCATGCATTTTTTATCTTTTTAAATTTTTTTAATCATTTTCTTGTGGCAAAAATGGTTTTTTTTTTGTGAAGAACCTACCAAATATTTGTTGTAAAATTGGGCAAAATAAATTTTCTAAAATACTAGGCCATATTTAGTGCACAATTAACCAAATGGTTGGGTGTGAAAAGTTTTGATCCACCTCTGGTGAAAAAGACAAATTTCTGTCGATTCAGGTGGAAGCGGGTCAAATTTGAACTGTAGCTACCTCATAGTTTGCTATTTATTTTTTCCAAAATTCATTTCTAGATACAAAAGTATCTAGTTAATCAGAGAAATATCAAAAAACTTCCAAGATTCCACCACTATCTAGGAACGGTCAAGCCCGCCGTTTTGACCGCATTTTGAAACGGGCATAAAAAATTCAAAAAAATCAAAAAATTGGAAAACCTTCGCATTGTGTCATTATATGTGACCAAGTTTCCAGAAAAAATAATAAACTTGAAATACGGCAATTATTTTAAAAAAGTGTTCTCACAAACGAGCTATCATGTGTGGAGATCAATGCCTTTCAAGCCAAATGATCAATCTTATGGCCACATTCATCGGATAGTTTGTTCAAATGACCTCATATCGTGCACAAGGGTGCATCTTGGAATGACAAACAATGTTGCCTAAGGAACTTTTTATTTTCTTTGGACGAAAATTCATTTTCCATTTTTTTTCGACTGCCCACAATGAGTTTTTGTGAAGGACCTACCATATATTTGTTGCAAAATTGTACCTAATGAATTTTATAAAATACTAGGCCATATATAATGCACAATTGACAAAATGGTTGGGTGTCAAAAGTTTTGATCCACCTCTGGTGAAAAAGACAAATTCCCGCTGATTCAGTTGGAAGCGGGTCAAATTTGAACTGTAGCTACCTCGTAGTTTGCTCTTTATTTTTTCCAAAAATCATTTCTAGGTACATAAATATCTATTTAATCATAAAAATACCAAAAAATCCAAGATTCAACCACTAGCTAGGAACGGTCAAGCCCAGCATTTTGACCGCATTTTGAAACGGGCATAAAAAATTCAAAAAAAATCAAAAAATTGGAAAACCTCCGCATTGTGTCATTATATGTGGCCTAGTTTCCAGGAAAAATAATAAACTTGTAATATGGTAATTATTTTAAAAAAGTGTTCTCAGAAATGAGCCATCATGCGTGAAGATTCATGGCTTTCAAGCCAAATGATCAATCTTATGGCCACGTTCATGGCATAGTTTGTTCAAATGATGTCATATTGTGCACAAGGGTGCATCTTGGAATGGAAAACAATGTTGCCTAAGGAAGTTAGATTGGCAGGATAACTTGGATGCCCTGGAGGAGGACGCGACGTCGCGAAGGCCCGCTCCGCATTCTATCAGCAGCAGGCTCAACGGTACCAAAGCAGAGAAGTGCGGGCCAAAACTTATAATATTGGCGAACTTGTTCTACGCCTACCGGAGAAGAAAAAGGACAGGCTCAAACCTCAGTGGGAAGGTCCCTTCGTCATTGATAAATTTCACACCGGAGGAGCGTACCGTTTACGTAATGCATCCGATAACAGACTCGAGCCAAACCCATGGAACGCGGCCAGACTCCGGAGATTCTACGCCTAGCGCCGAACTCAGTGTTCGTCTCCTTACCCCCTCCTTTTTAATTATGCTCCCTCCCTTTTCCTTTATCGACCTTTTTTCCTCTTCACAACAAGTATTTAATACAGTACAGACACCCGGATCACTCCGGCCGCACTATGTGTGTAAGCAATACCTGGAGGCTTCCTATATGGAAGCTAAATATAATTACTTTAATGGCTTTTTACCCATCACATATGCGTTCTTCTTCCATTTGTGCCTTTTCTTCACCATTATATGCATCGATATGACTTAAGATGTGGCCATGCTGGGTTGCCTGGCTCTTGTGTTTATGCCCTACGTTCTCGTTAATTTGGCTAGGGCATAAGGGGAGCACCTCTGCGATTGTTACTGCCGGTTCAGCCGGATGTGTACCTCAGACTGGGTGAAGCCGAAAGTTAGAGTTCTTAAGGGAATATTGGGTCGGTGAACAAAAGATGTTTTCATTTATTACAACGTAAATCCCCAGAAGTTTTGTATCCTGCGTCCCTGTTCGCAGTCCATACATGTGCATCGTCGCATGCGCACCCAGGGAAAGGAACCCCTAACAGAACTATTCTCCCCGGAAGATGTTTCTTATTATCCATGTAATATAACATAACTAGTTGGGTACTTGTCTCTTCAAATAGACGGTCAACCTGCTGGACCGGGAGGTGGAAAATGCAAAAATGCCTCGGCTCCTCGCATTCACTCGACACGTGGAAAGGGTCATTATTGAGGCACCGAGATCGAGGAGTATAACATTGATCGGAAGTCGGATACTATTCGTCATAACAGGTACTTTGGAGTATTTGGAGATGGAACCCGCCTTGCAATGCCGAAGACAAAACTGCGCGCCGGACTCATCGTCATTGAAGCCTGGTTCAGGGGCTACTGAGGGAGTCTTGGATTAGGGGGTATCCGGACAGTCGGACTATATGCTTCGTCCGGACTGTTAGAGCGTGAAGATACAAGACTCAAGACTCCGTCTCGTGTCCGGATGGGACTCTCCTTTGCGTGGAAGACAAGCTTGGCGATCCGGATATTATATTTCCTTCCTTGTAACCGACTCCGTGTAAACCCTAGCCCTCTCTGGTGTCTATATAAACCCTAGCCCTCTCTAGGGTTTAGTCTCTACGATCTCGTGGTAGATCTACTCTTGTACTACTAATATCATGAATATCAATCAAAAAGGAAGTAGGGTTTTACCTCCATCGAGAGGGCCCGAACCTGGGTAAACATTGTGTCCCCTGCCTCCTGTTACCATCAGCCTAAGACGCACAGATCGGGACCCCCTACCCGAGATCCGCCGGTTTTGACACCGGCAACAGCCATGAGCTGGGCGTGGGCAGCCTTGACATGGTCGTGGGCAGGCTCCATCAGGGCTAAGACCGCCTCTATGGAAGGGACAGCTGTTGTGCCACTCTCACCCGTCGCTATCCCCGGGGCAGATGTTGCTGCCGCCACCTGAGAAGCAACAGCGGTCGTTTGGGCTTCCTTTGCCACCCGGTCGGAGATTGTGGCTGTCGGTGTCAAAATCGGCGAATCTCGGGTGGGGGGTCCCGAACTGTGGGTCTAAGGCTAATGGTAATAGGAGGCAGGGGATACGATGTTTTACCCAGTTTCGGGCCCTCTCGATGGAGGTAATACCCTACTTCCTGCTTGATTGATCTTGATGATATGCGTATTACAAGAGTTGATCTACCACGAGATCGTAGAGGCTAAACCTTAGAAGCTAGCCTATGATTATGATTTTTGTTGTCCTACGGACTAAACCCTTCGTTTTATATTGACACCGTAGGGGGCTAGGGTTACACAGAGTCGGTTATAGAGATGGAGATCTACATATCCGAATTGCCAAGCTTGCCTTCCACGCAAAGGAGAGTCCCATCCGGACACGAGACAAAGTCTTCAATCTTGTATCTTCATAGTCCAACAGTCCGGCCAAAGTATATTGTCCGGCTATCCGAGGACCCCTTAGTCCAGGACTCCCTCAGTAGACCCTGAACCAGGCTTCAATGACGACGAGTCCGGTGCGTAGATTGTCTTCGGCATTGCAAGGCGAGTTCCTTCTCTGAATACTCCATAAAAAATTTGAACACAAGGATCGTGTCCGGCTCTGCAAAACAAATTCCACATACCACCGTAGAGAGCACAATTTTCCACAAATCTAATCTGCTGACAGCTTTTTATGACATCACGCCATGGCCGGTCATTATTCAAACCGTTTTTCACAACCAACTACTGCACGTAATGCGAGGCAGTTTCCTTGACACGTCTTGTCGAAGCAGAGATCGTGTCCCCTTATCACGGGATTCTCATCAATACGGGTATGGGTAACCCAACCGCGCCATCAGTCGTGGCGCTTGGGAAACAAGCGATCTTAACGGACAAGTGAGGAGGCGCACAGTTTCTACCGCCTTTATAAAGAGATAGGGATTCTCCTCTTTCACCCACGCCTTCTTCCTTCTTCGCTCATCCATTCTTGCACGCTCGAGCTCCAGCGCCCCAGTTCTCACCTTCTCCATACAACCAAACATGTCCGGAGCGGGAGGCAACTTGATGGCATCCTCCGTCACGGAGGAGGACATTACGAAGCTTCACGCGGCCGGATACTTGGCCGCAGACATCGCGCACCGGCCCCCGGACGCAGGGCAGATCATCCCGACTCCGGGACCCCACGAGAGGGTTGTGTTCCTTGCCCACTTTGTCGGCAAACTGGGATTCCCCCTCCACCCATTTGTCTGCGGGCTCATCTTCTATTACGGGCTGGATTTTCATGATCTGGCCCCTAATTTCATCCCCAACATCTTGGCGTTCATCGTCGTGTGCAAGGTGATACGTCTCCAACGTATCTATAAGTTTTGATTGCTCCATGCTACTTTATCTACTGTTTTGGGCAATATTGGGCTTTATTATCCACTTTTATATTATTTTTGGGACTAACCTATTAACCGGAGGCCCAACCCAGACTTGTCGTTTTATGCCTATTTCAGTGTTTCGAGGAAAAGGAATATCAGACGGAGTCAAAACGGAACGAAATCAACTGGAGAAGTTATTTTTGGAAGAAAATCCACCCGATGGACTTGGAGTGCACGTCAGGAGATACGGGAGGTGCTCACGAGGGTGGGGGGCGCGCCCACCCCCCTAGGGCGCGCCCCCCTGCCTCGTGGGCCCCCCGTAGCTCCTCCGACGTACCCCTGCACCCATATATACTCTCGTACCCTAAAACTTCCAAAACGGAGATTAGATCAGAACTTCCGCCGCTGCAAGCCTCTGTAGCCACAAAAAACCAATCGGGGCCCTCTCCGGCACCCTGCCGGAGGGGGCCATCATCACCAGTTGCCATGGAGGAGTATCCTGGAGGGGTCTTCATCATCATGAAGGCCAAGGACCAGAGGGTGGAGGCCATGGAGGAGGAAGCACAAGGGGGAGAACCTCTCCTCCTCTCTTCCGGTGGTGCCGAAGTGCCATCGGGAGGGGAATCATCGCCACGGTGATCGTCTTCATCAACATCACCATCATCATCATCACCATCCTCATCTCTTTTACGCGGTCCACTCTCCCGCACCCCGCTGTAATCCCCTAATTGAACATGGTGCTTTATGCCACATATTATGATCCAATGATGTGTTGCCATCCTATGATGTTTTGAGTATATATCTTTTGTCCTTGAGTTGATTGATGATCTAGATTGGTACGAGTTGTATGTTTTATCTTGGTGCTATCCTATGGTGCCCTCCGTGTCGTGCAAGCGTGAGGGGTTCCCGCTATAGGGTGTTGCAATACGTTCATGATTCGCTTATAGTGGGTTGGTGAGTGAACAGAAGCACAAACCCGAGTAAGAGGGATCACTACAAGAAATATGTCAACTTGTGACCACCACTATTGGTCACTGAATGGTCATAGTTTTTTATTTGCGAACTGTGACCAAAACCAGAAGGTCAAAAGCTGGTCATCGTAAACTAACAATTTTTACCTTTTCTGTCAGAAGGTCGTAGTCATTTACGACCAAAATAAACCTACTGTCTTGTTTTGGTCACTAGCTGTCTGCCCAGGCCACGTCGGATCCGATGTGGCAATCTGACGTGGCAACATTGCGACCAATTCAAAAGGTCACTGATAAGATTAATCCCGGTCCAAGTAGGTGTCTATATGGGCTGAGCCCATTAATTCAGCCCATTTATTATTATTTTTCGTGCCAATTTTTGGTCGATTTCATGGGCCTAGCCCAACATTGCAACATTTTTTTCTAGGCCCCACCCTGGTATGTTCAATTCTAGTTCGGGCCTCAGCCTTTTTTCAGTCCAGTTCCTGTTCAAGTCTCGCCCTTTCGGCCCTTTTACAGTCCATTTTATTTATTTTCGAAAATTAATATACTGGCGTTGCTAAAACAGGCCACAACTATGTCTAGGCTGTGGCCTTTTTAAGGTCCAGTAGTGTTTGGGCGAAGAACTCTTTCAGTATTATGTTCACATCCAACTAAATATATTTATCACATTCAAATTCCCAGCATTTGAATAACAAGTACACCCAACACTAAATAACAGGTACAACAAGTAAATATACACCCAATTCCTAGCAAGATCAGCATTACATCAAAATTCCAAGCAAATTCTGGATTGCAAGTTCAATAACATATAAAGCGAGCCGCTGACTGGGGCTTCAAGCTTCTTCGAATTTCTTTGGCCAAGGAACTCCTATAAATGAGAGGGAAATCAGATTAGTCACAAGTACACAAGCACTGTTTGCATCAGTACATCAACACTCGCAAGTAATACATCATTCACTTAAAACATCTAAAGTGAAATAGATACATGACATGACACAGGAGGCGGATGTTGCCAGACAAAGATGGCACTTGTATAGACCTTGAAAAAAACCATACAAGTCAGTGATGCTCCAACACATCACTCATGGACTAAAATAACAAGATAAAGCATCACTAGGGATGCATACTGATTTTACTAATATGTTTTAGTTGTCTACTTTGGAGTTGCAGTATCTCTTAACAGCATGCAACACTCTGAACTTAGTGTTGATAGCAACATATGAAGTGAGGAGATTTGAATAGATTTTTCAAATACATGTGCTGGTATGGGAATGCTTCTCTAGAATGATGTACATGTTCACAGATTTTCAAATAAATACAAGGACTCCTAGAACAATCAGACAATGAATGAATGCAAAAGGCAGAGCATCATCATAGATGAAGGCATCACCAAATTTCGTACTTACACGGAGAGACACTAACATGCAGGAATATGTATGGATTGTCAAAACTTGCATTATCCTACTATCACTAGTACAACAAGGTGCAGGTTGGCATATCCATGAACCATGTACCTCCATGACAGATACAATATATCATCCAATGCTCGACTATGACAAAAATTAAACAAATACACCTCACAAAGGCAAAGCAAAGAATTATGGAGCGAGTAGGAGGGGTAGAAGGGGACCTGAGGAGCTCATCAGAAGTGGTTGTAGCCTAGGCTGAGCTTCACCATCACAGCGACAGCCAAGGGAGGCAGCCAAGCCTACCAATGCATAGCCATCATAGGAGCAGTAGCAGTGTAGCACCACCACTGCCGTACCGGAACTGGTGGAGCGAATCACCATCACATGGGTCACCTCCACCGAAGGATCTAGCAAGGGGTAAAGTCTGCACATTTCAGTACAAGCTAGTGACATCAAAAACCAAACAGTAGCAAGAAGAAGAGAAACTCTAGTACATGATGATTAGTTGAAGAAACAAGAACTACATTCAGTAGTGATGTTTCCATCATCCTACTATCACCAGTAGAGCAAACTACATGTTACCATAGTTCTGGAACCATGTACTTCACGACATACGTGTGTAGTAACACAAGACGCATGAGACCTAAAGAAAAATTATTCATTCAAGAGACTAGAAATTATACATAAAAGTACTGATGGCCTAAAAATCAATCTACAGATGATAGATAATAATAAACAAACGACAGCAGCATAGTTTCAACCCATACTCTAGTCAAATGTAGGAGTTTGTATGTAACTGAATAAATAAATTGGAGAAAAGTAGTTCCTGAATGATAGACTGGACATATGATAGTACATGTACATCAGTTGTAAACAAGCCCCTGTGTACACCACGATGCCGACGTAGTGGCGCACGATGGTCTGAGTAGTGGCACACGATCACCCGACGGTGCTCCCTGTAACCTGTATATATCGCCCCGTCGATGGATGAAAAAGTGTGTTGAGTCTCCAACCTAGCTTCTCCCTTAACATGCTATAAGATGCTCCTGGTCTGACCAATCCATTTGCTCAAGTGTGTTGAGTCTCCTACCTAGCTTCTCCCTTAACACTGAAGATTCTAGTAGTTCTGTAGTGAAAATCACTACGAAACTACGAGTACTATGTAACATTCTAACAGTTCTTTACTGAAGATTCAAATGTAGTTCTATATAGTGGAATGTGTAAGGCTGTTCACAATCCTGCCTGATTTTGTCCTTCAGTGTCAGTGTCAGTTCATTCATATGTAGCAGACCTTGAGGGGCTCAATGTACTCCTCAAACCCCAGCGTTGCCATCGCCCAGAGCAGGTCGTCGCCGTTGATGGTCTTGCTCTTCTCCCTCTGGCACTTGTCACTCGCCCTGCAGCACAAGCAGAACAGCAAGAAGTATCAGAAATAGCAGGTTTCATGAATTGATTTTTTTAACCCCTTGCCCACATCCCTCGAATGCACTGCGCCATAAGGCCCCCTCTGTGTGTGCAGTGACAAGAAAGAAGTATGCCTCTTATTGTGGTAGGTCAGTCATAGTACCATATACGTCTCCTATCTAGACTGTAGTCAGGATATGTCCTTCCAATAGAAACACCTACACCCGCTCCCCATTTTTTGACCTGTGCAGAAGCAGGGGAGCTTCCGTGCAGTCAAAAATCTATAACAAGCAGCAGCTCCCTTGGCGAGATTCCCACTTTCAGCCAAGCGGCTAGCATCGTAAAAATAACTAGAGCAACACTGACTGAAAAACTGAACCAACGCCACCACTAAGATGACTGGGAACAGCACAAATGAAACAACACGATGGCGACAGCTCCAGTACCATCCTAACTGATCCTAGTATAATACAGAAATAGATGGGTGTTTAACGAATTTCACAGAAAACAAAATTGCTACTGCTTCCTAACATCAATTCGTCCAACAACTACATAAACAGAGTCCACCAATGAAGAGGATCTCATCGGTGAGCAAGATGGCCTTGACGTCTCGCGATCAGCGGCCTCCGCATACTTCTCCTTGAGCCCCTGGATGACTGCACGGGGAGAGCTGAACCGGCGCACGGCATTAGACTAGCGGGAGGAGCCCCGACGGAAACCCACCCCAACCCCAAGAGGAACAGAGAAGAGGGCGTTACTGATGGGGTGCTCTGCAGCTGCAGCTGATGAAGGAGATGAACCTGTAGACGCACTCCTGCATGGTCTCCTTGGTGTCCTTGCCATCCACGGCCAGCTCTTGCCGTGCCCTGTCGCTGCGCCCATGGTGTCCTGGTGCTTGAGCAAGGATGGCATCCTGGATCTGGGTGGGAGAGAACACGAGGTGAGTTAGTGAGGGAGGGCTGTGAGGAGGAGGAAATGGAGTGGAGCGACGCACCTGAGTCGCTGGACCACGCCGGGCGAAACCCTAGTGACAGGAGATGGTCGCGGGTGGCGCTGGAGGACGCGCGCGCCGAGCTGGGAGAGGTCGAGGACTGGGGAGGCGGGGAGTCGAAGGCGATGCCGGTGACGTTGAGCTCCAGCACGCCCTGGTTGGAGAAGTGGAACTCATCGAGTGGGATGATGGTGCGCGGGTCCACCCGGATCACCGTCGACCGGATCTCGGCCACCAACGGGGGCGCGAGCGCGAGCAGGGCGAGGGCGAGGGCGGCCAGGAGCGTCGCGGGCTGAGGCCCCGTCGGCCAGGTCGAGCAGGTCGAAGATCCCCATCCCGGTGGCGTCGTCGATTTGGATTGCGGAGAAGGAGGCGGCGGCGCATGTTCTCGGTAAGGATGCGGTGGGCACCGCTGCAGGACGTGGTCGACGGTGGGTTTGAGAAGGTGGATCGGCAGGGGGAGGGGTAGGAGGAAGTGGCGACGGCGGCGAGGAGATTGGGAGGAGGGAGGAGGGGTGCGACGGGGGGGGGAGGGGTTTGATCTAGGGTTGGGGGTGGGGTATCTCTTTTTCTTTTTTGGCGGCGGCGGCGAGGAGATTGGGAGGAGGGAGGAGGGGTGCGATGGGGGGGGAGGGGTTTGATCTAGGGTTGGGGGTGGGGTATCTCTTTTTCTTTTTTGTTTCTTTTTTTCTGTAGATAGATGGATGGATGGATGGATGGACGCCATGTCATCAATCCGTGGGAAGAGCCCTGATTGGTTCGAAAAAAAATCAGTGATTTAAAATAGTTTCTAAGTACTAAAAATAGGGGAATTTTGTGAAGCAACTATCAAAATATTTTGCAAAACGGCACAACTAAAATTTTCACTCAAGTTAGAACCCATTTTTATGGATGATCACTGATTTGCATGCATTTTTTATCTTTTTAAATTTTTTTAATCATTTTCTTGTGGCAAAAATGTTTTTTTTTTGTGAAGAACCTACCAAATATTTGTTGTAAAATTGGGCAAAATAAATTTTCTAAAATACTAGGCCATATTTAGTGCACAATTAACCAAATGGTTGGGTGTGAAAAGTTTTGATCCACCTCTGGTGAAAAAGACAAATTTCTGTCGATTCAGGTGGAAGCGGGTCAAATTTGAACTGTAGCTACCTCATAGTTTGCTATTTATTTTTTCCAAAATTCATTTCTAGATACAAAAGTATCTAGTTAATCAGAGAAATATCAAAAAACTTCCAAGATTCCACCACTATCTAGGAACGGTCAAGCCCGCCGTTTTGACCGCATTTTGAAACGGGCATAAAAAATTCAAAAAAATCAAAAAATTGGAAAACCTTCGCATTGTGTCATTATATGTGACCAAGTTTCCAGAAAAAATAATAAACTTGAAATACGGCAATTATTTTTAAAAAGTGTTCTCACAAACGAGCTATCATGTGTGGAGATCAATGCCTTTCAAGCCAAATGATCAATCTTATGGCCACATTCATCGGATAGTTTGTTCAAATGACCTCATATCGTGCACAAGGGTGCATCTTGGAATGACAAACAATGTTGCCTAAGGAACTTTTTATTTTCTTTGGACGAAAATTCATTTTCCATTTTTTTTCGACTGCCCACAATGAGTTTTTGTGAAGGACCTACCATATATTTGTTGCAAAATTGTACCTAATGAATTTTATAAAATACTAGGCCATATATAATGCACAATTGACAAAATGGTTGGGTGTCAAAAGTTTTGATCCACCTCTGGTGAAAAAGACAAATTCCCGCTGATTCAGTTGGAAGCGGGTCAAATTTGAACTGTAGCTACCTCGTAGTTTGCTCTTTATTTTTTCCAAAAATCATTTCTAGGTACATAAATATCTATTTAATCAGAAAAATACCAAAAAATCCAAGATTCAACCACTAGCTAGGAACGGTCAAGCCCAGCATTTTGACCGCATTTTGAAACGGGCATAAAAAATTCAAAAAAAATCAAAAAATTGGAAAACCTCCGCATTGTGTCATTATATGTGGCCTAGTTTCCAGGAAAAATAATAAACTTGTAATATGGTAATTATTTTAAAAAAGTGTTCTCAGAAATGAGCCATCATGCGTGAAGATTCATGGCTTTCAAGCCAAATGATCAATCTTATGGCCACGTTCATGGCATAGTTTGTTCAAATGATGTCATATTGTGCACAAGGGTGCATCTTGGAATGGAAAACAATGTTGCCTAAGGAAGTTTTCATTTTCTTTTCACGGAAAATTCATTTTCCATTTTCCGAGTGCCTGAAATGAGTTTTTTTTGTGAAGGACCTACCATATATTTGTTGCAAAATTGGACCAAACCAATTTTATAAAATACTAGGCCATATTTAATGCACAATTGACAAAATGGTTGGGTGTCAAAAGTTTTGATCCACCTCTGGTGAAAAAGACAAATTCCTGCCGATTCAGCAGGAAGCGGGTCAAATTGGAACTGCAGCTGCCTCATAGTTTGCCATTTATTTTTTCCAAAAATCATTTATAGTTACATAAGTACCTATTTAATCATAAATACATGGTTTTGTGGCGATACGTCGAGGTTTGGACGGTGGGCGAGGGCCCCAACTCTAGAGCGTGTAAACTCGCATGCTCGCCGCGTGGTCACCGCGTGACCGTGGCCTTGCCATGTGTTCTGGGAGGCCTAGGCATGTCTAGTGGGTTGGACACTTCCTAGGTAGGTGCTAGGAAGAAAATCACAACATAAGATTCTCATGAGGAGACCGATCGCTGCTCAAACATGAATAAGCAGCCAAGTGTTTGATTAGCGGTACGGGAAATGCACATCGATAATGGGCGTGAGTTTTGGCTGAGGATGATCAGTTACTAAGAAGACCGTATTCACAAATTTTTAGCTCAAAAGGAGGAGCCTAGGTGGTACTTGCTTTGCAAAGTACCACATTGGACATAAATACGAATGTTGAAGCTGGGCTCAAAATAATCAATGGATTGAGCTGGAATTTGGTGGAGGATGGTTATTTGGGTAGAGGAAAGCACTGTAGAAAATGGATACCATTTAGACATGCCAAAGTGGTACTTCCTTCAAAAAGTGTTGCTCTGAACAGAATAGGAAAATGAATATTGATGAGTTATTTTTGAACTAGGCAAGGGAGGTTTTTGACATATTTGATCAAGATATGATCCAAACAATTTATGAGAATTTTTTGGGAATTTTGGGAATAACAGAAATATAGGTTGCTTCACAACCTAGGGCAAAAATTGACACATGGACATGACACATAGGCAAAACTGATGAGATGGCGCCTAGTCATCACAACCTACCACAATTTACAAGGCTATGACAATCTATATTGGTCGTTAACAACTAGAAATAAGGCAGCGGACCAGCACTGTTTGCTTTATGACCATTTCGTGTAAGGACATTATGACCTTTCTGACCAAAATGGTCGCAATGGTTTAGGGTTTTGAGCCCCCGAACAGCTTTTGACCAATTGGTCTCAAATGGTCATAGATCTATGACCAATTCTTCCAGGGTCACTGACAGAAGGTCACTAGTTGACATATTTCTTGTAGTGGATTGTTGCGTATGGGAATAAAGAGGACTTGATGTTTTAATGCTATGGTCGAGTTTTACCTTAATGATCTTTAGTAGTTGCGGATGCTTGCTAGAGTTCCAATCATAAGTGCATATGATCCAAGTAGAGAAAGTATGTTAGCTTATGCCTCTCCCTCATATGAAATTGCAACGACGACTATCGATCTTGTTAACAATTGCTTAGGACAATTCCGCACACTGATCCACCATTATTCCATACTCGCTACTTATATTATTTATTATTATATTCTAAATTTATGATAACAGCACCTACTTTTATGTTTTAGCTCTCCGATATCATACAAAGTTATCCTCTCCATACCCACAACGTAGTTTTATTTCTCGTTGCTAGTTGAAAGCAAATGTTCAGTGCGTGTAGAGTCGTATCAGTGGCAGATAGGGCTTGAGAGAGTATTGATCTTACCTTTAGCTCCTTGTGGGTTCGACACTCCATACTTATCACTTCCATCTTTGGAAAGTGCTACGATGATTCCTTGCACTTGGGGATTATCAGGCTCTTTTCTGGCGCCGTTGCCGGGGAGCAATAGCGTGGGGTTGATATTCTCGTGTGTGCTTGTTTGCTTCCTTCACTAAGTAGATTTTGTTTTTCCTTTTTGTTTATGGTTAGTTGTGGGTGAAACATACATAAAAATTTAAAAATGAAAATACAAAAAAAATTATTACTTCCCTCTCATGCCTAAAAAGTTTTTCAAAAAGAGAAGTGATTGGAAGGTTTTGCATTGAAGAAGTCAGGGTCGACCTTGAGCACTTGTGCTCATGCTCATGGAAACAATGTAGAATTTTTCATGGAAGTTTCTCTGTAAATAATTATCCCCTTGTATATATTCATTGTGTTATAAAAATAATGTGCCAAGCTTGGTTTTAGGATGATTAGATTGCTTGTTTACTATGTGGAAAACAAAAACAGAAACTTTGGCTGTAGTGCATGAATTTACATTTTTAACTGGAAAGTCAAATGGTTCTGATTATTTTTTCACATTACTTATGTACAAATTGTTCAAATTGTTAAATTTAGTTTATAATTTTAGGAGTTACAGAATTTTGGCAAACTTCCAGATTACTACAGACTGTTCTGTTTTTAACAGATTCTATTTTTCGTGTGTTGTTTGCCTATTTCAATGAATCTATGGCTAGTGTTGTTGGGTATGAACCATAGAGAACTTGGAATACAGTAGGTTTAACACCCATACAAATAAATAATGAGTTCATTACAGTACCTAAAGGTAGTGATTTGCTTTATTACACTAACAGTCAGTTTTCGGCTTTCTCTACTGAGGTGCTCGTCCGGAAGAACCGGGACACAATCGCAGTAGTTCTCCCTGCGCTACCTTAGCCGATATAGTTGAACGTAAGGTACCAGAACATAGGAGTCGGGAAAGCCCAACTATTGACCCAAGACATGATTCGGAGTTGATACATATAGTGCTATAAGTTCGGGGTGCCGCACTGTCGAAAGTGTTCGGACTTGTCTTGCCAGGTTATGGAATACTGAAGCCCCTGGCAAACTTGTCGTGCCAAAATGCACGAGTATAATAAATAAGCAGTAGAGCAAAGGGGTAAATAAACGTAATAGCAAGCTGACATTGTATACCATTTTCCCTTGTTATTCAAATGATACGTCAAAGCGTACATATATGAGTAGTGTTATAAACAAAATAGGACTGTTTGACACATCCGGACTAGGAGCGAGCGGTATGCGAGTATGTAAAACAGGTATAATGATCATTATCAGAGACCATCTGAGGATTCCCTTGTACGCTAAAGCTTCTTGTCCTCCTGGTGTGTCCGTTCCGCTATGTGTCCGATAGCCGGTCTTTCGGAAGAGCCTCCTGAAGATAGGGACCTCAAAGAAAGAGGGGGTGCAAAGATGCGTGGGTCCCAGGGAGGTCAAACCGCATTGTGGACCGTGTCATGGCCATGCCTCCGCCTATGCCCATGGTATTTTAAGTGCGTAGTTGTGTACGTGCGGCACACATTTCACTGCTTGACTGGGACTAGGGTGGAGGCCGGATTGCTAGTCAAGCTCTGGACGTGCCGGATGATCCTGCTGCGGAATACTCTGGACTCGCTTGACGGTATCCGAGTCTTTATCGCCGAAGAGGCTTTTTGCCTTAGAAGGCTGTTCTGTACTTCCGTCGCGAGGGCCGCAGTGGGCTCCTCCGTGCGAAGCGAGTGATCTATGTTTCCATTAACTGTAATAACCCCGCGAGGTCCTGGCATTTTGAGCTTGAGGTATGCATAATGCGATACCGCATTGAATTTGGCGAATGCAGTTCGTCCCAGCAGTGCATGATAGCCACTACGGAAGGGGGCGATGTCGAAGATTAACTCCTCGCTTCGGAAATTGTCCGGAGATCTGAAGACCACTTCCAGTGTGATTGAGCCCGTACAACAGGCCTCCACACCAGGTATGACACCTTTGAAGGTGGTTTTTGTGGGCTTGATTCTTAAGGGATCGATGCCCATTTTGCGCACTGTATCCTGGTAGAGCAGGTTCAGGCTGCTGCCACCATCCATGAGGACTCATGTGAGATGGAATCCATCGATGATGGGGTCATGGACCAATGCGGCCGAACCGCCATGACGGATACTGGTAGGATGGTCCCTGCGATGGAAGGTGATCGGACAAGAGGACCATGGGTTGAACTTTGGGGCGACTGGCTCCATCGCATAGACGTCCCTTAGTGCACGCTTCCGTTCCCGCTTGGGAATATGGGTTGCGTATATCATATTTATTGTTTTCACCTGGGGAGGGAATTTCTTCTGTCCTCCTGTGTTCGGCGGCCGGGGCTCCTCGTCGTCATTGCTATGCAGCCCCTTTTCCTTGTTTGCGGCATTCAACTTGCCGGCCTGTTTAAACACCCAGCATTCCCTCTTGGTGTGCTTGGCTGGTTTATCGGGGGTGCCGTGAATTTGACATGAGCGATCGAGTATGCGGTCCAAACTAGACGAGCCCAGACTGTTTCTTTTGAATGGCTTTTTCCGCTGTCCGGGTTTAAAGCCTCTGAATCCGGCATTGACTGTCGTGTCTTCAGCGTTGTTGCCATTGTTGCGACGCTTGTGTCTATTTCGTCGTGGCTTGCTATTGATGTCCCTGGCATCTGAATCGCCCGAGTTTTTGGGTGTGATGTTGCTACGAGCCAGCCAACTATCCTCACTCGCGCAAAAGTGGGTCATGAGTGTCGTGAGGGCTGCCATGGACTTTGGCTTCTCTTGTGCGAGGTGTCGGGCGAGCCATTCGTCATGGATGTTATGCTTGAAGGCTGCTAAGGCTTCGGCATCTGGACAGTCGACAATTTGGTTCTTTTTAGTTAAGAACCGAGTCCAGAATTTCCTGGCTGACTCTCCGGCCTGTTGGGTTATATGGCTTAAGTCATCAACATCCCGTGGTCGCACATAAGTGCCCTGGAAGTTGTCGAGGAATGCGTCTTCTAAGTCCTCCCAACTGCCAATGGAGCTTGCTGGCACGCTATTCAGCCAATGCCGAGCCGGTTGAGGGAATCCTGGACTAGGGGGTGTTCGGACAGCCGGACTATCAATGTCCGCCGAACTCCAGGACTACGAAGATACAAGATTGAAGACTCCGGCTCGTGTCCGGAAGGTACTTTACTTGGCGTGGAAGGCAAGCTTGGCGATACGGGTACGTAGATCTCCTACTATTGTAACCGACTCTGTGTAACCCTAGCCCTCTCCGGTATCTATATAAACCGGAGGGCTTTAGTCCGTAGGACAACATACACAACATACAATCATACCATAGGCTAGCTTCTAGGGTTTAGCCTCCTTGATCTCGTGGTAGATCTACTCTTGTACTACCCATATCATCAATATCAATCAAGCAGGAGTAGGGTTTTACCTCCATCGAGAGGGCCCAAACCTGGGTAAAAAACATTGTGTCCCTTGTCTCCTGTTACCATCCGCCTAGACGCGCAGTTCGGGACCCCCTACTCGAGATCCGCCGGTTTTGACACCGACATTGGTGCTTTCATTGAGAGTTCCTCTGTGTCGTCACCGATAGGCTTGATGGCATCTTCAACCTGCAACGCTGTCCAGGGTGAGACTTTTCTCCCCGGACAGATCTTCGTATTCGGCGGCTTCGCCCTGCGGGCCAATTCACTTGGCCATCTGGAGCAGATCGAAAGCTACGCCCCTGGCCGTCAGGTCAGATTTGGAAGCTTAAACTTCACGGCCGATGTCCGAGGAGACTTGATCCTCGACGGACTCGAGCCACAGCCAAGTGCGCCGCACTGTGACGACGGGCATGATCTAGCTCTGCCGCCAAACAGTGCCTTGGTGGCCGCACACGGATCCGCTTCGGCTATTAGCCCGGAGCCGGTCGCCCAGATCGAGGGTTGGTGGATAGACGCCGCCCTGGGGGCTTCAACATCCACGGCGATGGAGCCGAACACTAATCCTGTCCCCTGCGAAACTCGTGATTTCGAGGTGCCGGACTCCTCGCCGGACTCCGAACCTCCCGCGCCCTTACCAATCGATCCAGATTGGGCACCGGTTATGGAATTCGCCGCCGCGGACATCTTCCAATGCTCGCCTTTTGGCGATATCTTAAATTCACTAAAGCATCTCTCGTTATCAGGAGAGTCCTGGCCGGATTATGGCCAGGATGGTTGGGATGCAGACGACGAAGAAATTCAGAGCCCACCCACCACCCACTTTGTAGCCACTGTCGACGATCTAACCGACATGCTAGACTACGACTCCGAAGACATCGACGCTATGGACGACGATGCCGGAGACGAACCAGCGCCCACGGGGCACTGGAAGGCCACCTCGTCATATGACGTATACATGGTGGATACCCCAAAAGATGGGGACGACGAAGGAACAGCGGAGGCAGATCCCTTAAAGAAACAGCCCAAGCGCCGGCATCAGCGGCGCCGCTCTAAATCTCGCCACAGCAAAAACGGAGATTCCGGCACAGGAGATAATAATACTCAGAGAGTGCCGAAGACAATCCCCTCCAGCAAGACTCAGCGCAGGAGGATGCAGAAGCAAGCCCTCATGAGAGGGCGGCAGACGAAGAGGTCGAGGATCATAATTATATGCCTCCCTCCGAAGACGAAGCAAGCCTCAACGATGACGAATTCGTCGTACCCGAGGATCCCGTCGAACAAGAGCGCTTCAAGCGCAGGCTTATCGCCACAGCAAACAGCCTAAAGAAAAATCAGCAGCAGCTTCAAGCTGATCAGGACCTGCTGGCCGATCGATGGACCGAAGTCCTCGCGGCCGAAGAGTATAAACTCGAACGTCCCTCCAAAAGTTACCCAAAACGCAAGCTGCTCCCCCGATTAGAGGAGGAAGCATACGTACATCCATCACCAGCGCACGATATGGCTGACCGACCACCCCGTGGTCGTGACAGAGAGGCATCCAGGCCCCCAGCCAAGACCATACCCCGACATCGCTTCAAAAGTACGAAGCCAAGAGGGAACGCGCCGGACTTGCGAGACATATTGGAGGACAAAGCAAGACAATCTAGATCCATCTATGGATCACGGGGGCGCCCTATGACCCACGACGAATACCATCGTGCCGGACACAATAACCCCGGCCGGGCCGAACACAGCAGACAGCGCTCTCTCGAGCTGCGTCGCGATATTGCTCAATACAGGGGCGCCACACACCCGTTATGCTTCACTGATGAAGTAATGGATCATCAGATCCCCGAAGGGTTTAAACCCGTAAACATTGAATCTTACGATGGCACAACAGACCCCGCGGTGTGGATCGAAGATTATCTTCTCCACATCCATATGGCCCGCGGCGACGATCTCCATGCCATAAAGTACCTCCCACTCAAGCTTAGAGGACCAGCTCGGCATTGGCTTAACAGCTTGCCCGCAGAGTCAATTGGGTGTTGGAAGGACCTGGAGGCCGCATTCCTTGATAACTTCCAAGGCACATATGTGCGACCACCAGACGCTGATGACCTAAGCCACATCATTCAACAGCCAGACGAATCGGCCAGACAATTCTGGACACGGTTCTTGACAAAGAAAAATCAAATCGTCGATTGTCCGGACGCAGAGGCCCTTGCAGCCTTCAAACATAACATCTGGGACGAATGGCTAGCCCGGCACCTGGGGCAGGAAAAGCCGAAATCCATGGCAGCCCTCACATCGTTAATGACCCGCTTTTGTGCAGGAGAGGACAGCTGGCTAGCCCGCAGCAACAATCTCCGTAAAAATTCTGGCAGTCCGGATACTAAGGACAACAACGGCAGGTCACGTCGAAACAAAAACAAGCGCCGAATTAACGGCGAATATAAGGAGGATACGGCGATCAATGCCGGATTCCGAGGCTCTAAACCCGGTCAATGGAAGAAGCCATTTAAAAGAACCATTCCGGGTCCGTCCAACTTGGACCGAATACTCGACCGCTCATGCCAGATACATGGCACCCCTGAAAAGCCAGCTAACCACACCAATAGAGATTGCTGGGTGTTCAAGCAGGCCGGCAAGTTAATTGCCGAAAACAATGACAAGGGGCTAAATAGCGACGACGAGGAAGAGACCCGGCCGCCGAACAAAAGAGGACAGAAGGGTTTTCCCCCACAAGTACGGACGGTGAATATGATATACGCGGCCCATATACCCAAGCGGGAGAGGAAACGCGCACTAAGGGACGTCTATGCGATGGAGCCAGTCGCCCCAAAGTTCAACCCATGGTCCTCTTGTCCGATCACTTTCGATCGAAGGGACCATCCGACCAGCATACGCCATGGCGGATTCGCCGCATTGGTCTTAGATCCAATCGTCGATGGGGTTCACCTCACGAGAGTCCTGATGGACGGCGGCAGTAGCCTGAACCTGCTTTATCAGGATACAGTGCGCAAAATGGGCATAGACCCATCAAGGATTAAACCTACAAAGACAACCTTTAAAGGTGTCATACCAGGAGTGGAAGCCAACTGTACAGGCTCAGTCACACTGGAAGTGGTCTTCGGATCCCCGGATAATTTCCGGAGCGAAGGGTTAATCTTCGATATAGTCCCGTTTCGCAGCGGCTATCACGCTCTGCTCGGACGAACCGCGTTTGCCAAATTCAATGCGGTGCCGCATTATGCATACCTAAAGCTCAAAATGTCAGGCCCTCGTGGAGTCATCACAGTCAATGGGAATACGGAACGCTCCCTCCGAACGGAGGAACATACAGCGGCTCTCGCGGCAGAAGTACAGAGCAGCCTCTTAAGGCAATTCTCGAGTCCGGCCGTTAAACGGCCGGATACAGCATAGCGCCCGGAGCAATATCAACCAAGACCACCTGGCGCAATCAGAGCACGCGTAGCAATGCGGCCCCAACCCTCGCCCGCGTATGATCGCAAGAATAACACTCCGCGTACATCATTACGCTCTGGAGATACCATGGGCACAGGGGAGGGGGCACGATCACAATGGACCCAGAGTGCGGTTCGACCACACCAGGGGCTCGCAAATGTGCCCTGTCCGGCGGTGAACCTGCCGAACTCATGATGCAAAAGTCAGGGACTTAAGAAGGCCGCGTCGAACACTCAGGTGGTCTCAATTACGAGCATTAAATTCAATTATATACACCAAATCCGCAGCTTCATCCCTGGAGGGGGACATGTTTATTTAGTCCAAATACCTTGCTTACCGCACTATTTGTATCAGTCCGCTCTACTAGCAGACTTTTCTTTCATTAATAATGCAGCACCTTTATGCTCGCAATTGCATTACATTATATATATATGCTCATTATATGACATCTGGCACCCGTATATTTTGGTACGGCATAATACACCAGGGGCTTATGTTCCCCACTTTATGGTGTGATAAAGTCCGAACACTTTCACAAGTGCGGCACCCCGAACTTATAGCATTATATGAATCGGCTCCGAATCATGTCTTGGGTCAATAGTTGGGTTTGCCTGGCTCCCATGTTTGGCACCTTACGTTTCCGTTCTGTCAGCTAAGGTAGCACTGGGAGAACCACTGCGATTGCGCCCCGGTTGAGCCGGGTTAACGCCTCAGTGGAGAAAGCTAAAACTGACCGGCATGATAAGGCGAGAGACTGGTCGCTGTTCGAGAGGTTTTTTCGGGTCCTTAAAGACTCACGCCGCTTCGAGCGAAGTTCCGGATTATGTCCGATGAAGGCGTGGATAGCGCCCCGGATTCGGTCTTCCGAATACCAGGGGCTTCGCCGAAATTTAAAATTATAGAATTCTATGGCTAAGTGAGAGTGTTCAAGCATTATAAGTCCGGTCGCCTTGTTCGTCGTGTTGAGCGCCTCCCTAGATGGACCCAAATATGGGAACAAGAGTGCTCAAGTTTATCACCGAACACCCCAGCACTTGTGGCTTGGGGGCTGAAGCCAATGACTTGCCATCTCTCAGATTTTATAAACGGCCGCACAGAAGGTAATATTTTAAATTAAACAAGCGTTGCTCATGGCGCATATGAACGAAGTTTTCAGTGCATAGGATAAATAAACAGCGAGTTCACTCAAAGATTACATTTCGGGAGCACTCATCTGCAATATTGCAATCTCCCTTGAGGACAATATTATAATACTTCTCCGGCGTGCGATACTCCTTGCCCGGCGGCGGTGGATCCGTGAGAAGCTTCTCCGCATCCAATTTGCCCCATTGCACCTTTATGCGGGCAAGGGCCCGACGAGCACCTTCGATACAAGCGGAGCGCTTGACTACATCCAGTCTAGGGCATGCATCCATCAGTCGCCGCACGAGGCCAAAGTAGCTACCAGGCATGGCCTGTCCAGGCCACAACCGGACTATGAGGCCCTTCATGGCCTCCTCAGCTACTTTGTGGAGTTCGACCAGCTGCTTCAGCTGGTCGCTTGGGGGCACCGGATGGCCGGCCTCAGCATACTGAGACCAGAAGACCTTGTCCGTCGAGCTCCCCTCCTCTCCACGATAGAATGCGGCGGCATCAGCCGCACTACACGGCAAATCTGCAAACGCCCCTGGAGATCTCCGAATTCGGGTAAGTATCAGGTAGTTCACATTAACATGCCTGCTTTGCATGAAAAACGCCTTACCCGCCACTATCTTCTTTATGTCCTCAACCTCCTGAAGGGCCTTATGGGCCTCGGCCTTGGCGGACTTGGCACTTTCGAGAGCCGAGGCAAGCTCGGACTCTTGAGTCTTGGAGTCACGCTCCAAACCCTCATGTTTTTCCGTGAGAACCTGGAGCTCTTGCCGAACTTCCGCCACCCGCGCCTCTTACTTTTCTCGCTCAGCCCGTTCCGCGGCCGCATTGCGTTCGGCCGCGGACACAGCGTCCTTTAGGGCTGCCACCTCGTTAGTGGCCCCTGCAATACACATATTATCCTTGTTAATTTTATTTGCAACCAAAATCCTTTTCTGTAAGGTACTTATTCAAAGAGGTGTTACTCACCTTCTTTTTCCTCGAGCTGCTTCTTTGTATGGCCGAGCTCTTGCTCGGACCGCTCGAGATCCTTTTTCAGCACCTCAATCTCCGCCGTTAGTGCGGCAGAGGTCAGTAGTACAACCTACAAACCCATATTGACATATTTTAGGCAACCCTGCGTATATCTTGTTATAGATCCTTAGTCCGGCTTTTCTTTCCGAACACCGAATTAAGCATCAGGGGCTACTGTCTATGCGGTATTATATTACATAATTTTAACTTCTTACCTCAAAGCCTGTTAAAAGGCTACTACAGGCTTCGGTCAGCCCGCTTTTCGCAAGCTGAACCTTCTTAATCACCGCACTCATGATAGTGCGGTGTTCTTCCTCGATGGAAGCGCCTTTAAGCGCCTCCAGTAGGTTATCCGGCGCCTCCGGTTGGACGGAGGCCGCCGGCGTCACGGTCCTGCCCTTCTTTCGAAGGGGCCGCTTGCTGGACTCTGGAACCACTGCCTGACGGCGCCTCCGGAGCCTCCTCCTGATGGGTCCCTCTCTGGGATCCCACCTCGACGTCCTCGTTGGCGCGTGGGGTGGAGGCAGTCGGGATGGAATTCACATCCGACGAGGCCAATGACCTGCTCGATGAGTTGGGGAGATCATCATTGGCCGGACTACGGGCAGAATGCGGCGTTAGAAGGATACTACGCGACATAAAAGAAATTACACATCAAGGATCCGGATACTTACGATCTTGCCGGACGCCTGGCCCTTGGAGGCCGCTCATCCTCACCAACGCTGATGTTGGCAGAACTGTCCGGGGGGATAGCTCTCCCCCTCTTGGACCCTTCGGCCCCCCCGATGGGGGAAGCCTTCCTTTTCTTCTCTCCCTCCTCCGGGAGAGAGTACTCCTCCTCCTCGTCTTCGGGAGAGGAGTCCTCGTCGTCGTCAGACGCCTGATTGCGGGAACTCTTTCGAGTCCCCACGGCCACCTTCTTGGCCTTCTTCTCCGGCACCACGTGCGGTGCCGGAACCAGCAGCCCTGTTAAGCGGGCGTTTGCTGGGTCTTCTGGCATGGGAGCCGGGCTGATAAGCAGCTTGGCCTTCTCCATCCATTCCTGTCAAAGGAAGAGGCAGAATGAAGCCTCATTAGAGTCAATCTAATTATCACAAGTGTCCCGTAATGGGGTTGAATCACTTGCCTCGTAAGTTGGATTCTGTGAGCTGAATCCGCGGTCTTTGGTCGCGGACGCGGGGGCTTCGGCGCCCTTGAACAGCACCCTCCAGGCGCCTTCGTATGTTGTATCGAAGAGCCCGCTTAGCGCTTGGTGCTGTTCCAGATTGAACTCCCACAAATTAAATGCCCGTTCTTGGCATGGGAGGATCCGCCGGATGAGCATGACTTGGACCACGTCGACGAGCCTGAGCCTATTGCTCACCATCTTTTTGATACATGCTCGGAGTCCCGTCACCTCCACCGGATTCCCCCACTGCAAGCCCTTCTCTTTCCAGGAGGTGAGCTGCGTGGGGATGCCTGATCTAAACTCGGGGGCCGCCACCCATGTGGATTTGCGCAGCTCGGTGATGTAGAACCACCCCGATTGCCACCCCTTGACGGAGTCCACGAAGGTCCCTTCTAGCCAAGGGACATTGGGCAATTTGCCCAACATTGCGCCTCCGCATTCCGCTTGCGTACCCTTTACAACCTTCGGCTTGACGTTGAAGGTCTTGAGCCACAGGCCGAAGTGGGGCCGGGTGCAGAGAAACGCCTCGCACACGACGATAAACGCCGAGATGTTGAGGATAAAGTTCGGCGCCAGATCGTGGAAATCCAGGCCGTAGTAAAACATGAGCCCCCGGACAAATGGATGGAGCGGAAAGCCCAGTCCGCGGAGGAAGTGGGGGAGAAAGACGACCCTCTCATGAGGCCTGGGGGTAGGGATGAGCTGCCCCTCGTCGGGCAGCCGATGCGCGATATCGCCGGAAAGGTATCCGGCGCTGCGCAGCTTGGTGATGTCCTCCTCCTTGACGGTGGAGGCTGACCATTTAGCTCCCGCTCCGGACATATTCGGAGAAGGTCGAGGTGAGATGCATGAGTTCGGGCATTGGAGCTTGAATTCGCGGGGATGGATAAGCAAAGGAGGAAGAAGGCGTAGGTGAGAAGGTGAATCCTTATCCCTTATATATAGGCGGACAAAACTATACGTCCCCCACCAGCCTGGTAAAACTCAGTTATCTCCCAAGCGCCACAATCAATGGCGCGATTGGGTTACCCACGCACGTATTGATGAGAATACCGGAATAAGGGGAACACGATCTCTGCTTCGACAAGACGTGCCAAGGAAACCGCTTCGCTAAACATGCTGAGGTGGTATAGTAATTCAAATAAAGGCCTGGTGGCGGTGTGATGTCACGCCGCATAATACGTCAGCAGATTGAGCTAAGTGTACATTTAATTCTCTCTACGGTGGAATGTGGAATTTATTTTGCAGAGCCGGACACTATCCTGGTGTTCATTATCTTCTCTGGATTATTCAAGGGAGGAACCCGCCTTGCAATGCCGAACATTATGCACGCCGGACTTATCGTCATTGAAGACTGGTTCAGGGGCTACTGAGGGAGTCCTGGACTAGTGGGTGTTCGGACAGCCGGACTATCAATGTCCGCCGGACTCCAAGACTACGAAGATACAAGATTGAAGACTCCGGCTCGTGTCCGGAAGGTACTTCACTTGGCGTGGAAGGCAAGCTTGGCGATATGGATACGTAGATCTCCTACTATTGTAACCGACTCTGTGTAACCCTAGCCCTCTCCGGTATCTATATAAACCGGAGGGCTTTAGCCCGTAGGACAACATACACAACATACAATCATACCATAGGCTAGCTTCTAGGGTTTAGCCTCCTTGATCTCGTGGTAGATCTACTCTTGTACTACCCATATCATCAATATCAATCAAGCAGGAGTAGGGTTTTACCTCCATCGAGAGGGCCCGAACCTGGGTAAAAAACATCGTGTCCCTTGTCTCCTGTTACCATCCGCCTAGACGCACAGTTCGGGACCCCCTACCTGAGATCCGCCGGTTTTGACACCGACACCGGTCCTTTGAGCTTAAGTGGTAGGTACTTTATGGCATGTAAGTCATCTCCGCAGGCCATGTGAATGTGGAGGAGAAAATCTTCGATCCATACCGCGGGGTCTGTTGTGCCATCATATGATTCAATGTTTACGGGTTTAAACCCTTCTGGGAATTCGTGATCCATGACTTCATTAGTGAAGCATAGGGGGTGCGCAGGGCCTCTATGCCGGGATACATCCCGACGTAGTTCAAATGAATCTAGTCTGTTGTATTCGGCCCGGCCGAACTTTGGTTTATTGTATCCAGCGTGACGGTCATCGTCACGTCTTGTGGCGCGCCCCCATGATCCATAGATCGATCTTGACTATCCTGCTTTGTTTTCCAATACATCTCGCAGGTCCTTTGTGTAGCCCCGGGCATTAGTATTATCGTTTGATTGACGACGAGGTGTGGTCTGGAGTTCGGGCTGGTACGCCGCTTTGTCGCGGCCACGGGGTGGCCGGTCGACTGCATCATGCGCTGGTAGCGTGGGCTTTAAAGCCTCCTCCTCGAGTTGAGGTAGCAACCTGCGCTTTGGGTAGCTTTTGCTAGGGTTCTCGAGTCCGTATTCCTCGGCAGCCAGGACCTCGGTCCATCTGTTAGTTAGCAGATCTTGATCAGCTTGAAGTTGTTGCTGCTTTTGCTTCAGGCTTTTTGCAGTGGCTATAAGCCCGCGTTTGAAGCGCTCCTACTAGACGGGATCCTCAGGCATGATGAATTCTTCGTCCCCAAGGCTCACTCGAGCCGAACATAGTTCAGCCAAGAATCTCTCGACAAGGAAAGAGCAGGAGCGAGGCCACTCGAGCCGGACATAGTTCGGCCAAGAATCTCTTGACAAGGAAAGAGACCTTAATGAGTTCAGCACGTCACCCAAGAGCGAGTGCCGAAAATATCCTCGGCGGTGAACTCCATGACCAGTGCTCAATCAGATTCGAGACGCACGGACGCACGCGGTTTGGATCCTGTATCCGGAGACGAGTCCGAGGGTCCGATGACACCATCCTCACAGGAGGTGGATCAGCGTTCGGCTCCAGCGCCGATGGGTGCGCGACCTCCGTGGCGGGGTCCATCCACCCGTCCTCGGAGGGCACGATCTTCTCCGGATTGATTCCCGGCACCGCCACAGGAGCGATCACCTAAACAGTATCCGATGGCAGATCAAAGTCATGCCCGTCGTGACCGTCCGGCGCGCATGACATGGGCTCGAACCCGTCGAAGATCAAGTCTTCGTGGATGTCGGCAGTATAGTTCAAGCTTCCAAACCTGACCTGATAGTTCAAGCTCTAGATGGCCAAGCGAATTGGTCCGCAGTACGAAGCCACTAAATATGAAGATCTGTCTGGGAAGGAAAACCTCCCCCTGGACTACGTTGTTGAAGATGATTGAAGGAGCCATCAAGCCTTACTACGACGACACAGTGGAACTCTCAATGAAAGCACCAATGTCGGTGTCAAAACCGGCGGATCTCGGGTAGGGGGTCCTGAACTGTGCGTCTAAGGCTAATGGTAACAGGAGGCAAGGGCCACGATGTTTTACCCAGGTTCAGGCCCTCTCGATGGAGGTAATACCCTACTTCTTGCTTGATTGATCTTGATGATATGAGTATTACAAGAGTTGATCTACCACGAGATCGTAGAGGCTAAACCCTAGAAGCTAGCCTATGATTATGATTGTTGTTGTCCTACGGACTAAACCCTCCGGTTTATATAGACACCGGAGGGGGCTAGGGGTACACAGAGTCGGTTACATAGAAGGAGATCTACATATCCGAATTGCCAAGCTTGCCTTCCACGCAAAGGAGAGTCCCATCCGGACACGGGACGAAGTCTTCAATCTTGTATCTTCATAGTCCAACAGTCCGACCAAAGTATATAGTCCGGCTGTCCGAGGACCCCTTAGTCCAGGACTCCCTCAGTGGCCGCGCTCATGCACCTTGTTAGCACACGCATGGCGGCTGCGACCGCGTTCTCGCCGGAGTGGGCTGCCGAAGTTGCCCTGATGACGCGGGACCACGTTCCCATCTTTCACCGGCAACAACTGAACAGTGAAATGATATTTGGGGAGCGAGCTAGTGTGCTTGATACGCCGGTTGTGGACTGTAGCCGACGGACCTTCTCGCGTAAGCCATAGGCATACTATACACCGATGGTTCTCTAGGATATTTTGTACTGCATCTCACACGGTTGGTGATAGTAAACTGTGTGCAATCTACTTGAATTTTTGTCTTGATTTGAATTACATAATGGGGTCACAGCTGCAAAGGATGGTGTTTGAATTGCTAGAACTTCTATCTGCAATGAACATGCAAATATAGGTGTGTCGTCAAAAAATTGGAATTATTCAGGGTTTGTTTGGACATTTTTATACGGTAACTAGGTTTTCTTGGCATTTCAGGTGCACAATTCAAAATTAAACCACATACACATGCTCCGGTGCACCAAAATGGGTTGTAGAATGATATATGTGTCCATGGGTTGATGCTTATGTCCCATTCAAGAAATGGGGATGAATTTCAATCACCACAGCACTGTGGCTCTCCAGCAAACGTTGAGGTGCTTGCTTTTGTAATTCTAGTAAATACAAAACTCGTCTGGAATTCATGAACCTTGGCATGCTATCATGGAACGGCATCAAGATGCTGGGGTAAAAAATATTGTCCCATTTGGGGCAGGTTATGGTATAATCTTCTCGCAAACCAAAGCTTCTGTCACAACAAGGATGATGGTTTCGGTAGGGAACGTTCCACCTTGGGTGACGAAACGATATCTGTTGCCTCTTCTTACTTTCAAAAATTTCTCGTGTCAACATAGAATAACAGGATTGTTGTGCAATTTTTGGGATTTTTGGGGGTTTGCATGGACATTTTTATACATTAACTATTTTTTTTTGCATTCATGTGCATAATTCAAATTTGAACATGCACATGCTCCAGTGCATATAAACGGGTCAAAAAAATCAAATGTGTGTCCTTGGTTGCAACCATAGGTCCCATGCAAGAAATGGGAATGAACGTCAAACACATTTTCCACCGTCGCTCGGCCACTAACATTGAGATACATGGTTTTAAAATTCTAGTAAATTGAAAACTCATCTGAAATTCATGACACTAGACATGCTATCATGGAACGGCAGCAACATGCAATGGTAAAAATATTGTCCCATTTGGGGCAGGTTGGGGTATAAGCTTCTCACAAACCAGAGCTTTTCGCAACAAGCCTCATGGTTATGGTAGGGAACATTTCACCTTTCTGGATGAAATGATATCCGTTGCCTCTTCTTGATTTAAATTTTTACTCTAGTGTCAACATAGAACAACAGGAGTGTTGTGTTAAGTTCTGGAATTTTTCAGGGTTCGTTTGGACATTTTTATGCATTAATTGATTTTTCAATGCATTTATGTGCACAATTAATATTTGAACTACATGCACATGCTCTATTGCATATAAATTGGTTGAAAATTCAAATTTGTCTCCTTGGTTGCATTCTTAGGTACCATGCAAGAAATGGGAATGAATGTCAAACACCCTGCCACCGTCACTCGGCCAAAAACATTGAGATACCTGATTTTTAAATTCTAGTAAATCCAAAAATTGTATGAAATTCATGAAACATGGCATGCTATCATGGAGCGGCATCAACATGCCATCATATTTTTTTGTCCCATTTGGGGAAGGTTTGGGTATAAGCTTCTAATAAACAAGAGCTTCTCACAACAAGCCTGGTGGTTTCGGTAGGGAACGTTTCACCTTTCTGGATTAAACGATAGCCGTTGCCTCTTGATTACAATTTTTCTCTAGTGTCAACATAGAAAACTTAAGTGTTGTGTCAAATTTTGGAATTTTTGGGGGTTTGTTAGGACATTCTTATGCATTTATGTGCATAATTCAAATTTGAACTACATGCACATGCTCTAATGCATATAAATTGGTTAAGTTCAAATATGTGTCCTTGGTTGCTGCTACTTCTTGAGCACTGCATTGGTTTTCCCTTGAAGAGGAAAGGGTGATGCAGCAAAGTAGCGTGTATTTACCTCAGTTTTTGAGAACCAAGGCATCAATCCAGTAGGAGGCTCCTCAAAAGTCCCTCATACCTACACAAACAAAGAAGAACCTCACAACCAACGCGATAAAGGGTTTGTCAATCCCTTCACGGAAACTTGCGAAAGTCAGATCTGCTAGAGATAATAAGATAAGATAAATATTTTTGGTATTTTTATAATATAGATTGGAAAGTAAAAGATGCAAATAAAAGTAGATGGGAACCTTATATGATAAAATATAGACCCAGGGGCCATATGTTTCACTAGTGGCTTCTCTCAAGATAGCATAAGTATTACGGTGGGTGAACAAATTACTGTCGAGCAATTGATAGAAAAGTGCATAGTTACGAGATTATCTAGGCATGATCATGTATATAGGCATCACGTCCATGAGAAGTAGATCGAAATAATTCTGCATCTACTACTATTGCTCCACACATAGACTGACTCCTGCCTGCATCTAGAGTATTAAGTTCATAAGAATAGAGTAACACATTAAGAAAGATGACATGATTTAGAGGGATGAACTCATGCAATATGATATAGACCCCATCTTTTTATCCTCGATGGCAACAATACAATACGTGCCTTGCTTCCCCTGCTGTCACTGGGAAAGGACACCGCAAGATTAAACCCATAGCTAAGCACTTCTCCTACTGCCAGAAAGATCAATCTAGTAGGCCAAACTAAACTGATAATTCAAAGAGACTTGCAAAGATAACCAATCACACATAAAAGAATTCAGAGAAGATTCAATTATTCCTCATAGATAAACTTCATCATAAACCCACAATTGATCGGATCTCGACAAACACACCGCAAAAAGAGTTACATCGAATAGATCTCCAAGAAGATCGAGTAGAACTTTGTATTGAGAATCAAAGAGAGAGAACTGGCCATCTAGCTAATAACTATGGACCCGAAAGTCTGTGGTAAACTACTCACAACTCATCAGAGAGGCCTTGGAGATGATGTAGAGGCCCTCCATGGTCGATTCCCCCTCCGGTGGAGCGCCGGTGAAGCCCCCAAGATGGGATCTCACGGATACAGAAGGTTGCGGCGGTGGAATTAGGTTTTCATGGTGCTCCCAGATGTTTTCAGGGTACGTGGATATATATAGGAGGAAGAAGTATGTCGTTTGAGCCACGAGGGGCCCACGACGGTGGAGGGCGCCCCCAACCCCTTAGGGTGCACCGGGCACCCTCGTGACTGCCTCGTTTGCTGCTTGATGTTCACTCCAAGTCTCCTGGTTTGCATTTGTTCCGAAAAGATCGCTCCCGAAGGATTCATCCCGATTGCACTCCGTTTGATATTCCTTTTCTTCGAAACACTGAAATAGGCAAAAAAAACAGCAATTCGGGATGGGCCTTCGGTTAGTAGGTTAGTCCCAAAAATGATATAAAAGTGTAAAGTAAAGCCCATAAACATCCAAAACGGGCAATATAATAGCATGGAACAATCAAAAATTATAGATACGTTGGAGACGTATCAAGCATCCCCAAGCTTAATTCCTGCTCGTCCTCGAGTAGGTAAATGATAAAAACAGAATTTTTGATGTGGAATGCTACCTAGCATATTTCTCAAGGTAATTTTATTTATTGTGGCATGAATGTTCAGATCCAAATGATTCAAAATAAAAGTTCATATTGACATCAAAACAATAATACTTCAAGCATCCTAACAAAGCAATTATGTCTTCTCAAAATAACATGGCCAAAGAAAGCTATCCCTACAAAATCATATAGTCTGGCTATGCTCTATCTTCATCACACAACGTATTTAATCATGCACAACCCCGATGACAAGCCAAGCATTTGTTTCATACTTTAGTATTCTCAAACTTTTTCAACTTTCATGCAATACATGAGCGTGAGCCATGGACATAGCACTATATGTGGAATAGAATGGTGGTTGTGGAGAAGACAAAAAAGAAGAACATAGTCCCACATCAACTAGGCATATCAACGGGCTATGGAGATGCCCATTAATAGATATCAATGTGAGTGAGTAGGGATTGTCATGCAATAGATGCACTAGAGCTATAAATGTATGTAACATCCCAAATTTTTAATTTGGAATGTTATACATTAGATCATCACTGCATATCATATTTTATTGCATTTTGGCTAGATCCTAAAATTTCTACGCAACTCAAGGACCCACTGAGAGAGTTGGAGATTTCGTTATTTTCATATTTTAGTTTTCTCAAATTTTGAAAAGAGGATCGTTTGATTTTAATTATTTTATCTTTGTATTTTAGGCCCAAATAAATGTTCACCTTGTCCGGCTTGTTTATATTAAAATAACAGAGAGGGAATAAAATGACTTTCCCAAAATAAAGAAATATTGGAGATTTATATTAAAATAAAATAAGATTTTATTTCGGAGTTTTATTGCTATTTTATTTAAATTAGGAAAAAGGTGCGTTTTTCAAAGTTCCATTTTAGGCCAAAATAAATGTTCACCTTGTCCGGCTTGTTTTTGTAGGACGGGGAAAATTTATTTTGGAATTTTTGGAGTTCGTTTAGTATTTCTTTTCTTTCTTTTTTCGCGCGTCAGATTTTTGTTAAAAAAAAGTCAAACCGACTTGGGCTGCGTGGGCGACCCGGACTCCGCCTCGCCCCGGGATTTATAGGCCGCCCGAGCCGCCCCAGCCCACCTTACCCGAGCCGCAGCCCCCGCAACCCTAACCCTAAGCCGCCGCCGCGCCTCCGCTGACGCCGCTGCGCCGCCCCCCGCCGTCCCCGCCGCCCGTCCCGCCCGTCGCCGGAGCCCGCCGCCGGAGCCGCCGCCACTGCCCGCCCGGCCGGGGCCGCCGCCCCGCCTCGCCGGACCACGCCGAGGTAGCCGCCGGACTCGTCGCCGCAGCCGACGGTTTTCTCTAGAAAACCACCTGTTTTTTTTAAAAACCCGCGGTTGATTTTTTTTGATCGGTTTAGTTTTTTCCCGGTTTATTTATTTAGCGAATGCCCGTTCATTCGTTCGTTTTAACGAACAGTTTTCATCGTTTAGCCGCAGACAGCGAACGTTCGTTCGTTAGCCTATTCGTCAATTTTTCTATTTCCAGGGATTTTCCGCGATTATTTTTGATCGCGATTTCTGCCCTGATTTTCGTTTTAGTGTATCTTTTCGCTCGTTTATCGGAATCAGGCGATTCAAGCGCCTAGAGTTTCGTGCCGAAACCCTCTTTCCGTTTAACCAACTTATACAAATTGTTGCTACTGTAAAATTTGATTTAAGTCCAGATTATTAAACGAAGCTTGTTTCTTTCACCGTTTGAGTTTCGTTGCTTTGTTTGATTTGATTCTGCAAACCGGAGTTCTTAAGTTGAACTTTCTGGTTAGATCTCTTATTTGAGTTTTACCCGTGCTTTAGATGAGTGCTTATTGTATGCTTATTTGTTTGTGATAGAGTACCCGGAGTGTGCAGCGTGCTACTACGAGTCTCTAGGTTTCACGGATCATCAGCAAGGCAAGTAACACTTTGATCATATCTCTTTACTACCCAGTTTTATTACATTAGATCAATCCTCAAACAATTGCATGGTTAGGATCTGACTAATATGTGGATTTTGGGAAGTAGATGAGGTAGTACCTATTGCCCTGTTTATTATCAAACGTTTGAGAGTTACTTCTACGTTTGCTTATTTTGCTATGCTATGCTCATAGACGTGGATTGGGTGAGTGTATCCATGACAGATGTGAGTGTTTATTTAATTGTTAACTTAAAGTGGCTACTTTAATACACATTTGGGTGGGTTGAGGCACCTGGGGAACCCAGTGTTGCCTGTATTTTTGGAAATCCTGGTGTACCGTGAGATTCTCCTATGGACTGCCACCCAGGCTCAAAGGGATCATAAGATTATTCATGCTAGAAACTTCCGTGTGCAGCCGCAAGCTACTATGGGATCTAGCATAGTTGATTATGTTGCGTGACCTCTTTCAGTTGTAGGCTAGTAGATGTAGGGGATGTAGGTTGGTACTGTCTACCCAGAGTAAAGAGCTAATGCTTCTGAAAAACTGTGTCTCGGTCATCCGTTTCTCAAACACCCTGTAGTGCGAGAAATCTAACGGAGGCGATCGAGTCTTGCGGGGAAAAGTGTGCAAACCTATGTAGAGTGTACAAACTAATCATGGTTAGCCGTGTCCCCGGTTATGGACGTTTTGAGTATCTAGTTTCTTGGATTATCATGTGAATCTCATCATGTTACTTAATTTAATATGTTTGGGTTAATGATGATGCTTAATTGGGATTGAGTTGGAGGAACCTTCTCAATGTTTAACAACCACCATGATAGTTAAATAAAATTTATTCCTTTGTTGTAGGGAAAAATTGGCTTTATGCAAAACTGTAACCATAGAGTTTTCCACCAGCCATATATGCATGTAGTGATAGCATTATTCTGTTCATTACTCTCTATGTGTTACATTGCCAGCATATTCCATGTGCTGACCCGTTTCCGGGATGCAACATTCATGTTGCAGACTTTTCAGACGACAAGTAAGGTGCCTTAGTCGTGATCTTTCACTCAGTGATGCCGTTGGAGTTGATGGACTCACTTTATCTTCCAAGCCTTCCGCTGTTATCGATATTCGATGGCCTTAAGCCATATTTATTGTAATAAGTTCTCTTTTGAGACATTCGATGTAATAAGTGTGTGATTGCTACTCTGCTATAAATCCTTCAAATACTGTGCGTGTCAGCATTACCGATCCAGGGATGACACTGATGCACAGAGATTAGACTGTTTGAGGTCTGGTCGCTACAAGATGGTATCAGAGCACACACTGACTGTAGGACACGACCACTAAGCTAAAGCCCTAGATCACTACTCTCTTCTCATTTCTAACTCCTCTCCCTTTTCTACTCTTTAGGATGGCGGATGCAAGGAACAAGTTCACGTAACCGGATGAAGATACACCCTTTGGACGCCACTTGAAGGAAGTCACTAGCTACCTAAATATCGGAGTACCAAGTTTCACCAGGACCTACATCCCCACTTTACCAGAAGAGGAGCGTTGGATGATTCGAGTTCAAGTTCCAGGGAGAACATTCATGCCAGTCACTGAGCCCATAGAGTTTTCCTTTGATGCACCAACCTGGAGTTTAGGAAAAAGCATGGCAGCCCACATCACCATGGGACGCATTGGAGAAGTTTACCACAAGGATCTCAAGGATACTATCTACCAGATTTGTGGGCGCCGAGATGAGCAATGGGAGATGATCAACACTAGGAAGGACAGAACTATTGCAGCGTTCATCAAGGAGTTAAACCAGCAAATTCGCCACCAGGAGAACCAGATGTGCGCAGGCATGATAGATCTAAAGAAGGCTATGACCAGGATCACGAAGCTGGAAGAAGAACTCAAGACTACACGCGATGGATATGAGGAGGAAATGATGACACTCGTGGAGAAGAATGACGATCTGAAGAAGAAGCTAAAAATATTCATGGGATACCCCGCGCCGGGAGGAGATGACGACGATTCCACTTGCCCGAAGAACAACATCATCATCAACGACAACGACTCGGACCCCGACGATAGCGATGATGACTTTGTTGATGAAGCTGGAGCAGATATCATGGAGTCTTCGGCCGATCAATTTTTCTAGTCAACCACCATAACAGTAGTATTTCCCCCATGCATATAGTATAGTCCGAGCACTTTTGTAATGATAGTTAGACCGTTGTATGCCCTTGTTTGAATTGATTGAAGTGATATGTTTGTGTTTGTCTCATGTGCATATGGGTAGTGTTTTCTCTCTAGACTTCATTCTATTCTGTATTTCTCGTCTTTTCTAAACCCTCAGATGCCTCCGAGACGTGACAATGGATTTGCATTCCCACCGGAGCTCACTCAGTTGATCCAGCAGCAGAATGCATTGATGCAGATACTAGTCCAGAATTAGAATCAGGGGAACAACAACAACAAAAACCCACCACCACCACCACCTATTGACCACTTAGCCCGTTTCTTGATGCTTAATCCGCCGGTGTTCTCTAGTAGCACCGAGCCGATAGTTGCGGATGATTGCCTCTGCATGATTGGAAGGGAGTTGACCACTGCTGGATGCACAGATGCGGAGAGGATGTGCTTTGCCGCACATCAGCTTGATGGACCCGCAGCATCATGGTGGGAGAATTTCATAGCCGCTTATCCCATCGACACTGTCACATGGGATCAGTTTCAGTAGGCATTCCGTACTGCCCATGTTTCAGCAGGAGCTATGGCCATGAAGAAGCGTGAGTTTCGCAACTTGCGCCAAGGAGGACGTACAGTTGGCCAGTATGTGGATGATTTTAGTAAGCTAGCACGTTATGCCCCAGATGACGTTGCTACGGATGCAGCTAAGCAGGAGAACTTTCTGGAAGGTCTAAATGATGAGCTGAGCATGCTGTTGATGGTGGCAACTTTCAACAACTACCAGGAGTTGGTAGACAGAGCTCTCATGATTGAAGGGAAGCAGCAGCATATTGACAGCCGCAAGAGGAAGTATGGACAAGGGAAGTACAATTCTGAAGCTCAGCAGAAGCCTCGTTTTACCGCGAACTTGGGAGGACCTTTTCAGCATACCTATGGAGGTCACAATCATAATGGAGGGAGTTCGCACAACCATAGTGGACCCAAGAATGGCAATGGGAATGGAAGAAGCAACGGACAAAACCGTACCAACCCATCAACACCAGCCAAGAGGGATCTAAGCCACATTACCTGTTTCAAGTGCGAGAAGACTGGACATTATGCCATGGAATGTCCTGAAGCTAAGAATGGAAATGGCAATGGTTGCTCTGGGAAGAAGCCTAACCCTTTCAAAAGGGGACAGGTGAACCACGTTAATGTGGAGGAGGTTCAAGCACAGCCAGATGCAGTAATAAGTAAGTTTTTGGTTAAGTCATTTCCTGCAATCGTTCTTTTTGATACTGGTGCATCACATTCATACATATCAAGGGGATTTCTGGATAAGTATAAACTGCCAACCCAAGCCCTTAGGTCACCCATGTTAGTAACCTCGCTAGGAGTGGAGTATGTGGCTAGTCTATGGTGTGATCGGTTACCATTAAGGATTGGTAACTACGTGTTTCCCTCAGACCTAATAGTATTGGAGTCACAAGGACTGGATGTGATATTCGGCATGGATTGGTTATCAAAGTATGGAGGGAACATTGAATGCGCAGTAAGTTGAACTTGCTTACCACCCCAGAAGGAAGAAGGATCAAGTATGTATCCCGGCATGTGCCAAGGAGGACCCAAGTAAATTCCTTATAAGGAGTTATACAGGAGGAATTACCAGTGGTGAAGGATTTCCCTGACATATTTCCAAAAGAGTTGCCAAGCATGCCACCGGATAGAGACATGGAATTTTTGATTGAGCTTTTGCCAGGCACAAGGCCAATATCTAAGAGACCGTATAGGATGCCCGCAAAGGATTTAGAAGAAATTAAGAAGAAGATTAAGGAGTTACTGGATAAAGGCTATATTCGCCCAAGTTCGTCACCTTGGGGATCGCCAGTGCTTCTAGTGGAGAAGAAGGATGGATCATTAAGGATGGTTGTTGATTATCAAGGGTTGAATGAAGTGACAATCAAGAACAAGTACCCACTACCGATGATCAATGATCCGTTTGACCAGTTGCAAGGAGCTAAAGTATTTTCCAAGATTGATATGCGATCAGGATACCACCAGCTGAATATTCGAGATTAGGATATACCTAAGACAACTTTTACCACAATGTATGGGCTATATGAGTATACCGTTATGTCATTGGATATGACTAACGCACCTGCCTATTTTATGAACATGATGAACAAGGTGTTTATGGAGTTTCTGGATAAGTTCGTCGTGGTGTTCATTGATGATATTTTGGTCTACTCGAAGAATGAAGAGGAGCATAAGGAGCATTTGCGTTTGGTACTTGGGAAGCTCAGAGAACATCAGTTATATCCCAAGTTCAGCAAGTGTGAGTTTTGGTTGAAGGAAGTTGGATTCCTCGGACATGTTATATCCGGAGAAGGAATAGCAGTAGACCCCACCAAGGTTGTCACTGTGACAAATTGGAAGCCCCCACATCAGTTGGAGAGATCCGGAGTTTTCTTGGACTCGCAGGATACTACCGGAGGTTCATTGAGAATTTCTCGAAGATTGCAAAACCCATGACAGAGTTGTTGAAGAAGGACACCAAATTCAAATGGACTGGGGAATGTGAGGCCAGCTTTCAGGAGTTGAAGAAACGTTTGGTTACATCACCAGCTTGCAGGCCTCCACCTCCGCCTCCCTCATTCAGGCGGCGGTGGCGGACTGGGTGATGATCTCGGTGGTCGACGGTGGGCTTGCGGCCACGGTGGCCGATGATGGAGTGGCGGCCACGACCACCACCTCCCGCCTTTGGGCCACGGTGGTCGAGCGGGTGATGGCCACAGTGGCCGGCAGTGGGGTGGCAGCCATGATGGCCACCTCCCACCTTCGGGCGGCAGCGGCGGAGTGGGCGATGGCCTTGGCTTTCGACGGAGCTGTGGCGGGAATGGTAGCGAGCAATAGCCGCCGACGGGCACCGGCGGCCGAGCGTGTGGTGGGTCTTCCGCACACACCCAATAGGAATGCCACACGCATTACACTATGTCGGGAACTGTGCCGCTGCTGCGGTGTAGCCTCCTAGCTGGAGCTGTGCTCTGATGATGGCAGAGTGGCTGAGCGACGACGAGGTACCAGTGCCATTGGCGATTGTGGGAGAAGAAGACGAGATAAGCTACAGGGAGGGAGGGGAAAATGCGACGCAAGACTCGCTGGCCGTGAGGGTTTATATAGTAGGCTAGTAAGCATTGGGATTTTGGGGGATTTCACCGAGTCGGGCGGGAAGCTTGCGCGGGAACGTACGCGGTTGAGAAGGAATGGGCTCACCACCGTTTGGCCAAAAGAATGTCCCCGCGCGCTGCTCAAGCTTGCACTCGAATCGTCTGCGGTAGCGGGGTGACAAGACATGCGAGAGGAGGACGAAAGGACGCATACACATAAGTTTAATAATAAAACATTTCCGATTTATTTTCCTACTATACCCCCATCCTTGTTTATAAGTAGGATTTAATCAATAAAATACGAACGCATGTCGCCAAAGATTACATCGTTGGATTCGTATTTGAATATAGTTTCCAGTTATATATTTTTGCAACATGCATTAACATTTTGTTGGTTAAATTTGAGGTTATATAGCAGCAAGAGTTTGCCCGCAACACACATGGCTTATTCCATCACAAACAGCTTGGATGGATCAATTGTATGCCACGTATCGCACACACAACTCTAATCTGATTCGTGCTTGATGTCTCCGACATCGCTCACACAGTTCGTCTTATTTGCCATGTATCACTGTGTCGGCCTCTGCTCGCGTCCCTCGGCAAGCTCTACTCACCGTTAGGCGCCGAGTCACGCTCTGCTCGCGTCCGTCGGCGCACTCAGATTGTGGACAGCTTTTCCTTGCGTGTTCAACTGCTCGGTTGAGGCCACAACAGAGCACTCTTCTCTCATCCCTCCGCGCGCGCTCTACTAGCAGTTGGGCCTGCGCACGATCACGTCGGGGGCCCCATATGCATGCGGTCGCGCCGCGCGCGTTGCCTCGCAATGCAGTTACATGCGGCATGATGGAGTTACGCGTTGCGAATTACAACTGCCATTAGGGCGTGCCAATCGATATTCCAGGCCATCCGGCTTCCCCTTTAATTCCCGCGTCCATTATAACCTTAGTTTGTTCAACCTTTCGGTCATGCCCCATAACACAACAAGCACAATGCTATGTCTTGAGCTTGCGTAGGTTTTCCTTGAAGAGGAAAGGGTGATGCAGCAATAGTAGCATAAGTATTTCCCTCGGTTTTTGAGAACCAAGGTATCAATCGAGTACGAGGCTCCTCAAAAGTCCCACGCACCTACACAAACAAGCAAGAACTCTCAACCAACGCAATAAAGGGGTTGTCAATCCCTTCACGGCCACTTGCGAAAGTGAGATCTTATAGAGATAGTATGATAAGATAAATATTTTTGGTATTTTATAATATAGATAGGAAAAGCAAAGATGCAAATAAAAGTAGATTGAAAGCTTATATGATAAAAGATAGACCCGGGGCCATAGGTTTCACTAGTGGCTTCTCTCAAGATAACATAAGTATTACAGTGGGTGAACAAATTACTGTCGAGCAATTGATAGAAAAGCGAATAATTATGAGATTATCTAGGCATGATCATGTATATAGGCATCACGTCCGTGACAAGTAGACCGACTCCTGCCTGCATCTACTACTGTTACTCCACACATCGACCGCTATCCAGCATGCATCTAGAGTATTAAGTTCATAAAGAACAGAGTAACGCATTAAGAAAGATGACATGATGTAGAGGGATAAACTCATGCAATATGATATAAACCCCATCTTTTTATTCTCGATGGCAACAATACAATACGTGCCTTGCTGCCCCTGTTGTCACTGGGAAAGGACACCGCAAGATTGAACCCAAAGCTAAGCACTTCTCCCATTGCAAGAAAGATCAATCTAGTAGGCCAAACCAAACTGTTAATTCGAATAGACTTGCAAAGATAACTTAATCACACGTAAAAGAATTCAGAGGAGATTCAAATATTTCTCATAGATAACCTTGATCATAAACCCACAATTCATAGGATCTCGACAAACACACTGCAAAAAGAGTTACATCGAATAGATCTCCAAGAAGATCGAGGAGAACATGGTATTGAGATTCAAAGAGAGAGAAGAAGCCATCTAGCTAATAACTATGGACCTGAAGGTCTGTGGTAAACTACTCACAACTCATCGAAGAGGCCTTGGAGATGATGTAGAGGCCATCCGTGGTCGATTCCCCCTCCGGCGGAGCACCGACGAAGGCTCCAAGATGGGATCTCGCGGATACAGAAGGTTACAGCGATGGAATTATGTTTTCGTGGTCGCTTATGATGTTTTCGGGGTACATGGGTATATTAAGGAGGAAGAAGTAGGTCGGTGGACGCCCGAGGGGCCCACGAGATAGGGGCGCGCGGCTAGTAGGGGGGCGCGCCCTCCACCCTCGTGGCCACCTCGATTGTTTCTTGACTTCCACTCCAAGTCCTTTGGATCACGTTCGTTCAAAAAATCACGTTCCCGAAGGTTTCATTCCGTTTGGACTCCGTTTGATATTCCTTTTCTTCAAAACACTGAAATAGGCAAAAAAACAGCAATACGGGCTGGGCCTCCGGTTAGTAGGTTAGTCCCAAAAATGATATAAATGTGTAAAGTAAAGCCCATAAACATCCAAAACGGGTAATATAATAGCATGGAACAATCAAAAATTATAGATACATTGGAGACGTATCACACAACCACGACGACACATAGAGAGGGGATGTCTAGCGGCGCCCCAATGGAGTTTGGCGAGCCTAAAGTGGAGACCCACGTGAGGGAGATGGATCTCTCGGTGGTGTACACCATCGACCCGGCCATGGTGAACGACAACATCAACATCGTTGAGCAGTTGCTTGCTGGAGACAAGTACAAGTGGTCGGTATCGACCTCCAGTACACCACCGGTATTTCCGGCAAAGGTCAGAAGGTTGTCGTCACCCAGTTTTGCATGCGCCATCATGTCGTCATCTACCACTACTGCATGGCCACAAAGCCTTGCGTCCGTTTCACCCGGTTTGTCAACAACACCGACTACTAGTTCGCCACTATGGAAACCACCAACGATGTAAAAGCGCTCAGGGTTATGGGCATGCCCTGCAAGAACCTTGTCAAAATCCGTGAGCACTACTGGGTATGGGGCAGCACGAAGAAGGACTCCCTGGTTGGACTCTCATCGGGCATCATCGAACCCTACTACAAAAAGATGAAGCAGGATGCCCAGAGAACAAGTCCCATATCCTGGCATAGGGCCTGGATGCGGCGACTGGATAAACCTCACCTTAGGTTCGCGGCCAAGAGCGTGTACACATGCTACGAGATGCACAGGCGGATCGTTGACATGAGGAAGTTCCTCGTTACCCAAATCAACGAACCCGGATCGAGCCACAAGTAGAGCAAGCATCACAAGCAGTAGATGATGATCAGATGATAGTTTATGCTAGTTAAGCATGCATGTAATATATGGTTTACTTCGGTGTGTGGAAATGGCATGTGTGTAGTAGCCACCTATGTAATTATGCATGTAATAATTTACTTTGGTGTGTGCAAATGCCATGGTTGTAGTAGCCACCTATGTAAATGGATGTTTAATTTGGTTATGCAGTCATGTCCTTATAAGTGTGTGTGTGTCTATATATAATATATATATATATATATATATATATATATATATATATATATATATATATATATATATATATATATATATACACACACAGACGGTCTATTCTGCTAATATTAGCAGAATAACTATTCTGCACACCACTTCCGCACTGCACACTGATCGCAGGTGCACTGCATCTTCTTGACGACGAGCACTGCAATATAGACTAGTGAACTTCGTGTCGAAAAAAACTGCACGCGTTCTTTTTTCGGTACTGTTTTCGATCTAATTTTTTAACCGTTTATCGGAATGAGGCGTGTAATATACCGTTGAAAAGCTATGGATTATGCGCAACTTTGACATGTTGAACACTTTTCGAGATTCCACACGGTTTAAGAGCAGTTTTGAAAATAATGCGGCGGATGACGAGTGGCAGCGAGCGTTTTTTCGCGTTTTTTCCTAAACCGCTTGTCAGAATGAAGCAAATGATACGCCGTTGGATAGATATCGTCGAGGCGCATCTTTTTCATATATAAATCTTTCTCTAATTCTGTATGGTTTAAGAGCAGTTTCAAATTTACTAAATCACGGAATTCTGTTTTTCAAATTTTTGTCAAATTTTCGGTACTGTTTTCGCTCTAGTTTTTGAACCGTTTGTCGAAACGAGGCGTGTGATACGCCGTTGGAAAGCTATGAATGAGGCGCAACTTTCATATGTAGGAATGGTTTTGAGATTCCTTACGGTTTTAAGTTAATTTTGAAAATCGTGTGGCGGATGACGAGTGGCAGCGGCTGTTTTTTCGTGAAATTTTTGCAAACCGCTGGTCGGAATGATTCAAACGATACGCCGTTGGAAAGATATCGACGAGGCGCAACTCTTTCATGTAGAACACTCTCTCTAATTCCTTACGGTTTAAGAGCAGTTTCGATTTTACTGAAAAGCGGACACTCTGTTTTTCGCGACACCCGAATCGACGTGGGTACTTCATCCGACTAAAAACCGCACTGCATTGGACGAAAAACCGCACTGCATCAAACGGGTAAGAGAACTGCATGATTTCTTTTATTCAAACGTAAATTTTTGAAGGACGAGAGAATAGAGTGCAATTCACATACGGTGTAAATGAACCACAACACTATCAAGAAGTGCACTGCATCAGATGGGCAAGCGAGCTGCATAATTTGTTTTGTCGGACGTAAATTTTCTAAGACAAGAAGGTGAACCGCAACACTATCGAGAAGTGAACAGTATTGCTTTGTTTTGTCATTCATGTAACATTTTTTTCTGCACTTCACATTGGAGGTAAGTAAACCGCGAGCAGTACCAAAATTGAATGCAACACTACAAAAAATGAACTTTATGATTTTTCTGCCTTTTCTTAACTTTCTTTTTACAACATTTTTCTCTCTGTGAGATCTTGATTGTGCACCACGAGAGTAGTGAACCACATGAGGGGAAGCGAACCTCGTAGCGAATAGAAGTGAACGGCAGTTTTTTGACACAATTTTTTTCTCGTGTGTTTTGCACTTGGAGAGTAGTGAACTTCATACATTTTTAAAAAACATCACATTGCGCTGCATTTTGTGTGGAGTGAACCTCTAGTCCCATAGAAGCAAACCGCTCTCTCTCTATACTACCAGGGGACACTCTTTTGTGTCTCTTTTGTTTTGGTTCACGTGGAACAGGGTGAACCACAACGATCAGAAGAGCGAACCTCTCCAAGGGACAGTGAATTTTTCAAAAAAAAATATGAACTTCTAGTCCCCTAGAAATTTGCACAACGCCTTTTTTTTCTGAATCGAAAAGTGAATCACAATTTGGTATCCTGGGGAGTTCGATGCAGTGCAGAACCTCGTACGCGCGAACTCAGGGGGAAGCAGAGTGGATTTGGCAGGGGAAAAGCAGGACATGGGGCATTCGGCCGCGTGCCGGCGGACTGCACCGACGAGGCAATGATCAATACGCCCTGCGTTGGGAAAGCAAAGTGCACTGCATCAGTGGAGAACAACATGAGAGTGGAGCAGAGGTGATGTACGATGGCACGACATACTGCATAGCCCACAACGCGTAGCAGAGGTGCCGACGGATCTGTCTTGTGGAAGGAGGGACACAGAGGAGAGGCAGCCATGGACTGCACCCACCGGCGAACTACACTGCACGAACCTGCCGACGACGGGAGTGAAGCCCGTGGTACTGCCGTGTGGATCTGCAGTCGATGGGTGGAGAGCGTGCTGGGGAGGGGAGCAAGCGGGGCACCGGATGGGAGAAAGGTAGCGGCGGGGTGGCCGTGGAGGCATGGATTCAGCCGCGTGCCCATCCTCGCGAGCTTGGAGTGCCGTGGGAGGGCTGCCCCCGACTGGTGTCCTCCCACACCGGTGCAGTGCATGACGGAGGCGCATCCAATGGGGAGCAGGTGGGGCGGTGGGAGGCCAGCGCGGCCTGGCTCCGGTAGCAGGGGGTCGCGTGGGGCCGTCGTGGCCTCGATCCGGCGCAGGGACGTCGCGGGGGCCCGACGCGGCCTGGATCCGGCTCCGTCTTGTAGTGGCCGAGGGGGGCGGGTGGTGGCCGAGGCGGGGCGGCGCGTGGTTCTGGTCGGGGCGGGTGGCGCGTGGTTATGGCCGTCGGCGGGCGGCGCAGGGTGGTGGCTGGCGGCGGGCGACGGGGGTGGTTGGTGGCCGGGGCGGGGCGGCGCTGCCTGGTGGTTGGATCGGGAGGTGGGAGAAGCCCCGTTTGACCACGGGGAGTGGTGCGGGGGGTGGGTTGAGATGGTGGTGGTAGGTGGGGGTGGTTTTCTTTTTAATTGTCTGCGCGGTTCGCTTCGCGTTTTGTTGCAGTGCCGAACTGTTAGCAGAATAAGAAGTTTTGATGTGCAGAATAAGGTCTTAAGGGGTGTTATTAGAATAGACCCACCCTATATATATATATATATATATATATATATATATATATATATATATATATATATATATATATATATGTTGTTGTTCTATATGCAATCCCATCGCACAACACACACATCTTATTAGCAGCAATCATCTGTGTTATTATCAGTCTTCGCACACATTTTTTGTTACAGACCTGTTTGCCGCGTATCACACACATCTTGTTATATTGAACCATTTATGTTCTCTTGTCTCAACACAAACAGTTTATCCAAGTGAACCACATACCGTATATCGCACACACCTTGATCTGGCTGACCGTTTCTTTTGTGTTGCCTAATCACAAACAGTTCATCCTAGTGAACCGTATGTTGTTTATCGCACACACCTTCATCTGGCTGCCCGTTTCTTTTGTGGCTCCTCATCGCAAACAGTTAATGGCACTGAACCGTATGCCCTACATCACACATATAACTAAAATCTGAATTGTGTTTGATGCATCCGTCATCGCAAATGTTTTGTGCCTTTTTTGACAGTTTTTTACAACACCGTTTGTGATTAATCCATTGAACACAGTTTTGTCAAAGGGTCTCTGTTCGTACTGTCGCGTTAGCAGCATCCTACAGTAGTGCTAGCGAGGGAAATTACCCCGGTAGAGGTCCTTACTTTGATGGTACTATTTTGCTATTTGGAAGCACAAGATGAAAATGCATATTCTTGGTCATAAACCCACCATTTGGGCTATTGTGTGTATTGGTTTGCAAGGTGAATTCTTCGAGGATGGAAGAGAACCGAATCATGAAGCAACTGCGGAAGAATTGAAGATGTTGCATGCACAAGCTTGGAATATCCTCTTCAACGGATTGTGCCCCGAAGAATTGCATGTAATAATTTACTTTGGTGTGTGCAAATGCCATGGTTGTAGTAGCCACCTATGTAAGTGGATGTTTAATTTGGTTATGCAGTCATGTCCTTATAAGTGTGTGTGTGTGTCTATATATATATATATAGGTTAACACTATTCTAATCACAGGATTAGAATAGTTATTCTAATCACAGCACCCCTATAAGGAGCCGCGAAGACGTTCCCGGATTCCCTGAACGCAACGACAAAAAAACACCCCGACCCGAACTGCTCGATCCACTAGGCCACGTTCTCCCAATCCCCTGATCCCATCGCCATACGGACCACCCCACCGCGGCGTGACCCGCCGGGGCCCCCCGCCATCGCGCGGCCTCCTGGAATCCCCGCCGCCGCGCGGCCACCCGGACCCCCGCCACCGCTCCCCGACCCTCTTCCCATCTACTTCCGCCAGGACCATGCCTCACCCCGATGCTCCCAGCGCGCCGCCGCCAGTTCCTCTCCTCTCCCTGATCATCGGATACGTCGACTGGAGCCATTGCCCATCCACGAATCTGGCCAACTGGACGCCGCTGGCCGCGGATCCGTCCCTGGGGACCGACCCCGACGCTGGCTGCCTCCACCACGCGTCGGACCCCGCCTCCACCCTCGTTCCACCAGGCGGATGTCATCGCCATGCTTGAGGCCGCCGTCAATCTTGCCTGCTCGAGGCTGCCGTCCATTGCGTTGGTCGAGATCCCGTGCTTAGGGAGCATCTCATGCTTGCCGGAGGTCACCGACGGCCTGCCCTTTCCTTTTCCCTTCCTACGGTGAGCTAGACATGGTCGTCATAACTTTTTCTGTTCTAACGGCCAACCATCGGCCGGCGACCACCTGTGTCGGCACTGCCTCGGATCCCCACCGTAGCATCTCCCGACCGGGGAGCAGATCCCATCCAGGTCTTCCCCCGTGCTACTTCAGGTCGACTATGCCGTCGCGCGAAGTTCACCGGTCAGAGTTCTAGTCTGATTCATCGCTGGTGCGTCACCTTGGTTAGTCTCCAACGCCTCCCTGCATCTCCTCCCTTGTGCGTTGCCACGCCAACCACGGTGGCCCCTGCACCCAATCCTCCTTGGCCACAAATGAAAATCAGAGCTACCCTAACTCTGCGGCCATGCCAGCACCGTTCAAGGTTCTCGGCCCAGCTCCTCACTGATGCAGAGCTTTGAGTTCAGGCCCTTGCACCAAATAAATGTCGTGCACACTCCTCCAAATATTCCGGCGGCAAGTGTTCTTCATATTCTGGACTTGTGCCCCAGCTTCTTCTGGACTTCTGTTGATTCATACCTAAATGAATTTGCACTATGATTTTTCAACAGCTTTTGGGTGAAATAATGCTTCCTGTTCACATCAACAAATGCTCCCTGGAGGACTTCTCCATCGACTTGCAGGTTCAGCAATGGACAAGGAAGCTGCCCTTGACCATCTCTTGTACAGACTGCATGCAGCGTACAAATACGCCTCCCCCGCCCGGCAGCTATGGCGTGTGGCTGCCTAGCACATCGACGCCCCAAGGTACATTTTCTCTCCATCTCGCTCACATGTTGTTCCTGTTACTATACTATGTTCAGTTATGTATTGTTTTCTATGTTATTTTCTTGTCTGAAGTTCAGAAATACTTGGAGGTGCAAAAAAGTAGTGATATGTTGGTTCATTTCAATGGTCCTTCAAAAAATGGAAAACATGAGTTTTCTTCTCCAAAATGAATCAACACCGTGGAGTGCTAATTCTTCTTGGGTGCTTCTATCGATCCTTGTATTTCAGGCACCACCATGATGAACCAGGTCGCCATATTTTGCAGAAGCAAATCACACAAAAGATTTTAAGCGGAATGCAGTTTGGAGATAATGGGGAAACGAGGTTCAAAGAGATTTTTTTTGTAGTATCACCGGAGAGCTTTTCCAGTGCACTGTACCACATTTGTGCTTTTATTTTACACAAACGAGGTTGCTAGAGCTAGTAGATCTTGGGATATGGGCACACACGGAAGAAGACGAAGAGGAGGATTGTGAGTTGGAGATTGCAAGATCACTGCTCAAAGGACAAGATCATTTTGGTTTTAGAGAACACCTAGTGGGGTAAAAGAGCATCGCTTTGCCCAAAATCCACCGATGAAAGTTTTGCTCTGTATAAAGGTCCGCGCGACAGTAAACTCTTGATTGTTTCTTTATGTTTGAGCATCCGACTTGATTTTCATTTATCGAAATTCCACAGAAAGAAACTTGACGTAATTTATCATTTGTTAAAAAATGAATCTAAGCCGAGGCACTACTTTCTCATATGCGAATGAGATTTCATATAAAAAATAGAAAGAAAATGATCTATTCTACAACCGTGTATTTTTCCATTTTATTTATTTATTTTCTGAATGTCAAGAAGTTGTGTTCGAGAAGGTCAAGTTTTAGGGTCAAGTTAAAATATTATTGCCTCATAGTTTCATGTGTTCACAAGATGTACCACTATTTTTTTTCCTCTCAAAAAGTGTCTTTTCAGCATACAACAGATCCAAAAACTAGATTGTCAACATTTCTAAAAAACACTCTAAATTTTCAAATTTAAATAACGAAACTGTTCAATATTTATTACAAAACTAGGATTTTGCCGTCACTGAAAGAATAAACCAAGAAGTCCAAATTAGAAAAATAGAGAAGTTCGATATTTAAAAAAAACTTAGATTTTCCTTGTTACTAAAGAATAAAAATGACGAAGTTCAACTTAAAAAAGATTAAGAAATAAAACCAGGAAGTCCATATTAAAAATATGAACAAGTTCGATGATTATAGAAAACTCAGATTTTCCTTGTTATTAAAAAATGGAAACAAGAAGTTCAACTTTTAATAATAGAGCGCTTCAAAATTTTGTAAAAAAAAGATTAAGAAATAAAACCAGGAAGTCCATATTAAAAAGATGGAGACGTTCGATGATTATAGAAAACTCAGATTTTCCTCGTTATTAAAGAATGGAAACAAGAAGTTCGACTTTTAATAATACAGTGCTTCAAAATTTCATAAAAAAGATTAAGAAATAAAACAAGGAAGTCCATATTAAAAAGATGGCAAAGTTCGATGATTATAGAAAACTCTGATTTTCCTCATTATTAAAGAATGGAAACAAAGAAGTTCAAAAATAAAATAACAAGAAGTTCAACTTTTAAAAATAGGGCGCTTCAAAATTTCATAAAAAAGATTATGAAATAAAACTAGGAAGTCCAAATTAAAAAGATGGAGAAGTTCGATGATTATAGAAAACTCAGATTTTCCTCGTTATTAAAGAATGGAAACAAGAAGTTCAACTTTAAAAAAATAGAGCGCTTCAAAATTTCATAGAAAAAAAAAAGAAATAAAACAGGAAGTCCAAATTAAAAAGATGCAGAAGTTTGATGATTATAGAAAACTCAGATTTATTTAGTTATTAAAGAATGGAAACAAGAAGTTCAAAAATAAAATAAATTCTAAAAAATTTGTTGCTAGAAGTTCAAGTGCTCTGTCCGGGGAAGTTCAAAAAATTCTTGTGAGAGAGGTTGAACAAAAATACATGATAGAAGTTCAAGATGAAAATAGCCGGAAGTTCAACTACTACACGAAATGCGTTTCCTATAGGAAAATAAGAATAGAAAACAAAAAGCTTAAAAGATTTTGTTGCTATAAGTTCACGTGCTACTCCCAGTGAAGTTCGAGATCTCTAGTGTGAGACGTCCAACCTTCAGTTACATGTAAAAACAGGCAAAAAAGATGTTGTTTTACGCATTCAAAAGTATATTTTGAACCGTTGCGAGTATGAAAAACTCATCAACACAAAAAAGTTGTGTGTTTTTAATAGCTTTCCATCGGTATATCATTTGCTCAATTACGGTAAGTGGTTTGAGAATTACGGGCGAAAAACATCACGTCAAAAAACAGAGTGAAGTTCAAACAGACATGCTCCAGAAGTTGAACTACTTCACGCAGTGCATTTCCGTTCACGATGAACGCAGAAATCATGATCTCGCCATTTTCTAATTTACCTCAAAACGACGGTAATATCATTTGTGTAAGTTCAAGTAATTGGTCGAAGAAAGTTAAAAAAAATATTGTGAGAGACGTTTGTACAAAAGAAATATTATTTGTGTAACACTTACGAATGGATGAGAAAATTACAAAAAAAAAGTCCCAAAAGTTCAACGTGAAAATAGCAGGAAGTTCAACTACTACGCTAAATGAATTTCAGATGAAAAACTTTCAAAATCGTCGCGAGTATGAAAAAATGATCAACACGGGAAAGTTGCGTGTTTACAGCAGCTTTCCATCGGTATATCACCCGCTCAATTCCCGTGAGTGTGATGGAGAGCTACGAGCAGTGGATGAAGATCTACGAGCAAAAAAATCACGTGAAAAACAGAGTGAAGTTCAGGTACACGCACTGAGAAGTTCAGGTTCTTCACGCGGTGCATTTTTGAAGAATCTATTTCGCGGTAGAGGCAGAACGAATGATCCCGCCGTTTTCGAAATTACTTGAAAACGGCTAGGAATCAGAGAAAACCATCAACATGAAAAAGTTTCGCATTTTCTGTAGCTTTTCAACGGTATATTATTTGCCCAATTCCGATAAAGTTTGTAGAAATTACGGCGAAAATACGTTTTTTGCCATTTTCGAAACTGACTTAAAACCGTAAAGAATTAGGAGAAACAATACATACCAAAAAGTTTCGCATTTGTTCAATCTTTCAAACGCCATATCATTTGCTGCATTCGGACGCACGGTTAAAAAATTAGCTCGAAAATACGAACTCGGTAGGACTTGGACCATTTTCTAAATTACTCTTAAACCATTCAAAATTAGAAAAAAACTTTCAAGATGAAAAAGTAGCGCATTTTCATAAGCTTTCCAACGCCATATCATATGCCTCCATTGGATTAGCCGTTTAGAAATGACATCGAAAAAACGAACTTAGCTGTTCGGTTTACGAAATTTTACGTTTTTTCAAATTACTCTTTAACCATAGGGAATTAGAAAAAACTTTCAACATGTGGAAGGAGCGGTTTTGCAGCAGCTTTCCAACACCATATTATATGCCTTATTCCAATAAACGGTTTAGAAATGCGATCGAAATTACGATTCACGTTTTTTGTGTGAAGAAAAAACGATTTTCAAAACTGCTCTTAAACCGCTTACATTTTGTCAAAAATTTAATTTGGGTCATGGTATTCGTGTCCATAGCTTTCCAACGTATATAGCAAGCCCCGTTTGGGCAATGTTGCGGGAAGTTCAACCTAGCACAGGGGAAAGTTCAGGTCGAACAACTCAGGCAGTAAAATCGCAAAAAACGCGTGTTCTTCACGACCCAAGTGCAAAATCCGCCTATGAGCGAGATTCCTATCTAAAACGAGTATTTAGTTGCTAAAAATCGTTTGAAAATTACACTAACATCACATGGAACACGACTAACCAGAAAAACTCACGGTAGAAGGCACGGTTGCGAAGATAGCCCGAAGGTCGGGTTCGTACAGAGAGATGTTCAGGCGCGTTACTCAGACAGTTCAGGTTGTGATCAGAATATTATTCTGATCCCGTGATCAGAATAGTGTTTATGTATATATATATATATGTTGTTGTTCTATATGCAATCCCATCGCACAACACACACATCTTATTAGCAGCAATCATCTGTGTTATTATCAGTCTTCGCACACATTTTTTATTACAGACCTGTTTGCCGCGTATCACACACATCTTGTTATATTGAACCATTTATGTTCTCTTTTCTCAACACAAACAGTTTATCCAAGTGAACCACATACCGTATATCGCACACACCTTGATCTGGCTGACCGTTTCTTTTGTGTTGCCTAGTCACAAACAGTTCATCGTAGTGAACCGTATGTTGTTTATCGCACACACCTTCATCTGGCTGCCCGTTTCTTTTGTGGCTCCTCATCGCAAACAGTTAATGGCACTGAACCGTATGCCCTACATCACACATATAACTAAAATCTGAATTGTGTTTGATGCATCCATCATCGCAAATGGTTTGTGCCTTTTTTGACGGTTTTTTACAACACCGTTTGCGATTAATCCATTGAACACAGTTTTGTCAAAGGGTCTCTGTTCGTACTGTTGCGTTAGCAGCATCCTACAGTAGTGCTAGCGAGGGAAATTACCCCTGTAGAGGTCCTTACTTTGATGGTACTATTTTGCTATTTGGAAGCACAAGATGAAAATGCATATTCTTGGTCATAAACCCACCATTTGGGCTATTGTGTGTATTGGTTTGCAAGGTGAATTCTTCGAGGATGGAAGAGAACTGAATCATGAAGCAACTGCGGAAGAATTGAAGATGTTGCATGCACAAGCTTGGAATATCCTCTTCAACGGATTGTCCCCCGAAGAATTCAACAAAATCAGCCGTCTTGAGAATGCAAAGGAAATTTGGGATACTTTTGTTGATATGCACTAAGGTACCAAGTCCATCAAGGAATCCAAATTGGATGTGCTTCATAGTCAACTTGACATGTTCAAAATGAAGGTTGGTGAAGGACTCGCTGAAATGTACTCTAGGCTTGCTCTACTCACAAATGAGATTGCCGGCTTAGGAAGCAAAGAGATGACCGACGGATTCATCATCGAGAGATCCTAAGAGCCTTGGATAGAAAATATGATACCGTGTGAACCTTAATCCAAATGATGCACAACTACAAAGATCTCAAGCCAATAGAAGTTACTGGGAGAATTGTTGCTCATGAGATGTCACTCAAGGATAAGGAAGAGCTTCACAACAAGTCTAGTGGTGCTTATAAAGCTTCATGTGATGCTCCTACCACATCAAGTGAGAAACAAGTCTTCAATGAAGAATTGAGCTTAATGGTGAAGAACTTCAACAAGTTCTACAAGAGTAGAAGCAAAGAGAGAAACTCCAAGTCAAGGTCCTACAATGACAAAAGATCTTCTCGTCGTGATTGCAATTGCTACAATTGTAGAAGACCCGGACACTACTCCAATGAGTCTACGACTCCCTACAAAAGAAGAGAAGACTCACATAAAAGGAGAAGTAAAAGAGATGAATCACCACCAAGAGAGAGAAGGAGTAGAGATGATCGTTATGAACGAAGACCCTCTCGTAGAAGCAAGGATTCGGAAAGGAAGGACAAGTCATCAAAGAGCTACACAAGATGAAGACATCAAGCTCATGTTGGTCAATGGGTATCCGGTTCCGACTCCGACAACTACTCTGAGAGAAGTTATCACTCTGACTCCGAATATACTCAAGATGAAGGTGTTGCCGGTCTTGTACTTGTGTCATCCAACTCCTATGACATATTTGACTCACCAAATGAAGGGATTGGGAAATGCTTCATGGCTAAAGGCCCTAAGGTATCACACTCCAAGTATATTGATTTCAATAGTGATGAAGATGATTTGCTAGGTGATGGTGATTTACTTGTTGACAATACTAGTGATGAAAACTATGATGAAATTGCTATTAATCATGCTAATCAAGATGTAACGAATGACAATGATAAGAAGGAGATTGAGCGTCTAACTAAGGAACTAAACACTCTTAAGCTAGCTCATGAAACTACTTTAGAGGATCATCGAGAGCTTTTAAAGACTCATGAGAAGCTACGCTTTGAAAAGCTCAATTTAGAGCATGAGCATGGGTTCTTAAAAGCAATCAATGATGATCTTAGAAAGAAATGTTCTTATTACATTGCCAAGCGTTTACTTTTGTCTACTTACATGCCACAAGTAAAATCTAGCAACAAGAGCAAGAAATATCCTTCTTCTAGTAGTAACAACAATCATGCTAAATCCAATATTGTTACTTCTAGTAGTTGTCTTGATTCCACTAATGATTCTATTAACCAAGTTACACACAAGCAAGAAAATAGCTTATTGAAGGGAATTATATAGAAAGGTTTTTACAAGAGCCTTGCCAGAAGTAAGCAATTTGAGGAAATTGTATGCAAGCACGGAAGGCACCGAAAGAATCAAGGTGTTGGTTTTGAACGAAAGTTCAATGCCAATGGAGTTGAGTGGGAAGAAGATCAATACCCCAAGAAGAATTTTGTTCCTCAACAAGAGAAGTATGACCCTACTTCTTTGAAGGGAACACACACTCAAGATAATATTCCACCACAAGACCTCAAGTGAAAAGGCAAGGACAAGCTTCACGAGGAGATTGATGCATTTGAAGAAGCTCCTAGGGCCTTGGTTAAGTGGGTTCCCAAGACTACATCAAGTACGACTACAAGTCCAAGGATTCCCATCAAGTTGATGTGGATCCCAAATAAGAAGAACTAGAGAGTTCTTGAGGGTGACTCCGCCAACATACTTCACTCATATTCATTTTGGCTACGACAAGTGCAATCAACTTCTATATCTTGCACTAGTTCAAGGAGTCACAAACCCTCTTGTTGGTAAGTCAAGGGACAAGGTAACCAAATGCTTCCATGGACATCATAATATGTGTACATCACTCTATGTCTATGGATATCCTTGTTTGTTCCTTGTGGGACTAATGTAGGTATTGAAAGTGCAACTCACTCCAATGGATTGCTCCAAATGATCTACATCAACATTGAGCATCCACATCTTCAACATCTACATGAAGTCATCATCGGAAAAACCCAAAGTTAGGTCATCCCTATAAGGTGGGATATCACATCTAGGGGATCTTTACTCTAAGAATTGAGCTAAAGCAACTCTAATGGTGTGAACACAACAATGCTTTATGTAAAAGCGGTAACCCCACTTGTGCTTAAGTGATGAGTATGACCTATGACCAAATGTTCTCATTTGACTCCTAAGTCAATATACTCATATATAGATGACCTAGTCATCACCAATTGCTTGATAGATGCTAGAGTGTTTGTGCATGCTCTGCCACTATTTCATTTGCTATCTTATTGTGTGAGCATGTTGGTTGCATAATTTTCTCCATTCAGGGAAATCCATTTGTTGCTTTGATTGTTTGGGTTTTCTTTTTGCCAAATGGATGGACAAGAATGGCTAAGTACTCCCTCTAGCTATCTATGCTTTTCACATCTCAAACTCTATTCATGCTACATCACAAAGCTTGAACAAGTCGAATTCGGACCCTCCACACGAGGAGCACTCGGAGCCACCAATCCGTTAATGGCTTAAACTTCCAAAACCTCTTAATGCATCTTGGTCCGACCGATTCACCATACTCGGCCACCGAATTCATTAAGTAGATCTAGGTTTTTACCTTGGTGCAACCAATTTGAACATTTCGGTCACACTGAGTTGCAGTAACTGCTCGCAGTTTTGCATCTCGGTGCCACCAAGTTGTTCCACTCGGTCACACCGACAGTGACTGGGTATATATATACGCGGGTTGAAATTTTGGAAATTACTCCGAACTCTTCATCTGTGCCTCCCAGCTCTGCTGCCCCCTTGGTCTCCGGATCGTCTTCATCATCGCTAGCGTCCTCCTGCCGCTGGACTCCATTGCCGTCAACTGAAATCTCACCGCCATTGTCGCCGTAGAGAGTTCGTCGCCTAGTTAGGGTATGGACTCGACCTCTTTGTGCGTTCCTCTTTCGGATTCTTGCATAGAAATTATTGCCATTGTTCTTGCCACGTATGAGATCAAACTGTCCACCGAAAAGTTCCATTAGATTAGATTTGATGCAAAATATTAGGGTTATGTTTCCGCCAAAAATTCTCGGACCGACCGATCTGAGGATCTCGGACTCACTGATTTGCCTCAGGCCATTGCACAAGTACAACTCGGTCTGACCAAAGCGTATGAATCAGTGTGATCAAAATCACTTACTCTATGAAACCCTAGCATCTCGAAGTCACCGAACTACATTTCGGTCCGACCAAAATCACATGTTTGGACTCTGCTACTGCTTCGGTGTCACCAAGTTAGTCATATCGATAGCTCCAAAATGCTTTCTGCAGAAAACTAAAGTTAAATTTTTGACTCAATATTTTTGAAAATAGTTGTGCGTTGTGATGCTCATCCACTCTACCTATACCTATATATTCTCAGGGACAGTTTCAGAAATGTCTGAAGGTAGCGACAATCAGAACAGGTCAGAGGAGCAGGTGAATCTTAGTGAGGGCACTAGTCCCTCCAATAGCAGCTTTGATGATGGTAGAAGAAGCACCCCAAGCAACTTGCCTAAGGCTACTACTAAGAAAAATCAGAAGAGAACCTCAGAATCGGAGGATGAGGACTTTGTTGTTGAGGAGGAGGTGACCTCAAAGAAGAAAGTGCTCAAGAAGGAATATGTTATTGTTGCTGCCCACCAAGCCTGGCATGAAATTGAAAGCTCCTACCAAGAGGAAGCACATGTCCAAAACCAGAACCTCCACTCAGGAAACTATGGAGGTCACTCTTGAACCAAGAGAGGAAGAGGTTGTTGGAGGAAAGAAGAGGAAGGAGAGAGTCAAGAAGACTATGGCCCAAGTTTTTGGCAAGCCTTCCATGGTTAGAGATTCTAAAGGAGAGGAGGAGGAACAGCCAGTTGCACCTCCTGCAAAGACTTAAAAGCTCATGGGGGATGCCATAAGGTCTGGGGCTAGTCCATCTAAGCCCAAGACAGCCCCAAGCCAGCTGCTCAAGCTTCAAAACCCTCTACACCCAAGAGATCCACCAAAAACATCCCTGCTGCTTAAATGAACAAGGCCCCAGTGCCACAAGTTCAAGAGGAAGAACAACAACAAGTGCTCAGAAAGTTAAAGCCAAATATTCCTGATCATAGTGATGATCATCCCATTGCTGAGAACATGAAGGAAAAGATGCAGGTCTGAGATCGTGGAGACAGCCTGATCCCTATGCTGTCAGGAGAAGGACCGCTGTTGATTATTGTTTCCACACCAAGGAACAACAGGACTTCTATGAAACAATATTGTTGGGCAAGAAACCCATAGTGTGTGACATGAGATGGGTGGATTGGACTTACATAGTGTCCAAGGAGGTCGCCGCGGCAAGACCAAGAAGGAGAAGGAGAAGCCTGCAAGAGGTCGAGACAAGAAGGAAGATGATGACGACAAAGACGAATAGGATGATGACGAGTCTAGTGAAGCTGAGTTCCAGAAGGCCACTAAAGCAATGTGCATTGACGGGGGTGCATCCTTGCACTCTTCTCACCGCCAACTCAAGAAGTGGGTGTGTGAGGTCAGTGCGACGGAGAAAGTAGTGGGTGCTCAAAAGCCCCTGAGATGGTCCAACACGCCCATCAATTTTGATGTTGAGGACCACCCTGATTGCACAAATGCAGTCAGGTGCTTGACGTTGTTGGTTTCACCTACAATACACAACCTCGAGGTGACAAAGATGCTAGTTGACGGTTGGGATAGTCTCAACTTGATCTCACATGAGGTGATCAAGAGGCTACAGAGTTCTAACGAGGATCTAAAGAAGAGTGGAACTTCCAAGGAATCAATCCAGTAAGAATCCAACCGAAGGGTAAGATCACTTTACCGGTTACATTTGGCATTGACCTCAATTACGGGACAGAGAAAATCGTCTTCAGTGTTGTCAAGATTATGTTGCCTTACAAGGTAGCATCCCATTATGCCTACAACACTCTGAAGATGCCTGGGCTGATAAGCATCATCACCATCCATTTCGATAAGAAAGATGCATTAATTTATGCTGATTAGCTCTACAGGGAAGTAGTTGCAGCATCTGCCGCCAAAGGCACTTGCTCAAGTCGACCAAGCTCCCGAGGGGAAGAAGAGGAAGAAGACCAGCAAGATCACTGACTCCGGCAAGCATGCCTCTTCGGAGTGTTGCGCTCCCGTAGAGGATGTGCTAGAGAGATCTGCTGGCAAGAGCAAGAAGAACAAAGCTGCTCCACCAGAAACCAAGAAGATGTCCGCCAAGCAGGAAGGCTCGGGGGGAACTTTCACCATAAGTTCCACCCTTGATGATAAATAGGAAAGTGCGCTCATTGCCTTCCTGTGGGCGAATGTTGATGTGTTTGCATGGCAATCATCTGACATCCCCAGTGTTTCTAGGGAGGTAATTGAGCACCAGCTTGACGTCTGCCCTCACGCCGGCCTGTCAAGCTGAAGGTGAGGAAGCAAGATTGGGAGCGGCAACAATTTGTTGGAAATATGCCCTAGAGGCAATAATAAAAGTATTATTATATTTCATTGTTCATGATAATTGTCTTTTATTCATGCTATAACTGTATTATCCGGAAATCGTAATACACGTGTGAATACATAGATCACAATATGTCCCTAGTGAGCCTCTAGTTGACTAGCTTGTTGTGATCAACAGATAGTCATGGTTTCCTGGCTATGGACATTGGATGTCGTTGATAACGGGATCGCATCATTAGGAGAATGATGTGATGGACAAGACCCAATCCTAAGCATAGCATAAAGATCGTGTAGTTCGTCTGCTAGAGCTTTGCCAATGTCAAGTATCTCTTCCTTCGACCATGAGATCGTGTAACTCCCGGATACCTAGGAGTGCCTTGGGTGTATCAAACGTCACAACGTAACTGGGTGACTATAAAGGTGCATTACAGGTATCTCCGAAAGTGTCTGTTGGGTTGACACGGATCGAGACTGCGATTTGTCACTCCGTATGACGGAGAGGTATCTCTGGGCCCACTCGGTAATGCATCATCATAATGAGCTCAAGGTGACCAAGGTGTTGGCCACGGGATCATGCATTACGGTACGAGTAAAGTGACTTGCCGGTAACGAGACTGAACAAGGTATTGGGATACCGACGATCGAGTCTCGGGCAAGTAACATACCGATTGACAAAGGGAATTGCATACAGGGTTTGATCGAATCCTCGACATCGTGGTTCAACCGATGAAATCACCGAGGAGCATGTGGGAGCCAACATGGGTATCCAGATCCCGCTGTTGGTTATTGCTCGAGAGTCGTCTCGGTCATGTCTGCATGTCTCCCGAACCCATAGGGTCTTCACACTTAAGGTTCGGTGACGCTAGGGTTATCAGGAAGACTAGTATGTGACTACCGAATGTTGTTCGGAGTCCCGGATGAGATCCCGGACGTCACGAGGAGTTCCGGAATGGTCCGGAGGTGAAGTTTTATATATGGGAAGTTGTCATACGGACACCGGAAAGTTTCGGGGGGTCTATCGTTAATGTACCGGGACCACCGGAGGGGTTCCGGGGGTCCACCGGGAGGGGCCACCCCTCCCGGAGGGCCACATGGGCCGCAAAGGGGAGGGAGCCAGCCCCTGGAGGGCTGAGCGCGCCCCCCACCTTGGGCCCATGCGCCTAGGGTTGGGGGGGGAAACCCTAAAGGGGGCGCCCCCCTTGCTTGGGGGGCAAGCCTCCCCTCCCTGGCCGTCGCCCCCCCTCTAGATCCCATCTAGAGGGGTCGGCCCCCCTTGTCCCTTCGCCTATAAATAGAGGGGTGGGGGGAGGGCTACTATAACCATCTCCAAGGCGCAGCCCCTCCCCTCCCCAACACCTCTCCTCCTCCGTTAAGCGCTTGGCGAAGCCCTGTCGGAGTACTGTTGCACCAACATCACCACGCCGTCGTGCTGCCACTGGAGCAAGCTTCCTCAACCTCTCCTTCCCCTTGCTGGATCAAGAAGGAGGAGACGTCTCCCGTCCCGTACGTGTGTTGAACACGGAGGTGCTGTCCGTTCAGCACTTGGACATCGGTGATCTGAATCACGTCGAGTACGACTCCATCATCACCTTGCAAGCTTCCGCACGCGATCTACAAGTGGTATGTAGATGCAAACTCTCTCCCATGACTCGTTGCTTAGATGAACTCATAGATGGATCTTGGTGAAACCGTAGGAAAATTTTTAATTTTCTGCAACGTTCCCCAACAGTGGCATCATGAGCTAGGTCTATGCGTAGTTCTCTAATGCACGAGTAGAACACAATTTTGTTGTGGGCATGGATCTTGTCAACTTGCTTGCCTCTACTAGTTTTTCTTGCTTCAGCGGTATTGTGGGATGAAGCGGCCCGGACCAACCTTACACGTACGCTTACATGAGACCGGTTCCACCGATTGACATGCACTAGTTGCATAAGGTGGCTGGCGGGTGTCTGCCTCTCCCACTTTAGTTGGAGCGGATTCGATGAAAAGGGCCCTTATGAAGGGTAAATAGAAGTTGACAAAATCACGTTGTGGTTATTCGTAGGTAAGAAAACGTTCTTTCTAGAACCCAATTGCAGCCACGTAAAAGATGCAACAACAATTAGAGGACGTCTAACTTGTTTTTGCAGCGATTGATCATGTGATGTGATATGGCCAGAAGTTGTGATGAATGATGAATTGTGATGTATGAGATCATGTTCTTGTAATAGGATTCACGACTTGCATGTCGATGAGTATGACAACCGGCAGGATCCATAGGAGTTGTCTTTATTTTTTGTATGACCTGCGTGTCATTGAAGAACGCCATGTAAACTACTTTACTTTATCGCTAAACGCGTTAGCCATAGAAGTAGAAGTAGTCGTTGGCGTGAAAACTTCATGAAGACACGATGATGGAGATCATGATGATGGAGATCATGGTGTCAAGCCGTTGACAAGATGATCATGGAGCCCCGAAGATGGAGATCAATGGAGCTATATGATATTGGCCATATCATGTCACAACTATATAATTGCATGTGATGTTTATTATGTTTATGCATCTTGTTTACTTAGGACGACGGTAGTAAATAAGATGATCCCTTACAAAAATTTCAAGAAGTGTTCTCCCCTAACTGTGCACCGTTGCTACAGTTCGTCGCTTCTAAGCACCACGTGATGATCGGGTGTGATGGATTCTTACGTTCACATACAACGGGTGTAAGACAGTTTTACACAGCAAAAACACTTAGGGTTAACTTGACGAGCCTAGCATGTACAGACATGGCCTCGGAACACATTGACCGAAAGGTCGAACACGAGTCGTATGGAAGATACGATCAACATGAAGATGTTCACCGACGATGACTAGTCCGTCTCACGTGATGATCGGACACGGCCTAGTCGACTCGGATCGTGTGACACTTAGATGACTAGAGGGATGTCTAATCTAAGTGGGAGTTCATAATTTGATTAGAACTTTATTATCATGAACTTAGTCTAAAACCTTTGCAAATATGTCTTGTAGATCAAATGGCCAACGCTAATGTCAACATGAACTTCAACGCGTTCCTAGAGAAAACCAAGCTGAAAGATGACGGCAGCAACTATACGGACTGGGTCCGGAACCTGAGGATCATCCTCATAGCTGCCAGGAAGCAATATGTCCTAGATGGACCGCTAGGTGACGCTCCCGTCCCAGAGAACCAATACATTATGAATGCTTGGCAAACTCGTGCTGATGATTACTCCCTCGTTCAGTGCGGCATGCTTTACAGCTTAGAACCGGGGCTCCAAAAGCGTTTTGAGCATCACGGAGCATATGAGATGTTCGAAGAGCTGAAACTAGTTTTTCAAGCTCATGCCCGGGTCGAGAGATATGATGTCTCCGACAAGTTCTACAGTTGTAAGATGGAGGAAAACAGTTCTGTCAGTGAGCACATCCTAAAGATGTCTGGGTTGCACAACCATATGACCCAGCTGAACATTAAACTCCGAGATGAGGCGGTCATTGACAGAATCCTCCAGTCGCTCCCACCAAGCTACAAGAGCTTTGTGATGAACTACAACATGCAGGGGATGGTGAAGACCATTCCTGAAGTGTTCTCGATGCTGAAGTCAGCAGAGGCTGAAATCAAGAAAGAACATCAAGTGTTGATGGTCAATAAGACCACTAAGTTCAAGAAGGGCAAGGGCAAGAAGAACTTCAAGAAGGACGGCAAGGATGTTGCCGCGCCCGGTAAGACAGTTGCCGGGAAGAAGTCAAAGAATGGACCCAAGCCTGAGACTGAGTGCTTTTATTGAAGGGGAAGGGTCACTGGAAGCGGAACTGCCCCAAATACTTAGCGGATAAGAAGGCCGGCAACACCAAAGGTATATTTGATATACATGTAATTGATGTGTACCTTACCAGTACTCGTAGTAACTCCTGGGTATTTGATACCGGTGCCGTTGCTCATATTTGTAACTCACAGCAGGAGCTGCGGAATAAACGGAGACTGGCGAAGGACGAGGTGACGATGCGCGTCGGGAATGGTTCCAGAGTCGATGTGATCGCCGTCGGCACGCTGCCTCTACATTTACCTACGGGATTAGTTTTGAACCTTAATAATTGTTATTTAGTGCCAAGTTTGAGCATGAACATTGTATCTGGATCTCGTTTAATACGAGATGGCTACTCATTTAAGTCTAAGAATAATGGTTGTTTGATTTATATGAGAGATATGTTTTATGGTCATGCTCCGATGGTCAATGGTTTATTCTTAATGAATCTGGAGCGTAATATTACACATGTTCATAGTGTGGATGCCAAAAGATGTAAAGTTGATAACGATAGTCCCACATACTTGTGGCACTGCCGCCTTGGTCACATTGGTGTCAAGCGCATGAAGAAGCTCCATGCTGATGGACTTTTAGAGTCTCTTGATTATGAATCGTTTGACACATGCGAACCATGCCTCATGGGCAAGATGACCAAGACTCCGTTCTCCGGAACAATGGAGCGAGCAACCAACTTGTTGGAAATCATACATACCGATGTATGCGGTCCAATGAGCGTTGAGGCTCGCGGAGGATATCGTTATGTTCTCACTCTCACTGATGACTTGAGTAGATATGGATATGTTTACTTAATGAAACACAAGTCTGAAACCTTTGAAAAGTTCAAGGAATTTCAGAATGAGGTGGAGAATCAACGTGACCGAAAGATAAAGTTCCTACGATCAGATCGTGGAGGAGAATACTTAAGTCACGAATTTGGTACACACTTAAGGAAATGTGGAATCGTTTCACAACTCACGCCGCCTGGAACACCTCAGCGTAACGGTGTGTCCGAACGTCGTAATCGCACTCTATTAGATATGGTGCGGTCTATGATGTCTCTTACCGATTTACCGCTATCATTTTGGGGATACGCTCTAGAGACAGCTACATTCACTTTAAATAGGGCACCGTCTAAATCCGTTGAGACGACACCGTATGAATTATGGTTTGGGAAGAAACCTAAGCTGTCGTTTCTAAAAGTTTGGGGATGCGATGCTTATGTCAAGAAACTTCAACCTGAAAAGCTCGAACCCAAGTCGGAAAAATGCGTCTTCATAGGATACCCTAAGGAAACTGTCGGGTATACCTTCTACTTAAGATCCGAGGGCAAGATCTTTGTTGCCAAGAACCGATGCTTTCTGGAAAAAGAGTTTCTCTCGAAAGAAGTAAGTGGGAGGAAAGTAGAACTCGATGAAGTAATATCTCTCGAACGGGAAAATGGTGCAGCGCAGGAAAATGTTCCTGTGATGCCCACACCAACTGAAGAGGAAAACAATGATGATGATCAAGGTACTTCAGATCAAGTTGCTACTGAACTTCGTAGGTCCACAAGGACACGTTCCGCACCAGAGTGGTACGACAACCCTGTCCTGGAAATCATGTTGTTAGACAACGGTGAACCTTCGAACTATGAAGAAGCGATGGCGGGCCCAGATTCCAACAAATGGCTTGAAGCCATGAAATCCGAGATAGAATCCATGTATTAAAACAAAGTATGGACTTTGACAGACTTTCCCGATGATCGGCGAGCGATAGAAAACAAATGGATTTTCAAGAAGAAGACGGACGCGGATGGTAATGTTACCATCTATAAAGCTCGGCTTGTCGCTAAGGGTTATCGACAAGTTCAAGGGATTGACTACGATGAGACATTCTCTCCCGTAGCGAAGCTGAAGTCCGTCCGAATCATGTTAGCAATTGCCGCATACTATGATTATGAGATATGGCAGATGGACGTCAAAACGGCATTCCTTAATGGACATCTTAAGGAAGAGCTGTATATGATGCAGCCGGAAGGTTTTGTCGATCCTAAGAACGCTAACAAAGTATGCAAGCTCCAGCGATCCATTTATGGGCTGGTGCAAGCATCTTGGAGTTGGAACATTCGCTTTGATGAGATGATCAAAGCGTTTGGGTTTATGCAGTCTTATGGAGAAGCCTGCGTTTACAAGAAAGTGAGTGGGAGCTCTGTAGCATTTCTCATATTATATGTAGATGACATACTCTTGATGGGAAATGATACAAAACTTCTGGACAACATTAAGGCCTACTTGAATAAGTGTTTTTCAATGAAGGACCTTGGAGAAGCTGCTTATATATTAGGCATCAAGATCTATAGAGATAGATCGAGACGCCTCATAGATCTTTCACAAAGCACATACCTTGATAAGATTTTGAAGAGGTTCAAAATGGAACAGTCCAAGAAAGGGTTCTTGCCTATGTTACAAGGTGTGAGATTGAGCTCAGCTCAGTCACCGACCACGGCAAAAGATAAAGAAGAGATGAGTGTCATCCCCTATGCTTCAGCCATAGGATCTATTATGTATGCCATGTTGTGTACCAGACCTGATGTAAACCTAGCCGTAAGTTTGGTAGCAAGATACCAAAGTAATCCCAGCAAGGAACACTGGACAGCGGTCAAGAATATCCTGAAGTACCTGAAAAGGACAAAGGACATGTTTCTCGTTTATGGAGGAGACGAAGAGCTCGTCGTAAAGGGTTACCTCGACGCTAGCTTCGACTCAGATCTGGATGACTCCAAGTCACAAAACGGATACATGTATATGTTGAATGGTGGAGCAGTAAGCTGGTGCAGCTGCAAGCAGAGCGTCGTGGCGGGATCTACATGTGAAGCGGAGTACATGGCAGCCTCGGAGGCAGCGCATGAAGCGATTTGGGTGAAGGAGTTCATCACCGACCTAGGAGTCATACCCAATGCGTCGGGGCCGATCAAACTCTTCTGTGACAACACTGGAGCTATTACCCTTGCCAAGGAGCCCAGGTTTCACAAGAAGACCAGGCACATCAAGCGTCGTTTCAACTCCATCCGTGAAAATGTTCAAGATGGAGACATAGAAATTTGCAAAGTACATACGGATCTGAATGTCGCAGATCCGTTGACTAAACCTCTCTCGTGAGCAAAACATGATCAACACCAGAACTCTATGGGTGTTCGATTCATCACAATGTAACTAGATTGGTGACTCTAGTGCAAGTGGGAGACTGTTGGAAATATGCCCTAGAGGCAATAATAAAAGTATTATTATATTTCATTGTTCATGATAATTGTCTTTTATTCATGCTATAACTGTATTATCCGGAAATCGTAATACACGTGTGAATACATAGACCACAATATGTCCCTAGTGAGCCTCTAGTTGACTAGCTCGTTGTGATCAACAGATAGTCATGGTTTCCTGGCTTTGGACATTGGATGTCGTTGATAACGGGATCGCATCATTAGGAGAATGATGTGATGGACAAGACCCAATCCTAAGCATAGCATAAAGATCGTGTAGTTCATCTGCTAGAGCTTTGCCAATGTCAAGTATCTCTTCCTTCGACCATGAGATCGTGTAACTCCCGGATACCGTAGGAGTGCCTTGGGTGTATCAAATGTCACAACGTCACTGGATGACTATAAAGGTGCATTACAGGTATCTCCGAAAGTGTCTGTTGGGTTGACACGGATCGAGACTGGGATTTGTCACTCCGTATGACGGAGAGGTATCTCTGGGCCCACTCGGTAATGCATCATCATAATGAGCTCAAGGTGACCAAGGTGTTGGCCACGGGATCATGCATTACGGTACGAGTAAAGTGACTTGCCGGTAACGAGACTGAACAAGGTATTGGGATACCGACGATCGAGTCTCGGGCAAGTAACGTACCGATTGACAAAGGGAATTGCATACAGGGTTTGATCGAATCCTCGACATCGTGGTTCAACCGATGAAATCATCGAGGAGCATGTGGGAGCCAACATGGGTATCCAGATCCCGCTGTTGGTTATTGCCCGAGAGTCATCTCGGTCATGTCTGCATGTCTCCCGAACCCGTAGGGTCTTCACACTTAAGGTTCGGTGACGCTAGGGTTATCAGGAAGACTAGTATGTGACTACCGAATGTTGTTCGGAGTCCCGGATGAGATCCCGGACGTCACGAGGAGTTCCGGAATGGTCCGGAGGTGAAGTTTTATATATGGGAAGTTGTCATACGGACACCGGAAAGTTTCGGGGGGTCTATCGGTAATGTACCGGGACCACCGGAGGGGTTCCGGGGGTCCACCGGGAGGGGCCACCCCTCCCGGAGGGCCACATGGGCCGCAAAGGGGAGGGAGCCAGCCCCTGGAGGGCTGAGCGCGCCCCCCACCTTGGGCCCATGCGCCTAGGGTTGGGGGGGGGGAACCCTAAAGGGGGCGCCCCCCTTGCTTGGGGGGCAAGCCTCCCCTCCCTGGCCGCCGCCCCCCCTCTAGATCCCATCTAGAGGGGTCGGCCCCCCTTGCCCCTTCCCCTATAAATAGAGGGGTGGGGGGAGGGCTGCTGTAACCATCTCCAAGGCGCAGCCCCTCCCCTCCCCAACACCTCTCCTCCTCCGTTAAGCGCTTGGCGAAGCCCTGTCGGAGTACTGCTGCACCAACATCACCACGCCGTCGTGTTGCCGTTGGAGCGAGCTTCCTCAACCTCTCCTTCCCCTTGCTGGATCAAGAAGGAGGAGACGTCTCCCGTCCCGTACGTGTGTTGAACGCGGAGGTGCTGTCCATTCAGCACTTGGACATCGGTGATCTGAATCACGTCGAGTACGACTCCATCATCACCTTGCAAGCTTCCGCACGCGATCTACAAGTGGTATGTAGATGCAAACTCTCTCCCATGACTCGTTGCTTAGATGAACTCATAGATGGATCTTGGTGAAACCGTAGGAAATTTTTTAATTTTCTGCAACGTTCCCCAACACAATTCATTCCTAAAGAGATCAAAATGTTGGAAGCAGCAGGTTTTGTCAGAGGTGTATTGCATGGATTATACATACATCAATAAAGCTTGCCTAAAGGACCCATTTCCCTTGCCGCCCATCGACCAGATTATTGAATCCACTGCCGTATGTGATTTGCTATCGTTCCTTGATGCCTACTCCGGGTATCATCAGATATTCATGTCAAAAGAAGATGAAGAGAAGACCGTGTTCATCTCTCCATGTGGCACGTACTATTTCATACGTATGCCTTTCGGTTTGAAAAGTGTTGGTTCAATGTTTGCAAGGGCAGCCGAGATTGGTTTTGAGCCTCATCTGCACAGAAATGTGGAAGCATATATGGATGATATAGTGGTCAAAACCAAGGACAGAGCAACACTCATACAAGATCTACAAGAAACATTTGCTAATCTGCGCAAGGTCAATCTCAAGCTCAACCCTGAAAAGTGTGTGTTTGACATTCCATCTGGCAAGATTGTTGGTTTTTTTGTTTCTTAGTGTGGAATTGAAGCCAATCCCGGCAAGATTGAAGCAATTGAGAAGATTGAAGCACCGAAGCGTGTCAAAGATGTGCACTGCCTTGCCAGCTACATTGCTACACTAAGCACGTTCATCTCCAAGTCTGTTGAGCGTGCCCTGCCTTTTTTTCAAAATTTTGAAAAAGGCAGGTCAAATGAAATGGACTCCGGAAGCAGAGGCATTGCTGTAGGACTTGAAGAAGTACCTCCCCTCAACGCCAATACTGCAAGATCCATTGTTGTTATACTTGGCGGCAACCAATCAAGTGGTCAGTGTTGCACTAGTGGCATAGAAGGAAGATGAAAGTGAAGAAGCAGCAGATGCAACCCCGTCAAGTGAAAACTGGAATCTTCTCCAGCAAGTCCTGGTGCCATTAAGATAAGTGTAGAGCAAGCAAATGAATCAGAACAGCAAGTTGTGCAGAAGAAGAAGAAGTTGGTACAACGTCGAGTATATTTTGTTAGTTGCCTTCTTCAGGGAGCTTGGTCAAGGTATTCTGGAATGAAGAAATTGCTTTTTGGTCTCCTTATGGCCTCAAGGAAGCTGCGCCACTACTTTCAGGCACACCAAATTACCATCGTCACTCGCTTTCCAATGCAAAGGATTTTGAGGAATCTAGATGCAATAGGCAGGATCGTTGAGTCAGCATTGGAATTGTCAAGCTTTGATCTCAAGTTTGAAAGCACTTCAACAATTCAAAGCAGGGCCATGGCAGAGTTCATTGCAGAATGGACGCCAATGCTAGACAATGAAATTCCATAAACCTCTCTCCCCGACAAGGAAACAACAAATGATTGGATTATGTACTTTGATGGGGCCTTTTCACTGCAAGGCGCCGGTGCTGGAGCTTTTCTTGTCGCACCCACTGGAGAATAGCTCAAGGAACTAATTCACATGCATTTCCCCAAGGACAAGTGTGGCACCCCGGCTTAGAGCAACCGGATTACTTTGCATTGCCAGCCCAGAGATCTAGTCTTCTCGCAGCACACAACAACTTGGTACAGAAAACAACCGCTTTATTGATGCTAGCGGAAACATAGGTTCAATATTACATCAGATAGCGAGGCCAAGCGGCACAAACAATGTGGCTGAGCAGTATGTACATTATTTAATGAACATGAAGGGGCCTCGATCACGGCAACTACACGGGAGCGGAATGACGATGAAGCGGAACTCCATAGCACAGGGACACCAATGTGGACATGGTCTAGACAAGGGAAGCACTCCAATCCGTAAGAGTTTCCTGAAAACTAGCATGACACGCCAGGTCAGTATATTGAATGTACATGCAAGCTCACAACGAATAAAATCACAATGACAAACAATAATAGGACAATTAAGCAGGTTAAATGCAATGCTTCAAGAGCTCACCCGCGACCGCCTCATGATTAAGGACTGGCACGGCGTTTGTGCTTGGGTTCATCCCTGTAGCGTCGCTAAATCCAAGCGGCCGAGCTCTGTCTCGCAGGGCAGCTCGCACGCACGTCACCTGGCGCCTTGTTCTCGCATGAGCTAATCGAGAGTGGCTGAGTCAGGGTGCGCGACCCGGTTCCTTTCCACTACGGGAGCCGCACCACTTGTCTTTCTTTAGGATTATTGCATGAGAAGACTAGGCACGGCGTTTGTGCTCGGGTCTATCCCTGCAGCATCTATAAACCCAATGGCTGAGCTCTGTCGGCGGGCCGGCCCCGTTCACGTCACCTCCTAGGGTCGTTGGTGTTTGGCCTTCTCATGCGGAGTCCTCCGAAGATTCACCCGGCGCGGGCCACCTCAACATCTCACAGGTTTTCTATAAGCGCCCACGCTAAAAATTCGGGCGCAATCCGCCTTGAGGTAGGGCCTCGTGAGTCCTGCACCTGCTCACGAGTGCCCACATACACCTCATCTGGTTCTGTCATGCTAGCCATGCATATAAACGGGGATGTACACACCCCGGAGTCTCCCCTAGAGGGAACTCCCACCCACGTACCAATGGAAGCCCCATGCTCCGCACTGGCAGACGACACGGTCGAGGAGCGACTATGCCCACGCACCAATGGAAGCCCCATGCTCCGCACTAGCGGACGACATAGCCGAGGAGCGGCTGTGCCCATGATATAGTGGAAGCACCATGCTTAATGCTGGTGAATAAACAACTAAGGGCGACCTCGTGGCCGCACCAACCTCAGGACAGCCTCTCAGCACTTCGCCCGGTAACACCTTATAGTTTTCCCCAAGGAGGACCGCGCGAGGGGGGCTGGACATGGGGGCTATTCTCAGGCCACACCTGGCATACGCCTCCCTACTAGGTACATGCACCTAGTCTTTTCGCATTCCCCCCAGGAGAAAGTTGGTGAGCAAAGGCATGGAGGACTCCAGATTGGCTAGGACGACTGCTCGTTTTTCCTTCATGAGGGCCGTTCGTACCTCCAGGGGGACCCCTGAGCATTGCAACTCAGGGGCCTCACTGGTCACGTAGCCCCTCACCACTTGGTCTCGTCCTGGTGATCTCGACGCCCCAACGGTGGTCGAGGTATGTGCGGGGCTGGGCCGTGCCAACGCAAAACATTGAGGTTGTTCGTACGTCAAGGGGGACCCCTGAGCATCGCAACTCAGGGGCCTCACTAGTCAAGTAGCCCCTCGCCCTTTGGTCTCATCCTGGTGATCCGGACGCCCCAACGGTGGCCGAGGTATGCGCGGGGTTGGGCCCTGCCGACATAGAAAACTGAGGTAAACATGAAAGGAACCAAGCACGAAAAAGAAATCGCGGAGTTCCAGCAAGTTATTACAAAACATAATGTTCCACAAATTCAAGCAGAAGTTCTTACGCCTCCGGGAGGCACGATAAATGTTGTAGGAGCAAACTAGGAAGAAGCGCCACCATCTCATTGGCCGATGCCGCCGCTCCCCTGGTCGTTGGGAGCCCATCGTCGATGATGCTACCACCATTCTCGCAGTCGCCGGCCTCTGCCGCCAGGGCTTTGGTGTTGAGGACGCAGAGGAACTTCCCCAGCAGGGCATCCACTTGCCTCTTTACGGCCTCATAGGCAGTGATGCAGGACTCGGGAGATATCGGTTCAATCAGCGTGCTGAGGTCGAAGCCGGGGTCCCGGAGGTGAAGGTTGCTAAAGACGCGCGTCGCGACCGCAGTAAAGAACGCACGACACTCCCCCTCCACCCTGGAGTCCACTCCAGCGCTGGCACCCCCATGTGCCTTAGAAAGTGTAGGGAGAAGCCCAGCAAGATCATCCTCCGGAGTCGCCAGCGGCTCTTCGCACCCTCCCCCATGCATGGAGCATAGTGCCTCGTGGGACCTGAGCTCGAGGGAGAGGAAGGCCTCGCTTTCCACGATCGCTATTTTCTCAGCGGCCGCAAGGGACTTCTCCCTGGCCTCCAGCTGGGCTTTGTCCACCTCCTCCTTCAGCTTGCCCACCGTTGGTGTCGCGATCGGCGAGCGTCACCTCGCGGGCCTTGAGGTCCTCCTCTCGTTGTTGAAGCCTTTGGGTGCGGGCAGCCTGCTCCTCACGGAGAGCCTTTAGCTTGCCCTCCGCCTTGCCGAAGTGATCCTTGGCGATGTCGTGTCAGCCAGCGTCGTGTCACGTGCCCCCATGGCTTCGTTGGCCTCCCTCTTGCTCTCCGCGGTAGCGGCCTCAGCCCAGCCCCAGGCCGTCCTGGTCGGACGTATTGGCCTGGAGCCAGCCCGAGATCCGCCCGATAGGTTCAGAACTGATCTAGCGCGACGTAGGCTTCCTCCAGTGCCCCGGCCCTAACGAGGGGGCCGCAGTCCGCCGGTGCAAGGGCCTGGTGTGGGGACGACACCGGTGCGTGGTCTGGCGTCGTTGCCAGAGAGGCAGCATCGAGGGCAGCTTGGGGCACTGGAGCCTCCGAACCCCCTAGGGGCATGATAGGGATGGACGACTCTGGGGCCTGCTGGCCCACGGGGGCAGGCCCCTCCTGAGGTTCCACCACCAAGTATTGGGAAGCCTGCTCCATCACGAGGGAGCGCGAGGCGACCTCCTCTGCCTGTGTCGAAGCCAACACGGCTGTGGCGAGTAGTAGCACCTCCGGGGTCCCAGCTCCTTCGTTCCTCTTCTTCACCATGATGCCCACCTTGGTCACCGGGAGGGGAGCGCTGTGGGCACGATATCAAAGGGGGACAAACGAAAACAAGTTAAATCACTTACTCGTTAGGGGTGATGTACACCCTCTTCCGAGCCAGGGCCGGGGCACCTCCGATCTTTTTGGGTGCGGCCTTTGCTGTGTCTTGGGGGTTGGCGGGGAGCACGTCGGCCGGCCTCGGTGCAACACCGATGGTTGGCGAGACCGTGGCGTTGCCTCGAGGAGGGCGTGTTGTCCCACTCTTCTTCGGGGTTGCCTGGCTTGACCTTCGGACAGCTCGGGGAGTGGCCCCGGACCTCGTGACAACCCTGATGGACTCCGGGCTCCGCATACCCAAGAAAGGTTCAAACTCTTGGGCGTGTGCGAAGACTCAACCCCTCTAGCCGATCGACTCGCTGCTCTCACGGCATAGCTCAATGAACAGGAAGAAAATGTACACGACAGTTTACCCAGGTTCGGGCGACCTTGCGGTGTAAAACCCTACTCCTAGTTTGTGGTGGATTAGGCTTGCGGGTGTCGGCGTTTTGGGAACGGGGGTACCCAGACTTGCCTGCCTGCGGCGTGGCTCAGGGAGTGGCCCAGTACGGCCCGTCTTCATCAACACATACTCAAGACCCTCACGAGGGGCCAAGCCTCGCGGGGCGGATGACAGGAGGCTTCCTCGGGCACAACCTCCTCAGGCTAGCTCGCGAGGAGGCGGAGAGATCAAGGAGGGGTAACTCACGAGGTGCCCATGACGCAAGCCGACGACCGGAGCCAGGCGGGCGCCGGCCTGCGCAGAGTCCTTGTTTCCTCTTTGGTACAAAGGGGGCAAGCTCAGGCAAGAGTATCAAGCAAAGGCAACAATTTCCTTGCAACAAGACCAAGACCAGCAGGGCGGTAGGATGGAGGTCATCGTGGAGCCCAAGCCGGCGTCACCGTCAGGGTCTTTTGGCAGGCGACGACCGACTTTAGTCAGGATAAGTGTACTAGATGTTCCCCTTCAAATGGCCAATTGTTGGCGCCCTTCCCGCTCAATATTTGGGAAGAGGCTCAGGGCCTCCCTCTACAAATAGATTTAGCCACCGCAGAGCAGAGGGGGAGAGATTTTGGGTAGACTAGAGAGAGAGAGGCGACTGAACTCACCCAAGCAGTTCATCGCACCAGCCAAGAACAGCCCCTCGCGAGGCTGTTCTTCCTTGTACTATTCATCATCAGCCACTGAGGCAATCCACCACACCACAAACTGGAGTAGGGTATTACACCACAATGGTGGCCTGAACCAGTATAAATCTCGTGTCCCTTGTGTTGTTCTTCGTGTAGTTTAGATCCTTGCGAGGCGACGAGACGTGGGTAGGCAGGAGGTGTGATCTCCGCATGCACCACAGAGTTTGAACCTTGAGGGTCTGCCGGAACCCGAAATCCAACATTTGGCGCGCCAGGTAGGGGTGCGCTGGAATCCGCCTTCCCTCACCTTGTGTTTCACCTCCCGTCACATCCATGTCAGACGCTCGTCGAGCCCGCGCCGAGCGCCGGGCAGCTCTCGCCACTCGCGTCGCCCAGATGGCCCCCGTCGGCGGGCGCCCCCGCCATTCCCCATCGCCTTCCATCAACGCCGCCACCGGCCCGGCGGGGAACGAGCAGCAGGCGTCGTCCCGGCATCCTTCGGTGCGACTAGAAGGCCGCACCGCCACCTCGTCGCTGACTCTAGCCGTTTCCTCGTCCCACGCCCGTCGTGCTCCTGCGGACGCGCACGCCGCGCTGCTCCTGGCGCGGGATCTCCTGCACTACCGTCCCGTCGACGACCTCTACGACGAGTGGCTCGCCCGCATCACCGAGCTCGTCAGCGCCGCTAGGGGCTCCCCTGCGCCATCCCTCTCGCTGCACCGCGCCCCGCCCTGCGCGGGCGACGAAGCTCCGGGGGCGCCTCAGCCACCTCCCCCTCAAGAAGGCGCCTTGGCCCCAAGGCGCGTGGCCCCTGGACGGAACCCACTCCGTTCGGCGCTAGCACAGCAAGAGAAGAGCTGCCAAGAGATCCCTCGTCCCCAAGAAGCTGCCCGTGTGCTCCCCGCACTGGCCCGGCACGAACGCGCTCCTGCTCCAGCGCGCCAAGACCCCGAGCTGCTCCTGGCGGCAGTGCACAGAAACTTCCAAGATCAAGCTCTCCGTCACCCAAGGCCTCCCGCGGCCACTGCAGGCTGCCGTGCCTTCATCGCCGAGCTGCGCAGCGTGGCCTGGCCGGGCAAGTTCAAGCCAGATCTGCACCCGCACTACGATGGCACGGCTGACCCTGCGGAGTTCCTCCAGATCTATGAGCTGGGCATCAAAGCCGCCAACGGGGACGAGAAGGTCATGGCGAACTGGTTCCCCATGGCGCTCAAGGACGGTGCCCGCACCTGGCTCCTGAACCTGGCTCCTGGCACGATCTCCTCCAGGGACAAGATGCGCACCCGATTCATCGCCAACTTCCAAGGCACCCGCGACCGGCCCCCGGCCATGAGCGACTTGCGCCACATCAAGCAGCAGCCGGGAGAGACCCTGCAGAAGTTCATCCAGCGTTTCAACAGCGCTCGCCTTAAGATCCCCAGGGTGCCTGAGGAGGCCATCATCTCAGCCTTCTCCGACGGCGTGCGTGATGTCAAGATGAAGGAGGAGCTTGCGATCCATGAGGACCTGTGCACCTCCCTGGAGCTATTCAATTTGGCGACCAAGTGCGCTAGGGCTGAGGAAGGGCGCCTTTTCCTCCTTGAGCTGCCAGCCGCCGACCCAGAAGAGAAGAAGCCCAAGGTCAAGGACGTGAAGCGCAAGGGGGCTGCCGTGCTTGCAGCAGAGCCGGACATCAAGCAAGGCAGGGATCAGCCAGAGTCATCCAAGGGCATCCGGTACTGCGTGTACCACGACCTCCATACCCACAACACCAACGAATGCCAAGAGCTCAGGGCCGTGCAGGATGTGCGTGTCGGCCGATGCCCTGAGCGCAGCGACCGGGGCTATGGCCGAGGAGGAGGAAGAGGTGGAGGACGATAGGAAGACCGTGGCCCTCGCCAAGGGTGGCGTGACCGACCTCGCGAGGACCGCTTGCAGGACCAGCCTCGTGAGGGAGGTTGGAGGGACCCGCCTCGCGAGGGAGGTTGGAGGGATCAGCCTCGCGAGGATCGCCCACAAGGCAACACGGGCCTCCCTCCTCTGCCACCACAGCCGAGGAGGAATGAAGACCATCATCAGGACGAGGGGGCTGGAGGCTTCCAGGAGCCACGCGCAATCGCTTGCATATTGGGCGGCGCTCAAGCCCCAGCCTCTCAGCGCATCTTCAAGCAGTTTGCTCGCGAAGTGAATGCAGTCCTCCCCAAGCTTGAGGCCACACGCCCTCTCAGGTGGTCGATGTGCGCCATCACGTTCAGCTCAGCGGATCATCTCAAGTGTGCGGCCACAGCCGGAGTCCTCCCGATGCTTTGTTCCCCAATCATCAGCAATGTGCAAGTCACCAGGACCCTCATCGATGGCGGAGCAGGGCTCAATGTCCTATCCGTCGAGACGTTCAACAATCTCCAAGTGCCGTACAATCAGCTGCAGCCAACCAAGCCTTTCGCAGGAGTCACTGACGGTTCCATGGTTCCGATAGGGCAGGTCCGGCTTCCTGTTACCTTCGAGAAGCGCGACAACTACCACACCGAGCTCATTGACTTCACGTCGCGCACATTCGCCTGCTATACAATGCCATCCTCGGGTACCCAGCCCTGGCCAAGTTCATGGCCATGACTCACCACGACTACAATGTCCTCAAGATGCCAGGAAGCGGTGGAGTCATCACGGTGCCTTGTGAAGAGAGAGACGCTGTGTGTTCTCTGGAACGTGCTTTCCAAGTCGCGTCAATTGATGACGCGGATCACAGGAGCGGAAGGCTTCCCGAGGCCTCCCCTAAGAAGAAGGAGACATCGCCTGGTCCGACAACTCAGGAGGCAGGCCCCTCGGTCCGCGCCTGTTCAGGGGGCGCCTCCTTCTGTCGCATAGCAAGGCGCGCCCGGCGCCCTCCTCGAGCAAGGCTCGGGGGCTCTCTCCTGGAGGGCCATCGACTTTGCTAGGATCACGAGGGAGGCGCTCGGGCACCACTTGGAGGCGTGCTTCAAAGCATGTTTCCCTCAGGAAGGAGCAAGGCAAGGAGGGTCAAACCCTCAGGAGTTTGTCAGCGAGATCATTCAGGAGCTGCAGGAGTCAAGAGTCATGAGTCGTAGCTGCCGCTTACCCGCCGTAGCTCCCCATCTAGGCAAGGATGGTGGGCTGCGCGTCTGCATCGACATACCAGGACTCAACCGAGTCGCCTCTTAGGAGCGCCTCTGGCCCTCATGCGTGGGACGCTGCGAAGGTCCACCCCACAGCTATGTTCGCATGCCTTACGACCTGCCGAACGCTGCTGCTGTGCGTCAGCGCCTCATGAGGAGCATCCTGGAGGCTCAAGCGGCCAGGCATTCCACAGTCCTGGCGGAGATGGAGATGGTCCGCGAGGAGCCGCCAGCGCCTCCGGAGCCTCCCGAGGCTCCTGGGCCTGGGGGCTCATGAAGATCGGCTTCTGCAGCGCACGCCGACCGCTACTTCAGCATCCCTTCATCTTCAACATCATCAGGTGACATCCTTCGAGTTTCATTTTTAGCTGGGAGCGCGCCCCCAGGGCTGCATCATTCCCAGGCCGCGTGGGTCCGTCCCTGCGGCATGTATCCCTTCGGTTCATGTTTTTAGCTTACTTTATCGGGGGCGCCCCTCGGGCTGCATTATCCCCAAGTCGCTCGGGCCCAACCCAGCGGCGTTCGCCCTTTTCTGCACCTATCTAAATGGATTTGCTCCTTCATGATTAACGTGCTTGACTTAATCGCCCGCTCGATTGACACCAACTGATGGAGCTGCTCCCTGACGACACGATGCTTGCGCATGGGTCCTCCCCTGAAACGTCGACAAACCTGAATGGCTGAGCTCTGGCCGCGGCAACCCCGCAAGGCGCCACCTCACCAAACCTTCAGTGCCTCGTCACCCTCCCAGAGCAACCAGCAGCTGGCCGGCAATTGTAACGGCAAACTCTCGCTTTTCTTGTGATGAACTCACAGGATCACTTTAAGGAGCAGCGTCGGGTGAGGCCTTCGCAGCGTCTCCTTCGCTCTCGTCCACGCGAACCTCTTGCACGTGAAAGGGGGGTACCTGAGCATCGCGACTCATGGACTCTTACTGGCTCTCCAGCCCTCACCTCCTGGCCTTGTCCACGGCATCGCAACCTGGCATACCAGCGACGGCAGAGCTCGCTCGAGGGCCGGGACCTGAGGACGTAGAGCACGAAGGGGAGCAAAGGCGAGAGGGAAGAGGCACGTGGGGACCTCGCCAGGCAACTACTCAGCTGCCGATGCGCGGGCCTGGCGCCGCGCCAAGGAGTGGCTTCTGACCCCCGAGATAAGTCATCCTCCGGAAATACTAGCTATCGCAGCACCGACCTCGCACCTAATGCAATCCCGTTTTGGCAACGTCGCGCTCCTTTCTCACCGAACGATGGCTGCTTGAGAGCTAAAGGGGACATCCTAAGCATCGCGACTCAGGGGCTCTCACTAGACCCTGGGCCGCTCACCTCCTGTCCTTGACCACGGCATCGCGACCTGTGATACGTCTCCAACGTATCTATAATTTTTGATTGCTCCATGCTACTTTATCTACTATTTTGGACTATATTGGGCTTTATTTTCCACTTTTATATTATTTTTGGGACTGACCTATTAACCGAAGGCCCAGCCCAGAATTGCTGTTTTTTTTTCCTATTTCAGTGTTTCGAAGAAACGGAATATCAAACGGAGTCCAAACGGAATGAAACCTTCGGGAACGTGATTTTCTCACCGAACGTGATCCAGGAGACTTGGACCCTTCTCCAAGAAGTGCCAGAGGCGGTCACGAGGGTAGAGGGCGCGCCCCCCTACCTCGTGGGCCCCCTATTGCTCCACCGACGTACTCCTTCCTCCTATATATACCTACGTATACCCAAACGATCAGAAGAGGAGCCAAAAACCTAATTCCACCGCCGCAACCTTCTGTATCCACGAGATCCCATCTTGGGGCCTCTTCCGGAGCTCCGCCGGAGGGGGCATCCACCATGGAGGGCTTCTACATCAACACCATAGCCCCTTCGATGAAGTGCGAGTTGTTTACTTCAGACCTTCGGGTCCATAGCTAGTAGCTAGATGGTTTGTTCTCTCTTTTTGGATCTCAATACAATGTTCCCCCCCTCTCTCGTGGAGATCTATTCGATGTAATCGTGTTCTTTTTGCGGTGTGTTGGTTGAGACCGAAGAATTGTGGGTTTATGATCCAGTATTATCTATGGAAAATATTTGATTCTTCTCTGAATTCTTTTATGTATGATTGAGTTATCTTTGCAAGTCTCTTCAAATTATCTTTTTTGGTTTGGCCAACTAGATTGGTAGTTCTTGCAATGGGAGAAGTTCTTAGCTTTGGGTTCAATCTTGCGGTGTCCTTACCTAGTGACAGAAAGGGTTGCAAGGCACGTATTGTATTGTTGCCATCGAGGATAACAAGATGGGTTTTTTTATCATATTGCATGAATTTATCCCTCTACATCATGTCATCTTGCTTAAGGCATTACTCTGTTTTTAACTTAATACTCTAGATGCATGCTGGATAGCGGTCGATGAGTGGAGTAATAGTAGTAGATGTAGAATCGTTCCGATCTACTTGTCTTGGACGTGATGCCTATATACATGATCATTGCCTAGATATACTCATAACTATGCTCAATTCTGTCAATAGGTCAACAGTAATTTGTTCACCCAGCATAGAATACTTATGCTCTTGAGAGAAGCCACTAGTGAAACCTATGGCCTCCGGGACTATTCTCATCATATCAATCTCTATCACTTTATTTACTTGCTTTGCTTTTACTTTGCCTTTTACTTTTTTCTTTGCATCTATCTATCAAAAATACCAAAAATATTATTTATCATCTCTATCAGATCTCACCCTCATAACTGACTGTGAAGGGATTGACAACCCCTAATCGTGTTGGTTGCGAGTAGCTATCGTTTTGTGTAGGTACGAGGGACTTGTGCGTGGTCTCCTACTGGATTGATACCTTGGTTCTCAAAAACTAAGGGAAATACTTACACTACTTTGCTGCATCACCCTCTCCTCTTCAGGGAAATCCAACGCAGTGCCCAAGAGGTAGCAAGAAGAATTTCTAGCGCCGTAGCCGGGGAGGCTCACGCAAGCAAGTCAACTAAACCAAGTACCCATCGTAATCCCTATCTTTCGCATTACATTATTTGCCATTTGCCTCTCGTTTTCCTCTCCCCCACTTCACACTTGCCGTTTTATTCGCCCTCTCTTTCCCAATCTCCTCCTCTCTTTCCCGTTTTCCCGTTGCCTTTCTGTTTGCTTGTGTGTTGGATTACTTGTTGCCATGGCACAAGATAATACCAAGTTGTGTGATTTCTTGAATACCAATAATAATGATTTCCTTAGTACTCTGATTGCTCCTCTTAATAATGATGAGTCTTGTGAAATCAATACCGCTTTGTTGAATCTTGTTATGAAATATCAATTCGCCGGCCTTCCTAGTGAAGATGCCGCTACTCATCTAAACAATTTTGTTGATTTGTGTGATATGCAAAAGAAGAAAGATACGGATAACAATACTGTCAAATTGAAGTTATTTCCGTTTTCACTTAGAGATCGTGCTAAAGTTTGGTTTTCGTCTTTGCCTAAAAATAGTATTGATTCTTGGAACAAGTGCAAAGATGCTTTTATCTCTAAGTATTTTCCTCCCGCTAAGATTATCACTCTTAGGAACGATATCATGAATTTTAAACAACTTGATCATGAGCATGTTGCCCAATCTTGGGAAAGAATGAAATTGATGCTTCGCAATTGCCCTACTCTTGGTTTGAATTTATGGATGATCATACAAAATTTTTATGCCGGATTGAATTTTGCTTCTAGAAATCTTTTAGATTCGGCCGCGGGAGGCACGTTTATGGAAATTACGTTAGGAGATGCTACAAAATTGCTTGATAATATTTTGGCTAATTATTCTCAATGGCACACCGAAAGATCTCCTAGTAAAAAAGTGCATGCTATAGAAGAAATCAATGTTTTGAGTGAAAAGATGGATGAACTAATGAAGATTTTTGCTCCTAAAAATACTCCTCTTGATCCCAATGATATGCCTTTGTCTACCTTTCTTGAGAATAATAATGAATCTATGGATGTGAATTTTGTTGGTAGGAATAGTTTTGGAAAGAACGCGTATAGAGGGAATTTTAATCCTAGGCCTTATCCTAGTAATCCTTCTAATAATTATGGAAATTCCTACAACAACTCTTATGGAAATTTTAATAAGATGCCTTCTGAATTTGAGAGTAGTGTTAAAGAGTTTATGAATTCACAAAAGAATTTTAATGCTTTGCTTGAAGAGAAATTGCTTAAAGTTGATGATTTGGCTAGGAACGTTGATAGAATTTCTCTTGAAATTGATTCTTTAAAGCTTAGATCTATTCCTCCTAAGCATGATATCAATGAGTCTCTCAAAGCCATGAGAATTTCCATTGATGAGTGCAAGGAAAGAACCGCTAGGATGCATGCTTCCAAAGATGCCTTTATTAAAGCGTGTTCTTCCAATTCCTATGAAAATCAAGATGAAGATCTAAAAGTTATTGATGTGTCCCCATTAAATCTTTGTTTTGCAACATGAATCTTGATGAAACTGAATATGATCTTACTTTACCTAGAAGGCGTTTTAAGAATTCGGAGTTTCTAGATCTTGATGATGAAATTGATGAAAGTGGGATTGAAAGAAATAAAAACCTAGATGTTGCTAAACCCACTATTTTGGATCTCAAGGAATTTAATTATGAAAATTGCTCTTTGATTGGTTGTATTTCCTTGTTGCAATCCGTGCTAGATTCTCCTCATGCTTATAGTCAAAATAAGGCCTTTACCGAACACATTGTTGATGCCTTGATGCAATCTTATGAAGAAAAACTTGAGTTGAAAGTTTCTATCCCTAGAAAACTCTATGATGAGTGGGAACCTACTATCAAAATTAAAATTAAAGATTATGAGTTTCATGCTTTGTGTGATTTGGGTGCTAGTGTCTCTACTATTCCCAAAGCTTTGTGTGATTTGCTAGATTTTCGTGATTTTGATGATTGCTCTCTAAACTTGCATCTTGCAGATTCCACTATTAAAAAGCCTATGGGAAGAATTAATGATGTTCTTATTGTTGCAAATAGGAATGATGTGCCCGTAGATTTTATCATTCTTGATATAGATTGCAATCCTTCATGTCCTATTATTCTTGGTAGACCTTTCCTTAAAACGATTGGTGCAATTATTGATATGAAGGAAGGGAATATTTGATTCCAATTGCCCTTAAAGAAGGTCATGGAACACTTCCCTGGAAATAAAATAAAATTACCATATGAACCTATATTGAGAGCCACTTATGGATTGCCTACCAAAGATGGCAATACCTAGATCTATCCTTACTTTTATGCCTAGCTAGGGGCGTTAAACGATAGCGCTTGTTGGGAGGCAACCCAATTTTATTTTGTGTTTTTTGTTTTTGTTTCTGTTTAGGAATAAATAATCCATCTAGCCTCTGTTTGGATGTGGTTTATCTTTTAATTAGTGTTTGTGCCAAGTAGAGCCTATAGGATAACCTACGATGATAGTTGATTTGATTCTGCTGAAAAACAGAAAGTTTGCGCGCACGTATATAATTTTGTTAAATCACAGAAACGTGCTTTTGCATTGATTCTTTTTGCTGATGTTCAATAAACAAAATTTCCAGGACTTCCTATTTTTGTAGAATTTGTAGAGTTCCAGAAGTTTGCGTTAGTTACATATTGCTACAGACTGTTCTGTTTTTGACAGATTCTGTTTTACGTGTGTTGTTTGCTTATTTTAATGAATCTATGGCTAGTAAAAGAGTTTATAACCCATAGAAAAGTTGGGTTTTGTTTTCTGCAGTACCTTGAACTAGTACCTTGAACTAGTCTTTGTTTTGTTTCTCTAACGAAGCTCATGAGATTTCTGTTGAGTATTGTGTTGTGAAGTTTTCAAGTTTTGGGTTAATTCTTTTGATGGATTATGGAACAAGGAGTGGCAAGAGCCTAAACTTGGGGATGCCCATGGCACCCCCAAGATAATCCAAGGACACCAAAAAGTCAAAGCTTGGGGATGCCCCGGAAGGCATCCCCTCTTTCGTCCACTTCCATCGGTAATTTACTTGGAGCTATATTTTTATTCACCACATGATATGTGTTTTGCTTGGAGCGTCTTGTATTATTTGCGTCTTTGCTTGTTAGTCTACCACAATAATCCTTGCTGTACACACCTTTTGAGAGAGACATACATGATTTGGAATTTGCTAGAATACTCTATGTGCTTCACTTATATCTTTTGAGCGTGGTAATTTTTGCTCTAGTGCTTCACTTAGATCTTTTAGAGCACGGTGGTGGATTTGTTTTAAACAAACTATTGATCTCTCATGCTTCACTTAGATTATTTTGAGGGTCATTAATAGCATGGTAATTTTCTTAATGTTAATATACTTGGTGTTCAAGATATGTGAAACTTTCTTTTGAGTAAATTGGATACTAAGATAAGTTTGATGCTTGATAATTGTTTTGAGATATGGAGGTGATAATATCAAAGTCATGCTAGTTGGGTGATTATGAATTTGAGAAATGCTTGTGTTGAAGTTTGCAAGTCCCGTAGCATGCACGTATTGTTAAAGTTGTGTAACAAATTTGAAACATGAAGTGTACCTGGCTTGTCCATCCTTATGAGTGGCGGTCGGGGACGAGCGATGGTCTTTTCCTACCAATCTATCCCCCTAGGAGCATGCGCGTAGTACTTGATTTTTGATGGCTTCTAAATTTTTGCAATAAGTATATGAGTTCTTTTGAATAATTTTGAGTCCGTGGATTGTACGCACTCTCACCTTTCCGCCTTTGCTAGCCTCTTCGGTACCGTGCATTGCCATTTCTCACCTTGAGAGTTGGTGCAAACTTCGCAGGTGCATCCAAACCCCGTGATACAATACGCTCAATCACACATAAACCTCCTTATATCTTCCTCAAAACAGCCACCATACCATCCTATCATGGCATTTCCATAGCCATTCCGAGATATATTGCCATGCAACTTCCATCATCATCATCATGACATACATTACTTTTGTCATATTGCCATCGCATGATCATGTAGTTGACATCGTATTTGTGGCAAAGCCACCATGCATTATTTTTCATACATGTCACTCTTGATTCATTGCACCATCCTGGTACACCGCCGGAGGCATTCATATAGAGTCATATCTTGTTCTAAGTTTCGAGTTGTAATCCTTATGTTGTAATCAATAGAAGTGTGATGATCATCATTTTTAGAGCATTGCCCAAATAAAAAAAAGAAAGGCAAAAAAAGAAAGGCCCAAAAAAAGAAAATAAATAAAAAGGGCAATGCTACTATCTCTTTTTCTACACTTGTGCTTCAAAGTAGCACCTTGTTCTTCATGTAGTGAGTCTCATTAAGTTGTCTTTTTATACTAGTGGGAATCTTTCATTATAGAACTTGGCTTGTATATTCCTACGATGGGCTTCCTCAAATGCCCTAGGTCTTCGTGAGCAAGCAAGTTGGATGCACACCCACTAGTTTTCTTTTGTTGAGCATTCATAGCTCTAGTGCATCCATTGCATGGCAATCCCTACTCCTCATGTTGACATCAATTGATGGGCATCTCCATAGCCTGTTGATTATTCTTGTCAATCTGAGACTTTCTCCTTTTTTGTCTTCTCCACACAATCCCCATCATCATATTCTATTCCACCCATAGTTCTATATCCATGGCTCACGCTCATGTATTGCGTGAAGGTTGAAAAAGTTTGAGATTATTTAAGTATGAAACAATTTCTTGGCTTGTCATCGGGGGTATAGAAGTTGGGAACATCTTTGTGTGACGAAAATGAAGCATAGCCTAACTATATGATTTTGTAGGGATGAACTTTCTTTTGCCATGCTATTTCGAGAAGACATGATTGCTTTGATTAGTATGCTTGAAGTATTATTATTTTTGTGTCAATATAAACTTTGGTCTTGAATCTTTCGGATCCGAATATTCATATCACAATTAAGAAGATTTACATTGAAATTATGCCAAAGTATCACTCCGCATCAAAAATACTTTTTTATCCTTTACCTACTCGAGGACGAGCAGGAATTAAGCTTGGGGATGCCTGATACGCCTCCAACGTATCTATAATTTTTTATTGCTCCATGCTACTTTATCTACTGTTTTGGACTATATTGGGCTTTATTTTCCACTTTTATATTATTTTTGGGAATAACCTATTAACCGGAGGCCCACCCCAGAATTGCTGTTTTTTGCCTATTTCAGTGTTTCGAAGAATCGGAATATCAAATGGAGTCCAAACGGAATGAAACCTTCGGGAACGTGATTTTCTCACCAAACGTGATCCAGGAAACTTGGACCCTACTCCAAGAAGTGCCAGAGGTGGTCACGAGGGTGGAGGGCGCCCCCCTGGGCGCGCCCCCCTACCTCGTGGGCCCCCTGTTGCTCCACCGACGTACTCCTTCCTCCTATATATACCTACGTATCCCCAAACAATCAGAAGAGGAGCCAAAAAACTAATTCCACCGCGGCAACATTCTGTATCCACGAGATCCCATCTTGGGGCCTATTCCGGAGCTCCGTCGGAGGGGGAATCCACCACGGAGGGCTTCTACATCAACACCATAGCCCCTCCGATGAAGTGTGAGTAGTTTACTTCAGACCTTCGGGTCCATAGCTAGTAGCTAGATGGCTTCTTCTCTCTTTTTGGATCTCAATACAATGTTCTCCCCCTCCCTCGTGGATATCTATTCGATGTAATCTTGTTCTTTTTGCGGTGTGTTTGCTGAGACCGAAGAATTGTGGGTTTATGATCCAGTATTATCTATGGAAAATATTTGATTCTTCTATGGATTCTTTTATGTATGATTGAGTTATCTTTGCAAGTCTCTTCGAATGATCCTTTTTGGTTTGGCCAACTAGATTGGTAGTTCTTGCAATGGGAGAAGTGCTTAGCTTTGGGTTCAATCTTGCGGTGTCCTTACCCAGTGACAGAAAGGGTTGCAAGGCACGTATTGTATTGTTGCCATCGAGGATAAAAAGATGTTTTTTTTATCATATTGCATGAATTTATCCCTCTACATCATGTCATATTGCTTAAGGCGTTACTCTGTTTTTAACTTAATAATCTAGATGCATGCTGGATAGCGGTCGATGAGTGGAGTAATAGTAGTAGATGCAGAATTGTTTCGATCTACTTGTCTTGGACGTGATGCCTATATACATGATCATTGCCTAGATATACTCATAACTATGCTCAATTCTGTCAATTGCTCAATAGTAATTTGTTCATCCACCGTAGAATACTTATGCTCTTGAGAGAAGCCATTAGTGAAACCTATGGCCTCCGGTCTATTCTCATCATATCAATCTCTATCACTTTATTTACTTGCTTTGCTTTTACTTTGCCTTTTACTTTTTACTTTTTACTTTGCATCTATCTATCAAAAATACCAAAAATATTATTTATCATCTCTATCAGATCTCACCCTCGTAAGTGACCGTGAAGGGATTGACAACCCCTGATCGCATTGGTTCCGAGTAGCTCTTGTTTTGTGTAGGTACGAGGGACTTGTGCGTGGTCTCCTACTGGATCGATACCTTGGTTCTCAAAAACTGAGGGAAATACTTACGCTACTTTGCTGCATCATCCTCTCCTCTTCGGGGAAATACAACGCAGTGCTCAAGAGGTAGCAACCTGGCATACCAGCGACGGCTGAAGCCTGCCTTGGGACCGGGACCTGTCAGTGCAGAGCGTCAAGTCCTCGCGAGGTTCAAAAGGAGGAACTAAGCTAAGATGGGAGGAGCATCTCACACCGCTTCACGATAAGGATCATATTAACAAATGGAACTGCAGGCACCGTACAAACCCCCACGGGGTGTGTTTATCGATTCCTTGCAGGGAACAAAAGGAGCAAATCCTAAAGAGCGCTATCTACACGCGCCTCCGCTAGAGACGCCATCATCAACAGTGGACCGTCTGGCACTGGCGCCAACCCCATACAGATCAATGGCGACGACGGCCTGACGAGCCCGCCCTGCTCCGAGAGCGATGCAAGCTTGGGGGCTCATAGCTATCGTCGCTCGTGTCCGGAGTCGCGATGAGCTCGGCGGAGTCGCTGGATCCTCCGACACCTCCGCTGCCTGAGGGGCTGCTGGGGGAGTGATTGGCGAGCCTAGTCCTCGCCACGGCAGGGCCCCGTCCGCCTTTCTCAGGGCAGCACTCCAGCCGGCGTCCCTCCGCATCGAAGACCTTGAAGAACATCACGGAGGTGCCATTATACTCGAGGTGGATTACGAGGGCGTCACCCGTCCTGCAGACCCGGGCTATCTCGCCCCAGCCACGGGTCATGTAGACCTTGCCCGGAGCGACGACCTCGACCTCCGCTCCGGTCGCAGGGGTACTGCAGTCAGCATGCTGCAGCCAAAGCTCGATAGGCCCCCTGGGCGGGATCTCGAAGGCGAAGGAAGGAGGGAGGCAAATCCAAGACTGAGGAGGCATGGCGGCATGAAGCACGAGCTCGCGAGAGGAGCCCTGAGCATGAACTCCAGGAGGAACGACGCGCACCGCCGTGATCCGCCGGCGGTGACGGCGCCTGTGGCGGTGCCGCTCGGCGCCGGCACCTTCAGGACCCTCGATCTGGGCGTACAAGGGCAATGGGAATCCAGGCGGCAGCCGCTCAAACCATGGCCTCGACACCTCCTACCAAGAACCCCCTTCTCCGCGGCAAGAGACGAGCCGTTTCTTTGGAGGAAACGGGACAGGACCCTCTCGGGGGGCCTTCCCCTTCTCTTCGGCAGAAAACCGACGGATCGGCGCCATTGGCATAGGGTGGAGCGAGGACAAAGAAGAAGACGGAGAGTAGCAGGAAGAGATGGACTGGAAAGGCCCACGCCGTTCCATACATACAGCCGGGGGATGCCAACCTTCGGCCTCCACGATCGCAGGTAATCATGACCCGTTTTGCATGCAGTGACTTGTCAATTCGTGCAGTTGCCGAGGCGTCGTGGGGGAGCCAGGACACCCACGTCCAATCAACCGCCACGCGACGCCCAAGGCCGCCGGCTGATGGGGCCCGCAGCGCTTCGCACTTTCCCCATCGCTTCTCTGCTAAGCCAAGTACAGGCGCGCCTTGGGCCCGGAGGCTACTGTCGGTGTTCTGGGAACGGGGGTACCCAGACTTGCCTGCCTGCGGCCTGCGGCGTGGCTCAGGGAGTGGCCCAGTACGGCCCATCTTCATCAACACATACTCAAGACCCTCGCGAGGGGCCAAGCCTCGTCAGGCTGGCTCGCGAGGAGGTGGAGAGATCAAGGCGGGGTACCTCACGAGGTGCCCATGATGCAAGCCATGACGACCGGGGCCAGGCGGGCGCCAGGCGGGCGCTGGCCTGCGCAGAGTCCTTGTTTCCTCTTTGGTGCAAAGGGGGCAAGCGCAGGCAAGAGTATCAAGCAAAGGCAACCATTTCGGTGCAACAAGACCAAGACCAGCAGGGCGGTAGGATGGAGGTCATTGTGAAACCCAAGCCGGCGTCACCGTCAGGGTCTTTGGCAGGCGAGGACCGACTTTAGTCAGGATAAGTGTACTAGATGTTCCCCTTCAAAATGGCCAATTGTTGGCGCCCTTCTCGCTCAATATTTGGGAAGAGGCTCAGGGCCTCCCTCTATAAATAGAGCTAGCCACCGCAGAGCAGAGGGGGAGAGATTTTGGGTAGACTAGAGAGAGAGGGGAGAGATTTTGGGTAGACTAGAGAGAGAGAGAGGAGAGATTTTAGGTAGACTAGAGACAGAGAGAGGCGACTGAACTCACCCAAGCAGTTCATCGCACCAGCCAAGAACTGCCCCTCGCTAGGCTGTTCTTCCTAGTACTATTCATCATCAGCCCCTGAGGCAATCCACCACACCACAAACTGGAGTAGGGTATTACAACACAATGGTGGCCTGAACCAGTATAAATCTCGTGTCCCTTGTGTTGTTCTTCGTGTAGTTTAGATCCTTGCGAGGCGACGAGACGTGGGTAGGCAGGAGGTGTGATCTCTGCGTGCACCCCAGAGTTTGAACCTTGAAGGTCTGCCGGAACCCGAAATCCGAAAGCGGGGGCTGAGGATGAACTAGTACAAGGAGAAGAATAGCCTTAGGGGGCTTGTTCTTGTGATGAGTTCTCGAGGTTTAGTCTTCGGGTGTCCGATCCCTTCTACGGTGGTGGCTAGGCTATATTTATAGTGGCCTTGGTCCTCTTCCCCAAATTAGGCGGGAAGGGATTCCAAAGTGGCCAATTTTGAAAGGGGACAAGTAGTATGTCTTATCCTAACAAAAGGTGGTCTTCTCCTGCAAAGCATCTGACCGTGACGTCTTGGTGGGCTGGGCGATGACATCCATCCTGCCGCTCTGGCGGTCCTGGTCTTGTTGCACGCATTCGGCAACCTTTGGTTGATTCCTTGGGACTCTGCGCCTGCGCTTGCCTCCTCAGCACCAAAGAGGAAACCTGCCGCTCTGCGCCCACTGGCACGTGCTGGGCCTTGGTCGTCACAGCTGGCGTCACCTCAGCCTCATGAGGCAAGTGCTTGCACAGAAATCTCAGCTCTCAGGAGGCTTCCTGGGGAGGCCGCTCCTTCAGGAGGTCTTGACGTCATCCGCCTCGCGAGGCTCGGCCCCTCGCGAGGGTCTTGTCTTGTCGTGGCCAAAGATGGGCTATACAAGGCCGCTCGATGGAGCCACGCCGTGGGCCGCAGGCAGACAATTCTGGGTACCCTGGTTCCCAGTACGCTGACAGTAGCCCCCGGGCCCAAGGCGCGCTCAGACTTGGCTTCAAGGCGAAGCAAAAGGGCAAGTGCGGAACACTGGGGGCCCTAATCGCCTGGAGACCAAGTCAACCCGTGGCGCTTGATAAGACGTGGGCGCCCCCGCTGCCTCGGCAACCATCTGATTTGACAACTCCCTGCTCCAAACGCAACCTTGCCATCATTGCCCGCCGTGCTCGTCCTCTGCTCCCTCCTTTCCTTGTGAACTTGTGCGCCCTTCTCTAGACACCACACCGCACCCATCTTCCTTCACAGCCATGGCTCCAAGGTCGAAGAAGAAGGGGGGAGTCCGCGCGCCCAAAGAGCCTTCACCGGTGTTGGAGCCTGCGTTGGACAAGTCGATAGTGATCAACCAGGAAGGGTTGGACAAGCTTCGCCTATCTCTCACGCCCGATTCCAGCGAGTGGAAGGAGACGAACGTCTGTCCTGCCTCTCAAGCCTTGATTGAGATGGGAGCCACTGAAATTCCTCTTCATCTTCACGCCCTCTCAGCCGGCTTGGTCCCTCCCTTCTCTGATTTCTTCAATTCCGTGCTTTCGCATTACCAGGTCCAGGCATTGTATCCGGACCCTGCTTCTATCGTCCTCCTTTCCACCTTTGCCTTCCTGTGCGAGGCTCTCATGGGAATTGCCCCGTCTGTGCCCTTGTTCCGACACTTCTTCTCGCTCCATCTGGCCAACGGCTGGCAGCGCTCTAGGTGCATGTCGTTCCAGGTGGTGGCGGCTCCGGCTGGCTCCGGCATCGACTACATGCTCCACACGGACACAAGGGGATTCCTGAAGTAGTGAGTGTATGTGGACGCCACCGTGCACAGGCCCCTACTCCTCCTTCCAAGCACGCCGCGCTCCAAAGCTCTGGCTGGGGGCATATGGAGCTGGCTGACCGTTGGTTTGGGCGCGTCTTGTCCAGGCTGGCCAAGCTGAGGAAGGCAGGGGTGACGGCGCCGATGATAGTGAGGGAGTTCATTCGGCGGCTCATTGCACAGCTCCAGCACCATTCGTACCCAATGTGGGCCTTGACGGGCCCAATGATCCCATGAGGCTTCAGGTGTCTTTGCTTCCCACCAAGACACTGAGCACTGTGCTCGAGCTCCTAGCAGGTGACCGAGCTCTTGCCGCGCGCCCCGCTGAGGAGGGCCTCCTGTACCAATGTTCGAACGGAGAGGCCTTTGTTAGGCACATGCCGCTCTTTGACGAGTGGGGTTGCTCCCCGCGGGCCACGAGGGGCCTCACGAGAACCTTGTAGTGGTGGCCCCCATACTTGCTCTTCAGACGGTAGCGGGAATGCACGCGCCATTGACCGCCCCCGAGGCGGCCCCGGGAGGCCGGGCGCCTCTTGATGCTCCTGAGACGGCCCTTGGAGGTCAGGTGCCGCCAGATGCTCCTGAGGTGACTCCCGCACGGTCCTGATGGCGGCACAGGAGGAGCCCCGTCCGCGACCGCGATCGTCTCCCCAGCCTCCAGGGGTAGCGCACCCCTTTCCAGCGCGTCTCCTCCGGCCGTCGGGGTTTTCCGCAAGAGGAGGTTCGGGAGCTGCCGTGGTGTCGCCCCGCGGGCCCTGAAACAGAGGATATGGGTAGCCGTTGATGAGTAAATACCTTGTCCCTTGGGGTTCATGTGTGACGTCCTCCCTCCTGACATTTGCCCTACAGGCTCCCTCCTGCCTTGACGACGAGCTTGCCCGTGGTGTGTCCCGTGGGGACTCCAGAGCCGGCCATGGCCTCAAGCCCCCTGAAGCGAGCAGCCGCTCGGGAGGCAGTGCTAGCCCATGGGTCAAGGTTGCCGGAGAAAGATCGCGAGCCCACTCTCCCAACGCCTCACCATCGGGGCATCCCCCGCGGCGTGGAGGCCGCACTGGGGGCCCTTTCGATGATCGTCGTGGGCGATTGGGCACCCCACGTGGCTGCTTCATATTTGAGTGGTGGAGCTTTGCCTCGCTACGCTGCGCCCGAAGTACAATGCATGACCGGAGAGGCTCGGGCCACCGACCCTTACCAAGGGCTGGCGAGTCGTCCCGCGACCCCTCAACAGGTCACGACACAGAGGGAAGGCCCCACCAAGTGCTGGAGCTTGCGCGAGGGTGGAGAGCCATCCGCCATAACCTTTTCCAGGTGGCGGTAGGTGCGCTAGTCTTGCTCGGGAAGGAGCTTGCTGATGTCGACTCTCACCTTGAGACAGAGAACCTCTGCTTGGTGCGCGAGTGGAATCAGCTGAAGGTCGCCATCAACCATGCGCACTTGCAGCATGACCGCACCCACGCGGATGTCGAGGGGTCCCCTGCGGCTTCTCGGGAGGCATGCATCCGTGCCCGGGAGGAGGCCCGGGCCACAGAGCAGCACCGCGAGGCGGCCAAGGAGTGCGAGAAGGATCTCCTAGTCTTGAATGCCGATCTTGAGTGAGAGGTCCAGGCGCACAGGGCCGCCCTTGCAACACGGCCAGGTGGGGCCCCTGCCGACGCGGCGAGGAGGAGCTAGCACTTAAGTCGTTGGCTGAAAGCTTAGAGCGCGAGCGGTTGGAGGTGATGGAGCGCCAAGTAACTACGGCCAAGGAAGCCTTTGCTTCTCGAGAGACGAAGATTCAGTTGGAGGTCGACCAGAGGGTGGCGGAGGTCCGCAAGTCCCTTGTCACGGAATATCGCCAGAAGTTAGGGCTTCGGGAGACACGCTTCAAGTAATGACAGGTTGACTTGCAAGGCAAATCCGATGCTCTCTAGGCCAAGCTTGCGGCGGCGGTGTCGGATTTCGGGTTCCGGCAGACCCTTGAGGTTCGAACACTGGGGTGTGCGCGGAGATTCAACTCTCTACCGGCTCGCTCCTCGCTGAATCGCTAGGACCTAAACTACCAAACTGAACAGCACAAGAGACACAAGATTTATACTGGTTCAGGCCACCATTGTGGTGTAATACCCCACTCCAGTGTGTGGTGTGGTGGATTGCCTCTTGGGCTTGATGATGAACAATACAAGGCAGAACAGCCTCATGAGGGTTTGTTCTTGGCTGGTGCAATGAACTGCTGGGAGGAGTTCAGTCGCTCTATCTACTAGTTTCTTGGTGAGGATCCCGATTGCTAGGTCAGGTCCAGATTGCCCCTACCCTGGGGGTGGCTAGTCCTATTTATAGGCAAAGGCCCTGGGCCTCTTCCCAAATATTTGAGCGGGAAGGGCGCCAACAATTGGCCATTTTGAAGGGGAACATTGGGTACACTTATCCTAACTAAAGTTGGTCCTCGCCTGTCAAAGGCTCTTGTGGTGACGCCGGCTTGGGCTCCACAATGACTTCCTTCCGGCCGTTGGGCTGGTCTTGATCTTGTTGCAACGAAATGGATGCCTTTGCTTGATGCTCTCGCCTGCGCTTGCTCCCTTTGCACCAAAGAGGAAAGGAGGACACTGGGCGGGCTGGCGCCCGACTGGCGCCCTTGGTCATCATGGCTTGCGTCATGGGCACCTTGTGAGGTACCCCGCCTTGAGCTCTCCGCCTCCTCGTGAGCCAGCCTGATGAGGCCGTGCCTGAAGAAGCTCCTCATCGTCCGCCCCGCGAGGCTTGGCCCCTCGCGAGGGTCTTGAGCTTGCGTTGATGGAGATGGGCTGTGCTGGGCCTCCTTTGAGCCACGCTGCAGGCCGTAGGCAGGCAAGTCTGGGGACCCCCGTCCCCAGAACGCCGACAGTAGCCCCCGGGCCCATGGCGCACCCGAACTTGGCCGAGCAGAGAGGCGAAAGGGCAAGTGCGAAGCGTCGCGGGCCCTAACAGCCTGCGGCCTTGGGCGCCGCGTGGCGGTTGATTGGACGTGGGCGCCTCTGCAACCGCGCGAGTTGATAAAGGAGCGGCATCTCCCTTGCCTCCTTTACTTCCTCCAGTTGCCGCTCAGATCCCCTTTCTTGCGCCTCTCCTCCCTGCTTCCGAAGTCTTCAGATCTACTCCGTCTGCGCTCCCTAGCCTGCCATGGCGCCTCGCCAAGCCCCGGCCGGATCTTGGTACTCGCCTGCCTTGGACTCGCCAAATATGTCAGAGGCGAGCCTTGCCCGGGTGCGCCAGATGGCAGCAGCGCAGGGCATCAACGGGACGAAGGCGTTCAAGGCCGGCTCTACCGTCCCTGAAGGCTGAGGGAGCACCTTCTATCCGCTCTTCGTGAGCGCCATCATCACCGGTCTGGTGCCTCCCTTTTCTGAGTTCTTCTTCTCTGTCCTCCGCCACTACAATATTCAAGCTCTGCACCTCCAACCCAACTCCGTCCTTCTTCTGGCGATCTTCGCCTACTATTGTGAGGCTCACGTAGGGGTGAAACCCTCGGTGGCCTTGCTACGCCACTACTTCTCCTTCCGAACCTCCCGTGGTTCCGCCTCCGCGTGCGCGAGCTTCGTCGCGTACGGCGGTTCCATCGCCATTTCGAACCCTGGGAAGAGGATTGAGGGCTTCAGGAGCAAGTGGGTCTTGGTGGATGCTGGGCGCATCCATCCTCGGCTGATCTTGCCCACGGAGCACCCCACGAGCTCCGATGACTAGTCCCGAGTGGAGCTTCTGGTTCCCCGCGCGAAGTTGGTGTTGGAGAAGATGGACGCAGATCTGAGGCCGGCCAGCGTGGCGGCGGCGAAGCTGACCGGTGCGTCGCTGCTGAGGGAGTTCCTGGAGCATCAGCTAGCTCCGCTCCGTCAGTACTCGCTTCCGATGTGGAGGCCTCACCCGAGCCCCGTGGTCTTGGCCGACGAGGATCTGGCTGCGGTCCTCCAGTCCTTGGTTGGGGGTGATGTGGCGAGGCTGGAGGGCGCCCCTATGCCCCTGTTCCTTCGCGAGGATTGGGAGCAGGTAGTGGGGTCCATGCCCGTCTTCAACGGGGACGGGCCCATGCCCGCGGAGGCTCCAGAGGACCTGGTGGACGTGTCCTCCGATGACTCGAGCGAAGAGCAGGAAGAAGGGGAGCGGGAAGAAGGGGTTGACTCAGAGGCGGAGTCAAGGGCTCCTCCCCTTCGGCACAGGTCCCGTACTCTCCGCCTCTCCCATAGTGACGACGACGAGGATGAGGATGAGCAGGGCGGCGGGAGCCTGCCTCTGATCCCGAAGAAGGACCGGACTAGGCTGATCCCCTGCGGGTCTGCCCCGGCCCCGAGGCGATCCGCAGGCGCGCCTTCTGCTCCCGAGCCCCTTGAAGCTGACCCTTGCAGCCGGCTCTCGGGCTTTAAGTACCGCCGAAGGCTGCTTGAGCCCACCTGCGACGACCTGTAAGTGCTCGATTCCTGTCTTGATTATTGTTCTGTTGCCGAGACTTCATGCTCGTATCTTCCGGCCTGGCTGGCGCCCGCGGCAAAGAAGCCGAAGGGAGCTCCTGAGGCCCTATCCGTGGCAGTGCCTCTGCCCGAGAAAGAAGGTGACTGTGACACGCAGGCCTCTCTTGCCCGGGCATCCTCGCAAGGCCAGGCTGAGCCTGCTGGGGCAAGCTCAGCCCCCTTGACCCAGGCGACTCCCGAGGTGCCCTTGCTTGACGCTTCCTCCACTGCCGTCGTGGCACAGCTAGTTCCGCCTCAGGGTACTGTGGTCACGCTGCCGTCTTCTCCTCCTACTCCACCGACTGCTGCTTCCCCGAATACTGTTCTGGATCGCGCCGTTGCCAGACTGGACCGTCTGCGGCAGGATCTTCTGGGCGCCGACCCTCATCTAGTGGCCGGGTGCTTGGAGCTGGCTTCTGGCTGGATTCACTCCGATGCTTCGATACGGGCGGCGCTGGTCCAACCTTGATGGCTTGCGACGAGGAGAAGCAGGCCGTCCTTGAGGTGAAGGTTGCCCGCGATGCTGCCCTGGGGGAGGCAGCTAGCGTCTAAGGTTGCTGTGAGACGCTGGAGAGCGAGCTGAAGGGCCTGCAGAACCAGCTTGCCGAGGAGGCCCGCCTTCACCAAGAGCAGGAGGAAAGCATGAAGGCTCGTGAGGCGGCCGTCAAGGACCTGGAGGCCAAGCTCAAGAGGTGCCGTGGCCGCCTAGGCGCACTGGAGCAAGAGCTGGAGGCGAGGAAGGTTGAGCTGGACGGCAAGGCCCGGGTTCTCGCCGAGGATCGCGTGGCTTTCGCGGATATGGAAGAGAAGGCTCGCACTTCGCTGAAGACACTTTATGACAGCGGCCTTGAGAGCCCGCTGGCCAGCGAGGAGGATGGCCCCGCCAAGCTGCTTCCCTTCCTGGTTCGCGCCCTTCAAGAGGTCACCCTTGGCCTTGGCCCTACGGCTGAGGCCGAGGCACGCGTCTTGTCTTCTGCAGCGCTGACGCGGGTCTTCACCCACATCTATCTTCGTGACCCCAACATCGACCTTGACAGCCTGCTGGAGCCAGTGAGCGGCGAGCGTGCCACTGCCGTTGCTGAGGCCGTGAAGGGTCGTGTGGAGGCTCTGCTGGGGAAGTTCCGGGCCTTCAGTACCAAGCCGAAGCGGAGCGCTACCAGCCCTGATGCTCCACAAGGCGAACCTGCTCCGCGCAGCTCCCCCGCTGGCAAGTGACTCCGTCCTGGCTCCCGTCCTGCTTTTAATTCCTGCGCATGTACCATGCCTCGTGGAGGCGTTAAAACTTATGTTTGATGCTGTGATAACAGCATGGACTATAATATTTTCTTTTGAATTCCCTGAAATTTGCATTATTCCTTCCTACTTGCTTATGTTCTACGCCGGCAGAGCCCGGCCCCGCGCATACCTCAGCCGCCATTGGCCCCGACCGGAGACCAGGACGGGACCAAGTAGTGAGGGGCTACGTGACAAGTTAGGCTCCTGAGTCGCGATGCTCAGGAGTCCCCCTTGGCGCTCGAACAGCAAGTAGGGAGGTGAGACGTGGGGGTGACTCCTTAGGGAGGTGAGATGCGGGTGGATCTGCCGTTCTACGTCTGCAGAGCCCGGCCCCGCGCATACCTCAACCGCCGTTAGCCTTTCAGAACTATGGAGTGAGGGGCTACGTGACCAGTTAGGCTCCTGAGTCGCGATGCTCAGGAGTCCCCCTTGACGCTCAAACAGCCTTCGTACCTTGGCTCCACTCGGGGAGGGACGTGCGATGAACCAGGCCCGGGGGGGGGGGGCCTGGCCAGGTGGCGTGCGTCTGGGCGAGACCCAGGCGCAGCCCCCGTGCCCAGCCCCTTTGCGCGGCACTCCCGAGGGGAGGCGTTGCGACAACGCCAGACACTGAGCTCCGGGCTCCCTGAGGTTGATGCGGCCCGGAGGCCACCCTCAGTTGTTTATCACCAGCGCGGAGCATAGCGCTTCCGTATGCGTACGGGCATACCCGCTCCTCGGTAGTGTCGTCAGCCAGCGCGGAGCATGGTGCTTCCACTGGTACGTGGGCGGGGGCTCCCCTCCGGGAGGAGCCCCCGGGGCGTATACAGCCCCACCCTGACACGTGGCTGGAACGGTAGGGCTTGACGAGGTGTATCTGGGCACCCGTGAGCCAGCGCGGGACTCACGGGGCCCTACCTCATGGTGGGTCTCTGGGCCTTATCTTCGAGTGTGTTCCTGCAAATTTGGCCAGATGCCGGTGCTCTACGTCTTTGGGTCCCGGCTCTCGGGCTGGTCTCAGCCGTCGCTGGCATGCCAGGCCGCGATGCCATGGACAAGACCAGAGGGTGAGGGCTGGAGAGCCGGTAGGAGCCCTGAGTCGCGATGCTGAGGCACCCCCCCTTTAACGCGCAAGCTGGGTTAGATGTGGAAACTCTACGTCCTCGGGTCCCGGCTCTCGGGTTGGTCTCAGCCGTCGCTGGCATGCCAGGTCACGATGCCATGGACAAGACCAGAGGGTGAGGGCCGGAGAGCCGGTAGGAGCCCTGAGTCGCGATGCTCAGGCACCCCCCTTTAACGCGCAAGCTGGGTTAGATGTCGAAACTCTACGTCCTCGGGTCCCGGCTCTCGGGCTGGTCTCAGCCGTCGCTGGCATGCCAGGTCGCGATGCCATGGACAAGACCAGAGGGTGAGGGCCGGAGAGCCGGTAGGAGCCCTGAGTCGCGATGCTCAGGCACCCCCCTTTAACGCCCAAGATTCCAACACCCGGGGGAAAAAGGCACCAAATAACATGCATGGTGGATCGAAAGCATAGCCCTAAGATAAACACAAGAAGGGTACATGCCGCTGGGTCAGGCCCGAGCGGCTTGGGGATGATGCAGCCCAAGGGGCGCCCCCAATAAGGTAAGCTAAGGACATGAAATAAAAGGGATACATGCCGCAGGGACAGACCCACGCGGCCTGGGAATAATGCGGCCCTGAGGGCGCTCCCAACTAGAAATTGAACTTAAAAGATTTCACCTAATGATGTTGGGGATGAAGGGGTGTTGGTGTAGCAGACCCGGTGGGCTGCGGGAGCCGATCCTCACGAGCCCCCAGGCCCAGGGGCCTCAGGAGGATCCGGAGGCGCTGGCGGCTCCTCGCGGGCCATTTCCATCTCCGCCAGGGCTGTGGCACGCCTGACCTCTTGAGCCTCCAAGATGGCCCTCATGAGACACTGGTGCGCAGCAGCTGCCTTTGGCAAGCCGTAAGGCATGCACACGTAGCTGTGGGACGGACCCTCGCAATGTCCCACTCGCGAGGGCCAGAGGCGCTCTTGAGACACGGCTCGGTTGAGCCCCGGTATGTCGATGCAGATGCGCAGCCCACCATCCTCGCCTGGATGGGGGGCCACGGCGGGTAGGCGGCGGCTGCCACTCATGACCCTTGACTCCTGTAACTCCCGAATGGCCTTACTGACGAACTCCTGAGGGTTCGGCCCTCCTTGCCTTGCTCCTTCTTGAGGGAAACGTGCTTCGAAGCACGCCTCCACGTGGTGCCCAAGCGCCTCCCTCGTGACCTTGGCGAGGTCGGCGGCCCTCCAAGGGAGAGCCCCCGAGCCCTGCCCGAGGAGGGCGCCGGGCGCGCTTCCCTATGCGATGGAAGGAGGCTCCCCCTGAGCAGGCGCGGGCCCTGAGGGGCCTGCCTCCTGAGGGGCCGGGCCGGACGATGTCTTCTTCTTCTTGGGGGCGGCCTCGGGAGGCCTCCTGCTACCGCGGTCTGGGTCTTCCAACGATGCGGCCTGAAAGGCTCGCTCTAGGGAGCACACTGCATCTCTCTCTTTGCAGGGCACCGTGATGACCCTGCCGCTTCCTGGCATCTTGAGGACGTTGTAGCCGTGGTGGTTTACGGCCATGAACTTGGCCAGCGCCGGGTATCCGAGGATGGCGTTGTACGGCAAGCGAATGTGGGCGACGTCGAAGTCGATGAGCTCGGTGCGGTAGTTGTCGCGTGCCCCAAAGGTGATAGGAAGGCGGACCTGCCCTATCGGGACCGTGGAGCCGTCAGTGACTCCGGAGAAGGGCTTGGTTGGCTGAAGCTGACTGTAGGGCACTTGAAGATTGTTGAAAGTTTCCACGGACAGGACGTTGAGCCCTGCCCCGCCATCGATGAGGGTCTTGGTGACTAGCACGTTGCTGATGATTGGGGAACAAAGCATCGGGAGGGCTCCGGCTGTGGCCGAACGTGATGGCGCATGCCGACCACCTGAGAGGGCGCGTGGCCTCGAGCTTGGGGAGGACTGCATTCACTTCGCGGGCGAACTGCTTGAAGATGCGCTGTGAGGCTGGGGCTTGGGCTCCGCCCAGGATGCAGGCGATTGCGTGTGGTTCCTGGAAGCCCCCAGCCCCCTCGTCCTGATGACGGTCTTCATTTCTCCTTGGCTGCGGAGGCAGCGGAGGGAGGCCTGCGTTCCCTTGCGGGCGATCCTCGCGAGGCTGATCCCTCCAGCCTCCCTCGCGAGGTGGGTCTTGCCAGCGATCCTCGCGAGGTTGGTCGCGCCACCCTTGGCGCGGGCCGCGGTCTTCCCAACGTCCTGCATTCCTTCCTCCTCCTCGTCCGTAGCCCCGGTCGCTACGGTCGGGACGTCTGCCGACCCTTCCTTCACGCACGGCCCGGAGCTCTTGGCATTCAATGGTGTTGTGGGTGTGGAGGTCGTGGTACACGCAGTACCAACTGCCCTTGGAGGATTCGGGCTGATCTCTGCCCCGCTTGGTGTCTGGCTCGGCCACGAGTACGACAGCTCCCTTGCGCTTCACGTCCTTGGCCTTGGGCTTCCTCTCTTCGGGGTCCGCGGCCGGAAGCTCGAGGAGGGAGAGGCGCCCCTCCTTAGCCCTAGCGCACTTGGTTGCCAAGTTGAACAGCTCCAAGGTGGTGCACAGGTCTTCATGCATCGCCAGCTCCTCCTTCATCTTGGGGATCTTGAGGCGCGCATTGTTGAAGCGCTGGATGTACTTCTGCAAGATTTCCCCTGGTTGCTGCTTGATACGGCGCATGTCGCTCACGGCGGGTGGCCGGTCGCGAGTACCCTGGAAGTTGGCGATGAAGCGGGTGCGCATCTCGTCCCAGGAGGAGATCGTGCCTGGGGCCAGATTCAGGAGCCAGGTGCGGACTCCGTCCTTGAGCGCCATGGGAAACCAGTTCGCCATGACCTTTTCATCTCCGTTGGCAGCCTCGATGCCCAACTTGTAGAGTTGGAGGAACTCTGCAGGGTCAGCCGTGCCGTCATAGCGAGGAGGCAAGTCTGGCTTGAACTTGCCGGGCCACGCGACGCTGCGCAGCTCGGAGGTGAAGGCGAGACAGCCCGCCGTGGCCACAGGGGGCCTTTGGTGATGGAGAGCTTGGTCCTGCGGGTCCCCTTGCGCCGCGGCTGGGGGCAGAGCAGGGTCTTGACGTGCTGGAGCAGGGAGCGCTCGGGCAGCTTCTCGAGGGCGAGGGACTTCTTGGCAGCTCTGCTCTTGCCGCGCTGGCGCCTGACGGAGCGGGTTCCGCCCAGGGGCCGCGCGCCTTGGGGCCAGGGCGCCTTCTTGAGGAGGAGGCGGCTGAGGCGCCCCAGGAGCTTCATTGCCCGCGCAGGGCGGGGTGCGGTGCAGCGAGAAGGACAGCGCGGGGGCGCCTCCGGCGGTGCGAACAAGCTCGGCGACTCGGTCGAGCCATTCTTCGTAGACGTCATTGATGGGGCGGTAGCGCAGGAGCTCGTTTGCCGCGATGAGCGCAGCTCGGGCCTCCATGGCCGCGCGGGGCGCGCGTGATGAAGAACCAGCGGGGGTGAGCGAGGGCGTGGTAGTGCAGCCGTCCTGCCTCATGGATGGATGCTGGGACGATGCTTGCTGTTTGTTCCCCGCCGGGCTGGTGGCGGTGTTGACGGCAGGTGACAGGGAACGGCGAGGGTGCCCGCCGACGGGAGCCGTCTGGGCGACATGGGAAGCGAGGGCTGCTCGGCGCTCGGCGCGAGCCCGACGAGCGTCAGACATGGATGCGGTGGTCGGAGAAGAACGAGACGACGGAAGGAAAATTCCGGCGCACCGCTACCTGGCGCGCCAAATGTCGGATTTCGGGTTTCGGCAGACCCTTGAGGTTCGAACACTGGGGTGTGCGCGGAGATTCAACCCTCTACCGGCTCGCTCCTCGCCGAATTGCTAGGACCTAAACTACCAAACTGAACAACACAAGAGACACAAGATTTATACTGGTTCAGGCCACCATTGTGGTGTAATACCCTACTCCAGTGTGTGGTGTGGTGGATTGCCTCTTGGGCTTGATGATGAACAATACAAGGCAGAACAGCCTCGCGAGGGTCTGTTCTTGGCTGGTGCGACAAACTGCTGGGAGGAGTTCAGTCGCTCTATCTACAGGTTTCTTGGTGAGGATCCCGATTGCCCCTACCCTGGGGGTGGCTAGTCCTATTTATAGGCAAAGGCCCTGGGCCTCTTCCCAAATATTTGAGCGGGAAGGGCGCCAACAATTGGCCATTTTGAAGGGGAACATCGGGTACACTTATTCTGACTAAAGTTGGTCCTCGCCTATCAAAGGCTCTGGTGGTGACGCCGGCTTGGGCTCCACAATGACTTCCTTCCGGCCGTTAGGCTGGTCTTGGTCTTGTTGCACCGAAATGGATGCCTTTGCTTGATGCTCTCACTTGCGCTTGCTCCCTTTGCACCAAAGAGGAAAGGAGGACATTGGGCGGGCTGGCGCCCGACTGGCGCCCTTGGTCGTCATGGCTTGCGTCATGGGCACCTCGTGAGGTACCCCGCCTTGAACTCTCCGCCTCCTCGTGAGCCAGCCTGATGAGGCCGTGCCTGAAGAAGCTCCTCATCGTCCACCCCGCGAGGCTTGGCCCCTCGCGAGGGTCTTGAGCTTGCGTTGATGGAGATGGGTTGTGCTGGGCCTCCTTTGAGCCACGCCGCAGGCCGCAAGCAGGCAAGTCTGGGGACCCCCGTTCCCAGAACGCCGACAGGCGGAGCGGCATGGGAAGGACGCCGAAGAAGCCTGAGTCACCGCCGAGGCCAACCTATCCTCACTTCAGTAGCAGGTCACGAGCATCTCATCCCTTGTGGAAAGGGTGTAGAGCGACGCGAGCCACCGCCGGACGCAACAGCAGGAGCGCTCCAAGATGCTAGAAGATCTCAGGGTGAGGGCCAACCGTGCCTTGGACACCATATGCAAGGAGAGTGTCACCCGCCCGCACGAAGCTGACGACGCCGACTACCTGCACTTCTTCACTCAAGTTATGGCCTGCCTTGAAGGCAGGGCCACGAGGGCGTGCCAACTCGTTGAGGAGAAGAGTCGGGATCTCCTTGGGCACGCCTTCTCGCGCGTCTCAGCTACCTTCTCAGCCTTGATCCAGATTTCGACTTCAATGCCGCGATAGCCCTCTTGCCTAGGGACATACAGGCTGACCTAGCGAGCTGGGTGGATGATCATGTAGATGACCTGATTAAGGAGTTTTCTCTTGTTGATGATGTGGCTGCACTTACGACCGAGGAGGGCGGAGTCAACAATGATGGTGATGAGGGCGACACGGGCGACAGCGCATTCCGTTAGGCCTATACTTATCTGTTCTTCCTGTAAAGATTTTTGGACATACCCCTGCATGGTGTGAAAGCATATTTCCTGTAGGAAGAGGATGGTCTCCTTGTAATGCATGGAACGATGATATGCTTCTTGAGTTAACTTCAGAATGCGTCCTCGCGAGCCAGGGGCTCTTGACTAGAGTAGCTGGCATGATTTACCTTTCATATTCATGGCCTTGGGTTGGTTCTTGCATCGTGGAGGCACCATCCTCCCGGGAGAGCCCTCTGGGGGCTCCCAAGGGAGGTGCTTCCTGGCGTGATTGTTGGCCCGCTCGCGGGTGCCGCGCGATGAGCCAAACACCAAAGCTTTTGGCAAGGTGTGTACGTAGGCAAGCATGCGGCAGTCGCATCCTTGGCCCCCCCCCCCCCCGGGGGGGGGGGGGGGAGGGTGCTTGGCACTACCTGAGCCTGACTAGGTGCACACACCACACCCAGCACCCGCACGCGGGGTGCTCGCTAGGAGGGGTAGCAGGCAGGCGTCATGCTTTCCAAGCAAAAATCAAAGAGCAAAGAACACCGCAAGTCGAAAAAATCCCCCCATTTTGTTTTAACAAGCACACGAAACTCCGAATTCATTTCAAAGGTAGCAAATCGGGTTACAGAGAAAAGCGCAAAGAGAATAGCCACGTCCGGCGCCTAAGCTAGTCTTCTCACCAGAGCGGAGCTAAGTGCTTCCACTGGGCGTGAGCATAGTCATTGGGGGACAGTGTTGACGGCCAGCGCGGAGCATGGTGCTTCCACTTGGACGTTGGTCGGAGCCCCCGTGAAGCCCTGGGGCGGCACTCAGGAGACTCCAAGGCATGTACATCCCCAACTCATTATTACGTGAGAGTGTGACGAGTGGAGATCTTCTCGTGCGCTCTTTTCTCCTCGCGGCGACCTCGCCAACGACATCCTGTTGCCACCGTTGGGGTGTCTGGAAACCAGGACGAGACCAAGGGGCAAGGGGGTACGCTAGCGGTGGCCGGGCGATCACAGGCTCTCTATCAGGGGAAGGGCTTGTCGGCGCCTTCCCCAGTGGAGGACCTACCTCCGGACGATGTGCGCCACCATCGTGGTGGCGCCCTGCATCATGGGGTGCGGAGCAAGCTCTTGCGCCGGGCTTTCTCTGCACAGCTCCCAATTCGCTGCCCCTGCCCGGGGCAGGGCCGACGTCTCGAGATACATGTTCGTGGAGCAGTTCACCTGCGACCCAAAGTTAGCATAATCATGTCCAAAAAACATCTACTATAACCGACGGTTGTTGATGTCAAAGGCGCTGGTTTGGTGCTGCGCCGACTCGTGGGGTGTCCCTACCCCACACGCCTTGGTGATCCTGACGCCCAGGCCAGCAGAGGAAGCATGAACAGGCTTCTTCCTTGCTTGTGCAGTACACCCGTCATTGGTGGCACCAAGATCATGGGGGTTGTTCGCCCGAGATCAGCCCCCGGGCCCCGTGCTCTGCCGCCCGCCATCTCCGATGTTCTGGCCTGCCGACCCGCGAGTGACTCCTCGCTGCTGTTGTGGTGGAAGCCGCCTGCCCCAGCTGCTCCTTGGGGACGTGCTCCTTCAGTCGGGAGGGCGGTGCCATCTGCCGAGTGCCACCACGGGTACCCCCGAGCACCTCCCGGAGGAGCGAGTAGGCGCAGCCGGTGTAGGCGCCAGCCCCCTGAGACGTCCGCGAGGTTGGTGTGATGCGGAAAGGCATAGTGCCCTCGCAAGCAGTGTCGAGCAGGTCGATGACGCGGGAGAGCAAGGCATCGCGGCCACCCTTAGCCAGCCTACAACGCAACAACTCATGGGTCACGACGAGCATGGACCGAGCGTTTGCCTGCTCCCGGCGAGTGCGCAGGGACGACGCCGTGGTGTAGCTGGAGGATCTCACTGCTGCTCGGTCGCGGTGCCGAGCGGGAGAGGCTGGGAACAGCCCACGGTGTCGTTAGTGGTTGTTGCTGGTGCCCACTCCAGCCGTGGAAAGCAAGAGGTGATAACGGACTTCGTGGCTGGGGAGTGCCTCCTAGGTGGTTTGAACGGCCCATTGCTCGACGTCGGCTCATGGAGCTTCCACCACGGGACGATGGAGATTTGGCTAGGATGAAGGGGGAACCTCGACACGCCCCTACCCGGTGCACCAAATGTCAGATTCCGGGCTCCGTAGACCAAAGGAAGGTTCAAACTCTGGGCTGTGTGCGAAGAACTCAACCTTTCTAGCCCATCGACTCACTGCTCTCATTGCCTAGCTTGATGAACAAGAACGAAATGGACACGGCAGTTTACCCAGGTTCGGGCTACCTTGCACTGTAAAACTCTACTCCTGCTTTGTGGTGGATTAGCCTCGCGGGGGCTGAGGATGAACTAGTACAAGGAGAAGAACAGCCTCAGGGGGCTTGTTCTTGTGATGAACTCTTGGGGTTTAGTCTCCGTGGGTCCAATCCCTTCTACGGTGGTGGATAGGCTATATTTATAGTGGCCTCGATCCTCTTCCCCCAAACTTAGGTTGGAAGGGATCCCACAATGGCCAATTTTGAAAGGGGACAAGTAGTCTTATCCTGACGAAAGGTGGTCTTCGCCTGCAAAGCTTCTAACCGTGACATCGTGGTGGGCTCGGTGATGACATCCATCCTGCCGCTCTGGCGGTTCTGGTCTTGTTGCACGCATTCGGCAACCTTTGGTTGATTCCTTGGGACTATTCGCCTGCGGTTGCCTCCTTGGCACCAGAGAGGAAACAAGTCGCTCTGCGCCCGCTGGCGCGCGCTGGGCCTTGGTCGTCATGGCTGGTGTCACCTCGGCCTCATGAGGTGAGTGCTTGCATAGAAATCTCCGCACCTCAGGAGGTCGCCTGGGGAGGCCGCTCCTTCAGCAGGACTTGACATTGTCCGCCTCGCGAAGGTCTTGTCTTGTCGTGGCTAGAACAGGGTACCCAGACTTGCCTGCATGTGTCCCACGGCACGGCTCCATTGAGCGACCTGGTATGACCCATCTTCGGCCACGACAAGACAAGACCCTTGCGAGGCGGACGACGCCAAGACCTCCTGAAGGAACGGCCTCACCAGGCAGCCTCCTAAGGAGCGAGGATTTCTATGCAAGCACTCGCCTCATGAGGCCGAGGTGACGCCAGCCATGACGATCTATGCCAGGCACGCGCCAGCAGGCGCAGAGCGGCAGGTTTCCTCTATGGTGCTAAGGAGGCAAGTGCAGGTGCAGAATCCCAAGGAATCAACCAAAGGTTGCCAAATGCGTGCAACAAGACCAGGAACGCTAGAACGGCAGATGGATGTCATCATCAAGCCCACCACGATGTCACGATCAGAAGCTTTGCAGGCGAAGACCACCTTTCATCAGGATAAGATGTACTACTTGTCCCCTTTCAAAATTGACCATTGTGGGATCCCTTCCCACCTAAGTTTTGGGGGAAGAGGATTGAGGCCACTATAAATATAGCCGAACCACAACCATAGAAGGGATCTGCCAGGACCCCGATCCTAAGTCACACCGATCTAGCATGTAACACATCATATCACTTTGCGGCCTCACGCATGGCATTCCCACGGGTGCCACCTTACCTGGCCCAGGACCGTTTTCGCCTTTTGGCTCACGTATGTGATAGTGCCGCTAGCATCCATATGACAAAGAACTCGGGCTGACATGACTAGTCGTAAACCCAAAGTGGCACTAACTTACAGGGACATGCATACATGACCCAACAACGAACGTGTCGGTCATCAGCGAGTGAATCCGGGCTGTAGCAGCTGGGCTAACAGGGCTCTCGGGAATCCGGGCTGTAGCAGGCTAATAGGACTCTCGTATGCACCGCGTGACATTTCCCCGTAGGGACAGACACAGGAACGAAAAAGGACACATGCCGGCCAGCCTAAGTGTTCCGGAGTAGTAGCAAGCTACCATGGCTCGGTGGAAGTACTAGGAGACATTTCCCGGTAAGAGTGGCTACCAAGGATAAACAACTAGGTTTTCAGATCCCACACATACCAAGCATTTCAATAACATACACACAATATGCTCGATATGTGTAAAATCAACATGGCATCACACCAAAACTCTATGACTCAAAGTATTTACTCAATAGGCTCCGAGGAGCCAAGTATTACAAACACGGGTCTGATGACCCAGCATACAAATCATACAGGCAACGGAAGCATAGCATGTCTGAGTACAGACATCTACAAATGAAAAGGGCTGATAAGCCTGACTAACTACAAGACCCTCCCAAGGGTACAAGATCGTAGCTAAGGTTACAAGTTAAAAGTCGAAGTCCACGCAGAACTACTAGCGAGACTGAAGTCTCTCTACAAAAACATAAATTAAGCAAATGTGAGTACAAATGTACCCAGCAAGACTTACATCAGAACTAGCTATATACGCATCAGTATCACGAAAGGGGTGGTGGAGTTTGACTGTAGCAAGCCAGCTTTGACTCGGTGGCTAACCTGAACTACGACTGCAAGTAACTCTTTTGAGGTGGCGCACGCTAGTCCACATATTCACCATATCAATACACCACAATGGATTCGCTCCCGTCTCCCAACGAGAACGCCATCCATAGCACTCAAGCTTATCTTGCGCATTTTAGAGTATCCACTTTCACTTGTGTATGAACTGTACAGGCAACCCAGAAGTCCTTTACCGCGGACACGGGAATAGTTGATGTTAACCCTGCAGGGGTGTACTTCTTCACACACGCTCTCACCACTTATCGCCGTTTACACGACATGTACTCGACAACCTTCAAGCGGAAGCCCAACAAGGGTATCGGCCACGACCTGACTAACCACACAAGTCTCTCGTCCAGGTTTATCGCCTATTCGGGTTGCATCCGCAAGGAGATCCGGTCGGGGTGTCGCTCACGGCCCCAAACGATGTGAGAAGGTTCCAAATCCCACCATCCGGGTGCCACTTGGTACACCGTGCCACTACGCATAGTCTGTCCCAAGCCAACCGGTATCGGGTGCCACTTGGTAGACTTCTAGCACTACCTACAAACACCAGAACTAGATGCAACTCCTGGACAGAGATCAAGCTGATTAATAACTCGAGAGGAGTCGTGTTACCGGAACCCAATGTGTGGTAACAACTATTCATGGATCACAAACACAGAACGCAGTTCCTGAGGACGGTTTCAATGAGACAACCCACCACGTACTCCTACATGGCCTCTCACCTCTACATTTACCAAATCTAGCTCACACACTTAGCTCACACACAGTAGGGCATGTTCACACACCTCCAATTCCTCCCCGATGAGTCAGACCGGACTCAACTCTAAGCAGTAGCAGGCATGACAAACAAGCATGAATGAGTAGGCACATCAGGGCTCAAACAACTCCTACTCATGCTATTGGGTTTCATCTATTTACTGTGACAATGACAGGTAATGCAGAGGAAAGAGGTTCAACTACCGCAGCATGTTACAGTTGAATCATTGTTGTCCTAATGTAGTAAAAGAGTGCTGGAGCGAGAGACTGGGATTGTATCGGAATGAACAAGGGGGTTTTGCTTGCTTGGCACTTCTGAAGATAGTATATCTCTTCATCGATGTCATTGAACTCACTATTGGAACCACGTCTATCGAGGGGGGACAAACACCGGCAAAGAAGGAAGAACACAATCAATGCAATGCCCAATATGATGCATGATCATGACATGGCAATATGTTGTGCTTTGAGCTGATGCAACTAGCAGCAAGTTAAATGGAGTTGGTTTGAATCAAAGATTTAAATTCAAACTCCATATGTGATGTTTTAAATGCCTTTCTTATGATTTGTACTAAACAGCAGCTATAAATTGTTCTAACATGCACGAGAATGGTACAGATGGATAGATTGGATTTTTCTGATCATTTTTCATCTATAACTTATTTCATTTGGAGTTACGGTTGAATTTCTATGATTTTTAGAAGTTTTGGACATTTTCCGGAATTTCCTGAATAAGATTAAATCCAGAAAATGAATTACTTCGTCAGCATTACGTCATGCTGACCTCAGCAGGTCAACAGACATAGTCTAGGTCAAACTTGACGCATGGGCCTGCCGGTTAGTGAGCCAGTGCTGCCTAGTGTCACAGACAGGTGGGCCTGGTCAACGGCCACGTCAGCGTAGTCAACACTGACGCGTGCGTCCTGCTGGCTTATAAGCTAATCTAAAAATAAAGTAAAACCTGGGATAATTAGACATGGGGTCCATCTGTCAATGGCACATGGTTAACTAATGGCATCATTAGTGCTAAACTAATGGGCCACGTCAGCGGCTAGCGCCTGCGATGACCGGAGCACGACGACGCTTGCCGTCCGGCCAACTCCGGCGTCGGGAGGACGCGCGACTGGTCTCGTTGGAACGGCCGTGACGCGGCGTGTTCGACGGTGGTTACGGCTACGGCTGGGGTGGCCGGTAGCGGCAACTGCAGCGAGCGAGGCGGCGGCCGGAGCTCGGGAACAGTCGGATTCGGCGCTAGAGAGCGTGGGAGGGGGAGCTACTGGTGGCTACGGGTTCGTGGAGACGTGCTGAGCACACTGGTGTTCTCGGGCACGGGCTAAGGTGGGGAAGGCGTAGGAGCTCACAGCGCGTCGGATGATCAACTCAGCCGGCTCGGGGAAGGCTTGGGAACGACGGGGCGACAATGGCGATCTCGGCATCCCGAGGTTGAAGACGACGTGGTGACGATGAAGCTGGGCTTTCGATGAGGCGTGGCTCGACAAGGTGGAAGAGGGCGACGAGGCGGATCCCTGGGACGCGTCGGTGAGGCGAGGAAGAGGCTCTGGGCACGGCAATGGCGAGCAGCGGTGGCGGCTACCTTCGGTGCGTGCGAGGGAGAGAGCCAGTGGAGGGGATGGGGGCCGAGAGAGAGAGAGTGGGAGAGAGCCGGGGAGGGTCGCGTGGCGCTCTTCCAGACGCGTCGGGGAGGGGCAGGTGGGCAGGGAGGAGCTGGCCTCCTCGGCTGCACGCATGCGAGCACACAGCTGCTCCTACTGGCAGGGGGTAGAAGACGGGTGTGCCCCTGGTGGCTGGGCTGCCAGGTGGCCTGGCCAGGTAGGCTGCTGCTAAGAAGCCCAGGTGAGTTTTTCTGCTCTGTTTTAATTTTTGTTCTGTTTTCTTTTATTTAAACCTGCCACTTTTTAAAATTTAAAACAAACCAAAACAGTGACAAATATCCTCTAAGTATAACTTATGTTGCTAATTGGACATTTCCAAATGCACATAAATTATCACAAAGCATTTAAAAACATATCCATATATATTTGAATATATTTTCAAATTCAAATAGATTGTTGTTTTAAGTTCAGAGACCAAATAATTCCTTAATAATGTTCCAAAATTTTGGTTTGGTATATAACCCTTGCCAATATTCTCAAAACTATTTTGAGGGAATTTTGGATTCACTGAATGCAATTCAAAGGGTTCTTGCCCTTCTTTTAAAATATTTTGAGGCTTTCAAATTCCCTCAGTTCAAGTTTCCTCCATTTAAACATGATGCATGCTCTCGTATGCAACTATTACACTCAGATATTCTAGGGCTGTGACAACTCACCCCCACTAGCAAGAATCTCGTCCCGAGATTCAAGACGCGAGGTGAGAAGATAGAGGGGACACAAAGCTAACACGATCCTCATGATCTAATTTCCCTTCTCGAAGATGTTGAATCATTGCTTCAAATTGTTCTTGACGTCTTTGCTTTCGAGATCTTCATCCAACATGATGATGACAGAGAGAAACTCTACAGGAATCAATCTCCTCGAAGATCGAACAACTGACGATCAACTCATGGAATGAGACATAACAATATCTCTCGAGTTGAGATGCAAAACACACATCGGCAGCAATGGAAACAGGCAGATGACAAGGGTTCAATTTGGTAGGCAACAATCCCACACTTAAAAGGATGGTGGATGCGTTTCAAAGTAGCGGGGAGCTAATTGCCATGATTCCTTAACGGGGTACCTTAGGGAAGGTGACTCATAGAATTATTACGTTAAGTGGCAAAAAGAATTTCATTTGATATTTAGATCATTGAAACTCTTTATACCAGCCTGAGGCAATTCACAATCGATCGTTCGAAAGAGTTCAAAGAAATGGCATACTCCGATCGGAAAGGGAGCTATGGTTATAGCACAACTCGGCAAACGGGAGGCACATTCGAATTTGTTACCAAGGATATAACCTAGTGACTGAGCGTGCTCTCAAGAACTTGAGCATTTCCATATTCATCAAGGTTTTACCAACATCCGTGCCAATGATCCTGGCAACACAACATACTACCATGATGAATAGTGATGGACGATGCAGACGCAAAGGAAGATAACACCTGCTCAGATTTCACCTTAGCGAGGCCAAGGGGAACAATATCTGGACGATTGACCGAGAGATATTTAGCGCTCCGCTTCTAATGTTCTACTTGATGTGCTAGCGTGAACCATTATAGTTATGGTTTGGTATCTAGAACATCAAGTGTAAGGTCGGACTTCGGGAACACCAAAAATCCATAAGGAACAACTTCTAGAGTAAAACTTATGAGATCCTTAAGGGGAGGTGGACAACTTCCTCAATCAAGATACTATAACAATAGGTCTTCCAGGAGGGTGTGTTGGCCACGACATCCACCTTACCACATTACAGAGGGACCAATATTGTAGGTCTTGGGAAATGTTCCAACCATCATATCTGCCCGAGATTCAGATCTGGTTGGTGTCAGAATATTCCAGACTCGTCAAGTCCAGAAAGAAAAATTGAAGTTTTCAACACAAATCGACGAGATGAAGTTGCAAGATTCTCGGGAAATGAACTACGGTAGTAAGCTCCAAAACATGAGCTGGTTCTGCTACAAGCATGTGAACACGCTGTCTCAGACAATCATGATCACATGGTGGTCTTCCAACAAAACACTACTGAATTCTGGTTAGGAACCATCAACAAGGATATCGAAGTTCTTGCGTAAGTCTAGCTCTTAAGAAGAACTTCTTCTCCTTGAACAAATCAATCAGTGGCTTGGTGTGCTAGGGACTCATATAGAATGGAGGTAATTAATCTACTAAACCATAGAATACTTCACACGAATGAATGACTGACTTGGGATGATTCCAAAGGAAGCAAAACAAGCTTTCCCGAATTTATGGCCGCAACTTGCATCAAATGCACGTGAATCAAAGGAAGTCACTCCTTTCATCCAAACATACGCTTCATGAACGGATCACGAAGATAATGCTTACAAAAGCTTCCAACACTAGCTTGATGTTCAACATGAATCATGGGGGAGAAAAAATGTTGTTGATGGGCTCAACAGCAACTCATCGGAATTTCCATATCTCTGGACTTCCACCATCATGTGAACACGGTGATAGCATTGGCCAAACCAAAAGATGTAATGGTGTATGCTCAAGGGATCAACCACGAGTAAGACAACATTACGAACATCGTTGGTTCTGATTTGACTTGACGATAGCCCATACTCAAATCAAAGGTTTGGTTAAGAAAATGGATCCAACAATTTACCATGAGGATCAACCAATGAAGATATCATCTTTCTTCAACACACACGCACAAGGATATCCCTTTGGAATGAACTGAGTCGGACAAGCTTTTATCTTCCAACTCTCCAAGTTGTTGTTTAGCTTAACTAACTAGCTCAGGGTATCCAACACGGATTCCTAGAGAAAGGGTGGTTTTGAGAACTAACTTCATCACGAGCTCAACATAGCGGTCAGGTGACAACCTGGTGATACTTCCGAGAAGATAATCGGAAAATCACGAACCACCGATATGCTATTAAGCTCGAGAACAATCTTGCTTTTCAGGGCATGACGAGATGATCAAATAAGCAAGGGATTGACATAGCCCTAACTCATTGATCGAAAGGTGCACCTAAAATAAGGACTAGGTGGCACGATCAACCTTAGGGTGATGATTCGATAATCAACACACTAAGAATGAGAGTATTGTCCACTAACTACCAAGCAACACAGTTGCTATGAGTATTGATTTCACACATCATGACACACTTGTCGGCATTCCGGTTGCAACAACACGGGGACTGAAGAATGAACGAGGATGGCAAGAAATATCACTGCGTCAAGAATTCACAAGGGGTGGTGCAATTCTCATGACATTCTTGACATAAGACGGTAATATTTCAGGATAGAACAGAATCAAAAGATGGGTAAGCATTTGATTTGCGGATTACAACTGCTTTGAGATGGATAAGGTACTGGAGTTTGTTTATCCTAGTCATTCCGGAATAGAATGGCTTGACAAACCACAAGAATAATAGGCATCGATGAGCAGGAGTGCACAACTACTCTTGACTATCAATTGATAGACGAGGGTCAGAATACAACTAAAGAGGGACAAGTCAAAAGAACATAAGATTTTTTGAGTTGTCGATGCATAGATTAGTATATCGAACGACTTCAACATATTTCTTCCGGATAACCCATGCGGAGAAGGTAGAACTGGTAGACATAGAATCGGGGACCCGTCAAGAGCACTCTGGTGGTGATCTTGCGGATCAGCGAGGAACTTCTTCCATAAGCAGTTCATGGTACTTGGAAGAAGGTAATACCACGAACTTCGAGGACTATCGCAAAGGTTACTAATATCCTAAAGGAACTAGCAAACACTATCAACATGAAATAAGTAGGGTGAATCTCGGGTTCAAGAACCCAGGAGTAGAATACCTACTACTAGGTAGCATCACAGGATGCTTTCGAGAATAATGGCCAGAATCATCACACTGAGATACAAAGCATTGCTAGACTACTGGGTGGTTCTCTAGGATGTCTAGGGTCATAATACTAGCTCCAACATATATTATGAGGTAACGGAGTACCTCAACTCGACGATTAGTGTGGTTAATCTGGCCCAAAGGAACATCGAGAATGGAAGGAAAGGATTTGCAAATGCATCGGACTATTTAGAAACTTGGGATGACTCGGACAGCATAACGGCTGTTAAAGCTCAAGAAGATTTGAGACAACCTACAAAAATGGTGGCATAACCACTCTACATTACCATATCAAGGTTCTGAGACCAGCTATGAACATACGGAAGTAGTAGGAACTTAACTGAGACTTGAAACCAACAATCCTATAAGTCTACGGATTAGTAACACGTGATCCTGATAGAAAGAAGAGATAGCCTAGTTCCTTAACCCCGTAGGAAAGATACGATGACTCAGATCAGAAGGCATAAGGTAAAGGAGTAAAAAGAGCCTTACGTTCCATCCCACAATCAATTCCCATAAATAACTAAAGAAATTTTAGACTCAACTTTGACCAGTTTGGCTTGGTAATCCTACAGGCAGTCAGGCTCTGATACCAAAGCTGTCAGGACCCCGATCCTAAGTCACACCAATCTAGCAAGTAACACATCATATCACTTTGCGGCCTCACGCACGGCATTCCCACGGGTGCCACCTTACCTGGCCCAGGACCGTTTGCGCCTTTTGGCTCACGTATATGATAGTGCCGCTAGCATCCATATGACAAAGAACCCGGGCCGACATGACTAGTCGTAAACCCAAAGTGGCACTAACTTACATGGACAGGCATACATGACCCAACAACGAACGTGTCGGTCATCAGCGAGTGAATCCGGGCTGTAGCAGGTGGGCTAAAAGGACTCCGGGGAATCCGGGCTATAGCAGGCTAATAGGATTCCGGTAGACACCGCGTGACATTTCCCCGTAGGGACAGACACATGAACGAAGGACACATGCCGGCCAGCCTAAGTGTTCCGGAGCAGTAGCAAGCTACCATGGCTTAGTGGAAGCACTAGGAGACATTTCCCGATAAGAGTGGCTACGAAGGATAAAAAACTAGGTTGTCGGATCCCACACATACCAAGCATTTCAATAACATACACACAATATGCTCGATATGTGTAAATACAACATGGCATCACAGCAAAACTCTACGACTCAAAGTATTTACTCAATAGGCTCCGAGGAGCCAAGTATTACAAACACGGGTCTGATGACCCAGCATACAACACATAACATGTCTGAGTATAGACATCTACAAATGAAAAGGGCTGAGAAGACTGACTAACTACAAGACCCTCCCAAGGGTACAGGATCGTAGCTGAGGTTACAAGCTAAACGTCAAAGTCCACGCGGAACTACTTGCGAGATTGAAGTCTCTCTGCAAAAATATAAATTAAGCAAACGTGAGTACAAATGTACCCAGCAAGACTTACATCAGAACTAGCCATATATGCATCCGTATCAACAAAGGGGTGGTGGAGTTTGCCTGCAGCAAGCCAGCTTTGACTCGGTGGCTAACCTGAACTACGACTGCAAGTAACTCTTTTGAGGTGGCGCACGCGAGTCCACATATTCACCATATCAATACACCACTATGGATCCGCTCCCGTCTCCCTACGAGAATGCCATCCATAGCACTCACGCTTATCTTGCGCATTTTACAGTATCCACTTTCACTTGTCTATGAACTGTACAGGCAACCCAGAAGTCCATTACCGCGGACACGGCTATTTGAATAGTTGATGTTAACCCTGCAGGGGTGTACTTCTTCACACACGCTCTCACCACTTATCGCCGTTTACACGACATGTACTCGGCAACCTTCAAGCGGAAGCCCAGGGAGGGTGTCGGAAACGACCTGACTAACCACAGAAGTCTCTCGTCCAGGTTTATCGCCTATTTGGGTTCCATCCGCAAGGAGATCCGGCCGGGGTGTTGCTCACGGCCCCAAATGATGTGAGCAGGGTTCCCAAGCCCACCATCCGGGTGCAACTTGGTACACCGTGCCACTGCGCCAAGTCTGTCCCAAGCCCACCTCTATCGGGTGCCACTTGGTAGACTACTAGCAGTACTTACAAACACCAGAACTAGTTGCAACTCTTGGACAGAGATCAAGCTGATTAATAAGTCGAGAGGGGTCGACTTACCGGAACCCAATGTGTGGTAGCAACTGTTCATGGATCTAAAACACAGAACTTAGTTCCTGGGGACGGTTTCAACGAGACAACCCACCATGTACTCCTACATGGCTTCTCACTGCTACCTTTACCAAATCGTGTTCACACACTTAGCTCACACACAGTAGGACATGTTCACACACCTCCAATTCATCACCGATGAATCAGACCAGACTCAACTCTAAGCAGTAGCAGGCATGAAAAACACGCATGAATGAGTAGGCACATCAGGGCTCAAAGGACTTGTAAGGCCCCGGATCCGATGCACCAGGTGGCGTTGCAAGATGCCTCACCGCCTGGCCGGTCGAGCCTGACCGGCCGGGACCCCTTCGAGCACCCGCAGGCTCGAAGGCCACACCCAGCGGGTGCGCCGGCGCGCTCCGCGAGCGCCGAGCCGCGCCGGCTGTCTTCGGCAAACTCCGCCTTGGCTACACGAAAATCAATGTGAGCTCCTCACCTGCATATTTTTGCATCACGCAAGCATGGATAACCCCGAGCGACGCTCGGGGGCTATCTCCGCAGTTTTATTGCAGTTGCACCACTGTTCGCCCCGACGCCAGCCAGAGTTGGCCTATGGGCTGGCCGCTTGGCCTGAGACGTTTTTCCTACAGATGGCTTAGTAGCGTGTGCAGTACCAAAGGCCCACCTCTCAGCCACAGACCACAGAGCAGCTGTCCGGCTAGCAAGATCAAAAGCTGGAGGTCACTCCACGCGAAAAAACGTCTGGGAAGAGAAACGCTTCGGGCGACCTGACCGTTCCCTTTTTGAGTATCTGCTCGGTTAAATCCGCTCCCAGAGTCTGAGTACTGTACACTCCACTTCGCGGCCCACTCTCAGCCACAGACCGCAGAGCGGCTGTCCGGCGAGTGAGAGCACAAGCCAAAAAGCGGAGGGAACACGAAAAAGATTAAAGGGGGCTCGGACAAAACCGAGTCGGCACCCTCCGCATAAAATTTGCAATACTAAAAGCAATCATTTGATATATCTGCGTGGACTAACTTTGTCTTTTTTATGATCATTTCCATGAATACTCGCCAAAAAACCTCTGCCCAACTTTGCCAAGTTGCCCGGAGGCTTGAGGGCTACTGTCGGAGTAATTGGCGACGGGTACCCCGAAGACAGCAAGACAATTATTCAAGACATCGGGGATAGCAAAGCCCCTCAGTCCGACTGCCTGGCCGCTCCTGCCGGCTCCCCGTCCGATTGCCCTGCCCGGCCGGCTGCCGGCTACCGACTGCGCCAACCAGTCGGCTGCCGACTGCGCTAACCAGCCGGCTGCCGACTGCAGCCCGGCCCGACATCGAAGAGACACCGACGAGACGGATGTACCCGAGCACTGTTCACGTGTCACCCCAGCCATCATGTACAGTGACACTTGTCCCTGGGCACTATTTATGAAGTGACCCAGGGGACAAGTGTGACACCCCACCATGCCTACATGGCTTACATCCTAAGCTAGCTCCCACTATATATAGTTAGCCATCCATCCATCCACACACTCACGTGTGCACCCATGCTCATGGCCACAAGGGCTCCCTGGACACACACTCACGCATGCATAGCTAGCAAGCTAGCTAGCACACACACACATCCATTCATCCATCCACCCACAGTTATGCACATACTTGTGCTCATATGCATATACGAGGCCAGATGCCAGACGCCTATGGCACTGACCTCAGATACAGCTCCAGGAGCACTCTGTACCAGATATACCAGATATACTCAGACATGCAGGAGTAGGGGTATTATCTCTCTGGAGAGCCCCAAACCTAGGTAAACTACCGCGTGCTATTCCCATACCCGCTTCCGGGCCTATCAGCAGCAGTCTTGCCCTCACACGAAGCCACCTTGTGGCATATGTCATCTTGCAACCCCCGTGAGAATACCACGACAGTCTTCCAGCTATTCGTCATTGTTGCCATGTCATTTGCTTGCGTGTTGCATTTTTCCATGTCATCATCTGCATTTCATCTGCATGTTTTTCAAAACTTGCATCCGTTCGGGTTCCGCCGGTTCTCTCCATTGTCCGTTCTGAGCACAGACACACTCACACGCGCCCGTCGCACCTCTCAGAACATGGCGTGCGGTGTTGTTTTAGAGTAGGTAGACCACCTGTCAATTTTCGTCGCGTTCGGAGTCTGTTTGACGCCCCAATGGTTAACCGCGTAGCCCAAAACCCCTCTTTCTTTGCAGCCCAGCCCCTCTTCACCACAACCCATGAGCCCATCCAAACCACCTCCATGCTCTCCGTTGTTTGATCATGATCGTGTGGGCGAAAACTGCACTCCATTTGGAAACTCCTAGCTCCCTCTACCTATAAATATGTGCCTCTCCCCCGAAATTCTCGCAGTCCAAACCATAGCACCGCTCACCTCCCGCCGCACCGGACACGTCCAGCCACCGCCCCAGCGAATGGCGCGCCACCACGTCACCGCCGCCAGCCCCCTCTCTCTCCTCCGCTGGTAGGGCCCGCGGGGCCCAGATCCGGCCCGCGGGGCCCAAGCCGCTGCCGCCGCCGCCCGTGCGGATCCCGCTCCCCCGCGCCGAGCGCCCGCTGCCGCCGTCCCGCTCGCCCCACCGCCGAGGAGGTCCGTGCCGCCTCCGTCCTTCCTTGCCGCCGGCAACCCCGTACTCCGCTGCCAGTGCCTCTGCGCGCCGCCCCTCCTGCGCCGGATCCCGCGCCGCTGCCGTCGTGCTCGTCGCGCCGCCGCCCTCCCGTTTGCCCCGCCACCGCACGTTGCAGCTCCGGCCACCGGAGACTCGCTGGAGCCCGATCCCGCGCCCGCGCCTTTCACCGCCCGCGGCCGGCGACCTGCTGCCGCCTCGGTGCGCCGGCCAGTGCCTCGCCGCCGCTCCTCCGCCACGCCCCCGCCGGATCCCATCGTCGTCTGCTGCCTCCCACGCCTCCCCGCGCCACCAGGACCTCGCCGGAGTTCGTCGTCCTCGCCGGAGTTCACCGGATCCGGAACAGGATGAGATCCACCAGGAGCCCATCCAAACTTCGCGCCCCCGTCCTACTTCTCTCTGTCCCGGAACGATCCCGTCCAGTTTCAGAGGGTAAAATTCCACCAAGTCCCTGAGTTTGTCAACATTCTAGTGCTCTGTTCATCATGTCATAACTTCTTGCATGTAGCTCCGATTCATGCATATGAGATGTCAAAATGTTCATTGTGAGATTCTCTTCATTTCATTACATTGTGCCATGCTTGTCTGAGTTCATCTTAAATCCGAAATCATCGTTGCAAGAGTGCTACATGATGTTAACCTGCTGAAACTGTTATAACTTGGTGACTTGTCTTTTTCATTGCATTTTGTGTGTGCATCCTATGAGCATGAGCTCTACATGATTTTTGAGCTACATCATGCCATCTTTACAGTGGTGCAATCCATGTATTTTTGTGTCCCTTGTGGTGAGTGCATCAAGCTTGTGAAGCGGGCTACTTGTTGTTACTGTTTTGCTAGGCTGAATCTGTTATATCATGTTGCTATGTAAACTTGCTGCTATAAGTCATTCTATGCATAATCTGGAGATATTCACTAAGGATGTTTTGTTATACATGTTATGCTCTATCAATCCATTCCCTTCGTTGCATTTATAGCCTGCTATAGATTGTTGTAATATTGCTCTCAATATTGCTAAATAATGTTGCTGTCAGCCTGTTAACATTATGTTCAGTTTTGCCATGTGTTTTGCTAGTGATCCATGCAGCCTATGAACTTGCTATTGCCATGCTTAGCTCCGTAAACATGTCTTCTTACTGTTGCTTACCTTTTCATGCCATGTACTGCTTTGTGGTGAGTTGTACAAGCTCACCAACATGCCTACTTATCGTTGTTCCTGCCATGTTCTGTTATTCTGAATCTGTCATCATTTGCCATGTTTGCATGGATCCTACCATCTTTTTTGTTGATCTTTGGAATTAGTTAAGTAAGGGAGTTTTGTTCTTTGTCTTTTGTTTTAGCATGCCATGCCTTTGTTTGCCATGATAAGTTCCTATAACATGTTGTTGCATAGCTCTAAACATTGCAACCTGATGTTATTTCTACTATGTCCAGTGATTTTTGCTGTCTGTGAACTGTTATTATTTGCAATATTGCCATGTCCTTTTGAGCATGTTCTATTGATTTCTGGAAATAGCTCAGTGTTCATGTTTTGTCGTGCTTTACCTGTACATCATGTCCATGACTTTTGTTTTCATGTTGAGGTGTTGTAGTATATTGTTTTGATATTTGTAAGATGCGTAGTTGATGTTTTGGACAGATTGTTGTTGTATCTTGTTTGGAGTGTATGTGTTGCACCGTTGCTCCATTTTGAGTGTGCTTTATATGAAACTTGCTTAGGATTGCATGTAGTTTCATATTATCATGGCGCATCCTTGTTTGAGAGTGTTTGCTTGATGTTTGAATGCATTTTGCATCAATGCCATGTTTAACTTGTTTTGCTCATATCTTCTAGGCCGTAGCTTCGAACTAAATAAACTTTATATGTAACTTGACTAGAATTTCGTGTAGATCATACTGGTGCATCTTAACTTGCTGTTTAAAAACTTGAACATAATGTTTATTAAGATCAGGACCAATTCCGAAATTTGCATATGAGGACTTACCGTATTTATTATATGTTGTTTCCGGCCTCATTTAAACTTGTTTTGATATGTTGCTCTTGTATGCATCATCTCTTGCCATGAGTAACCTCATATAGACTTTCTCATGCATCATGCTTTGTTGAGAATCATGCCATGTCTTTGTGTTGTGTGTTTACCATGTGTTTGCTTCTTTCCGGTTGTGCTTCTTCTCGATACTTCCTGTTTTGTTGCGATCGTGAGGATTCGTTCGACTATGCTTGGTTCCTCTTCATCCGTTCGTCTTCTTCATGGACCCGTTCTCCTTCCTAGCAGGATTTCAGGCAAGATGACCGTCACCCTAGATCTCACTACTATCATTGCTATGCTAGTTGCTTCGTTCTATCACTTTGCTGCGCTACCTATCACTTGCTCTTCAAGCCTCCCTAATTGCCATGTCAGCCTCTAACCTATTTCACCCTTCCTAGCAAACCATTGTTTGGCTACCGCTTTTGCTCAGCCCCTCTTATGCGTTGCTAGTTGCAGGTGAAGTTGAAGATTGCTCCATGATGGACAGGATTATGTTGGGATATCACAATATCTCTTATTTAATAAATGCATCTATATACTTGGTAAAGGGTGGAAGGCTCAGCCTTATGCCTGGTGTTTTGTTCCACTCTTGCCTCCCTAGTTTCCATCATACCGGTGTTATGTTCCTTGATTTTGCGTTCGTTACACGGTTGGGTGATTTATGGCACCCCCTTGACAGTTCGCTTTGAATAAAACTCCTCCAGCAAAGCCCAACCTTGGTTTTACCATTTGCCTACCTAAGCCTTTTTCCCTTGGGTTTCCGGAGCCCGAGGCTCATCTTTATTTAACCCCCCCGGGCCAGTGCTCCTTCGAGTGTTGGTCTGAACCAGGCAGACTGCGGGGCCACCACGGGGCAACTCGAGGGCTGCTTTTACTCGTAGGCTGACCTATCCGGTGTGCCCTGAGACCGAGATATGTGCAGCTCCTATCGGGATTTGTTAGCACATCGGGCGGCTTTGCTGGTCTTGTTTTACCATTGTCGAAATGTCTTGTAAACCGGGATTCGAGACTGATCAGGTCTTCCCGGGAGAAGGAATATCCTTCGTTGACCGTGAGAGCTTGTGATGGGCTAAGTTGGGACACCCCTGCAGGGTATAAACTTTCGAGAGCCGTGCCCATGGTTATGTGGCAGATGGGAATTTGTAAATGTCCGGTTGTAGATAACTTGACACTTAACTTATTTAAAATGCATCAACCGCGTGTTTAGTCATGATGGTCTTTTTTCGGCGGAGTCCGGGAAGTGAACACGGTTTTTGGGTTATGTTTGACGTAAGTAGGAGTTCAGGATCACTTCTTGATCATTGCTAGCTTCACGACCGTTCCGTTGCTTCTCTTCTCTCTCTTATTTGCATATGTTAGCCACCATATCATGCTTAGTCGCTGCTGCAACCTCACCACTTTATCCCTTCCTCACCCATTAAGCTTTGCTAGTCTTGATACCCATGGTAATGGGATTGCTGAGTCCTCATGGCTCACAGATTACTACAATGACAGTTGCAGGTGCAGGTTATGCGATGATCATGACGCAAGAGCGATGCTTGTTTGTTTTGGAGTTCTTCTGCTTCTTCTTTGATCAGGGATAGGTTCTAGGTCGGCAGCCTGGCCTAGCAGGGTGGATGTCGTTTGAGTTTCTATTTGTGTTTCATCCGTAGTCGGATGTTGCTCTTATGTATGATGATGTTGTATTCGTGTGGCATTGTATGCCTCTTGTATGTATCCCCATCTATTATGTAATGTTGATGTAATGATATCCACCTTGCAAAAGCATATCAAAATGCAGTTCTATCCTTGGTGGGACCTTCGAGTCTCTTTAGGATAGTATCGCATGTTGGGCGTGACACAACTCCTACTCATGCTAGTGGGTTTCATCTATTTACTGTGGCAATGACAGGTCATGTAGAGGAAAGGGGTTCAACTACCACAGCATGTAACAGTTGAATCGTTGTTGTCCTAATGCAGTAAAAGAGAGAAGGAGCGAGAGAGTGGGATTGTATTGAAATGAACAAGGGGTTTTTGCTTACCTGGCACTTCTGAAGATAGTATAGCTCTTCATCGATGTGATTGAACTCACTGTTGGAACCACGTCTATCGAGGGGGGACAAACACTGGCAAACAAGGAAGAACACAATCAATGGAATGCACAATATGATGCATGATCATGACATGGCAATATGTTGTGCTTTGAGCTAATGCAACTAGTAGCAAGTTAAATGGAGTTGGTTTGAATCAAAGATTCAAATTCAAACTCCATATGTGATGTTTTAAATGCCCTTCTTATGATTTGTACTAAACAACATCTACAAGTTGTTCTAACATGCATGAAAATCATACACATGGATAGATTGGATTTTTCTGATCATTTTTCATATATAACTTATTTCATTTGGAGTTACGGTTGAATTTCTATGATTTTTAGAAGTTTTGGATATTTTCTGGAATTTCCTGAATAAGATTAAATCCAGAAAATCAATTACTGCGTCAGCATTGCGTCATGCTGACCTCAGTAGGTCAACAGACATGGTCCGGGTCAAACCTGACGCGTGGGCCTGCCGGTCAGTGAGCCAGTGCTGCCTAGTGTCACAGACAGGTGGGCCTGGTAAACGACCACATCAGCATAGTCAACACTGACGCGTGGGTCCTGCTGGCTTATAAGCTAATCTAAAAATAAATTAAAACCTGGTTAATTGGACGTGGGGCCCATCGTCAATGGCAGACGGTTGACTAATGTCATCATTAGTGCTAAACTAATGGGCCACGTCAGCGGTTAGCGCCGGTGATGACCGGAGCACGACGGCGCTCGCCGTCCAGCCAACTCCGGCGTCGGGAGGACGCACGGCTAGTCTCGTTGGAACGGCCGTGACGTGGCGCGTCCGACGGTGGTTGCGGCTGCGGCTGGGGTGGCCGGTAGTGGCAACTGCGGTGAGCGAGGCGGCGGCCGGAGCTCGGGAGCTGTTGGGTTCGACACTAGAGAGCATGGGAGGGGGAGCTGCTGGTGGCTACGGGTTCGTGGAGACATGCTGAGCACACTGGTGTTCTCGGGCACAGGCTGTAGTGGCCATGGCCGCGTCTGCGTCATCGCCGGCGGCGAGGAGCTCGCGGCTTTGGTTGAACTACGGCCTAGGTGAGGCAACGAGTGCATATGTAAGGTGGGGACGGCGTAGGAACTCACAGCGTGTCGGACGATCAACTCAGCCGGCTCGGGGGAGGCATGGGGATGACGGAGCGACGATGGCGATCTTGGCATCCCGAGGTTGAAGACAACATGGTGACGACGAAGCAGGGCTTCCGACGAGGCGTGGTTCGACGAGGTGGAAGAGGGCGACGAGGCGGATCCCTGGGACGCGTCGGTGAGGTGAGGAAGAGGCTCTGGGCACGGCAACGGCGAGCGGCGGCGGCGGCTGCCTTTGGTGCGTGCGAGGGAGAGAGCCAGGGGAGGGGATGGGGGCGAGAGAGAGTGGGAGAGAGCCGGGGAGGGTCGCGTAGTGCTCTTCCAGACGCGTCGGGGAGGGGCAGGCAGGCAGGGAGGAGCTGACCTCCTTGGCTGCGCACGTGCGAGCACGCAGCTGCTCCTACTGGTAGGGGGTAGAAGACAGGTGTGCCCCTGGTGGGCTGGTCTGCCAGGTGGCCTGGCCAGGTGGGCTGCTGCTAAGAAGCCCAGGTGAGTTTTTCTGCTTTGTTTTAATTTTTGTTCTGTTTTCTTTTATTTAAACCTGCCACTGTTTAGAATTTAGAACAAATCAAAACAGTGCCAAATATCCTCTAAGTATAACTTATGTTGCTCATTGGACATTTCCAAATGCACATAAATTATCGCAGAGCATTTAAAAACATATCCATATATATAGTTGAATATATTTTCAAATTCAAATAGAATATAGTTTTAAATTTAGAGACCAAATAATTCCTTAGTAATGTTCCAAAATATTGGGTATATAACCCTTGCCAAAATTCTCAAAACTATTTTTAGGGAATTTTGGATTCACTGAATGCAATTCAAAAGGTTCTTGCCCTTCTTTTAAAAGATTTTGAGGCTTTCAAATTCCCTCAATTCAAGTTCTTCCATTTAAACATGATGCATGCTCACAGATGCAACTATTACACTCAGATATTCCAGGGCTGTGACAGGATCGGACCCCCAGAGACTAAACCCCTAGAGCTCATCACAAGAACAAGCCTCCTGAGGCTGTTATTTCCCTTGTACTAGTTCATCCTCAGCCCCCGCGAGGCTAATCCACCACAAAGCAGGAGTAGGGTCTTACACCGCAAGGTTGCCCAAACCTAACTAAACTGTCGAGTCTATTTCCTTCCCGTTCATCGAGCTAGGCTGAGAGCAGCGAGTCAATTGGCTAGATAGGTTGAGTTCTTCGCACACGCCCCAGAGTTCGAACTTTTCTTGGGTCTGCGGAGCCCAGAATCCGATATTTGGCGCGCCAGGTTGGGGCATGTTGAAGGTCGGCCTCTTCATCGACAGCGCTTCACCCTCGCCGCTCGGTCTCCATGGCAGCGTCACCCCTCCAGCCGGTCCGCCGGGCGCGTTCGAGGGCATCGCGGGCCTCCGAACTTTCTCCCCCACCTTGCGATAGGTGCGGTGGCCACCAAAGTTCAAGCCGGAGCTGCCGCCGCGGTACGATGGTGCAGCGGACCCTACAGAGTTCCTCCAAGCGTATGCGGAGGTCCTTTGGGCGGTGGGCGGAGACGACTAGGTCATGGCAAATTGGCTCCCTATGGCACTCATAGGCGTGCCTCGCTCCTGGTTGCTCAACCTGGCGGAGTCTTCGGTGGCCTCCTGGGAGGAGTTGTGAAATTTTTTTGTCTTGCACTTCGCGGCTCTGGTTCCCCAAGCTATCGCGGCCATCCTTGGCGGGTCGCAAGCGCCCATTTCAAGCTGCCATGTCAAGCAGTTCTTCCACCAGATGGGGGCCTCCCCGTTCCCCCGAGGGCCCCTCCGGGCTGGGCGGCACCCAAGGCCGATCTCACCTTCGACTCCAGGGATCACCCCAAGACCACAGCCGGTGACGGTGCACTGCCCATGCTATGCACCCCCACCATCTACAAAGTAGCGGTCACTAGGACCCTCATTGATGGCGGCGCCAGCCTCAACGTCCTCTCCGTGGAGGCGTTCAGCCTGCTTCACGTGCCTCATGACCGGCTCCTCCCCACCAAGCCTTTCTCCGGAGTGGTCGGCGGCTCCACATGCCCCTTGGGGTAGATTCGCCTCCCCGTCACCTTCAAAACGCTTGACAACTACTGCACCGAGCTCATCAACTTCGACGTCACACGCATCGGGCCCTCACCAAGTTCATTGCAGCAACTCATCCCGGCTACAACATCATGAAGATGCCAGGAAGCAGCGGTGACCTCACCATGACGGGAGACACTGGGGATGTGCTAACAGCCCTCACCTCACCTTTAAGGTCGCGACGGCAATGCGGCCAAGCGCGGGGAGCGCTCCCGAGGGCCCGGGGGCTGCCCGGCGAAGAAGAAGCCATTGTTCTCTCAAGACCGGGCCAAGACGAAGCAAGTGCCAGTCGACGAGGATGGGAAGTCAGGGGCTACCTTAACCATAGGCGTCGGCTTCCTCCGTGCAAACAAGGATGTATTCGCATGGCAGGTGACGGACCTAGTGGGCGTCCCGCGGGGAGTGATCGAGCACCACCTCATGGTGAACCCCAACACGCGCCCCGTGAAGCAGAAGGCGCGATGTCATGCCCCGGAGAAGCAGTCATTCATTGTTTAGGAGACCCACAAGCTATAGGAGGCCGGCGTTATCGAGGAGATGCGTCACCCAGAGTGGTTGGCGAACCTGGTCATCGTCCCCAAGAAGGGCGGGAAGGAGCGCATGTGCGTTGACTTCACGACCCTAAACAAAGATTGCCCTCAAGGCCCGTTCCCTCTTCCGTGCATCAACCAGAGCGTCGACACCCTGGCTGAATGCCATCGACTGTTCTTGCTGGACGCCTTCTCAGGCTATCATCAAATCAAGATGACGGTGGAAGAAGTAGAGAAGACGACCTTCTTGACCCTGTGCACGGTTTGCTGCTACACATGCATGCCATTTGGGTTGCACAATGCCGGAGCAACCTTCCGAGGCTGATGCGCATCGCCTTGGGCAAGTAGCTCAGGAGGAATGCCAAGGCTTACGTCGACGATATAGTGGTCAAGTCCCAGGAGGCAAGAACCCTTGTTGGAGATCTGGAGGAGACATTTGCCAACCTGCGCAAGGTGAAGTTGTGGCTCAACCCGGAGAAGTGCGTATTCGGCGTCCTGTCCGGCAAGCTATTGGGGTTTCTGGTATCACATAGTGGAATTGAGGCCAACCCAGAAATGCTTAAGGTGATAGAAAGGATGAGCCCACCTCAAATTCTCAAGGAAATGCAGAAGCTGGCGGGATGTGTGACCTTGCTTGGGCGCTTCATCTCCAAGGTAGGCGAGCGTGCCCTCCCGTTCTTCAAGCTGATGAAGAGGAAGGGCCCGTTCGAATGGACTCCAGAGGCCGAGGCGGCTTTCCAAGACCTCAAGAAGTACCTCACTAGCCCACCGGTAAACCCCTGGTGATTTACATGGCTGCCATGCATCACTCAGGTAGTACAACACTAGTGGCGTTCAGCGAAGAGCATGCAACCAAGGGTGTGCGGCGCGGTGCCACACCCCCATCGAAGGCACCACGACCTCAGTATGCCACGCCTGAGGCCTCAGCCATAACATCAGGAGATGGGGATCCTGAAGTCAGGGCCCCTGAGGCAACAATGGCCCTCCCAAAGGACAAGGCTCCTGAGGCTCCACCACCTCAGGCGGAGCAATACTCGGCGGACACTTCCTCCCTCGTTGAGCATCCCGTTTACATTGTCAGCACCGTGCTACGCGCTGCGCGGGCATGTTACCCCATACCACAGAAGATCCTCCTTGCACTCCTCCTCACTTGCAGGAAGCTGCTTCACTATTTCCAAGGCCACCCCATCAAGGTCGTCTCAGCCTACCCCTGGAGAGGGTGCTCCGGAGCCCCAACACCGCCGAAAGGGTTGCCGAATGGAATATTGAGTTGCATGCATTCCAGCTAGAATTCAACACCACCAGAGTCATCAAGGGCGCGACCCTCGTTGACTTTGTGGCTGAATGGACCGACCCACCGAGCCAAGAAGTAGGTGAGGACCGCTCTCTCGCCCCTAGAGACGAGGCACCTGCCGGCTGGGTCATGTACTTCGACGGCGTGTTCGCGCGCCAAGGCGCGGGGTCTGGAGCCGTGCTCATCTCGCCCACCCAAGACAAGCTCCAACAACGTCGCCGATTTCAAAGGCCTGATCGCCGGTCTCAAGGCCACGGTTGCTCTCGGGTGAGACGCCTCACCATCAGGGGCGACTCCTAGCTCCTCGTCAACTTCTCCAACAATGAGTACACACCAAAGGACAAGCACCTGGAGGCATACCTCGAGGAGGTATGCAAAATTGAGATGTAGTTCTTAGGTTTGGAATTGTAGCACGTGCAACGCGTCATGAACAAGGAGGCGGACGACATTGCCAAGAGGGCGTCCCGACGCATCCCCCGGGAGTCTGTTGTCTTCGAGGATAGGCTCTTCAGGCCGTCAGCAGTTCCCCCCGTCGCCGAGCCGGTGCTCCCTCAGGAAGAGCTGACCACGATGCCCACCACGGGCGCCCTAGCCTATAGCCCGGCTTCAGGGGGCCGTCTACTCCTTGCACTCGAGCCTGAGGACGGTTGTTGGACTGAGGAATTCAAGGTGTACCAACTTCAGGGCACCCTGCTGAAGAAGGAAGAAGATGCGGAGCAGGTGGCCCGCCAGGCCACCACGTACTGCATCCAGGATGGCGAGCTCTACCGAAGGCGCTCGAACAATGTCTTCCTTTGATGCATCTTCAAGGAGAAGCGGTGCAAGATGCTAGCCGACATACACGGTGGGGATTGCATGTATCACACCTCATCACGCACCCTTGTGGGCAAGGCGTTCAACAGCAGATTCTACTGGCCCACAGCGCTCAACGATGCCACTGAATTTGTAAGATCTTGTGAAGCCTGTCAATTCCATGCTAAGCAGATCCACCAGCCCAATAAGGGCCTCCATACCATCCCGCTCTCATGGTTGTTTGCGGTCTGGGGGTTGGTGTCGGTGTACTAAAGTAGGGGGGTACCTTAGTACCCCGAACTTATGCACGGGCAGTCGCAGCGACCCGCGGCAGGGCTTGCCGGGCGTCCGCCAAGATCCTCCGCGGCTACTTTGATGCCATTCAAGAACAGAGTACTCAAGCTAAAGCCCCGGCAAGAGGAGCTTGCCGGGAAGGCCAACCAAGGCCCCGACAAGAAGAGCTTACCGGGAAGAAAACAAAGGCCCCGGCAAGAGGAGCTTGCCGGGAAGGCCGACCAAGGCACCTCCAGAAGACTCGCCACGGCGCCCCGCGCGTCCCGGCAAGGCCCGACGGCCGGCAAGCTTGCCGGCACGACAAGAGGAGGACCGCGGCAAGGCACTTGCCGCGGCAAGATTGCCAACCAAACTCCAGCACATCCGGCAACGTGTCGTCACGAGGCCATCCCAAAGGCACGTGGCGAGGCACTACGCAGCCATGCGGGGCGAGGTGGCAAGCGGAGCTGACAGAGACGCCATCGTGGCAACCGGTGGCTCACTTGACGGTCGCTTCTCTGCACTGTTGGGGCGACTGGACAGGCATTAAATGCCCTTGTCCCCTGCCGCCAGAGTTAGGTAGGGGACACTGTTGGTCACTGTTACACCAACCTGCGTTTTTACCTTTCTACCCCCTCTTCTTACGCTGCCACCTGTTGGTGCCCCCTTTAGACTATAAAAGGGAGGCACATGCGCACGTAGAAGAGGTTCGGTTCAGCTAGAGACAGAGGGTTCATTCGACATAGGGTTCGGTTGAACACACACACACACACACACCACACCACCGGGCGCTCGCATTCGAGCAAGATCAAATAAAAACACAAAGCAGTAGTAGGAGTTTTATCTCTCCGGAGAGCTCCGAAGCTGGGTAAAAATCGCCCGTCGTCCCCCCCAGCGCGCGCCCGGACCTCGATCCGCTCTGCGCGCGGCCTCCGCCCCCTCGCCGAACCAGAAAGGGGCCCCCCGTGCCCCATAGGTGACCGGGGCCGATTCAGAAGGAATCCCCCGACAGTTGGACATCTTGGGCCATTTCCTCGAGCGCCCGGGGGCTACAACTACCTCTACGTCGTCATTGACAAGTTCACCAAGTGGTGGAGGTGGAAGCTGTCTGCACTATCCCGGCCGGCTACGCGGTCAAGTTCATCAAGGGCCTCGTGAGCCGCTTTGGGTGCCCAACCGCGTCATCGCCGACAACGACTCCCAATTCATGAGCAACCTCTTTAGACATATTGTGCTAACCTTGGGATGCAGATATGCTATGCTTCTGTGGCGCACCCGCGGAGCAATGGCCAGGCCGAGCGCGCCAACACGGAGGTATTGTGGGGCCTCAAGGCAAGGAGTTTCAAGAAGAAGCTTGAGGCCTACGGCAGGTGCTGGCTCGACGAACTCTTGAGGTCCATCCGCACGACTGCGACCAAGCCCATAGGCGAGACCCCATTCTTCCTCATCTACAAAGCCGAGGCGGTCGTCCCTCATGAGGTCAGGCAACGCTCCCCGCGGGTCCTAGCATTCGACGAGGCGAGTCAGGACGACTCGCGGGGGATGGACCTCGTGCTGGGGGGGGGGGGACGCCGTCGCCAAGCCTCGCTCCAAGCTGCGAGGTACCAGCAGGCGCTGCGGCGGTACCACTGCTGCAACATTCGTTCCAGGGCCCTCGAGGTGGGTGACCTCGTCCTGAGGGAAGGGCTTCAGAAGCTCTCCCCCATGTGGGAGGGCCCGTTCAGGGTCGCCCATGTTTCCAGGCCTGGCGCCACGCGCATGGAGAGGCAGGACGGGGTCCCCATCCAGAATGCCTGGAACATCCAGCACACCCGGAAGTTCTACCGGTAAAGTAGGCTAAACTCCTGTGAAGGTCTCTGATACGTCTCCAACGTATCTATAATTTATAAATTATTCATGCTATTATATTAACATTCTTGGATGTTTTACAATCATTTTATAGCAACTTTATATCATTTTATGGGACTAACCTATTGACCCAGTGCCCAGTGCTAGTTGCTGTTTTTTGCTTGTTTTTTACATCGCAGGAAATCAATATCAAACAGAGTCCAAATACCGTGCTTTTTGGAGATTTTTTCTTGACCAGAAGGAACCCAATGGGCCTGAGCTGCACCTGGGGGTGCCCCGAGGGGGCACAACACACCAGGGCGCGCCAGGTGCCCTGGCGCGCCCTGGTGGGTTGTGCCGCCCTTGGTGGCCTCCTGTACCCCTTCTTTGCACTATAAATTCCCAAATATTCCGAAACCCTTCAGGGTAGCCCTTGTCAGCGTTTTGGGAACGGGGGTACCCAGACTTGCCTGCCTGCAGCCTGCAGTGTGGCTCAGGGAGTGGCCCAGTACGACCCATCTTCATCAACACATACTCAAGACCCTCGCAAGGGGCCAAGCCTCGCGGGGCGGACGACATGAGGCTTCCTCGGGCACAGCCTCGTTAGGCTGGCTCACGAGGAGGCGGAGAGATCAAGGCGGGGTACCTCACGAGGTGCCCATGACGCAAGCCATGTCGACCGAGGCCAGGCGCGCGCCAGGCGGGCGCCGGCCTGCGCAAAGTCCTTGTTTCCTCTTTGGTGCAAAGGGGGTAAGCGCAGGCAAGAGTATCAAGCAAACACAACCATTTCTGTGCAACAAGACCAAGACCAGCAGGGCGGCAGGATGGAGGTCATCGTGGATCCCAAGCCGGCATCATCGTCAGGGTCTTTGGCAGGCGAGGACCGACTTTAGTCAGGATAAGTGTACTAGATGTTCCCCTTCAAAATGGCCAATTGTTGGCGCCCTTCCCGCTCAATATTTGGGAACAGGCCCAGGGCCTCCCTCTATAAACAGAGCTAGCCACCCAAGCAGTTCATTGCACCAGCCAAGAACAGCCCCTCGCGAGGCTGTCCTTCCTTGTACTATTCATCATCAGCCCCAGAGGCAATCCACCACACCACAAACTAGAGTAGGGTATTACACCCCAATGGTGGCCTGAACCAGTATAAATCTCGCGTCCCTTGTGTTGTTATTCATGTAGTTTAGATCCTTGAGAGGCGATGAGACGTGTGTAGGTAGGAGGTGTGATCTCCGCGTGCACCCCAGAGTTCGAACCTTGAGGGTCTGCCGGAACCCGAAATCCGACATTTGGCGCGCCAGGTAGGGGTGCGCTGGAGCTTTCCCTTCCACCGACCCGCTCTCCGCCAACACCGCGGTTCGCCCTCATGATGGGCAATGTGCCGCCCGCTCCGGTCCCCAGCGCCAGCACGGGGGCCAGGGGGCTCCGAGCCTTGGCCCCCGCCTCGCGACAGGTGCGATGGCCGAACAAGTTCAAGCCGGAGATGCCACCACGCTACAACGGCACAGCCGATCCGTTGGCTTTCCTGCTGGCATACGAGGAGGCCGTCCTCGAGGCCGGGGGCGATGACAGGGTCATGCTTAACTGGTTTCCCATGGCCCTCACCAGCGTCCCGCGCATGTGGCTGCACCACCTGCCGACGGCTTTCGTGGCCTCTTGGGGGAGCTGCGCGGCCTCTTCCTCGCCCAGTATGCTGCATCGGCGCACCTGGTCGTCGCAACTCTCCTAGGTGGCTCGCAGGCACCACCTTCAGGCCGCCACATCAAGTCAATCATCCGCCAGATCGGCGCCGCTTCCGTGCTGCATGGGGCTCCTCCGGGCTGGGCGGCGCCTAAAGCCAATCTGGCCTTCAGCTCGGATGATCGCCCCTCCAACTCAGCGTGCTCGGGCACGCTCCCAATGCTGTGCACCCCCACCATCTATCAGGTGGCCGTCACCAGGACCCTCATCGACGGCAGCACTGGCCTCAGCGTGCTCTCGGTGGAGGCCTTCAGCCTCCTCCACGTACCGCCGGAGCGGCTGCAGCCCAGCAAGCCCTTCTTGGGCGTCGGAGGCGGCTCCACCGGCTCCCTGGGGCAGATCCGCCTTCCGGTGACCTTCGGCACCTACGACAACTTCCGCACTGAGCTAATCGACTACGACATCGCCCCCATCGGCCTCCCATACAACGCCATCCACGGCTACCCGGCACTAACCCGGTTCATGGCCATAACTCACCCAGCGTACAACCTCATGAAGATGCCCAGGAGTAGCGGCGTCCTCACCGTGTCCTGAAACACCGAGGATGCATTGCAAGCGCTCAAGCTCACCTTCAAGGCCGCGGCGGTGGCGCAGCCCGTCGGCTCAGACGCCCCTGAGCCCAAGGGGGCTGCACCGGCCAAGAAGAAGCAACTATTCACCCAAGACAAGGCGGAAACCAAGCAGGTACTGGTCGACGAGGACGGATCTACTAGCGCCACCTTCACCATAGGCGCCAACCTCGAGCCTGAGCAGGAGGAGGCCTTGGTGAAGTTCCTACGTGCGAACAAGAAGGTATTCGCGTGGGAACCAGATCAGCTAGCAGGGGTCCCGAGGGGCGTAATTGAGCATCACCTCAAAGTGTGCCCCAACGTGCGCCCCGTGAAGCAGAAGGCGAGGCGGCAGTCCACAAAGAAGCAAGCTTTCATCATCCAAGAGTCCCGCAAGTTGGAGGCGGCAGGGGTCATTCGCGAGGTCCGCTACCCAGATTGGTTGGCTAACCCGGTTGTTGTGCCAAAGAAGGGGGGAAAGGAACGCATGTGTGTCGACGTCACCAACCTCAACAAGGCCTGCCCGCAGGAACAATTCCCACTCCCTCGCATCGACCAGATCGTTGATCCACCGCTGAGTGCGACTTGTTGTGCTTCCTGGATGCCTTCTCCGGCTATCACCAGATCAAGACGGCAGTAGAAGATGTAGAAAAGACGGCTTTCCTGACCCCGTGTGGAGTGTACTGCTATACATGCATGCCGTTCGGGCTGCGCAATGCATGTGCGATCTTTCAGCGGCTGATGCACATCGCCTTGGGTCGGCAGCTCGGGAGGAAGGCCGAGGCTTACATTGATGACATTGTGGTGAAGTCTCGGGAGGCAAAAACCCTGATACAGGACTTGGAGGAAACCTTCGCGAGCCTTAACGAAGTGGACCTACGGCTCAACCCGGAGAAGTGTGTGTTTGGAGTCAAGCTCCTGGGCTTCCTCGTATCCCACTGGGGCGTCGAGGCAAACCCAGAAAAGGTAAAAGCAGTCGAGGACATAAGCCCGAAGACCCTCAGAGAGATGCAAAAGCTCACTGGGCGCGTGACCGCACTAGGACGTTTCATCTCCAAGCTGGGGGAACGAGCGCTGCCCTTCTTCAAGCTGATGAAGAAGAAGGGCCCCTTTGAATGGACTGAAGAGGCCGACAAGGCGTTCCAGGATCTCAAAAGGTACTTAACTAGCCCTCTGGTGATGGTGGCTCCACGTCCTCAAGAGCCCCTGGTAGTCTACCTTGTGGCCACCGCCTACTCTGCCAGCGCAGCCCTGGTGGCTGTTAGGGAGGAGCGTAAGACCAAGGCCGCATTAACCGTCCGGGTCAAAACAAAGCAGGACCAAGAGGGCCTCACAGAGACCGTAACTGCAGCCGAGAAGGACCAGCCGTTGCAGGGAAGCACACCCAGGACAGAAGAGGACCCTCCTCTAAGCGACCAGCCGCTGGGGGCTCCATTGTCTCAGGAGGTGCCCCAGCCTCCGGAGGGCGCTAGCAGCGCCAGCACTCCCCACCTCGTCGAGCACCTTGTGTACTTCGTCAGCACGGTGTTGCGGGACGCGAGGTCGCGGTACCCCATGCCTCAGAAACTCCTCCTCGCTCTATTGGTAGCCTCGCGCAAGCTGCGGCACTATTTCCAAGGCCATCCCATCAAGGTCGTCTCAGCATATCCCTTGGAAAGGGTGCTCAGGAGGCCCAACTCAGCTGGAAGAGTCGTTGAGTGGAACATCGAGCTGCAAGCGTTTCAGATAGAATTCAGCAGAACCAGAGTCATCAAGGGGGCCGCGCTTGCGGACTTCGTGGCGGAGTGGGCAGAAGCGCCAGACCTTGAGGCTGGCGAGGATCGATCACTCTCCCAGGGAAGCGAGGCACCAGACGGTTGGGTCATGTACTTCGACGGGGCGTTCTCCCGACACGGCGCGGTGGCTGGTGCGATGCTCGTATCTCCCACTCAAGACAAGCTCTACTACGCCGTGCAACTCTGTTTCCAGCATGGAGAAAAGGTCTCCAACAACATAGCAAAATACGAAGGCCTGATAGCAGGCCTGAAAGCCGCAGTCGCCCTGGGGGTGAAGCGCCTCACCATCAAGGGTGATTCGGAGCTCCTGTCAACTTCTCCAACAAAGTATACAAGCCGAAGGACGAGCACATGGAAGCCTACCTCGCGGAAGTCCGCAGGATGGAGAAGCAGTTCTGGGGGCTGGAGTTGCAGCATGTGCCTCGCGGCACCAATCAAGAGGCTGATGACATCTCCAAAAGGGCATCCAGGCGGTACCTCAGGAGCCTGGCGTCTTCGAGGAGCGGCTCTTCAAGCCCTCGGCGATGCCATCACTGTCAAGCACGGCGCAGGCTCGGGAGGAGCTCCCCTAGCCACCTGCCTCGGGAGCCCCGGTCTGCGGCCCGACCTCAGGAGCGTGCCTGCTCCTGGCGCTGGAGCCTCAGGAAGGGTGTTGGATCACAGAGCTCAGGAGCTACCTGACATGAGGCACCTTGCCGGAAAAGGAGGAGGAAGTGGAGCGTGTGGTACGGCAGGCCATGGCATACTGCCTCAAGGATGGAGAGCTCTACCGGAGACGACCAAATGATGTGTCCTTACGTTGCATTTCCAGGGAGCAAGGGAAGGAGCTACTGGAAGGCATACACGGTGGAGACTGTGGGCATCACTCGTCATCACAGACTCTCGTTGGCAAGGCGTTCCGCAGCGGGTTCTATTGGCCCACGGCACTCAATGACGCTGTGGAACTGGTGAAAGCTTGCGAGGCCTGTCAGTTCCATGCCAAGAAGATCCATCAGCCGGCGGGAGGTCTGGGGACTGGATATCCTAGGTCCGTTCCCTCGGGCGCCAGGAGGCTATCGCTACCTCTACGTTGCCGTGGACAAGTTCACCAAGTGAGCTGAGGTGGAAGCTGTCCGCACCATCCCCGCAGGCTCCGCGGTCAAGTTCATCAAGGACCTCGTGAGCCGATTCGGGGTGCCGAACCGCATCATCACCGACAACGATTCGCAGTTCACCAGTAACCTCTTCAAAACATACTGTGCTAACCGTGGAACGCAGATATGCTACACTTCGGTGGCGCACCCGCGGAGCAACGGTCAGGCCGAGCGAGGCAACGCCGAGGTCCCGAGGGGCCTCAAAACGAGGACCTTCAAGAAGAAGCTAGAGGCCTGCAGAAGGGGCTGGTACGACGAGCTCCAGTCTGTGCTGTGGTCTATCTGCACAACCACAACCAAGCCGACTGGAGAGACCCCGTTCTTTCTGGTTTATGGAGCTGAAGCCGTTCTCCCTCACGAGGTCAGACATCATTCCGCATGGGTCCTGGCGTTCGACGAAGCACAACAGGACGCCATGCGGGGACGGATCTCATGTTGGGGGAGGAGCATCGCCGAGAAGCCGCACTGCGAGCAGCAAGGTACCAACAAGCACTGCGGCGATACCACTGCCGCAACATCCGCCCCAGGACTCTTGAGGTAGGGGATCTCATGCTCAGGCGGGTTCTCTCCAGGGAGGGATTGCACAAGCTCTCTCCCATGTGGGAGGGCCAGTTTAAGGTTGTTCATGTTTCCAGGCCTGACTCCGCACGCTTGGAGACCCAGGAGGGGGTGCCCATCCAGAACGCATGGAACATCCAACATCTCCGAAGATTTTACCCCTGAAAAAGGCCCGGTGCCTGTGAAGTAGCCGCGTTTTGGAAAAGGCCCGGTGCGTGTGAAGAAGGTGAATGCCTTTGAAGTAGCCGCGTTTTGGAAAAGGCCCGGTGCCTATGAAGAAGGCAAACGCCTATGAAGCTCTCTGCCCGTGACACCCTCACATAATAATGAGTGGGGCTGTACACGCCCTGGAGTCTTCGGAGAGCCGCCCTCGGGCCTCGGGGGCTCCTGCCCACGCCCAGTGGCAGCACTTAGCTCCGCCCTGGTGAGAAGAGGTTGAAGACCAGACTAGGTGCCGGACGCGGCTTCTTTCATTTGCTTGCCACAGTTGGCTTGTTTGTTTCTATTTGAAGTTTTTCTGAGGCAGTTATCCTTTCGAGCTCGCGACCCTTCGTCCATTTCACTTGTTTGTTTCATTTTCTCTCACGCGAAGTCTCACGAGGGAGGAACATGGGCACCCTCGCGAGTGTTTTTCTGCCCGGTGGTTTGGAACTTCCCTGTCTGAGTCCGCTCCGGGAGTACCCCTCCCATTCTGTGCCCCACGGGCATCGCGACACGATCATGGGGCTTCGGTTGGTTGTCCTCGCTACCAAGGCTGGAGACTACCCCTACTGACTAAACCCCGCAGGACACAAGGCGCACGACGAGCTCCTAGCCTCAGGACGCGAGGACCGCAACGAGCTTTCCCCCCAAGATAAGTGATTTCCACGCATAAACATGTAGAACGAAAACATAGCGCAGAAACAGTAGAAATAGTGCACCAATTAAACAACGACAGTTCAACACGCCCCGTGGGGCACCGAATTACATTCTTTTTGCGCAGGAGAGAAAGGAAAGCAAAAGGGGGCACGACTTGCCCGGCGCCAACTCTTGGCAAAGGCTCGTACTGCCTCTGGAGCTCAGCTGGATTTCGCCTCCCGCTTCATCGAAGCGCGGTGTCGGGCTGACCCGCTGCCCTCTCCCAGGCGAGCGCGGCGATGAGGGGGCTGGTCGCGACCGCCACTTGAGGAGCTGCCGTCCGAGGGGGAGTCACCAGAGCTTGGCGGGCCTCGAGCACCGCTGCTCGCGTGCCTCCCGCCACCTTCATCTTGACCAACGCCGGGGCTGGGCGCGCGGCCGCAGTCATCATCTTCGGGGCAGCATCCGGCGCGGTGGCCGTCTTCACCGAACACCCTCACGTAGAGGGTGGCATCACCGTCGAACTTAAAGTGTAGAGTGCAGCGTCGGCTCAGGCCGCACGCGCGGGCAAACGTTTGCCAGCCGCGGGTCAGGGCCGCCTCCCCGGAGGTGGAGACCTCCAGAGTAGCCCAGGAGGCCCTGCTGCAGCAACCATCTTCCTGAAGCCAAAGGCCGCCCAGGGCACCAGCCAGAAGTTCACCTATGAAGAAGCGGGGGAGCTGGAGCCAGGTGCCGGTCGGGTCCGCCGACCACACGATGAACTCCGGCAGCACCTCCATCGAGCGAAAGTGCGGCCTTGGGGGTCGCGCAGCCCTAGCGTACCTCTCGTTTGCAGCCGAACGCCCACCGCCGCGTAGAGGGCTGTTTCACGGCCACGGGAGGCCGCAGCGGGGGCAGTAGGGTGCTTGCGAGGGCGGCCCCGGCCACGCTTGGCCGGACGAGAGCCGGGCCCTTCTTGGCGAGCCTTTCCTTTCTCCGCGGTCGAGAACCTCTTCGGCGGGGCCATGGGGATGGCGAGCGGACAAGAAGGAGAAGGGGAGTAGCAAGAAGGGATGGACTGGAAGGGTTCACGCTGTTCCATACATATAGCCGAGGGAGGCCAACCACCGGCCACCACGATCACAGGTAATCAGGACCCGCTTTGTGTGCAGGGACTTGTCAAATCGTGCAGTTACCGAGGCGTCGTGGGGGAGCCAGGACGCCCATGTCCAATCGACCGCCACGCGGCGCCCAAGGCCGCAGGCTGATGGGGCCCGCGGCGCTTTGCACTTGCCCCTTTGCTTCTCTGCTAAGCCAAGTCCGGGCACGCCTTGGGCCCTGGGGCTACTGTCGGTGTTCTGGGAACGGGGGTACCCAAACTTTCTTGCCTGCGGCCTGCGGCGTGGCTCAGGGAGTGGCCCAGTACGGCCCATCTTCATCAACACATACTCAAGACCCTCGCAAGGGGCAAAGCCTCGCGGGGCGGACGACAGGAGGCTTCCTCGGGCACAACATCGTCAGGCTGACTTGCGAGGAGGCGGAGAGATCAAGGCGGGGTACCTCACGAGGTGCCCATGAAGCAAGCTATGACGACCGAGGCTAGGCAGGCGCCAGGCGGGCGCCGGCCTGCGCAGAGTCCTTGTTTCCTCTTTGGTGTAAAGGGGGCAAGCGCAGGCAAGAGTATCAAGCAAAGGCAACCATTTCGGTGCCACAAGACCAAGACCAGCAGGGCAGCAGGATGGAGGTCATCGTGGAGCCCAAGCCAGTGTCATCGTCAAGGTCTTTGGCAGGCAAGGACCGACTTTAGTCAGGATAAGTGTACTAGATGTTCCCCTTCAAAATGGCCAATTGTTGGCGCCCTTCCCGCTCAATATTTGGGAAGAGGCCCAGGGCCTCCCTTTATAAATAGAGCTAGCCACCGCAGAGAGAGGGAGGAGATTTTGGGTAGACTAGAGAGAGAGGAGATTTTGGGTAGACGAGAGAGAGAGGCGACTAAACTCACCCAAGCAGTTCATCACACCAGCCAAGAACAGCCCCTTGCGAGGCTTTTCTTCCTTGTACTATTCATCATCAGCCCTAGAGGCAATCCACCACACCACAAACTGGAGTAGGGTATTACACCACAATGGTGGCCTGAACCAGTATAAATCTCGCGTCCCTTGTGTTGTTCTTCGTGTAGTTGAGATCCTTGCGAGGCGACGAGACGTGGGTAGGCAGGAGGTGTGATCTCCGCATGCACCCCAGAGTTCGAACCTTGAGGGTCTGCCGGAACCCGAAATCCACAGCCCTAGATCAGATGTTTCGCCGCCGCAAGGCCTCTATATCCATGAGATCCAATCTAGACCCGTTCCGGCACACAGCCGGAGGGGGGAATTATCTCCGGTGGCCATCTTCATCACCCGGCGGCCACCACGATGAGGAGCGAGTAGCCCACCCTCGGGGCTGAGGATTTGTACTAGTAGCTATGTGTTTAATCTCTCTCTCTCTCTCTCTCGTGATCTATATCATGGGCTTTGTTAATATAGTCGGATCATATGATGTTTCTCCCCTCTATACTCTTGTTATGATGAATTGAATCTTTACCCTTCAAAGTTTTGTCTTGTCGGATTGAATATTTAGAGATAAGAACACATGATATATGTCTTGCAATATGAATACTTGAGGTGACAATGAGGTATCTTATTGATTCACTTGATATGTGTTATGGCATTCAACTCGCGGATTCCTGCGGTGATATTGGGGCAATCTATGCATAGGGGTTGATGCACGTTTTTCTCCGACGGAAACTTTGGGGTCTCTTTATAGTTCTTTGTGTGGATTGAGTATTATGAATATGAATTTGCTTTGGTGTTATTCTAGTACAAACTCTAGGATAGATCAAACAGAAAAAATAGCTTTGTGTTATTTTAGTACGAACTCTTGAATAGATCGAATGGAAATAATAGCTTTGAGGTGGTTTTGTGACCTACAAACAATTCCTATCTTTGGTTCTCCGCTAATAGGAACTCAGGAGTGATTCTTTATTGCACTTTGAGGGATAATCATATGATCCAACTATGTTAGCATTGTTGAGAGGTTGCACTAGCGAAAGTACAGACCCTAGGCCTCATTTTTAAGCATTGCAACACCGTTTTTGTGCCCGTTTACTATTTTCTACCTTGCTATTTTTATTTATTCAGATTATAAAACTATATTTCTGCCATCCATATTACACTTTTATCACCATCTTTTCGCTGAATTTGTGCACCTATATAATTTGCCATTGTGTTGGGTGTGTTGGGGACACAAGAGATTTCTTGTATTTGGTTGCAAGGTCGTGTGAGAGAGACCATCTTCATCCTACACCTGTCATGTATTGATAAACCTTAGGTCATCCACTTGAGGGAAAATTGCTACTATCCTACAAAACTCTGCGCTTAGAGACCCAACACCTGTCTACAACAATAAAGTTGCGTAGTAGACATCAAGCTCTTTTCTGACGCTGTTGCCGGGGAGGTGAGGAAACTGGCACTCACTCCAGCAATGAAGCTCTTTTCTGGCGCCATTGCCGGGGAGGTGAGTGCTTGAAGGTATATCTTTAGATCTTGCAACCGAATCTTTTATTTTCTTGTTTTATCACTAGTTTGGTTTATAAAACAAACTACAAAAAAATGGAATTAAGGTTGCATCATATTATTGATCATCTTTATAATATATTTCTTGAAAATGACGGATCGGAAAAGTGTGCTCAATTGTTAGAAGAAGAAGTCAATAAAATGTTTGGCACAAATTATTTGAATGATGAGCATGATTGCAATGTTGTTAGTATGAACTCTTTGAATATCCATGATGCTAATGATATGCAAAATCATAAGTTTGGGGGATGCTATGTTTGATGAACATGATATTTTTAGTCCCCCAAGTTTTGGTGAGAAAATTTACTATGATGAAAGCATGCCTCCTATTTATGATGATTATGGTAATGACGTGCATGCCATAAAGAATAATGATAACCATGAAACTTGTCATCATTATTTTAATTTTCAATTACATGATAGTTATTTTGTTGAATTTGCTCCCACTACTATTCATGAGAATAAATTTGCTTATGTGGAGAGTAACAAAATTTCTATGCTCATGCATCATGAAAAGAGTTCTTTATGTGATAGTTATATTCTTGATTTCATTCATTATGCTACTGAAAATTATTATGAGAGAGGAACATGTGCTTCGACATATTGCATTAATATGAAGTTTTCTCTTGATGTGTTGAAAATCTTGAAGTTTTGCTTGTTATACCTTCCTATGCTAGTTGATTCTTGTTCCCATAAATTGTTTGATGACAAAATCCTTATGCATAGGAAGTGTGTTAGACTTAAATGTGCTTTCCATGTGCTTCATGATGCTCTTGCTATGTTTCAATTCATATCTTTTATGCGAGCATCATTGAAATCATCATGCCTAGCTTAAAAGGCATTAAAGAAAAGTGCTTGTTGGGAGACAACCTAACACTTTTACCTACTATTCTTGTGTCTTCACATGATTAAGCTACTTTAGTAATAATGTTTTATTGATTTTTTTCAATAGAGTGCCAAGTAAAGCCTTTGGGATCATGTTGGGTGATAGTTGATTTGATCTTGCTGAAAAACAGAAACTCTTGCGCTCACGAAAATATCTCTCATTTTTAACAGAAGGGTTCTTTTGAGTTGATTATTTTTGCAGAATATTAATATACAAATTATTCACGTGGTCCAATTTTTCATAATTTTTTGGACTAGCAGAAGTATGGTTTGAGTACTGATTACTACAGACTATTCTGTTTTTGACAGATTCTGTTTTCAATGCATAGTTTGCTTGTTTCCTTGTTTCTATGGCTTATATTGCTCAATATAAATTGTGGAAATGATATGCTACAGTAGGAATTGTGTAGAAATAATTATGAATCTCGTCTTTGACAGTACCAAAAGTGAAATGGTTTGCTCTTTATCATACTAACCTATCTCACAAGGTTCCGTTAAGTTTTGTGTGATTGAAGTTTTCAAGTTTTGGGTGAGATGTCGATATGAGGAGAATACAGAGTGACAAGACCCTAAGATTGGGGATGCCCAAGGCACCCCCAAGATAATATTCAATGAAGATCCAAGAAACTAAGCTTGGGGATGCCCCGGATGGCATCCCCTCTTTCGTCTACAACATTATCGGTAACCTCACTTGGAGCTATGTTTCCATTCGTCACATGATATGTGTTTTTCTTGGAACATGAATTTATTTTGTTCGGATTTGCTTGATGTTATTTAGAAGAATGTGTTGCATCTTTTATTTCAATAAAATTGGCAATGCTAGCCTATGCCATGCTTATTTTGCAAGTTTACATGTTGCCGTTTCAAAACAGAAGGTTTATCGCTGTTGCAAAAATTCCCTAGAAAAGTCAGAATATGATAACATGTTGAAACTTTTTGCAAAATAAGCTATGATAAATTTCCTACAGTGTGTAGTTTGTTTTATAATTTTTGGCGTTAGGGATGTAGGATGAATCTTGCATCCTTTATAGAATGTACTGGTTTGGCAGATTGCTGTTATATTTGCATTGTTTGCATATGTTTGCTTGTTTAATGATTCTATTTGAGGATAGGAGTATTAAACATGCAGGGGAATTTAGTATGAAATGTTGAATAATAATTTTAGTGATTTGTTATAGTAGAGAATGATAAGGTTTTGCATTGATTTATACTAACTTCTCTCACGAGTTCTTGTTGAGTTTTGTGTGGATGAAGTTTTGAGATTTAGGAAAACCGTGATATGAGAGGAATTGAGGAGACACAAAGCTCAAGCTTGGGGATGCCCAAGGCATACCAAGCTAATAGTCCAAGAAGTCTCAAGCATCTAAGCTTGGGGATGCCCCGGTAGGCATCCCACCTTTCTTCTTCAACAATTATCGGTTAGTATCGGTTGAGCCTAAGTTTTTGCTCCTACACATGAGTTGTGGTATTCTTGAAATGTCATTTTATTTTTATTTTTCTTGCTGTTTTAATAAAATACTTAGACCCGAAAGTTTGTAAATAAAATGGAGTCCTCAAATAGGAGGCTAGGTAAGCGGCATTCACATCCCATCAATGAAGCTCTTCTCTATGGATTGCTCTTGTGCTTCACTTATATGCTATGAGTAAATTGTTGAATAAATTGAATGTCATGAAGTTGAAATCATATCATGCCTAGTGGTAGCTTCACATTGGGTTTATAAAATGAAATCTTTTGAGGCTTGACAATCACAATATTGGTCATACAAGCAATTCACGAATAATTAGTATAAGGAAGAGAACTTTCACATGCAAATACACTATCTGGGAAATCTTTTGTGATTGTGAGCCCCCATCAAAATATTATGTGCCAAAATTGTTAACGTTGGACAAGGAAGACAACGTAATGATTTATGTTTGCTCATATTCACATAGAAGTCATATTGTCATAGCTCCTTTAACATGTGGTGCTTGCCCCCCATCATTGCTAGCCAAAAATTCCGCACCAAGTAGAGATACTACTTGTGCATACAAAACCCCTTAAACCCAAATCTTGTTTTGAGAGTCCACCATACCTAACTAAGTATTGAGCAAGATCCTTCAAGTAAGTTGTCATCGGTGCAAAAAGGCAATAAAAATTGCTTCTAAAAGTGTTAGATCATTTAGTGTAAGAGAGAACCGAATGTTTTATGTACTTGTGATGGCAAAGAATAAAAGCGACGGACTGCATAATAAAGGTTTCTATCATAAGGGGCAATATAACGTGACATTCTTTTGCACTAAGGGATTAAGCATACAAACAAATAAGCGCATGACAACCTGTGCTTCCCTCTATGAAGGGCCTATCTTTTACTTTTCAGTATTTACTTTTATGCAAAGAGTCAAAGTTTTTCTCTCTATTCCTTTTTATTTTTCTCTTTTGGCAAGCATCATGTGGTGAGGAAATATCTAGGCACATATGTCCAGTTGAATATGGGTAGCATGAGTTATTAGTTGACATCACCCAAAGGTGAATAGGTTGGGAGGCGAAATTATACGCCCCTATCTTTCTATGTGTCCGGTTGAAATGTTTTGCTCATGTGTATGCAGTGACTGTTAGCAATCATAGAAGGCTATAAGATGGTTGAGTATGTGTAGCTCTTACTGAGACTCTGTTGAATAAGTTGAATTGCAATTGCTTGGTGACTGAGAATGTAGGTTGTTCAGTTTCAAGAGAGTTCATTATGTGAACCTTAACATGTGAATTGCTTGCTACTATAACATGCGAAGTTTTATAGGAAAGAATTGATGTTATGATGCTAGAAAAAGTGATTGAAATTATCATTGATCAAACTTCTGCACTTTGCTAGCATTCACACTTCATAAATTATTTCTTTTATCATTTACGCACTCGAAGATGAGTAGGAATTAAGCTTGGGGATGCTGATACGTCTCCAACGTATCAATAATTTATGAAGTATTCATGCCATTATATTATCATTCTTGGATGTTTTACAATCATTTTATAGCAAATTTATATCATTTTTTGGGACTAACCTATTGACCCAGTTTCCAGTGCCAGTTGCTATTTTTTGCTTGTTTCTTACATCACAGGAAATAAATATCAAACGGAGTCCAAACACCGCGTAACTTTTTGGAGATTTTTTCTGGACCAGAAGGAACCCAATGGGCCTGAGCTGCACCTGGGGGGTGCCCCAAGGGGGGCACAACCCACCAGGGCACACCAGGCCCCCCTGGCGCGCCTAGGTGGGTTGTGCCCACCTCGGTGGCCTCCCGTACCCCTTCTGTGCACTATAATTCCCAAATATTCTGAAACCCTTTGGGGTAGCCCTAGATCAGAAGTTCCGCTGCCCCAAGGCCTATGTATCCACGGGATCCAATCTAGACCCCATTCCGGTACCCTGTCGGAGGGGCGAATCATCTCCGGTGGCCATCTTCATCATCCCCGCGGCCACCATGATGAGGAGGGAGTAGTCCACCCTCGGAGCTAAGGGTTTGTACCAGTAGCTATGTGTTTGATCTCTCTCTCTCTCGTGATCTATATCATGGGCTTTTTTAATATAGTCGGATCATATGATGTTTCTCCCCTCTATACTCTTGTTATGATGAATTAAATGTTTACCCTTCAAAGTTTTGTCTTGTCGGATTAAATATTCAAAGATGAGAACACATGATATATGTCTTGCAACATGAATACTTGAGGTGACAATGAGGTATCATATTGATTCACTTGATATGTGTTATGGCATTCAACTCACGGATTCCCGCGGTGATATTGGGGTAATCTATGCATAGGGGTTGATGCACGTTTTTCTCCGACGGAAACTATGGGGTCTCTTTATAGTTCTTTGTGTGGATTGAGTATTATGAATATGAATTTGCTTTGGTGTTATTCTAGTATGAACTCTAGGATAGATCGAACTGAACAAATAGCTTCGTATTATTTTAGTATGAACTCTTGAACAGATCGAATGGAAAGAATAGCTTTGAGGTGGTTTTGTGACCTACAAACAATTCCTATCTTTTGTTCTCCGCTAATAGGAAGTTGGGAGTGATTCTTTATTGCACTTGGAGGGATAATCATATGATCCAACTATGTTAGCATTGTTGAGAGGTTGCAGTAACGAAAGTACGGACCCTAGGCCTCATTTTTAAGCATTGCAACACTGTTTTTGTGCCCGTTTACTATTTTCTATATTCCTTTTATTTATTTATTCAGATTATAAAAATATATTTCTACCATCCATATTACACTTTTATCACCATCTCTTCGCCGAACTAGTGCACCTATACAATTTTCCATTGTATTGGGTTTGTTGGGGACACAAGAGATTTCTTGTATTTGGTTGCAGGGTCGTTTGAGAGAGACCATCTTCATCCTACACCTCTCAAGGATTAATAAACCTTAGGTCATCCACTTGAGATAAAGTTGCTACTGTCCTACAAAACTCTGCGCTTGGAGGCCAAACACGTGTCTACAAGAATAAAGTTGCGTAGTAGACATTAGTCTCCGCTCGTGACACTCTCACGTAATAATGAGTTGGGTCCCCGAAGTCTCCTGAGCGTCGCCCTCGGGCCTCACGGGGGCTCCCACCCACGTCCTAGTTGCAGCACTTAGCTTCGTGCTGGTGAGAAGACTAGCATAGGTGCTAGACGCGGCTGTTCTTTTCCTTGCTTTCTGTATCTGATTTGCAACTTCTTGAATGGAATTTGGAATTTCAGCGTCTCTTTTTGAGGGTTGGGAATTTTTTCTTCTCCTTGCCTCGTTCTTTCTCTCAGGCCTTGCCTCAGGAGGAGTGGCAATTTCCTGTCGCTCCTCCTCATGCGTCCCACGTGTGGGGGCTAGGGCAGGTGTGTGCGCTTCGGGCTTGCCCGCAAACACACCTCGCCAGAGCCTTAGTCCCTGGCCTTGTGGCATATCCGTCCTCTCGAACGAGCTCATAGGCACTGCGCCTCCGGGCTTTCCGGTCCTACAGCTGCAAGGGCCCCCGTGAGGCCTGGCGACCCTGGGTCACCTCTCGGCCGGGAGCGCTCCCGTGGCATGGAAGTTCATCAAAGGAACCCTAAGCTAAGTTATCCCAATCACAATCGTTGGCAACACAGATATCAGGAGGCAACATAGAAACAATAACATAACAGCGCAAGCGCCATAGTCCATTACATGCCCTAGTAGGCCCCCTACTTCTTCTTTTTTTCAGCAGAAAAAAGGAACAAAAGCAAGTACGCGGTGGCGACAGCTCCTGGGGCCCGGCCCTAGCGGTGCTCGGGCTCACCCAGAGTCCTCCTACCGCTTCACCGGGGCATGGCAGCGACGTAGCTCGTCTCCCCTCCCAGTCCGAGCTCGGTGGCTCGTCGGAGTCATTGTCGCTAGAGCTTTCCACGGAGGAAGAGCCACCGCTGCTGGAGGTAGCACGACCATTGTCAAGGGCGAGTTCATCACCGACGATGATGCCGCCCCTCCGTCTGCCGTCATCATCACCATCGTCGTCGTTGTCACTCTCCCGGCAGCACCCTACGCGCGGGCCGTCGTCCCCGAAGATCCTCACCTAGAGGGTCATGACGCCATCGTACCTGAAGTGGAGGGTGCACCTCCCGTGCAGGTCCCGTGCACGGGCAAACGAATGCCACCCGCGGTTCAGGAACCACATTGCCGGCAACCGTGACCTCAGCCTTGCTGTACCAGCCATCGGCCTGAAGCCAGAAGCCACCAGCTCCCCCGGCCGGCAGCACGCTCGCGAAGTTGCGCGGTAGCCGGAGCCACGCGCCTGCGGGCCTCTCCATCCACACCATGAACTCCGGGGGAGTGTCGGCTGAGTGGGACCGTGGCCGTGGCGGCCAGATGGCCACCACGCGCCTCACCTCGTTATAGAGGCTTCCCTGCCCACGGCGGCTTCCGCCACAGGAGGACGTGCCCCAAAGACCACGGGAGGTAGCACCAGCCTTTCAGGCAGGACGCCCACGCCCGCGGGGAGCCGTTGCCGGTGTTGCAGCATACTTGCGGGGGGCGTCCGCGGCCCCTCTTGGGCGGAGGGAGTCCGGTCCCTCCTCGGGGGCCTTTCCTTTCTCCGCGGTGGAGAACCTCCTCATCGGTGCCATGGATGCTCTTGCGAGGCGATGGAGCAGGAAGAAGGAGAAGCAAGGGGCGAGAAGACATGGATGGACAGGGGGCTCTGCCCCTCCCCCCATTTATAGCCCAAGGGAGGTCAATGGTCGATTTCCCATGATCTAGAGCACTGATGGGTTCCTCTGCATGCAGCAGGTGATTATCAAGTCGGACGGTTGCCGAGGTAGCATGGGGAAGTGGAGATGCCTACGTCCCATCAAGAGCCAGGCGTCGACTCGGTCCGCAAGCGATTGGGGTCCGCGGTGCTCCGCACTTGCCCTTTGGCTTTGCCTTGAAGCCAAGTGCGAGCGCGCCTTGGGCCCGGGGTCTACTGTCGGCATTCTGTGAACCAGGGTACCCAGACTTGCCTGCCTGCAGCCCACGGCGTGGCCCCATCGACGGCCTAGTACGACCCATCTTCAGCCACGACAAGACAAGACCCTTACGAGGGGCCAAGCCTCGCGAGGCGGACGATGTCAAGACCTCTTGAAGGAGTGGCCTCCCCAGGCGACCTCTTGAGGAGCGGAGATTTCTATGAAAGCACTCACCTCATGAGGCTAAGGTGGCGCCAGCCATGACGACCAAGGCCAGGTGCACGCCAGCGGGCGCAGAGCGACAAGTTTCCTCTTTGGTTCCAAGGAGGCAAGCGCAGGTGCAGACTCCCAAGGAATCAACCAAAGGATGCCAAATGCGTGCAACGAGAGCATGACCACCAGAACGACAGAATGGATGTCATCGTCGAGCCCACCACAACGTCATGATTAGAAGCTTTGCATGCAAAGACCACCTTTCCTTAGTATAAGATGTACTAATTGTCCCCTTTCAAAATTGGCCAATGTGGGATCCCTTCCTACCTAAGTTTTGGGGGAAGAGGACCGAGGCCACTATAAATATAGCCGAACCACCACCATAGAAAGGATCGGACCCCTGGAGACCAAACCCCTAGAGCTCATCACAAGAACAAGCCTCCTAAGGCTGTTCTTCCCCTTGTACTAGTTCAGCCTCAGCCGCCGCGTGGCTATTCTACCACAAAGCAGGAGTAGGGTTTTACACCACAAGGTTGCCCGAACCCGAGTAAGCTGCCGAGTCTATTTCCTTCCTCTTCATCGAGCTAGGTCATGAGAGCAGCGAGTCGATTGGCTAGAGAGGTTAAGTTCTTCGCACATGCCCCGGAGTTCAAACCTTCCTTAGGTCTGTGGAGCCCGGAATCTGATAGAACTCAACCTCTCTAGCCAACCAACTCGTCGTTCTCACGGCCTAGCTCGATGAACGGGAAATTAAAGATACACAGAAGTTTAACCAGGTTTGAGCCACCTTGCGGTGTATAACCCTACTCCTGATTTATGGTGGATTAGCCTCGTGAGGGGCTGAGGATTAACTAGTATAGGGGGAAGAACAATCTCAGGAGGTCTATTCTTATGTGGATGTGAGATAGTGAGGGTTTTGGTTAGGTCCCGGATCTTCCCCCTCCTATGGAGGTGGCTAAGCTATATATATAGTGGCCTTGGTCCTCTTCCTCTGAAGGAAGGCGGGAAGGGATCCCATAGTGGCCAATTTTGATGGGGGACAAGTAGTACATCTTATCCTGACAAAAGGCAGTCTTCGCCTGCAAAGCTTCTGGTCGTGACGCCGTGGTGGGCTCGCAATGACAACTGTCCCGCCGTCCTTGCGGTCTTGGTCTTGTTGCATGGGAATGCAAACCTTTGGCTGATTCCTTGGGACTCTGCGCCTGCACTTGCGTCCTTAGCACCAAAGAGGAAACCGGCTACTCTACGCCCACTGGCGCCTGCCTGGCCTTGGTCGTCATGGCTTGCGTCACCCAAGCCTCATCAGATGGGCACTTGCATAGGAATCTCCGCTCTTCAGGAGCCAGCCTGAGGAGGCCGCTCCCTCCGGAGGTCATGGCATGGTCTGCCTCACGAGGCTTGGCCCCTCACGAGGGTCTTGTCTTGAGGGTGCTAAAGATGGGTCGTACCAGGCCATCGATGGAGCCATGCCATGGGCCACAGGCAGGAAAGTCTGGGTACCTGGTTCCTAGAACACCCTCAGCCTCCTGAGGAGCTGAGATTTCTATGCAGGTACCCAACCTCACGAGGCTGCGATGACACAAGCCATGACGACCAAGGCCAGGCGGGCGCCAGCAGGCGTAGAGGAGGCAGTTTCCTCTTTGGTGCTAAGGAGGCAAGGAAAGGCATGGGTTCTCGAGGAATCTGGCAAAGGTTTCCATTTCAGTGCAAAAAGACCAAGACCACCAGCACGACATGACATATGTCATCGCCGAGCCCACCACTGCATCACGACTAGAAGCATTGCAGGCAAATACCACCTTTCGTCAAGATAAGATGTATCATTGTCCCCTTTCAAATTGACCATTGTGGGATCACTTCCCGCCTATGTTTTGGGGGAAGAGGACCGAGACCACTATAAGTATAGGTTAGCCACCACCATAGAGGGGGATCGGATCATTTCCACCCTCACCAGAGTATCCCTCGTGAGGTTGTTCATCCCTTGTACTAGTTCATCCACAGCCCCTCGTGAGGCCAATCCATCACAAAGCAGGAGTAGGGTCTTACACCGCAAGGTGGCCCGAACTTGGGTAAACTGTCGTGTCCATCTTTTTGCTTGATTGTGTGAATCAAGCTAGGCCATATGGCGACAAGCTGGTTGGCTAGAGGGGTTAGTTCTTCATACACGCCCCAGAGTTCAAACCTTTCTTGGGTCTGTGGAGCCCGGAATCTGACAACACATCTTCATGCAACACCATGACGACCTCGGTAGCAAGATCTGTTTTGCATTAGTTGCTCATCCAAGGAGTAACGGACAGACGGAAAGAGGAGATGATGGAGTGTTGCACAGTCTCAAGAAGAGAACTTTTGAGGAGTTGCATAAGTGTGGAAGATGCTGGATTGATGAGTCGCTAGTGGTTCTTTGGTCAATCAAAACGACACCAAATCAAGCCACTAGACAGACACTTTTCTCCCTAGCCTATGGGGGCAGAAGCAGTGCTTCCCACGGAACTCGTATACGGGTCACCTCAAGTGCTTGCTTTTGATGTGCTTGAGCAAGAGCAGCTACGTCAAGATGATGCCATGCTCTTTGAGGAAGATCGTCTCCGGGCTACTGTACATGCTACACATTACCAACAAGCCTTGCGCCGCTCTCACAGTCGCAAGGTTAACGCCAAGAGCCTTGAGGAAGGCGACCTTGTTCTTTGGCGAGTTTAGTCCACCAAGGATTTCAACAAGTTAAAGCCGAAGTGGGAAGGCCCTAACCTGGTGGTACGAGTCACTAGGCCTCGTGCAGTCCGCCTAGAGACTGAAGATGGCACTCTAGTGCATAACTTATGGAATATTGAGCATCTTCACAAGTTCTACCCATAAGGCATGGGTTGCTGGGCTGCTTCGCAACCACCTTTTGTACATGTTTGCTAGCAAAGCACGTAATCCTTCGTACGAAGATAGGCGTAGACCCTTTGCATAAGTAAAATAAAGCTAAGTATTTCACAACTCTTGTCAATTCACATGTTTAATTATATGTGTTTCTCTGTGGTGTTGTGATATGCTTGCCTGGTATGGATGATTAACGAAGCGTTAGAAGTACAACAAAGAGAACCTTAGTTGATTTTTTTTCAAACAAATATCTTTGTTGTAGAGCTATCTTCCTGGAATGTTTTTGGATTTTGTATGGAAAACGTGCACGCCAGGGAACCTTGACGTGATTAGCTGCGCTCTTATTTTGTTTCGAGTCCACTAAATAATATAAGCAGCTACACCGAGAACACCAAGACCTTGCGAGCAGTGGTACTTCTAGCAGGCTGCTTAGGATCGGTTCCTCAGTGCTCCAGGCAAGTGGGCACACCAACAAGTTTCCAAACAGCATAGGGAATAAAAACATGCAAAAACAGAATCGAACAAGGAAAATAGCACACATTCATCAAACATAATAGATAGTAGATATTCATTCAGAAGTGCCCGATACTATTTTTTCTTAACAGTTCCCCGTAGGGTTACATTGGGCACAGTATAAGAGAAAAATAAAATAACTTGACCGAGGCACGATTCATCGTCCAGAATCAACAATAGTACTATCTGTACTTAGTCAGAATCACTATCCTCGATCTTGACGCTTGGGGAGCCCTTGTCATTTTCACTTTCGCTGGAGGAATCAGCATTGCTGCTGCTTGAGCTCCCCGCGCAACACTGCAGGCAAGCGTCGGAAGCCCCGAAGAACTTCACGAAGAGCACGTCAGATCCAACCATCCTGAAGTGGAGAACATAACACTGACCTAAGCTGCGAGCACGGATGAACGTTTTCCATCCCCACGGATGACCTAAGCTGCCATTGGGAGAAGTCTCAAACGCCACACAAACGGGGCCGTTGCACCAGTCATCCACCCGCAGCCACAGGCCAGATAGATGACTGTCTTCCATCGCCCTGGCGGAAGGATTTGGGAGATACAACCAGCTGTGTGGCCGATGGCGCAGCTCCACGACGAATTCATGTGTCATATCCTCTGTATGGCCCTCTGCCTAGGATGGAGTAGCATGGGGAAAAATGACGAGCGCTCCACCATGGCTACTCCGACCCCGGACGCCACGTTTTCCGCGGCTGTGGACCACTGCCCTTCCTCATGCGCTGGAGCCAACCTCTGCGGCCGTGGCCAGGGTGCACATATGGTTCTGAGTAGAAGCCCTTGCTGCAACGGCAGATGCACGAGCTCGACCTGTTCCCCCTACCATCGTGGTAGTGCTCTTGGAAGAACAGGGAGAGGGAAGAGGAAGAAAGAAGAGAGAGACAGTTCGACTAGAATGAGAAGAGGCAAATGAGCAACGCCCTCCGTGGTACTCTCTCTATGGGGAAGGTGCGGGGCCTAGCTCTTTATTTTTTGAAACGACGACTCATGGTCAGGAGCACTATGCCAGCGGCTGCCCTGTTTCGCCAATCCCACATCTTGCATGTAGTACGCGTGATGGGAGGGCGTAGTAAAAGAGAAGATTATGACAGACTTGGCAGTTATTCCCTACCACGCGTGCATGTGCATTGTTTGGGCCTAGCCCAAGGACACGTCACATGCGTGTGTGGCCGGGGCCCGGGGGCTCCTGTCGGTGTATTAAGAACTGGGTCCTGAATACACCAGACTTATTTATAGGTTGTAGTAGCCTTCCCGACAGCATGGCTTGCTGAAGGATAGCCAAAGCCAAACTCAATATTAGATTATAAAAGCAAAGAAGATCTCAGATGATGGAGATCAAAAATGTTGAAGACACAACTCGAGGACCCGGCAAGATACTTGCCAGGAGGACATCTCAAGATTCAAGCCGGCAAGCTCCGAGCCCGGCAGGTACCTCCACTACCTTTCCACCACTCCACCTCATCGATCAGGTTGTCACTTATCGATTAGGTGTCAAGCGGGCAGGTAGTTAGGTGAGGTTGCCTGGGCATGTGATAGCTCACTGCCGAAGATGCAACTTTGGTGACACCTATCCAAATGATGTGTCAAAGGATAAGCTAGGTGGGAAAACGACACACAAGGAGAGACCAGCCTTGCCGGAGAGCTCTATCCACAAGGCACCTCAGGATGCATTAAATACATTTGTCCTAACCCGTTAGAGTTAGGTATTTGGCACTGTAGCCACTATTCATAGTGTATTTTTACCATTTTGCCATTGTAGTGACCCCTTAGTATATAAAAGGAGGCACGTGGCTACCTTAACAAAGGTCGAAACCCTGTCCATTTGCATGCGTAGCTGCGATTCCCGAGCACCTTGTTGGACGTGCACTCCTTGTTACTAGATACATACACATCCAATACACAAAGCAGGAGTAGGGTTTTACGCTTCACAGTGGCCCGAACCTGGGTAAACTGTGTGTTTCCTGCTGGTTCTTCTCTTTGTGCACGTCGATCCCTCTAGTCAAACCACAAAGGGATCGCCATGATCCCATAGATGGCCGTACGCACGGCAATCGCCATTTACTATGTGTACATGAATTGTTCTTTTATGACATGTCGAAACATAGGAAGAGAGTTAGACTCCGTTGTTATGTGATATAGGTTTTTTTGTGCTCACTACTAAATATAAATCATTGTTAATTAAAATTGGCTTTGAAATACCTTGGGATCCGGGTGGATCAACTACTTGAGCGTATGCCTAGCTTCATGGTTTTATAGAAAGAGCTGCCTGGCAGACAACTCAAAAAATTTGGAGAGTCATTTTATTCTACTTCGTGCTTTTAAAAAGTTTTAAAAAATATGGAGGGGAACCTAAAAAAACTTCCAAAAAGAAAAGTGAAAGTGGGAAAGACGAGCACTGTTGAAGTGGGAGCATGCCTTGAACTTTGTTCATGCCTATGGAAACTTTATAAATCTTGAATTACAGAAACTGTTCACATTGTTTCTAAAAATAATGTGCCAAGATTTACCTGTAGGGTGTTTAAATTCCTTGTCTGATGTGTGCTATGTAAAAACAGAAACTTTTTCCGTAGTGTTTATATTTTGATAATTTACTAGAACTTGCAAAATTCTAAAATTTCAAAAGTGCTGCTATGCGAATTATTTATCGCATCCTATTTTTTCAGAATTTTTGGTGTTACAGAAGTATATGTTTCATCTGCATCTTTACAGACTGTCTTGTTTTCGCAGGTTACTGTTATAGTTCCGTTATTTGCTTATGTTTGAAATCTTGTTGAGCCCCATTGATTTGGGAGCCATAGAATTGTAATAACATATCGTGGGTAATGTTTGATTACAATTATACAATAATGTTACAGCAAGACATGATGGGATTTGATGTTATATATATTAACCCCTCTAATTAAAAAAAGTTTGGTTAAGTTTTGTGTGGACGAAGTGTTCGAAGACCGAGGAGTTATACATATGAGAATAATAAGGAGAGGCAAGAGTTCAAGCTTGGGGATTCCCAATGCCCAACAAGTAAATATTCAAGGAGACTCAAGCATCTAAGCTTAGGGATGCCCCACAAGGCATCCCATATTTCTTCTTTGACAATTATCGGTATGACTCGGTTTTTGTTTTGTTCACATGATATGCATTAATTCTTGGAGCGTATGTTGTGTTTATTTTTCCCTTTTTCTTTTATGCACCATGCTAGTATGAGATAATCCTTGGTTAATTTATAGAATTCTCTTTGCACTTCACTAATATCATTTGAGTATGGCTTTATAGAATGCTTCATGTGCTTCAATTATACCATTTGAAGTTTGGATGCTCGTTTCTCTACATTTCGAAAACCGCTATTTGTAGAATGCTCTTCTGGTTCACTTATATTTATTAGAGTGTGGTATTTTGTACGAAGAATTAAACTCTCATGCTTCACTTATATCTATTTAGAGATTTAAACAGGAATTGTTCATTCACATGGTTAGTCATAAAAACCTATATAAGACATGTAGATCACTGAATATGATAAGTTTGATTCCCTACAATAGTTTTGCGATAATAAGATGGTAATATGTGGGTCTACTAGTGGACGATTGTGGTTTAGTAAAAATACCGATATTAAATTTTGTGATGCCTGAAGCATGCACGTATAGCCTCTAGTTTTGCGATGAAGTTGGAGCATGAATTATTATTGAGTGTCTACCTTATGAGTGGCGGTCGGGGATGAGCAATAGTTTTTTCCTCCCAATCTACCCCCTAGGGGCATGCAAGTAGTACTTTGCTTGGAGGGCTAATAAACTTTCACAGTAAGTATATCAGTTCTCTACGTCTAATATGATTCCATGGATTATACACACTCTCATCCTTCTACATATTGCTAGCCTCTTCGGTACCATCCATTGCTCTTTCTCACCTCGAGAGTTGGTGCAAACTTTACCGGTGCATCCAAATCCTGCGATATGATACACTCTATCACACATACCCCTCCTTATATCTTCCTCAAAACAGCCACCATACCTACCTATTATGGCATTTCCATAGCCATTCCAAGATATATTGCCATGCATCTTCCACCATTCCATCTCATGACATGCATGTTCATCGTAACATTGCTTTCAATGATCATATAGAGCTGACATGATATTCGTTCCAAATCACAGTTCATCATTGTTATACATGTTACGCTAGATCGTATCGCATCGTGGTACACTACCAGTGGCATTGATATAGAGTCATCTTGTTTCGGTTTTATCGACATGTAATATCGAGTTGTAAGTAAATAAAAGTCTGATGATCATCATTATTAGGGCATTGTCCTAGTGAGGAAAATGGATGATGGAGACAATGATTCCCCCACAAGTCGGGATGAGTCTCCGGACTTCACAAGAAAACAGGCCAAAAGGGCCCAACAAAAAATTGAGTGTAAGAGAGTGTCACACCCTGCATTTTGTAACATGTCATTCGCAATAATAAAGCATGAAAATTTGGACCAACAAAAACTTTTGCATTATTTGGCTTGTTATTTGGAGTTGGTTTTCTCTCTGTGGATTATCAAGTGCTCTTTAAAGTCAACACAACTCCACCTTATATACTTCATCTCCTTGCCCCAAACCTCTGCCCAATGATCATGCCAAGTGTATAGTGCAATATAGTATTTTCTTACAAAAATAATTTGGCCAAATAGTATTTTCAAGAATTAGTTTTCCAAAAACCCCTGAATTGAGGTTTGCACTGCAAGTGCTTGATTTGGGGTATGAAAAATATTTCAAAGAGTATATTTGAAACCTATTAGATATAGGACTCCCATAAACCACAAAAAAATAATTTTAAAAGTAATTTTCCTATTTTATTTAAAGGCTTTTTCTTAAGGCCAGAAATGGTCGTTAATAGGTTAAAATAAGTTGTTTGTTTCAAAAATATTTGAGAAAAAGCAGGGGAACTTAGTGGACATATATTTTCCATATATAAGGGTTTCAACACATGGTCATGTTCAAAATATTGGGCAAAACCCTCCAAAACCATTTCTGTCCATTTCAAGTATTTGAAATATTTCTACAAGAAATATTTTCCAATAAATCCAAGGAAAATCCAGCAAGTCACAAATGCATATTGTGATCACCTTGCAAGGACTCATCTCAATTAAGGTCATTTTGGTTCACCAAAATGCCCCAAAACCATCTATGACCAGAATCAAATTTGAACAACTTTGTACTACCAACTTTCTCTCCTTGACCCCAACTTTTATGAGCATGTTCACATGACCAAATGAGGCCACTACACCAAGTGGTGCATCAAGGGGAAGTGATTTGCTCAACAAGATCTACACAAGTTCATTTCTGCTAGTTTCTAGGGTTTGCCAAAGTTACATTAGCAAGCTCTTCCAAATGACCTCATCTTCCTTCTACCCTGTCATTTTGTCATGACAAACACCCCTGCTAAGTGGCACAAGAAGTAAATTAGTGCAAGTACCCCAAAATCATATCAAACACCTTCTGCATGTTAACTAAAAACCCTGTTTGGGCCTCTTCCACTAATCTCCATGAGCTCTACTTTTTACCACAACCCATCCTAGTCCCCCTCTAGCACCTGGATGCTTTTATTCCCGAGAAAGCAATGATAAAGGGGGGAGAACCCCATTTTTCTTCTCTAGACAGTGGATTCCTCCCTCTCTCTTAGCCCCCTTTCCCTCCATTCCCTCTCTAACAGCCACCCAAACCGATCCCGTGGGCGCCCGTAGGCCGCGCCTATGGTGGACCTCGGCCAGCCTATATAAGGCGACCCCGAGCCCCTCTCTCTCTTCCTGTCGCTCTCTCTTACTCCCAATCTACCTCCCGCTCCACCCATTCGACCCCAGAGAAGCCCGAGCTCGAGATTGAGCTCGAGCTCCGCCGCCTCGGGTCGTCGGTGTCCACATGGTACAGGCCTCCTCCGGCCCCGTTCTCTCTCGATCTGGAACGGCACGACATCACTGACCCTTTCCCCTCTCTTCCCCGCTCTTTTTGCAGCCGGAAATGACCAGAACCACCGACGCCAGAAGAACCTCCACCACATGACCTCATCGCCGGCGAACCAGGCTGCTCCGGCGACCACCTCCACCACCCACCGAATGGCGACGCCCCCTGAGTCCAACGGTGCCTCCTGCTCGACCTGCCATGCCCTGTAGCGTCACCGGTGAGCTCGCCGACCCCTCTGCCGCGAGGTTAGATATGACAGGTGGAGCCCACCTGTCATCCTCTCCTCTCCCTATCCCCCGCTCTCTCGCTCTCTCTGACGCTGGGCCCCGCCCGTCAGGTTTAAATTCTGTTGCGCGTGCCGCCCCGGCTCGCCTGGGCCTGCTACACTGCAGCTGTTCTGCCCCAGCAGGCAAAGTGCCCGTTCTCTTTTTCTTTTTCTGGCTCTTTTCGAAAAATTCCACAGGATAAAATATTCATCCAAATGCAATAATTCTAGTTCCTAAATTCTTGTAAAAATGCCACCTATTTAATGGTGTAACTTTCATACATGCCCAAACAACTTTTCTGTATTGTTCCAATTTAAATTCAAATTTGAGCAATCAAATCCTTGTTTGAAAACCCATTGCTCTGTGCATGTAGCTCCAAATACATAACTAAAACTCCCCTTCTAAGTTTTTCTCCTAGCATTTTACAAAAATAAGTTGAAATTTTTCTGAGCACTTTGACTTTTCTGCTTTTATTATTGTCTTATTTTTGTTGTTGTTTTCTTGCGACAATTAGATCCCGTATTTGACGAAGTTGCTGAAGAAGAAGAAGGAGGAGGATTTGAAGACCTCGATGAACAAGCCAATCAAGGCAACAATCCCATTGACCATGACACCCCTCTTGTTCATCGGTACCCCGTTCTGATTGCATGATGATGAAATATGACGGTGGTAAACTTGTTGTGAACCAGCCCATGATGCATACCCCTACTCATGACTTTACTTTGTTCATCATTGCAATGTCAAGAGACTAGTTTATGCATGTGTACCATGAACTCTTCATGGTTACATTCTTTTGAAATCCCCAATGGGTGCCCGTAATGCCCTTGGGAGATGTTGAACTAAGGTCACCACTTGAGGAAGAAGTGGTGTACTGAAGAGAGCTTTTGGTGTGTGTAAAATGATGCATTAGATTTATGTGTGATTACCATCCCAACCAAACATGTGCAACCACTCTACCCCTTTATGGGACGGGGCATTATTGATTACTTAGACTGATACTAGCATGGTGCCCACAATACTAGTGACGGGGGTGACTTGAGGTCAGTCTCGGGACGGGGTCGTGCTTGGATAGGCGGCCATGACTATTTTCACAGGGCACTAGACACACCGTTGGTCCCTTCCTGTATGCGTGATAATGTGAAAAGAGCAGAGTCCCACGATCTTTTGCTTATACACGAGGGCCGTGTATCAATGAGTGGACCCTATGTTAGTGTCGTCTAGGGAAAGGTAATGATCGGGTGCTTCCCCCGAGTACTTGAGGTACTGCGTAATCGTGGATGACACAAAGGCTTCCTGGATCTTGTGGGTAAAGTGCGCAACCTCTGCAGAGTGTCAAACTATTCGAATAGTCATGTCCACGGTCATGGACAGTTGGGATGTGCTACTTAAACTATGTCCAGAAATTTTACAATCTCGGTGCATGTGTGTGTGGAAGAGAACTATTTGTGTCAAGGTGGTGACTTGACATGTTGAATGAAATGGCATTGATCCAAACTCTTTATGTTGATATCTGTAACCTGTTTTCAAGGTTACCCATGTCCATTGATGCATATCTCACAAATTGATAAGACTTCTCAACTAGCGTGAAGCTACGTAGCTTACTTGTTGTACAATTGAATTGTTACTTTGAACCAAACCATGGGTTGCTTGCGAGTACATTCAAAGTACTCATTGGCTTGCCACTAGTTATTTAATTGATCACATGGAAGAACATGAGTTCGAGGAAGAGTTCTTTTGTGATGAACACGCGAACTAGGACGCTTCCTAGTCAGAATGCCTGTAGGGTTAAGGCAGATGGCATGGTTTCTTCTTATTAGCGAAGATTTCCGCTGCTTGTGTTTCATTTGATGTTCAGCCCTTAAGGCTTTATCAATGTAAGGCTTGACCATAATGGTCATAATTTGTGTAAGACGGTATGTATGGATGTAAGTCTCTTGTTATTCAGCTTTTGTGTGTTCAATGAGCATTGATCTCTGGGATCACTATACACATGCATTCGGTGATCTCGACCTATAAGTCGGGGTCCCCACAGAGCTGGTATCAGAGCCATCCTGACTGTAGGAAGCCTTAGTTAGCATGGATGTTAGATAGAATGAGACACTCTACCAAAACTACCTATATACCATCTGTTTCTAAGAATACCCGAAGCATGGGTCATAAATCCTCTATTGACCCTTCCCTTCCACTTTTGTAGATGGCTGTCGTACCCGAAGACTTCCTGACCACCGGATTTCCCATGCTTCTTGAGGACAGCCTCAAGAGGTGCCAGTTCAGTTGGTCCCCCACCTTCTCCTATCACGAGCACTGGATCGACAACAGCAAGAAGGAGTATCACGTGGAGGTAGTCGTGAGGGCGAACGACTCCCCGATGAGCTGGTTCTTTGAGGGAACCCAGATGGCGACCCTGCTTCTCGTTGTTGAGACTGCTGCCCTCAAGGCGCTGACTCACCTCCGGGAACTTCTGCCACAGATGGCAAGTGAGCTAGCCACCTATTACCTGCCTTATCGGAAGGAGGGTGATGACGAGAGTAGCGCACCAGCCCCGCCCATGGACGAAGGACTTCCCCTCCATTTCCAGACCTACTTCAGCTTGTGTGCTGACAGCCTGGCACAACACCTGGCCTCGGAGTAGATGGAGCTTTGGAAGGAACTCCACGAGACCAAGGAACTCCTTCGCCTAGCTCATACAAAGGCGGACAGGATCAAGAAGGATGGTGCACCCCCTGGACACCCCGTTGTTGCCTATCGAGGCGGGTGACCCCCACAGGTTACGCATGCCAAGGGATCATCTCAGCCACACCGTATGACGGCGAAGAACTATCGCAACCTCTTCACGGTGCCCCCAATGAAGCAGCACCATGTTCAGCTCCTCCACTCCCCCGCTCCCTCAAGTGACGAAGAAACTGAGCTGGATGAAGATGAGGAGGAAGACCCAGAGGAGCCGGAATACGCGACCGCGCATTCCACCTCTTAGACACCGATCAGGACTAGGATAGGCTAGTCCGTAACCCTTAAGGTAGGATAGGTCGTGTAACCCTTATGCGAAGTCGAGTCTATGTAATAATGATTCAAATGAAACCATGTTGTGTTGTGTTTGCTTTCGACTTGTTTTCATGAAAGTCGTACTTTCCCTTTCGGGAACTTGTAAACAACTACATCACTCATTTGGTTTTAATGCATGAGTTTGGCCCTTCCGGCCGTTGCTTAACTTAAAATTGTGTCGCACCCACCCCCTACCAGGCACCCCATCTATCTTGTTTTCCCTCATTTTATCCCAATCATGAGATCTTGACCGCTCCAATAGGATGCCTATTGTAACCCGTACTGGTACCTCTACCCAGCAGCAAGAAGCCGGAGGATCCACCCATGGAAGAGCCAGCCAGGACCAGACCCATGGACAAACTCCACCACCGCCTCCACCTCCGAACATGGACATGGCTCAAATTCTCCAAGCCTTCCAGGAGGAACGCCAAGCCAACACTGCAGCCCTCCAGATGATTTCTCAATCTGTCACCAACAACCGCCAGCAGGTGGGGAATGGCAATGGACGTTCCACGTTGCCAGAGTTCAAGAAGCATGCACCACCCACCTTCATCGAGACTTCTGAACCCCTGGATGCAGATGACTGGGTCCGCATCATTGAGGATCTGTTGGAACTAGTCGGCTGCACTGATGTAACACCCACGATGCGGCTATATCTCCCATGTGTCGAAGCACGGCTTAGAGGCATAACCGCATGGTGGTTTTGTCGCAAGAAGGGTCATCTTCACACAATCCCATGTAATGAACAAGAATGGGATAAAGAGTTGGCTTACAATCGCCACTTCACACAATGAACATATAATTCATACATCATTCAGAGTACACACATAGTCCGACTATGGACGAAGCCAAAAGAAAAGAAGATAACCCAACTACTAGATCCCCGATAGTCCCAATTGGGCTCCACTACTGATCAACATGAAACAAAACATAGCAACGACCAAGATCTTCGTTGAGCTCCCATCTGAGCTCGGTTGCATCGCCTGCACTGGTATCAACGGCACCTGCAACTGTTGTGATAGTATCTGGTGAGTCACGAGGACTCAACAATCTCAAAACCCGCGAGATCAAGACTATTTAAGCTTATGGGTAGGAAGTGGTAATGAGGTGGAGTTGCAGTAAGCACTAAGCAAATATGGTGACTAACATACGCAAGTAAGAGCAAGAAGAGAAGCAACGGAACGGTCGAGAAGCTAGAAGTGATCAAGAAGTGATCCTGAAACTACTTACGTTCAATCATAACACAAAGACCATGTTCACTTCCCGGACTCTGCCGAAAAGAGACCATCATGGCAACACACGCGGTTGATGCATTTTAATTAAGTCAAGTGTCAAGTTCTCTACAACCGGATATTAACAAATTCCCATCTGCCACATAACCGCGGGCACGGCTTTCGAAAGATAATACCCTGCAGGGGTGTCCCAACTTAGCCCATCACAAGCTCTCACGGTCAACAAAGGATATTCCTTCTCCCATGAAGACCCGATCAGTCTCGGAATCCCGGTTTACAAGACATTTCAACAATGGTAAAACAATACCAGCAAAGCCGCCCGATGTGCCGACAAATCCCGATAGGAGCTGCACATATCTCGTTCTCAGGCCACATCGGATGAACACTACGTACAACTAAAACCATCCCTCAAGTTTCCCCTAGGTGGCGCTGCAAGTGGCTCTAGTTCAGACCAACACTCGAAGGAGCACTGGCCCGGGGGGGGGGGGGTTAAAATAAAGATGACCCTTGAGTATGCAGAGCCCAAGGGAAAAAGGCTTAGGTGGCAAATGTTAAGACCAAGGTTGGGCCTTGCTGGAGGAGTTTTATTCAAAGCGAACTATCAAGGGGGTCCCATAAATCACCCAACCGCGTAAGGAACGCAAAATCAAGGAACATAACACCGGTATGACGGAAACTAGGGCGACAAGAGTTGAACAAAACACCAGGCATAAGGCCGAGCCTTCCACCCTTTACCAAGTATATAGATGCATTAATTAAATAAGAGACATTGTGATATCCCAACATAATCCTGTCCATCATGGAGCAATCTTCAACTTCACCTGCAACTAACAACGCTATAAGAGGGGCTGAGCAAAGCGGTAACATAGCCAAACAACGGTTTGCTAGGAAGGGTGAAAAGGTTAGAGGGTGACATGGCAATATGGGAGGCATGGTAAACAAGTGATAGGTAGAGCAACATAGCAATAGAACGAAGCAACTAGCAAGCAAAGATAGAAGTGATATCAAGGGTAATGGTCATCTTGCCTGAGATCCCGCAAGGAAGAAGAACGAGTCCAAGAAGAAGACAAACGGACATGGTCGAACGAATCCTCACAACTCCGGATTGAAACCGAAGCTAACGAGAGAAGCAAATCGGAAAGAAGCAAACATGGTAAACAACCATCACATAAGCATGGCATGATGCACAAATAAGTATGATGCATACCCGGTTTAAATGGGCATGGCATGGCAAAGTGCAACAAACAATACTACAAATTAAGTGGAGCTCAATATGCAATGAGTTGCATAGTGACGGAACTTCACAACAATTATTTAGTTCACTCTTGTTTAGGAACACAACAATATTACATGTTGTTATAAACATGGCAAGAGGTGAAACATGAGCAAACCACCTATTTAGGCAAGTTTAAATGAGGCCGAAAACAACAAACAACAATTCTGGAAAATCCCCATATGTTATTTAGCAATTTTAATGCAAACATCAATTTTAAACATTTAAAATGTTGTTATCATGATGCGGATGACATAAACAAGTTTTATGCAATTTTATGAAAACGTTGACATGAGCATGTTATGAAGCATTTGTCACCGTGGCGGAACAAAAAGGGTGCCACGGCGGCGAAACGAGAATGGTGCCACGGCAACATTCCAGTTCCGATAACTCATTGAGATACCGGCGCAAAAGAGCAAGTGTGCGGATGTGCGGAACATGCAAAAATGGTGGGGTGATCCCAGTTACCGGGTTCCCACGGGTCAACGGCATGGCAAACGAGGAGGAACATGCATGAAGCAAACGGGCACGGTGCAAACACGGGCATCTCATACAACACATGCATTCGTTCATGGTCGTCGTCTCGGGTTTATACCTTTGAAGCATGCATTCGGGGCGGAACGCGTTCGTCGAAGGAATTAGTGGTACACGGGTTGTAGTGGAAGTAGTTGTACATGTTTCAGTAGTGGAAGTAGACGTTCACGGGTCGTAGGGGAACTTGACGAAACCCAAGGAGCCGGTTGTGGAAGTAGTGGAACTTGGTGCATCCCAGCTCTTCGGCGTAGTGGTACACATTCCGTAGACGAACATGGGTGTCGTGGTACTTGGCATTATTGTGGCCTCCAGGTACTTGCCGAAATCCACATCGGATGTAGTCGTACAGATTTGAAGACGAACTTGGCGCCGAAGTCGAACTTGCCGGTCTTGATGAATCTGAAGGGGCATCGAGGGACTCGCCAAGGCCCTGCCTCGGGAGGTCATCGGAGGTGCGTGGAGGCGGCAGAGATGGTGTTGCGCGGACGCGGGCACATAACAGGTGATGGGGTGGCGAGGTGACCAGAGGTGCGAGGAGGGGGATCCTGGTCGCGACAAGAGAAGGCAGCGGGGCGACGTCCTTGTCGGATGGAGCTGGTGCAGGCGAACCGTGGTGAGGCCGAAGGTGGGTCTCGGGCAGGAGGTGAAGAAGACAGCAGGGACACGATCTCCGGTGAGAAGGCGAAGCAGAGGAGGCTGGGGCACGCGCCGGAGTTGACGAGCTCCTGGTCGAGCAGAGAGCTCGGGCGAGGCAGCGGCACCATGGACGAAGGGAGCAAGAACTCGGGGAGGAGGCCGAGCGCTGGTGAGGGGCCTCGCTGAGCTACACGGCCATGGCAGGGGCCATGAGAACCTGCTGAAGGAGGAGGGCACGAGCCTCGGGCGTCTTTGAGCATGCGGGCGGGCGACGAGGCAAGGGACCGAGAGGAGCGTGGTGGCTGGCTGATGGAGGAGGGCGCAAGGCGCGCATGGCCATGGGGATTGGGATCCCTCTCCTGTGTGTGCGAGGAGGAATACGAGTGAAGGGGGAAAGGGGATCGAGCTGAGGCTCTTCCTGGCGGCACAAGCGAGGGGAACGACGGAGAGAGCGAGGGATCGAGAGGAGAGGAGGCGAGAGCTAGGGTCAGAGGTGCGGCTGGGCCTTGGGCCGAAAGGACTGCGGGGAAGTAGGCCGGCCTGGCTGATGGGCTCTCTCTCACTCTAAAAATAAATAAATAAAAACAAAACAGAGATAAGAAAGAAAAGAAAGAGAGGTTAGGAGTGGAGCTTGAGCAGGAGGGTATTTTTCTCGGACTCATAAAAATGAGCTTGTTTCAAGAAAAATGGTGTGGGCAAGATTGCAAGAATTAAATACAAAGTCATTTCAATTTAATTCAAATGGTTTGAACAAGGACAAGGATTTAGAAGTGTCCAAATATGTTGAGAATTTAGGAGGAGCCACAATAAATGGAGAAAGAATTCTTGGCAAAGTTTGAGGCAAGGAATTGAGATAGAAAATGCATGGAACTTAAACTGCAGGTGTGTTATGGTGATTCCAAAGTTAATGGAATATTTATAATAGCTCCCTAATATTGGGGGGATATGTTATAAAGAGAAGTCACCCTTCCCTCGATTTAAATGGATCGAAAAATCCATACAATTTATTTAAGAGTTATAAAATTAAATGACATGATGGCATGATGCAATGCAAATGATGCAACAAACAAAACAAATCACACGACGAAACTTGGAGTAGCTGGAAGTCTTCTGGAGCGTCGGTCTCGAGGCGTTACAACACTCCACCACTACAAGAGGATCTCGTCCCGAGATCTAGGATGGCACCGGAGAGAAACGGAAGAGGAAGAGAAGAGGTAAAACTAAGTTGCTTCTTCGACAAAAGAGTGAAACCAAAGAACCTTGAGAGGTTGAAAAGTTGAAAGAAAGAACACAATGGAGTTGAACACAATTGAGAGCAGTGCGGTAGAAAATAGAAACAAGGAACACCATGTGAACCTTGGAGGTTGCAATGCTATGAATGACGAGCACAATGAACAAGAAGGAATTGAAACCACTCCGGTTGAACATGGAAGGAATAGAACATGAACTTGAGAAGATGGGATGATACTTGATGAAAGCAACAACACACTACCTCCGGAACTATTGAAAGAATGGCATAACGGGTAAGAAGGATTTCAGACAGCCTCAGGTTGAATAGAGAGGCAAAACTTGATAAGATGAAAGAACTTAAATGAGAACACAACACTCCGGTTAAATGGATAAGCAAGAAAATAACATGATCTTGACAAAACGAGATGATGGTTGAAGAGAGAAACATCACAATGCCTCCGGAATGAAAGAATAGAAGCTAGATTGTTGGGATAAAGGGACGGAGAAGAAAATGACAACTTTTGCCACAAATGAACTTGGAAAGCATCCTTGCAAAGAAGAATTGAACGGAGTTGTTGGAAAACCAACAAGGAAAGGATATGATCCTCGTGGGCTTATGTAGACATCTCAAAACTAGAGGTGAAATTCTGCCACTATGAAAACAAATAATATAATTGATATCACCGACGAGATGAAAAATTTCTTCCACCAAGATGATAGAGAGATAACTTGAATCATTGATAAGCACCACAAAAGCAACATTCCTTAGGGAAGGCTTTAGGTGAAATCTATACCAAGATAACTCCAACGAAGAGATTGTTGGATTTAAAATACCTCGTTCTTGACAACATGTGAATCGCGAAACATGAATGACAATTGTGAAGAATGATATAACACCACCTCAAAAGATAAGGTAGAAGGAATTGTACTTCAGATGTAAGATGAAGAATGCTTGAACTCCTCAAAACAAAACATGTGTTGGGCACCATGTTTATTTTAGAGTATAGCTTGGCGGGTCATAACTTTGAGAGAAATATTGAAGTACAATTGAAGAATGAAAAGAATCCTTGACGACCCACCATGTAGAGCCTCCATGGAGAACTCCGATAATAAAAGGATGATAGAAAGAAAGAGAAGTTGAAAACACAAGGTGAAGCCTTGCGATGATTTAGATGTAGCTTCGCAGCGAGATAATGTGGAAAACTTGGAACTCCAGGAAAGAAAAAAAAGAAGCATCTCGAACCAAGAAATGTGACATGATGAACAACTCTGGAAACAAGAAACTAGATCACTTGGATGAAACAATAATAAGAATTACGTTATGCGTATCCTTCACCAATTTAAATTGATGACAATCAACGGATTTGGCACACTACTTATTCTCGTAGAAAGGATTAAGAGAGATATAGCGTAAACTTGAGAAGGTCTTGATGGAACCACCGGTGGGATTTGGAAACAACGAATGAATTGATATGATAACGAAGGAAGTGAAATCTTCAATGAACCACCGTAAGAATTGAAAATGAAAGTAGCAAAGGCATAATTCAACAGGAAGAATTGGAGAAAAAGAAAACGAAGATACTTGACAGGATTTAGATACATGACAACGAAGAGATCATGAGCTGATTAGATGATATTTGAATGATTCACCAGTAAGATTTGGAGAGCGAAGCTTAAAACTGAGAAATAAACCCGAAATGATGGCCTTCGTAAGAATAAAAATGGAAAGAACTCATGAAATGCTCTGGGTGGGTGAAAAGAATTTAAGAGAACCATGAATCTTCAAGAGAACGGACAAGATTTAAGAGAAAATCTTCTTTGGTGTTCTAATGTTGAGAATGATGATGAGAACCACCACGAATTGTTGAGATACTCCGGGAGAATGAAAAACACAGAGGTTGAGCCAACAATGAAAAATAATTTGAAAGTTCTTGGAGAAAGACATTTGACTGATGATAGTTCATTCTTACGTCAAACGTCGGAAAGAATTTGGGAATGGCTCCGGGAAAATTAGAAGAGTCAGGTAAGATCCTAGGAAAGACATGTGGGTTAGGGCCCACTCAAAGGAAAACACCGTTGAATGATTGATTGAAAAGGGGGGATTGCACCGGTTGAATTAAATGGCCTGAATGAGATAACAACCTCGAAATAATTTGGACGGATTGATTATGGAAATACGAGCCTTCTGAGATATATTCAACACTCGAGAACGAAGGAATAGCGAGAAGTGAATGATTAAGAGATACACCGGCATAAGAAAGCACTTGAAATGAGAAATAGAATATGATCAACACTGAAAGCTTGAATTGGATCCACCGGAGAAGAATACGAGAATGAAGAATGATGGACTTGAAGCTTGTGAGCATCTTCACGAGGATCACCGGATCAGAACATTGATTGGAAAAAAAAGTTGAAGAGACTTTACACGATAAAATTTTGAAAATGTTGATTAAAATATATGAGTCCTTGAAGTTAAGGGTGGGAGGGTGGGGAAAACAAAGCAAACTTGGGATGAACGAAACAAACACCATTGAGAAAACTTAAAATTGATCTTGCAAATGTTGAAATGCTCGGATCCACTTGAAGAGAAGCACGCAGGTTGGAAAAGAATTAACAAGATGATCTCGGTCATCAAGAAAGATTAGTATTCACATAGCAATATGAGAACGACGTTTAGGGAAGGTATGGATTCAACATTTGACTTCGAAGCAACTCGAATACCACAAATAAAACAAAACAAAGGATTTGGCTTGCAGAATAAGCCGGAAAAACATATGATAGAGATTTCGTCCAAAGTTTTCATGGTGGGGCCCACACGGGCTCGATCGTACAGCACCATCATGTACAAGGCAGCGCACATGACATACGAAGTGTCCCCGAACCAGCATAGCCAAGAGCTCTTTAAGACACAACAAGACCACTATAAAAACGACCGTGGATAGGCAGACCACTAGACGTCGAACCCCAATCTCATATCATGCATCTGTCGGAAAGAGAAAAAAACTAGAGCTACTTGAATTCCCACCTATAAAACTCCCGAAACTTTCTGGTTATGCAATCTGGTGTTGGGGATACAGGGGAAGCAATATATCTCACCCAAAACTAACAATCCCTACATCCAAGCTGTATCCATCCGTCAACACATAACCAAGAAACCTTCGTAAATCGTGTACCTCAACCTTCGAAAAGCATCCGTTATACGAGCTATGGCAATACTCCCGAACTCCCCAGTACTGGGTGGTGTCGAAGTTATCTCACCAACAACTGCCTAAAAGAGATTTTCGATGTCGGCAAAACTCAGGTATTCCAGAACTGCAACGATAAAATTATGACGACAGCACCTCGAAGCTCAACTCCCCGGGACACTGCCACAACCCCTAAATGACAGGAGGCACCAAGAACAATGTTCTTGTCAGAATATCGGAACGATCCCAAGATACCCGCGTGAACCTAAAATTCTTTTAGTGAAATTTGAGGAGAGGAAAGACAAAACACCTACGTCAGGAGACCTCACCAGAGTGACGAAGGGGATGAGGAGTAAAAAGAATCCTACTCTCCGATATATATAATCCTAAGACTCAAAACATTTTTGTTCTAGACTCAACAACGCCAGCGATTCGATCAAGAAGGGGGCTCCTAAGTCGGGGATGGCTCTGATTACCAACTTGTAACACCCACGATGCGGCTATATCTCCCATGTGTCGAAGCACGCCTTAGAGGCATAACCGCATGGTGGTTTTGTCGCAAGAAGGGTCATCTTCACACAATCCCATTCTTGTTCATTACATGGGTTTGTGTGAAGATGACCCTTCTTGCGACAAAACCACCATGCGGTTATGCCTCTAAGCCGTGCTTCGACACGTGGGAGATATAGCCACATCGTGGGTGTTACAACTGAAGATCGTGAGATGGTGGCATATGCTGCCCACTGTCTCGGGGGAACTGCCAGAGCTTAGCGGGATGGATTCAAGGTCATGCGTGCGGGGCAAAACATCCCTTGGAATGACTTCAAGGAAGAATTCCTCAAGGCCCGCATTCCTTCTGGAATTATGGCCATCAAGAAGCGTGAGTTCCGGGCCCTGAAGCAGTGGAGTAGCACTATCAAGGAGTACATGCAGAAGTTCAGTGTTCTGTCAAGGTATGCTCCTGAAGATGTCAGCACTAATGCTGCCAAAAGAGAGCTCTTCATGGAAGGCCTCAATCAAACTCTGCAGTACTCGCTTGTCGTGTGTGATTGCCCAACCTTTCCTGAACTGGTGAACAAGGCACTCATGCTCGAAGACAAGCGACGTGATTTGGATGATACCCGTAAGCGCAAGATGATCAGCAATTGTAGCTCCAGCAACCAGAAGCCTCGCCAATGGCAGCTAGCCCTAGTCGGGCCAACCTATCAGCAGCCAAGAGGTCCTGCGCCACGCACCAACTATCAGCCTCAGTAGTATGCCAACCCCATGCCAGCTTTCAACAACCCTAATAACAGTTGTGGCAACAAGATCAACAACCCAAACCAAGTCACTTGCTTTGGATGTGGTCAGGCAGGACACATCTCAAGGGTGTGCCCCAACAAGAAGCCCGATGCCCCACGCCCCAATGCGCAGAACCCAGGAAAAGGTCGCGGAATGCCACCAAGGAACCAAGCTCCCCGCAACCCGCCCAACAATGGCAAGGGTCGGGTGAATCGTGTCACTGCAGAAGAAGCCCAGGAAGACCCGGACGTTGTCACGCCCGATATGCGGCCCTATCCTAAAGGAACTCGAAAGTCCCACCAAGGACTTCGGTAGATTTTAGTCAGCTCGTGATCTCTTCGTTCTTTGGCTTCTATAAGTTGGTATCAGATCCTTGACCGACCATAAGATCCCCCTTGATTGTTCATAGTTTGGCCGTTGTTGAGTCTAGAAGAAAACTGATTTCGGAGTCTAGTTATATCGAAGAGTAGGAATTCTTTTTAATACTTTGCCCCTTCGTCGCTCTGGTGAGAAATCTTGACTTAGGTGTTTTGAATTACTCCTCTTCCCTTCAAATTTTCCTTACGATCAAGCGGTTAGTTTTTTTTCCGATCGTTGGTTCTCTGCTCTTTTCATCCGGTGCATTTCTCGTCAAGTTGTTTCGACCCTCTTTGTTTTACGAGATCAATCCTCAATTCTTTTTCAATGGCGTCCTTAGTTGTCTTCTTTCCCCACCCGCCCACCCCTTTTCTTCTTGGAACCGGAGTCCCTAATCGAGTAGCCATCCTACTCGTGCGAAGTCTTGGCAGTCTTTCCTCAATTACTTCAACCGTTGCTTATCTACTCAAGTTATTCGTCGGTTCTCCCTTCCAAGTTGCCTTTGTTTTTCCCGCCCTCCCACCCCTTCTTCTTCCGGGAGCCTGAGTCTCTTTCAAGCATCAATTTCATTCGTGCAGAGCCTCTTCAGTCTTCCCTCATTTATTTCAACTGGTGAATTCTCGTCTCATTTGACATTCTTCATCTCTCTTTCTTTCTGGTGGATTCAATTCAAATTTTTCGGGTTGATCTTATTCTTTTCCTTGGATCAAATGTTTCCTCTTGCTCGTTCGCCTCTCGCCAGTTTATCCTTCCGGAGTGCTCAAGACATCTCAGTAGATTCATTTGTGCTCAAATTAATTCGAGGTTGTCACCTCATTCAAATATTTCAGTTGTTCCGGTGCATCATCTCCTCTTCAATCCTTTTCCAATGGTGTTTCTTTTCAGTGGGCACTAACCCACAGGTATTTTCCCAGGATCTTACCTGACTCTTCTAATTATTCCAGAGCCATTCCTAATTCTTTTCTAAGTGTGACATAAGAATGGATTCCATCAGTCACATGCCTTCCCCAAGATCGCTTTCAAATTCTTTTCATTGTTGGCTCAGCCTTTCGCTTCTCATTCTACCAGAGTATCTCAGTAATTTTGGTGGTGCTTCTCATCGTCATTTGAAGACCGAAGAAGAGTTCCTCTTAAATCTTGACCGTTCTCTCGAAGATTCATGGTTCTAGATTCATGTTATCCTCTCGAAGTATTCCATTTGTCAGATATTCTCTTCTTACCAATCCGAAGTATGTCAGGAGTTGTTTTTCTGTTTCTTTTCACCGGAGGCCATCATTCCAGAAGAATTCTTCGTCCTCACAATCTAGCTATCGTTATCCAATTATCCCGGCGCATCTGTCAAGTATTCTTTAATCAGCTAGCCATCTCTTCATTCTCTTGCATCTAAATCCCCTGAAGCATATTTGTTCTTCTAATTCTCACAGGTGATGCTTTCGCTTTCTTCATTCATTTTTTCTTCAATTCTAACGGTCATTCTTTCAAGATTCATTTTCCTTTATTATCATATCAATTCAGTTGTTCTTTCCAATCCTACCGGTGGCTCGTTGAAGACCTTCTCAAGTTTTGCGCAATATCTCCCCTTAATCTTGTCCAACGCAAATAAGTAGTATGCCAATTCCATTTGTCATCGATTAAATTTGATGAGGATAAGCATAACATAATTCTTATTCTTCTCTCATCTAGTTGATTAATTCCTCCCTTCGGAGATTGTTCAGGATGAATAATCTCTCGGTTCTAAGTTGTTCATCTTTTCTTTTTTCCGGAGTTCAAGTTTCCTCGGCCGTCTCGTCGCGAAGCTCCATCTAAATCACTACAAGGCTTTAGTCGTATTCTTTTCATCCTTCATTTCTATCTCATCATCCATTTGTTACCGGAGTTCTTCATTGTGGTTCTTCATGATTTAGTTCATCCTTCAAGTGTTCATGAAGATTCTTGTTGGAGGAGCTCAAGTATATTTTCTTCTTGTGTCTCGTAGCGCAATTAATTCTCCATATTCTTTTGATGTGGAGTTTTGCATTTCTTTATTATTATAAACTATTCAAGCATTCAGTTGTGGCATAATTCACCTCAGATGTTTTTTCTATAAGTCCACTACAAGCTTATTCTTTTGTTTTTGATTTTCTCAACAACTCCATTCAATCTTTCCTGCTAAGGGTGCTTTCGAATTCATTCGTGCTGGAAGTTGTTGTTCTCTTATCCGTTCTTTTCATTTCACTATTTCAATTACTTCGGAGGCATTGCGTTGCTCGATTCGTCTAATGTCATTCCATCCTGTGAAGTTCATGTTCTATTCCTTCCATTTTTCAGCCGGAGTGCTGCCGGAATTCTTTCGTTCTTGTTCCTTTTCAATCTTCTTCCAACCGGAGTGGTTTCACAGTCTATCTTATTCCATGAGATTTTGATTCTCATCATATTTGCCATTCCTCTTTTCTACCCGAGTGCTCTCGACTTTGTTCATCTTCTCTCTTGCGTTCTCACTTCACCTCATTCTCCTTGTCTCCCGTCTTGTTCCTGAGATCTCTGGACGAGATCTTCTGTTAGTGGAGGAGTGTTCTGACGCCCCGATACTGATGCTCCAAATGCCTTCCTTTATTTTCGTTGTTGTTGTATATTTAATTTTTTGTTGCATTATTATAATTATTTTGCATATTCCATTCCTCTATGTTGATGCCATGATCATGATGAGTGTCATTATCATATTTTGCTTCTTGCATCATGTTCATTATAGATTATAGTATGCCATCCTTGTTGTTTCCATGATCATCTTGCTTTGTTATATGCTTCATGATTTTGATGTGCCTCTTGTCATTTTATCGCACCGCATCATGATCATCATGCCTTGGTTTGCATATTTAAGTTTTGTTGTGTGCTTGTTATCTTTGTGAACTCCTTCTCCTCATCTTCTTTGCTGTTTCATCTTGTGCTTTCCATCTAAAACATCATCAAGTGCAACACCCCATCACAAGCTTCTTCCTTTCAATTCTCACCCATTTATTGCAAGTGGCATTTTTCCGTCCCAGTAAAATGTTCACTTCTTTTCTCTAAATCTTACACCATGCCAACTACCTCTCTGCTAAATTTCATCCATTTTGGAGTTGTTTTGGTTGGGTTCAAAAATGGGGCAAGTTTGAATATTATTCAAACTTGTTTTATTTTTCTACCTCTAAAAATGTCCAACTCAATTTTATCAAATGGTATATAATTCGTGGACTCCAGGGTATATTCATTTCTTCCTCATACCTCTCCTTTTCCTCTGTGCTTTTTGCTCTTTTATTCTGTTTGAAGAAATAAAAGAAGGCAGAAGCAGTAGGAGCAGCAGCAATCCAGCAGCCGCAGCCCAGCTCAGTGCTCCCACGCAGCCCACCTGGCCCAACTCTGTTCGCGGCCACCTACCCCGTTGTGTTGCCGTCTATGTTCCATAGACAGAGCGCTCGCGCTCGCACCGCGAGCATCACGGACACCGGGGTTGTGCCGTCTTCTCCCCTCATTTTAAGCCAGCATCCACGCCCTAGGGTTTCCCCTTCTCCCTCTCGATTCCCTTCGCCGCCGCCACCCAGGAGGGCAGCTCCTCCCCGCTCCATCTCCTCCCTGGAGCCACCATGGCCGGCCCAAGCATGAGCTCAACACCGGAGTAGAAGCATCACCGGCCTGCCCTCCGCCGACCCCGAGCACCGCAGCTCCTCCCCGAGTCCATTCTGACGCCGATCTGAGCCCGAGGACGCCTTCACCGACATCCTATTTGTCCTCTGCTTCGTCTTCTTCACGGACAGCAAGTCCACCGGAGTTCCTTGCCACCTCTCCGTCGATATTTTGCATCCCCGACCGCATCCTCATGTCACAGGTATACTAGGTATACCCCACTCCACCTCTGCTCTTTTTGATCGCGATTAGATCAACGGAAGTCGTCACTAGATCCAAGCCATCTTCGTGTTCTCGGTGCTCCGACGAGTTCTAAATTTTCTTGTGTAATTGCAGTAGTCGTCGTGGTTCCTCGCGCTTCGCCCCCACTCTGGATCCTCTCTCGCACACGCCGCCTCGTCGTGCCACTCCCTTCTTGCTCCGACCTCGCCAGCCCAGCATGGGCACCCTGCCTGCTTGCTGCTCGCTCGCTGCTGTAGCTCCTGCCTCGCCATGCATCGCCGCCATGGCTGCAAGCTCCTGCTCCCACACATGCCGCTGGCTTCGTTGCTTTGCCGCACCTCCGCTGCACACCTCCATGCACACACATCTACACACACGCACGGTCGCGCTCGATTGCGAGCCCGCGGCCCTGCTTCGTCTCGCTGCCTCCATGACCGAGGTGACCTCGAGCGAGTCCTCGAGTATTCCCGCGCACCTGAGCCTTTTGGATGACATCACGTCACAGCGCACCAAAGTCCCTGTTCCGCACGCCTGCCGGTGCTCTACAGCCTCTGTAGTCGCCGTCTTGATAGAGTTCGCCGCCGGCAAAGAACTTGTGCGTTCATGGAAGGTCAGGGCTTGGCCTTGGTATCCATTAAAAGGGTGTCGTGCTCCTTCTCTAGGGAGATCCCAACACTAGCCTAGCCACACGCGCTCGCATCCGGGAGGTCCTGGGTTCGAGCGCCAGGTGCCCCAATTTTTGCCTCTTTTCCATTTCTTTTTCACACACTCAACCGCTTGGCCAAATCCCCTCATCTGGGCCGCTGCACCAAAATTCTTCGGGCCCGTGCATATATTTTTCCCACCCTGTGTATTTTAGCTTTTTCCAGTGCAAGCATATTTACAGGAAATGCCATCATTTTAAATTGTTAATAACTAAATATGCATGCATCCAAATTAAACAAACTATATATGTAAAATGCTTAGAATTTTATGTAGTTTCACAATATTTTGCTTTCATCCATGTTTAAAATGTTTAAACTTGCTGTTTTGCATCAATTTGCATAAATAACATGCTAAAATTGTTTATTTCATCACTAAATAATCGTAGCTCCGAATTTAATAAACTTTATATGTATTTGGGGTAGAAAAATGCATAGATTAACTTGGTGCACTTTATTTCCCTGTTTAACAACATTAAAATATTGTTTAGGCAGAACAGTACCATATCCAAAATATGAACATGGGGATTTTTCGGATTTGTTGTTTGTTGTTTCCGGCCCCATTTAAATTGCTTAGATAGTGTAGTTTTGTTATGCTTCACCTCTTGCCATGTTAAGAACATTTAAACTTGTTGGGTACATAACTAAAAGTGAACTAAATACTTCGAATGTGGTGTTTCGTCAATATGCAACTCGTTGCATATTGAGCTCCACTTAACTTGTAGTATTTAATTGTTGCACTTTTCCATGCCATGCCTCATTAAAATGGTCATGCAACATATTTGTTTGTGCATCATGCCATGATTATGCTTGTTTGTTTACTATGTTGTTTGCTTCTTTCTGGTTGTGCTACTTCTTGATAGTTCATGTTTCGTTGTGATCGTGAGGATTCGTTCCACTACGCTTGGTTCGTCTACGCCCGTTCGTCTTCTTCATGGACTCGTTCTTCTTCCTAGCGGGATTTCAGGCAAGATGACCGTCACCCTGGATCTCACTACTATCATTGCTATGCTAGTTGCTTCGTTCTGTTGCTATGCTATGCTACATATCACTTGCTTATCAAGCCTCCCAAATTGCCATGTCAGCCTCTAAACTTTTCACCCTTCCCAGCAAACCGTTGTTTGGCTATGTTACCGCTTTTGCTCAGCCCCCTCTTATAGCGTTGTTAGTTGTCGGTGAAGTTGAAGATTGCTCCATGTTGGAACATGTTTATGTTGGGATATCACAATATCTCTTATTTAATTAATGCATCTATATACTTGGTAAAGGGTGGAAGGATCGACCTTATGCCTGGTATTTTGTTCCACTGTTGCTGCCCTAGTTTTCGTCATTCCGATGTTATGTTCCTTGATTTTGCGTCCCAAACACGGTGTGGGTTTATGGGCCCCTCTTGACAGTTTGCTATGAATAAAACTATTCCAAGAAGGTCCAACATTGGTTTTAACATTTGCCATAATATTACTTAAACTAAATAATTAATTGGCATAGGGCGTCATGAACCCGAGGATTTTTTCTACATAGCTGGGAGGGGCCAGCGCTGATGGTGTTGGTCCCAAACGGGCAGACTGCGGGGCCACCACGGGGCAACCCGAGGATCTGATTTTACTCGTAGGCTGACCTATCCGGACGTGGCCTGAGACGAGATACGCGGGGCTACTATCAAGGTGTCGACATGCCGGGAGGGTTTGCTGGATTAGTTTTACCATTGTCGAAATGTCTTGTTCACGGGGATCCCATGTCTGATCGGATGTCCCGCGATGGTGGATTGTCTCCGCGGATCGTGAGCTTATAATGGGCTAAGTTGGGACACCCCTACAGGGTTTAAACTTTCAAAAGCCGTGCCCGCGGTTATGTGGCAGATGGGAGTTTTTAATATCCAGTTGTAGAATACTTGACACCAGATTCGAATTAAAATACCCAACCGTGAGCGTAACCGTGATAGTGTCTTTTAGAGTGGGCCGAGAAGAGAACACGGTGGGGTTATGTTTGAACGTAAGTAGTTCAGGATCACTTATTGATCATTGCTAGTTTGCGACCGATTGCGTAGCTTCTCATCTTACTCCTGTACTCGTAAGTTTGCCACCATACATTGCTTAGTCGCTTGCTGCAACATCACCACTTATCCATTCCATACCCATTAAGCTTTACTAGTCTTGATACCCATGGTAATGGGATTGCTGAGTCCTCGTGGCTCACAGATTACTACAACAACAATTGCAGGTACATGTAATGCGATGATCATGATGTGAGAGCAATGTTTGCTTGCTTTGAGTTCTTCTTCTGCTTCGTCGTTCAGGGGATAGGTTCCTGGTTGGCAGCCTGGGCTAGCAGGGTGGTTGTCGTTTGAGTTTCTGTTTGTGTTTCATACATAGTCGGATGTTGCTCTTATGTATGATGTTGTTGTCTTCATTTAGCATTGTATGCCTTTTGTATGTATCCCCAACTATTATGTAATCGTACGATGTAATGATATCCACCTTGCAAAAGCGTCTCCAATATGCGCTTCTATCCATGTTGGGACCTTCGAGTTCCTTTAGGATAGGGTCGTATATTGTGCGTGATAGACATCATGCTGGGTATGTTCCTTGTCAACTCAGCACACGCAATTGTTTTGTTTGATTCTAGAGCCACGCATTCATTTGTCACCCAAAGGTTTGCATTAAAAAGTTGCATGACCCCTACACCCCTGAGTAATCCCATGGTGGTACAAACCCCCAGAGCCGAGATGAGAGCCAAGATAGGATGTAAAGGAGTCGGGGTCAACATTAATGGGGTAGGTTTCCTAGCAGACCTTATCATCCTAAGATCATAAGCATTGGACGTGATCTTGGGAATGGATTGGCTCAGCAAGTACCAAGGCTTGTTAGATTGCGGCAACCGAACTGTCACAGTGACCAATGACCAAGGAGTTGAAGTTAAGTTTGCTGCCAACTCCTCTCCTACCCGAGTCACACAAGTCAACTCTCTCACTGAAGTTGGGTTGGAGCAGCTACCGGGAGTATACGAATACCATGATGTCTTTCCTGATGAGCTACCGGGAATGCCTCCTGACCGAGACATTGAGTTCATCATCGAACTCATGCCTGGAGCAGGACCCATCTATAAGAAGCCTTATAGAATGGAATCGGAAGAGTTAGCAGAGTTGAAGAAGCAACTGGAAGAGCAGTTGAGGAAGGGATTTATCCGCCCAAGTGCCTCCCCTTGGGGATCACCTGTTCTCTTTGTGGCAAAGAAGGACGGTACCATCCGCTTGTGCATTGACTATCACTCCCTCAACGAAGTTACAATCAAGAACAAGTACCCACTTCCCAAGATTGAAGATCTGTTTGATCAACTCAATGGGGCCAAGGTGTCCTCCAAGATCGACCTCAGATCTGGGTACTACCAGCTATAAATTAGACCCCAAGATATTCCAAAGACGACATTTGTGACCAGATATGGCCTGTATGAGTGCATGGTCATGTCCTTTGGATGGACCAATGCCCCGGCTTACTTCATGTATCTCATGAATAAGGTCTTCATGGAATATTTGGACAAGTCTGTTGTCATCTTCATTGCTAACATCCTTGTCTTCTCGAAGATGGAAGAAGAGCACGATCAACACTTGAGGATGGTCCTAGACAAGCTTCGAGAGCACCAACTGTATGCCAAGTTCAGCAAGTGTGAATTTTTCCTGCATGAAGTTGGATTCTTGGGTCATGTATTGAATGCCACAGGATTGTCAGTGGATCCCACCAAGATTCAAGCCGTGACTGAATGGCAAACCCCGAGAAATGTGAAGGAAGTCAGAAGCTTCCTCAGACTCGCGGGATATTACCGCATGTTTGTTGAAGGATTCTCAAGCATTGCCCGACCTATGACCCAGCTCCTGAAGAAGGACAAGAAGTTTGAGTGGACACCGAAGTGTGAAGGAAGCTTCCAGGAGCTAAAGAAGAGAATAACCACTGCCCCAGTTCTGGCAACACCTGATATTCACAAGGAGTTTGTGATATATTGTGATGCATCAAGAACCAGACTCGGAGGTGTCCTGATGCAAGAAGGCAGAGTCGTAAGTTATCTATCCAGACAGCTACGTCCTCATGAAGAGAACTATGCTACTCATGATCTCTTGTTGGCCGCTGCAGTTCACGCCTTAAAGACCTGGCAACATTACCTTCTAGGGAAGCGGTGTGAGATATACACCGACCACAAGAGTTTGAAGTATATATTCACTCAAAAGGAATTGAACATGAGGCAAAGGAGGTGGCTAGAGTTGATCAAGGACTATGACCTCAACGTCCAATACCACCCTGGAAAGGCTAATGTGGTAGTAGATGCCTTAAGCAGAAAGGCTTGTTCCTTGAATGGTATGCTTAAGGAAAGGCTACCCGCCTTGTATGAAGAACTTGAAAGCTTCGGATTGGAGCTGGTTGCACTAGGAATCTTGGCCAACCTTGAAGTCAAGCCTACCCTGATGGATGATATTAAGGAAGCTCACAAGGGACACGAGAGTATTGAAGGCATCAAGAGGAAGATCAAGGCGGGCAAAGCCCCAAGTTTCTCAAATGATGAGCAAGGAGTTGTGTGGTTCGGGAATCGCATTTGCGTGCCCAACAAGATTGAGCTCAAGAATCTGATCTTGCAAGAAGCTCATGACACCCCATATTCCATCAATCTTGGAGGGACCAAGATGTATCAAGACCTGAAGGAAAGATTCTGGTGGCACGGGATGAAAAGGGAGATTGTCACCTATGCTGCAAACTGTGATGTATGCCAAAGGGTCAAGGTTGAACATCAGCGACCTGCTGGATTGCTCCAACCACTCAAGGTTCCCGAGTGGAAATGGGATAAAGTTGGAATTGATTTCATCACTGGGTTACCCTGGTCAAATAAGGGTCATGACTCCATCTGGGTTATAGTCGACCATTTGACCAATGTGGCCCATTTCATTCCTATCAAGACTACCTATGATGGAAACCAGCTGGCAACTCTTTACATCAACATAATCGTATGTCTTCATGGTGTTCCTAAGGAGATTGTGTCAGATCGGGGGACCCAATTTACCTCAAGGTTCTGGAAGAAGTTCCAAGAGGCCATGGGAACCAATTTGTCTTTCAGCACCGCTTTCCACCCACAGACCGGAGGCCAGACAGAACGAGTGAATTAGATGCTCAAAGACATGCTCTGAGCCTGCGTCCTAGCATACAGAGCTAAGTGGGAAGATTGTCTTCCGTTTGCTGAGTTCTCCTATAACAATAGTTATCAATCAAGTCTCCAGATGGCACCATTTGAAGTGTTGTATGGACGCAAGTGTCGCACACCCCTCAATTGGTCAGAGACCGGAGAAGGGCTAGACTTTTGACTAGATGTTCTCTGCGAAGCAGAAGAGCAAGTGCAACTAGTCAGAGAGCGTTTGAAGACCGCCAAGTCAAGACAGAAGAGCTATGCCGACACTCGTCGCCGACAGGTGAACTTCCTAGTCGGAGACCATGTGTACCTACGGGTAACCCCCCTTAAGGGAACCAAGCATTTCCACGTTAAGGGCAAGCTCGCACCAAGATTTATTGGCCCCTTTAAGATCGCTGCACGACGAGGAGAAGTGGCTTATCAGTTGGAACTACCACTTGAACTATCCGATGTGCACAACGTATTCCACGTGTCACAACTCCGGAAGTGTCTCCAAGTTGCAGACAAGCCTGATCTCTACAAGGATGTTGATCACCAAGCCATTGACCCTCAGCCTGATTTGACCTACCATGAGAGGCCCATCCGAATTTTGGATGAAGCAGAACAACATACGCGAAGCCACACCATGAAGTACTTCAAGGTCTAGTGGAGAAACCACACTTAAGCAGAAGCCACCTGGGAACGTGAAGACTACCTTAGATCCGAGTTTCCCGATCTCTTTTAAATCCTAGTTTAGGAATCTCGGGGACGATATTCTTGTAAGGGGGGTAGGTCTGTCACACCCTGCATTTTGTAACATGTCATTCGCAATAACAAAGCATGAAAATTTGGACCAACAAAAACTTTTGCATTATTTGTCTTTTTATTTGGAGTTGGTTTTCTCTCTGTGGATTTTCAAGTGCTCTTTAAAGTCAACACAACTCCACCTTATATACTTCATCTCCTTGCCCCAAACCTATGCCCAATGATCATGCCATGTGTATAGTGCAATATAGTATTTTCTTACAAAAATAATTTGGCCAAATAGTATTTTCAAGAATTAATTTTCCAAAAACCGCTGAATTGAGGTTTGCACTGCAAGTGCTTGATTTGGGGTATGAAAAATATTTCAAAGAGTATATTTGAAACCTACTAGATATAGGACTCCCATAAACCACAAAAATATAATTTTAAAAGTAATTTTCCTATTTTGTTTAAAGGCTTTTTCTTAGGGACAAAAATGGTCTTTAATAGGATAATATTAGTTGTCTGTTTAAAAAATATTTGAGAAAAATCAGGGAAACTCAGTGGACATATATTTTCCATATATAAGGGTTTCAACACATGGTAATGTTCAAAATATTGTGCAAAACCCTCCAAAACCATTTCTGTCCATTTCAAGTATTTGAAATATTTCTACAAGAAATATTTTCCAATAAATCCAAGGAAAATCCAGCAAGTCACAAATGCAGATTTTGATCACCTTGCAATGCCTCATCTCAATTAAGGTCATTTTGGTTCACCAAAATGCCCCAAAACCCTCTCTGACCAGAATCAAATTTGAACAGCTTTGTACTACCAACTTTCTCTCCTTGACCCCAACTTTTGTGAGCATGTTCACAGGACTAAATGAGGCCACTAGACCAAGTGGTGCATCAAGGGGAAGTGATTTGCTCAACTGGATCTACACAAGTTCATTTTTGCTAGTTTCTAGGGTTTGCTAAAGTTACATTAGCAAACTATTCCAAATGTGCACATCTTCCTTCTACCCTGTCATTTTGTCATGACAAATACCCCTGCCAAGTGGCACAAGAAGTAAATTAGTGCAAGTACCCCAAAATCATATCAAACACCTTCTGCATGTTAACTAAAAACCCTGTTTGGGCCTCTTCCACTAATCTCCATGAGCTCTACTTTTTGCCACAACCCCTCCTAGTCCCCCTCTAGCACCTGGATGCTTTTCTGCCCGAGAAAGCAATGATGAAGGGGGGAGAACTCCATTTTTCTTCTCTAGACAGTGGATTCCTCCCTCTCTCTTAGCCTCCTTCTCTCCCCTCAGCTTTCCAGAGCATCCAAGGCTCTCCCTAGCTTTTGCCCACGCCCCCTTTAGCTGCCAGACACAAGTGGATGCGTGTGGACGCGGGAAAACTATGGATGCCGGCCAAAGTCGCGCTCTGGAGCGCCTGGTAGGGCACCCGACCGTTGACGCCGCGTCCCCCGACCACCTCGAGCCTCCCCCGCGCGCCAGTCGATGCCCCTCGATGTCTGCTCCACGCCAGCAGGCCGCCCACTTGCTACCGCGCCCTCCTCTCGCTTTTGCAGCTCGCGCCAGAGTGCCGCCCCTGCTCAGCCAATGCTCACCCCGCTCCAGTGGCCCGCCTGCAGCTCGTCCCGCTCCTCCTCTCTCTCCCTGGCACCCTAGACCACTCCCACGAACACGCCCAAGCCCTCCATTCCGTCTCTAACAGCCACCCAAACCGATCTCGCGGGCGCCCATAGGCCGCGCCTACGGTGGACCTCGGCCAGCCTATATAAGGCGACCCCGAGCCCGTCTCTCGCTTCCTGTCGCTCTGCCGTACTCCCAATCAACCTCCTTCCCCACCCATTTAACCCCAGAGAAGCCCGAGCTCGAGATCGAGCTCGAGCTCCGCCACCTCGGGTCGTCAGCATCCACGCGGTACAGGCCTCCTCCGCCCCTGTTGTCTCTCGATATGGAACCGCACGGCATCACAGGCCTCCTCCTCTTCCCCACTCTTTTTGCAGCCGGAAAAGGCCGCAACCACCGACGCCCGAAGCAACTCCGCCGCGTGACCTCGTCGCCGGCGAACCAGGCTGCTCCGGCGACCACCTCCACCACCCACCGAACGGCGACGTCCCCCTGAGTCCAACGGTGCCGCCCGCTCGACCTACCGTGCCCTGTAGCGTCGCCGGTGAGCTCGTCGACCCCTCTGCCGCGAGGTTAGAGATGACAGGTGGAGCCCACCTGTCATCCTCTTCTCTCCCTCACCCCCGCTCCTTCCCTCTGATGCTGGGCCCCGCCCGTCAGGTTTAAAATCTGGCATGCGCGCCGCCCCTACTCGCCTGGGCCTGCTGCACTGCAGCTGTTCTGGCCCAGCAGGCACAGTGCCCTTTCTCTTTTTCTTTTTCTGGCTCTTTTCCAAAAATTCCACAGGATAAAATATTCATCCAAATGCAATAATTCTAGTTCCTAAATTCTTGTAAAAATCCACCTATTTAATGGGGTAACTTTCATACATGCCCAAACAAATTTTCTGTACTGTTCAAATTTAAATTCAAATTTGAGCAATCAAATCCTTGTTTGAAAACCCATTGCTCTGTCCCTGTAGCTCCAAATCTAAAACTAAAATTTTTCCCCTTCTAATTTTTTCTCCTAGTATTTTACAAAAGTAAGTTGACATTTTTCTGAGCACTTTGACTTTTCTGCTTTTATTATTGTCTTATTTTTTTCCGTTGTTTTCTTGCGACGATTAGATCCCGTATTTGACGAAGTTGCTGAAGAAGAAGAAGGAGGAGGATTTGAAGACCTCAAAGAACAAACCAATCAAGGCAAGCAGCCATTTGACCATGACAACCCTCTTGTTCATTGGTACCCTTTTCCGATTGCATGATGATGAAATACGATGGTGGTAAACTTGTTGTGAACCACCCCATGATGCATACCCGTACTCATGACTTTACCTTGTTCATGATTGCAATGTTAAGAGACTTGTTGATGCATAATGATGCATGTGTACCATGAACTCTTCATGGTCACATTCTTTAGAAAACCCCAACGGGTGCCCCTAATGCCCTCGGGAGATGTTGAACTAAGGTCACCACTTGAGGAAGAAGTGGTGTACCAAAGAGACCTTTTGGTGTGTGTAAAATGATGGATTAGATTTATGTGTGATTACCGTCCCAACCAAACATGTGCAACCACTCTACCCCTTTGTGGGACGGGGCATTATTGATTACTTAGACTGATACTAGCGTGGTGCCCACATTACTAGTGACGGGGGTGACTTGATGTCACTCTCGGGACAGGGTCGTGCTTGGATAGGCGGCCATGACTATATTCATAGGGCACCAGACACACCGTTGGTCCCTTCGTGTATGCATGATAATGTGAAAAGGGCAGAGTCCCAGGATCTTTTGCTTATGCATGAGGGCCGTGTATTAATGAGTGGACCCTATGTTAGTGTCATCTAGGGAAAGGTAATGATCAAGTGCTTCACCTGAGTACTTAAGGTACTGCGGGATCGTGGATGACACGAAAGCTTCCCGGATCTTGTGGGTAAAGTGCGCAACCTTTGCAGAGTGTCAAACTATTCGAATAGCCGTGTCCACGGTCATGGACAGTTGGGAGGTGCTACTTAAACTATGTCCATAAATTTTACAATCTTGGTGCATGTATGTGTGGAAGAGAACTATTTGTGTCAAGGTGGTGACTTGACATGTTGAATGAAATGGCATTATCCAAAATCTATTTATGTTAATATCTGTAACCTGTTCTCAAGGTTATCCATGTCCATTGATAGGACTTCTCAACTAGCGTGAAGCTAGGTAGCTTACTTGTTGTACAATTGCATTGTTACTTTGAACCAAATCATGGGTTGCTTGCGAGTACATTAAAAGTACTCATTGGCTTGCCACTGGTTATTTAATTAACCAGGCATGGAAGAACATGAGTTAGAGGAAGAGTTCTTTGGTGACGAACACGCGAACTATGATGCTTCGCAGTCAGAATGCCTGTAGGGTTAAGGCAGATGGCATGGGTTCTACTTATCAGCGAAGATTTCCGCTGCTTGTGTTTCATTTGATGTTCAGCCCTTAAGGCTTTATCAATGTAAGACTTGACCATAATGGTCATAATTTGTGTAAGACGGTATGTATGGATGTAGGACTCTTGTTATTCAGCTTCTGTGTGTTCAGTGAGCATTGATCTCTGGGATCACTGTACACGTGCATTCGGTGATCTCGACCTATGAGTTGGGGTCCCCACAGAGAGAAGGGGCAATGTTACTGTCCTTTTACCGCACTTGTCCTTCAGAGTAGCAACATGTTCTTCATACAGAGGGTCTCCTGAGTTATCACTTTCATATAAAACTTGGCTTGTATATTCCAATGATGGGCTTCCTCAAATGCCCGAGGTCATGAGCAAGCAAAATGGATGCACGCCCACTTAGTTTCCATTGAGCTTTCATACACTTATACTAGCTCTTAGTGTATTTGTTGCATGGCAGTCCCTACTTCTTGCATTGATATCGATTGATGGGCCTCTCCATCACCCATTGAGCCACCGAGTTGATGCAAGGCTTTATTCCTTTTTGACTTCCCTTATTGATCATTACGACCGATTCTATTCCACCCATAGTGATATATCTGTGGCTCACGCTCATGTATTGCGTGAAGTTGAAAATGCTGAAGTGTGTTAGAAAATATGATCCAATTGTTTGGCTTGTCATCGGGTAGTTCATGATTAATATCTTTATTCTAGGAAGACTAAGTATGCTGAGATATATGATTTTGTAGGGATAGCGTTCTTTAGCATTCTTTATTCTAAAGGGCATGATTGTTTGTTAGTATGCTGCAACTTGTGAGTGCATTGGGATTTTCTCCGAAGAGGAGGGAAGATGCAACACAATAGAGATAAGTATTTCCCTCAGTAAGAACCAAGGTATCAATCTAGTAGGAGAATCATGCAAAGCCTCGTGAACAACACCTGCACACACAAAAGTGAATACTTGCACCCAACGCGGGCAAGAGGGTCATCAATCCCCTTGAACTCATTACTTGCAAGGATGAAATCTTGTAGTGGTAGATAGATAAATGGATAAACAAAATAAAGATAAAAATTGCAGCAAGAATATTTTGGTTATATATATAACATCCGGTGGGTAAACAAATTATCATTGGGTAATTGATAAAAAGGTGCATAGTTATGATGATGTCCAAAGAAATGATCATGTATATAGGCATCACGTCTAGACCAACTCCTGCCTGCATCTACTACTATTACTCCACCCATCGACTGCTATCCAGCAGGCATATAGGGTATTAAGTTGATAAGAACAAAGTAACACCTTAAGCAAGATGACATGATGTAGACAAAGTAAACCCAATCAATATGAATAAACCACGTTGTTTTACCCTTAATGGCAACAATACAAATACGTGTCTTGTCCCTTTCTGTCACTGGGATATAGCACCGCAAGATTGAACCCATCACAAAGCACCTCTCCTACTGAAGATAATTCAATCTGGTTGGCCAAACCAAACAGATAGATCAGACATAAATACAAAGCTATGACAATCATGCATAATAAAGTACAGATAATACTCAATTACTTCTCATGAATCTTCAGATCATAAACCCACAATTCATCGGATCTGAATAAACATACTGTAAAAGAAGATTACATCAGATAGAACTCCAAGAGCATCGAGGAGAACATTGGATTGAAACTCAAAGAGAGAGAAGAAGCCATCTAGCTACTAGCTATGGACCCATAGGTCTGTGGTGAACTACTCATGCATCATGGGAAGGCAACAAGGATGATGTAGAAGCCCTCCATGATCAGTCCCCCCTCACAAAGAGTATTGGAAAAGGCCTCCAGATGGGATCATAGAAGAATAGAAGCTTGCAGCGGCGTAAAAGTGTTTTGGGTTGCTCTCTGGTATATTGGAATATTTGGGAGTTTATAGAGGCGGAGTTAGGTCAAGAGGTGCCACGAGGAGCGCACAAGCTCAGGGGGCGCCCCCTGGGGCATGCCTAGTGAGATTGTCATTCCCTCGTGTCTTTCCTGGTCTTCTGCCGAACCTTCATGGGTCCCTTCTGGTCAAGAATAAATTAATCCAAAGTGTTTTCTCTGTTTGGAGTCTGTTTGATATTGATTTTCTATAAAGCCAAAAAACAAGCAAAAAACAACTGGCTCTAGGCACTAGGGTAATAGGTTAGTCCTAAGAAATGATATAAAATAACATATAAATGCAGATGAAATGTCCAAGATTGATACTATAATACCATGGAACAATAAAAAAATTATAGATACATTGAAGACGTTTCCTATGCCTGAGTATTGATGTCTTTATATCAAATCATAGACTATTGCCTTGAATCACTCATATCTCAATATCATGCCACGACTAGATTATTTGATCAAGATTATGTTAGGTAGCAGTCCACATCAAAAGTTATCTTTTTATCATTTACCTACTTGACGGCGAGCAAGAATTAAGCTTGGGGATGCTAATACGTCTACGCCATATCTATAATTTTGGATTGATTCATGCCAATATTCTACAATTTTCACATACTTACGACAAGAATTTATATTATTTTTAGGACTAACATATTGATCCAGTGCCCTCTGCCAGTTCCTGTTTTTTCCTGTTATATATATTGGATCTGATAACCCATAAACAACCCGGACCAATGGAGATTTTTCCATTTGTAAAATTCTCAATGGCTAGAGGAACCACGTGTCGGCTCACCGTTGGGACTGATGTCATGCACTCATTGGACCGGAGGCGCCTATGATACGTTGACACGTGGCACGGCCCAACAAAGTCCCATTCCGGTGAAAAGGCCGGCCTGTTGACTAGGTCAAAAGGTAGCGGGACGGCCCACAGAAAGCCTGTTATCGGTTGTTCGCATATAGCCCATTTACAACCCGTAACTCACGGCTCGTGATGGCCTATCCGAATTAGGCCCAACAACATCATCCGGGCCATCCAATATGATTCCAGACCATATGAGGCCCTTTGTAACACTTGGCCCATTAACGACCCATGGTGAAACTGGCCCGTAATGAACAGTGTATCGCTTTATACCCACTAACGACCCATTATTCCATTGGGCCGTTTCCAGTCCGTGTTATCTTTCGGCCTTCTCAGGGCCCATTTATTATGGGATGATTTGCAGCCTTTGATTACTTACGGTCCATTACTGGCATGTTTCGGTTGTTGGCAAATTTAGCCCGTGGTTAAAGTCCGCCCGTTTGTGGCCGATTAATCTGTTGGGCCGTTTTCATAGCATCATCAAATACGGCCAATTAACGACGGCTTGTTATGGTCCACCCATTAACGGACGATTCCAACTCTATCCCGTGTATGGCCCATAATGCGGTCCGTTATTGGCTGTTTGGCCAATCGATCATACGGCCCGTAGAAGGCCCATTCATGCTATGGCCTGTAGAAGGCCCATTGTTTCTACGTCTCGTAGAAGGCCCATTTTTTCTATGACTCGTAGAATGCCCATTGTTTCTATGGCCCGTAGGAGGCCCATGGTCACTATAGTAAATATGTAGCCCATGGTTATTGTGGCCTAGTTTTAAAAAATAGGTTACTGCGGCCACTACCAAACTATGGAAATAGAACTGCACGGACTACAAGCAAACAAATAAACAAGACAACAAGGAAATAAATAAGCAAGCAACTTACGCTAGGCTATCACGGCTATTGCACATATTACATCCGTTGGGCATCAAAGTTTGCCACCGGTGCAAATATGGGGAACAGAGCAGTATATTACATACACTGGTTGTCAAAGTTGGCGACCAGTGCAAATAAACACCGCAGCAAAACAAGTCTAGCACTGAAACCACTTCACAAGCGCTCAAGAAACAATATCTTGGGCTGGTAAGATTCTTTGCAAGCTCATTAGCTTTCTTTTGTTTGGCGCTTAAATATTCCAGTGCTTGTTGTTGCACTAGAAAGCATGCATCTGAATTCTGCAAGGACTTCCTCAGTCATTCGGCTTCCTGTCGCAGCACATCTAATCGATGTCTTTCAACTTGAATTTGAGACTCAAGAAGCCGAACTGATTCAGGTAGTGAGTTCAAAGAGCTGGTGCTAGCAGTAGTGGCCAGTAACTCGAACACTACATCAAGCCAGGACTTTGGGGTTGTCTCAGTGTCTTCAATATAGTTTTTATCACCTTTCTTGGAGACCAACAGGGATGTCTCACTATCTTGAACCTTATCTGCATTACTTCCTTTACTATTGCATAACGGGGTACTCTTCTCCAATATTGTGTCTGCATTCTAAAAAGAATCAAGCAAACAGATCACATGTATACCATGTTGTATATGAAACTCATTTTGGTAAACCAGTTCAATACTAAGATGGACAGGATAACAATATGAAACAAACATATATCTATGTAGTATGGTCACTGTATGGTCTATATCATTCTAGTTTATGTTGCTAAATGAAGATACAGACAGTTCAAATCATATATGTTCTAGACAAGGCAACATAAACAAAATATAAGTGTGGGAAACTACACAACTATAACAACACTTGTAATGTGCATGGCATGAGAACTTAACTGTTTATTCAATTGAAACTGAAATCAACATAGAGCAAGTTACAACAGCAAACACGTTAAACAAACATGTTTAAAACATACCTGTTGCACCATTGGAGTTTCAATTGCATCCTTCAAATTTAAAATTAGTTGGTATGAGTAAATATAGTGATGCAAGAGCAAAGGAGTATGAACCATAGCTACGGAACCTGACCTGAGAACAATTCTTCTTCTGCTTTAAGCGTTGACTTGGGGTTCGGAGTGGTGGTCGTCGTGCTTTGGGCACTGCAGTTAACTTACTAACTACTCGTGTTTGGGTGCTCTATGGTGGAGACGATGTTGTGTCAACTGGAACTGGGTTACTATCTGTTGGGGTTGGGTTAGAAGGGGTGTAGCTGGTTCTCTGTCCAACTGGGTTGGGGTACAATCTGCGTGAGTCCGGGTTATGTGTGGTGGGGCTGGTTCTTTTTTGAAGACCATGTTTTTACTCCCATAGATACTGCCATCACCCCCTGCAATTCGAATGGCTGATAAACAAGAAAAGTAATTGAATGTATAGACATTGTAAGATAGACATGTGCGTTGTATAGTAGGGAAGAAAACAAGGCATGAAATAATTCACATTTATGTTGTCTAACCAAATAGGATAGCATGACATAATTTCACATATATGATGGCTAATTAAACATGGTAGCATGACATAATTTCACATATATATGATGGTTAACTAAACAGGATAGAATGACATACTTCAAAATATGATGTCTATGTAAATAGGATGACATGATATAACTATACGATGTGTCTATTAAAGTGGTTGGCATGCCATAATTAACAAACATGTCGTCAATGGAAACATGATGGCATGATATAATTCACGAATAGAATGACGTAATTTAAAATATGATGACTATGTAAACAGGATGAGATGATATAACTATATTATGTCTTTAGAAAATGGTTTGGCATACCATAATTCAGATACATGCTGTCTATGTAAACATCAAGGAATGATATAATTCAAATATATGATTTATGTACTAAGCAAGTGAGCAGAGGGCAATCGCATATATGATGTGTCAACTAAGGAGATGGCATTCAATATTGTGTATATGATGTAAAAACTAAGCATCGCAAGACAACATATGCATATATGAGTAATATAACCCTGCCAAATTTGAGCATACACCTTAGGGCAAAATAGGACTCATCATGTGCCTCTAAATCCTCCTCTGAGGAGCTATTTGTAACCAGCAAGATTTCTGCTTCACAAAGTAGCATTGTCTGCTCTGAAGATCTTGTTTTCACTCTAGATTTCTGCACCGCCAATCCAAATGGCTGATGCACAGGGAGTGCAATTGAATATACAAACATTGTCGACAAATGGAATGAGTAATACAAAAAAGGATGGCATGATATGATTCACATATATGATGCTTGGCTAAACAACATGGCATTGCATAATTCACATACATAATGCCTTGCAACAAGATAACATTGCATAATTCACATATATAATGTCTTGCAACAAGATGGCATTGCAAAATTCACATATATGGTAATTATACACTAAACAGGTGGCATTCACACAAAGCATGTCTAAACTAAGCAAATGACATACCAATGCAAGACACCATATGCACGATATGAGCAATGTAACCCTTCCAAGTTAGAACATGCACCTCGAGGGGGGGGGGGGAATACGAGTGGTCATCTGTCTCTGAATCCTCCTCTGAAGAGCTATCCATAACCAGCAAGACATGTGCTTAATTGGATAGCATTGTCTTCTTTGAAGACCTTGTTTTCACTCCAGATTTTTCCATGACCGTGTCGAAATGGCTGATGCATAAGAAGAGTAATTGAATGTACTAATTTTTTTGACAAATTTAATACGTAATAAAAAAGGATGGCATGATATAATTCACATATAAGATGACTGGCTAACTAGGATGGCATTGCAAAATTCACATATATGATGCCTGGCTAAACAAGATGGCATTGCATGATTCACATATATGATATAGAAACTAAACAGATGGCATTCACACAATGCATGTCTAAAGTAAGAAGATGACATATTTTATGTATAAAGTAAGCAATGCAAGGCACCATATGCATGATATGACCAACATCAGCATGCCAAGTTAGAGCAAAAGACCTCAGGCATAGATAGGAATGGTCTGCTCCCTCTGAATAGTTATCTTCCTCTTGATTACAATCTGGAATGGGGGAGGGGGTTGCTTTTGCACCCACAACGGAGCGACGCCTGCATGAAATTTTAGTGCCACGCAAGGCTCGTCTCTTTTGCTATACATGTTCAGTACCACTGTGTACAATAACTGACATGCATAGGAATAAAAGATAGTGAGATTATGTAAGGAGTGCAGATACAAATCGAAAGTGATGGTAGCAAACTATGGATAGACCCAAAACCAATTATAGCAGGCAGATAATAGCTTCCGTTAAAAATACAGATAATGGCTCCTTTAATGTTTGTTTCCACCCAACATGAAACTCATAGTAGACACCCGAGATTAACCAGATAGTAGAAATATAGTATTGATTGCTGCCCCAATATGTACCCCACAACCATTTAAAAAATAAACTCAAGTTTGAGCATTAGTTCGGACCTGACTTGGAGTCTAATCGGTGAATGTGACGATAAAGTAGCATGTCATCATATTAAGCGATGCATAACGAAAGCATACACGAAAGTGTGCGACCTCTCTTGCGGATCCGTGTAGTCCTCAAGGTCATCTGCTCAATTGATGATGTTAATGCAGTTGTCATGGCCGCCGACGGTGGGGAAGAAGATCTGAGGCCACAAAAGATAGCCTGAAGGGCGTATTCCTGCTGTGGTGAACCCATCCGTCATTGGAGCAGCTGAGCTGGGGTGGACCACAATGCAGTAGGAGCGGGACAAACCACACAAGGTTTTCTTTGACACATATATGTAACAGAAGTAATTCTATAAGGGCTTGTTTGAATTGGAGGATTCTAACAAATCCAGAGAAAGGAAATACACACGAATAGGAGAGGAATTCACATGCAAAATAGATAATTAAAAAAACACAGGATTTCTGCCAATCTGGGTGTTTGGTTCAGAAGAATTGGAAGATCATAGGATGCAAAGAAGCATGGTGAGATTAAGTCAAACCACAAGAAAATGTACGGTTATAATGCTATTATGCTACTACCTCTTATTCTTACACTTCATGGATAGGAATTTGAAAAGGAGGACAAGTGGATATTAAAATTCCTTCAGTTTTTTTTCATGGAGACACTAAAGGAACAAATCCTACAGTTTTCCTTTCATCCATTCCTTTGTACCAAATGTATGAACAGTAGTACCATAGGAAACTTTCCAATTCCTATGTTTTTCCTACACTTTTCCTTTTAAGCACTGGCGATTCTAGTAGGTAGGCTGGAACAGGGAAAATCCTACACTCAAAAATGTTTTTATGCTACTTCTTCTACTTTGGACCCAAGCCACTGCCCTACTAGCTCAACTGCCAGGCCCATCTACAAATGCACAACTCAAATGCGCAGAAATAAATAATTATGGCATTCAAGAGAGTCCATCATGGATTACTAAGTTCCTTGGCACCTCACTGCTTGTCATACAGTAGGAGAAACAAATTGTATTTCACGTTACTACGTGTGCTCAGTGGAAAATATATATAACTTGTAGAGTAAAAAAGCGATGCAACAAGTGTACAACCTCTTTGGTGAAGCCATGTCGATCTCAGCATGATTGGGTGGGTCGGTGATGACGCTCTGGCTGATTTGGCTGTTAGGGGAGGGGAAGAAGATCTTACGCGTCTGGAGATGGATCCAGGGGTACTACTCCGCTGTAATGGGGGGTTTCGTCGTTGGAGCAGCTTCGATGAGTTGTACGACCGTGAGGCTGAAGCAGGACAAGAGAGACAACGTTAACCTAAGTGGAATTCTAACACCATCTCCAATAGATGATGTAAAATACATAACCACAAAGTGCTAGATGTATAATACATCAGCTGCTCATCTCTGAACTTAACTGTCGAAATTGAATTGAACAGTCAAAACTGAATTTTACTGTCGAAACTAAATTTTGCCGTCAAAATTGAATTTTGCTGTCGAAACTGAATGCACTAGCAGAAAAGCAGTAGCAGCACGTGCGAGAGTCGGGGCAGCTAGTCATGTAGTAGTATCTCGGGTAGCAGCTCCAGGGGCTCGAGCAAGAGCAGGATCTGCTGCTCGTGTAGCGGCAGCGTGAGCAAGAATAGAGTAGCAGCGCAACCAAAAGCAAGAGCAACAGCTGACCAAGCAGGGGACGGAGAGCAAGAGTAGAGTAGCAGCACAAGCAAGATCCAAAGCCGCAACAGCTCCTACTGATGAGGACGTGTTGTCGAGGGAGCAATGTTGTGGAGGAACTGGCCGGCAACGCCGTCGTAAATGGAGTCGCGCCATGTCAGCTCGGGCTCAATTGCCGGCACCACCGTGAGATCGAATCAAGAAGAAAATGTAGCGATTAGTGTAGAACCTCTTTGGTAGCGCCGATTAGGCCTCAACTTCATCAGAGGAATCAGTGAAGACGGCGGTGTGGGAATGGAGGTGGCGCAAGGGACGAGGGGAATGTCGGGGCAGCTCCTTGGAGGTGGATGACGGCGTGGCTGAACCGGCCGGACGACGAGATTGACGATGGACCCTCATCCGGTGCGGTGGATGAGGGATGTCGAGGTGTTTCTGTGGATGACATCGTCGGGGAAGAGGCTCCGGCTGGGTGGCCGAACGGAGGAGGGTGTGGGGCTTCGCGGGTTTTCGTGGCCTTCGTGTACGTATGGGGGCGGAGGGGATGGGAGATGGGAACCATGGTGTCGGTGTCAAAACTGGCGGATCTCGGGTAGGGGGTCCCGAACTGTGCGTCTAGGCGGATGGTAATAGGAGACAAGGGACACGATGTTTTTACCCAGGTTCGGGCCCTCTTGATGGAGGTAAAACCCTACTCCTTCTTGATTGATATCAATGATATGGGTAGTAGAAGAGTAGATCTACCACGAGATCAGAGAGGCTAAACCCTAGAAGCTAGCCTATGGTATGATTGTTGTTCGTCCTACGGACTAAAACCCTCCGGTTTATATAGGCACCGAAGAGGGTTAGGGTTACACAGAGTCGGTTACAATGGTAGGAGATCTACATATCCGTATCGCCAAGCTTGCCTTCCACGCCAAGGAAAGTCCCATCCGGACACGGGACGAAGTCTTCAATCTTGTATCTTCATAGTCTAGGAGTCCGGCCAAAGGCGATAGTTCGGCTGTTCGGACAGCCCCTAATCCGGGACTCCCTCAGTAGCCCCTGAACCAGGCTTCACTGGCGATGAGTCCGACGCGTAGATTGTCTTCGGCATTGCAAGGCGGGTTCTTCTCCAAATCTTGTGTACCTGTTGAATAGCGTCCGGCTTCCTATGAATATTGCGCTCCTCGGTTTCCACGCCCAATAATGGCCGTCTTCCATGTGTTGAATGAATGTGAAAAGTCAGGGTATTTTTACATTTACCCCCTTAGCTGCGCAAATGAGCTGCCTATAAAAGAGACGAGGATCTAGATCCGAATCACACCATCCTCCCTTTGCGAGCATTCATCGGAGCGCATCTGACAAAAATCCTTTCCATCATGGACAGTCGACGCGGCTCCTCCTCTCGCCCTCCCAGCCCTCAGCCTGGAGATTGGGAGAGATGCTCCGTCCCGCACAGTGAGCTAGTGGCGCTCCAAACCAAGGGATTTCTTCCCCCGGCTTTCATGGTCCCGGTTCGAGCCGGACTCGCAACCTATAAGGGCGAAAAGCAAGCGGAGAGCGTCCCCATCCCCTCCAAAGGAGAGTGGGTATACATTGTCTCTTATTTGATAAGAGGGCTCAGATTTCCAATTCATCCGTTTCTCCGGGGGCTCCTGGAGTTCTATGGCCTCCAGTTGCACAACCTTACGCCTGCCTCCATTTTGCATATCGCGAGCTTCGTGGCCCTTTGTGAGCAGTTTTTGGGCATCGAGCCTCATTTTGCATTGTGGAAGAAGTTGTTCTGTCTTGTGCCCCATTCTCAAGAGGGGTCGATATATGAAGTGGGCGGAGCCGAACTATGGCGCATCGCTGGGACCGGATATCTATCCGGAACCCCGAAGAAGGCGTCCGAAGACTCGCCTTCGGCATGGTTTTATATAGAAGATGTCCCTCTGCCGGACCGTGTTCGGGTCGGCCTCCCTGAGTTCAATAACGCTCCTTTGAAGAAGCGCCTAAGCTGGCGTCCACGAACCCCTCAGAGGGAAAACGACAGGGACATCGTTTACCTGATTTTCCGGATAAGGTTGTTAGCTCATTCCGGACTGACCATGATCGGGGTCATGGCCACATGCATTATGCGGGGGGTGCAGCCACTCTAGTATAGAGGCCACCCTATTAGGGATTTCAACGGGGAGGATGGTGCCACCCGCTGGGGCCGCAAGGGGCCGGGATTGGTCGCCGATCTGACGAAGATCTTGTCCGCATTGTACAATGGAGAGGAGGAGGAATTTCTCCGCGTCAATCCGCAGGGCAGATTTTCCATGAACAATCCTCCAAGCTGGGTAAGCGGACCTTTATTTTTGCCTATCCGATCCATACTCCCATAGTCAAGTATCTAATTTTGTGATTTTGGTGCAGGAACTGCGCCGGGCCGTAAAGGATATAAACAGCCCACCTCCACAACCCAAGGATCCGGAATGGTTCCTCGATCCAACCTCCCAAGAGGATCCGGACATATCAGTGGAGCTGATCGACGGGGTATTGCACGAACTGAGCATCGATAATGCCTTGGTCGCCATTACGGCCGATTACCCCGGAATACTTCCCGCTTCACAGGTAACTGAGACCGAAGTCCCAATACTTTGTAAATGACCCATCCGTGCGCGTTTTTGATCACCGTATACTAATGGTGTTTCGCAGGGGGCGCCCTTGAGGCGGAGGGCCGAGCCCGCGGCGGCTAGCCAACAAGGGACAGCACGGCCCAGAAGGCTAAAAAGAAGTGCGGTCTGAATCGAAACTCCGATGCAACGGTATGGCGCGTCACCTTACTCCCCGTCCTTATTCCCGGGAGGCATACTAACGCTCGTGCCCTTTCAGGAAGAAGAGCGCTCGCTAGACTGTATTCGGAGAGGTTGCCAATCAATGCTCCGCTCGCCAGGCTCCAAAGCCAGGTCCAGAAGCAGAGGCGAACACGGGGCGTGCGTCGGATGTTCCTCTGACAGAGGATGCCGACAGGTTATCTGCCACCAATTCCGAGGTGGAGAGTGCCATGAATCACAGGCGCCGCCGGATAGTTCTTCGTGACGCGTGTTTCTCCCCAGAGGCATTGGATGCCTTTAATTTGGGTGATGCGCACCTCCGTGCTGCTCAAAATGGTCTAGCCAGAGCCATGGAGCAGTATGTAAAAGACATACGGGTGAGAAAATTTGAAAGTTATATATGCCTGTAGCCCCCGAGACTTGAAATAGTTAGAATAACTGATTTAAGGATCATTTATTGTGCAAGATCTTACAGAAAAGAATACCCGACTGTCCCAGGAGCTGGAGGAGTGCAAAGCCCAACTTGAGGCCGCACTAGCCGCAGCGGGGGAAGCCAAAGAGACCCCCTCCGGTAATATATGCTTCAAAAGATAAGTAATTTGTAAAGTGCGGCGTGTGTATAAGTCTGACAATAATTTTGCAGATGGCGCCGGGATAGATCCGGACAAGCAACAGCTCATGCACCGGTTAAAGGCCGGCGAGAGTGTGCTTACAAGGGTGAGGCAGGAGAAAAATAATCTCCAAGATGCCAACACCCAGCTAGGTGAGGAACTAAAGGATGTTCGTGCCCAGCTATCTGACTCCGTTAAGGAGAATCGGCGGCTTCGGCGCGGCATTTTTAGTTAGTGCTTGAACGAACTTTGAAAAAGAGTTTGGCGAGGAATTCGACTAACAGAGTTGTGTCTGTAGGTATGTTCACAGACCGTCCTGCAGAGGAAATGCCCAGTTCTACGGGTGACCTTCTTCCCGAGCTCTTGCAACTGCACGAATGAGTTCGGCAGGTGATGAAAGGTGTCGCCCAGGCCTTGTGGCCATCTGTCTCCCGGCCCGAAGGCCTTGGAGAGCTTGCAGTGAGGCTTCAGGGAGCGCGGCAGCGCTTCCTCTTATTGAAGATATCGGCCTGCCGTCAAGGCGCCAGGGAGGCCTGGGCCATGGTGAAGACACGGTACACGATGGCTGACCCAAACCACATGGCCGAGGTCGGACCTGCGGGGCCTGATGGGAAGGATATCCATGTGAGCTTAGTGTACGGCCAAGTAGAATTGGCCGCAAAGTATTCCCAATAGGACTATAAACTAGACAGCCTGCTGGATGGCATTGAAGAGGAATATGTCCAGTCAAGTTGACTATGTAATTTAAGATGACATGTAAAATGCCTTCTAGCCCGATTGTAGATCGTTTGTCATAGAGGACCTTTTCGCTTCAACCTTGGGACCCAATAGTCCGGAGTGTGTCCGAATACCGTCGCGGTTATATAAGAACCGGGGAATGCGTGGAGACCAGGCGTAGGGGTTATTAGTGCTTTATCAGACAAGTGCCCAACTAGTTATGTTATATTACATGGTTAGTAAGAAACATCTTCCAGGGAGAATAGTTCCGTTAGGGGTTCCTTTCCCTGGGAGGGATGCCCTAAAGTGCATGTCCGGACTGCAAAAAAAGTAGAAAAACATCTGGGGGCAGATAAATAAATATGTAAGAAATCGTCTTTTAGTACGCCGACCGAATATTCCCTTAAGAACGCCAGCTTTCGGCTTCACCCAGTCTGAGGTACACATCCGGCTGACCCGGCAGTAACAATTGCAGAGGTGCTCCCTTTACCGCCTAGCCGAACAATCGGGAACGTAGGGGTAAGAACAGGAGCCAGGCAACCCAGCTTGGCCAAAACTTAAGTCATATCGATGCATATAATGGTGAATAAAAGGTACATGCGGAAGTGTGACACATGTGTTGGGCATGAAGCCCGTATAAATAAGCTTCTGTTAAAGAAGCCCCCAGGTATAATGAGCGCGGATAGTGCGTCAAGTGTGTGCGAACAATGCGCGAACAAGCTTTCAAAAAGGCTGTAATAGGAAAAAAGGGTGGAAAAGGAGAGAAACAGAAGACAACTAATATGTAAAATATGGACGGAGGAAGGAGACGAACTCAGAATCCGGCGCTAGGCATAGAATCCTCGGAGACGGGCTGCGTTCCATGGGTTCGGCTCGAGTCGGTTATCCGATGCATCTCGCAGACGGTACGCCCCACTAGTCAGGACTTGGTCGATGATAAAGGGACCTTCCCATTTGGGCTTGAGTTTGTCCTTTTTCCTGTCCGGCAAGGGTAGAACTAACGCGCCAACATTGTAAATTTTGGCCCATACATCTCTGCTTTGATATCTTCGAGCTTGCTGTTGATAGAATGCGGAACGGGCTTTTGGTACGTCACGCTCCTCCTCTAATGCGTCCAAACTGTCCTGCCGATCGAGCTCGGATTCTCTTTCTTCGTACATGCGCACGCGAGGTGAGTCATGAATTATGTCATAGGGCAGAACTACCTCTACACTGTATACTATAAAGAATGGTGTGAATCCGGTAGTGCGATTCGGCATGGTTCGCAGCCCCCAGAGTATGGAGTTGAGATCCTCTACCCAGTGCGTGTTGGATTCCTTGAGGGACCGCACTAGTCAGGGTTTTATGCTGCTCATGATTAGACCATTTGCTCGCTCGACTTGACCGTTAGTTTGAGGATGATAGACTGAAGCATAGTCGAGCTTGATGCCCATGTTTTTGCACCAGAGTTTAACCTCGTCGGCCGTAAAGTTTGTGCCGTTATCAGTGATGATGCTCTGGGGGACGCCGTAACGGTGTATGACCCCTGATATGAAGTCTATCACCGGTCCGGATTCGGCCGTCTTAACAGGTTTGGCCTCTATCCATTTGGTGAATTTATCCACCATGACCAGTAGGTATTTTTGCTTGTGGGTTCCTCCTTTAAGGGGTCCAACCATGTCAAGCCCCCAGACCGCGAAGGGCCAGGTTATGGGTATAGTTTTGAGGGCGGTGGGTGGCATGTGGCTTTGATTAGCAAAAAGCTGGCAACCGACTGTCGTGGGAGAACTGACACCTATGGGGCCGGCGGACCGGGCCCCTTTCGGTTCGGCGGGGGGCGGAGATCGCACGAAGAGCGGATCGAGGCGAAGCACACGAGCGGTTTACCCAGCTTCGGAGCTCTCCGGAGAGATAATACTCCTACTGCAGTTTATCTGATTGTATTGTGTTCTTGCTCAAGAGCGATGAGCGCTACAGTACCCACTAGCTGCGAGACCGAGCGTGAGTGTTTTCTGGTTTCGAACCTCCCTCTACGTTGCGCACGGGCCTCCTTTTATATGCTCAAGGGGTCACCGACAGTTGGCAACGCATGCAAGGGTAAAAATGGAAAAGGAGTTGCGGTTGGTACAACTACCTGAACAGTGTATCCTACCTAACCCTGACGGCAGGGGACAAGGGCATTAAATGCCCGTCTGTGTCGCCCAAACAGTACAGAAAAGGACCGTTAGGGGCGCCACCACTCGCCACGATGGCGATTTTGTCAGCGTCGCTTGCCACCTCACACCGCTGGCTGCACAGCTTCTTGCCATGCGCACCTGGAAAGGCCCCAAGGCGACATGTTGGTGGATGTGCTGGAGCGCGGGTACAGAGTGGTAGCTTGCCGCGGCAAGCGCCTTGCCGCGGTCGTTGTCTTGTCGCGTCCGGAAGCTTGTCACTCACCGGGCCTTGCCGGGATGCGTGGCGCATCGCGGCAAGTTCCTTGATATGCCTTGGTTGGCCTCCCCGGCAAGCTCCTCTTGCCGGGGTCTTGTCGCCTTGGCTTAAACACTTTGTTCTTGAATGGCTCCAAAGGAACCACGGAGGAGCTTGGCGGTCGCCCGGCAAGCCTTGCCGCGGGGCGCTGCGACTGCCCGTGCACAAGTTCGGGATACTAGGGTACCCCTACTCTAGTACACCGACAGGAGCCCCCGGGCCTGGGCCACACACGGTGCCTAGCGCTGTTGGGCCAGGCCCAAAACAGGGCACGGGCATGCGCGGCCTGGTTTACGCCGTATCTTGCGCCGTATCCACCGCGCCCTCCCCTAACGATCGTGGATGGTGCTTTATTCGGAAAAACGGAACGTCTGCCCCCTCCCTCTTTATAAGCAGGGGAAACAGGGGTAGTTCCTCCATCTCGCCAGTTGCTACTTCCAATCTCAGAAATCTCCGCCGCTCCCCCCTTCTTCCAAAGCCGAGAGAGAGCAGCGCTCCGCCCCCATCGCCGCCGGCGCCACCAGCGCCTTCGATCTCCCCCACTACCTCCGCCATGGCTCCGAAAGTCGGGAAGGCTGTGAAGTCGGCCGAGGCGCTGCGGCTCGAGGCGTTGCGAAAGGAGCGGGCAACTTTCCCCCCCGAGCTCACCGCGAAGGAGCTGAGGGAGTGGTACTACCTCTTCTGGTCGACGGAGACGCGAGCGCATCCACGCACGAAGGTACTCTCCGCCGCCGCTTCCGAACGGGCTCCGAATGGATATCCCTTTTTCGCACTGTTCTTCTACTATGGGCTCTGCCCGCCCTTCTCTGAATTCTTCTGCAATATCATGAACACCTACAGGCTCCACCTCCTTGATTTCACCCCCAATGCTGTTCTGACAATGGCAGTTTTCGCACATCTCTGCGAAAACTTTGTCGGAGTCCATCCAAATGTAGCCCTTTTCCGCCACTTCTTTATGCCCCGGGTCGAGAGAGGAGAGCCTTTATCCGGCGGAATCGCCTGGATCTCGAGAGCCGGCAAGAAGGAAGCTTATCTGGAGGGGGAGCTCCGCAGCAAATGGGACGAGTGGAGAGCAGACTGGTGCTGGATCGTCGAGGAGAACCCGCAGCCATTCACTGCCCAGTGCCAAGCCCCAGCAGTGCGCAGAAACGATTGGAGTAACTTGGCGCCGGAAGACGATAGGATGAAGATTGCCGTCACCCGGATCCTGCGCCTCAGGCTTGCCAGGCTTACTGTAGGCGCCGTTGGCGCAGATTTTCTTCGCCGCTGCATCGCCCCCTGCAAGAGAGGAGGAGACCCGCCTGGGAGTTTGGGGGCCCGGCGGACATCATGAGGCTGCGCCCGGGCCTCAACTTCAACTTCACTGTCCTGGAGCTGGACGTGATGCTCAAGGAGCTGTTCAAGCATGACCCTCAGCATCCCGAATGGTTCAGGTTGTCGCAGGGTGTCATTCCGCTGTGCAACAATTCCTCGCTTGACCGCATCCGTGCAATGTTGCCGTTGTGCGATTCGCATGGAATTGTTCCAACTTGGCAGGAGCCCGCAGACGATGTCGTGCAGCAGTTCTTCGATGGCTTGGTGGAGGTGGTGGTCCGCTCTGATGAGCAGAAAAGCCTCACCCGCGACACCACCGATGCGGAGATGCGGCGCATCGCCACTAGGGCGGAAGAGGCGGCGGCAGCCGCCGCCGTGGGCGAGTTTGGATTCACCGTGGAGGAGGCAGAGGCAGCCGAGGCGGCAAGCCTTGCCGATCGAGATGAGCTTGGCGGAGAGCTTGCCGGCGAGGGAGAGCTTGCCAAGCCTGAAGCCGAGTCGAGCAAGCCCGCCGAGGGTGCGAGCGGCCCGCCATCTTCAAGCAGCTTGCAGCAAGCAGAGCCCCTAGAGCAGCCCCCAGCTCCACCAAGAAGGCACCTCCGCAAGGACGGGGACGTAGCAGGGCGGCAGACGAGTCAACAGCCGTCGCGCCGCGGGACACGCTCCACCGCGACAAGCACCGTTGCTGCGGGAGCGTCTCACGCTGCTACGGCAACTAGAGCGGGGTCCTCCCGGACCGCCGCTTCTGATCCTGCCGCTGCCCCCGCCAAGCGATCAAGGGAGCCTACTCCTCCGCCTCGTCACGCCGAAAGAGGGCCAGACTTCGACCTCTCCGCGCTCAGCTCCGACGAGGAAGAACAAGAGTAAGATTCTTTGCTGTACTTGTAGTTCTTCAATTCTTGCTGTTTTTGTCTTGCATCTGATTTGCTTTACTCTAAACTCATTCCTTTTCAGGACCCTGGCCCAGAGAGCGGCGAAGAGAGCCAAGGCTCCGGTGATTATCATCGAGGACGAGCCCACCGCGCAGCCCCCAGACCCGGCAACTACTCCCCGAAGCAGCCCCCAGCGCAGCCCCCAGCCTAAGTATATGGTTTACTTCCCGCTGTTCGGCGCGCATGGGTGCTCTTTCTTTGCTGACATCTGATTACTGGTTTGTGTAGGAGCAGAGCAGCCTCACCAGGAGCAACCGAAAGCCGCCCCCGAGATGCTATCTGCTTCGACTACACCGCCAAGGGAGGATTCCCCGGCAAGGGAGCGTTCTCCGGCAAGGGAGATGTCTCTGGCAAGGGACGGTTCTCCGGCAAGGGACAGCACCAGCGACCCACCGGTGGTGGAGCCCATGACTGCAGATCCCAGCATAGGTAACCCTTCTTGCTTGAAAACTTCCCTTAGGTTCTTCTTCTTCTTATTTTCTTTTTGGATATTTGCTTGACTTTTCTCCCTCTTCCGGCCATCAGATCCATCTTCCACGGAGCCGATGGAGACCGAGGCCACCGACGAGGAGAACGCGTGCGGCAACACCAACGACGCCGCTGCCACTGAAGGAGAAGCCAGCGCTGATGATCCTGCCGGCGAAGAGGCCGCCAAAGCTGCCGCCGCAGAAGCTGGCGAGGGGTCTGGCGATCGTACTAACGGCCCCGAGGCCGCAGGAGCGCAAGGCGCTACACCGACCGCCGATCCCTCCGCCGCTGCCGCAGCATCAGGCCCCGAAGAGCCCCAGCCCGGCGCCTATCTCAAGGCCGGCGATGGCGTCTTCATCAAGCTCCCCTGGGCGTCAAGCTCCAGTGCGTCGGTCGAAGGAGAAACTTTTGATGTTGAAGTGCTTGCCTCCGCTGGGCTGACGCTGGTTGATGCGCCGAGTAGCAGCAACGGCGAGTCTGAGGAGGAGCAGCTGCTGCGGAAGCTGGTGTCACTCTACCGCGCCCGACAAGCCAAGGTGGAATCGCGGGAAGCACTTGTCGCGCAGGCTGGAGTGGATATTGAGAAGCATGCGGAGGAGCTCCGGAGTCGCTACCAGGAAGCCCTCCGGTCCCTGGCAGAGGAGTGGGCGCAACTCGTCGAGGCGCGGAAAGCCTTCATCCTCGAGAAGGCTGAAGCTGAAGAGCAACAGCGGCTTGCCGCCGAGGAGCTGTTTGCACGGGAAGGCGAGTTGGCGCAGCGGAAGGTCAATCTTGACAGCCACGAGGAGGAGCTTGCTGCGCGAGAACAGATATTTGGCGGTGCTCTCAAGGAGGCAAAGGATGCTGCCGCAGCTGCTGAGGCCGCCAAGAAGGAGCTGGAGACGAAGGTGGTGCAGCTAGAGGCCGATCTCAAGGAGAGGGATGAAGAGCTTGCCGGGCTCCAGCATGAGCGCGAGAAGGACGCCCATGCCCACGGTGAGCTGCAGGGTCGTCTCGTCGAGAAGGGCAAGGAGCTGAGCGCCGCCAAGGACTCCAACGCTGATCTTGAGTTGAAGCTGGCTACTTTGACCAAGACGCTGGACGGCGCCAGGGAGCAGGTGGCGGCCTTGAAGAAGGAGATCAAGGCCAACGAGGAGCTGCTGGCGAGTGCTGCCGCCACCCAGAACACCTTCAGGGAGAATGTGGAGCACTGGACGGAGGGTCTCGTGGATGTTGCTGCAGACATTGACAGGGAGCTAGCGCAGCTAGGGCTGGAGGATTTCGGATATTCCTCCGATGAGAACCTCCAGCCCAGCGCCAAGCTCACCTTGTTCTTCAAAGGCGTGGCGACAGCCCTCCAGAAACTCCAGGAAAGGATCCCAAAGCAGCTGGCCGATGAGTCGCGCGCGATCTGTGCGAGAGTTCTTCAAAAGGTGTTGGTGAAGGTGGCCTTCCGCAACCCGGGCCTCAACCTCACCAATGTCCTCAAGAAGCTGCCGACGGATGCTGATCTGGAAGCGCTCAAGGCCCTTCTCGCACCCATTGTGGACAAGGTGAACGAAGTCAAGAGGGTTGATGGCGATCGTGTAGATTAGGCCGCCCGTTTCCTCCTTTTCTTGTCGCTGCTGGTCGTGTTACGTGAACAATCTATTAGAGCTGCGACAAGCTATCTTGTAATATAACTTTCATTTTGGGTATCGAATGCTATGTTATTTCCTTTACTCGATTCCTTCCTTTGTATTTTTTTGCCCTACGCTTTTAGGGAACTTGTCGGCGTAGGCACCTTAGCCGCGAGCGCTGAGTGCGGAACGTCAGTGGCTTGCTGGCGGTGCCGCTACCGACAAGAAACCTTGTCGCAACTAGTCGCAGCTCACTTAAGTTGTTGAGCGGACTCGAAACAAAGTAAGGGCGCAACTAGCTACGAGTTGGTTCCTCCGCGCACATGTTTTCCATAGAAAGCACGGTCGTTCAAGGAAGATAACTTAAATTTTTTTAAAATTGATTGTTCAAACTTTGGCAACTTAGCTTTTCTGTCGTTTGCTTCCCGGTAAGGCGAAACTTCCTTGAACGACGCCTGGTCCGCACCATTATCTTCTCCTTCCCCCTGGCAAACTTGTGGGCGAGGGAACCTTCCCTTTCTTTGAGAAAAAGAAAGAAGAGAAAATAAAGATATGGAGCCTTACGGCTCGTTATTGCTTACCGGGGATAGGTGCTGCGCAAAATGTCAGATAACACATGCAAAATATAAAAAGCATGAAATTGACAAGATGTGCGGAGCACATGAGCTTTATTTATGCACGGGGTCTGCGCCCGGCTTTGTACAAAGGATTACATGCAACAGCGGCAGGACTTGTACAAAAGGTGGTTGCCGGAACGGGTTCCGGCAACCGCGCCTTACGGGTAAAACTTACGAAGATGCTTAATGTTCCAGGAGTTGCTCACCGGAAAGCCATCTTCGGTCTCAAGGCGGACAGCGCCAGGCCTAGTGACTCGTTTCACCCGGTAAAGGCCTTCCCACTTCGGCGTCAACTTGTTGGAATTCTTGGCGGACTGAACGCGCCGAAGAAAAAGGTCGCCTTCCTCGAGACTTTTGGCATTAACTTTGCGGCTATGGTAGCGACGCAAAGCTTGCTGGTATCGAGCAGCTCGTACAACAGCCTGAAGATGATCTTCCTCAAGGAGCAGCGCGTCATCTTGCCGCAGCTACTCTTTCTCAAGCTCATCATAAGCGAGCACTCGAGGTGACCCGTATACGAGTTCCGTGGGGAGAACTGCCTCTGCTCCATAGACTAGAGCAAAAGTTGTCTGGCCAGTGGCTCAATTTGGTGTCGTCCTGATCGACCAAAGAACCACCGGAAGCTCCTCGATCCAGTTCTTTCCGCACTTACGCAGCCTGTCGAAAGTCCTGGTCTTGAGCCCGCGCAGCACTTCAGCATTTGCCCTCTCCGCTTGACCGTTGCTTCTCGGGTGAGAAACAGAAGCGAAGCAGACCTTGGCGCCAAGATCTTGGACGTACTGCATGAAGGTGTGGCTCGTGAATTGCGTGCCGTTGTCGGTGATGATCCTGTTAGGGACCCCGAAACGGCAAACAATCGACCTGAAGAACTTGACTGCTGACTGTGCTGTCACCTTCCTCACTGCTTCCACTTCTGGCCACTTTGTGAACTTGTCGATTGCAACGTACAAGTACTCAAAGCCCCCGACAGCTCGGGGAAAGGGGCCGAGGATGTCGAGCCCCCAGACCGAAAATGGCCAGGATAAAGGGATCGTCTGGAGAGCTTGAGCTGGTTGGTGTATCTGCTTGGTATGGAACTGGCACGCTTCACACTTGGTTACTTGTGCAGTTGCATCCTGGAGGGCTGTCAGCCAAAAGAAACCTTGCCGGAATGCTTTGCCGGCAAGTGCTCTTGTGCCAATGTGGTGACCACATATGCCTCCATGTATCTCCGCCAACAACTTTTGTCCGTCTTCCCGGGGAATACACTTCAATTTCACACCGTTGAATCTTCTTCTGTACAGTGTGTCGTCGACAAACTGGTACATACTTGACTGCCGGGCTACTCTTTCCGCTTCTTCTTGCTCTTCGGGATGTTCTCCTGTCTGAAGGAAACGGACAATCTGCTGTGCCCATGTTGGAGCTTGCGGCTCGACAACAAGGACTAAAGGCACATATGTTGCTGCGGGAACATCTGCTTGTACGGCCAGAACCTGCGGCTCAACCGGAGCTTGACGTTCCCCGGCAAGCTTGCCGGAGCAAAACTTGTCGGGAGCGTCCGCTTCAATGGAACAAACCCTAGGGCTCGCCGGAGCAGACTGCTCCTCAGCACCCTTGGTGTTGATCTTGGGGACCTTCTTGGCGGCGGCTTCGGGGAGCTCTGCCGGAAAATAGTCACCAGAAACCAACTTCCTCTTCTTGCTCTGTCCAGTTGATGGTGTTACAGACGGTTGAGTCAGCTTGAGCACAAAGATCCCTGGTTCCACAGGTAACTTAAGTGCGGCGCACTTTGACAGGCCATCGGCAATGTCGTTCTGAGCTCTCCGAACATGTTCCATCTGCAGGCCGTCAAAGTGCTCTTCTAACTTTCTCACTTCGTCAACGTAAACTTCCATCAACGGACTCTGATAATTCTTGTTCACTTGGCGGACGACAAGCTGCGAGTCACCCCTGACAATGAGCTTCTTTATCCCAAGGTCTGCCGCGATCCTGAGACTGGCAAGCAATCCTTCATACTCTGCAGTATTGTTTGTTGCTTGCTCCTTGGGAAAGTGCATCTGGACTACGTACTTGAGGTGCTCTCCGGTGGGTGTGACAAGAAGCACGCCCGCACCGGCGCCTTGCAGCGAGAAGGCACCATCAAAGTACATCAGCAACTCTTTGCTTGCTTCCTTGACGGGGACGCTCGTCTCTGGAATTTCTTCATCTGGTGTTGGCGTCCATTCTGCTATGAATTCTGCCAATGCCTGGCTCTGGATTGTTGAAGTGCTCTCAAACTTGAGGCCAAAGCTTGACAGTTCCAGTGCCCACTCGATGATCCTGCCTGTTGCTTCTGGATTCTGCAGTATCCTCTTCAGCGGAAAACGAGTGACAACTGTGATCTCATGTGCTTGGAAGTAATGGCGCAGCTTTCTCGAGGCCATGAGAAGGCTGAAAAGCAATTTCTGCACACCAGAGTACCTTGACCTAGCCCCCTGCAGAAGGGAACTGACAAAGTAAACTGGGCGCTGCACCATTTTCTTCTGCACCTCCTCATGTGCCTGCGCAGATCCATCCTTGTCGGGACCAGAGCTTGCCGGTGAAGCCCCCTGCTTGTCGCTGGATGCACCTGCTGTGGTTGCTGGCTCATCATCCGCCTCCCTCTCCGCTACTAACGCATCACTAACCACTTGATTGATTGCCGCTATGTACAGCAACAACTTCTCTTGTGGCTTAGGTGCGACAAGTATTGGAGTGGAGGATAGGTATCTCTTCAAGTCCTGCAGCGCAGCCTCCACTTCCGGAGTCCATTTCATTGGACCTGCCTTTTTCAATATTTTGAAAAATGGCAGGGCGCGCTCAGTAGACTTAGAGATAAACCTACTGAGAGCAGCCACGCAATCGGCAAGCCTTCGTACATCCTTAATGTGGTTTGGTGCTTCAATCTGCTCAATGCCCTTGATCTTGTCGGGATTGGCTTCAATTCCCCGTTGAGACACGAAGAACCCAAGAAGCTTGCCGGAGGGGACTCCAAACACACACTTCTCGGGGTTCAGCTTGAGGTTGATCTTGCGCAGATTTGCAAAGGTTTCGTCTAAATCTTGAATCAGAGTTGCCTTGTCCTTGCTCTTGACCACTATGTCATCCATATAGGCCTCCACATTTCTGTGCATTTGTGGCTCAAAAGCGTGATGGACTGCCCTTGCAAATGTTGAACCAGCATTCTTCAAACCAAAAGGCATCCATATGAAACAGTATGTGCCACATGGAGTGATGAATGCGGTCTTCTCCTCATCCTCTTCTGCCATGAAGATTTGATGGTATCCTGAGTATGCATCAAGAAACGAAAGCAAATCACATCCGGTCGTGGAGTCAACAATCTGGTCAATGCGCGGCAAGGGAAATGGGTCTTTGGGACAAGCTTTATTAACATCAGTAAAGTCGATACAAAGCCTCCATTTCCCGTTTGCCTTGCGCACGACTACAGGATTGGCCAACCACGTAGGATGGAGCACTCCTTTGACAAGGCCTGCTGCTTCCAACTTCTTGATTTCTTCTGCGATGAATTCTTGGCGCTCCACTGCCTGTTTCCTGACCTTCTGCTTGACGGGCCGCGCATGAGGATAGACGGCAAGATGGTGCTCGATTACTTTCTTGGGAACACCGGGGATGTCAGACGGTTGCCACGCAAACACGTCAATGTTCGCCCGCAGGAAAGCAACGAGCCCGCTTTCCTATTTAGGGTCGAGAGTGGCACTGATGGTGAAGGTACCACCAGTGCCGTCCTCCTTGGCGGGCACCTTCTTGGTTTCTGGCGGAGCTGCCATTGCCTTCTTACACTTGCCGGTGGAGCTCGATGGTGCGTCCTCGACGGTAGCGCAGCACTCCGAAGAGGTGCGCTTGCCGGAGTGGGCATCAGAACTCTTGCCGGACTTGGTCTTCTTCTTCCCCCCGGGAGCTTCAGCGGCAAGTGTCTTGCGTTCAGCTGCGGCTGCTGCTTCCCGGTAGATCTTGTCGGCGCAGATAAGAGCATCCTTCTTGTCGCCAGGGACAGAGATGGCACTTATCGGGCCTGGCATCTTCAGTACGTTGTACGCATAGGGAGAGGCTGCCATGAATTTGGCGAGCGCTGGACGGCCGAGTATCCCATTGTAAGGCAATGGAAAGTCAACAACGTCAAAAGTGACCCTCTCAGTCCTGAAGTTCAACTCACTGCCAAATGTCACTGGCAACGTGATTTTTCCCTTCGGCTTGCTCCTTCCTGGGTTGATTCCTTGGAATGTGTCGGTCTCTTCGAGCTCGCTGTCAGGGATCTGGAGTTTCTGGAGTACCGCGGAGGAGATCAGGTTCAAGCCGGCCCCGCCATCAACTAGCATCTTAGTGACTTTGAGGTTGCAGATAGTTGGTGAAACCAACATCGGCAAGCACCCGACTGCAGTTATGCGATCAGGATGGTCCTCAATATCAAAGATGATAGGCGTGCTGGACCATTTCAGAGGCTTGCGTGACTCGGCGGGTGGTTCTGCCGCATTGACTTCCCGCACCCACTATTTGAGCTGGCGGTGCGAAGTATGCAGAGAAGCACCGCCATCAACGCACAGGACCTCCGTGGCTTTCTGGAACTCCTGCTCATCGGCCTCGTCATCATCCATTTCTTCATCGTCGTCATCGTCTTCATCCTTGTCGCGACCGCGGGGAGGTCTGTCTCCTTGCCGCTACTTGGCCTTGCCGCGGCGTCCTCCCTGGCCGGGGCGCTTCTTGCCGGATCCTCCGGTACCTTCTTGGGCCTTCTCCTTGTCATGTCGCTCGTACTCAGCCTTTTGCTGCTCGACAAGCTGCTCGACCTTTTTGCAGCTCTGGAGATCATGGCCCTTGGTGCGGTGGATCTTGCAGTACTGCTTGCCGGTGCCGTCCTGCTTGTCGGCGGCCGCCACATCTTCGGCTTCCTTGGCACCACCTCCGTTGCCGGACTGCTCAACGACTAGCACATCTTTGCCCTTCTTCTTCCTGTTGTTCCGCCGCCGATTTTTCCTTGCCGGGGCAGCATCCTCGCTGTCAGATCCTCCTGCTCCTGTGTTCTCTTCGGGGAGTTTCCTCCCTTCCTCAGCACGTGCACACTTGTCGGCCAGGGCATATAGCTCACTGACGTCTCTGATCTTGCACATCGCCATCTCCTCCCGCATCCTGCGGTTTTGCACGTTCTGATGGAACGCGCTGATGACCGCGGCAGGGTGGACATCTGGGATGTTGCGCTGTACTTGGATGAATCTCTGAATTTACTTGCGCAGGGGCTCTCCTTACTTCTGGGCGAGCAGATGAAGATCGCTCTCTTGGCCATGAGGCTTGTGGCCGCCTGTAAAGGCGCCGACAAACTGATGGCACAGATCTGCCCAGGAGGATATGGAGTTGTCCAGCAAGTGCATGAGCCAGGACCTGACATTGGGCTTGAGCACCAGCGGGAAGTAGTTGGCAAGGATCTTGTCGTCGCGCCCCCTGGCAGCTTGCACCGCGATGGTGTAGATGCTGAGGAACTCCGACGGATGCAACTTGCCGTCGTACTTCTTTGGTACGTCTGGCTTGAAATTCTTCGTACTGGGCCACTGGACTTGCCGCAGCTCACGAGTGAACGCAGGGCAACCTACCGCATACGGCAAGTCGCCTGGTTCCCCTGGCGTATGCATGTCGACAGTGGGCCCAGCGCGCTGGTCTGATTGACGCCGCGCTTCTCTTCGACGCTCGATGCAAGTACGAGCGTCTTCTTGCTGTCGTTCGTGAAGAACTTAGCGCTGATCGCGACGAGCTCGTGGATCTGATGACGCGGTGGAGACGTCGTCGAGGTGGATCCGGCGAGTCGGCGATCTTGGCCTTCAGGGCGGAGAGTGCACGGTGGTTGCACCCCCACCGGTTTTGTCGCCATCGGCTCGCGCCTGGCAATCTTGCCGCGGCTGCGGTGCACCCGGCTGCCGTGGAGTGTCGCCGTTGGCGAAGCCGATGAGACTCTGAATGGTGGCCCTCCATTCGTCGATCTTGTCTGCCGTTGGAGGGTAATCCAAGAGCAGTTGAGCTCGTGCCAAAGCTTCTTCCGAAGTTTTGGGTGGCGGTGGTGAACGGTGCAAGGAGCGGCATATGCTCGGACTTCTAACTATGTTAGAAGGAGCAGTATCCCGTCCGGGCGACCGTGTCTTGCTCGTGCCAGCATGTTGGCGTGCATGCTGGTCTTGAGCATCCCGAGATCCACCAACTCGATCTCCGTCCAACGAACGTATGGTACCGCGAGTACCATGACGTTGTTGGCCCCGCACCTCCTGAGATGGGCGTGGTGCATGTACGGACGTCGAGGTCTGTGCGGCCTTGTCCTTGGACCTGGCAGCACCGCGAGCTCCCTCGTCGACGCCCGTTCTTCCGCCGGCGTCTACCCCACCGCCCGTAAGCTCCGGTGGCGGTGGGATCGACGTGGACGGAGCAGCCACCTCTGAAGCCTTCTTCTTCGGTGGCATGTCGATGAAGATGATGAAGAAGATGAAGATCTAGCTCGCGTGAACGCCGGATCGGGTTCACACAACCTTGACGCCCCCTACCTGGTGCGCCATTAGATGTCGTGGGAGAATGGACACCTATGGGGCCGGCGGACTGGGCCCCTTTCGGTTCGGCTGGGGGCGGAGATCGCACGAAGAGCGGATCGAGGCAAAGCACACGAGCAGTTTACCAAGCTTAGGAGCTCTCCGGAGAGATAATACTTCTACTGCTACTTGTCTGATTGTATTGTGTTCTTGCTCGAGAGCGATGAGCGCTACAGTACTCCTAGCTGCGAGACCGAGCGTGAGTGTTTTCTGCTTTCGAACCTCCCTCTACATTGCGCACGGGCCTCCTTTTATATGCTCAAGGGGTCACTGACAGGTGGCAACGCATGCAAGGGTAAAAATGGAAAAGGAGTTGCGGTTGGTACAACTACCTGAATAGTGTATCCTACCTAACCCTGACGGCAGGGGACAAGGGCATTAAATGCCCATCTGTGTCGCCCAAACAGTACAGAAAAGGACCGTTAGGGGCGCCACCGCTTGCCACGATGGCGATCTTGTCAGCGTCGCTCGCCACCTCGCACCGCTAGCTGCACAGCTTCTTGCCACGCGCACCTGGAAAGGCCCCAGGGCGACACGTTGGTGGATGTGCTGGAGCGCGGGTACAGAGTGGTAGCTTGCCGCGGCAAGCGCCTTGCCGCGGTCGTTGTCTTGTCGCGTCCAGAAGCTTGTCGCTCACCGGGCCTTGCCGGGATGCGTGGCGCGTCGCGGCAATTTCCTTGATATGCGTTGGTTGGCCTCCCTGGCAAGCTCCTCTTGCCGGGGTCTTGTCGCCTTGGCTTAAACACTTTGTTCTTGAATGGCTCCATAGGAACCACGGAGGACCTTGGCGGTCGCTCGGCAAGCCTTGCCGCGGGGCACTGCGACTGCCCGTGCACAAGTTCGGGATACTAGGGTACCCCTACTCTAGTACACTGACACCGATGCATCGTTGGACTAAGTCCTGAGCATCTGCCCGTGCCGTCGGCCAATAAAATCCTATACGGAAGGCCTTGCCTACAAGGGCCCGGGCTGCGGCGTGGTGCCCGCCGAGTCCGGCCTGAATTTCAGCTAGAAGGTTCCGCCCTTCCTCTTCGGAGATACACCTTTGAAGGACTCCGGTTGTGCTTTTCTTGTAAAGCTCTCCCTCATGGACCTTATAGGCTTTAGATTGCCGCATTATGCATCGGGCCTCATTTTGGTCCTCGGGAATTTCCTGCCTGGTTAGGTAGGCTAGGAATGGTTCCGTCCACGCGGCAATGACTGCCATTATTACGTGGGCTGAGGATGTTACTTCGTTGGCAGAACCGCCAATTGTGTCAGAATGTTCAGTGTCGGGCAGTGCGGTTGGGTCCGGGTTATTATTTCCAGATTCCCCCTCCCATAGTATAGATGGCTTGAACAGACTCTCTTGGAAGATGTTGGGAGGGATGGCATCACGCTTTGCGCCAATGCGTGCCAATACGTCTGCTGCCTGGTTGTTATCCCGGGCTATATGGTGAAATTCGAGCCCCTCAAACCGAGCTGACATTTTTAGGACGGCGTTGTGATAAGCTGCCATTTTCGGATCCTTGGCATCGAAGTCTCCATTTATTTGGGATATCGCGAGGTTCGAATATCGCGAGGTTCGAATCCCCGTGCACCTCTAGGCGTTGAATGCCCATGGAGACTGTCATCCGTAGGCCATGTAGAAGGGCCTCGTATTTGCTACGTTGTTGGAGTCCGTATACATCATTTGGAGTATGTATTGAACCGTATCTCCGGTTGGGGACGTCAGGACGATGCCAGCCCCCAGACAAGCGAACATTTTGGAGTCGTCTATGTGCATGATCCAGTTGGAATATGCGTCGTACTCTTTAGGGAGTTCGGCTTCAGTCGATTCAGCGATGAAGTCGGCCAAAACTTGCGATTTAATAGCTCGCCGTGGCTTATAGGTTATGTAGAAAGGGAGGAGATCAATGGCCCATTTGGCAATCCGGCCCGTCGCGTCGCGGTTGTTTATAATGTCATTAAGAGGTACTTCGGAGGCTGCTGTTATCAAACACTCTTGAAAGTAGTGTCGCAGCTTCCGGGATGCCATGAACATCGCGTACGCTATCTTCTGATAATGCGGGTACCGTGACTTGCATGGAGTCTGGACAGTGGACACGTAGTAAACTGGTTTTTGTAGGGGGAACTGGTGTCCGTCCGCTTCTCGTTCGACAACGAGCACCGCGCTCACCACTTGATGAGTTTCCGCGATATATAATAGCATTGGTTCGCCTATGTTGGGCACGGCCAGGACCGGGTTTGTTGCCAATATGGCTTTTATTTCTTCGAGTCTGGCCGTGGCGGCATCCGTCCACTCGAAGTGTTTGGTGCGTCGGAGGAGGTGATAAAGGGGTAATGCCTTTTCTCCTAAACGGGAGATAAAGCGTCTTAAAGCCGCCACGCATCCCGTCAATTTTTGTATTTCTTTGAGGTCCTTTGGGATATCCAATTGTGACAGAGCTCGGATCTTGGCTGGGTTTGCTTCAATTCCTCTACCGGATACAATGAAGCCCAAGAGCTTTCCGGCTGGTATGCCGAAAACACATTTTTCCGGGTTAAGCTTAATGTCATATGTTCGGAGATTATCGAACATGAGCCTCAAATCGTCTACTAGAGTTTCGACGTGCTTTGTTTTGATGACCACATCGTCTACGTATGCCTCCACTGTTTTGCCGATCTGGTTTGCCAGACATGTCTGAATCATGCGTTGATTTGTTGCGTCGGCGTTTTTTAGCCCAAAGGGCATTGTGTTGAAGCAGAATGGGCCGTATGGGGTGATAAATGCCGTTGCGGCCTGGTCGGGCTCTGCCATCTTAATTTGGTGGTGGCCGGAGTATGCGTCAAGGAAACATAATGAATCGTGTCCTGCGGTAGCGTCGATAATTTGATCGATGCGGGGGAGGGGGAAGGGATCTTTTTGGCAAGCCTTGTTGAGGTCTTTAAAATCGACGCATAGGCGCCAGGATTTGTCCTTCTTTGGTACCATCACCATGTTTGCTAGCCAATCCAGATGTTTTATATCTCTGATGAATACGGCCTCCAATAATTTGGCTAGCTCCTCTCCCATGGCCTGTCTCTTGGGTTCGAAGAAACGCCGAAGAGCCTATTTGACTGGCTTGAATCCTTTTATGATGTTTAAGCTGTGCTCGACCAGCCGGCGTGGGATTCCTGGCATGTCTGAAGGGTGCCAAGAAAAGATGTCCCAATTTTGGCGTAGGAATTCTCGTAGTGTGGCGTCTACATCAGGGTTTAATTGTGCCCCAATGGAGGCCCTTTTTGTAGGGTCCATTGGATGGACTTGGAATTTGACTATTTCGTCCGCTGGTTTAAAGGAGGTGGACTTGGATCTCTTATCGAGTATCACATCATCCCTATTCACCGTGGAGTGCAGCGTAGTGAGTTCTTCGGCTGCTAGGGCTTCGGATAGTGCATCCAGGGCCAGTGCGGCTGTCTTATTTTCGGCACGGAGTGCTATGTCCGGGTCACTAGCAAGAGTGATGATTCCGTTGGGCCCGGGCATTTTGAGCTTCATGTACCCGTAATGGGGTATAGCTTGAAAAATTGTGAATGCCTCTCGCCCTAATAGAGTGTGATATCCGCTGCTGAACGGGGCCACATGGAATGTGACCTCCTCGGACCTGTAATTATCCGGCGTGCCGAACACCACATCCAGTGTGATTTTTCCTGTACAACATGCTTCCCGACTGGGGATTATTCCTCTAAAGGTTGTGCTGCTTCGCTCAATGAGGCTCTAGTCTATTTCCATTTTTCGGAGGGTTTCCTTGTAAATGAGGTTCAGTCCGCTGCCACCGTCCATGAGTACCTTGGTAAGGCGAAAGCCGTCCACTATTGGACTGAGGACCAATGCGGCTGGTGCTCGGGCTATTCGGAATTTAGGTTCGTCACTGGCACTAAAGGTAATAGCCGTGTCACTCCATGGGTTTATTGTTGCTACTTGGTAGACTTCGGCAAGGCAGCGGAGTGTTCGTTTCCGCATATTATTTGATGCGAAAGTCTCGAAGACTGCAAATACTGTACTGGTATCCTTGGACTGGTGTTCTGGAGTTAGAAGCTCTTCGCCACTTTTGGCCACCTGTCGTAGTATCCAACATGCTCTTAGGCTATGAGTTGGAGTGGCACCCTCTTTACTATGAATTGTGTAGGGTCCATTGAGCCATCCTTCCAGTACGGTTCCATGCCCTATAGAGGGTTTTTGCTTTTTGGTGTTTAACCTGGCGATAATGCACCCTTTTATTTCGGACTGGGGTTGTATTCAGGGCCGGATTGTCCCAAAATTTGATTTCGGTTTTCCAGGCGCTTTCCATCACACAGTACTTTCGCACTATGGACGCCAAGTTGGCGAACCGTGTAACTTCACGACGACTTACATCGTTTAGGATTCCCTTGTCCATGCAATTATTGCAGAAGAATGAAATTGCGTCCTCCTCGCGGCAGTCCTTTATCCTGTTCATAACCAGGAGGAATCTGGCCCAGAAATGGTGTACTGTTTCTACGGGCTCTTGCCGGATTTGGGATAGATCGCTTATGTTTGGGTGGGCGGGTGGAATTAAATTCGGAACCCCGTCCACTTTAAAACTCAGGGGCCAAGTAGTTTCCGAACTTGGAAGCTTGGGTTCTTGGATGTTGTCCAATGAATCTAGCCCGCTGCCCGACTTTAGGTTCAGGGCTTGAGTAACGTCCTCCCCTCGGGGGGAATCTGGCATGGAGGGATCGGGAATCCGGACATAGCTAGTCCTTAAGATAGAAGAAGGGTCGCCGTATTGTTCCTCTACCACAGCAACGTGGTGGGTAACCTGGGGAGAGTTAATCTTTCTCATATCGGGTTTAGGCCCAATCTGATCATAGTCTGTAGCGACTCCCAGGGCGGCGATGCGATCCAAGAGCTTGTTTAAGGAAGAGAGCTCCATCGGACCCAACAGCTCGGCTTGTTCCGAGCTAACGTGAAGATTGCTTTCGATGACCCGAGAAGTCATCTTCGGTGCGGCGGCCGGACAGGCGGTCATAAGGAAACCGCCTAGCCGGAGAGTTTGGCCGATAGCCAAAGCTCCTTTAGCAACAGTGCCGTCTTTAAAGACGGGATGAGGCATCCTTCCTGATAGCGACGACATAGAGGAACTCTCAATGAAAGTACCAATGTCGGTGTCAAAACCGGCGGATGTCGGGTAGGGGGTCCCGAACTGTGCGTCTAGGCGGATGGTAACAGGAGACCAGGGACACGACGTTTTTACCCAGGTTTGGGCCCTCTTGATGGAGGTAAAACCCTACTCCTGCTTGATTGATATTGATGATATGGGTAGTACAATAGTAGATCTACCACGAGATCAGAGAGGCTAAACCCTAGAAGCTAGCCTATGGTATGATTGTTGTTCGTCCTACGGACTAAAACCCTCCGGTTTATATAGGCACCGTAGAGGGTTAGGGTTACACAGAGTCGGTTACAATGGTAGGATATCTACATATCCGTATCGCCAAGCTTGCCTTCCACGCCATGGAAAGTCCCATCCGGACACGGGACGAAGTCTTCAATCTTGTATCTTCATAGTCTAGGAGTCCGGCCAAAGGCGATAGTTCGGCTATCCGGACACCCCCTAATCCGGGACTCCCTCACATGGCTTAGGGACGGGCTTTTCTGAAATGTGGGGCAAGTTACAAAAGTACCCCCATCGATTTGAGCTAGGTGGTTCTTTCGGTTCAGTGGTATCACAGGAATTTCGTGTGTCGTGATTTCGCAGGAGGTGGGAGTTTTCGCGTGAGTTGTAATTTTGGGATAGCAAGGCGCGGGTTGAGATGGAAGGAGTTTTTGGAGCACAATGAGACAAAGAGAGATCTTAAAATTTTGGGGTGACAAGGCACGGGTTGAAGAGGCGGGAGTTTCACAGCACGATAGACAGAGATGCTAGCTTCAAATTTTGGCATAACAAGGCGCGGCTTGAAACTTCGGGAGAATAAGCTTAATGTGTACAAAAAAGGCAAATCACACCTCACTAGAGAGCCATTTCCCGTTTTGCTATATTACTAGAAATGCATTCAAATACAACAACAAAAAACTAAAAAAATCGGCACAACAAACTTAACGTGTACAGTACCAAATCAATTTGCACTTCCCTCAACAAGAAAAAACAATTCATGTTGTCTAGCATATGGACTAAATTTGAGTAAATTTTCCTTGTGTGAATGGGATTGTACTCAGGTTAGTTATACAACCATCTAAATACTATCTTTACATCACATGACATGAATATAGGAGTAGTAAGTTCCCATATAAATATGAACTACATGTACATACGATCTCGAATTCAAATATATGTATCTAGTTTATGTTGAATTCATATCATAGTACATGTACGATCTAGCTAGATGTTCGGAATATAAACCACATATGACACTACGTACAATGTGTTCAACATGCACAACACACACACACCATTTAGACTAGTAAGGTACACACGATGTTTTTACCCAGGTTCGGGCCCTCTCGATGGAGGTAAAACCCTACTCCTACTTGATTGATATTGATGATATGGGTAGTACAAGAGTGGATCTACCACGAGATCAAGGAGGCTAAACCCTAGAAGCTAGCCTATGATATGATTGTTGTAATGGTTGTTCGTCCTATGGACTAAAGCCCTTCGGTTTATATAGACACCGGAGAGGGCTAGGGATACACAGAGTCAGTTACAATGGTAGGAGATCTACATATCCGTATTGCCAAGCTTGCCTTCCACGTGAAGGAAAGTCCCATCCGGACACGGGATAAAGTCTTCAATCTTGTATCTTCATAGTCTTGGAGTCCGGCTGATGATGATAGTCCGGCTGTCCGGACACCCCCTAGTCCAGGACTCGCTCAGTAGCCCCTGAACCAGGCTTCAATGACGATGAGTCCGGTGCGCATATTGTTCGGCATTGCAAGGCGGGTTCCTCCTCCGAATATTTCATAGAACATTGTGAACACCAGGATAGTGTCCGGCTCTGCAAAATAAATTCCACATTCCACCGTAGAGAGAATAATATGTACACAAGTTCAATCTGCTGACGTATCTTGTAGCATGACGTCACGCCACTACCAAGCCTTTACTTGAATCGTTTTTTATTATACCACCTCAGCGCGTTTAGCGAAGCGGTTTCCTTGGCACGTCTTGTCGAAGCAGAGATCGTGTTCCCCTTATTCCGGGATTCTCATCAATACGGACGTGGGTAACCCAACCGCGCCATTGATGGTGGCGCTTGGGAGATAAGCGAGTTTTACCAGGCCGGTGGGGACGTATAGTCTTCGTCCGCCCATATATAAGGGGATAAGGATCCACCCTTTTTACCTACGCCTTCTTCCTCCTTTGCTTATCCATCTCCGCGCACTCTCGAGCTCCAGCGCCCAAGTCCGCGCATCTCGTCTCGACCTTCTCCGACCATGTCCGGAGCGGGAGGCAAATGGCTGGCCTCCTCCGTGATGGAGGAGCACATCGCAAAACTGCGCAGCACCGGATACCTTTCCGGCGATATCATGCACCGGCTGCCTGACAAGGGGCAGCTCATCCCCACCCCCAGGATGCATGGGAGGGTCGTATTCCTTCCCCACTTCCTCCGCGGACTGGGCTTCCCGTTGCATCCCTTTGTCCGAGGGCTCATGTACTATTACGGCCTGGATTTCCACGATCTGGCCCGAAACTTCATCCTCAACATCTTGGCGTTTATCGTCGTGTGTGAGGCCTTCCTCTGCATCCAGCCCCACTTCGGCTTGTGGCTCAAGACCTTCAACGTCAAGCCGAAGGTGGTGAAGGGCACTCAAGCGGAGTGCGGAGGCGCCATGTTGGGCAAGATGCCCAACGTCATCTGGCTCGAAGGGGCCTTTGTGGAGTCCGTCAAGGGGTGGAAATCGGGGTGGTTCTACATCACTGAGCCGCGCGACCCTAAGTGGGTGGCGGCCCCCGAGTTCAGATCTGGTATCCCTATGCAGCTCACCTCCTGGAAAGAGATGGGCTTGCTATGGGGTAGTTCAGAGGAGCTGACCGGACTCCAAGCCTATATCCAGAAGCTGGTGAACAAGAAGCTCAGGCTTGTCAATGTGGTCCAAGTCATGCTCATCCGCCGGATTCTTCCCTCCCAACAACGGGCATTTAAATTGTGGGAGTTTGATCCGGCACAGCACCAGGCATTGAGCGGGCTCTTCGACACGACGTACGAAGGCGCCTGGAGGGTGCTGTTCAAGGGCGCCGAAGCTCCCGCATCCGCTACTAAAGATCGCGGGTTTCGCTCGCAGCGTCAAGCTGACGAGGTAAGTGATTCTACCCCTTTATGGGACACTTGTTCTTAATAGTTTGACCCTACGCGGGTTTCAATCTCCCTTTTCCTTTGACAGGACTAGATGAAGAAGGCCGAGCAGATCATCTGCCCGGCTCCTATGCCAGAAAACCCAGTAGACGCCCATCTAGCGGGGCTGCTGGTTCCGACACCGCATGTGGTGCCGGAGAAGAAGGCCAAGGAGGCCACAGGTACTCGAAAGAGTTCCCGTTTTCAGGTATCCGACGATTCCGGGGCGGACTCCTCCCCTGAAGGCGAGGAGGAGGAAGAAGACCCTCTCCCAGAGGAAGGAGAGAGGAAGAGGAAGGCTTCCCCGACAGGGGAGGCCGAAGGGTCTAAGAGGGGAAGAACTATTCCCCCGGACAGCTCCGATGAAGAGTGGCCCTCAAGGGCCAGGCCTCCGGCAAGATCGTGAGTATCTGGATTCCTGAATGACTTATAATTTCTCTTTTGTGTCACATAGTGTCCTTATAATGCCGCACTCTGCCTGCAGTCCGGCCGATGATGATCTCCCCGCTTCACCGAGCGGGTCGTTGGCTCCGTCGGATGTAGATTCCATCCCGACTGCCTCCACCCCTCGCGCCGCTAAGGACGCCGAGGTGGGATCCCGGGAAGGGACCCATCAGGAGGAGGCTCCGGAGGAGCCGCAAGGCAGCCTCCCGGACTTTGCGCCGGACTCCACGCAGGAACCCGCAGTGGTTCCGGACTCCGGTAGGCGGCCCCTTTGCAAGAAGGGCAAGACCGTGACGCCAGCAGCCCCCGTCCAACCGGAGGTGCCGGACAACTTGCTGGAGGCGCTCAAAGGTGCTTCCATCGAGGAAGAACATCGCACTATTATGAGTGCGGTGATTCAGAAGGTTCAGCTCGCCAAGAGCGGGCTGACCGAAGCATGCAGTAGCCTTCTAACAGGCTTTGAGGTAAGAAGTTAAAATTATGTAATGTAATACCGCATAGACAGTAGCCCCTGATGCTCGGTTCGGTGATCGGAAAGAAAAGCCGGACTGAGGATCTAAAAAGATATACGCAGGGTTGCTAAAAAATATGTCAATATAGGTTTGCAGGCTGCGCTGCTGACCTCTGCCGCACTGACTGCGGAGGTTAGTGCTTTGAAGCAGGACCTCGAGCGGTCCGAGCAAGAGCTCGGCCGTGCCAAGAAGCAGCTCGAGGACAAAGAAGGTGAGTAACACCACTTTGAATAGTTACCTTACAGAAAAGGATTTAGGTTGCAATAAAAATAACAAGGATAACGTGGGTACTGTAGGGGCCACGAACGAGGTGGCAACCCTAAAGGAGGCTATGTTCGCGGCCGAACGCAATGCGGCCGCGGAACGGGCAGAGCGAGAGAAGCAGGAGGCGTGGGTGGCGGAGGTGCGGCAAGAGCTCCAGGCTCTCATGGAAAAGCATGAGAGTTTGGAGCGCGACTCGAAGACTCGAGAGTCCGAGCTTGCCTCGGCTCTCGAAAGTGCCAAAGCCGCCAAGGCCGAGGCCCATAAGGCCCTTCAGGAGGTTGAGTATGTGAAGAAAATAGCGGCGGGTAAGGCATTTTTCATGCAAAGCAAGCATGTTAATGTAAACTACCTGACACTTACCCGAATTCGGAGCTTTCCAGGGGCGTTTGCAGATCTGCCTTGCAGTGTGTCCGATGCCGCCGCATTCTACTGAGCCAAGGAGGGGAGCTCAACGGAGAAGGTCTTCTGGTCTCAGTACGCTGAGGCCGGTCATCCGGTGCCCCCTAGCGGCCAGCCGAAGCAGCTGGTCGAGCTCCACAAGGTAGCCGAGCAGGCCATGAAGGGCCTCATAGTCCGGCTGTGGCCTGGAGAGGCCATGCCTAGGAGCTACTTCGGCCTCGTGCGGCGGCTGGTGGATGCGTGCCCCTGGGTGGAGGTCATCAAGCGCTCCGCCTGTATTGAAGGTGCTCGTCGGGCCCTTGCCTGCGCAAAGGTGCACTGGGGCAGGCTGGATGCGGATAGGCTTATCACTGACGCACCGCCAGCGGGCAAGGAGTATCGTATGCCCGAGATGTACTATAAGACTGTCCTGAAGGGTGCCCGCAAGATTGCGAATGAGTGCCCCAGAGATGTAATTATTGAGTAAACTCGCTATGTGTTATCCCGTGCGCTGAAAACTTTGTTCATATGCGCTAAGCAACGCTTGTTTAATTTAAAATATTACCTTCTGTGCGGCCGTTTATAAAATCTGAGAGATGGCAAGTCGTCGGCTTCAACCCCCATGCCACTAGTGCTGGTGTGTTCGGGATAAACTTGAGCACTCTTGTTCCCATTTTTGGGTCCATCTAGGGAGGCGCTCAACACAACGAACAAGGCAACCGGACTTATAATGCTTGAACACTCTCACTTAGCCATAGAATTCTATAATTTTAAATTTTGGCGAAGCCCCTAGTATTCGGAAGACCGAGTTCGGGGCGCTATCCACGCCTTGGCCGGACATTATCCGGTTCTTCGCTCGAAGTGGCATAAGTCTTTAGGGACTCGAAAAGACCTCTCGAACAGCGACCAGTCTCTCGCCTTATCATGCCAGTCAGTTTTAGCTTTCTCCACTGAGGCGCTCGCCCAGCTCAACCGGGGCGCAATCGCAGTGGTTCTCCCAGTTCTACCTTAGCCGACGGAACGGAACGTAAGGTACCAAAACATGGGAGCCGGGCAAACCCAACTATTGACCCAAGACATCATTCGGAGCCAATTCATATAATGCTATAAGTTTGGGGTGCCGCACATGTGAAAGTGTTCGGACTTATCACACCATAATGCGGGGAACATAAGCCCCTGGTGTTTTCAGTTGTACCAAAATATATGGGTGCAAGATGTCATTAATGAACATATATGTAAAGTAATGCAATTATAGGCAAAAAGTGCTGCATTATTTATTTAAGGAATTCTGCTATGAGTGCGGAATGATACAAATAGTGCGGTAAGCAAGGGATTGGACTAATTAAACATGTCCCCCTCCAGGGGTGGGCTGCGGACTGGTGTGTATAATCAAATTTAATGCTCGTAATGGAGACCACCTGAGTGTTCGTCGCAGCCTTTTTCCCTCCCTGGATGTTGCATCGTGAGTTCGGCGGGTTCACCGCCAGACAGGGCCTCTGGTAAATGGAGTCCTGTGTATAAAAAGAAGGAAAATAAAAATAAAAAGAGCGACACACTTGGGAGCCCCTGGTGTGGTCGAGCCGCACTCTGGGTCTGTTGTGGTCGTGCCCCTCCCCCTATGCCCATGGTATCTCCAGAGCGTAATGATGTACGCGGAGGGCTGGTCTTGCAATCATGCGAGGGCTGGGGTTGGGGCCGCATTCCTACGCGTGCTCGGAACATGCCAGGTGGTCTTGATTGATATTGCTCCGGGCGCGTTTGGCCGTGTCCGGTCGTTTAACGGCCGGACTCGAAAATTGTCTTAGAAGGCTGCTCTGAACTTCTGCCGCGAGAGCCAGCTGTATGTTCCTCCGTTCGGAGGGAGCATTCCGTATTTCCGTTGACCGTGATGACTCCACGAGGGCCTGGCATCTTGAGCTTGAGGTATGCGTAATGCGGCACCACGTTGAACTTTGCGAACGCGGTTCGTCCGAGCAGAGCGTGATAGCCGCTGCGGAACGGGACTATGTCGAAGATTAACTCCTCGCTCCGGAAATTATCCGGGGATCCGAAGACCACTTCCAGTGTGACTGAGCCTGTACAATTGGCCTCAACACCTGGTATGACGCCTTTGAAGGTCGTCTTTGTAGGTTTAATCCTTGAGGGGTCTATGCCCATCTTGCGTACTGTATCCTGATAAAGCAGGTTCAGGCTACTGCCGCCGTCCATCAGGACTCTTGTGAGGTGAAATCCATGATGATTGCGTCTAAAACCAATGTGGCGAATCCGCCATGACGGATACTGGTCGGATGGTCTCTTCGATCGAAAGTGATCGGGCAAGAGGACCATGGATTGAACTTCGGGGCGACTGGCTCCATCGCATATACGTCCCTCAGTGCATGCTTTCGCTCCCTCTTGGGTATGTGGGTTGCGTATATCATGTTTACCGTCCGCACTTGTGGGGGGAAGCCCTTTTTTCCTCTACTGTTCGGCGGCCGGGTCTCTTCCTCGTCATCGCAGTGCAGCCCCTTGTCATTGTTTTCAGCAATTAACTTGCCTGCCTGCTTGAATACCCAACAATCTCTGTTGGTGTGGTTAGCTGGTTTTTCGGGGGTTCCATGTATCTGGCAAAAGCGGTCGAGTATTCGGTCCAAATTGGACGGACCCGGAGTGGTTCTTTTGAATGGCTTCTTCCGCTGACCGGGTTTAGAGCCTCGGAATCCGGCGTTGACTGCCGTATCCTCATTGTTATCGCCGTTAACGCGGCGTTTGTTTTTTCTTCGACGCGACCTGCCGTTGTGGTCATTAGTATCCGGACTGCCAGCATTTTTACTGAGGTTGTTGCTGTGAGCTAGCCAGCTATCCTCTCCCGCACAGAAGTGGGTCATTAATGATGTGAGGGCTGCCATGGATTTCGGCTTTTCCTGTACTAGGTGCCTGTCGGTGTACTAAAGTAGGGGTACCTTAGTATCCCGAACTTCTGCACGGGCAGTCGCAGCGTCCCGCGGCAAGGCTTGCCGGGTGCCTGCCAAGATCCTCCGTAGTTCCTATTGATGCCATTCAAGAACAAAGTGTTTTAACTGAGAAGACAAGACCCCGGCAAGAGGTGCTTGCCGGGAAGAACAAGGCCCCGGCAAGAGGAGCTTGCCGGGAAGGCCAACCAAGGCATTTCAAGGAGCTTGCCGCGATGCGCCGCGCGTCTCGGCAAGACCCGGCAAGCGACAAGCTTCCGGGCGTGACAAGACAACGACCGCGACAAGGCGCTTGCCGCGGCGAAGCCACCACTCTGTGCCCACGCTCCAGCGCATCCGTCGACGTGTCGCCGCAGGACCGTTCCAGGCGCACGTGGCGGGAAGCTGTGTAGTCAAGCGGTGCGAGGTGGCGAGTGGAAATGACGAGATGGCCATCGTGGCGAACGGTGGCGCCCCTAATGGTCGCTTTTCTGCACTGCTTAGGCGACGCGGACGGGCATTAAATGCCTTTGTCCCCTGCCGTCAGAGTTAGGTAGGATCCACTGTAGAGGCAGTTGTACCAACCACTCTTTTTACATTTGTACCCTTGCCTGCGTTGCCACCTGTCGGTGACCCCTTGAGCCTATAAAAGGAGGCCCATGCGCAACGTAGAAGGGGTTCAACTCATTCGAAACCAGAACACTCCCACGCTCTCGAGCAAGAACATAATACAACCACAAAGCAGCAGTAGGAGTATTATCTCTCCGGAGAGCTCTGAAGCTGGGTAAAAATCGCTCGCGTGTTCCGCCTCGATCCGCTCTTCATGCGCCCTCTGCTCCCTGCCGGACCGAAAAGGGGCCCTGCCCCATAGGTGTTCATTTCCCACGACATCTTTGGCGTGCCAGGTAGGGGGCGTCGAGGTTGTGTGAACCCGATCCGGCGTTCACGCGAGCCAGATCTTCTTCTGTTTCATCATCTTCACCGACATGCCACCGAAGAAGAAGGCTTCGGAGGTGGCGGCTCCGTCCGCGTCGATCCCACCGCCACCGGAGCAAATGGGCGCCGACGAGGGAGCTCACGTCGTTACCAGATCCAAGGACAATGCCCCACAAACTTCGGCATCCGTACACGCACCGCGTCCATCTCAGGAGGCGCGGGATCGACAGCGTCATGGCGCTCGCAGTACCATACTCGCGTTAGAACAAGGCCAAGCTGGTGGATCTCGGGGCGTTCAAGACCAGCATGCACGCCAGCATGCTGGCACGAGTGAGGTACGGTCGCCTGGACGGGGTACTGCTCCTTCCAACCCAGTTGGAAGTCTGAGCATATCCCACTCCTCGCACTGTTCACCGCCGCCACCGAAGACTCCAGAAGAAGTGTTGGCCCGAGCTCAACTGCTCCTGGATTACCCTCCAACAGCGGACAAGATCGACGATTGGAGGGCCACCATACAGAGCCTCATCGGCTTCGCCAACGGCGACACTCCACGGCAGCCAGCTACATCGCAGCCGCGGCAAGATTGCCGGGCGCGAGCCGATGGCGACAAAACCGGTGGAGGTGCAACCACCGTGCACTCCCCGCCCCGAAGGCCAAGATCGCCGACTCACCGGGTCAACCTCGACACCGACTCCACGGCGTCGTCAGATCCACGAGCTCGTCGCGATCAACACCAAGTTCTTCAAGAACGACAACATGAAGACGCTCGCGCCCGCATCAAGCGTCGAAGAGAAGCGCGATGTCAGTCAGACCAGCGCGCTGGGCCCGCTGTTGACATGCATGCGCCAGGGGAACCAGGTGACTTGCCGTACGCGGTAGGTTGCCCTGCATTCACTCATGAGCTGCGGCAAGTCCAGTGGCCCAGTACCAAGAACTTCAAGCCAGATGTACCGGAGAAGTATGATGGCAGGTTGCATCCGTCGGAGTTCCTCAGCATCTACACCATCGCGGTGCAAGCTGCCGGGGGGTGCGACGAGAAGATCCTTGCCAACTACTTCCCACTAGTGCTCAAGCCCAATGTCAGATCCTGGCTCATGCACTTGCTGGACAAGTCCATCTCCTCATGGGCAGATCTGTGCCATCAGTTTGTCGGCGCCTTCATAGGCGGCCACAAGCCCCATGGCTAGGAGAGCGATCTTCATCTGCTCGCCCAGAAGGAAGGAGAGCCCCTGCGCAAGTATATTCAGAGATTCAGCCAAGTGCAGCGCAACATCCCAGATGTCCACCCCGCCGCGGTCATCAGCGTGTTCCATCCGAACGTGCGTAACCGCAGGATGCGGGAGGAGATGGCGATGTGCAAGATAAGAGACGTCAGTGAGCTCTATGCCCTGGCCGGCAAGTGTGCACGTGCTGAAGAAGGGAGGAAACTCCCCGGAGAGAACACAGGAGCAGGGGGGTCTGACAGTGAGGATGCTGCCCCGGCAAAGAAAAACCGGCGGCGGAACAACAGAAGAAGGAAAGGCAAAGATGTGGCAGCTGTCGAGCAGTCCGGCAACGGAGGTGGCACCAAGGTAGCAGAACCTGTGGCGGCCGCCGACAAGCAGGGCGGCTCCGACAAGCAATACTGCAAGATCCATCGTACCAAGGGCCATGATCTCCAAAGTTGCAAGAAGGTCGAGCAGCTCGTTGAGCTGCAAAAGGCTGAGTACGAGCGACATGACAAGGAGAAAGCTCAAGAAGGTACTGGCGGGTCTGGCAAGAAGCGTCTCGGCCGGGGAGGACGCCGCGGCAAGGCCAAGCAGCGGCAAGGAGACAGGCCTCCCCGCGGCCGCGACAAGGATGAAGATGAGGATGAAGATGAGGACATGGATGATGACGAGGCCGACGAGCAGGAGTTTCAGAAAGCAACAGAGGTTCTGTGCGTTGACGGTGGTGCTTCTATGCATACTTCGCACCGCCAGCTTAAACAGTGGGTGCGGGAAGTTAATGCAGCAGAACCACTAGTTGAGTCACGCAAGCCTCTGAAGTGGTCCAGCACGCCTATCATCTTTGACACTAAGGATCACCCTGATCGCATAACTACGGTCAGGTGCTTGCCGATGTTGGTTTCACCAACTATCCGCAACCTCAAGGTCACAAAGATGCTAGTTGATGGCAGGGCCAGCTTGAACCTGATCTCCTCAGCGGTACTCAAGAAACTCCAGATCCCCGACAGCGAGCTCGAAGAGACTGGTACATTCCAAGGAATCAATCCGGGAAGGAGCAAGCCGAAGGGGAAGATCACGTTGCCAGTGACATTTGGCAGCGAGCTGAACTTCAGAACGGAGAAAGTCACTTTTGATGTTGCTGATTTCCCATTGCCCTACAATGGGATACTCGGCCGTCCAGCGCTCGCCAAGTTCATGGCAGCCTCTCATTATGCATACAACGTGCTCAAGATGCCAGGTCCGATAAGTGTCATCTCTGTCCCTGGCGACAAGAAAGATGCTCTTATCTGCACCGACAAGATCTACCGGGAAGCAGCAGCCGCAGCAGATTGCAAGACACTTGCCGCTGAAGCTCCCGGGGGGAAGAAGAAGACCAAGTCCGGCAAGAGCTCTGATGCCCACTCCGGCAAGCGCACCTCTTCGGAGTGCTGCGCTACCGTCGAGGACGCACCATCGAGCTCCACCGGCAAGTGTAAGAAGGCGAAGGCAGCTCCGCCCGAGACCAAGAAAGTGGCCGCCAAGGAGGACGGCACTGGTGGTACCTTCACCATCAGTGCCACGCTTGATCCTAAATAGGAAAGCGCGCTCGTTGCTTTCCTGCGGGCGAATGTCGATGTGTTTGCATGGCAACCGTCTGACATCCCCGGTGTTCCCAGGAAAGTAATTGAGCACCACCTTTTTGTCTGTCCTCACGCGCGGCCCGTCAAGCAGAAAGTCAGAAAGCAAGCAGTGGAGCGCCAAGAATTCATTGCAGAAGAGATCAAGAAGTTGGAAGCAGCAGGCCTTGTCAGAGGAGTGCTCCATCCTACGTGGCTGGCCAATCCTGTAGTCGTGCGCAAGGCGAACGGAAAATGGAGGCTTTGTATTGACTTCACTGATGTTAATAAAGCTTGTCCCAAAGATCCATTTCCCCTGTCGGGCATTGACCAGATTGTCGACTCCACGGCAGGATGTGATTTGCTTTCATTTCTTGATGCATATTCAGGATATCATCAGATCTTCATGGCAGAAGAGGATGAGGAGAAAACCGCATTCATTACTCCATGTGGTACATACTGCTTTGTACGGATGCCTTTCGGACTAAAGAATGCTGGTTCAACATTTGCAAGGGTAGTTCACGAAGCTTTTGAGCCACAGTTGCACAGAAATGTAGAAGCCTACATGGATGACATAGTGGTCAAGAGCAAAGACAGAGAAACTCTCATCCAATATTTGGACGAGACCTTTGCAAATCTGCGCAAGATCAATCTCAAGCTCAACCCCGAGAAGTGTGTGTTTGGAGTCCCTTCCGGCAAGCTTCTCGGGTTCTTTGTATCTCAGCGGGGGATTGAAGCCAATCCCAACAAGATCAAGGCCATTGAGCAGATCGAAGCACCGAAACGCGTCAAGGATGTGCGAAGGCTTGCCGGCTGCGTGGCTGCTCTCAGTAGGTTTATCTCTACGTCTGCTGAGCGCGCCCTGCCATTTTTCAAAATATTGAAAAAGGCAGGTCCAATGAAATGGACACCGGAAGCGGAGGCTGCGCTGCAGGACTTGAAGAGATACCTGTCCTCCACTCCAATACTTGTCGCACCTAAGCCGCAAGAGAAGTTGCTGCTATATCTAGCGGCAACCAATCAAGTGGTTAGTGCTGCGTTAGTAGCGGAAAGGGAGGCGGATGATGAGCCAGCGGCCACGGCAAGTGCATCCAGCGACAAGCAGGGGGCTTCCCCGACAAGCTCTGGTCCCGACAAGGATAGATCTGTGCAGCCAGAAGAAGAGAAGCAGAAGAAAATGGTGCAGCACCCAGTTTACTTTGTCAGTTCCCTTCTGCAGGGGGCTAGGTCAAGGTACTCTGGTGTGCAGAAATTGCTTTTCGGCCTTCTCATGGCCTCGAGAAAGCTGCGCCATTACTTTCAAGCACATGAAATCACAGTTGTCACTCGCTTTCCGTTGAAGAGGATATTGCAGAATCCAGAAGCAACAGGCAGGATTGTCGAGTGGGCACTGGAATTGTCAAGCTTTGGCCTCAAGTTTGAGAGTACTTCAACTATCCAGAGCAGAGCATTGGCAGAATTCATAGCAGAATGGACGCCAACACCTGATGAAGAAACTCCAGAGACGAGCATCCCCGTCAAGGAAGCAAGCAAAGAATGGATCATGTACTTTGATGGTGCCTTCTCACTGCAAGGAGCCGGTGCCGGTGTATTACTTATCGCACCCACCGGAGAGCACCTCAAGTACGTGGTCCAGATGCACTTTCCCAAGGAGCAAGCGACAAACAATACTGCAGAGTATGAAGGTTTGCTTGCTGGACTCAGGATCATAGCAGACCTTGGGATCAAGAAGCTTATTGTTAGGGGTGACTCGCAGCTTGTCGTTCACCAAGTAAACAAAGATTATCAGAGTCCGTTGATGGAAGCTTACATTGATGAAGTGAGAAAGTTGGAAGAGCATTTTGACGGCCTGCAGATGGAACATGTTCCAAGAACCCAGAACGATGTTGCCGATGGCCTATCAAAATGCGATGCGTTAAAGTTAGCTGTGGAACCAGGGATCTTTGTGCTCAAACTGACTCAACCGTCTGTAACACCATCATCTGGACAGAACAAAAAGAGGAAGTTGATTTCCGGTGACTACTTTCCGGCAGAGCTCCCCGAAGCCGCCGCCAAGAAGGTCCCCAGGATCAACACCAAGAGTGCTGAGGAGCAGTCTGCTCCGACAAGCCCTAAGGTTTGTTCCGTTGAAGCAGACGCTCCCGACAAGTTTTGCTCCGGCAAGCTTGCTGGGGAACATCAAGCTCCGGCTGAACCGCAAGTTCTTGCCGTAGAAGCAGATGTTCCCGCAACAGCATTTATGCCATTAGTCCTTGTTGTTGAGCCGCAAGCTCCAGCATGGGCGCAGCAGATTGTCCGTTTCCTCCAGACAGGAGAACTTCTCGAAGAGCAAGAAGAAGTGGAGAGAGTAGCCCGGCAATCAAGTATGGACAAGTTCGTCGACGACGTACTGTACAGAAGAAGATTCAACGGAGTGAAATTGAAGTGCATTCCCCGGGAAGATGGACAGAAGCTGTTGGCGGAGATACATGGAGGCATATGTGGTCATCACATTGGCGCAAGAGCACTTGCCGGCAAAGCTTTCCAGCAAGGTTTCTTTTGGCCAACAGCCCTCCAGGATGCAACTGCACAAGTAACTAAGTGTGAAGCGTGCCAGTTCCACTCCAAGCAGATACACCAGCCAGCTCAAGCTCTCCAGACGATCCCTTTATCCTGGCCATTTTCGGTCTGGGGGCTCTACATCCTCGGCCCTTTCCCCGAGCTGTCGGGGGCTTTGAGTACTTCTACGTTGCAATCGACAAGTTCACAAAGTGGCCGGAAGTGGAAGCAGTGAGGAAGGTGACAGCACAGTCATCATTCATGTTCTTCAGGTCGATTGTTTGCCATTTCGGAGTCCCTAATAGGATCATCACCGACAATGGCACACAATTCACGAGCCGCACCTTCATGCAGTACGTCCAAGATCTTGGCGCCAAGGTCTGCTTCGCTTATGTTGCTCACCCGAGAAGCAACGGTCAAGCGGAGAGGGCAAACGCTGAAGTGTTGCGCGGGCTCAAGACCGGGACTTTCGACAGGCTGCACAAGTGCGGAAAGAACTGGATTGAGGAGCTGCCGGTGGTTCTTTGGTCGATCAGGACGACGCCAAATCGAGCCACTGGCCAGACACCTTTCGCTCTAGTCTATGGAGCAGAGGCAGTTCTCCCCACGGAACTCGTATACGGATCGCCTCGAGTGCTCGCTTATGATGAGCTTGAGCAAGAGCAGCTGCGACAAGATGACGCGCTGCTCCTTGAGGAAGATCGTCTTCAGGCTGCTGTACGAGCTACTCGATACCAGCAAGCTTTGCGCCGCTACCATAGCCGCAAAGTCAATGCCAGAAGTCTCGAGGAAGGCGACCTTGTTCTTCGGCGCGTTCAATCCGCCAAGAATTTCAACAAGTTGACGCCGAAGTGGGAAGGCCCTTATCGGGTGAAACGAGTCACTAGGCCTGGCGTTGTCCGCCTTGAGACCGAAGATGGCTTTCCGGTGAGCAACTCCTGGAACATTGAGCATCTTCGTAAGTTTTACCCATAAGGCGCGGTTGCCGGAACCCGTTCCGGCAACCACCTTTTGTACAAGCCTTGCCGCTGTTGCATAACCCTTTGTACAAAGCCGGGCGCATATCCCGTGCATAAATAAAGATCATATGCTCCGCACATCTTGTCAAATTTCATGCTTTTTTCCTTTTTGCATGTATTATCTGACACTTTGTGCAGCACTTACCCCCGGTAAGTAATAACGAGCCTTAAGGCTCCATATCTTTATTTTCTCTTCTTTCTTTTTCTCAAAAAGAAGGTTCCTTCGCCCACAAGTTCATCGGGGAGGAAGGAGAAGATAATGGTACGGACCAGGCGTCGTTCAAGAAAGTATCGTCTTGCCGGGACGAAAACGACAGAAAAGCTAAGTTGCCAAAGTTTGAGCACAATCAGTTTTAAAATTTTTAAGTTATCTTCCTTGAACGACCGTGCTTTGTATCGAAAACTTGTGTGTGGAGGAGCCAACTCGTAGCTAGTTGCGCCCTTACTTTGTTTCGAGCCCGCTCAACAACTTAAGTGTGCTGCGACTAGTTGCGACAAGGTTTCTTGCCGGAAGCAGCACCGCCAGCAGGCTACTGATGTTCCGCACTCAGCGCTCGCGGCAAGGGTGCCTGCGCCGGCAAGTTCCCTAAAAGCGTAGGGTAAAAACGTACAAAGGAAGGAATCGAGTAAAGGAAATAACGTAGCAAATACTGCCCAAGATAAAGTTATATTACAAAAATGACTTGCCGCGCTCTAATAGATTGTTCCCGTGACATGTCTGGCAGCGGCAAGAAAAAGGAGAAAACGGGCGGCCTAATCTACGCGGCAACCATCAACCCTCCTGACTTCATTCACCTTGTCCACAATGGGTGCGACAAGGGCCTTGAGCTCTTCAAGATCAGCACCCGCCGGTAGCTTCTTGAGGACGTTGGTGAGGTTGAGGCCTGGATTGCGGAAGAGCACCTTCACCAACACCTTCTCCAGAACTCTGGCGCAGATTGCCCGCGACTCATCAGCCAGCTGCTTTGGGATCCTTTCCCGGAGTTGCTGGAGAGCCGTTGCCATGCCCTTGAAGAACAGAGTGAGCTTGGCGCTGGGCTGGAGGTTCTCGTCGGAGGAGTACCCGAAGCCCTCCAGTTCCAGCTGCGTCAGCTCCTCGTCAATGACTGCGGCAATGTTCACGAGGCCCTCTGTCCGGAGCTTCATAGTGTCCCTGAAGGTGTTCTGGGTCTCGGCGGCCCTCGTCAGCAGCGCCTCGTTGGCCTTGATCTCCCCTTTCAAGTCCTCCTCCCGCTTCTTGGCGTTGTCCAGTGTCTCAGTCAGCGTGGCCAGTTTCAGTTCCAGATCAGCATTTGAATCTTTGGCGGCGCTCAGCTCCTTGCCCCTCTCGAGGAGACGACCCTGCAGCTCACCATGGGCAAGGGCGTCGTTCTCACGCTCGTGCTGCAGCGCGGCAAGCTCTTCATTCTTCTCCTTGAGGGTGGCTTCTAGCTCCGTCACCTTCACCTCCAGCTCCTTCTTGGAGGCCTCGGCAGCTGCAGCAGCATCCTTCGCTTCCTTGAGGGCCCCACCAAGTGTCTCCTCGCGCGAGGCAACCTCCCTCTCGTAGCCGTCCAAGTTAACCTTCCGCTGCGTCAGCTCGCCTTCTCGCGCGGACATCTCCTCGGCGGCAAGCCGCCGCTGCTCTTCGGCTTCAGCCTTCTCGAGGAGGAAGGCCTTCCGCGCCTCGGCAAGCTGCGCCCTCTCCTCTGCAATGGACCGGAGGGCCTCTTGGTTGCGGCTCTGGAGCTCCTCCGCATGCTTCTCAATGTCCACTCCCGCCTGCGCGACAAGCGCTTCCCGGGACTCTAGTTTGGCTTGTCGGGCGCGGTAGAGCGACACTAGCTTCCAGAGTAGCTGCTCCTCCTCAGACTCGCCGCTGCTGCTGCTTGGCACGTCAACCACTGTCAGCCCAGCAGAGGCAAGCACTTCTCCGTCAAAAGCCTCTCCCTTGATCGGCGCCCTGGAGCTTGACGCCCAGGGGAGCTTGATGAAGACACCGTCGCCGGCCTTCAAGTAGGCGCCGGGCTGGGGCTCTCCGGAGCCTGGCGCTGCGTCAGCGGCGGAGGGATCGGCGGTCGACTTAGTGCCTTGCGCTCCTGCGGCCCCCGGGTCGTCAGTGCAATCGCCGGACCCCTCGCCATCTCCAGCGCCAGCAGCCTTGGCGGCCTCTTCGTCGGCAGGATCATCAGCGCCGGCCTCTTCTTCGGTGGCAGCGGCATCGTCAGTATTGCTGCGCATGTTCTCCTCACCGGTGGCCTCGGTCTCCATTGGCTCCATGGAGGGAGGATCTGAAGACAGGAAGAGGGACAAAAAGTCAAGCAAATATCCAAAAAAGAAGACCAGAAGAAGAAGAACCCAAGGGAAGTTTTCTGACAAGAAGGATTACCTGTGCTGGGCTCTGTAATCATGGGCTCCACCACCGGGAGATCACTGGTCCCGTCCCTTGCCGGAGAACTACCCCTTGCCGGGGACCTCTCCCTCGCCGGAGAGCACTCCCTTGCCGGGGAATCCTCCCTTGGCGGCGTAGTCGAAGCAGACAGCACCTCAGGGGCGGCCTCTGGTTGTTCCTGGTGAGCCTGCTCTGCTCCTGCACAAGCAAACCAACAATCAAGATATCAGCAAGGAAAGAACACTCATGCGCGCCCGACAGCGGAAAGTGAAGCAATATACTTACGCTGGGGGCTGCGCTGGGGGCTGCTTCACGGAGTAATTGCCGGGTCCGACAAGGTAGTCTCGGACGTGCCCTCTGTCATCACAGCAGGATCGTCCTCGATGACAACCACGGGGACCTTGGCCCTCTTCGCCGCTCTCTGGGCCAGAGTCCTGGAAAGGAACAAGGTTCAGAAGAAAGCAGATCAGATACAAGACAAGAAACAGCAAGAGTCGAAGAAATATAAGCACAACAAAAAGAAAGTCTTACTCCTCCTCCTCTTCTTCCTCCTCATCGGAGCTGAGCGCAGAGAGGTCGAAGTCTGGTACCCTTTCAGCGCGACGAGGCGGAGGAGTAGGCTCCCTTGGACGCTTGGCGGGAGCCACGGCAGGATCAGAAGCAGCGGCCCGAGAAGACCCCGCTCCAGTTGCCGGTGCGGTGTGAGATGCTCCCGCGACAACGGTGCTTGTCGCGGTGGAGCGTGTCCCGCGGCGCGGCGGCTGTTGGCCCGTTTGCCGCCCTGCTATGTCTCCGGTCCTACGGAGGCGCCGTCTTGGTTGAGCTGGGGGCTGCACTGGGAGCTCCGCTTGCGGCAAGTTGCTTGAAGACGGCTGGCCACATGCGCCCTCGACGGGCTCGCTCGATTCGGCTTCGGGCTCTCCCTCGCCGACGACCTCCCCGACAATATCCTCCTGCTCGGCAAGGCTTGCCGCCTCGGCTGCCTCTGCCTCCTCCACAGTAAACCCAAATTCGCCCGTGGCGGCGGCCGCTGCCGCCTCTTCCGCCCTGGTGGCAATGCGCCGCATCTTGTCGTCGGTGGTGTCGCGGGTGAGGCTCCTCTGCTCGTCGGCGCGGACCGCCACCTCCACCAAGTTGTCGAAGAATTGCTGCACGACGTCGTCGGCGGGCTCTTGCCAAGTTGGGATAATCCCATGCGAGTCGCACTCTGGCATCATTGCGCAGATGCGATCGAGCTAGGAGTTGTTGCACAATGGGACGACGCCCTGCGGCAGCCTGAACCACTCGGGATGGTTGGGGTCGTGTTTGAACAGTTCCTTGAGCATCCCATCCAACTCCAAGACAGTGAAATTAAAGTTGAGGCCCGGGCGCAGCCACATGATATCCACCGAACCCCCGAACAACCAGGCGGGTCTCCCCCTCTCCTGCAGAGGGGCGATGCGGTGGCGAAGAAAGTCCGCGCCAACAGCCCCTACAGTGAGACCAGCAAGCCTGAGCCGCAAGATCCGGGTGGTGGCGATCTTCAGTCTAGCATCGTCCGCCGCCAGGGCGCTGCAATCGCCGCCGCGCACTACTCGGGTTTGGCGCAAATTGGTGAATGGCTGCGGGTTCTCATCAACAATCCAACACCAATCCGCTCTCCACTCCTCCCATTTGCTACGGAGCTCCCCCTCCAGATAGACCTCCTTCATGCCAACTCTCGAGATCCAGGCGATCCCGCCAGCCAAGGGCTCTCCTTTCTCGGCCCGGGGCATGAAGTAGTGGCGGAAAAGGGCAACGTTTGGGTGGATTCCGACGAAGTTCTCGCAGAGATGTGCGAAAACCGCCATGGTCAGAACGGCGTTGGGGGTGAAATCAAGGAGATGAAACCCGTAGGTATTCATGATATCACAGAAGAAATCGGAAAAGGGCGGGCAGAGCCCGCAATAGAAGAACAGAGCGAAGAAGGGGTATCCTTTTGGACACCATTTTGAAGCGGAAGCAGCGGCGAAGAGTACCTGCGTGCGCGGATGCGCCCGCGTCTCTGTCGACCAGAAAAGATAGAACCATTCCCTCAGCTCCTTCGCAGAGAGCTCAGGGGGGAAGAGTGCCTGCTCCTTCCGCAGCGCCTCAAGCCGCAGCGCCTCGGCCGACTTCGCGCCCTTCCCAGTCTTCGGAGCCATGGCGAAGGCGGTGGGGGAGAGCGAGGGCGGCGACGGGGAGCGGAGCGCTGCTCTCTTTCGGCTTTGGGAAGCGGAGGGGAGTGGCAGAGATTTCTGAGGAAGCAACTGCAAGTGGCGAAGGTGGGGGAATGGCCCCTGTTTCCCCTTCTTATAAAGAGGAAGAGGCGAACGTTACGCTTTTTCCAAATAAAGAATCACCCACGATCTCTCCCACGACGCCGCGTTCGACGCGTGCCGTTACGGGAGGGCACGGTGGATACGGAGTTAGATATGGTGTGGACCCAGGCCGCGTATGCCCGTGCCCTGTTTTGGGCCTGGCCCAATAGCGCTCGGCACCGTGTGTGGCCCAGACCCGGGGGCTCCTGTCGGTGTACTAAAGTAGGGGTACCTTAGTATCCCGAACTTATGCACGGGCAGTCGCAGCGTCCCGCGGCAAGGCTTGCCGGGTGCCCGCCAAGATCCTCCGTAGTTCCTATTGATGCCATTCAAGAACAAAGTGTTTTAACTGAGAAGACAAGACCCCGGCAAGAGGAGCTTGCCGGGAAGAACAAGGCCCCGGCAAGAGGAGCTTGCCGGGAAGGCCAACCAAGGCATTTCAAGGAGCTTGCCGCGACGCGCCACGCGTCCCAGCAAGTGACAAGCTTCCGGGCGCGACAAGACAACGACCGCGACAAGGCGCTTGCCGCGGCGAAGCCACCACTCTGTGCCCACGCTCCAGCGCATCCGTCGACGTGTCGCCGCAGGACCGTTCCAGGCGCACGTGGCGGGAAGCTGTGCAGTCAAGCGGTGCGAGGTGGCGAGTGGAAATGACGAGATGGCCATCGTGGCGAACGGTGGCGCCCCTAACGGTCGCTTTTCTGCACTATTTAGGCAACGCGGACGGGCATTAAATGCCTTTGTCCCCTGCCGTCAGAGTTAGGTAGGATCCACTATAGAGGCAGTTGTACCAACCACTCTTTTTACATTTGTACCCTTGCCTGCATTGCCACCTGTTGGTGACCCCTTGAGCCTATAAAAGGAGGCCCATGCGCAACTTAGAAGGGGTTCGACTCATTCGAAACCAGAACACTTCCACGCTCTCGAGCAAGAACATAATACAACCACAAAGCAGCAGTAGGAGTATTATCTCTCCGGAGAGCTCCGAAGCTGGGTAAAAATCGCTCGCGTGTTCTGCCTCGATCCGCTCTTCGTGCGCCCTCCGCTCCCTGCCGGACCAAAAAGGGGCCCTGCCCCATAGGTGTTCGTTTCCCACGACAGTGCCGGGCTAGCCACTCGTCGCGGATGTTATGTTTGAAGGCTGCGAGGGCCTCTGCATCCGGACAGTCCACGATTTGATTTTTCTTTGTTAAGAACCGTGTTCAGAATTGCCTGGCCGATTCGTCTGGCTGCTGAATTATGTGGCTTAGGTCATCGGAGTCTGGTGGTCGCACATATGTGCCCTGGAAGTTGTCGAGGAATGCGGCTTCCAGGTCCTCCCAACACCCAATTGACTCTGCGGGCAGGCTGTTAAGCCAATGCCGAGCTGGTCCTTTAAGCTTGAGTGGGAGATATTTGATGGCGTGGAGATCGTCTCCGCGGGCCATATGGATATGAAGGAGATAATCTTCGATCCAAACCGCGGGGTCTGTTGTGCCATTGTAGGATTCAATGTTTACGGGTTTAAACCGTTCAGGGATTTGATGATCCATTACTTCGTCTGTGAAGCATAGTGGGTGTGCGGCGCCTCTGTATTGAGAAATATCGCGGCGTAGCTCAAGGGAGCGTTGTCTGCTGTGTTCGGCCCGGCCGGAGTTGTTGTATCCAGCGCAACGGTATTCGTCGTGGGTCGTGGGGCGCCCTCGTGATCCATAGATAGATCTGGATTGTCTTGCTTTATCCTCCAATATGTCCCGCAAGTCCAGCGCGTTCCCTCGTGGCTTCGTACTTTTTGAGCGATGCCGGGGTACGGTCTTGGTGGAGGGCCTAGGTGCCTCTCTGTTCCGACCATGGGGTGGTCGGTCTGCCGTATTGTGCACTGGTGATGAAGCTATATATGCTTCCTCCTCTAGTCGGGAGGGGGGGGGGGGCAACTTGCGTTTTGGGTAGCTCTTGGAGGGGCGTTCGAGTTCATACTCTTCGGCCGCAAGGACCTCGGTCCATTGTCGACCAACATGTCTTGATCAGCTTGAAGCTGCTGCTGCTTTTTCTTTAGGCTATTTGTTGTGGCCATTAGCCTGTGTTTGAAATGCTCTTGTTCGACGGGATCCTCAGGCACGACGAATTCATCGTCGTCGAGGCTTGCCTCGTCTCCGGAGGGAGGTATGTAATTATCATCCTCGACCTCGTCGTCTGCCGCTCTCTCGAGAGGGCTTGCTTCTGTGTCCTCCTGCGCTGAGTCTTGCAGGAGGGGATTGTCTTCGGCACTTTCTGGGGTGTTATTATCTCCTATGCCGGAATCTCCATTCTTACTGTGGCGGGATTTAGAGCGGCGCCGCTGACGCCGGTGCTTGGGCTGTTTCTTTAAGGAATCTTCCTCCGCTGCTTCTTCGCCATCCCCATCTTTTGGGGTGTCCACCATGTATATGTCATATGACGAGGTGGTCTTCCAGTGCCCTGTAGGTGCTGGTTCTTGGTCGTCTCCGGCATCATCGTCCATACCGTCGATGTCTTCGGAGTCGTAGTCTAGCATGTCGGTTAGATCGTCGACAGTGGCTACAAAGTGGGTGGTGGGTGGGCTTTGAATTTCTTCGTCGTCCGAATCCCAACCATCCTGGCCATTGTCCGGCCAGGGCTCTCCGGATAGCGAGAGATGCTTTAGCGAATTTAGGATGTCGCCAAAGGGTGAGTGCTGAAAGATGTCCGCAGCGGTGAACTCCGTGACCGGCGCCCAATCGGATTCAATTGGCAGGGGCGCAGGAGGTTCGGAGTCCGGCAGGGAGTCCGGCACCTCGGAGTCACGAGCTTTATAAGGGACGAGGTCAGTGTTCGGCTCCATCGCCGTGGAAGTCGCAGCTCCCGAGGCCGTGTCCAGCCACCCGTCCTCGATCTGCGCAACCGGCTCCGGACTATGGATCGGAGCGGATTCGTGTGCAGCCTCCAAAGTACTGTCCGGCGGCAGAGCTAGATCATGCCCATCGTGACAGTGCGGCACGCTCGGCTGCAGCTTGGATCCGTCGAAGATCAAGTCTCCGCGGATATCAGCCGTGAAGTTTAGGCTTCCAAATCTGACCTGACGGCCAGGGGCGTAGCTTTCGATCTGCTCCAGATGGCCAAGTGAATTGGCCCGCAGTGCGAAGCTGCCGAATACGAAGATCTGTCCTGGGAGAAAAATCTCACCCTGGACGGCGTTGTTGTTGAGTGAAGAAGCCATCAAGCCTATCGGTGACGACACAGAGGAACTCTCAATGAAAGCACTAATGTCGGTGTCAAAACCGGCGGATCTCGGGTAGGGGGTCCCGAACTGTGCGTCTAGGCGGATGGTAACATGAGACAAGGGACACGATGTTTTTACCCAGGTTCGGGCCCTCTCGATGGAGGTAAAACCCTACTCCTGCTTGATTGATATTGATGATATGGGTAGTACAAGAGTGGATCTACCACGAGATCAAGGAGGCTAAACCCTAGAAGCTAGCCTATGGTATTGTTGTTGTAATGGTTGTTCGTCCTACAGACTAAAGCCCTCCGGTTTATATAGACACCGGAGAGGGCTAGGGTTACACAGAGTCGGTTACAATGGTAGGAGATCTACATATCCGTATTGCCAAGCTTGCCTTCCACGCCAAGGAATGTCCCATCCGGACACGGGACGAAGTCTTCAATCTTGTATCTTCATAGTCTTGGAGTCCGGCTGATGATGATAGTCCGGCTGTCCGGACACCCCCTAGTCGAGGACTCCCTCACAAATTATGAACAAATATCACATTATAGCATGTAAGCTTTGAGTCATATATGCATGATGTAGATGTTCGTTTAATTCCTATAGTTCATGTCATTCAAAATCAATTAGTTTTTTATAAAAAACTAATCTATTTCAAGATTCATGGAATTGTGCGTTGTAAAGCATAAAGTAAAAACAAAAAATGGCAGTTCATCAAGAAAAAATATTGGGCAATTAGTATATGGAAGATTCTATAACAAAGGAGAAGTGCTTGTGTTTTGAGGTTTGTGCATTATGCTTAAGTTCAACAATCTGGTGGAATGTAGATGATATCCAATGGCCGGTAATGCTCGATTTTCCATCTCTGCCACAATCGGATTGGGTTCATCCAACGACCATCTTTCAAAGTTATTCGCACGCCGTATAGGGGTATAGATATGTGATGCGAAAGCCACCCGTCATCTCCAATTTGAATAGTGTGTCCATGCACGGATGCAATGTGGCCAAACGATGCCTGCCATCGGTATCTCAAATTCAAATCAGTTTGACCTTGTTCAATGTGTATACAGTATAGCATGCTCATTTCCAAACCACACCACGCATATCTCAATTATATTCATGCATGCATGGGTTTCAAACATCATGATCTCTTATTCAAATATTTGAATTCAACTTTATTGATTATGACCTCACCTAGTCTTTTACACCCACACAGTCGTCTTCCCTTTATATTTGTACCACCAACTTTCTCTCTTGCATGCATGCACACACACTACCACTCGGCATTATCCATCGCACACACGCAATCTTTTTCTTCAAATCGGTCTCCCATACATGCACACACAAACACCTCCCCCTCTTCATCACTTCGAGCATTCTTTCTCTCTCACATGCATGTGCGACGAGCGATGTTCCTCTATGTGTGTATATATAGCTAGGTCTTTCCCAGTTTTCCACACAAACCGATCGATCTATATATCTAGTCAGGTATCACCCTCTTTCCCACGTACACATATATCAACCTATACCTCTCTATATAGGATTACATAGCTGATAGACCCACATTATCTATCCATCGTTCCACTCTCATCATCCATGCCTTTCGCTTCATCTCTCAGACGTGCGCACAGTGGCAAAGATAGGGGCAGCAAGGGCCCTGGCCCCCCTAACATCACAATATACTGAGGCTAATATGAATCTGATCAGTAGATCAATTGCTGGTAAAATGGTTTAAGTTGATAATTGGCCCTCCCCGTAAAGGATTATAAATGCTTGGCCTCCTAGCCCATTTATTTTTCATGGCTCCGCCACTGCGCGCAACCGTGCACGTTCTCGCCTCCTGTCTTTAAATATCAATCTCACACTTGTGCACTCCTTCATAGTCTCCCTCCACATGGCCCCTCGCACCATCTTCCAGCACCCCACCCCCCATATCCCAGTGCGTGTATGCTCATAGAGCTATTCCCTCTATCTATCTCTATCGATATCTCGCGCGGTTGACCCCTTCCCTCCCTTCTCGTATATCACCCTGGCCTCATGCGCATACATGTATGTATATAGGCCTCTCCTTCACACAAATTGCATTGACACGTATTCCCTCGCCATATCTTAGAATCTCTCACACACACGGACTACGTGTGCGAAAGATAAGAGGTGCACACACGTACTTGTTCCCACATACAAACGCACGGGTGCACGGTAGAGCACACTTGTATAAAAAATGAGCGTGTAGAAAGGATTTAGATGATGTGCCACTAGTCTATATCTATATCTATATCTATACCCCTATATTGAGTGCGAATAAATTTGAGAGATGGTCGTTGGATGAAGCCAATCAGACGGTGCAGAGATGGCAAATGTGAGCACTACTGGCCATTGGATATCATCTACATTCCACCAGATTCGGCCACATGTACAATCTAGAAGACTCCATGGTTGAACTTAAGCATAATGCACAAACCACAAAACACAGTACGTCTACTTTGTTCTAGAATATTTCATTTCATAATTTCCCAAACATATTTTCTAGTTGAATTGCCATTATTTGTTTTTACTTTATGCTTTACAACGCACAATTCCATGAATCATAAAATAGGTTAACTTTTTTATAAAAACTAATTGATTTTGAATGAGATGAACTATAAGAATTAAACGAATGTCTACATCATGCATATATGACTCAAAGCATACATGCTATAGTGTTGTATTTATTCATAATTTGGTTGCCAAATCTCATGCGTGCAATGCACATGTACCTTACTAGTATTTCCAGTATGTCCAGAACACGTAAATTAGAATTCCAATGGCACGCTACACACTGTCCCTCCCTTTTTCAGTTAATATATTATGATTAAAATGATGCGGAAGCATCCATGAAGCCATGTGACACATGTGGAGCTATTGTCGCGACCTCCTTGTGTGGATTCATAACAGTGACGTGCTGCTGGTTCTAGAACAATGTTCTCGTCCTCTCTCACACACACTAGCAGTACATGCACGAAGCAAAGATGTGCATGCACACTCATTCCCTCGCACGAACACATGGGTACATGGTGGGACACATTTTTGTACTAAGATCCACCCCATGTGATAATTTGACACGTGTAAAGCCATTCACTTCATTGATGGTCAATTAATACGGTGCATGCAAATTTAGTGGATGTGAGGGAGGAAATAGTTGAGAAAGACATCACTACTCCACTGTATGCATGCGAGTAGTTAAATCATGGATTGCTACTTCCATTGGTCTCCTTCGTATTTTGTGCTAATTTGACCATAATTTTAAGTAACACAATATTTATGCATGTCATAAAAATTAATGTCATCGAAAACTATGTTCAAATGTGATTCCAATGATATAATTTTTGGTGACATGCATTGACATTTTCTTAGTTAAATTTTTGGTCAAAATTGGCGCAAAATAAAATGGAGGCCAATAAACCAAGACGCAGGAAGGATGATCAATTTTTGCCTGGGTTGCTGTTGGTGGCCTTTGCATTTAAATATGGACGGAGTGGAGTAGTACGATCTTTCTCTTAGCCTCATAGGGCTCTCCGAGCCCGTACGCTCGCCTCCGCTCCTCCCCAGTAGATCCCGCCATGGAGGATTCCTCCATGGATAATCCCTTAGATCCCAGGATCCCACAAGCCGCCCTCTCAATGCGGCCCGTAGCACTGCCTCCTTTGAGCAAAACCCACATGTGTTTCCGAGGGGGTCCATTGCTCTAAAATCACATATCGGTGGTGCCGGAGGACATGCCAGGGCTGCGCTTCAGGTGGTGGCAAGCAAGGGAAAATCGGATCTGCTGGATTACGGGTTCCGCAAACCCTTGAGAAGTTCGAACTCTGGGGTGCGTGCGAAGATCTCACTCTCCCCAGTCCGCTGACTTGCTAATATCACAACCTAATGCATCGACCTCGAAGGAAATGGGACACGGCAATTTACCTAGGTTCGGGCCACCTTGTGGTGTAAAACCCTACTCCTGCTTTGTGGTGGATTTGCCTCGAGGGGCTGAGGGAGAACTAGTACAGTGGAGGACAACCTCAGGAGGAGTGTTCTTGGGCTCAAGTGAGTTGGTGAGCTGGTGAGAGTGGAATGGATCCGATCCCCCTCCTTGGTGGTGGCTAGGTCCTATTTATAGTGGCCTTGGTCCTCTTCCCGAATGGAGGTGGGAAGGGATCCCACAATGACCAAATTTGAAGGGAGACAACAAGTACATCTTATCCTAACTAAAGTGGTCTTCGCCTGCAAAAGCCTTTGGTTGTGACCCTGCGGTGGGCTCGGCGATGACCTCCGTCCTGTCATCCTGGTGGTCTTGCTCTTGTTGCACAGGAATGCAAACCTTTGCCTGCTTCCTCGGGACTCTGCGCCTGGTACTCTACGCCCACTAGCGCCCACCTGCTCTTGATCCTCATGGCTCACGTCATCCACACCTCACGAGGTCAGCCTTGCATAGAAATCTCCGCTCATCAGGAGCCAGCCTAAGGAGGCTGATCCCCTTGGAGGTCTTGGTGTCATCCACCTCGCGAGGGTCTTGGGTTGTCGATGTCGAAACTTGGCCATACCAGGCTGTTGGTGTAGTCACACCGCGGGCCGCCGGCAGGCAAGTCTGGGTAACCCCGTATCCAGAACGCCTACAGGATCGAGGAAGCATCGCATCGATTGGAGACAAGTTCAAAGGAGTTGTGCCTGGCAAAGCACAAGGCGGAGGTGCAAGTCGATCTCAAGGAAGAGATGCTGAGGGATGTCAGCGTCTGCCAGCGTCGCATTGATTTTGACCTAGGGCTAATGGAAGAGATCATATTCACAAAGTCGACTGCAGAGGAAAGAACGTGCATGGCTGTGGAATGGCATGAGCAGCCATTTCAATAGTTCAAATGTGCGGTAGAGGAAGCCAAATCGCGGGACCAGCTGCGGTGACGCCGTGGGTCATGCATCGTAGGTGAGGTGAGCAACCCTCCTTCCCCGCCAGTGATGCAGTGACCTACTCGGTTGCTGCTGCAGTAAACTTGCGGTGCCATGGCAGTTTGCAACCATGACAACCACTCCATCTATATGTATTATATTCCTGTGAAAATACTTGGTCGTTTGGAAAAAGATGGTAGTAATTGATTTATCACTAGTTTTTGAATGCTTGGTCGTGACAATCACCCGAAGCCAGAACCAGAAGTCTCCATCGCGTAATACTTACGGTCGGTCGCACCAACAGATGGTCGGTCGGACCGGTGTTTCACCGAAGGGACACAAATCGACTTGGTTTGACATGTACGACCGGTTACATCACTGACTTGTGTGACCACATTTGAGCAGTAGTACTTGAAATTTGTTGTTCCAGGAAACTCATCGGGAGCCGTTTCGGGCCTCCAAACCAAAAGCATCAATTAATCTTTAGGTGGTATAATTAAGTGCAAACCTACTCACACCTACTAGTATGTATAAAACATGAACATGTTCCTACTATGCAGGTTTTAGTACTAGTGCTAGTACTAGGTTATAAAAAGGGGAACTACCTAGCCGAAAATCACTCTACGTTCCTCCTCATAACTCTTTCTTGTTCGTCCGGCCTTTCCATGGCCAGTGTGTAGAGCTCTAGGTCAAGACCTACTCGTAATAAGGGAGAGGCGACCAAGCCCGCGGAAAAAACAGAGGCCTTGCCACCTCGCAGAGACCTAGAAAGATCTCTCACGGGAAGGCGAGGGCTCCCAGGAGCGCCCTAGCCGCGGAGGCGAACATGCCAAGCTGGCGGCGATGGAGTCGTTATCCCTTGATGGCATGCCTAATCAGCTCAATAAGCAGAAGGAGTTCATCGACGACATGGTGGAGCTACTGAAGGAGAGCCTCGATGACATGCCCGCTGAGCTCAATGAGCAGGCGGGTTGACCGTTGGCTTGGTGATGCTGCTGAAGGAGAGTATTGCCTCGGGTAAGAAGGCGACCGGCGAAATCCTACAACTTCAGGAGGACAAGGTGAAGCTCTGCCACGAGCTCGACCTACTGAAGGTGGAGAATGCCGGCTGGAAGAAGCTGCATGAGAAGAGTAGTTCCTCGGTGAAGATGATGCACGCCCTTGTCATGGAACAGAAGGAGTTGGCGAAGCTGCACATCAAGCACCCGGTTGCTGTCAAGGTACGTAGTGCAGCCGTGGAACAGATGATGAAGGCTCGCGTCGAGAAATCCCGCGTCATGGACAGAATGAAGAAGATGGCGGAGGAGATGCACCCGGAGATGGAGGTCATGGAGGCGATGAAGAAGCAGTTACGACTCCGCGGCCAGCAACCCTTCGTGTAGTAGAGAGCAGCGCCCCAGACTTGTGTGTGCGTCTTACTTCTTTTTTGGGGGGGGGGGGGGGTGATCTGCCTTCTTATTTTTCTCCTGTGTTTCTTCTTTTGCTCCAGGTATTTTGCTGCACATGTCACGTTCTCTGGGAGGAATGAATAGAACATTGCTAACAATGAGAAGCGCCGTGGGATCGATGGCTAGCAAATTAGATGACTCTTTATCTCCATATCACACTGGGCTGCCGTGTTTCGTGCTCCTCCATCGTACTAGTACCCCAGTGGAAAACTTGAGTATACTGCACGGTTCTTTGCTCCTCCTCAGGTCGTCGGCAACATTTATACGAGCAGTCAAATCACAAGGCCCTGCCTTCCAGAGTAATGAGCCGTCAAATCACAAAGGCCCTCGCCTCTCATGAAACCGACCAAGTGAGACTACCCCGCCCTCTAGCCTTTTAAGGGATCCTTTGATTCAAAGGAATTTTATAGGATTATTGGAGGATTGAAATCCTTAGGATTTTTTCTATGGCGGTCCCACTACTGCAGGATGCTGCTAACGCAACACTACGATCAGAGACCCTTCGAGAAACTGTGTGCGATGCAATAATCGCAAACGGTGGTGCCAGAGAACCGTCAAAAATGTCCAAAATGTTTGGAATGATGGATGCATCAAACACAGTTCAGATTTTAGTTGCATGTGCGATGCATGGCATACGGTTCAGTTCAATGAACTTTTTGCGATGAGTTGGAACAAAAGCAATGGGCATCCAGATGAAGGCGTGTGCGATACACAACATGCGGTTCACTCAGATTAATTGTTTGTGATGAGGCGGAAAAACATAAACGGACAGCTAGAGAAAGGTTTGTGCGATTGAGGGCATATGCTTCAGATGGATTAACTGTTTGCGATTAGGCAACATAACAGAAATGGTCAGCCAGATCAAAGGTGTGTGCGATTGATGGCATACACTTCACACGGATGAACTGTTTGCGATGAGCCACAACAAACAGAAACAGTTAGACAGATGAACGTGTGTGTGCTAGACGGGCACACATTCTAATTAAAAGAAGCATGCGCGATGGTAATAACAAGCGCGCACGATTCATGGAACAAGATGTGTGCTGACATTGCCTGTTGCGGTGCACCAAACGCCACATACGTGGCCGAGAAAGTGTGCCCACGTTACGCCGTCCGGGAATAGTTCTGCACTTAGAAATTATAGAACCGTCAATAAATTTTGAGCCTGCATCCCGTCACCTTCCAAATTGCAAACCTGTTCACACTAATCAAAACCTAAACGGTTTCCCACTTAGGAGCGTATTAGTACTCAATTATAAATACTATACTATGCCAAGATGGCTGCACATTCCTTCCTCACCTCCTCATCCACAAAGGCAAACAAGTCATTCAACACCATTCTCTTGCTCTGGCATGGGTAGATTGAGTTCTCGGTCGAGAGATTACCACCACGGAGAGGCGAGCATGGAAGGAAGAATGAGAGATGTCCTGCTTAGCTGTGAAAGCAGCCGACATGTCCCGCCGCGCCGCCGAAGTAGCACGGAGGTCTCACCATGCTGCCAAAACAGCACGGAGGTCCCGTGTCGGTGTACTAGAGTAGGGGTACCCTAGTATCCCGAACTTGTGCACGGGCAGTCGCAGCACCCCGCGGCAAGGCTTGCCGGGTGACCGCCAAGGTCCTCTGTGGTTCCTTTGGATCCATTCAAGAACAAAATGTTTGAGCCAAGGAGACGAGACCCCGGAGAGAGGAGCTTGCCGGGAAGGCCAACCAAGGCATTTCAAGGAACTTGCCGCGACGCGCCACGCGCCCCGGCAAGGCCCGGTGAGGGACAAGCTTCCGGACGCAACAAGACGACGACCGCGGCAAGGTGCTTGCCGCGGCAAGCTACCACCCTGTACCGGCTCTCTAGCACATCCACCAACGTGTTGCCCTGGGACCTTTCCAGGCGCGCATGGCAAGGGGTTGTGCAGCCAGCGGTGCGAGGTGGCAAGCAACGCTGACAAGATTGCCATCGTGGCGAGCGGTGGCGCCCCTGACGGTCCCTTTTTTGCACTGTTTGGGCGATGCAGACGGGCATTTAATGCCTTTGTCCCCTGCCGTCAGGGTTAGGTATGATACACTGTACAAGTAGTTGTACCAACCGCAACTCTTTTACATTTTTACCCTTGCCTACGTTGCCACCTGTCGGTGACCCCTTGAGCATATAAAAGGAGGCCCATGCGCAACGTAGAGGGGGGTTCGAAACCAAAAAACACCCACGCTCGGTCTCGTTAGCAACTGGTGTGTATTGTAGCATTCAGCGCTCCCGAGCAAGAACACAATACAATCAGACATGCAGCAGTAGGAGTATTATATCTCCGAAGAGCTCCGAAGCTGGGTAAATCGCTCGTGTGCTTCGCCTTGATCTGCTCTTCGTGCGATCTCCGCCCCCCACCGAACCGAAAGGGGCCCGGTCCGCCGGCCCCATAGGTGTTCGTTCCCACGACATCTTTGGCGCGCCAGGTAGGGGGCGTCGAGGTTGTGGGAACCTGATCCGGCATTCACGCGAGCTAGATCCTCATCGTCTTCATCGACATGCCACTTAAGAAGAAGGCTTCGGAGGTGGCTGCTCCGTCCACGTCGATCCCACCGCCGCCGGAGCAAACGGGTGGTGGGGTAGACGCCGGCGGAAGAACGGGCGTCGACGAGGGAGCTCACAGTGCTGCCAGGTCCAAGGACAAGGCTGCACAGACCACGGCGTCCGTACATGCACCGCGCCCATCTCAGGAGGTGCGGGACCAACAGCGTCATGGTACTCGCGGTACCATACGTTCGTTGGACCGAGATCGAGCTGGTGGATCTCGGGATGCTCAAGACCAGCATGCGCACCAACATGCTGGCATGAGCAAGACACGGTCGCCTGGACGGGATGCTGCTCCTTCTAACATAGTTAGAAGTCCGAGCATATCCCGCTCCTCGCACCGTTCGCGACTGCCACCCTCCACTCCAGCAGAAGCTCTGGCACGAGCTCAACTGCTCCTGGATTACCCTCCAACGGCGGACAAGATCGACGAATGGAGGGCCACCATTCAGAGTCTCATCGGCTTCGCCAACTGCGTCACACCACGGCAGCCGAATGCATCGCAGCCGCGGCAAGACTGCCAGGCACAGGCCGGTGGCGACAAGACCGGTTGGGGTGCAACCACCGTGCACTCTCCACCCCGAAGGCCAAGATCGCCGACTCGCTGGGTCAACCTCGACAACGACTCCACCGCGTCATCAGATCCACGAGCTCGTCGCGATCAGCGCCAAGTTCTTCATGAACGACAACAAGAAGACGGTCGTACTCGCATCGAGCGTCAAAGAGAAGCGCGGCGTCAACCAGACCAGCGCGCTGGGCCCTCTGTCGACATGCATGCGCCAGGGGAACCAGGTGACTTGCCGTACGCGGTAGGTTGCCCTGCGTTCACTCGTGAGCTGCGGCAAGTCCAGTGGCCCAGTACGAAGAATTTCAAGCCAGACGTACCAGAGAAGTACGACGGCAAGTCGCATCCGTCGGAGTTCCTCAGCATCTACACCATTGCAGTACAAGCTGCTGGGGGGCGAGACGACAACATCCTTGCCAACTACTTCCCGCTGGTGCTCAAGCCCAATGTCAGGTCCTGGCTTATGCACTCGCCGGACAACTCCATATCTTCCTGGGCAGATCTATGCCATCAGTTTGTCGGCGCCTTTACAGGCGGCCACAAACCTCATGGCCAAGAGAGCGACCTTCATCTGCTCGCCCAGAAGGACGGAGAGTCCCTGCGCAAGTACATTCAGAGATTCAGCCGTGTGCAGCACAACATCCCAGATGTCCACCCTGCCGCGATCATCAGCGCGTTCCATCAGAACGTGCAAAACCGCAGTATGCGGGAGGAGATGGCAATGTGCAAGATCAGAGACGTCAGTGAGCTATATGCCCTGGCCAACAAGTGTGCACGCGCTGAGGAAGGGAGGAAACTTCCCGGAGAGACTACAGGAACAGGAGGATCTGACAGTGAAGATGCTACCCCGGCAAGGAAAAACCGGCGGCGGAACAGCAGGAAGAAGAAGGGCAAAGATGTGCTAGTCGTTGAGCAGTCCGGCAACGGAGGTGGCGCCAAGGAAGCAGAAGCTGTGGTAGTCGCCGACAAGCAGGACGGCACCGGCAAGCAGTACTGCAAGATCCACCGCACCAAGGGCCATGACCTCCAGAGCTGCAAGAAGGTCGAGCAGCTTGTTGAGCAGCAAAAGGCTGAATATGAGCGACGCGACAAGGAGAAGGCCCTAGAACATACTGGAGGATTCGGCAAGAAGCGTCCCGGCCGAGGAGGACGCTGCGGCAAGGCCAAGCAGCGGCAAGGAGACAGACCTCCCCACGGCCGCGACAAGGATGAAGATGAAGACGATGATGAAGATATGGATGACGACGAGGCCGATGAGCAGGAGTTCCAGAAAGCCACAGAGGTCCTGTGTGTTGATGGCGGTGCTTCTCTGCATACTTCACACCGCCAGCTCAAGCAGTGGGTGCGGGAAGTTGATGCGGCAGAACCACCCGTCGAATCACGCAAGCCTCTGAAATGGTCCAGCACGCCTATCATATTTGATATTGAGGACCACCCTGATCGCATAACTGCGGTCAGGTGCTTGCCGATGTTGGTTTCACCAACTATCCACAACCTCAAGGTCACTAAGATGCTAGTTGATGGTGGGGCCGGCTTGAACCTGATCTCCTCCGCGGTACTCCAGAAACTCCAAATCCCTGACAGCGAGCTCGAAGAGACCGGCACATTCCAAGGAATCAACCCGGGAAGGAGCAAGCCGAAGAGAAAGATCACGTTGCCGGTGACATTTGGCAGCGAGTTGAACTTCAGGACTGAGAGGGTCACTTTTGACGTTGTTGACTTTCCATTGCCTTACAATGGGATACTCGGCCGTCCAGCACTGGCCAAATTCATGGCAGCCTCTCATTATGCATACAACATGCTGAAGATGCCAGGCCCGATAAGCGTCATCTCTGTCCCTGGCGACAAGAAAGATGCTCTTATCTGCACCGGCAAGATCTACCGGGAAGCAGCAGCCGCAGCCGATCGCAAGTCACTTGCCGCTGAAGCTCCCGGAGGGAAGAAGAAGACCAAGTCCGGCAAGAGTTCTGTTGCCCACTCCGGCAAGCGCACCTCTTCGGAGTGCTGTGCTACCGTCCAGGACGCACCATCGAGCTCCACCGGCAAGTGTAAGAAGGCAATGGCAGCTCCACCAGAGACCAAGAAGGTGCCCGCCACGGAGGACGGCACTGGTGGTACCTTCACCATCAGTGCTACTCTCGACCCTAAATAGGAAAGCGCGCTCGTTGCTTTCCTGTGGGCGAACAACGACGTGTTTGCGTGGCAACCGTCTGACATCCCCGATGTTCCCAAGAAAGTAATCGAGCACCATCTTGCCGTCTGTCCTCATGCGCGGCCCGTCAAGCAGAAAGTCAGGAAACAAGCAGTGGAGCGCCAAGACTTCATCGCAGAAGAAATCAAGAAGCTGGAAGCAGCAGGCCTTGTCAGAGGAGTGCTCCATCCTACGTGGTTGGCCAATCCTGTAGTCGTGCGCAAGGCAAACGGGAAATGGAGGCTTTGTATCGACTTTACCGATGTTAATAAAGCTTGTCCCAAAGACCCATTTCCCTTGCCGCGCATTAGCCAGATTGTTGACTTCACGGCCGGATGTGACTTGCTTTCATTTCTTGACGAATATTCAGGATATCATCAGATCTTCATGGCAGAAGAGGATGAGGAGAAGACCGCATTCATCACTCCATGTGGCGCATACTGTTTCGTACGGATGACTTTCGGTTTAAAGAATGCTGGTTCAACATTTGCAAGGGTAGTCCATCATGCTTTTGAGCCACAAATGCACAGAAATGTGGAAGCCTACATGGATGACATAGTGGTCAAGAGCAAGGACAAGGCAACTCTGATTCAAGATTTAGATGAAACCTTTGCAAATCTGCGCAAGATCAACCTCAAGCTTAACCCCGAGAAGTGCGTGTTTGGAGTCCCCTCCGGCAAGCTTCTCGGGTTCTTCGTGTCTCAGCGGGGAATTGAAGCCAATCCCGACAAGATCAAGGCCATTGAGCAGATTGAAGCACCAAAGCGCGTCAAGGATGTACGAAGACTTGCCGGTTGTGTGGCTGCTCTCAGTAGGTTTATCTCTAAGTCTGCTGAGCGCGCCCTGCCATTTTTCAAAATATTGAAAAAGGCAGGTCCAATGAAATGGACTCCGGAAGCGGAGGCCGCGCTGCAGGACTTGAAGAGATACCTGTCCTCCACTCCAATACTTGTCGCACCTAAGCCACGAGAGAAGTTGCTGCTGTATATAGCGGCAACCAATCAAGTGGTTAGTGCTGCGTTAGTAGCAGAGAGGGAGGCGGATGATGAGCCAGCGACCATGGCAGATACATCCAGCGACAAGCAGGGGGCTTCACCGGCAAGCTCTAGTCCCGACAAAGGTGGATCTGCGTAGACGCGTGAGAAGATGCAGAAGAAAATGGTGCAGCTCCTAGTTTACTTTGTCAGTTAGCTTCTGCAGGGGGCTAGGTCAAGGTACTCTGGTGTGCAGAAGTTGCTTTTCGGCCTTCTCATGGCCTCGAGAAAGCTGCGCCATTACTTCCAAGCACATGAGTTCACAGTTGTCACTCGCTTTTCGCTGAAGAGGATACTGCAGAATCCAGAAGCAACAGGCAGGATTGTCGAGTGGGCACTGGAACTGTCAAGCTTTGGCCTCAAGTTTGAGAGTACTTCAACTATCCAGAGCAGAGCATTGGCAGAATTCATAGCAGAATGGACGCCAACACCAGATGAAGAAATCCTAGAGACGAGCATCCCCGTCAAGGAAGCGAACAAAGAGTGGCTGATGTACTTTGATGGTGCCTTTTCGCTGCAAGGCGCCGGTGCGGGCGTGCTGCTTGTCGCGCCCACCGGAGAGCACCTCAAGTATGTAGTCCAGATGCACTTTCCCAAGGAGCAAGCAACAAAAGATACTGCAGAGTATGAAGGTTTGCTTGCCGGTCTCAGGATCGCGGCAAACCTTGGGATCAAGAAGCTCATTGTCAGGGGTGACTCGCAGCTTGTTGTCCACCAAGTGAACAAGAATTATCAGAGTCCGTTGATGGAAGCTTACGTTGATGAGGTGAGGAAGTTAGAAGAGCACTTTGATGGCCTACAGATGGAACATGTTCCAAGAACTCAGGATGACATCGCCGATGGCCTGTCAAAGTGCGCCGCACTTAAGTTACCTGTGGAACCAGGGATCTTTGTGCTCAAACTGACTCAACCATCTGTAACGCCATCAACTGGACAGAGCAAGAAGAGGAAGTTGATTTTTGGTGACTATTTTCCGGCAGAGCTGCCCGAAGCTGCCGCCAAGAAGGTCCCCAAGATCAACACCAAGAATGCTGAGGAGCAGTCTGCTCCGACAAGCCCTAGGTTTTGTTCCGTCGAAGCAGACGCTCCCGACAAGTTTTGCTCCGGCAAGCTTGCCGGGGAACGTCAAGCTCCGGCTGAGCCGCAGGTTCTCGCCGTAGAAGCGGATGTTCCTGCAGCAGCATATGTGCCTTCAGTCCTTGTTGTCGAGCAGCAAGCTCTAGCATGGGCGCAGCAGATTCTCCTTTTCCTTCAGACAGGAGAACTTCCCGAAGAGCAAGAAGAAGCGGAAAGAGTAGCCCAGCAGTCAAGTATGTACCAGTTTGTCGACAACACACTGTACAGAAGAAGACTCAACGGTGTGAAATTGAAGTGTATTCACCGGGAAGATGGACAAAAGTTGTTGGCAGAGATACATGGAGGCATATGTGGTCACCACATTGGCGCAAGAGCACTTGCCGGCAAAGCATTCCGACAAGGTTTCTTTTGGCCGACAGCCCTCCAGGATGCAACTGCACAAGTAACCAAGTGTGAAGCGTGCCAGTTCCATTCCAAGCAGATACACCAGCCAGCTCAAGCTCTCCAGACGATCCCTTTATCCTGGCCATTTTCGGTCTGGGGGCTTGACATCCTCGGCCCCTTTCCCCGAGCTGTCAAGGGCTTTGAGTACTTGTACGTTGCAATCGACAAGTTCACAAAGTGGCCGGAAGTGGAAGCAGTGAGGAAGGTGACAGCACAGTCAGCAGTCAAGTTCTTCAGGTCGATTGTTTGCCGTTTCGGGATCCCTAACAGGATCATCACCGACAACGGCACGCAATTCACGAGCTGCACCTTCATGCCGTACGTCCAAGATCTTGGCGCCAAGGTCTGCTTCGCTTCTATTGCTCACCCGAGAAACAACGGTCAAGCGGAGAGGGCAAATGCTGAAGTGCTGCGCGGGCTCAAGACCAGGACTTTTGACAGGCTGCGCAAGTGCGGAAAGAACTGGATCGAGGAGCTGCCGGTGGTTCTTTGGTCGACCAGGACGACGCCAAATCGAGCCACTGGCCAGACACCTTTCGCTCTAGTCTATGGAGCAGAGGCAGTTCTCCCCATGGAACTCGTATACGGGTCGCCTCGAGTGCTCGCTTATGATGAGCTTGAGCAAGAGCAGCTGCGATAAGATGACGCGCTGCTCCTTGAGGAAGACCGTCTTCAGGCTGCTGTACGAGCTGCTCGATACCAGCAAGCTTTGCGCCGCTACCATAGCCGCAAAGTTAATGCCAGAAGTCTCGAGGAAGGCGACCTTGTTCTTCGGCGCGTTCAGTCCGCCAAGAATTCCAACAAGTTGACGCCAAAGTGGGAAGGCCCTTACCGGGTGAAACGAATCACTAGGCTTGGCGCTGTCCGCCTTGAGACTGAAGATGGATTTCCGGTGAGCAACTCCTGGAACATTGAGCATCTTCGTAAGTTTTGCCCGTAAGGCGCGGTTGCCGGAACCTGTTCCGGCAACCACCTTTTGTACAAGTCTTGCCGCTGTTGCATGTAATCCTTTGAACAAAGACGGGCGCAGACCCCGTGCATAAATAAAGCTCATGTGCTCCGCGCATCTTGTCAATTTCATGCTTTCTATTTTTTGCATGTGTTATCTGACACTTTGTGCAGCGCCTAACCCCGGTAAGCAATAACGAGCCTTAAGGCTCCATATCTGTATTTTCTCTTCTTTCTCTTTCTCAAAGAAAGGAAGGTTCCCTCGCCCATAAGTTTGCCGGGGGGGAAGGAGGAGATAATGGTGTGGGCCAGGCGTCGTTCAAGAAAGTTTGGCCTTGCCGGGACGCAAACGACAGAAAAGCTAAGTTGCCAAAGTTTGAGCAATCAGTTTTAAAATTTTTAAGTTATGTTCCTCGAATGACCGTGCTTTGTATGGAAAACCTGTGCGCGGAGGAACCAACTCGTAGCTAGTTGCGCCCTTACTTTGTTTCGAGTCTGCTCGACAACTTAAGTGAGCTGCGACTAGTTGCGACAAGGTTTCTTGTCGGTAACGGCACCGCCAGCAGGCTGCTAATGTTTTGCACTCAGCGCTCGCGGCAAAGGCGCCTGCACCAGCAAGTTCCCTAAAAGCGCAGGGCAAAAACATACAAAGGAAGGAATCAAGTAAAGGAAATAACATAGCAATTGCTGCCCAAAATAAAGTTATATTACAAGATAGCTTGTCGCAGCTCTAATAGATTGTTCTCGTAACATGACTAGCAGCGACAAGGAAAGGAGGAAACGGGCGGCCTAATCTACACGGTCGCCATCAACCCTCTTGACCTCGTTCACCTTGTCCACAATGGGTGCGAGAAGGGCCTTGAGCGCTTCCAGATCAGCATCCGCCGGCAGCTTCTTGAGGACATTGGTGAGGTTGAGGCCCGGGTTGCGGAAGGCCACCTTCACCAACACCTTTTGAAGAACTCTCACGAAGATCGCGCGCGACTCGTCGGCCAACTGCTTTGGGATCCTTTCCTGGAGTCTCTGGAGGGCCGTCGCCACACCTTTGAAGAACAAGGTGATCTTGGCGCTGGGCTGGAGGTTCTCATCGGAGGAATACCCGAAATCCTCCATCCCCAGCTGCGCCAGCTCCCTGTCGATGCCTGCGGCAACATCCACGAGACCCTCCGTCCAGTGCTCCACATTCTCCCTGAAGGTGTTCTGGGTGGCGGCAGCACTCGCCAGCAACTCCTCGTTGGCCTTGATCTCCTTCTTCAAGGCCACCTCCTGCTCCCTAGCGCCGTCCAGCGTCTTGGTCAAAGTAGCCAGCTTCAACTCAAGATCAGCGTTGGAGTCCTTGGCGGCGCTCAGCTCCTTGTCCTTCTCGACGAGACGACCCTGCAGCTCACTATGGGCGTGGGCGTCCTTCTCGCGCTCACGCTTGAGTGCGGCAAGCTCTTCATCCCTCGCCTTGAGATCGGCCTCCAGCTGCGCCACCTTCGTCTCCAGCTCCTTCTTGGCGGCCTCGGCAGCTGCGGCAGCATCCTCTGTTTCCTTGAGAGCCCTGCCGAATGTTTGCTCACGCGCGGCAAGCTCCTCCTCGTGGCTGTCAAGGTTAACCTTCCGCTGCACCAACTCGCCTTCCCGCGCAAACAGCTCCTCGGCGGCAAGCCGCTGTTGCTCTTCAGCTTCAGCCTTCTCGAGGAGGAAGGCTTTCCGCGCCTCGACGAGCTGCGCCCGCTCCTCTGCCAGGGACCGGAGGGCTTCCTGGTTGCGACTCCAGAGCTCCTCCGCATGCTTCTCGATATACAATCCCCCCCTCGCGACAAGTGCTTCTCGGGATTCCAGCTTGGCTTGTTGGGCGCGGTAGAGTGACACCAGCTTCCGCAGCAGCTGCTCCTCCTCAGACTCGCCGCTGCTGCCGCTCGGCGTGTCAACCAGCGTCAGCCCAGCGGAGGCGAGCACCTCTCCATCAAAGGTTTCTCCTTCAACCGGCGCCCTGGAGCTTGACGCCCAGGGGAGCTTGATGAAGACACCATCGCCGGCCTTCAAATAGGCGCCGGGCTGGGGCTCTTCGGAGCCTGATGCTGCGGCAGTGGTGGGGGGATCGGCGGTCGGCGTAGCGCCTTGCGCTCCTGCGGCCTCGGGGCCGTCAGTGCAATCGCCAGACCCCTCGCCAGCTCTTGCAGCGGCAACTTTGGCGGCCTCTTCGCCGGTAGGATCATCAACGCCGGCTTCTTCCTTGGTGGCAGCGGCGTCGTTGGTGTTGCCGCGCGTGTTCTCCTCGCCGGTGGCCTCGGTCTCCATCGGCTCTGTGGAAGATGGATCTGACGGCCGGAAGAGGGAGAAAAGTCAAGCAAATATCCAAAAAGAAAATCAGAAAAAGAAGAACCCAAGGGAAGTTTTCATGCAAGAAGGGTTACCTGTACTGGGATCTGCAGTCATGGGCTCCACCACTGGGGGGTCGCTGGTGCTTTCCCTTGCCGGAGAACCGTCCCTTGCCGGAGAACTATCCCTTGCCGGAGACTTCTCCCTTGCCGGAGAACGCTCCCTTGTCGGGGAATCCTCCCTTGGCGGCGTAGTCGAAGCAGATAGCATCTCGGGGCCGACTTTCGGGTGCTCCTGGTGAGGCTGCTCTGCTCCTACACAAACCAACAGTCAGATGTCAGCAAAAGAAAGAACACCCATGCACGCCTAGCAGCGGGAAGTAAACCATATACTTACGCTGGGGGCTGTTCTGGGGGCTGCTTCGGGGAGTAGTTGCCGGGTCTGGCAAGGTGGTCTCGGGCGCACCCCCTGCTGTCGCGGTGGGTTCGTCCTCGATGACAATCACCAGAGCCTTGGCTCTCTTTGCCGCTCTCTGGGCCAGGGTCCTGAAAAGGAATGAGTTCAGAGTAAAGCAAATCAGATACAAGACAAAAACAGCAAGAATTGAAGAACTACAAGTACAACAAAGAATCTTACTCTTCTTCTTCCTCGTCGGAGCTGAGCGCGGAGCGGTCGAAGTCCAACCCTCTTTCGGCGCGACGAGGTGGAGGAGTAGGCTCCCTTGACCGCTTGGCGGGGCAGCAGCAGGATCAGAAGCGGCGGTCCGGGAGGACCCCGCTCCAGTTGCCGCAGCAGCGTGAGACGCTCCCGCTGCAACAGTGCTTGTCGCGGTGGAGCATGTCGCGCGGCGCGGTGGCTGTTGACCCGCCTGCCGCCCTGCTACGTCCCTGGCCTTGCGGAGACGCCTTCTTGGCGGAGCTGGGGGCTGCGCTGGGGGCTCCCCTTGCGGCAAGCTGCTTGGAGATGGCGGGCCGCTCGCACCCTCGGCGGGCTCGCTCGACTCGGCGTCAGGCCCGACAAGCTCTTCCTCGCCGGCAATCCACTCTCGCTCGGCAAGGCTTGCCGCCTCTGCTGCCTCTGCCTCCTCCACGGTGAATCCAAACTCGCCCGCGGCAGCGGCTGCTGCCCCTCTTACGCCCTGGAGGCGATGCGCTGCATCTCCGCATCGGTGGTGTCGCGGGTGAGGCTCTTTTGTTCATTGGAGCGGACCGCCACCTCCACCAAGCTGTCGAAGAACTCCTGCACAACGTCGTCCGCAGGCTCTTGCCAAGTTGGAACAATTCTGTGCGAATCGCACAGAGGCATCATTGCACGGATGCGATCGAGCGAGGAATTGTTGCACAGCGGGACGATGCCCTTCGGCAGCCTGAACCATTCGGAATGTTGAGGGTCGTGCTTGAACAGCTCCTTGAGCATCGCGTCCAGTTCCAGGACGGTGAAGTTGAAGTTAAGGCCCGGGCGCAGCCTCATAATGTCCGCCGGACCCCCGAATTCCCAGGCGGGTCTCCTCCTCTCCTGCAGGGGGGCGATGCGGCGGCGAAGAAAATCTGCGCCAACGGCGCCTACAGTAAGCCCGGCAAGCCTCAGGCGCAGGATCCGGGTGACGGCAATCTTCAGCCTATCGTCTTCCGGAGCCACGCTGCTCCAATCATTGCTGCGCACTGCTGGGGCTTGACGCTGGGCAGTAAATGGCTGTGGGTTCTCCTCGATAATCCAGCACCAGTCTGCTCTCCACTCCTCCCATTTGCTGCGGAGCTCCCCCTCTAGATAAGCTTCCTTCTTGCCGGCTCTTGAGATCCAGGCGATTCCGCCGGATAAGGGCTCTCCTCTCTCAACCCGGGGCATGAAGAAATGGCGGAAAAGAGCTACGTTTGGGTGGACTCCGACAATGTTTTCACAGAGATGCGCGAAACCTGCCATGGTCAGAACAGCATTGGGGGTGAAGTCAAGGAGGTGGAACCCGTAGGTGTTCATGATGTTGCAGAAGAATTCAGAGAAAGGCGGGCAGAGCCCGCAGTAGAAGAACAACGCGAAGAAGGGATATCTGTTCGGAGCCCGTTCGGAAGCGGCGGCGGAGAGTACCTTCGTGCGCGGATGCGCTCGCGTCTCCGTCGACCAGAAGAGGTAGTAGTACTCCCTCAGCTCCTTCGCGGCGAGCTCGGGGAGGAAGATTGCCCGCTCCTTTCATAGCGCCTCGAGCCGCAGTGCCTCGGCCGACTTCACGGCCTTCCCGGTTTTCGGAGCCATGGCGGAGGTGGTGGGGGAGATCGACGGCATTGGTGGCGCCGGTGGCGATGGGGGGCGGAGCGCTGCTCTCTTTCGGCTTTGGAAGAAGGGGGGAGCGGCGGAGATTTTTGAGATTGGGATAGCAACTGGCGAGGTGGACGAACTGCCCCTGTTTCCCCTGCTTACAAAGAGGGAGGGGGCGGACGTTCCGTTTTTCCGAATAAAGAACCAGCCACGATCTCTCCCACGACGCCGCATTCAACGCGTGCCGTTAGGGGAGGGCGCGGTGGATATGGAGTAAGATACGGCGCAAACCAGGCCGCGCGTGCCCGTGCCCTGTTTTGGGCCTGGCCCAACAGCGCTCGGCATCGTGTGTGGCCCAGGCCCGGGGGCTCGTGTCGGTGTACTAGAGTAGGGGTACCCTAGTATCCCGAACTTGTGCACGGTCAGTTGCAGCACCCCGCAGCAAGGCTTGCCGGGTGACCACCAAGGTCCTCCGTGGTTCCTTTGGAGCCATTCAAGAACAAAATGTTTGAGCCAAGGATACGAGACCCCGGCAAGAGGAGCTTGCTGGGAAGGCCAACCAAGGCATTTCAAGGAACTTGCCGCGACGCGCCACGCGCCCCGGCAAGGCCCGGTGAGTGACAAGCTTCCGGACGCAACAAGAAGACGACCGCGGCAAGGCGCTTGCCGCGGCAAGCTACCACCCTGTACCGGCGCTCCAGCACATCCACCAACGTGTCGCCCTGGGACCTTTCCAGGCGCGCGTGGCAAGGGGCTGTGCAGCCAGCGGTGCGAGGTGGCAAGCGACGCTGACAAGATTGCCATCATGGCGAGCGGTGGCGCCCCTGATGGTCCCTTTTTTGCACTGTTTGGCTGACGCAGACGGGCATTTAATGCCTTTGTCCCCTGCCGTCAGCGTTAGGTATGATACACTGTACAAGTAGTTGTACCAACCACAACTCTTTTACATTTTTACCCTTGCCTACGTTGCCACCTGTCGGTGACCCCTTGAGCATATAAAAGGAGGCCCATGCGCAACGTAGAGGGGGGTTCAAAACCAAAAAACACCCACGCTCGGTCTCGTTAGCAGCTGGTGTGTACTGTAGCATTCAGCGCTCCCGAGCAAGAACACAATACAATCAGACATGCAGCAGTAGGAGTATTATCTCTCCGGAGAGCTCCGAAGCTGGGTAAATCGCTCGTGTGCTTCGCCTCGATCTGCTCTTCGTGCGATCTCCGCCCCCCGCCGAACCGAAAGGGGCCTGGTCCGCCGGCCCCATAGGTGTTCGTTCCCACGACATCCCGCCATGCTGTTGATGTAGTAGACTGGTCCGGTCGCGCCGCGGAAGCAGCGGAGATGTCCTTCCGCGCTGCGAATATAGCAGAGATGTCCTCCCGCGCCACAACGGCCTGGGAAAATATCTCGCGGGAAAACAAGGACTCTTACAGGCGCATGCATGCAATCGTCCGTAGCCAGATGGATTAGATCTCCGGCTGATGAAGCTGTAGGACGAGTTGAATGCTTCATTTGAACAACTCTGGGCCAACCGCAACCTGCTGAGGGCGAAGATCGCCGGAAGGGCGTAGCAGGCGGAGGAGACAATTGCCTTGTTGAAGAGGACGGGCGTCATCGTCAAGAAACTTATGGACGAGAATGCCATGCTCCGCATCGAGCACGAAAGGCTGGTGGAGAAATCCGTGGTTGCTTCCAAGCAGCGTATTGAGGACATGAAACTGATGAAAGAGATCATTGCCTCTCGCGGCGAGAACTAGTCTCCGCGACCTGCAGCGCATCAAGAAAGTAGAGATCAGCGAGGCAGATCGTTGTATGTGTCTTCCTTCTTCTTTTGCCCTTGTGTATTTCGGGCGTAGCCGCATGTGTCTTTTTTAGTTATCTTCCTAGATATGTAAGACAATTATTATCCAGTGTCATCGTCCTTATATTCATCATTCTTCCTATAGGTCGCAATCGATGCTATATAGGTCCATCGGATCTTACATTAAGATCCGTGCAAAACTATCGTTTCAGATTTTCACTTTTCTCTCTTAAATCTTAGTCTAGTGAGATATAGCCACACCGTGAAATAGGGGCTCGGGCGCCATTAATGGAGATGTTGGGAGGGAGGTGCGCGGCGGATAGAGGTCAAAGGGCTCTCCTCCCAATGAGCACGCACAGGGGTCTAATCGCACACCTCCCGTAGTCAAATAGCTACCCCGCACGACACCTCCTAGCCAATAAGAAAAGGGATGTGTGGCGGCACGTAATTGGTAAGTAGAACGCCCACGGTTTCAATAATATTTGTGTTTCCGATTTGTAACTTGGCAACACTTGTTCCAAAATGACATTCTTGATTTTTAATGTGTGCGCCTTAGCAAATTGGACAGAAAAATTACAACAGCATGTTGGCGCCAATGTCATGACACCATGCCAAGTTGCACGATTTTCAGGCGTGTTTTGGATTTACAGGAATTAAAAAACGAAGTTTGTCAATCTTTTCGACCGAGCCACGATGCCCAGATGTTTGAATTTCATTCTCATTTCTTGCATGAGACCTAGAAATTCACCCAAGGACACACATGTGATTTCTCAACTAACTTTGGTGCACTGGAGCATGTGCTTGTAGTTGAAATTTGAATTATGCACATTAAATGCCCAGAAATTCAATTAATGTACAACAAGGGCCAAACGAACCCGGAATAATTCCAAAATTTAGCATGATACTTCTATTTGGTCTAATATGCCTGTGTAACAAATTAAGGCGGGAGAAGGTAATGTACGTATGTGATTTGGCACATGGAGGTGACACGTTCCCCCTCGGAACCACAAGCCTTCTTGAGAGAAGCTCCGATTTGCAAGTAGCTTATACCAAAGCTTGTCCCAATTCGGCCAAAAAAAATACCACAGCATGTTGGTACCATGTCATGACACCATGCCAAGTTTCATGATTTTCAGCCATGTTTTGGATTTACATGAATTAAAAAATAGGTTTTTCAATCTTTTCTACTGAGCCACGGCCCATATGTTTGAATTTCATTCCCATTTCTTGCATGGGACCTAGAAATTCACCCAAGGACACACATGTGATTTTTCAACCAACTTTGGTGCACTGGAGCATGTGCTTGTAGTTCAAATTTGAATTATGCACATTAAATGCCCAGAAATTCAAATAATGTATAAAAAAGACCAAACGAACCCAGAATTAATGTATACAACAATGAAATACATGCTTGGAAAACGTGACGCCTGGTGTGGTGCCATCGTTTGGCCTCACCGTGCCCTGGTAAAAATTTGAGAATGTTTTCCTTATGTCTTCATGCACGCCTTTCATAAATCGAACCATCACCAAGGAAGTTCCATGGCTTCCAGGGGAAATCACCAAGATTGAAGGGGGATCCAAACTTCCTTTATCCTTTGTCCATGAGTTTTTTCTACAGTGAACATACACCCTGCAAATCACCACGTCCAAATTTGACACTTTCCCGTATTCATTTACCATATTTAGGGGATTATTTGCATTCTCTAGGCATTAATGCACATAATTCAAATTCAAACAATCCCTGCAAGAAAAGGTGCACAAGAATGGTCTAGAAAACCATCGTCGTGCCATTTAGTAAATTCTCATGCCTTTTACAAGGAATGGACATATATTTCAAGGAAATGTGTGGCAATAGTCAACAATAAACGCGTCATTTACTGGGTAAGAACTATACAAAAAATGAAATAAATGCTTAAAAAATATGACGCCTAGCGTGGTGCCATCGTATGGCCTCACCATGCCCTGGTAAAAATTTGAGAATGTTATCCTTATGTTGTCATGCACGCCTTTCAAAAATCGAACCATCACCGAGGAAGTTTCATGGTTTCGAGAGGGAAATCACCAAGATTGAAGGGGATCCCAATTTCCTTTGTCCTTTGACCATGAGTTTTTTTTCTGAGATGCACATTCACCCTGCAAATCACCACGTTCAAGTTTGTCACTTTTCTGGGTTCATTTACCATATTTAGGGGATTATGTGTGTTTTCTAGGCATTAATGCACATAATTCAAGTTTAAACAATCGGTGCATGAAAGGGTGCACAAGAACAGTTTGGAAAATGATGCTCGTGCAATTTAGTAAATTCTCATGCATTTTACAAGGAATTGACAGATATTTTGATCAAATATGTGCCAATAGTCAACCACAAACGTTTGTTTATTGGGTTTTCAACTATAGAAAAAATGAAATAAAAAAACATGACGCGTGGCATGGTGCCATGGTATGCCCTCACCATGCCCTGGTGAAAATTTGAGAAAGGTTTGACTTATGTCGTCATTCACACCGTTCATAAATTGAACCATCGCTGGGGAAGTTCTATGCTTTCGAGATGGAAATCACCAAGATTGAAGGGGAATCCAAATCTTCTTTGTTTTTTGCCCTAGAGTTTTTTTTCTACGAAGAGCATACACCGTGAAAATCACCGGGTTCAAATTTGGCATTTTTCCGGGCTCATTTACCATATTTAAGGGATTATGTACATTTCTAGGCATTTGGCACATATAAATCCAATCCAGCTACAGCTTCAGGGATGTGATGTGAGGGACGTGGATTACCATTCTATCACGGCACATCCTATGGTGCACACGCGCGATCCGCGTGGTTGGGGTTCCAGCCAATCAGAACGCACCACACAATAGCCCCAGCGCACACTGTTTCCGTAAGCGACCGAGATGAACCGCGTGCGATATTGAACGGGAAAAATTGTAAGGGAAGCCAAATTTCCTTTGTCGTTTATCGTTGAGCTCTTAAAAACCACCGCACTGTACGGCTGGCCGGCCCCTCTGTCGGTGTCAAAACCGGCGGATCTCGAGTAGGGGGTCCCGAACAATGCGTCTAAGGCTAATGGTAACAGGAAGCGGGGGACACAATGTTTTCCCAGGTTCGGGCCCTCTCTACGGAGGTAATACCCTACTTCCTGCTTGATTGATCTTGATGAATATGAGTATTACAAGAGTTGATCTACCACGAGATCGTAATGGCTAAACCCTAGAAGCCCAGCCTATAAGGTTGTGATTGTTGTTTAAAGACTAAACCCTCCAGTTTATATAGACACCTAAGGGAGCTAGGGTTACACAAAGTCGGTTATAGAGAAAGGAATGTACATATCTGAATCGCCAAGCTTGCCTTCCACGCAAAGGAGAGTCCCATCCGGACACGGGAAGAAGTCTTCTATCTTGTATCTTCATAGCCCAATAGTCTGGCCCATGTTAATAGTCCGGCTGTTCGAGGACCCCTTAATCCAGGACTCCATCACCCTCCAACCTAGAGCTCTCTCCAAGCGTCGTTCATAGCACCGCGACGCACAGTAACTGGTAAGGTAGCGATGGCATCCCGCGGCACCGTGTTCCTCGCCGCCCGCGACCGCACACATGGTAAGGAAGCGACGGCATCTCGCCGCACCGAGTTCATCGCCGTTACCGGCGCCACATTTAGGTGGGCGGACTTTGAGGCTGCCCTGTCCGAATGGGCGATGGATCTAGAGGCGGCCAAAACCACACAGGAGGATCAGAAAAGGCAGAAAGCAGTCAAGAAAAGAGAGTCCCGCCGCCTCAAGAAAGAAGAGGCCACATGCCGTTATGAGGAGATCTTGGCGGAGATTGAAGCACAGTTGGCTGCCGCCTACAAGGCCAGGAAGGAGAACATCGGCGTCTGGCCAGCATGCCCCGATGGCAGCATGTGAGAAGTAGTTTAAGTTTGTAGTATTAGAGCAAATTACCAGTAGTAGTTTAGGTTTGTAGTATTAACGTAGAATGAGCATCCGTTGAGGGCTTTGAGCACTGATTAGGATGTGTGACCATATGCACTTTTTTGCGTTAATCATTAGAAGATCAAAAAACACACGGTTCCTATGCCGTACCCGTGTGCGTTTTTTGCCTTAATGATCCATAAGTCTGTTACCTATGCGATGGTTCCTAATAAACTAGGTGTACCATTGACCGAAAAAATCGAGTACACGTGTACATTTTTTTGGAGACGGGAACTGCCAATTTTCTATTTTCTCGCACACGGGTATTTTACGCGCTTCGTCTGTGTTGTGTGTTTCTCCCGCCCAAGTTTCAAGTTTCGTTGCAAAATTTTCATTAGGTGCGCGATTTCAGAATTTATTCCTTCAACCACATCCCCACCCATCAAATTTCCTCAGTATCTCCCCCTCCCCCCCCCCCCCCCCCCCGTGCCCCCTGCGCATCCCCATACCGGCAGCTCAAACCACCGCCACCGCAACCACAACTTCAACCACATCTACCTTCTGCTCGGATCCAGTCAGGTAACCCACCGATCTCTATCACGGCCCCGACCTGATTGATTAAATGGCGCCTGCGAAACATCCTTATGCCTCCAAATCCCCATCGTTCCTACCTCCAGAGCAGCGTCGTGCAAGCCCAACCACATATCACGCGGAGGTCGAGGAGCTGATGGCGGTCCATGGCGCGATGGCCGCTGTGCGCGTTGACCCGAAGGAACACCTCGCCTCCACCGCCGCTGACATGGTGCAGGCTCTGGCCCAGAAGAAGTGCCCTGGCGACTACCCCCCCAGGACTTAAAAGTATGATGTGACCAGCTAAATCTTACTAATACCATTTGCAATGGCTATGTTTTGTACGGTTGATGTATTAAGCATGTTCGTGCTTTGTTTATTTTAGTACTGCACACTGTGTGGTGTTCAAGTATTAACTGTTCAGTTCAATTTCACCAGTACCAGCAACAAACTTTGCTACCATGCTACTCTCCGCAATGAAGATATACTAGAGATGCTACCCACTTGCTATTTTTGGTGGATGCCAACCCTATTGTACTTAACATGCCTATCCATGTACTTACGCATGGCCATAACGGGCGATGCTGTTGTTTGTCGTCGAGGTTAGCTGCATCTCAAGTCTTAAAGTATTTTACATCATTTGTGCAATTGCAGTTTGGCTTCTAACATTTACTTGCTTCTTGTATGTACACATGTCAGGGGCACTGATCCATGCTTCGACCCAGAGGAAGAGCTTGCCTCCGCCGCCGCTGACTTTGGGCGGGCTCTGGCCAAGATGAATTGCCCCAACAACTACCTCTCAGGACTTACCAAGTATGAACTCACCAATTCAATCTTACCAATACCAGTTGCAATTAATGTCTATGTTTTGTACGGTCGATGTCGTAAGCATCTTATAGTAAACATTCCTAACATGTTTTATCTATTTCCCCTACCTTTTTATAGACAACCGGGCCATTATCTGCTCTGGCAGCACCTACCTTCTGATGTTTAACTCTGCCAATTGCATCTTTATCAGTACTAGTTTCAATGGCCATTAAGCCTATTGCAATTAATAGTTGTATCCATTTTTAAAAAGTTGTATTTCAATGGCTACAAACTTACAAAACATGAATTAGGATGCTGTTAAGCCCGTTGCAATTAACAGTTGTATCCATTTTTTAATCCGTCCCTTTTCTACTGTGCTACTCTTTCGCAATGAAGATATCACTACAGATGTTGCCGTTTTATTACCATTTGCTATTTTTTGTGGATGTTAACCCTGTTGTAGTTAACATTGGCTTTCCATGTACTTACACGGGGCCACAATGGGGGATGCTGTTGTTTGCCGTCGAGGTTAGCTGCATCCCATGTCTTATACACCATCTATTCCTAAACTTGAGTATCTTTAGAGATTCCAATATAGACTACATAAGGAGCAAGATGAGTGAATCTATATTCTAATCTAACTATATCTATAATTCTATATACATCCATATGTAGTTCATACTGAAATCTCTAAAAATACTTGTACTTAGGAATGTAGGTAGTTGTATTTTACATCATTTGTGCAATCTCATTTAGCTTCTAACATTTACTGTTTGCTCGTAGGTACGTATATGAGCGGTACTGATCCACGCTTCGATCCCTTTTGCGTATGGGGCAATGATATATTCATGAACAAGAGTCAAGTGAGGAAACTAAGAAAGATTGTTAGGCGAACGAGATGGGTGATGGGAATAAAGCTCTTTATTTCCAATTTGTCCAACACATCAGTGAACTTTAGGATGGTAAGTAATCTGTTGCCTTTTCCCCCTGCCCACAACAAGTTACTCTATTAGACCTCATGATCCGATATTTTTCTCTTTTAAGTGGTTTCCGAAGCTATTTACTGATGATTACCTTGCAAACTACATGATCGGAGTGGAGGCATCTAAGGTTAAAGTATATAATTCATGCTACCATGATAATGCTCTAGAAGTCTTCCTGAAGGCAGTGAAGGATGTGTGGACGATCGTCACAAGGGGTTGGACAAAAGTTGTTCATGCCTATGGCATGCAGGAAGGCACATTGTGGGCATTCCGCTTCTTCAACAACATCGGCAGTCAAAATGATTTACACTTGTCTCTTCACCTTTACCGCCTGTAAATATTGTGGTTCATCATAGTTAATTGCTGTCTAATCCTATAATTACTGAACAAATTGTACTGACAATTTTATTTATGGATTCGTTGTTGAACCATTGTGCTGAGAATTTGAATTGCACATTTCATATTTCAAAAATTAAAATTTGAATAATAAATTACAGCCAAAAAATTGTACAGGAGTGAATAAAATAATGTGTACATGGTTAGAAAGAAAACTGCGTGTGCGATGAAAAAGAAAACAGACGGTTCTTTGACATGAAACGTTTGTGATGCCCTTCGGACGCACACAAAGTTTCGTCTCATATGCGCGTGCGATTCATGGTAATACAATAAAAATTTCAAACCAGTGTGCGTGTGTGATTGGACTACCAATCACACACAGTTACAACAATGTACACGTTGGCGTTAGTGGAGGCACCACACACCTTTTATATTCTTGAACCGTGTGCGACAACGTACCTATCACAAACATATCGGCGGATTAAATGTTGATGTGCAACTTTTTCACATGACTATAGCAACCTAATCATTTGGCATGTACATAAGAACAGAAATGTACTCCTTGGATTGACTGTTTGTGATATACATACAAACAGAAATGCTTTTCTGGGATTCACCATGTGGGATGTACATACGGACGGAAACAATTGGGTTTCCATGCCTCACCCGTTCGCACACGAGCCAGCTTGTGTGCCAGGAGGGCCTATCCCCGACGTTTTCTGGGTCGTGTGGGAAGGACCCCCCTATTGCCCACACTCACTTGGCGACGGTTCCAAATGCCGTCATGGAAAGGGGTTTAAAACTTTTTTGTATAACACCGACGCGTACCAGTGTCCTTTGATTCATAGGGTTGAATCCCGTAGGAATTATTCCCATGGAATCTTTTGTAATATGTTTCATAGGAAATCTAACATCCACTCCAACCTCTTTTTACAATTCCTCTGTTTTTCCTATGCCATCAAACACTCATTGCTAATCCTACAGGATTCAAGTGGGCATGCCACTGCAATCCTATACTTTTCCTATTCCTGCGTTTTCGAAATCCTACGAATCAAAGAGGCCCTAAATGTATACTTTTGTACAATAGTATTAGCTATGGATTGCACCATGGGGCAAAACTAATAAGATGAAATTAAAGAAAAAAAGGTGGTACATATAGAGAGCGCTCATAGCCAAATTATGCATATAGTACTATTCAAAAAGCTAGTACGTGCTTAGATGGGGTGCTAAAGTCTATTAAAGAAATTAGCATACCTATTTAATTTTTTGACAACTAAACTCCCTCATCTTTGGGTAAACTTCTCTCATTTAAGTTTTTTTATAATTACCTATCTCATTTAAGTGTTTTGTGTATGTCGCATGCTTAGAGAGTGGCTAATAGTATAGCCAACTGCTGGCTATATGATGTTGGCCATATATATTGTACGTAAATAATGTGAAGAAATGAGTGGTAGTACTACCAACTACAAGATGAAGTGTAAGAAATACTAGTATGTACATACTGAATAGTTAACATAACGAGAAGGAACATAACATAGTTTTGCTGGGGGCTCAGCACAACACACCCCTCAAATAAAACTAAGCACCCTGAAATTAAACTAAGAAACTAATCAAGTAGACACTGCATTAGAATGACCATGAGGAACGACACTGCCACCTTACTCGGACTCCTCGTCCACGTGCTTGACTTCGTCCTTGTCCCTCTTCCTCTTGCCAAGTTTCATGATTTTCAGGCATGTTTGGGATTTACATGAATTAAAAAACCAAGTTTTTCAATCTTTTTGGCCGAGCCACGGGCCCAGATGTTTGAATTTCATTCCCATTTCTTGTATGGGACCTAGAAATTTACCCAAGGACCCGCATGTGATTTTTCCAACTTTGGTGCACTGGAGCATGTGCTTGTAGTTCAAATTTGAATTATGTACATTAAATGCCCAGAAATTCAAATAATGTATAAAAAAGACCAAATGAACCGGAATTAATGTATACAACAATGAAATACATGCTTAGAAAACATGACGCCTGGCGTGGTGCCATGGATTGGCCACACCGTGCCCTGGTAAAAATTTGAGAATGTTTTCCTTATGTCGTCATGCACGCCTTTCATAAATCGAACCATCACCGAGGAAGTTCCATGGCTTCGAGGGGGAAATCACCAAGATTGAAGGGGGATCCAAATTTCCTTTATCCTTTGTCCATGAGTTTTTTCTACGATGAACATACACCCTGCAAATCACCACGTTCAAATTTGACACTTTCCCATATTCATTTACCATATTTAGGGGATTATTTAAATTCTCTAGGGATTAATGCACATAATTCCAATTCGAACAATCGGTGCATGAAAAGGTGCACAAGAATGGTCTAGAAAACCATCCTCGTGCCATTTAGTAAATTCTCATGCCTTTTACAAGGAATGGACATATATTTCGAGGAAATGTGTGGCAATAGTCAACCATAAATGCGTCATTTACTGGGTAACAACTATACAAAAAAGGAAATAAATGCTTAAAAAACATGACGCCTGGCGTGGTGCCATGGTATGGGCTCACCATGCCCTGGTAAAAATTTGAGAATGTTATCCTTATGTCGTCATGCACACCTTTCAAAAATCGAACCATCACCGAGGAAGTTTCATGGTTTCGAGGGGGAAATCACCAAGATTGAAGGGGATCCAAATTTCCTTTGTCCTTTGTCCATGAGTTTTTCTGAGATGTACATACACCCTGCAAATCACCATGTTCAAGTTTGTCACTTTTCTGGGTTCATTTACCATATTTAGGGGATTATGTGTGTTTTCTAGGCATTAATGCACATAATTCAAGTTCAAACAATCAGTGCATGAAAGGGTGCACACGAACGGTTTGGAAAATGATCCTTGTGCAATTTAGTAAATTCTCATGCATTTTACAAGGAATGGATAGATATTTCGATCAAATGTGTGGCAATAGTCAACCACAAACGTTTGTTTATTGGGTTTTCAACTATAGAAAAATGAAATAAAAAACATGACGCCTGGAATGGTGCCATGGTATGCCCTCACCATGCCCTACTGAAAATTTGAGAAGGTTTGGCCTATGTCGTCATGCACACCATTCATAAATTGAACCATCGCTGGGGAAGTTCTATGCTTTCGAGATGGAAATCACCAAGATTGAAGGGGAAACCAAATCTTCTTTGTTTTTACCCTGGAGATTTTTTTCTACGGAGAACATACACCGTGCAACTCACCGTGTTCAAATTTGGCATTTTTCCGGGATCATTTACCATATTTAAGGGATTATGTGCATTTTCAAGGCATTTGGCACATATAAATCCAATCCAGCTACAGCTTCACGGATGTGATGTGAGGGACGTGGATTGCCGTTCTATCACTGCGCATCCTACGGTGCACACGCGCGATCCGCGTGGCTGGGGTTCCGGCCAATCATAACGCACCACACAATAGCCTCAGCGCACACTGTTTCTGCAAGCGACTGAGATGAACCGCGTGCAATAATGAACGAGCAAAATTGTAAGGAAAGCCAAATTTCCTTTGTCATTTATCGTTGAGCTCTTAAAAACCACCGCACTTTACGGCTGCCCGGCTCCTCTATCGGTGTCAAAACTGGCGGATCTCGTGTAGGGGCTCCCGAACAATGCATCTAAGGCTAATGGTAACAGGAGGCGGGGGACACAATGTTTACCCAGGTTCGGGCCCTCTCTACGGAGGTGTAACGCCCCGGATTCGTTGCGCCAGGTGTCCGCCAGTTATTCACCGTCGTTGCCATGTCTTGTGTTTGCGTGTTGCCTTTTGCCATGTCATCTTATGCATTTCATATCATGTCATCATGTGCATCTCATTTTGCATACGTGTTCATCTCATGCATCCGAGCATTTTCCCCGTTGTCCGTTTTGCAATCCGTCACTCCTTTGTTCCCCGGCGCCCCCTTTTGCCTCTTTTCATGTGCGGGTGTTAAACTTTCTTGGAATGGACCGAGTCTTGTCAAGCGGCCTTGGTATAGCACCGGTAGACGGCCTGCCAAGTTTCGTGCCATTTGGAGGTCGTTTGATACTCCAACGGTTAACCGGGTAACCGCAAAGCCCTCTTTTGTTGCAGCCCAACACCCCTTCCAAAGTGGCCCAAAACCCATCTAACTCCCCTCCATGCTCTCGGTCATTCGATCACGATCGCGTGGCCGAAAACCGCTCCTCATTTGGACTCTCCTAGCTCCCTCTACCTATAAATACACCTCCCCCTCCGAAATTCGCGGTGCAACCCTAGCCATTTTCATCCTCGCACTGCCGGACACGTCCGCCCGAGCCGGACATGTCCGCCGGTCACCTCACTCCGGCCAATCGCGGCCTGCCACCTCAGCGTCGCCGCCCCCGCGCCCAATCCCGCATCGCCACGTGGCCACCCCGGCCACCCGCACGCCGCCGCCGGCCCACGAGCCCGCAGCGGGCCCGCGAGGCCCGTCCGCCGCCCCGCGCTCCACGTCCGCCGCCGCGCGCCGCGCGCCACCACGCTGCCCGCGCCGGTCGCCGCCTCCGCCGCCTCGCCTCCCGAGCCGCCGGCCCCGAGGCGCCCGCCGAGCCCCGGCGACCTCGTCGCCCTCGCCTCCGCCGCCCCGAGGCGCCCCGAGGCCCCGTGCCCCCGCGCCCTCCGCGGCCCCTCGCCGCCGAGCCCTGCCGGTGCCGCCTCGGTCGGAGCTGCGTCTCCCCGCGCCCGGCCGCCCTCCGCGCCGCCGCGCCTGGATCCGCCGGATCCCGGCCGGAGGACCTCGCCGGTCGGCCAGATCCGGCCTCCCTGGCACCGGATCAGGCGCCTCCCTCGCCGGCCCCCTCCTCTCCAGCATCCTCCCTCGTCGCCAGCATCACCCAGCTCCGGCGAGCCCGGCCCCACCTCGAAATCCGCGCCACCGTTGACTACGCCCGGAGGTGAAAATTCGTCTAAGTCCTTGTTATGTTAACATCAACATGCACTCTTCCAACAGCATTTCGGGCATCAAGGTGACCTCAAATGAAAATGATGCAATGTAATGAAATGACGTACTCATTGAGACGAACAAATTGACATATTACACGCACAAAATGGAGCTACAGATGCAGAGATGTGATGGCATGAACATGGCATGATTATATTAACATAATAGGGACTTAGACGAATTTTCACCTCCGGGAGAAGTCAACGGTGGCACGGATTTTGAGGTGGGGCCGGGCTCGCCGGAGCTGGGCGACGAGGGAGGATGCCGGAGAGGAGGGTGCCGGCGAGGGAGGCACCGGATCCGGTGCCGGGGAGGCCGGATCCGGCCAACCGGCGAGGTCCTCCGGCCGGGATCCGGCGGATCCAGGCACGGTGGCGCGGAGGGCGGCCAGGCGCGGGGAGACGCAGCTCCGACCGGGGCGGCACCGGCACGGCTCGGCGGCGAGGGGCCGTGGAGGGCGCGGGGGCGCGGGGCCTCGCGGCGCCTCGGGGCGGTGGAGGCGAGGGCGACGAGGTCGCCGGGGCTCGGCGGGCGCCTCGGGGCCGGCGGCTCGGGAGGCGAGGTGGCGGAGTTGGCGACCGGCGCGGGCAGTGCGGCGGCGCGCGGCCGCGGGCGCGGAGCGGGCGGCGACGGACGGGCCTCACGGTCCCGCTGCGGGCTCGCGGGCCGGCGGCGGCGCGCGGGTGGCCGGGGTAGCCACGTGGCGATGCGGGATTGGGCGCGGGGGCGGCGACACTCAGGTGGAAGGCCGCGATTGGCCGGAGTGAGGTGGCCGGCGGACATGTCCGGCTCGGGCGGACGTGTCCGGCGGCGTGAGGATGAAAATGGCTAGGGTTGCACCGCGAATTTCGGAGGGGGAGGTGTATTTATAGGTAGAGGGAGCTAGGAGAGTCCAAATGAGGAGCGGTTTTCGGCCACGCTATCGTGATCGAACGACCGAGAGCATGGAGGGAAGTTAGATGGGTTTTGGGCCACTTTGGAAGGGGTGTTGGGCTGCAACAAAAGAGGGCTTTGCGGTTACCCGGTTAACCGTTGGAGTATCAAACGACCTCCAAATGGCACGAAACTTGACAGGCGGTCTACCGGTGCTATACCAAGGCCGCTTGACAAGACTCGGTCCATTCCGAGAAAAATTAACACCCGCACATGAAAAGAGGCAAAAGGGGGGCGCCGGGGAACAAAGGAGTGCCGGATTGCAAAACGGACAACGGGGAAAATGCTCGGATGCATGAGATGAACACGTATGCAAAATGAGATGCACATGATGACATGATATGAAATGCATAAGATGACATGGCAAAAGGCAACACGCAAACACAAGACATGGCAACGACGGCGAATAACTGGCGGACACCTGGCACAACGAATCCGGGGCGTTACAACACTCCTCCACTAACAAGAGATCTCGTCCCGAGATCTTAGGATCGAGACGGAAGGAGAAAAGGGATGAGGTGAAACAAGAACTCAAGAGAAGAATGAAAGAATCGAGAGCACTCGAGAAGAAGAGGGGAACGATGAGAATGACAAGAATCAAAAGCTCACGGAATCAGATAGACTATGAAACCACTCGTTCTAACCGGAGTGGTTAGAATGAGAAAAGAAACGGATAAGACTTAAAGGATTTAGGCAGCACTCCGGCTGAAAATGGGAGGATTAGAACGAACTTGAGAGGATGGAATGGTACATGATGAACTCTTGAAAAATGAATTAAATCATGAAGAATCGCCATGAAGTACTCCGGTGACAAAAGATGATGAGATAGAATGAAGGATGAAAGAATAAGATTAAAGCTTGCGGTGATTTAGATGGAGGTTCCGACGAAATGGCCGAGGAAATTTGAACTCCGGAAAAGAAAAGATGAAAACACTTGGAACTAGAATTTATTCATCAAGAACAAACTCTAAAGGAAGGGATTACTCACTTGGATGAAATAAGAATAAGATTTATTGTATGCTTATCCTTCATCAAATTAAATTGATGACAAGCAATGGATTTTGCATACTACTTAATCTTCTTGAAAAAGGATTGAGAAGTGACATAACGCAAACTTGAGAAGGTATTGATGGAACCACCAGTAGGATTGAAAGAACGAATGGATTAAAATGATAATCCAGGAAAAAGAATCTTGAACGAACCACCGTTAGAAATGAAAATGAACGAAGAAAAGAGAAAGAATCGCCGAGAAGAATCAGAAGAACCAATATGCTCGAGGGGATTTAGATGCAAACGAACAAAGAGATCATGAGCTGATTAAAGAATACTTGATAGATGCACTGGGATAAATAGAGAACGATAACTGGAATGATTGCCTCTGGTGAAAGAAATGGAAAAACAACTCCTGACATGCTCCGGATGGGTAAGAAAGAATATCTGACAAACAGAATAATTCGAGAGGATAACATGAAGCTAGAACCACGAATCTCCGGGAGAACGGACAAGATTTAGAGGAAAAAACTCTTCTTCGGTCTTCAAATGGCGACGGAAAACACCACAAAAATTACTGAGATACTCCGAAAGAACGAAAAACGAAGGGGTTGAACCAACAATGAAAAGAATTTGAAAGCGATCTTGGAGAAGGCATGTGACTGATGGAATCCATTCTTACGTCACACTTGAAAAGAATTATGAATGACTCCGGGGGAATTAGAAGAGTCAGGTAAGATCCTGGGAAAAGACCTGTGGGTTAGGCCCCACTAAAAGAAAACACCGTTGGAAACGATTGTTGAACAGATAGATGAAGCACCGGAACAATGAAATATTTGAATGAGGTGACCACCTCGAATTAATTGGAACACAGACAAATCTATTGAGATGTCTTGAACACTCCAGAAGGATAATCTGGCGAGAGGCAAATGAGCAAGGAGAACACTTGATCCAAGGAAAAGAATGTGATCAACTCGAAAACTTGAATCGAACCACCGGAAAAGAAAAGAGATGAAGAATGACGAACGAGACGAGAATTCACCGGTTGAAATAATTGAGGGAAGAATGAAGAGACTCCACGGGAATAAAATTGATGCTCGAAACAGACTCAGGCTCCGGGAAGAAGAGGGTTGGAGGGCGGGAAAATAAAGGCAACTTGGACGGGAGAACCGACGAATAACTTGAAGAGAAAACACCGGTTGAAATCATTGAGGAAAGAAAGCAAAGGCTTCACACGAGTAGGATGGATACTCGAATACCGACTCCAGCTCCGAGAAGAAAAAGGAGGTGGGTGGGTGGTAAAAGATAACAACTGAGGATTGAACTTGGCAAAGATGAAGAGGCTCGAGTCAACTTGACGAGAAATGCATCGGATAAAAAGAGATGAGGAACAATGATCGGAAAACCAACTGCGTGAACGTAAAGAAAAATTTGAAGGGGAAGAGGAGTAATTGAAAACACCTACGTCAAGATTCCTCACCAGAGCGATGAAGGGGGCTGAGGAGTAAAAAGAATTCCTACTCTCCGATATAACTAGACTCCGAAAACAGTTTTCTTCTAGACTCAACAACATCCAAACTACACGATCTATCAAGGGGGCTCCTAGGGTCGGTCGAGGCTCTAATACTAACTTGTCACGCCCAATATGCGACCCTATCCAAAAGGAACTCGAAGGTCCCACCAAGGATAGACCCGCATATTGGAACGCTTTTGCAAGGTGGATATCATTACATCAACATTACATAAATAGATGGGGATACATACAAGAGGCATACAATGCCACACGAATACAACATCATCATCCATAAGATCAACATCCGACTACGGATGAAACAAAAAACAGAAGCTCAAACGACATCCACCCTGCTAGCCCAGGCTGCCGACCTGGAACCTATCCCTTGATCAAAGAAGAAGCATAAGAAGAACTCCAAACAAGCAAACATCGCTCTCGCGTCATGATCATCGCATAACCTGTACCTGCAACTGTTGTTGTAGTAATCTGTGAGCCACGAGGACTCAGCAATCCCATTACCATGGGTATCAAGACTAGCAAAGCTTAATGGGAAAGGAAGGGGTAAAGTGGTGAGGTTGCAGCAGCGGCTAAGCATGATATGGTGGCTAACATACGCAAATGAGAGCGAGAAGAGAAACAAAGGAACGGTCATCAACTAGCAATGATCAAGAGGTGATCCTGAACTCCTACTTACGTCAAACATAACACAGAAACCGTGGTCACTTCCCGGACTCCGCCGAGAAGAGACCATCACGGCTACACACGCGGTTGATGCCCGAAATGCTGTTGGAAGAGTGCATGTTGATGTTAATCTGCTGAAACTGTTATAACTTGCTCATTTGTCATTTTTGCCATGTTTGATGTGTGCATCCTATGAGCATGAGCTCTACATGTATGTTGATCTATGCCATGCCATCTTTCCAGTGGTGCCAACCATGTATTTTTGTGAGTTGTGTGCTGAGTGCATCGAGCTTGCTAAGTAGGGTAGTTGTTGTTGCTATTTTCTTGACAGATTCTATTATATTTTGTTGCTATGTTAACCTGATGCTACAAGTCATTTCGTGCATAATCTGGAGATGTTTACTAAATATGTTTTGATATACATGTCTTGCTCTATCCATTCATGCCCCTGGTTGCATTTATAGCTTGCTGTAGATTGTTCATATCTTGCTCCAAAGTTGCTTGATAATGTTGCTGTCAACCTGTTAACATGAAGTTCAATGTTTCCACGATTGTTTTCTAGTGATCCATGCACCCTATGAACTTGTTCTTGCCATGCATAGCTTCATGAACATGTCTTCTTACTGTTGGTTGCCTTGCCATGCCATGTATTGCTCTGTAGTGAGCGGTTCAAGCTCACGAACATGCCTACTTATTGTTGTTCCTGCCATGTATGAATCTGTAATATAACTTGCCATGTTTACATGGGTGCCATCATATTTTCTATGCCTTTTTGGCTCATGGTCAGTAAGGGTCTTTTGATCTATGCAATTAGTAGGTTCATGCCATGCCTTTGTTTTCCATGATATGTTCCTGTAACATGTTGTTTGCTTGCTCTAAACATTGCAACCTGATGTTATTTCTGCAAAGTCTGAAACTATTATAATTTGCAATCTTACCATATCATTTTGAGCATGTTCTAGTCTTTTCTGGAGATAGCTCAGTGTTCATGTTTTGATATGCTTTACCTGTACTTCATGCCCACGCCTTTTGTTATTATGTTGGGGTGCTGTAGCTTGTTGTTTTGATGCTTGTAAGATGCCTAGTTGCTGTTTTGGACAGATTGTTGCTATGACTTGTATAGTGTGCATGTGTTGAACCGTTGCTCCGTTTTGAGTGTGCTCTATATGAAACTTGCTTGATTTTGCATGTAGCTTCATATTATCATGTTGCATCCTTGTTTTGGTGTGTTTTCTTGATGTTTGTATGCATTTTGCATCAATGCCATGTTTGACTTGTTTTGCTCATATCTTCTAGGCCGTAGCTCCGAATCTAATGAACTTTATATGTAACTTGACTAGAATTTCGCGTAGATCATCTTGGTGCATTTTAATTTGCTGTTTAACAACTTGAACATAAGGTTTGTTCAGATCTGGACCAATTTCGAAATTTGCATATGAGGACTTACCGGAATTGTTATATGTTGTTCCCGGCCTCATTTAAACTTGCCTTGATGTGTTGCTCTTGTATGCATCATCTCTTGCCATGAGTAGCCTCATCTAGCTTTGTCATGCATCATGCTTGTTGTGCATCATGCCTTGTTCATGTGTGGTGTCTTTACCATGTTGTGTGCTTCTTTTCGTTAGTTCCTGTTTCGTTGCGATCGTGAGGATTCGTTCGTCTATGGTTGGTTCGGCTTCATCCGTTCATCTTCTTCATGGACTCGTTCTTCTTCCTTGCGGGATTTCAGGCAGGATGACCGCTACCCTGGATCTCACTACTATCATTGCTATGCTAGTTGCTTCGTTCTATCGCTATGCTGCGTTACCTATCATTTGCTCTTCAAGCCTCCCAAATTGCCATGAACCTCTAACCTTTGACACCCTTCCTAGCAAACCATTGCTTGGCTATGTTACCGCTTTGCTCAGCCCCTCTTATAGCGTTGTTAGTTGCAGGTGAAGTTGAAGATTGCTCCATGGTGGACAGGGTTTTGTTGGGATATCACAATATCTCTTATATTATTAATGCATCTATATACTTGGTAAAGGGTGGAAGGCTCGGCCTTATGCCTGGTGTTTTGTTCCACTCTTGCCGCCCTAGTTTCCATCATACCGGTGTTATGTTCCCGGATTTTGCGTTCCTAATGCGGTCGGGTGATTTATGGGACCCCCTCGACAGTTCGCTTTGAATAAAACTCCTCCAGCAAGGCCCAACCTTGGTTTTACCATTTGCCTCACCACCACCTACTTTTCCCTTGGGAGTAATTATCCCAAGGGTCATCTTTATTATAGCCCCCCCGGGCCAATGCTTGTCTAAGTGTTGGTCCAAACTAGAGCACCGTGCTGGACCATCCCTTGGCAACTTGGGTTACGTCGGTACCTGTACGCTTAGCTTATCCGGTGTTGCCCTGAGAACGAGATATGTGCAGCTCCTATCGGGATGGCGGCGCATCGGGCGGTCGTGCTGGTCTTGTTTTACCATTGTCGAAATGTCTTGTAAACCGGGATTTCGAGACTGGTCGGGTCTTCCTGGGAGAAGGTCTATTCCTTCATTGATCGCGAGAGCTTATCATGGGCTAAGTTGGGACAGCCCTGCAGGGTTTAAACTTTCGAGAGTCGTGCCCGCGGTTATGTGGCAGATGGGAATTTGTTAATGTCCGGTTGTAGATAACTTGACACCAGATCCGAATTAAAACGCATCAACCACGTGTGTAGCCGTGATGGTCTCTTCTCGGTGGAGTCCGAGAAGTGAACACGGTTTCTGTGTTATGTTTGACGTAAGTAGGAGTTCAGGATCACCTCTTGATCATTGCTAGTTGACGACCGTTCCTTTGTTTCTCTTCTCGCTCTCATTTGCGTATGTTAGCCACCATATCATGCTTAGCCGCTGCTGCAACCTCACCACTTTACCCCTTCCTTTCCCATTAAGCTTTGCTAGTCTTGATACCCATGGTAATGGGATTGCTGAGTCCTCGTGGCTCACAGATTACTACAACAACAGTTGCAGGTACAGGTTATGCGATGATCATGACACGAGAGCGATGTTTGCTTGTTTGGAGTTCTTCTTCTGCTTCTTCTTCGATCAGGGGATAGGTTCCAGGTCGGCAGCCTGGGCTAGCAGGGTGGATGTCGTTTGAGCTTCTGTTTGTGTTTCATCCATAGTCGGATGTTGATCTTATGGATGATGATGTTGTATTCGTGTGGCATTGTATGCCTCTTGTATGTAACCCCATCTATTTATGTAATGTTGATGTAATGATATCCACCTTGCAAAAGCGTTCCAATATGCGGGTCTATCCTTGGTGGGACCTTCGAGTTCCTTTTGGATAGGGTCGCATATTGGGCATGACAGGAGGTAATACCCTACTTCCTGCTTGATTGATCTTGACGAATATGAGTATTACAAGAGTTGATCTACCACGAGATCATAATGGCTAAACCCTAGAAGCCCAGCTTATAAGGTTGTGATTGTTGTTTACAGACTAAACCCTCCGGTTTATATAGACACCGGAGGGAGCTAGGGTTACACAAAGTCGGTTATAGAGAAAGGAATCTACATATCTGAATCGCCAAGCTTGCCTTCCACGCAAAGGAGAGTCCCATCCGGACACGGGAAGAAGTCTTCTGTCTTGTATCTTCATAGCCCAACAGTCTGGCCCATGTTAATAGTCCAGATGTTCGAGGACCCCTTAAGCCAGGACTCCATCACCCTCCTTCCTAGAGCTCTCTCCAAGCATCGTTCATGGCACCGCGGCGCATAGTAACTGGTATGGAAGCGATGGCATCCTACGGCACCGCGTTCCTTGCCGCTCGCGACCGCACACATGCTAAGGAAGCGACGGCATATCGCCGCGCCAAGTTTGTCACCGCCGACGGCACCACAGTTAGGTGGGCGGACTTTGAGGCTGCCCAGTCCGAATGGGTGATGGATCTAGAGGCGGCCAAAGCCGCACAGGAGGATCGGAAAAGGCAGAAAGCAGTCAAGAAAAGAGACTCCCGGCGTTGCAAGAAAGAAGAGGCCGCACGCCGTTATGAGGAGATCTTGGCAGAGATCAAAGCACGGTTGGCTGCCGCCTACAAGGCCAGGAAGGAGAACATTGGCGTCTGGCCAGCATGCCCCGATGGCAGCATGTGAGAAGTAGTTTAAGTTTGTAGTAATAGAGGAAATTACCAGTGGTACTTTAGGTTTTTTGTATTAACGTAGAATGAGCATCCTTTGAGGGCTTTAAGCATTGATTAGGATGTGTGACCATATGCAGTTTTTTGCGTTAATCATTAGAAGATCACAAAACACATGGTTCCTATGCCGTACCCGTGTGCGTTTTTTGCCTTGATGATCCATAAGTCTGTTACCTATGCTATGGTTTCTAATAAACTAGGTGTACCATTGACCGAAAAAATCGACTACACGTGTACATTTTTCTGGAGACGGGAACTGCCAATTTTCTGTTTTCTCGCACACGGGTATTTTACGCGCTTCGTCTGTGTTGTGTGTTTCTCCCACCCAAGCTTCAAGTTTCGCAGTGAAATTTTCATTAGGCGCGTGATTTCAGGATTTATTCCTCCAACCACATGCCCACCCATCAAATTTCCTCAGTATCTCCCCCACCTCCCCTCCCCCCCCCCCCCCCGTGCCGCCCGCGCCTCCCCCTACCGACAGCTCAAACCGCCGCCACCGCAACCACAACTTCAACCACATCTACCTTCTGCTCGGCTCCAGTCAGGTAACCCACCGATCTCTATCACGGCCCCGGCCTGATTGCTTAAATGGCGCCTGCGCAACATCCTCATGCCTCCAAATCCCCACCGTCCCTACCTCCAGAGCATCGCCATGCAAGCCCAGCCACATATCACGTGGAGGTCGAGGAGCTGATGGCGTTCCATGGTGCGATGGCCGTTGTGCGTGTTGACCCGAAGGTACACCTCACCTCCACCGCCGCTGACATGGTGCAGGCTCTGGCCCAGAAGAAGTGCCCTAGCGACTACCCCCCAGGACTTAAAAGTATGATGTGACCTGCTAAATCTTACTAATATCACTTGCAATGGCTATGTTTTGTACGGTCGATATATTAAGCATGTTCGTGCTTTGTTTATTTCAGTACTGCACACTATGTGGCGTGCAAGTATTAACTGTTCAATTCAATTTCACCAGTACTAGCAAAAAACTTTGCTACCATGCTACTCTTTGCAATGAAGATATACTAGAGATGCTTCCCACTTGCTACTTTTGGTGGATGCCAACCCTGTTGTACTTAACATGCCTATCCATGTACTTACGCACGGCCATAACGGGCGATGTTGTTGTTTGCCATCGAGGTTAGCTGCATCTCAAGTCTTACAATATTTTACATCATTTGTGCAATTGTAGTTTGGCTTCTAACATTTACTTGCTTCTTGTAGGTACACATGTCGGGGGCACTGATCCACGCTTTGACCCATAGGAAGAGCTCGCCTCCGCTGCCGCTGACTTTGGGCGGGCTCTGGCCAAGATGAATTGCCCCAGCAACTACCTCTTACGACTTACCAAGTATGAACTCACCAGTTCAATCTTACCAATACCAGTTGCAATTAATGTCTATGTTTTGTACGGTCGATGTCTTAAGCATTTTGTACTAAACATGCCTAACATATTTTAGCTATTTCCCATACCTTCTAATAGACAACTGGGCCATTATCTGCTCTAGCAGCACCTGCCTTTTGATGTTTAACTCTACCAATTGCATCTTTATTAGTACCAGTTTCAATGGCCATTAAGCCTGTTGCAATTAATAGTTGTATCCATTTTTAAACAATTGTATTTCAATGGCTACAAACTTACAAAACATGAATTAGGATGTTGTTAAGCCTGTTGCAATTAACAGTTGTGTCCATTTTTAATCCATCCCTTTTCTATCGTGCTACTCTTTCGATATCACTACAGATGTTGCCGTTTTATTACCATATGCTATTTTTGGTGGATGTTAACCCTGTTGTAGTTAACATTGGCTTTCCATGTACTTACATAGGGCTACAATGGGGGATGTTGTTGTTTGCCATCGAGGTTAGCTGCATCCCATGTCTTATACACCATCTATTCCTAAATTTGAGTATCTTTAGAGGTTCCAATATAGACTACATAAGGAGAAAAATGAGTGAATCTAGATGACATCCGTATGTAGTTCATACTGAAATCTCTAAAAATACTTGTACTTAGGAATGTAGGTAGTCGTATTTTACATCATTTGTGCAATCTCATTTAGCTTCTAACATTTAATGGTTGCTTATAGGTACGTATATGAGCGGTACTGATCCATGCTTGGATACCTTTTGCGTATGGGGCAATGATATATTCATGAACAAGCGTCAAGTGAGGAAACTAAGAAAGATTGTTAGGCGAACGAGACGGGTGATGGGAATTAAGCTCTTTATTTCCACTTTGTCCAACACATCAGTGAACATTAGGATGGTTAGTAATTTGTTGCCTTTTCCCCGTGCCCACAACAAGTTACTCTATTAGACCTCATGATCCGATATTTTTCTCTTTTCAGCGGTTTCCAAAGCTATTTACTGATGATTACCTTGCAAACTACATGACCGGAGTGGAGGCAACTAAGGTTAAAGTATATAATTCATGCTACCATGATAATGCTCTAGAAGTCTTCCTGAAGGTGGTGAAGGATGAGTGGGCGATCGTCACAAGGGGCTGGACAAAAGTTGTTCGTGCCTATGGCATGCTGCTACGTCTTGAGCTTGCGTTGGTTTTCCTCGAAGAGGAGAGGGTGATGCAGCAAAGTGTAGCGTAAGTATCAATCCAGTAGGAGGCTCCTCAAAAGTCCCACGCACCTACACAAACAAACTGAGAAGTCGCAACCAATGCAATAAAGGGGTTGTCAATCCCTTCATGGCCACTTGCGAAAGTGAGATCTAATAAAGATAGTATGATAAGATAAATATATTTCTGGTATTTTTGATATATATGCAAAAAGTAAAGATGCAAATAAAAGTAGATGTAAAGAAAATATGATGAGAGATAGACCCGGGGGCCATAGGTTTCACTAGAGGCTTCTCTCAAGATAGCATAACTATTACGGTGGGTGAAGAAATTAATGTCAAGCAATTGATAGAAAAGCGCATAGTTATGAGATTATCTAGGCATGATCATGTATATAGGCATCACGTCCATAACAAGTAGACCGACTCCTACCTGCATCTACTACTATTACTCCACACATCGACCGCTATCCAGCATGCATCTAGAGTATTAAGTTCATAAGAACAGAGCAACGCATTAAGCAAGATGACATGATGTAGAGGGATAAACACATGCAATATGATATAAACCCCATCTTGTTATCCTCGATGGCAACAATACAATACGTGTCTTGCAACCCTTTTTGTCACTGGGTAAGAACACCGCAAGATTGAACCCAAAGCTAAGCACTTCTCCCATGGCAAGAAAGATCAATCTAGTAGGCCAAACCAAACTGATAATTCGAAGAGACTTGCAAAGATAACTCAATCATACATAAAAGAATTCAGAGAAGATTCAAATATTATTCATAGATAAACTTGATCATAAACCCACAATTCATCGGATCTCGACAAACACGCCGCAAAAAGAGTTTACATCGAATAGATCTCCACAAGAGAGGGGGAGAACATTGTATTGAGATCCAAAAAGAGAGAAGAAGCCATCTAGCTAATAACTATGGACCCGTAGGTCTGTGGTAAACTACTCACAACTCATCGGAGGGGCAAGGATGTTGATGTAGAGGCCCTCCGTGGTTGCTTCCCCCTCTGGCAGAGTGCCGGCAAGGGCTCTAAGATGGGATCTCAAGGATACAGAAGGTTACGGCGGTGGAAATTGTGTTTTGTGGTGCTCCTGGATGTTTTCGGGGTACGTAGGTATATATAGGAGGAAGAAGTACGTCGGTGGCCACCCAAGGGGCCCACAAGACAGGGGTCGCGCCCTACAGGGGGAGCGCGCCCTCCTATCTCGTGGGGCCCTCAGAGCTTTCTTGACTTGCACTCCAGGCTCTCCGGATCAGATTTGTTCCAAAAATAACGCTCCCGAAGGTTTCATTCCGTTTGGACTCCGTTTGATATTCCTTTTCTTCGAAATACTAAAATAGGCAAAAAAACAACAATATGGGTTGGGCCTTCGGTTAGTAGGTTAGTCCCAAAAATGATATAAATGTGTAAAATAAAGCCTATAAACATCCAAAAGAGGTAATATAATAGCATGGAACAATCAAAAATTATAGATACGTTGGAGACGTATCAAGCATCCCCAAGCTTAATTCCTGCTCGTCCTCGAGTAGGTAAATGATAAAAAATAAATTTTTGATGTGGAATGCTACCTAGCATAATTCATAATATAATTTTCTTTATTGTGGCATGAATGTTCAGACCCAAATGTATACAAAATAAAAGTTCATATTGACATAAGAAATAGTAATACTTCAAGCATACTAATCAAAGTAATCATGTCTTCTCAAAATAACATGGCTAAAGAAAGTTATCCCTACAAAATCATATAGTCTGGCTATGCTCTATCTTCATCACACAAAGTATTTAATCATGCACAACCCCGATGACAAGCCACGCAATTATTTCATACTTTAATAATCTCAAACATTTTCAACTTTCACGCAATACATGAGCGTGAGCCATGGACATAGCACTATATGTGGAATAGAATGGTGGTTGTGGAGAAGACAAAAAGGAGAAGATAGTCTCACATCAACTAGGCGTATCAACGGGCTATGGAGATGCCCATTAATAGATATCAATGTGAGTGAGTAGGGATTGTCATGCAACAGATGCACTAGAGCTATAAATATATGAAAGCTCAACAAAAGAAACTAAGTGGGTGTGCATCCAACTCGCTTGCTCACAAAGACCTAGGGCACTTTGAGGAAGCCCATCATTGGAATATACAAGCCAAGTTCTATAATGAAAAATTCCCACTAGTATATGAAAGTGACAACATATGAGACTCTCTATCATGAAGATCATGGTGCTATTTTGAAGCACAAGTGTAGAAAAAGAGAGAGTAGCATTGTCCTTTCTCTCTTTTTCTCTCATTTTTTCTCTTTTTTTTCTTTGGCCTATCCCCTTTTTTTCTATGGCCTTTCTCTTTTCTTTTTTTCCCTTTTCTTTTTCTTTTTGTAAAGTCCAAAGTGTCATCCCGACTTGTGGGGGAATCATAGTCTTCATCATCCTTTCTCACTAGGACAATGCTCAAATAATGAAGATCATCACACTTTTATGGATTTACAACTCAAAGCTAGAACAAGATATGACTCTATGTGAATGCCTCCAGCGGTGTACCGGGATATGCAATAAATCAAGAGCGACATGTATGAAAATTATGAAGGTGGCCTTGTCACAAATACAATGTCATCTACATGATAATGCAAAAAGGAATATGACAAAAGGAATGCGTGTCATATGAATGGAACGGTGGAAAGTTGCATGGCAATATATCTCGGAATGGCTATGGAAATGCCACAATAGGTAGGTATGGTGGCTGTTTTGAGGTAGGAGTATGGTGGGTATATGGTACCGGCGAAAGTTGCACGGTACAAGACAGGCTAGCAATGGTGGAAGGGTGAAAGAGTGCGTATAATCCATGGACTCAACATTAATCAAAAGAACTCATATACTTGTTGCAAAAATTTAGAAGTCATCAAAAACCAAAGTACTACGCACATGCTCCTAGGGGGATAGATTGGTAGGAATAGACCATGGCTCGTCCCCGACTGCCACTCATAAGGAAGACAATCAATAAATAAAATTGTGCTCCAACTTTATCACAAAGCGGTTCTCCACAAGAGAGGGGGAGAACATTGTATTGAGATCCAAAAAGAGAGAAGAAGCCATCTAGCTAATAACTATGGACCCGTTGGTCTATGGTAAACTACTCATAACTCATCGGAGGGGCAAGGATGATGATGTAGAGGCCCTCCGTGGTTACTTCCCCCTCCGGCAGAGTGCCGGCAAGGGCTCCAAGATGGGATCTCGAGGATACAGAAGGTTACGGCGGTGGAAATTGTGTTTCGTGGTGCTCCTAGATGTTTTCGGGGTACGTAGGTATATATAGGAGGAAGAAGTACGTCGGTGGCCGCTCGAGGGGCCCACGAGACAGGGGGCGCGCCCTACAGGGGGGCGCGCCCTCCTATCTCGTGCGGCCCTCAGAGCTTTCTTGACTTGCACTCCAGGCTCTCCGGATCAGATTTGTTCCAAAAATAACGCTCCCGAAGGTTTCATTCCGTTTGGACTCCATTTGATATTCCTTTTCTTCGAAATACTGAAATAGGCAAAAAAACAGCAATATGGGTTGGGCCTCCGGTCATCTTGAAATGTCATTTAATTCTCTTTCTAGCAAATCTAGGCAGTCGATATTTCCTACATATTCTAGCACAAGTCATGCTTAAATTCACGGAAAAATCCGGCATGACCTTTGCTAAAATAGGGCATATCAAGCGCCTGAAATTTGCCAGAATGGAAATGAATCAACACTCCGGCAAAACATAGGCCACTTGGAAATGAATCAACACTTCGCACATGAGCATAAACTTGTGCTCATTGCATTTCAATGGTTCAATATTGACAAAAACATTTCAATATATCTTATAACCCAAACATTTCATTTGGGTAAGATGCATAACTAAATGCCCTAGTTCTACTCTATTCAACACCGAGGAGTGAAGAAGGAGGAGGTGGACTTTTAGCTCACCGACTCGGGTGTAGAGGAAGTAGAGGTAGCTCGAATGACGATCACTCCAAGGAGACAGGACTCTACAAAGCCCGCATATTCCACCAAGTAAAATTTTAATAAGATCATCAAATCTCATATAGCATTCTTTGATGACAAAGTGATAATGACGTAAATTCAACTAGTTTAATTAATTCAACTAGTTCAACTAAGCACTTAATAAAAAGAAACTAGTTTTATTAATTTCTTACTAAAAATGAACTAGTTTATAGTGAAATTTTAATTAGATCATCAAATCTCATATAAAAAACAATTCTAACTAAAAATAAACTAGTTCTGTTAATGCAACTAGTTCAACTAAGCACTTACTATAAATAAAAATAGTTAATTTTCATACTAATTCAACTAGTTCTATTAAGGACTTCCTGAATAAACTATTGCTATTAAACTAAATCAGCTAATTCAACTAGTTCTATTAAACTACTTCAACTAGTTCTATTAAACTAATTCAACTAAACACTTACTACAAACTATAAAAACAGAGAGGAGGAGGGGGAGGAGGTGGCGGGAGGAGGGAGGAGGAGGAGTGAGGAGGGGGTGGGAGGAGGGAGGAGAGGATGGGAAAGAGGGATGCCGGCGGAGGGTTTGGCCGGAGGAGCAGGGAGAAGGGGGCGGCCGGAGGAGGAGGAGGAGAGAGGGGTGCGGAGGAGGGAGGAGGAGGAGGGAGGAGGAGGACGAGCTAGGGGCGCGGTAGGGAGGAGGGAGGAGAGAGGAATAGGAGGAGGGAGGAGGGATGGAGGGACTACCTCGGTGGAGGAGGAGCAGAAACGTCGGCAGCGGCGGGCGACGGCGGACAATGGGGGTGCAGGGGAGAGTGAGAGTGGAGAGGGAGAGTGGGGGCGGCCGGTTGGGGAATATAGCAGGCATTTAGTAGTAGCGTGTGTTAGAATAACGCGCTACTTCTAAACTACATATCAGTAGTGCTTTTACGTGGGAAAGCGCTGCTGCTATTCCTCTAGTAGTAGCGCATTCTGCAAAATGTACTACTGCTAAGCTAAGGCTAAGCATGTAAAAAAATCAAAAATACAGTGGTCATCAATGATCTTTTTGTGTAGAATCTAAATTGTCAATAGGAATCTTCCCGGGTTTAAGAACCGACAAAGATTCCTATTGCGGCCACAGATCCTGCACATAGAGTTCAATGAAGACAAAGTGGTTGTGATGGTTTGAGAAGTAACATATTTAAGGTGGTACACACCCTGCTCGCGGAGCGAGGTGGGACTAAACTTAGTTGCAATGAGTGGACTAAAGTTAGCAGTAACGAGTGTTGGCAAAAATCACTACTGATAAGTTTAGTAGCGTAGCGCGTCTACATAACATGCACTACTACTATTCCTAGTCTGCTAGCTACCTCGTGGCAATATTAATAGTAGCGTTGTTTCCTCCTAACACGCTACTGCTGCGTTGGTATCAGTAGCAGAGTCTTTGTTGGCACGCTACAACTAAGTAGCAGCAGCACCTTCTTTTAACCTGCGCTGCTGGTAAGACTCTATGTATAAGGTTTTCCTTAGTAGTGGCCAGGGATGAGTAGCAGCGAACTGCTAGCGGTTTTCCGATTGTAAAAATGCTTGAGTGGGTCGTGCGAACGGCATGGTAGTGGCTTTCCAAGTGGATAAATGGATTCATGCACAGTACTTTGAGGGCCTAATCAGATGTCATGTCTATTAGACACCCGATTAAATGGCTTCATGCATCTGCGTGTTTGCACGTCAAGCGTCAGGTAAATTACAGATGATATGAAGCTTTCCATGCTCCCATGATACGAGCTTTCGAGAGCCCTTGGATCTGAGATCGAACGATTGCATGGCATGATTCTAGACCTATGGGTGAATATCCTATCCTGGAGGGTTATTCTGCATTTTTTAGCAACTTAGCTTGTGACTTTTCGATTTCAGATCCAAGGGCTGCCAGCAGCCCGTATCATGATCATGCCTACCATGACCGTTGCCTCGCTCGCGCGGTCACACCCTTGGAGATTTCAAACTGTTATAAATGAGCATTTTTGCCTACTTTGCATGCATGAAACTACTTCCTCCGTCCAGGTGCGTTAGGCTATCTGATGTTGGCATATCATACATAGTCATCACTTAGTCACTCATACAACAAGGTTAGCTATAAGGTTGTCTATAAGAGTATTTTTTTTACTTCTCTCTATCTCTTTCTTCGTAGTATTTACTGCATTTGCCAAGGAGTAAGGAGTACAGTACTTGGCACATGTATAGCATGGAGGTGTTCAGGAATCGGGAGATTCATGCCGGTCGTAGCGCCGCAGTAATAATGATAATGGCAAGTCAAATCAGAGGGGCCCATCTGCCAGCAGTAACGAGCCGTCAAATCACTACAAAAAATACACTTCTGTGATGATACGTGTTTGTCACAGTAGGTCACGTTTTCTGTCATGCATGTACATCCATGACAATTTTATGACAGAATCAAGATAGTCATACATGTGTTGTCGTAGAACTATTCCATGACATTACCAAATTACCATCATGGAAGTGTCCACTTCCATGATGATAAATAGCGCGTCATGGAAGTGCTTCCGTCAAGGGTAACCGACATGTGGCATCCACCGTAAGAAGTGCTTAGCTTTGGGTTCAATCTTGCGGTGTCCTTACCCAGTGATAGAAAGGGTTGCAAGGCGCATATTGTATTGTTGCCATCGAGGATAAAAAGATGGGGTTTATATCATATTTCATGAGTTTGTCCCTCTACATCATGTCATCTTGCTTAAGGCGTTACTCAGTTCTTATGAACTTAATACTCTAGATGCAGGCAGGAGTCAGTCGATGTGTGGAGTAATAGTAGTAGATGCAGGCAGGAGTCGGTCTACTTGTTGCGGACGTGATGCCTATATACATGATCATGCCTAGATAATCTCATAATTATTCGCTTTTCTATTAATTGCTCGACAGTAATTTGTTCACCCACCGTAATACTTATGCTATCTTGAGAGAAGCCACAAGTGAAACCTATGGCCCCCGGGTCTATCTCTTATCATATTTGCTTCCAATCTACTTTTATTTGCATCTTTACTTCTTGCATCTATATTATAAAATACCAAAAATATATTTATTTAATCATACTATCTCTATTAGATCTCACTATCGCAAGTGGCCGTGAAGGGATTAACAACCCCTTTATTGCGTTGGTTGCGAGTTCTTTGTTTGTTTGTGTAGGTGCGTGGGACTATTGAGGATCCTCCTACTGGATTGATACCTTGGTTCTCAAAACTGAGGGAAATACTTACACTACTATTGCTGCATCACCCTTTCCTCTTCAAGGAAAACTAACGCAAGCTTAGCAAGAAGGATTTCTGGCGCCGTTGCCGGGGAGGTCTTCGCCCAAGTCAAGACATACCAAGTACCCATCACAAACTTATCTCCCTTGCATTTACATTATTTGCCATTTACCTCTTGTTTTCCTCTCCCCCACTTCACCCTTGCCGTTTTATTCGCCCTCTCTTTCCCAATCTCCTCCTCTCTTTTTGCTTGCCCTTTTTCTGTTTGCTTGTGTGTTGGATTACTTGTTGCCATGGCGCAAGATAATACCAAATAGTGTGATTTCTCGAATACCAATAATAATGATTTCCTTAGTACTCCGATTGCTCCCTTAATGATGTTGAGTCTTGTGAAATCAATACTGCTTTGCTGAACATTGTTATGAAAGATCAATTAGCCGGCCTTCCTAGTGAAGATGCCGCTACTCATCTAAACAACTTTGTTGATTTGTGTGATAAGCAAAAGAAGAAACATACGGATAACGATATTGTCAAATTGAAGTTATTTCCGTTTTCACTCAGAGATCGTGCTAAAGTTTGGTTTTCATCTTTGCCTAAAAATAGTATTGATTCTTGGAACAAGTGCAAAGATGCTTTTATCTCTAAGTATTTTCTTCCCGCTAAGATTATCACTCTTAGGAACGATATTATGAATTTTAAACAACTTGATCATGAGCATGTTGCCCAATCTTGGGAAAGAATGAAATTGATGATTCGCAATTGCCCTACTCATGGTTTGAATTTATGGATGATCATAAAAAAAATTATGTTGGTTTGAACTTTGCTTCTAGAAATCTCTTAGATTCGGCCGTGGGAGGCACGTTTATGGCAATCACGTTAGCAGATGCTACAAAACTCCTTGATAATATTATGGCTAATTATTCTCAATGGCACACCGAAAGATCTTCTAGTAAAAAAGTGCATGCTATAGAAGAAATCAATGTTTTGAGTGGAAAGATGTATTAAACTTATGAAATTGTTTCCTACTAAAAATACTCCTCCTGATCCCAATGATATGCCTTTGTCTACTTTGATTGAGAATAATAATGAATCTATGGATGTGAATTTTGTTGGTAGGAATAGTTTTGGAAACAATGCTTATAGAGGAAACTTTAATGCTAGACCGTTCCCTAGTAATTCCTCTAATAATTATGGAAATTCCTACAATAATTCTTATGGTAATTTTAATAAGATGCCCTCTGATTTTGAGAATAGCGTGAAAGAATTTATGATTTCTCAAAATAATTTTAATGCTTTGCTTGAAGCAAAATTGCTCAATGTTGATGATTTGGCTAGGAACGTTGATAGACTTTCGCTTGATGTTGATTCTCTTGAACTTAGATCTTCTTTTCCTAAGCATGATATCAACGAGTCTCTCAAAGCAATGAGAATTTCCATTGATGAGTGCAAGGAAAGAACCGCTAGATTGCGTGCAAAGAAAGATTGCTTTATAAAAGTGTGTTCTTCTAGTTTCCATGAAAATAATGATGAAGATCTTGAAGTTATTGATGCGTCTCCTATTAGATCTTTGTTTTGCAATATGAATCTTGATAATTATGGGACTGATGATGAGTCAACTTTGCCTAGAAGGCGTCCCAAGAATTCGGAGTCTTTATATCTTGATGCTAAATTTGGTAAAAGTAGGATTGGAGAGGTCATGACTTTAAATAGCATTGAACCCGCTATCTCGGATTTCAAGGAATTTGATTATGATAATTGTTCTTTAGAAGGTTGTATTTCCTTGTTGCAATCCGTTGTTAATTCTCCTCATGCTTATAGTCAAATAAAGCTTTTACCAAACATATTGTTGATGCCTTGATGCAATCTTATGATGAAAAACTTAATTTGGAAGTTTCTATACCTAGAAAACATAATGATAAGTGGGAACCTACTATAAAGATTAGAATTAAAAATCATGAGTGTTTTGCTTTGTGTGATTTGGGTGCTAGTGTTTCCACGATTCCGAAAACTTTATGTGATATTCTAGGTTTCCATGATCTTGATGATTGCTCTTTAAATTTGCACCTTGTGGATTCCACCATTAAAAAGACAATGGGAAGGATCAATGATGTTCTCATTGTTGCAAATAGAAATTTGGTGCCCGTAGATTTTATCGTTCTTGATATAGATTGCAATCTTTCTTGCCCTATTATTCTTGGTAGACCTTTCCTTAGAACGATTGGTGCGATTATTGATATGAAGGAAGGGAATATTAGATTCCATTTTCCGTTAAAGAAAGGCATGGAGAACTTTCCAAGAAAGAAAGTCAAATTACCTTATGAATCTATCATGCGAGCTACTTATGAATTGAGTGCCAAAGATGGCACTACTTAGATCTATCTTCACTTTTATGCCTAGGTAGGGGCGTTAAACGATAGCGCTAGTTGGGAGGCAACCCAATTTTCTTTGTGTTTTTTGTTTTTGTTCCTGTTTAGTAATAAATCTTGCATCTACCTTCTGTTTAGATGTGTTTTTATCTTTTAATTAGTGTTTGTGCCAAGTAGAACCTATAGGATAACCTATGATGATAGTTGATGTGATTCTGCTGAAAAATAGAAACTTTGCGCGCACGAATTTAGTTTTGTTAAATCACAGAAACGTGCTTTTGCGTAGATTATTTTTGCTGCTGATCAACAGACAAATTGTCCAGGACTTCCTATTTTGGTAGGATTTTTAGAGTTCCATAAGTTTGCGTTAGTTACAGATTGCTACAGACTATTCTGTTTTTGACAGATGCTGTTTTTCGTGTGTTGTTTGCTTATTTTGATGCATCTATGGCTAGTAAAATAGTTTATAAACCATAGATAAGTTGGAATACAGTAGGTTTAACACCAAAATAAATAAATAATGAGTTCATTACAGTACCTTATGTGGTGGTTTTGTTTTCTTTCACTAACGGAGCTTATAAGATTTCCTGTTGAGTTTTGTGTTGTGAAGTTTTCAAGTTTTGGGTAAAGCTTTTATGGACTATGGAATAATGAGTGGCAAGAGCCTAAGCTTGGGGATGCCCATGGCACCCCAAGATATTCAAGGATAGCCAGAAGCCTAAGCTTGGGTATGCCCCGGGAAGGCATCCCCTCTTTCGTCTTCGTTCATTGGTAACTTTACTTGGAGCTATATTTTTATTCCCCACATGATATGTGTTTTGCTTGGAGCGTCGTGTATTATATTAGTCTTTGCTTTTTAGTTTACCACAATCATCCTTGCTGTACACACCTTTTGGGAGAAGCCTACTTGATTAGGATTTGCTAGAATACTCTATGTGCTTCACTTAGATCTTTTGAACTTGATAGTTTTTGCTCTAGTGCTTCACTTATATTTTTTTAGAGTACGTTGGTGACCTAATTTTGAAGAAATTGCTAGTCTCTCATGCTTCACTTATATCTTTTTGAGAGTATTTTAGAACAACATGGTATTTGCGATGGTTACAAAGTTGGTCCGAAAATGATGAGCATCCAAGTTGGGTATAATAAAAACTATCATAGAAAAGAATTAGATACTATGATCAATATGATGCTTGATAATTGTTTTGAGATATGGAGGTAGTGATATTAAAGTCATGCTAGTTGAGGTGATTATGAAAAGTACTTGTGTTGAGGGTTGTCATTCCCGTAGCATGCATGTATGGTGAACCGCTTTGTGATGAAGTTGGAGCACAATTTTATTTATTGATTGTCTTCCTTATGAGTGGCGGTCGGGGACGAGCGATGGTCTTTTCCTACCAATCTATCCCCGTAGGAACATGCGCATAGTGCTTTGGTTTTTGATGACTTCCAGATTTTTGCAACAAGTACATGAGTTCTTTTGACGAATGTTGAGTCCAGCGATTATACTCACCTCACCCTTCCACCATTGCTGGCCTCTCTTGTGTCGTGCAACTTTCGCCGGTACTATACACCCACCATATACCTTCCTCAAAACAGCCACCATACCTACCTATTATGGCATTTCCATAGCCATTTCGAGATATATTGCCATGCAACTTTCCACCGTTACGTTCATATGACACTCATTACTTTTATCATATTGCTTTTTGCATGATCATGTAGTTGACATTGTATTTGTGGCAAGGCCACCTTCATAATTTTCATACATGTCGCTCTTGATTCATTGCATATCCCTATACACCGCCGGAGGCATTCATACAGAGTTATATCTTGTTCTAGCTTTGAGTTGTAATTCTTGAGTTGTAAATCCATAAAAGTGTGATGATCTTCATTATTAGAGCATTGTCCTAGTGAGGAAAGGATGATGACGACTATGATTCCCCCACAAGTCGGGATGAGACTTCAGACTTTACAAAAAGAAAAAAAAAGATGAAAAAAAGAGAAAGGCCAAAAAAAAGAAAGGCCAAAGAAAAAAAATAAACAAAAATAAAATGAGAGAAAAAGAGAGAAGGGACAATGCTACTATCTCTTTTTCCACACTTGTGCTTCAAAGTAGCACCATGATCTTCATGTTTGAGAGTCTCATATGTTGTCACTTTCATATACTAGTGGGAATTTTTCATTATAGAACTTGGTTTGTATATTCCAATGATGGGCTTCCTCAAAATGCCCTAGGTCTTCGTGAGCAAGCGAGTTGGATGCACACCCACTCAGTTTCTTTTGTTGAGCTTTCATATATTTATAGCTCTGGTGCATCCGTTGCATGGCAATCCCTACTCACTCACATTGATATCTGTTAATGGGCATCTCCATAGCCCGTTGATACGCCTAGTTGATGTGAGACTATCTTCTCCTTTTTTGTCTTCTCCACAGCCACCATTCTACTCCACATATAGTGCTATGTCCATGGCTCATGCTCATGTATTGCGTGAAAGTTGAAAGAGTTTGAGATTATTAAAGTATGAAACAATTGCTTGGCTTGTCATCGGGGTTGTGCATGATTAAATACTTTGTGTGATGAAGATAGAGCAACAGTCAGACTATATGATTTTGTAGGGATAACTTTCTTTGGCCATGTTACTTTGAGAAGACATGATTACTTTGATTAGTATGCTTGATGTATCACCATTTTCATGTTAATATGAACTTTTATTTTGTATCATTTGGATCTGAACATTCGTGCCACAATAAAGAAAATTACATTGAGAATTATGCTAGGTAGCATTCCACATTAAAAATTTCTTTTTTATCATTTACCTACTCGGGGACGAGTAGGAATTAAGCTTGGGGATGCTTGATACGTTTCCAATGTATCTATAATTTTTGATTGTTCCATGCTATTATATTACCCCTTTTGGATGTTTATGGGCTTTATTTTACACATTTATATCTTTTTTGGGACTAACCTACTAACCGGAGGCCCAGCCCGTATTGCTGTTTTTTTGCCTATTTCAGTATTTCGAAGAAAAGGAATATCAAACGGAGTCCAAACAGAATGAAACCTTCGGGAGCGTGATTTTTGGAATGAACGTGATCCAGAGGACTTGGAGTGCAAGTCAAGAAGCAGCCGAGGCGGCCACGAGAGGGTAGCCCCCCCTATAGGGCGCGCCCCCTGTCTCGTGGGCCCCTCAGACAGCCACCGACGTACTTCTTCCTCCTATATAAGCCTATGTACCCCGAAAACATCCAGGGAGCCAAAGAAACACAATTTCCTCCGCCATAACCTTCTATATCCGCGAGATCCCATCTTGGAGCCTTCGCCAGCGCTTCGCCGGAGGGGGAATCGACCACGGAAGGCTTCTGCATCAACATTATTGCCCCTCCGATTAGTTGTGAGTAGTTTACCACAGACCTTCGGGTCCATAGTTATTAGCTAGATGGTTTCTTCTCTCTTTTTGGATCTCAATACAATGCTCTCCCCCTCTCTTGTGGAGATCTATTCTATGTAAACTCTTTTTGAGGTGTGTTTCTCGAGATCCGATGAATTTTGGGTTTATGATGAAGTTTATCTATGAGAAATATTTGAATCTCCTCTGAATTCTTTTATGTATGATTGAGTTATCTTTGCAAGTCTCTTCAAATTATCAGTTTGGTTTGGCCTACTAGATTGATCTTTCTTGCCATGGGAGAAGTGCTTAGCTTTGGATTCAATCTTGCGGTGTCCTTACCTAGTGACAGAAAGGGTTGCAAGGCACATATTGTATTGTTTCCATCGAGGATAAAAAGATGGGGTTTATATCATATTTCATGAGTTTATCCCTCTACATCATGTCATCTTTCTTAAGGCGTTACTCTGTTCTTATGAACTTAATACTCTAGATGCAGGCAGGAGTCGGTCGATGTGTGGATTAATGGTAGTAGATGCAGGCAGGAGTCGGTCTACTTGTTGCGGATGTGATGCCTATATACATGATCATGCCTAGATAATCTCATAATTATTCGCTTTTCTATCAATTGCTCGACAGTAATTTGTTGACCCACCGTAATACTTATGCTATCTTGAGAGAAGCCACTAGTGAAACCTATCGCCCTCGGGTCTATCTCGTATCGTATTTGCTTCCAATCTACTTTTATTTGCATCTTTACTTTTTGCATCTATATTATAAAATACCAAAAATATATTTATCTTTCCAATCTACTTTTATTTCCAATCTACTTTTATCATACTATCTCTATTAGATCTCACTTTCGCAAGTGGCCGTGAAGGGATTGAAAACCCCTTTATTGCGTTGGTTGCGAGTTCTTTGTTTGTTTGTGTAGGTGTGTGGGACTTTTGAGGAGCCTCCTACTGGATTGATACCTTGGTTCTCAAAACTGAGGGAAATACTTACACTACTATTGCTGCATCACCCTTTCCTCTTCAAGGAACACCAACGCAAGCTCAAGACGTAGCAGCCATCATCACCGAAGGCCATGGGGAAGGATCCTGGAGGGGCCATCATCGCCATGACGGCCAAGGACTAGAGGCGGAACCTCTCCCCATCCAGGGGGAGGCCATGGAGGATGAAGCACAAGGGGGAGAACCTCTCCTCCTCTCTCTCGGTGGTGCCTAAGTGCCATCGGGAGGGGAATCATCGCCGCGGTGATCGTCTTCATCAATATCATCATCACCATCCTCATCTCTTTTACGGGGTCCAATCTCCCGCCCCCCCTGCTATAATCCCTACTTGAAGATGGTGCTTTATGCCACATATTATGATCCAATGATGTGTTGCCATCCTATGATGTTTTCAGTAGATATCTTTTGTCTTTGGGTTGATTGATGATCTAGATTGGTATGAGTTGTATGTTTTATTTTGGTGCTATCCTGTTCCCTCCGTGTCGCGCAAGCGTGAGGGATTCCCGCTGTAGGGTGGTTCAATACATTCATGATTCACTTATAGTGGGTTGCTTGAGTGACAGAAGCATAAATCCGAGTAAGGGGGTTGTTGCATATGGGATAAAGGTAACTTGATGCTTTAATGCTATGGTTGGGTTTTACCTTAATGATCTTTAGTAGTTGCGGATGCTTTCTAGAGTTCCAATCATAAGTGCATATGATCCAAGAATAGAATGTATGTTAGCTTATGCCTCTCCCTCATATGAAGTTGCAATAGTGATTACCGGTCTTGTTAATAATTGCCTAGGATAATTCCACACACCGACTCATCATTATTCCACACTTGCTATTTATAATATTTAGTAATATATTGTAATGTTATGATAACAACACCTAATTTTATATTTTAGCTCTCCGATATCATGCAAAGTTATCCTCTTCATACCCACAACGTAGTTTTATTTCTCGTTTCTAGTTGGAAGCAAACGTTCGTACATAGAGTCGTATCAGTGGCAGATAGGACTTGCGAGAATATTGAATCCACCTTTGGGAATTGCTACGATGATTCCTTGCACTTGGGGATTATCAAGCTCTTTTCTGGCGCCGTTGCCGGGGAGCAATAGCGTGAGGTTGATATTCTCGTCTGTGCTTGTTTGCTTTCTTCACTAAGTAGTTTTTGTTTTCCTTTTTTTCTTAGTTGTGCGTGAAACATACAAAAAAATTAAAAAAAATGAAAATACAAAAAGATTCACTTGCCTCATATGCCTACAAGTTTTTTCAAAAAGAGAAGTGATTGGACAGATATGCATTAGAGAAGTGAGGGTCGACCTTGAACACTTGTGTTCATGGTCATGGAAACAATGTAAGAATTTTCATGGAAATTTCTCTGAAAATAATTATCCCCTTGCATATATCCATTGTATTATAAAAATAATGTGCCAAGCTTTGATTTTAGGATGATTGGATTGCTTGTTTACTATGTGCAGTACAAAAACAGAAACTTTGGCTGTAGCGCGTTACTACAGACTGTCCTGTTTTTGAAAGATTCTGTTTTGCACATTACTTCTGTAAATGTTGTTAAATTTTTTGCACATTACTTCTGTAAATGTTTTTAAATTTTCATATTTTTTAGAATTTTTTGGACTTACAGAAGTTTAATAAATTTCTAGATTACTACAGATTGTCCTGTTTTTGACTGATTCTGTTTTCTACGTGTTGTTCGCTTATTTTGATGAATCCATGGGTAGTTATCAGGGGGTATGAACCATGGTGAAGTTGGAATACAGTAGATAAAGTGCTAATATGAAATTGGAATGAGTTTACAACAGTACCTAAAGGTAGTGATTTGGTTTATTATACTAACGGATCTCACAAAGTTTTTGTTAAGTTTTGTGTGAATGAAGTGTTCGAAGAACGAGCAGTTACCTATGTGAGAAGAATAAAGAGAGGAAAGAGTTCAAGATTGGGGATGGCCAAGGCACCCAAGTAAATACTCCAAGGATACTCAAGCATCTAAGCTTGGGGATGCCCCGGTTGGCATCCCATCTTTCTTCTTCAACAATTATCGGTATACCTCGGTTTTTGTTTTGTTCACATGATTTGTGTCCTTTGTGTTTTTCTTTTTCCTTAAGAACCATGCTAGTATGAGATAGCCCTTCCTTTATTTATAGGATGCTTCATGTGCCTCACTTATATCTTTTGACTATTGTTTTATAGAATGCTTCGTGTGCTTCACTTATATATTTTGAGCTTGGATATTGGTTAGTCTATAGTAATTGTAGAATGCTCCATGAACTTCACTTATATCTTTTGGAGTATGAATAAGACTATCATCGAAAAGTGGGTTTGGAAGAGTGTCAACTTTAGGAAGTAACGATCCCACTATTTTGGAGGGTGTTGAATCTTAGTTTGCTATTTATGTAAGTGGATTTGGTGAGGTCTTGACTTTAGTTAGTAATGATTCCACTATTTCAGAAGAGGTTCCAATTGATTATAAGAACATAGTTGCTATCTATGATGATTATTGTGATGACATGTATGCTATAAAGAATAATTTTAACCATGAAATTTGTCATCATGATTTTAATTTTCAATTGGATTATGCCTCACATGACAGTTATTTCGTTGAGTTTGCTCCCACTATTCCGAATGAGAAGAATTTTTGCTTATGTGGATAGTAGTAAAATTCCTATGCTTGTAGATCATGAATGTCGGTGTACAGAAGTAGGGGTTCTACTTTGTACTCCTTTACCTATGCACGGGCAGTAAGAGCCACACCCATGGCCACACTAAGCAGGGCAGGTGAGGGAAACCGAAGCCACAAGACGATCAAAGCAATGCCAAGCTAGAGACATGAAGAGTAAGAGGGCGAGGTGGACTCCCCCAGCAAGACCCTTGTCGGGGCAGCCTCCACGCCCCTGGGAAAGGCCTTGCCGGGGCAACTTGCCCAACACCAGCGGAGCGTGCCACCCTGGAGCCCGAGATTTCGAACATCATCAACCACATTGGAACCAAGGCTCGGGAGGCACCTCCATGGTGGCATGCAGATCTTTGTGAAGATCATTAACACACAGAATCAGATGAAGACCAGAAGATGAGACCTCTGGCAATTTCCTTGCCGCGTACGACCGCAGTGCCACGGCAAGACCCTTGCCGAGGCCCCGGCAATACCCTTGCCGAAGGCATGAACGGGGCCGTGGCCAGGCCCGAGCGCACCAAGATCCCACCGCCATTCCCATGCAACAGCTAGCCCAGCCAGCCAGGCGTGCACCTGCGTGGCGACGTGCGGTCCCGAAGCCAACTCAGCAAGCACCTGCGTGGTGGCATGCAAATCTTCGTAAAGACGTCGCCACCACGCCAGCTCAGCATCCTGCTAGCCTACATGGCGCTTCCAACCTCGCTGGCCTGGACGCGTGTCGAAGATGGGCGAGGCGGCAATAAAGCAAGGGGACAGCTCAGGTGTGCATTTAATGTGTCTTGTCCCGTAACGACAAGCAATAAGCATAGCCACCGTACCCTTTCCACCTCCTGTGTGCCACTGTGGCACCTCCTTTGACTATAAAAGGAGGCCCGAGGCGTACTAGAGAGGGATTCGGCTCTTTGAGCAAGTGATGCACCATAGCTAGCTCAAGAACATTGTTATACACACCAAAGCAGGACTAGGGTGTTACGCAATCCCCGTGGCCCGAACCTAGGTAAATGACCTTTCTGCTGGCTCTTAGACCTGCTCTTCTCACAACCCCGCGCCCGCCGACCATAGTAGGCATTCCGTTGGTCCCATAGGTGTCGTTCCCACCGACATCTTTGGCGCGCCAGGTAGGGGGCGCAGTCAAGAGAATCTGGTCTAGCAGCCAGTTTAGCAGCTCTTCGTCGCCATGGCTCCCAAGAGGAAGATGATGACGGCGAGCCAGACTGCCCATACTGGTGTGGGCGAGTAGCGGGCCAGTCGTGGACAGAACCTGAGGCGCGACCCGAGAACACCCACATCGCCTAGGCAGTCCAGACTTGGAGAGCGGCGTCGTTCGTGCCCAAGACGATGAACCGCACGCCGCAAATTCCAGAAACGGAGTTGGCCCCCCCGCAGGCGGCGCGGGGCCCTCCAGGGGTGGCGCCATGCAACCCACCGGCGGCGCGGTGACCTCCAACACACCTGCACAGGTGCCCACGATGCGCTCTTCCCAAGTCATGCGCCACGAGCAGCGCCACCACGCTGGTGACCCCGGGCGCCGACCTGGGAAGAGTCCAGTGCACACTTCGCAGCAGGAAGGAGGTCAGCATGCACGCCGAAGTGCTGGCGAAAATGACGTACCACCGTAGGGCCGTGGTAGAGCTCCTTCTAACGTGGTTAGAAGTCGAAGCGCGTCACGGTCCACGTAACTTTCGCCACCGCCTACGCCAGCAGAAGCTTTGGCGCGCGCGCAGCTGCTCCTTGACTTTCCTCCTGCTGCGGAGAAGCTTGACGAGTGGAGAGCCACCGTCCGGAGCCTCGTCGTTATCGCCAACAAAGATGAGCCACGACCCACGGGGCCCGTAGGCCAACGCTCCGTCGAGCCACCGCATGCTAGTGGAGGCAGGGCCAGAGCTGATGCGTCCACGGTGCACTCTCCTCCCCCACGCCAGTTACCGCGGGTGTCGACCCGTCGTGACGACGCATGTGATAACATTTCCATAGCATCGTCCGATCCACGGACCCACCGCGATCAGCGCCAAGTCCTTCGGGAGCGAGCCCTTGAAGACGCTTGAACCACCATTGAGCACTGGCATGATGCGCGCCACCAGTCAGATAGGCGGGCAGGGCCCACTATGGACCACCCAGCACCGGGAGGCTACGGTGGCCTACCTTACGAGGTGGGTTGCCCAGCCTTTACCCGTGAGCTGCGGCAGTTCCAGTGGCCCTCCCACTGCACATTCAAGCCCGACGTTGGCGAGAAGTACAATGGCAAGACTCACCCGTTAGAGTTCCTCAGCATCTACACCATTGCGATGCAAACTGCCAGAGCACATGACGACAAGGTGCTTGCCAATTACTTCCCATTGGCACTTAAACCCAATGTCATGTCATGGTTGATGCACTTGCCAGCGGATTCCATTTCCTCCTGGTCGGATCTGTGTCATGAGTTTGTTGGCGCCTTCACTAGAGGTCATCAAGATCATGGCCAGGCGAGCGATCTGCATATCATCCCCCAGAAGGAGTGGGAAAACCTGCGCAAGTACATCCAGAGGTTCAGCCGAGTGCAGTACAACATCCCAGACGTTCACCCCGCCGCCGTGATCAGCGCATTCCATCAGAATGTTCCCAACCACAAGATGCGTGAAGAGCTGGCGATGAAAAGTCAAAGATGTGGCCGAACTTTATGTTCTGGCCGATAGGTGCGCTTGGGCTGAAGAGGGGAGGAAGTACCCCGGCGAGGACGCCGGTGTGGAAACTGGCTCCACGGACGATGACACCGCCGCCCCGACGAAGAAGGGCTAGCGCCATAAGAGAAAGCCCAAAGGCAAGGTTGTGCTTGCCGTCGAGGGATCCGACGACACCGGCACTGCAAAGAAGGCCAAGGCAAGCCATCCTGGCAAGGAGGTTGCCGGGTGTGCCGCTTGCCGGGCCTTGGCAGCTGCCGACAAGCCAGGGGGCTCTGACAAGCAGTATTGCAAGATCCACCGCACCAAAAGGCCATGTCCTCCAGAACTGCCGACAAGTTGAGCTGCTCGCTGAGAAGCAGAAACCTGAATATGAGAGGTGGGACAACGAGAAGGGTCAAGACGGTGCCGAAGGGTCCGGCAAGAAGCGTGGCAGCCATGGAAGTCGCCGCGGCAAGGATAACCAGCAAGAGAGGCCCGCCTGGGGCCGCGACAAGAAGCAGGAAGATGGTGATCATGACGAGGACGATGAGTCCGGTGAGCACGAGTTCCAGAAAGCTACAGAGGCCATGTACGTAGATGGTGGCGCCTCGCTGCACACCTCTCATCGCTAGCTCAAGCAGTGGGCGCGTGAGATCACAGCGGTGGAGCCATCACTCGATGCGCCGAAGCCACTGAAGTGGTCCAGCATGCCTATCATCTTTGACACCGAGGACCACCCTGATCGCAACGATCCGCAACCTCAAGGTGACGAAGATGCTAGTTGACGGCGGGGCCGTTCTGAACTTGATCTCGCCTATTGTGGTCAAAAGGCTGCAGATTCCTGATGGAGACCTCGAGGAGACGGGCATGTTTCAATGGGTCAACCCGGGAAGGAGTCAACTGAAGGGCAAGGTCACACTGCCCGTGACGTTTGGAGGCGAATTCAACTACAGGACGGAGATGATTGTCTTCGATGTGGCCGAGATCCCCTTGCCCTAAAATGGGATCCTCGGCCGCTCGGCACTCGCCAAGTTTATGGTGACGTCACACTATGCCTACAACACGCTGAAGATGCCCGGGCCGATGAACATCATCACCGTCCCCTCTGACAAGAAGGATGCGCTGATCTGTGCTAACCAACTCTACCGAGAAGCAGTTGCAGCCACTGCCACCAAGGAACTTGCTCCTAACGCTGAAGCCCCGGGAGGGAAGAAGACCGGCGAGACCTCTCGCACCCACTCCAGCAAGCGCAACTCTTTGGGGTGCCGCGCCCCCATCGAGGACGTGCCAGAGAGCTACACCGGCAAGAGCAAGAAATCCAGAGCTGCACCACCAGAGACCAAGAAGGTGTCCATCAGGGAGGACGGCATGGGAAGAGCTTTCACCATAAGCTCCACCCTCGATAGCAAATTGGAAGGCAAGCTCGTCACTTTCCTGTGGGCGAATGTCAATGTGTTTGCATGGCAAGAATCCGACATCCGCGGCGTTCCCATGGAGGTGATTGAGCACCATCTTGTTGTCTGTCCACATGCGCGGCGTGTCAAGCAGAAGGTTAGGAAGCAAGCTCTGGAATGGTAGGAGTTCATCACAGAAGAGATCAAAAAGCTAGAAGCGGCAGGCTTGGTGAGAGGAGTGCTCCATCCGACGTGGTTGGCCAAACCAGTGGTGGTGCGCAAGGCAAATGGGAAGTGGAGGCTGTGTATTGATTACACAGATATCAATAAAGCTTGTCCAAAAGACACTTTCCCGCTGCTTCGCATTGACAAGATTGTTGACACCACGGTTGGGTGTGACCTGCTATCATTCCTCGATGCCTACTTAGGATATCAACAGATTTTCATGACGAGAGAAGGTGAAGAGAAGACAGCATTCATCACCCCATGTGGTACGTATTGCTTTTTACGGATGCCTTTCGGGATGAAGAGTGCTGGCTCGACCTTTGCGAGAGCTATCCAAATTGTTTTTGAGCCCCAGCTACATAGAAATATGGAAGCCTATATGGATGACATAGTGGTCAAAACCAAGGACAAGGTGACACTTGTGCAAGATTTGGAAGAAACATTTGCAAATTTGCGCAAGATCAACCTCAATATGAACCCAGAGAAGTGTGTCTTGGGTGTTCCGTCTGGCAAGCTTCTCGGGTTCTTTGTGTCACAGCGTGGGATCGAGGAAAACCAAGACAAGATCAAGGCCATTGAGCAGATTGAGGCACCTAAGAGGATTAAGGATGTGCGTCAGCTCACTAGCTGCGTTGCCACCATGAGCAGATTCATTTCCAAATCTGCTGAGCGTGCCCTTCCCTTTTTCAAAATCTTGAAAAAGGCGGGACCAATGGAGTGCACCCAGAGGCCAAAGCAACATTGCAGGATTTGAAGAGATACCTCTCCTCCCAGCCGATACTAGTTGCGCCTAAACCGCAAGAGCTGCTGCTGCTATATCTAGCGGCAACGGCGGATGGCGAGCCAGAGCTCCCCCCGCAGGGCCTGGTCCCGGCAAGGCGAGGCCCCCGGTAGGGGCTGGCGCCAGCAAGATAGGGCCTAACCAACTAGGTGAAGTGGTGCAGAAGAAGAAGATGATGCAGCACCCGATTTACTTTGTCAGCTCCCTCTTGCAGGGGGCTAGGTCAAGTTACTCTTGTGTGCAGAAATTGATCTTCGGCCTTCTCATGGCCTCGAAGAAGCTGCGTCATTACTTCCACACGCACGAGATCACCGTCGTCACCCGCCTCCCATTGCAATGGATACTGCATAACCCAGACGCAATGGGGAGGATTGTGGAATGGGCATTGGAGCTCTCAAGCTTTTGTTTGAAGTTTGAAAGCACCTCGATGATCCAGAGCAAAGTATTGGCGGAGTTCATTGCAGAATGGACCTTGACGCCCGACGAAGAGACCCAGGAGACCACTCTCCCCGGTAAGGAAACTAGTCGCAATTGGATTATGTACTTTGACGGGGCTTTTTCGCTACAAGGCGCCGGTGCTGGTGTGCTGCTCGTCGCACCCACTGGAGAGCACCTCAAGTACATGATCTAGATGCACTTTCCCAGGGAGATGTCGACGAACAATACTGCTGAATACAAGTGATTGCTTGCCGGTCTCAGGATCGTTGCAGACCTCGAGGTCAAGAAACTCATCGTCAGTGGTGATTCACAGCATGTCGTCAGGCAGGTCAACAAGGATTATCAAAGCCCATCGATGGAAGCCTATGTGGATGAGGTGAGAACGCTGGAGGAGCGCTTTGACGGTATACAGGCGGAGCATGTCCCCCGAGTGGAGAACGACATCGCCGACTACCTGACTCTGCCCTCAAAAGACCTGTGGAACCACGTACTTTTGTGCTTTGGTTAACTTAGCCATGTGCTGAACCATCAACAGAGAAAAACAAGCAGAGGAAATCAGGCCTCGACAAGTACTTTCCCATCGAGCTCCCTGAAGCCGCTGGCAAAGATGTTGTCGTGGACACTGAGCCTGCCGTGGGGCAACTAACTCCAGCAGGGCGTCAAGCCCTGGCCGTAGAGGCAGTCGCCCCCATGGCAGAGGAGATGCCTTTAGTCCTTGCCGTCGAGCCCCAAGCTCCGGCATGGGCGCAACATACCATTCGATTCCTTCAAACAGGGGAGCTTCCCAAGGAGCAGGAAGAAGCGGAGAAAGTAGCCCGTCGGTCTGCTTTGTATCTGTAACATCCCAAATTTTCAATTTGGAATGTTATACACTAGATCATCATTGCATATCATATTTTATTGTTGTTGGTTTGATCCTAGAAATTTCTACGCAACTCAAGGGCCCTCAGAGAGAGTTGGGGATTTAGTTATTTTCATATTTGAGTTTTCTCAAATTTTGAAAATAGGATCATTTGATTTTATTTATTTTATCTTCAATTATTTCAATTATAAAAATATGAGAGAGGGAATAAAATGACTTTCCCAAAATAAAGAAATATTGAGGATTTAATAAAAAAACAAATAAGATTTTATTTTGGAGTTTTTCGCTACTTTATTTGAATTTAGGAAAATTGCACGTTTTTCAAAACTGCATTTTAGGGCCAAGAAAATGTTCATCTCGTTCTAAATATTTTATTTAGACGAGGAACATTTGTTTTGGCATTTTTAGATTTTTATTTATTTTTCTAGGATTTGTTTTCTGTTTGGCGGAATTGTGAAAAAAAAATCGCGCGTGCCCCACCGGGCCGAGGCCCAGCCGAGCTGGCCTGTCTTCCCCGTGCCGCCGTCTCCCGCCAGGAGACCGCGCCGCCGCCGCTGACCCGGACAGGAGTCCGAGCCGGACTCCTCCTCCGCCGCCTTGCCTCCTCCCCCAAGCCACCACCCCCTTCTTTAAATAGCCGCCGCCGCCCTCCTCACCCCGACCCGCCCCGCATCCCGATCCGCCGAGCCGCCGCCGCCGCCTTCGCGCCGCCGCCGCTGCCCCTCGCTGCCACCCACGCCACCCACCGCCGCCGCCCGGAGTCCCGCAGGCCCCAGACCCCGCCGGACTTCACCGGAGCCCGACGAGGTAGCCACCCGCCATCGCCCCGGTTTTCTAAGAAAAATTGATCCGTTTTTTTAGAAAACCCTAGGTTTTATTTTTTTATATCGGTTTATTTTTTTCGGTTTATTTATTTAGCGAGCGTTCGCTTGTTCGTTCGTTTTAACAGACGAGTTCACCGTTTAGTTTCAGTTAACGAACGTCTGTTCGTTAAACAGTTCATCAGTTTTTCTTTTTCTCGGATTTTCCGTCATTATTTCTGATCACGATTTCTGATCCGATTTTCGTTCTAGTATAACTTTTCGCTCGTTTATCGGAATCAGGCGATTCAAGCGCCTAGAGTTTCGTCTCGAAACCCTCTTTCCGTTTAACCAACTCAAACAAGTTTTTGCTTCTGTAAAATTTGACTTAGGTCCAGATTAGTAAACGAAGCTTGTTTCTTTCGCCGTTTGCGTTTCGTTGCTTCGTTCGATTTGATTCTTTTTGCAAACCGGAGTTCTTAAGTTGAACTTTCTGGTTAGTTCTCCTATTTGAGTTTTACATGTGCATTAGATGAGTGCTTATTGTATGCTTGTTTGTTTGCGATAGAGTACCCGGAGTGCGCCGCTTGGTACTTCGAATCTCTAGGTTTTACGGATCATCAGCAAGGCAAGTAACACTTTGATCACACCTCTTTACTACCCATTTTTATTGCATTAGATCAATCCCAAACAAATGCATGATTAGGATATGATTAATATGTGGGTTTTGGGTAGTAGATGAGGTAGTACCTATTACCTGTTTTATTATCAAACCACTGGGAGTTACTTCTACATTTCCTTACTATGCCATGCTATGCTAGTAAACGTGGATTGGGTGAGTGTATCCATGACATATGTGAGATTGTTAAATTAATGGTTTATTTAAGGTGGCAACTTTAATACACATCTGGGTGGATTGAGGCACCTGGGTATTCCAGCGATTGCCTGTTTTTCTTTATGGACCGCCACCCAAGCTCAAAAGGATCATGAGATTTTTCATGCTAGAAACTTCCGTGTGCAGCCACAAGCTACTATGGTCTCTAGCATAGTTGATTAAGTCGTGTGAACTCTTACAGTGGTAGACTAGCAGATGTAGGGGATGTACGTTGGTACTGTCTACCCGATCGTAAGGTGCAAATGATTCTGAAAGACTATGTCTCGGTCATCTGTTTCTCAAACACCATGTAGTGCAATAATTCCAATGGAGGAGATCGAGTCTTGTGGGTAAAAGTGCGCAAACCTCTGCAGAGTGTATAAACTAATCATGGTTAGCCGTGTCCCCGGTTAAGGACGTTTTGACTATCTAGTACTTGGATTATCATGTGCATCTCATCATGTTACTTTAATTTAATTTGTTGGGTTTAATGATGATGCTTAATTGGGATTAAGAGGATGTCTATCTTCTCAATATTTAACAACCACCATGATAGTAAAATAAAATTTATTCCTTTGCAGTAGGGAAAAATTGGCTTTATGCAAAACAGTAACCATAGAGCTTTCCACCAGCCATATATGCATGTAGTATAGCATATTTCTGTTCATTACTCTCTATGTGTTATATTGCCAGCATATTCCATGTGCTGACCCATTTTCGGGCTGCAACGTTCATGTTGCAGACTTTTCAGACGACGAGTAAGGTGCCTTAGGTCGTGGTTCTATACTCAGTGATGCCGTTGGAGTTGATGGACTCACTTATCTTCCAAGCCTTTCGTTGTTATCATTATTAGATGGCCTTAAGCCATATTTATTGTAATAAGTTCTCTTTTGAGACATTCGATGTAATAAGTGTGTGATTGCTACTCTGTTATAAATCCTTCGAGTACTGTGTGTGTCAGCATTACTGATCCAGGGATGACACTGATGCACAGAGACTTGACCGTCTGAGGTCTGGTCGCTACAGTATCAGTTTGTTGACAACGTTCTATACAAAAAAGATCAAACGGAGTGAAATTGAAGTGCATTCTCCGGGAGGAAGGACTGGAGCTATTGGCAGAAATACATGGAGGCACGTGTGGCTCCCACACAGGGTCGAGGGCCCTTGCTGGCAAGGCTTTCCAGCAAGGTTTCTTCTGGACCACTGCCATCCAGGATGTAACGACACTAGTAACCACATGTGAAGAGTGTCAATTCCATTCAAAGAAGCTTCATCAGCCAGCTCAAACACTTCAAACAATTCATCTCTCCTGGCCATTCTCGGTCTGGGGGATCGACATACTGGGCCCCTTTCCCCGCGCCGTCGGGGGCTTTGAGTACTTGTACGTTGCAATCAACAAGTTCAAAAAGTGGCCAGAGGTGGAAGCAGTGAGGAAGGTGACAGCGCAGTTAGCCGTGAAATTCTTCAAGGTGCTAGTTTGCCGCTTTGGTGTGCCAAACAGAGTCATCACCGACAACAGCACACAATTCACAAGCCACACCTTCATGCAATACATTGAGGACCTCGGCAGCAACGTCTGTTTTGCTTCCATGGCAAACCCACGGAGCAACGACCAAGCGGAGAGGGCAAATGCTGAAGTACTGCGAGGCCTGAGGACAAAGACTTTTGACAGGCTGCGCAAAAGAGGAAGGCGCTGGATTGATGAGTTGCCGGTGGTTCTTTGGTCGATTAGAACGACGCCAAATCGAGCCACCGGCTAGACGCCCTTTGCCCTGGTATACGGGGCAGAAGCAGTTCTCCCCACAGAACTCATATACGGGTCACCTCGAGTGCTCGCTTATGATGAGCTTGAGCAAGAGCGATTGCGGCAAGATGACACGACGCTCCTCGAGGAAGATCGTCTTCGAGCGGCTGTGAGAGCAGCATGCTACCAGCAAGCCTTGCGCCGCTACCATAGCCGCAGGGTTTATGCCCGAAGCTTTGAGGAAGGCGACCTTCTTCTTCGGGGAGTTCAAATGGCCAATAATTCCAACAAGTTGACGCCGAAGTGGGAAGGCCCTTATCGGGTAATGCGAGTCACTGGGCCCGGTGCAGTCCACCTGGAGACCGAAGATGCCATTCCAGTGAGCAACTCCTGGAACATCGAGCATCTTCGCAAGTTTTACCCATAAGGCGTGGTTGCCGGGGCCCCCAGCAAGCCACCCTTTTGTACAAGCCTTGCCGGCAAGGCATGTAACCCTTTGTAAAAAGCCAGGCATAGACCCTAAGCATAAATAAACGAAGCGCTGGCGCCCTAAGTTATAGCATGCATGCTAGGTTGAGCCTATCCCTCGGTTAGGGTTGATAGTGCTTAGCGGCGATTAACCCCTAGCATAGAGGTCGAGTCTGTGTCTCTCTGTTCCTTTCCGTCCTCTTAGGTTCGCAGTGTACATGAACGTTTCTGCTGAGCTATATGGAAGAAAGAGAACGAGCCGGCGTTCTGGCCCTGGCAAGCCAAGGTTGCCGGGGGCTAAAGACACAAGGGTCCACCCAGGGCAAGCTAAGGTTGTCGGGGGCTGCAGATTCAGATAAGTCCCTTATCACATGTTATGCATTTACGTGTAGAATTGCGACGCGTGAAACCTCGCTTTGTTCCTAAGTTACCGTGCTCCCCTTTTCCCGCACCCAAGAAAATATTCCCTTGGGTCGGAATATGGTTGTAGCCGCGGTGACAAGGAGACAAGCGTAGGGCCTAACCCTACTTCACCCCTGTCTCCGCCGAAAAGCGTGAGTGTGGTCCAATGAGGTAAGGGAGCGTCAAGGCCTATTGCCGTGCGACAATATTTATATTAAAAATAACAAGGATTCGTTCCTTGGTATGGGCTTCACTCACACACAAGGAACCCGACAAGCACACTTTTTCATTAATACGTCCCACATAGGTACAGTTTGTACGGAATGTAAACATGAGCAAGGGGATTACAAGTTTTAAATTTAACTAAGGCCCGTGGGCTTACAAACTAAAAAAAGATAAGGTGCACGTAATCCCTCTCTTGTCCCTCTCCTCAGAAAACGGAACAAGAAGGCAAAAGTTGCAAAAGGAGAGCCTAGCCGAGGTACGAGCAGCAGAAGGCGCCAAGAGAACATATCGGCGGCCACCTGGGGGAGGGCTAGTGATGATGGTGCCGGGAGAAGAGCTGGAAGATGAGGCAGCGGTGCGCCAATACGCTACGAAGGCGTCGGTGCCATCGTACTCCGACTTGACAGCCCGCCACCCGACTTCTTTGCCTTCTCCCGCCTTCCCACACCAGCCGCCCAAGGAGGCGACCCCGAGAAGTTCAAGGAGCCGGCCCCACCGGGAGAAGGGGCCCGGTGCAGATGCTGCTGCTGCCGGCACCGCCCGGGGATGGCGGGTCCGACTCCTAGTCGGACCCGTCATCCTCCCGCCTGCTACCCTCGTCGTCGGTGTCGCTGTCCTCCTCGTCACTCTTGCTCGAGGAAGAGTCTCCGTCATCAGAGGAGCTCTCCACGCAGCACTTTAGGCGAGTCCCGAAGTCTCCAAAGACCTTGACGGAGAGCAGGCCATTCTCCATTAGTTTGAAATAGAGAACGAGCCCCGTCGTCAGGCTGTGGATATGAGCGAAAGTCTTCCAGCCACAACGGAGGTACATGACATGAGGGGCTGGGAAATCAACATCAACCCATGTGTCGCTATTCCCGCAGCCTCTCATATGCAGTCTCAGAGCCTGTGGCGGGTCGAGCTCCATCTCCCGAGCAAATGAAGTAGGGATACGGAGACGACGACGCACCGGCCGGCGCAACCTAATGAATAATTCACGAGGCTGGTCCCCAACGTGGCCCTCCATTGGGGGAGGGACCGCCGGGGGAGGCGAGGCGGATGCGCCGCCCCGTCCTCCTCTTCCCCGAGCGCCACGGCGACCTCGGCAGCACCCCCTCCCCCTTCCCCTCGTGTCCGGCTCCATCGCCACTAAGTCTTGGGGAGGAGGGACGCGTTGTCGAGCGGAGACCCTCGCCGCCACCGTCAAAGCATCAGCGCGCCCTCTCGCCATAGCAGGAGGAAGAAAGAAGCCAAGCTGAGAGGACGCAGATGGTGAAAGATTGAGAGGTGCCGTCCCCCCCCCTCCCCTCCTTATAAAGGGGCGGGCTCGGGGCTCGGCCGCCTCCCTCAACCAACCCAGCTCATTAAGGTGGCAGCGTGTGAGGCCGTCGACCGCCCTCCTCGCCCAATTAAAGGCGCATGTGTATCGGCCCACGCGCGCATCTTCCCGTATTCCACACACCTGCCCCCGCCCCGCGCCGTGCATGCGGCGTACGTGGCGCAAGGGGCGGGCGTAGTGGGAAACGTGGCCAACGGTTCCGAAGCGAAGGAAGTAAATGAGCAGCGGCCCTGCAGTCCTAAAGGGACATGCAAGCCGCCTCTTTACTATTCACCGCAATATGACGCAAGCATGCTTCGGTCACGCCGCGCACGATCCCCACGTCATGCATTCAACGCAAGTCATGGGGAAGCGTAGCGGACGAAAGAGTTACCGAGGTAAAAATCGGCCTCGCCTGCCCGTGCACCGTTCTGGGACTAGACCAACAACGCGTCGCGCTTATGAGTAGCCCTGGCCCGAGGTCTCTTGTCGGTGTATAGAAGTATGGGTTCTACTTTGTACCCCTTTACCTGTGCACGGGCAGTCAGAGCCATGCCCACGGCCACACTGAGCAGGGCAGGTAAGGGAAGCCGAAGCCACGAGACGATCAAAGCAACGCCAAGCCAGAGACACGAAGAGCAAGAGGGCAAGGTGGACTCCCCTGACAAGACCCTTGCCGGGGCAGCATCCACGGCCCCGGCAAAGGCCTTGCCGGGGCAACTTGTCCAACACCAGCGGAGCGTGGCACCCTTGAGCCCGAGATTTTGAACATCATCAACCACACTGGAACCAAGGCTCGGGAGGCACCTGCATGGTGGCATGTAGATCTTTGTGAAGATCATTAACACAAAGAATCAGATGAAGACCAGAAGACGAGACCTCCGGCAACTTCCTTGCCAGGAACGACCGTAGTGCCCTGGAAAGACCCTTGCCGAGGCCCCGGCAAGACCCTTGCTGAAGGCATCAATGGGGCCGCGGCCAGGCCCGCGCGCACCAAGACCCCACCGCCGTTCCCATCCAACTGCCAGCCCAGCCAGCCAGGCGGGCACCTGCGTGGCGACGTGCGGTCCCGAAGCCAAAGCCAACTCAGCAAGCACCTACGCGGTGGCATGCAAATCTTCGTGAAGCCGCCGCCACCACGCCAGCTCAGTAGCCTGACAGCCTACATTGTGCTGCCCACCTCGCTGGCCTAGACGCGTGTCGAAGGAGGGCGAGGCGACAATAAAGCAAGGGGACACCTCAGGGGCGCAGTTAATTCATCTTGTCCCATAATGACAAGCGATAAGCATAGCCACTGTACCCTTTCCACCTCCTGTGCGCCACTGTGGCGCCTCCTTCGACTATAAAAGGAGGCCCGAGGCATACTGGAGGGGGATTTGACTCTCTGAGCAAGTGATGCACCGTAGCTAGCTCAAGAACATTGTTATAAACACCAAAGCAGGACTAGGGTGTTACGCGATCCCCGCGGCCCGAACCTGGGTAAACGACCTTTGTGCTGGACTTAGACCCAATCTTCTCACAACCCCGCGCCCGCCGACCACAGTAGGGATTCCGTTGATCCCATAGGTGTCGTTCCCACCGACAATGAAAAGAGTGCTTTATGTGATGGTTGTACTATTAAACTCATTCATGAAGCTACTTAAAGTTATTATGAGGGAGGAATATACAGTTGTAGGAGTTGCAATAATATCAAGTTTCCTCTCTATGTGCCTAAAGTTTTTAAGTTATACTTGTTTTGCCTTTCTATGCTAGTTGATTCTTGTTCCTATGAAGTGTGTGCTCACAAAATCCCTAGGCATAGGAAGTGGGTTAGGTTTAAATGTGCTAGTCATGTTCTTCATGATGCTCTCTTTACGTTTCAATTCTTATGTCTTATGTGAGCATCATTGAAACCATCTTGCCTAGCTAAAAGGCATTAAAGATAAGCGCTTGTTGGGAGACAACCCAATATTTACCCTTACTGTTTTTTCGTGCTCACATGATTAATATACTGTATTAATCATGTTTTATAGCTTTTGTTTCATTAAAGTGCCAAGTAAGACCTTTGGAAAGACTTGAGTGAAAGTTAATGTGATCTTGCTGTAAAAAACAGAAACTTTGCTCTCACGAGATTAGCTGTCATTCTTTACAAAAGAGTGCTTTTGAGTTGATTATTTTTGAAGAAGATTAATAGACAAATTCCTCACGTCCACCAATTTACTTCATAATTTTTGGAGTAGCAGAAGTATGGTTTCTGTTCATATCATTACAGACTGTTCTGTTTGTGACAGATTCTGTTTTCATTGCATAGATTTCTTGTTTTCTAGTTTCTATGGCTTATATTTCTCAATATAAATTTTAGAAATTATATGGTACAGTATCAATTTTGTTATGATAATTATAAATCTTGTCTTTTACAGTACCAAAGTGAATGGTTTACTCTTTGTCATACTAACCCATCTCACGAAGTTCCATTAAGTTTTGTGTGATTGAAGTTTTCAAGTTTTGGGTGAGTTATCAATATGAGGAGAATAAGGAGTGGAAAGATCCTAAGCTTGGTGATGCCCAAGGCACCCCAAGGTAATATTCAAGGAATACTCAAGAACCTAAGCTTGGAATTGCCCCGGAATGCATCCCCTCTTTCATCTTCAAAACCATCAGTATACCTTACTTGAAGCTATATTTTTATTCGTCACATGATATGTGTTTTGCTTGGAGCGTATTTTCAATTTTACTTGCTGTCTGAATAAAATCATTGGATCTGAAATCTTTAATGAAAGAGAATCCTCCCATGGCTAGTTAATTATTTGACTACTCAGTGCACTTCACTTACATCTTTTTGGAGTAGTTTGTCATTTACTCACGTGCTTCACGTATATCCTATGAGTAAATGGTTGAATGAATTGAATATCATAAATCTGAATTTATATATGTTTCATATGATTATACATGGGGAGTAATGACTTCACACATAATAAGTATAGGTGGTAAATTTATTTAAAGTTTGAGAACGTAGTACTGGTCACTTGAACAATTCATGAAAGAATGTTGAAGGAAGATAGATTTCACATATAAATATACTATCTTGGACATATTTTGTAATTGTGAGCACTCATTAAAATATGACATGCTAAAAGGTTGATGTTCAACAAGGAAGACAACTTAATGGGTTATGTTTTCCTATATCCTAAACGTTATATTGTCTTGGATCATCCAACATGTTGAGCTTGCCTTTCCCTCTCATGCTAGCCAAATTCTTTGCACCAAGGAGAGATACTACTTGTGCTTCCAAACATTCCATAACCCAGTTTTGCTATGAGAGTCCAACATACCTACCTATGGATTGAGTATGATCCTTAAGGTAAGTTGTCATCGGTGCATGCAATAAAAATTGCTCTCTAAATATGTATGATCTATTAGTGCGAAAAACATAAGCTTTATACGAACTTGTGATAGGGAAGAAATAAAAGCAACGGACTGCATAATAAAGGTCTTTATCACAAGCGGCAATATAAAGTGACATTCTTTCACATTAAGATTTTGTGCATCCAACCATAAAAGCGCATGACAACCTATGCTTCCCTCTGCGAAGGGTCTATCTTTTACTTTTATCTTCTACCCTTATACAAGAGTCATGGTGATCATCATCTTTCCTTTTTACACTTTTTCCTTTGGCAAGCACTTCGTATTGGAGCGATCCGGATATATATATCCTCTTGGATGTAGGTTTTCATAATTTATTATTGTTTACATTACCCTGGAGGTAAAAGGTTGGGAGGCAAAACTATAAGCCCCTATCTTTCTCTGTGTCCGATTGATACTTTGAACCCATAAATATCACATTAGTGTTAGCAATCGTGAAAGATTAAATGATAGTTGAGTATGTGGAGTTTGCTGAATCAAAGATCTTGCATAGACCCTTCCCGAAAATAAGATGAATTGCAATTGTTTGTGAGTAGCTTGTTACTTGATCATGAGAAGTTTTATGAGTTGAGATACTATTGTGATATATAATGATGCTAGAAGAAGTGATTGAAACTATCATTGATCAAACTTAAGCACTTGCTAGCATTCACACTTCATCAATTATTTCTTTTATCATTTACCTACTCGAGGACGAGCATGAATTAAGCTTGGGGATGCTAATACGTCTCCAATGTATATATAATTTATGAAGTATTCATGCCATGTTTACAACAGTTTTATATGATTTTGGTATGATTTGATTAGAATTAAGCCGGACTAACGCTGTTTTCAGCAGAACTACCGTGGTGTTGTTTTTGTGCAGAAATAAAAGATCTCGAAATGCACTGAAAATCAACGGAGAATTTTTCTGGTAAATATAAAAAATACTGGAACAATGAGTTACTATAGGGGAATCCCATGGGCCCCACAAGGGTAGAGGGCACACCCACCCCCTGGGGCGTGCCCCTGTGCCTCATGGACTCTCTATGGGACCCACTGACTTGTTCTCGACGCCAATCTCTCCTATAAATACCCAAACCTCCAGAACATAACCTAGATCGGAAATTCCGCCGCCGCAAGCCTCTGTAGCCACGAAAAATCAATCTAGGCCCTCTCTGGCACCCTGCCGGAGGGGGCCATCATCTCCGAAGGCCATGGGGAAGGATCCCGAAGGGACCATCATCACCATGAAGGCCAAGGACTAGAGGGGGAACCTCTCCCCATCCAAGGGGGAGGCCATGGAGGAGGAAGCACAAGGGAGAGAACGTCTCCTCCTCTCTCTCGGTGATCGTCTTCATTAACATCACCATCATTATCACCATCCTCATCTCTTCTATGCAGTTCACTCTCCCGCACTCCGCTGTAATCCCTACTTGAACATGGTGCTTTATGCCACATTTTATGATCCAATGATGTGTTGCCATCCTATGATGTTTTGAGTAGATATCTTTTGTCTTTGGGTTGATTGATGATCTAGATTGGTATGAGTTGTATGTTTTATTCTGGTGATGTCCTATTGTTCCCTCCGTATCATGCAAGCGTGAAGGATTCCTGCTGTAGGGTGTTGCAATACATTGATGATTCGCATATAGTGGGTTGCTTGAGTCATAGAAGCATAAACCCGAGTAAGGGGGTTGTTGCGTATGGGACAAAGGGGACTTGATGCTTTAATGCTATGGTTGGGTTTTACCTTAATGATCTTTAGTAGTTGCGGATGCTTGCTAGAGTTCCAATCATAAGTGCATAGATCCAAGAAGAGAAATTATGTTAGCTTATGCCTCTCCCTCATATGAACTTGCAATAGTGATTACCGGTCTTGTTAACAATTGCCTAGTATAATTTCACATACCGACCCATCATTATTCTACACTAGCAAACATGCCCGTGCGTTGGAACGTGAGAAAAAAATATCATGACTCTAACCCAATAAGCATGGCTCAAGACTCCTGACATATCCACATCCTCTAATTCGACACGACGCCCGACCGTGTCACCGCTTATCCTTCTTCCCACCATCGGGAATGGTCATCATGATGCCTACCTGATGACAGTGCTTCAAATGTTGTCAATCCCAAGGTGATGGATTCGCCACCGCATGTCACACCAATTATTGTGCCCACGCAAGGAAATGTTCAAAACTTCAAAAACTAATCTCGGCATGCTACTCCTTGCACCTAGTCCGTACACCTCTCCTCATACTTCAACTCTATTTGTATGATCAAACAATTATTATTATGAATCAAGGTTGGCCCGGTCAAGGAGGTGGATCATGGCACATCACCGGAGATGAAAGGCTCGTCCATTGCAAAGTGAGATGGTACGATGTAGAGGCCAGACGTCACACGACAAGATAAAGACCTCGTTTTCAAATTTTGTTCATAATTTCCAAAATTGTATACATTCTAGAAGATATTTGTATTTATGAAAAAAATATTCTTGTTTAAAAAAATGTTCATGTTTTTCAAAAAAAATTACAATTCAAAATTTGTTCAGTATATATCACAAAACTTTATTATGGTTCAACATATATATGTTCCATATATTACAAAATGTTCAACTTGCATTTAATTTTTTATATAAGTATTTATATATTTTGGGACATATATCACGAAAATGTTCAATGTGTATCTAAAAATTGTTCAAAGTATGTCAAAAAAATGTTCAATGTATATTTGAAATTGTTCATCGTATATAAAAAATGAATAATTATTTGGAATTTCTAATTTTGTTCATGTTTTCAATAATTGGTAACGTTTTCCAGAAAATGTTCAGGTTTTAAAATTTGTTCGAAATTCTAAATTTATTCATGATTTTCGAACATTATTCAAATATTTTAAGAGAAATTGTTCACATTTTTTTTCAAGTATTGTTGAAAAAAACCAAGATCTGCGGTTGTACATACTACTTTAATTTTTACGCTGTCGTTTAGCCATACTCAATTGCTTGCTGGTTGGCTACGCAACTATACAACATGAGGTTGCTGGTTCGGCTCCATAGCATGCGTTTTTTATTTGAAGTGTCATTTTAAAAATTGTTTGCTGCCTTTTTTTTGAGTCATGTTCGTTGCCAAGTTATGTGCCAGGCCTATCCTTAAATTTCGCACACGAAGAACCAGTAAGCCCACATGTGTTGCTTGGCCCATAACTACATTGGGCCACAAAACTGGCTTAGAATCGTATGTGAGAGGGGGGATCGACGTACGTAGAGATCATAGAGACGCGAGTCCAAGTCAGCGTTCGCTAGCGACGGATGAAAAAGTTACTCTGGACGAAAAAAGTGGAAAAACAATCTGTACTTTAATATTAGGTAGAGATTTAGTAATATATTCTAACTTTATGATAACAGCACATACTTTTATATTTTAGCTCTCCAATATCATGCAAAGTTATCCTCTTCATACCCACAACGTAGTTTTATTTCTCATTTCTAGTTGGAAGCAAACGTTCGTTCGTAGAGTCATATCAGTGGTAGATAGGACTTGAGAGAATATTGATCTTACGTTTAGCTCCTTGTGGGTTCGACACTCCATGCTTATCACTTCCACCTTCAGGAATTGCTACGATGATTCCCTGCACTTGGGGATTATCAGGCGCTTCCTTGCTTTTTTTTCCTTCCCAGCGACCAGTTAGATAGAATGCGAGGCGTGCTAAGAAAACGTACGGCATACAAGGAAAAACGTTGCACATCCAGCATATATTACAAGAAATTATATCCACTGGGCAATCAAATATTGATGCTAGTGAAATGAACAGAACTTAATGATCCACAACCTCACAATCTGCAACCTCAACACGGATGACGTCCATAAGCATGTGGGCAAGTTCTTCCTTCTTTTCTACGCTGTCTCTGAAAACATTGATCAGTTGTTGTTGCGTGAGCATGTGCACCTCTGATTCCTCCATGATTTCCATGATTGCTTCAGCCAGTAATTCGTTCACAAACATAAATTTTTTCCATTGGATTCAAGATAGAGGAAACTCAACAGATTCAGATGGCGATTTTGGCAGGCTTGTATTATTGATAGTGGAGATTGTCTCGACCACTGCATCATAACATAAATTAGCAAGGGATTCGAACAGATTAATTGAGAGTTATTGCCATATTACCTGGCCTAGATTTAATTGAAAGAAACAATGGGGTTGCCTTGCTGTTTTCAGAGTTTGTCTTCTTATCTTCAGCAGCATACACCAAATTAACACACTAACATTGCTATCATTGGCCAGGTCACATAATAGGAAAGCAACATTGACACAACAAACATTTGGGCAACTAGACCACACCATCCTACACCAAATTAACACAATATGGCACTTCTATCATCAGCTAGGTAAGGTAATAGGAAAGCAACATTGAGACAATGAATGATTGGGCAACCAGAACAACACTACAATTTAGTAATGTGCATGATATGAGATAGTACACTCATGCAACTCAGTATGCAAAACTACCAGATAGTTTTCCTTACAAAAATCAACATTGTTGCCTTTAATTATACATTTTGCTACAAGTAAGTTTAGATTATATAAAGGTTGGATTATCGCTGATTAACAAAATACATGCTGATGTAAAAAATGTAGTGTTATACAATAGGTACTTACATCAGCATTGGAGCACAGAGAATTCCCGCAAGATACTTTCCTCGAACATGATCCCGGTTTAGAAAGTCTTCTATCCTTTAAGCTTATTTTCTAAAGGAGAGATGGGTAAGAAACATGCTGAAAATATGATCTGGATGCTATAAGATTTCATGATGTGAGGATACACACACGCTTTTTAGAATGGAGTTGACATATTTTTGCTAGACTGGAGCAGACTAGTTCTTCGGCCACTTGAATCTGCTTATTATCAGTAGGAATTGGATTTCTCTGTGCTGGAGAAGTATCTATGAACACTGGAATTGGTTTACTATCTCCTAGCATTTCGATCTTTTGCAAAGACCTTGTTTGTAACCCTACAAATTCTAAGATAGCCGTCTTTCCCTTGCATGTCTTATATAGAAGAATCGTGCTTCAGTTATAAAACATGCTATGGCAGAGAGATGGAATAGGTACCGAAGAATAGAAAGTCATGACATATTGACATGTATTCCCTCCATCCGGAAATAAATGGATGTGTCTAGGTGTATTTCAGTTTTAGATACATCCTTTTTTATCCATTTCTGTGACATGTAATCCGGACGGAGGGAGTATGGTGTAAGAGCTAGTTGAATGTAAAACACTAGTTTAATGTAAAACTGTATGATAGAGGAATAAATACAGAAAAACACTAAGGCAACATATTCTTGTATGATCGGGAAACTAATATGGCATTGTAATAGACCACTAGAACAATACTTCAATGAAAAAAACATTGTATTGTAGACAGATGAAGTACATACTGATGAATATGATGTCCAAACTAAGAAGATGGCATTGCAACAGAGTAGAATGACAGTAATTGAATTTGAAAACATGTTATCATGAATGGAATATGTACTGAAAAATAGGAAGGCATGACATATTACATGCATGATGAGCAGGCTAAGCACATGGCATTGCAACAGAGTAGATGCACTATAGGACATTATATGCATGTTGTACCCATATCACGGGCCAAGTTAGAGCAAGGACGTTGTGGGGTGAATAGGATTCGGCATCTTTTGGCAAGTCTTCTGAAGAACTGCCTTTACATGTTCCATCATATTCGGTATCATTGACGTCTAGTTTGTTGGCCGTTACATTGCTCCGTGAGGTTCTTGTGGATATATCAGTGTGTGCAATTATATCTGATATGCATGGAAGACAACTAGAAATTAGATTTATGTAATGAGTGTCTATAGGAGATGACATAAATAGTAGGACTGGGCTTAAATAGCAGCAATATGTCTCAAAAACTAAATGGAGAACACAGATGAAAGCCACAAAATATGTATCGTTTGTACTCGAGGTGAACTAGATGGCACACAAAAGTATTAAATAACAACATAGATAATACTAGAAGTGGTATAATAACCAGCCTATGGGATAACACTAGTACAACGAGGTGCTATACAAATGGTTTTTAAACCCTTTCTGCGACGGCGTTCTGAACCGTCACCTAGTGAGTGACTATGGTAGAGGGGTCCTTCCCACACGACCCAGACACCGTCGGGGATATGCCTTCCTGGCACACACACGCTCGGCAAAATGAGGTCATGTGCGACCGGCGAGTTATCAAATATAGTTATACATACAGTAGTGCTAAAAATACAATTATACAGACAAAATCGTTTCTGGTCGTAAGTACATCCCACACATTCAGTCCCCACTAAACGTTTCCGTTCGTATATACATACCACACAGTCGCTCCAAGCAAAGTGTTTCTGTTCGCAGGTACATCACACACAATTTTCTCCGATAAATCATTTATGATAGCGTTGACATTGCACACCATATTAACAATTTTATTGTTTGCATTATTGAATGCATCACACATGGTGCATAGAAGAAACTGTGTAGCAAAGGCTGTCCATCACACACAATTTTTATGTGGTAAACGTTTACGCAAGGTGGCCTAGCACAAACAATTTTCAAGAGGATGTCGTGTGTGATTGTTCATTGAGTTAACATGGTTTATTCCAAGAAGCTGGGTGCGTTGCCTAAGGTCATCGCCCATGGTATTTACGCAATAACCGTTTGCAATAGAAAAACCCAATTAGCAGGTTAATTGCCCTATTATTAATAATCCATTGATTAATCTAATTGCCATTCATATTAAGAACATAATATATTTCATTTCCATATTAAGGAAGCAGGATTTCATAATTGAAATACATCAGAGTAGACCATGATATAGCTTCAGCACTCAGCTAACCCATTACACAACTGTACTAGCACTAAGTTTCACATGCAACATCGAGAACCTTTTGAAATTAGCATCATAGACGGAACATAGACAAATGCATCTCATCTGGAAAACTGCTGAAGCAGAAGGCAAATATTGAACCTTCATTTATGGTGAAGGTCTTTGCAACTTTAGGCCAGTGCCTATGGATGATTGACCATCCATCCTTCGTGCTCTTGAGGAACACTTCAATATTGAACTATGGGTGTTGTATGAAAACCTTCCTCGCCTCCTGGCCATAGAGGTGGTTTGAGTGGTAATCATCAGTGAAATGCTTTGGAAAGGTCTGAAAACAAGGATGCCGATAAATATCTTCTCTGTGTTGGAAATGGGGCAAAGGAATACAAAAAGGCAAGGTATAATAGTTAGTACCATCTTGTATTGAACTGATGTCTTCTGCATTTTGCAGACAAAGATCTTGTTGTTTTTTGTCGTTAATTTCTTTATCCTAACAATCTTCCTGAGTTTCTTGACTTGATTGATATTCATGGAGAACTCATTTCCCATATGCAAAAAGGGTCGAACAGTGGGTCAAAACCTCTGACAGTAGGACCTACATGTGCAAGACCAAATTGTTAAAAACCTAAATATTAGAATAGTTCCCGGAATTGCACAATAATGTGCTATTAGACAACGGACCATGCAGGTGCTAACCTCGATTGTAAACCTCAGTGCTTCCCATTTTTTCCCTGCAACACATATAAGGTAGTTACTCATCAGGTTAAGTGAGGGTTTGCATGCTATCAATAAAATATGTTGATGAAAAATAATCACATTGCATATTCATCAGATTAATTCAAGCCACATGGAAAACCATTTATCCAAACCAAGCATGATCAAGAACTAGGAAATATACCACTTGTATATGTTTCTCATGTATTAAGTGCATCCAAATTCGATTTATTCCTCACATGCACAACAATACAAAATTCTACCCATGACAATTGGACATCACATTGCAGAATTGAACCAAGCAGTTAACTAAACACCACAATAAATGAACCAAACATTAACTCAGCACTACATTGCACAATATAACATACTCCTGAAAGAAGATCAGACAGGTAACCAAACCAAGCATGCTTAACAACATGGAAATATAGCAATTGTATTTGTTTCTCATGTATTTAGTACATCCAAATTCAATTTATTCCTCACATGTTATACAACAACAAAATGCACCCATAACAATTGAACATCGCATTATAGAATTGAATCAAATAGTTAACTGAACACCACAATAAATGAACCAAACGTTAACTCAGCACCACATTGCATAATATAACATACTCCTAATAGAAGATCAGACAGTTAACCAAACCAAGCATTCTTAACAACTTGGAAATATAGCAATTGTATTTGTTTCTCATGTATTTAGTGAAGCCAAATTCGATTTAATTCTCACATGTTATACAACAACAGAATGCACCCACAACTATTGAACATCGCATTGCAGAATTGAACCAAATAGTTAACTAAACACGACAACAAATGAACCAAATGTTAACTGAGCACCACATTGCACAATGTATAACATACTAGAAGATCATACAGTTAACCAAACCAAGCATGCTCGGCAACTTGGAAATATAGCAATTGTATTTGTTTCTCATGTATTTTGTAAAGATAAGTTCGATTTATTTCTCACAAGGAATACAATACAAAATTGCATCCTGAAGAATTGAACATCACATTTGAAGAATTGAACCAAACATTTAACTGAAGACGCCAACTAAACAACCGAACAGTTAATAAGTGAGCACCACACTACATGAGATATAGAACATATACACTAGAGCAACAGAATGCATGTTAAAATTAGATAGCATAATTCACTAGAATTTGTTAAGGGAAGGCAAGAGCAGCACATGCAACGGGTAAACCGAGCATGCTTAATTGGCGTAGCTAGCAAATGGAAAGGTGCTCCTCCAAGATCTGGGGTCAGCACTAATGGCAGCCATCGTGATCTCATCCGCGCGTACGGCCGTGATTTGCTTCTCCGCTGCCAAATGCTCCTTGAGCTCCTGGCTATACTGTGTGCACCATGGCTTAGGGCGGTGCTTATTTGGTGGAGGGGTCGGTGATTTGGGTGGAAGGTGTCACACCGGTGGTCGGGGCATGTGGGATGTCGAAGGAGGAGGAGGATGGGGGTCGGGTGTGGATTACCTGCCTGGATAGACGAGCCCGAGCAGCGTGACGGAGGGTCGCCGACGAGGAGGCGACACTGCAAGCAAGGAGTGAAGGTTTTAACTTGGAAAGGAAGGAGGAAACAAGGGAAATGTGGCTTTTGGTAAGGGGAAGGGGGCAGGAGGTAGATATTTTCGCGGAAGCCGAAAATTTTGAATCGGTTCAGCGAAAAAACTGGCGTGCAAAGTTTCATCAGACACGGTCCCTTATTCAGAACTGTGTGTGATATGTGAACATCAAAACTGATTTAGATAGTTTAACCCATGTGTGCTGAGTTTGAATGTCAAAAAATTTTGTTCGAAATTCCCTAGTTACAATGGTCATCCATGTCGTTGCATAATTTGGGTACACAAAGGAGACTACAACACACCCACAGTTCTTAATTGAGCAAGTTCAGCAATTAAACAGAGGTAACTGACCTAAACATTACTCTAACAAATTAAAGACCGGCACTCCTAATTAAACAAAACAAACAATACTACTACGGCTGGTGCTCATCGATCTCCACTGGCTCCTCCATGTCCAGTTCATTCCCGACGGTCTCCAGGGGAAAGGCTCCATGGCGTCCATCGCACCATACTCGGTAAGTATCCCGCCATCCGCGTTCACCATCTATTTGGAAAAGGCCACCACGAGCTGGGCGTGGGTGCCGTGATCTCAGCTTGGACGGGCTCCATCGTGGCAAGGTATGCCGCGGAGGAAAAGACAGCGGCTCGAATGTTCTCAGTAATTTCCAACTCTTTGGTCGTGGGTTGCTGACCGTTGTCGGAGAAGCTTCATTCGATTTGTGTGGTGACCGCCACGAGCTTGGAGTGGGCGTCCTCGACATGGTCATGGGCGGCCTCTCTTAGGGCTAAGGCCACCATTGCGGAACGGACAACTGTTGTTCCGCTCTCGCCAGTTGCTATCCCCAATGCAGATGTTGCTGCCGCCACCTGAGAAGCAACAACGACCATTTGGGTTGCCTTGGCCGCCCGGCCACAGATTTCGGCCGCGCTCATGCACCTTGTTAGCACGCGCAAGACGGCTGTGGCCGCGCTCTCGCCGAAGTTGCCCTCTGTAACATCCCAAATTTTCAATTTGGATTGTTATACATAGATAATCATTTGCATATTATATTTTATTGCATTTTGGCTCGATCCTAGAAATTCTAGGCAACACAAGGACCCACGGAAAGTTGGGGATTTCGTTATTTTAATATTTGAGTTTTCTCAAATTTTGAAAATGGGATCATTTGATTTTATTTATTTTATCTTCAAGTATTTTATTATAAAAATAAGAGAGAAGGAATAAAATGACTTGCCCAAAATAAAGAAATATTGAGGATTTGAAAATAAAATCAAATAAGATTTTATTTTGGAGTTTATTGCTATTTTATTTTAATTTAGGAAAAATGCGTGTTTTTCAGAATTGCATTTAGGCCCCAAATAAATGTTCATCTTGCCCGACTTGATTTTAGAAGTCGGGGAAAATTTATTTCGGGATTTCTGGAGTCCGTTTAGTATTTCTTTTATTTGTTTTTCTGCACGTAATGTTTTTTAAAAAAACGAAACCGACTCCGGCCCGTACCCAAGAGGGACACTGCCCCGGGGGGGGGGGGCTTATAAGCCAGGCCCCCCTGCCCTCGAAGCCCACCGCCGCCCCAGCCCAGCCTGCGCCGCCGCCAAAACCCTAGCGCCGCCGCCGCCCGCGATCCGCGCCGCCGCCGCCGTCGGTTGCCGCCGTCAGTTGCCCCCGCCGCCGCCGCCGGAGCCACCCACCTCGCCGAAGCCGACCGCCGCCGCTGCCCGTTGAACCGCCGCCGCCGCCGTTGACCCACCGAAGTAGACCCCATCGCCGCCGCGGTTTTCGATAGAAACTGTCGGTTTTTTTAGGAACCCGGTTTATTTTTTATATATAGATTGGTTTATTTTTTCGGTTTAGTTATTTAACGAATGCCCGTTCGTTCGTTCATTTTAATGAACGGTTTTCGTCGTTTAGCCGCAGACAGCGAACGTTCGTTCGTTAGCCTGTTCGTATGTTTTTTCTTTTTCTCGGATTTTCCGCGATTATTTCTGATCGCGAGTTCTGATCCGATTTGCGTTTTAGTATAACTTTTTGCTCGTTTATCGGAATCAGGCGATTCAAGCGCCTAGAGGTTCGTCTCGAAACCCTCTTTCTGTTTAACCTACTCAAACAAGTTTTTCCACTACAAGAACTAGGGATGAATTTCGAACACCACAGCACCATGGCTCTCCGGCAAACGTTGAGATACTTGCTTTTGTAATTCTAAATCCAAAACCCGTCTGAAATTCATGAACCTTGGCATGCTATCATGGAATGGCATCAACATCTTGGGGTAAAGAATATTGTCCCATTTGGGGAAGGTTATGGCATAAGCTTCTCACAAACCAGAGCTTCTCATAAGAAGCCTCATTGTTCCGTTAGGGAAACGTGTCACCTTTGTGGACAAGTAGATATTCATCGCCTCTTCTTCCTTTCAATTTTTTTCCTGGTGTCAACATAGAACAACAGGAGTGTCGTGTTAAATTCTGGATTTTTTATGGGATCGTTTGGACATTTTTATACGTTAACTGAGTTTCTAGGCATTTATGTGCATAATTCGAAATTGAACTACATGAACATGCTCCAGTCCATAAAAACGGGTTGCAAAATCAGATGTTTATCCTTGGTTGCAAGATTAGGTCACATGCAAGAAATGATAATGAATGTCAAACACATTGACAATGTCACTCGGCCGCTAACATTGAGATACATTGCTTTAAAATTCTAGTAAATCAAAAACTCGTCTGAAATTCATTAAACTTGACATGATATCATGGAACGGCATCGACATGCCGCGGTAAAAGTATTGTCCGTTTGGGGAAGGTTTGGGTATAAGCTTCTCCCAAACCAGAGCTTCTTACTTTGATAGGGAACTTGCCACCTTGGGGGATGAAACAATTGCCTCTTCTTAGTTTCAAAATATTTCTCGTGTCAACATAGAACAACACGAGTGTTGTGTAAATTTTTGGGATTTTCCGGGGTTCGCTTGGATAATTTTATACAATAACCAAGTTTTCTATGCATTCACGTGCATAATTCAAATTTGAACAACATGCACATGCTCTGGTTCATATAAACTGGTTCAAAATTGGAATGTGTGTCATTGGTTACATGCTTAGGTCCCATGTAAGAAATGAGAACGAATGTCAAACACCTTGCCACCGTCGCTTGACCACAAACAGTGAGATACATGGTTTTTAAATTCTAGTAAATCGAAAACGCGTCAAAATTTATGAAACTTGACATCCTAGCATGGAACGGCATCAACATGCAGTGGTAAAAATAATGTCCCATTTGGCGCAGGTTGGGGTACATAAGCTTCTCACAAACCAGAGCTTCTCACAACAAGCCTCATGGTTACGGTAGGGAACGTTTCACCTTTCTGGACGAAACGATATCCGTTGCCTCTTCTTGATTTCAATTTTTTTCTAGTGTCAACATAGAACAACATGAGTGTTGTGTTAATTTTAGGAATTTTTCGGCACTCACTTGGACAATTTTTATACATTAACTGATTTTTCTATGCATTTATGTGGATAATTCAAATTTGTACTACAGGCACACACTCCAGTGCATGTAAATTATTTGAAAAATCAAATTTGTGTTGTTGGCTGCATGCTTAGGTCCCATGCAAGAAATGGGAATGAATGTCAAACACCTTGCCACCGTCGCTCGGCCGCAAACATTGAGATACATAGTTTTTAAGTTCTAGTAAATCCAAAACTCGTCTGAAGTTCATGAAACTTGACATGCGATCATGGAGCGGCATCAACATGCTATGGTAAAAAAATTGTCCTATTTGGGGTAGGTTTGGGTATAAGGTTATCGCAAACCAGAGCTTCTCATAACAAGGCTGATGGTTTCTAGAGGGAACGTGTCACCCTTGGGGACGAGACGATGTCCGTAGCATCTTCTTGCTTTCAAAATTTTTCTAGTGTCAACATAGAATGACAGGAGTGTTGTGTCAATTTTTGGGATTTTTCGGGGTTCGCTTGGACATTTTTATACATTAACTGAGTTTTCTAGGAATTTTATGTGCATAATTCAAATATGAACTACATACACATGCTCCAGTGCACAAAAATGGTTGAAATATGAAATGTGTGTCCTTGGGTGCATGCTTAGGTCCCATGCAATAAATGTGAATGAATTTAAAACACCAGGTGTCACAGGCCAAGATTTTTGTTTGCAATCAGTTGCCCAAGCATCCATGCATCATGTCTAAATTTATTTGAAAGTTGAAATGGGGATTGTTCAAACCCTAGCACCAAATCAAATCAAATAGGTTCAACCTAAAATAAGCTTCAATGAACCCAAAATGCCATTTAAAAATGTTGATGATTTTTGATAAAGGTGAAATCCTCTGCCAAGAATGATGCAAATATTTTTAGGCCATTCTGGATTTTTGAATCAACTCATATTTTATTTAAATTGTGGAATTTAAATACTACAAATATTTTAGATTCTCCAATAATTCTAGAATTGGTTGAGGGCCTCCAAAATAATTCTTTTTAGTGCCCATAATCATTTTCAGAATTTTTAGAAATGATTTGGTTAGGAAACCAAATCCAAAATAATTGCAGAAAATAGAAAACAAAAAAGAGAAAGAGAGAGAGAGAGAAAGGAAACTAACCTTGCATCAGCCCACTTACCTGTTTCGGCCCAGCTAGCAGACAACCAAGCCTAACCGCCAGGAGCTTCTTCAAGCTCCTGCTAGTAGGAGCTGCTGCATGCCCGCATCACAGCCGGTCGCGGCCACGTCTCCCCGCCACCTCCTGCCCGCCTGGTTCGTCCTGATTCGTTCCATAGACCCCTGAGACCCCTCTCAGTCTCCCTCGTGGCCCTCCTCTTCTCTACTCCCTCTCTCTCGCCCGGACCGAACGCGCCCGTCGTCGCTGTCCAAAGCCACCGCGGCCACAACCACCTCATCGCCTCTCGGAGCTTTCCCCAAGGTCTTCCATGATGCCCGCTTCCTCATCGCTGGGTCACATGACACCGGGAGCCCCATGACATCGTCCTCTTGCTCGCCATCACCCTCTGCATCCGACGGCCGCAGTCCTCGATTCACCGTCGTTAGCACCTCCCCGAGCCGCTGAGCCTACCCGTCGACTGTAACATCACAATTTTTTTCATATGCATATCATATTTTATTTGCATTTTGTTGTGATCCTAGAAATATTAAGCAACTCAAGGACCCAAGGAGAGAGTTGGAGGTTTCACAAAATTTTCATATTTGAATTTAGTTCAAATTTCGAAAGAGGATCAATTTGATTTTAATATTTTCTCTCCAATTATTTCCAACAATAAAAATAAATGAGGGAAGATAATATGACTTCTTCAACAGCAGAAAAATATTGGAGAAGAAATTATAAATTAAATTATTATTTTATTTATATTTTAATTGCTATTTTATTTGAATTAGAGAAATACATGCATTTTCGAGAATTGCATTTTAGTCGAGAAAAATGTTCATCTTGTCCTAATTATTAGGTTTGGACGGTGATTTTTTTTCTTGGATATATATAGGATTTTTCTTCTACGCTGATATTATTAAAAAAACGTTCCGGACCGAACTGGGCTAAAGCCCAGCCGGCCCAGCTCGCGCACTGCCCAAGAAAGGCCCTGGGACCCCCTTTATAAGCAATCATTTAGTTCTGTTAACGAACATTCTTCCGTAGATTTTTCTTTTTAGTTTTATTTTCGGCCAGGGACCTATCTGCGAATAGTTTTCTCGCGATTTAGCCCCTGGTCTTAAAACTAGCGTAATGTTTTGCTCGTTTATCCAAACTAGATGAAACCAACGCCTAAATCTTCATAACGATCTCTTCTTTACAGTTAACCCACTTGAACATGATTTTTGCATATCATTGCTAATCACATGTACCTACTGTTAAGATCTAACTCACATGAAAATAATGCTGTTAGGTTTTGTTTTCTGTTTAGTTTAGACGTTTGCTTGTTTCGTGTTTGCTTTGGATCTTTTCTCGTTTTCTCTCGTTTTCTTTTGAGTGATTGCTTATGTATGCTACCTTGTCTATGCTAGATTACACAGAGTGCGAAGCTTGTTACTACGAATCCCTAGAGTTTGCATATCGTCAGCAAGGCAAGTTACGCTTTGATCATACTCTTCTATACCCAGTTTTTCCTATGCATTAATATTGCCCCTCAAATATTTGCATGAGTAGGATTGGGAACATGTGGTTTGGTTGTAGTACTTGAGGTAGGAACCTAATACCTTTTGATCACCTCGGGAATATACTTTATGCTATATTTCTTAGGAGAGTTATTAATCATGGATAACATTAATGTGGCAACTTTAATACACATCTGGGTGGATTGGTTGGGGCACCTGGAGAATCCAGTGTTTGTCCATTAGGGAAATCCCAGAGTACCTGTGTAATTTTTCCTTGGTTCGCCACCCAGGCTCAAAGGGATCATATGATATTTCATGCCTAGAAACTTCCGTGTGCACCCACAAGCCATTGTGGGCTCCGGCATAGTTGAGTAAGTTGTGTGAGATCTAAGAGGTGTACTAGCAGATGTAGGGGGACGTAGGTGTACGGGTCTACCTAGAGTATTGAGTTAATGCTATAGCAAGACTATGTCTCGATCTTCCGATCATGGATGCAGTCGAGTCTTGTGGGGAAAAGTGTGCAACCTGTGTAGAGTGTACAAACTAATCATGATTAGCCATGTCCCCGGTTATGGACATCTTGAGTATTTGGAAATGGATATTATTGTTGATCTCATCACTCTCTAATTAATTGAATTAGGTTTAATGATGATACTTGTTTAATTGGGATTTTAGATGGAGGAACCTTCTCAAATATAGGTACAACTTGGGAGTAGTTTAAATAAATTTATTCCTTTGTTGTAGGGAAAAACTAGCTTTATGCAAAATCATAAACTTAGAGCGTCCACCGGCCAAATATTGCATGTAGATATAGTTCCTGCATTCATTGCTTTACAGTGTAACTTTGCCAGCATATTCAATGTGCTGACCTACACAGCTGCAACATCTCATGTTGCAGACTACTCAAATGAAGAATAACGTGCGATAGTTTGTAGTCTTGCAGTCAGCTATGCCGTTGGAGTTTATGCACTCATTTACCTTTGAAGCTTCCACAATTATTTAGTTTAGATGGCCTTCAGCCATGATATTTTGTGTAATCATACTCTTTATGAGGACCTCGATGTAGTAAGTGTGTGACTGAACCTGTTACAATTCCTCGAGTACTGTGCGTGTCAGCATTACCAATCCATGGATGACACTCAAGCACAGAGACTTTGGTCCATTGGGATCGTGGTCGCTACATTGACCCGCCATGAGCTTTTGCTTCTTTCCCCGTCGTTTTTGCACTTGATTACCCGCCGTAGCCATCGTCCTCGTGCGCCCGAACGCGCCGCCGCCGAGATCATCATCGACGATGCTCCGATGACCTTGTGGTCACGCACCGGTGCCTAACATGCTTGTCGTCTTGCTTAGTGCCCCGCTAGCGCAAATGACCGCCCGTTTGCATGCTGCAATCATGAACCCGAGCGTACCCAAGCTCTGGCCGCCGCTGCGGTCGTCACTGGCAACGCTACAGACCACCTCAAGCTGAGAAACTGCCATAGTTCGACGCGGATGAGCTCGAGCTGATCAAAGGTGGCTTCAGCGCATCGAGTCATGCCCTGTGGAGCTTTTTCAAAGCCCCTGGCCGCTGCTAACCTTGCTGGCGGCTAAACACCGATAGGTTCCCCCTGCTGATAGATTTGACCCCTCTAGGTCAATGACAAGTGGGTCCCAGCTCTGCCTATTTATAGTTTAGGATCAATCTTAGTGTCAATTAACATTGTTAATTAACCGTGTCACTGACGTGTGGACCCTGCACGTCAGGTTTGACCTGGTCAGTGCCGTTGACTTGCTGACGCAAGCATAAGGCAGTGCTGACGTAGTAATTGACTTTCTGGAATTTAAAATAAATCAGAAATGATTTGTGAATTTAAGAAAATAACCTAAACTTCAAAAATTCATAGAAATTAAAGCGTAACTCCAAATGAAATAATTTATATATGAATAATTATCAGAAAATTATGAAGAACCTGTTTATGGCACTTTCATGCATGTTTAAACAAGTTAACATCACTGAATAAGAGAAATCATTATTAGGGCAATTTATGAACTAGCATTTGGAGTTGGAGTTTAACCTTGTTTGAATTCCACTTCAATCAAAATGCATTTCTGTTGGCTTATTCCAAATCACAACATATTGCCATGTCATGATCATGCATCATATTCTTGCATTGCATTGATTGTGTTCTTTCTCTTTTGCTGGTGTTTGTACCACCTCGGTAGAGGTATGTTCCGACGATGAGTTCGATGACACCGATGAAGAGCTATATCATCTTCAGAAGTGCCAGGCAAGCAAAACCCCCCTTTTCATTTCCATACAATCCCACTCTATCGCTCTTGATCTCTTTTACTGCCTTAGTATAACAACAATTTAACTGTCACATGTTGCGGTAGTTGAACCCCTTTTCCTCTACATGACCTATCTTTGCCACATTAAATAGTTAAAACCCACTAGCATGAGCGTTGTTTGAGCCATGATGTGCCTACTCATTCATTCTTCTTTGTCATGCCTGCTATTGCTTAGAGTTGTGTCTGGTCTGATTCATCAGGGATGAATTGGAATGTTGTGAACATGTCCTTCTGTTGAGAGCTAAGTGTGTGAACATGATTTGGTAAAGGTAGCGGTGAGAGGCCATGCAGGAGTACATGGTGGGTTGTCTCATTGAAACCGTCCTGAGGAACTGAGTTCTATGTTTGTGATCCAAGACAGTTGCTACCACACATTGGAATGTTTAAGTGCCCCTCTCGACTTATTAATCAACTCGATCTTTGCCCAGGAGTTGCATCTAGTTTCTGGTGTTTGTAGGTTGTGTTAGTAGTCTACCAAGTGGCACCCGGTACAGGTGGGCTTGGGACAAACTAGGCACCATGTCCAGGTGTACCAATCGTAGCCCATTTGGTGGGCTTGGGAACCCTGTACACATCATTTGAGGTTGTGATTGAAACCCCGGCCGGATCTCCTTGCGGATGGAACCCGAATAGGCGATAAACCTAGACTAGGGTCTTCCATGGTTAGTCAGGTCGTGGATGACTCCCTCGCCAGGCTTCCGCTTGAAGGTTGCTGAGATACATGATGTGTACATCGCAGTAAGTGGTGAGAGCATGTGTGAAGGAGTACACCCCTGCAGGGTTAACATGATCTATTCGAATAGCCGCGTCTGCAGTAAAGGACTACTGGGTTGCTTATGCAGTTCATAGACAAGTGAAAGTGGATACTCTAAATGCACAAGATAAGCGTGAGTCCTATGGATGGCCTTCTCATAGGAAGACTGGAGAGGATCCATAGTGGTGTATTGCTATGGTGAATATGTGAACTCGTGTGCGCCACCTCAAAAGAGTTACCAGCAATCGTAGTACAGGATAGCCACCAAGTCAAAGATGGCTTGCTGTAGTTAAACTCCACCACCTCTTTGTTGAGACTTATGCATATGTAGCTAGTTCTGATGTAAGTCTTGCTGGGTACATTTGTACTCATGTTTTCTTAATTTATGTTTTGCCAAGAGATTTCAGTTTCACTAGTAGTTCCGCGTGGACTTCGATGTTTAGCGTGTTACCTCAACTACGATCTTGTACCCTTGGGAGGGTCTTGTAGATAGTCAGGCTTCTTAGCCCTTTTCATTTGTAGTTGTCTGTACTCAGGCATGTTATGCTTCCGTTGCTTGTATGCTCTATATGTTGGGTCATCAGACCCATGTTTGTAATATCTGGCTCTCCGGAGCCTTTTAAATAAATACTTTGAGTTGTAGAGTTTTGTTGTGATGCCATGTTGTATTTGCACATATCAAGCATATTGTGTGTATGATTTGAAATGCTTGGTATGTGTATGATCCAACAACCTAGTTGTTTATTCTTGGTAGCCCCTCTTATGGAGAAATGTCTCCTAGTGCTTCCACTGAGCCATGGTAGCTTGCTACTGCTCGGGAACACTTAGGCTGGCCGATATGTGTCATTCTTCGTTCCTGTGTCTGTCCCTTCGGGAAAATGTCACGCTTTGATCCTTTAAGTCCTTGTAGCTTGCTACAACTTGGGTTCATACGTTGCTGATCGACACGTTCGTTGCTGGGTCATGTATGCATGTCCCTGTAAGTTAGTGCCACCTTGGGTTTACGTCTAGTCATGTCGGCCTGGGTTCTTCGTCATATGGATACTAGCGACACTATCATATACGTGATCCAAAAGGCACAAACGGTCCCCGGCCAGGTAAGGTGGCACCCGTGGGAATACCGTGCGTGAGGCCGCATAGTGATATGATGTGTTACATGCCAGATCGATGGACTTAGGATCGGGGTCCTGACAGCTTTGGTATCAGAGTCTGACTGCCTGTAGGATTACCACGCCAAACTGGTCGAAGTCGAGTCTAGAAATGCTTTAGTTATATAAGGGAATTGATTGTGGAAGGGAACGTAAGGCTCTTTTTACTCCTCACCCCTGTGTTATTCTTATTCTAAGTCACCCTCTTCCTTTCTACGGGGTTAAGAAACTAGGCTCTCTCATCTATCTATTAGGATGCCGAGTTACTATGTTGGAGACTTATAGGAATGATGGATTCAAGTCTCAGCCCTGTTTCTACTACTTCCGTCTGTGTTCATAGTTGGTCTCAGAATCTTGATATTGTGATGTTGAGTGCCTATGCCACCATGTTGCAGGATGTCTCAAATCTTTTTGAGCATTTACATCCTTTATGCTGTCCGAGTCATCCCAGGATCCTAAACAATCTGATGCATTTGCAAAATCCTTTCCCTCCGTTCCGATGTCCTTTTGGGCCAGATTAACCACACTAATTGTAGAGTTGAGGTACTCCATTGCCTGGACATATATGTTGGAGCTATTATTATGACCCTAGGTGTCTTAGAGAACTACCCAGTAATCCAGCTCTGATTTGTATTCCCAGTGTGATGATTCTGGCCATCATTCTCGAATCCCGTGATGCCATTTAGTTAGTAGGCATTCTATTCTTGGGTTTTTGAACCCGAGATTCAGTCTACTCATGCATGATGATAGTGTTTTCTCGTTCCTTTAGGATATTAGTAACCTTTGTGATAGTCCTCGAGATCCGTGGTATTTCCTTCTTCCAAATACCATGAACTGCTTATGGAATAAGTTCCTCCTGGGACCGAAAGTTCACAACCAGAGTGCTTTTAGTGAGTTCCTAATTCCATGTTGTGAATCTGCCAGCTCTACCTTTCTGCATGGGTTATCTAGAAGAAATATGTTGAACTCGTTTGACATGCTAATCTATGCACCCACAACTCAGAAAATCATATGTTCCTATGAGTTGTCCCTCTTTAGTTGTTTTCTGATCTTCGTCTGTCAATTGATAGTTGTTAGTGTCAAAACCGGCGGATCTCGGGTAGGGGGTCCCGATCTGTGCGTCTAGGCTGATGGTAACAGGAAGCGAGGGACACAATGTTTACCCAGGTTCGGGCCCTCTCGATGGAGGTAAAACCCTACTTCCTGCTTGATTAATATTGAAGATATGAGTAGTACAAGAGTAGATCTACCATGAGATCGTAGAGGCTAAACCCTAAGAGCTAGCCTATGATGGTATGATTGTAATTGCGATCGGCCTTCTAAGGACGAAACTCTCCGGTTTATATAGACACTAGAGAGGGCTAGGGTTTACATGGAGTCGGTTACAAGGAAGGAAACACAATATCCGGATAGCCAAGCTTGCCTTCCACGCAAAGGAGAGCCCCATCCGGACACAGGCCGAAGTCTTGAGTCTTGTATCTTCTCACTTCAATAGTCCGGACGATGTATACAGTCCGGCTGTCCAGTTACCCCCTAATCCAGGACTCCCTTAGTAGCCCCTAAACCAGGCTTCAATGACGATGAGTCCGGCGCGCAGTCTTGTCTTCGGCATTGCAAGGTGGGTTCCATCTCCGAATACTCCAAAGTACCTGTTACGATGAATAGTGTCCGGCTTCCCATCAATGTTGTACTCCTCGGCTTCGGTGTCTCAATAATGACCATCTCCACGTGTCGAGCGAATGCGAGGAGTCGAGGCATTTTTGCATTTGCCACCCTCAATCCTTCGGGCTGACCGTCTATTTGAAGGGACGGGGATTCTCAGATCCAAACCGCACTCTCCTTCCTTGAGCAAGCATCCAACAGAGTGCTCCTGATAAAACCATTCCAACATGGCCGGCCGTCACAGCTCTTCTGCTCGCTCTCCTCGTTCCAAGTCGGGGGATTGGGAAGAGTGTTCAGTTCCTCATAGCCGTTTGATAGATTTACAAACCCAAGGGTTTCTCCCACCAGCGTTCATGGTCCCCGTCCGAGCTGGAATAGCCACTTATAACAGAGGGGAACAAGCGGAGGGATCTCCAAATCCATCTCGAGAGGAGCGAATATGCCTCATCCCGCATGTGCTAAGGGGCTTCGGGTTTCCTGTCCACCCGTTCCTTCGCGGGCTCCTAGAGTTCTACGGCCTCCAGTTGCACAACCTTACCCCTTCCTCCGTACTACACGTAGCAGGGTAAGTTGCCCTTTGCGAGCTATTTTTAGGCTGCGAGCCTCACGTCGGGTTATGGAGGAAGCTGTTCTGCCTTGTCCCCCGCAACCAGGGAGAATCCCTATGTCAAGTGGGCGGGGCCGAAGTATGGCGCATTGCCGAGACCGGATACCTATCCGGCACTCCCAAGAAGGCACCAAAGAACTGGCCTCAGAGTGGTTTTACATTGATGACGTTCCCCTACCGGATCCAGTCCGGACAGGTCTCCCCAAATTCAGTAACGCCCCGCCGAGGGCACGTCTAAGCTGGCGCCCCCGGGGCCCCCAAGAGGAGGATACCAGGGAAATACATTTCTTGATGAGCGGGATAAAGTTACTGGCCAAATCCGGACTAACGATAGTCGAGGTCATGGCAATATGCATAATGCGGGGAGTGCAACCGCTTCAATATCGGGGGAAGCCCATGTGGCACTTCAACAGGGAAGACGACGCCACCCGCTGCGGCCGTAAGGGTCCGGACTCCGCCACCCGCTTCAGCGTAGAAGGAATCTTCAGCCCCTCCCCGCAGCCAGAGGACCCGGAAGGGCCCTAGATCGAGGACTCGAAGAAGATCCAGATATTATTGTGGAGCTTGTCAATAGGGTATTTTATCAAGCGAGCTGTGATGGGGCCTCAGTGGCCATTATTGCCGACTATCCCGGTTTGCTCCCTGTGTCTCGTGTAAGCCAAACTAAAAAAACCCTATCCTCCGAAGAGGACTCCCTTCAGATGTCATGCCTTACCCTTGAAGTGTCGTGTTTCTTGCAGAGACGACGGTCGAAGCGCGGGGCCGAGCCCCTAGGGACTCGTCGACCACGGGCACCCGGATCGGGTAGGCTCAAGAGGAAGGCGATAAGGGTCGACAGGCCGCTGCAGAGGTAAGGTAAAAACCTGTCCTGCGATTATGGTATTAAAGTATAAGAGCACCCTTTGTGTCCTGGCAGGAAAAGGAGTAGCTGGACTATATCCGAGGATCCCGCCGATCACGCCTCCACCAGCCGGATTCTAGAACCGGCTTCGAGAGCGGAGGCGAACATGGGGCCGATGCCACATAGTTCTCCGAAGAGGACACGGTAATGCTCTCGGCCACGAACTCCGAAGTAGAGAGCGCCATGAATCACTGGCGCCGATGGGCCATGCTTCAAAACAACATCTTTTCCGAAGAGGCATTTAATGCCTTCAATTTGGGAGACGCATACATCCGAGCTGCTCAAGGCGGGCTTGCCCGAGCGACAAACCAGTATACCAAAGATATACGGGTAAGAAATTTTGATCAGCATGTATAGCAGTAGCCCCTGAGACTTGAAATGGTTGGAACAACTGTTTAAAGGATCAATTCATGCACATTTCCTTGTAGATAAGAATTAACAATTGGCTCGGGAGCTAGAGGAATGCAAGGCCCAGCTGAGGGACACGGTTTCCAAGTTAGAGGAATCCCAGAAGGCCTCCTCTAGTATTTGTCTCAATTGTATGAAGATGCACCAGTTAGTAAGCGGCTGGTGCGACTAGTCTAACAGAAAATTCTGCAGACAATCCCGGGGTGAATCCAGAGGGCATAGCGGATGACGACTCGCATCTCAAAAGGCAGCTAAAGGCTGGCGAACGCATCCTTAGGCAAGTTTGGCAAGAGAAGAACAATCTTAAAGATGCCAATATTCGGCTGGACGTGGAATTAAAAGACGTCCGCGCTCAACAGGCGGACTCCGTGAAGGAGAACAAAAGGCTTCGACGCGACATTTATGGTGAGTACCCAGACAAACTGTATGATAGTTCGGCGAGGAAGTATATTGAAAGAATTTTGCTTGCAGGAATGTTAACGGGTCACCCTGAGGAGGAGATGCCCTCATCTACAAGTGATTTACTGCAAGATCTCTCGCAACTGCATGAGCGAGCTTGGCAAGTGATGCAGGGTGTTGCTCAGGCCTTGTGGCCATCAAGATTACTGCCGAACGGCATGGGGGAGCTTGTAGATATGCTTCAAGGAGCACGGCGGTGCTTCCGATTATGGAAGATGTCAGCTTGCCGGCAAGGTGCAAGAGAAGCCTGGGCTATGGTGAAGACGTGCTACACCAAGTTGGACCCGAACCATATGGCCGAAGTAGGACCGGCGGGGCCCGATGGGCAAGAAATTCCCGTAAGTCTGGTATATGACAAGGTAGCATTAGCCGCCAAGTATTCTCAACAGGATTGTAAGCTAGATAGCCTGTTGGATGGTATAGAGGAGGAATATAGTCAGTCCAAGTGACTTTCTAATTCAATGTGCATAAGTAGCCCCTAGCCGGATTAAAATCATTTGTCATGGCGGTCCTTTTTGCTTCAGCCCCCAGATCCTACAGTCCGGGGTGTGACCGAATACCCGTTCGGTTATACAAAACCGGGGTATGCGTGGAAACTAGGCGTAGGGGTCATAAGTGCTTGAACAGACAAGTACCCAACTAGTTATGTTATATTACATGGATAGTAAGAAACATCTTCCAGGGAGAATAGTTCCATTAGGGGTCCCTTTCCCTTGGTATGCACGCGATGATGCGCATGTCCGCACCGCGAATGATGGCGCAGGATACATGACTTCTAGGGATTTACGTTGTAATAAACGAATACATCTTTTGTTCACCGATCGAATATTCTCTTAAGGAAACTAGCTTTCGGCTTCACCCAGTATGAGGTACACATCCGGCTGAATCGACAGTAACAATTGCAGAGGTGCTCCCCCTATGCCCTAGCCGAATTAACGGGAACGTAGGGCATAAACACAAGAGCCAGGCAACCCAGCTTGGCCACATCTTAAGTCATATCGATGCATATAATGGTGAAGAAAAGGCACATACTAAAAAAGGAATGCATATGTGATGGGAAAAAAGCCATTAGAGTATTTATTTTAGCTTCCGTATAGGAAGCCCCCAGGTATTGCTTACACACGTAGTGCAGTTGGAGTAATCCGGAAGTCCGTACTGTATTAAATACTTTGTGTGAAGAGGAAAGAAAAGGAAAAAAAGGTGGAGAAAGGAGAAGGGATGGAGCACAAATAAAAGTGGAGGAGTAAGGAGACGAACATTGAGTTCGGCGTTAGGCGTAGAATCTCCGGAGTCTAGCCGCGTTCCATGGGTTCGGCTCGAGCCTGTTATTGGATCCATTATGTAAGCGGTACGCTCCACCGGTTAGAACTTTGTCGATGACAAAGGGAACTTACCACTTGGGTTTGAGCTTGTCCTTCGTCTTCTCCGGTAGGCGTAGAACTAGTTCGCCAATATTGTAAGTTTTGGCCCGTACTTCTCTGCTTTGGTATCGTCGAGCCTGCTGTTGATAGAATGTGGAGCGGGCTTTTGCGACGTCGTGTTCCTCCTCCAGGGCATCCAAGTTATCCTGCCGATCTAGCTCGGCTTCCTTCTCTTCGTACATACGTACGCGTGGCGAATCATGTATTATGTCGCAGGGTAGTACTACTTCTGCGCCGTACACCATAAAAAATGGTGTATATCCGGTGGTGCGATTCAGCCTGGAACGCAGCCCCCAGAGTACGGAGTCGAGCTCCTCGACCCAGTGCGTATCTGACTCTGTCAAAGATCGCACTAGTCTGGGTTTGATGCCGCTCATGATGAGATCGTTTGCCCGTTCGACCTGGCCGTTTGTTTGGGGATGGTAGACGGAAGCATAGTCGAGCTTAATGCCCATTTTGCCGCACCAAGTTTTAACCTCATTGGCTGTGAAATTGGAGCCATTATCAGTGATGATGCTGTGGGGGACGTCATATCGGTGTACGATCCCGGATATGAAGTCTATGACTGGTCCGGATTCGTCCGTTTTGACTGGTTTGGCTTCTATCCATTTGGTGAACCTGTCCACCATGACCAATAAATATTTTTTCTAATGGCTTCCCCCTTTAAGAGGTCCGACCATATCCAGCCCCCAGACCGTGAAGGGCCAGGTTATGGGGATTGTTTGGAGAGCGGTAGGGGGCATATGACTCTGATTGGCGAAGAGCTAGCAACCGACGCAGTGTTGGACAAGGTCCTGTGCGTGTGCTCGGGCCGTCGGCCAATAGAAGCCTGTACGGAAAGCCTTGCTGACTAGTGCCCGAACCGCAGCGTGTTGCCCGCCCAGTCCGGCATGGATTTCAGCCAAGAGCTGCCGCCCTTCCTCCTCGGAGATGCATCTTTGGAGCACTCCGGTGGCACTTTTCTTGTAGAGTTCCCCTTCATGGACTTTGTAAGCTTTAGAACGCCGGACAATGCAGCGTGCTTTGTTTTGGTCTTCTGGGAGCTCCTGCCTATTTAGGTAGGCCAAGAAAGGCTCAGTCCATGGGGCGACTACGGCCATGATTTCGTGGGCCGAAGATGTTATTTCGGTGGCAGAGCCTCCGATTATGTCTGATGGTTCAGAATCTGGGAGTGTGTTCGGATCCGTGCTAGTACTGCCGGACTCCCCTTCCCATACCACGGATGGCTTGAACAACCTTTCAGGAGTATGTTAGGTGGGACAGGGTCGCGTTTAGCACCGATGCGGGCGAGGACGTCCACCGCTTGATTGTTTTCACGAGCCACATGGTGGAATTTGAGCCCCTTGAACCGAGCTGACATTTTGAGGATGGCATTACGGTAGGCCGCCATTTTCGTGTCCTTGGGATCAAAGTCCCCATTTATTTGTGATATTGCAAGGTTTGAATCCCCTCGCACTTCTAGGTGTTGAATGCCCATAGAGACTGCCATCCGAAGACCGTGCAATAGAGCCTCATATTCGGCTGCATTGTCGGAGTCTGTGTATAATATTTGGAGGACGTACTGGACCGTGTCTCCGGTGGGAGACGTCAGGACTACACCTACTCCCAATCCGTCAGCATTTTAGAGCCGTCGAAGTGCATGGTCCAGTTTGAGTATGCGCCGTACTCTTTAGGGAGTTCGGCTTCTGTCCATTCGGCGACCAAGTTAGCCAATACTTGCGATTTAATGGCCCACCATGGTTTGTATGTTATGTCGAACGGAAGGAGCTCGATGGCCCATTTGGCAATCCGGCCCGTAGCGTCGCGGTTGTTTATTATGTCGTTGAGTGGTACTTCGTAGGCCACTATAATCGAGCACTCTTTAAAGAAGTGTCACAGCTTCTGGGATGCCATGAAGAGCGCGTATGCTATTTTTTTATAGTGTGGGTATCGGGATTTGCATGGGGTTAGGACCGTCGATACATAGTAAACCGGCTTCTGGAGCGGTATTTTGTATCTGTCAGCCCCTCGTTCCACGAAGAGCACTACGCTTACAACTTGATGTGTTGCAGCTATGTATAGTAGCATAGGTACGCCAATATTTGGCGCTGTTAGTACTGGATTACTGGCCAATAAGGTCTTTATTTCATCCAGTCCGGCCGCGGCTACATCTGTCCACACGAAGTGTTCGGTGCACCGAAGAAGGCGGTAAAGAGGTAATGCCTTTTCTCCTAACCTGGAGATAAAGCGGCTTAGAGCAGCCATGCATCCCGCTAGTTTCTGGATGTGCTTGAGGTCTATTGGTATAGCCAACTGTGCAGAGCTCGGATCTTTGCCGGATTCGCTTCAATTCCTCTGTTGGAAACCATGAAGCCGAGTAGTTTCCCCGAGGGGACGCCGGAAATGCATTTTTCCGGGTTCAGCTTGATGTCGTATGTCCGGAGGTTGTCGAATGTAAGCCTCAAGTCGTCTATTAGGGTTTCGACGTGTCTTGTTTTTATGACCACGTCATCCACATATGCCTCCACTGTTTTGCCGATTTGCTTTTCCAGGCATGTTTGAATCATGCGTTGGTAGGTTGCTCCGGTGTTCTTAAGCCTGAAAGGCATAGTGTTGAAGAAAAAAGGGCCATATGGCGCTATGAAAGCTGTTGCACCTTGGTCGGACATTTCCATCTTTATTTGATGGTATCCAAAGTATGCGTCGAGGAAACACAGCGAATTGTGTCCAGCTGTGGCATCGATTATTTGATCGATGCGAGGGAGGGGAAAGGGATCCTTGGGGCAAGCCTTGTTGAGGTCTTTGAAGTCGACGCATAGGCGCCAGGATTTGTCCTTCTTTGGTACCATTACCAAGTTTGCCAGCCAATCCGGATGTTTAATATCTCTGATGAATCCGGCCTCAAGTAGCTTGGCTAGCTCTTCCCCCATTGCTTGTCGTTTGTGCTCTGAAAATCCCCTTAAGGTTTGTTTGACAGGTTTGTATCCCTTTAGTATGTTAAGGCTGTGTTCGGCCAATCCACGCGGGATGCCCGGCATGTCTGATGGGTGCCAAGCGAAAATGTCCCAATTCTCACATAAAAAGTCTCGTAGTGTGGCGTCCATTGCGGGGCTCAACTGCGTCCCGATGGAAGCTTTCTTCATGGGGCGTTGGATGGACTTGGAATTTGACTATCTCGTCTGCGGGTTTGAATGAGGTGGACTTGGGTCGTTTGTCGAGTATCACGTCGTCCCTCTCCAAGGTGGCCCGTAGCGTTGTTAATTCTTCGGCTTCTAGGGCCTCGGATAATGCTTCCAGGGCTAGTGCTGCGGTTTTGTTTTCGGCGCGAAGTGCGATGTCCGGATCACTGGCTAGATTGATGATTCCATTGGGCCCGGGCATTTTAAGCTTCATGTACCCGTAATGGGGTATGGCTTGAAAGCTTGTAAACGCGTCCCGCCCTAGAAGGAGCCACTTGGAACGTGAATTCTTGGGACCTGTAATTTTCCGGGGTGCCGAATACCACATCGAGTGTGATTTTTCCCGCACACCGCGCTTCCCGACTAGGAATGATTCCCCTGAAGGTGGTGCTGCTTTGCTCAATGCGGCCTTTATGAAATTCCATCTTGTTGAGCATTTCTTCATAGATCAAGTTTAATCCGCTTCCGCTATCCATGAGTACTTTAGTGAGACGAAAGCCGTCCACGATTGGGCTAAGGACCAGAGCGGCCGGTGCCTGGACAGTCTGGAATCAAGGTTCATCACTGGCATTGAAAGTTATGGCAGTGTCGTTCCAGGGGTTTATCTTTGCCACATGGCAAATTTCCGCGGAGCTTCAATGAGCTCTCTTGTGCCTATTGTTTGAGGAGAAAGTCTCGAAGACTGTTAATACCGTATTGTGTTCGTTGGCGGGATGTTGTTCTGCTTTATGGCTTGCAAGAAGATCCTCGCCACTTTTTGCAACCTGCCGGAGTATCCAACATGCTCTAAGGCTATGAGTTGGTGTTATGTCCGGAGTGCTGTGGAGTTTACATGGTCCATTGAGCCATTCTTCCAATACGGTTCCCTGCCCCAGGGCGGGTTTTGGTTTCTTGGGAGTCGGATCGGCCGACTTACGAGAGTTCGCCCGTTTAGTTCAGACAAAGGTCTTGGTGAGAGCCGTACTGTCCCAAAATTCTGTTTGGGTTTTCCAGGCGCTTTCCATCACACAGTACTTCTGTACTATGATTGCCAAGTCCGCGAAGGGTACTATGTCACGGCGGCTTATGGCATTAAAGAGTCCTTTGTCCGTGCAGTTTTTGAAGAAGAGTGAGACTACGTCCTCCTGGCAGCAGTCCTTGACCTTGTTAAGCGCAAGGAGGAATCTGGCCAAGTAGCAATGTACAGTCTCCTAGGGCTCTTGCCTGATGCGGGAGAGACGGCTTAAGTCCAGGTGGGTGTTGTTAGCTGAATCCGGATTCTGATCCGATCTAACACCCAGGGGCGTGGGAGGTTCCGAGCCTAACAGCTCGGGATCCGGAGTGCTGCCCAATTTCTTCGGCCTAATGCCCGATTCTAAGCCCGGGACCCGGGTCATGTCTTCCTTTGAGCAGGTGTTCGGCTCAAGGAGTTCGGTGGTCCGGACATAATTCGTCCTCAAAGTTGAGGGAATCCGTGTGTGGTTCCTCCACTACCGCTATCTCATGGGTGGCCGGCGGGGATCTAATGTCCCTTCGGTCGGGTTTAAGCCCGATCCGGTCATAGCCTGTAGCGACTCCCAGAGCGGCGATGTGATCCAAGGGCTCATTAAGGGAGGAGAGATCCATCGGATCCATCTGTTCGGCGAGTTCCGAACTGACGCGGAGGTTATGCTTGATGACCCGAGAGGCCATCGTCGACGCAACCGCCGATGGGGTAGCCTTGATAAAGCCACCAAGTCGGAGAGTTTGGCCTACAACCAGAGCTCCCCCCGAGGTAATGTTGCCCTTGACGACGAGACGAGCCATCGAGCCTTGCGGCAACGACACAGAGGAACTCTCAACAAAAGCACCAATGTCGGTGTCAAAACCGGCGGATCTCGGGTAGGGGTCCTGATCTGTGCGTCTAGGCTGATGGTAACAGGAAGCGAGGGACACAATGTTTACCCAGGTTCGGGCCCTCTCATTGGAGGTAAAACCCTACTTCCTGCTTGATTACTATTGAAGATGTGAGTAGTACAAGAGTAGATCTACCACGAGATTGTAACGGCTAAACCCTAAGAGCTAGCCTATGATGGTATGATTGTAGTTGTGATCGGCCTTCTAAGGACCAACCTCTCCGGTTTATATAGACACCGAAGAGGGCTAGGGTTTACATGGAGTCGGTTACAAGGAAGGAAACACAATATCTGGATCGCCAAGCTTGCCTTCCACGCAAAGGAGAGTCCCATCCGGACACGGGCCGAAGTCTTGAGTCTTATATCTTCACGCTTCAATAGTCCGGACGATGTATACAGCCCGGCTGTCCGGATACCCCCTAATCCAGGACTCCCTCAATAGTCAAGAGTATGAGTGTAATCGTGTTCATCGATGACTTTTAATCTTATGGTCCGTCAAGCCATTCTATTCTGGAATGACTAGTAGAAACAAACCCTAGTACCTTATCCATATCTAGGATTGGGTCATAGTAGTTGTACTCCGCATATCAAAATGCCAATCCAGCTTTTGTTTTGTTCTACCCTGGAGTATTACCGTCTTCTGTCAAGAAGGTCATGGGCATTGCACACCATATTACAAATTCTTGGTACAGTGATACTTCTCTCCATCATTATTCACTCCTCGGTCTACGTGTGTTGTAGCCGGAATGCCGACAAGTGAACTATGATGTGCGAAATCAATACTCCCAGCAACTCTGTTGCTTGGTAGTTAAAGGACATTAATTTCATTCTTAGTGTGTTGGTTATTGAATCATCATTCTAAGATAGATTGTGCTACCTAGTCCATTCTCCTGGTGCACTCCTCGATCAATGAGTTCAGATTATGTTAAATCCTTGCTCTTTCGATCATATCGTCTTGGCCTGAAAAGCAAGATTGTTCTCAAGCCTAGTAACATATCAGTGGTTCATGATTTTTCCGAATATCTTCTTGGGAGTATTACCAGGTTGTTCCCTGACCATTATCTTCTTGTAAACCAGCCTTCTCCAAGAATCTATGTTGCGTACCCCTGAGCTAGTTGGTTAAGCAAAACAACAACTTGGAGAGTTGGAAGATAAAAGTTTGTCCGACTTAGTTCATTTTAAGGGATATCTTGTATGTGTGTTGAGGACAGATGGTATTTTCATCGATTGACCCTCGTGATCAGTTAATGGACCTATCATCTTATCCAATATTTGATTTGAGTATGGGCTATCGTCAAGTCAAATGAGAGCCAACGTTATTCGTAATGTTGCCTTACTCATGGTTGTTTCCTCTAGCATACACCATTATGTCTTTTGGGGATGACCAACACCATCACCTTGTTCACATAATTGTGAAATTCCACTTATATGGAAACTTGGATGAATTTTTGTTGAGCCCATCAGCAACATTTTTATCTTCCCCATGATTCGTGTTGAACATCCAGCTAGTGTTGGAAACTTTTATAAGCATTATCTTTATGTCCCGTTCATGAAGGATATGTTGGATGAAAGAAGTGACTTCCTCTGATTCACGTGCATTTGGTGCAAGTTGCCGCCGTAAGTTTGAGAAAGATTGTTTTTGTTACCTCTAGAACTATCCCAAGTTAGTCATGTCTATGTGCAAAGTACTCTTTGGTTTGATAGGTTGGCCGCCTCCATTCCATATGTGTTTCCTAGCACACCAATCCACGGATTGACTTGTTCAAGGAGAAGAACTTCCTTCTTAAGAGCTAATCATGACTTAAGTAAGGACATTATTATCTTTGATGATGGTTCCCAACAAGAACTCGATAGTGTTTTATTGTAAGACTACTATGTGGTTAAGCTTGTTTGGGACAGCGTGTTCACATGTATGTAGCAGAATCAGCTCATGTCTTGGAGCTTGCTATCGTAGTCCATTTCTCGAGAATCTTGCAACGTCATCTTGTCGGTTTGTGTTGCAAACTTTCTTTTTCAGACGTGTTGTCTAAAATATCATGTTACCAACCAGATCTAAATCTCAGGTAGATATGATGGTTGGAACTTTCCCAAGATCTATGATATAGGTCCCGACAAGGTTGATGCTCTAGCTGACACACCTAGCTGGAAGATCTATCATTGTAGTATCTTTTGACCATCTTTGCATGAGGATTTCGTGCGACTTATTATAGAAGTTGCTCCTTGGGGATTCTTGTTGTCTTAGTTTCTTCGATTATACTATAACCATTCAAACGGTGGAATCACTCTCGACTGTTGGACTATTCCCCGGTTACTAGAATCATTCCCAACATTGGCATTTTGTTCCCTGCTTGTACTCGGCATTGTGCCATTTTTCTATGGTTTGCCTTCTCGGTAATTGCTATTCAGGAACATCCTCAAAAGTGGGCTTACCCTAGACCCTATCCTTTCTCAATGATAAGCAAAAATCATCCATCGCGTTGTCTTCAACAAGGTAGTCCACATCATCCATTCTAGTCCGAGTATGCCATTCTCTCGAACTCCTGCATATGATCGTTTGTGAATTTCCTTAGCACTACTAGGGAAAACCTTATACACAGAAATATAGCAACAACGCGGGTCAAAAAACGGCGCTAGTGCTATATAGCAGTAGCGACCAAATAAAAACCGCGCTACAGACACAAACTTAGCAGTAGCGCCTGTTGTAAAGAAAGCGCTACTACTAATATTCCCATTGGCAGAATGCTAGGCTACGCATAGCAGTAGCGAGCTTAACAGAAAAGCGCTACTGCTAGAGCACAGTTAGCAGCGCGTTTCCTAAGAAGAGCACTACTACTAACGGAAATAAAATAAGATGATAAACAAATAGAAATTTAAATGAAAATGAAAGAAATAGAAAAAGGAGAAAGGGAAAAATAAAATGTAAAGCAAAATAAACGAAAAAGCGAAAAATCGGAGGAAGGCATAGCAGCAGCGTTTGTTTGTAAGAGTCGCTATAGCTAACGTAGCTGCAGCGCATGTCCTAGACCCCCGCTATAGAAACAGAATAGGAAATTAGCTATAGCAGCAGCGCGTTTTGAGGAAAGCGCTATAGCTAACTTAGCTATAGCGCGTTTTGCGAAACGCGCTACCGCTAAGTTTGACTTAGCCAAAAAACCGTTTCCCCCCGGCCACCACTTCCCCCAAATCCCTCAAACCCACCCCGCGCGCGCGCCGCCGTCTCCCTGATTCACAGTCGCCCTACACTTCGCCGCCGCCGACGATGCCACCAAAGCCGTGCGCCGTCGACGACACCGGAGCTGCCCCCAACGCCATGGAGCCACGCGGCCTTGTCAACGCCACCGGAGCCGCCGTCGACGCCACCTTCCTCATCGTCACCGGAGACACCCCTGCCTCCCTCGCCGTCACCGGAGACACCCCTGCCTCCCTCGCCACGACACTGCCTCCGTCGCCACCACCGGAACCATCATCTGTAAGCCCCCACCCCTCCTCTCTCTCTCATGCATAGGTTAGCCAGTTTAATTAGGTTAATTATCTAGGTTAGGGCAAAAATTTAGTTAGGGCATTGACAGAGAAGTAGTTAGGTTAACTAGTTTAATTAGGTTAATTATCTAGGTTAGTGCAAAAACTTAGTTAGGGCTTTGACAGAGAACTAGTCAGGTTAACTAGTTTAATTAGGTTAATTATCCATGTTAAATAGTGCAAAAATTTATTTTAGGCTTTGACAGAGAACTAGCTGCGTTAACTAGTTTAATTAGGGTTAATTATCTAGGTAAACTAGATTTACTAACTAGGTTAAATAGGTAGGTTAATTAGGTTCGTTGGATTAACAAACTCAGGACTACTAGACTGGTGGTCACGGAGGTGGACAACGGCAATTTTGAGCCAAAGGCGCCCAAGGAAGCGCGCGCGTGCTACGGCAATCAAATAGGCTGCATCATACGGACAACCGCCACCATCAACAATGAGAATCTAAAGAAGATAGAAAATATGAGGAGCTCCCTCCTAAAGAAGTTTCACCAGATATTCTTGTTCCCGGGCCGGAATGAGAAGGATTATGAAGATCCAGACAATGACCCGGCAATGAAGAAGATAAACAAACACGCCATGACCAAGTTTAGCAACGCGTTGGCCGCCTGGAAAAATCGAGTGAAAGCAAAGATCAACGATGGGGAACCCTACTCCGAGATTGTAAAGGATAGTCCGACAATCACGGTGGAGCAGTTTCAAATATTCAAGGAGGCTTCCGAGGCCGAAGCTGCCAAAGAAAAGTCTAAGTACATGAAGGGGCTTCAAAAGAGGAACATTGGGACCCACCACCTCGGAAGCCGTGGTTACGGCGGAAAGAGGTCCAAATGGGCCAAGGAGGACGCAGAAGCCGCGAGTCTGGGCATCCCAGACCCCTTGGCGGATTTCACCGTCCAGCAGGAGCATGACGTCCTGAGGGCCCGCCACCGTTGGGACCCACTGAAGAAGGTTTATGAGCCAACACCGGTCATTACGGAGTTCATGAGACTGTTGGTAATTTTAGTTTTTGATCAATTCGACTGCACACGTTAGTCATATTTGTAAACGATCCTTGTGCCTTTTGCAGAGAGAGCAACACCGGATTGCGGCCGAAAGCGACTCGCCGTCTGAGGCATTGGCGAGGCCCAAGTGGGACACTCCATTCAACCAGGCGTTGAACATATTGAAACGACAACCGGTGGATACTCGACCGTCGTATGGATGCGTGCACAGTGTCGGAGACGGCGCCACGTGGAAGAAGTACTACCGTGAGACCACGGAGGAGAAAAAGGAAAGACGGAGGTTAACTGAAGAAAGCATCGACAAGAAGGTTGAGATTGCGGTTGAGAAGAAATCATCTCAGACAGTCGCAACAGCGGTAGCTGCCGCAAAACAGGCGATTGCAGATATATCTACTTCCTTGGTGACGGGCATTCACACTTGGACAAGGGAAAATCCAAAAAAATGCAGAGGACTTTCCCCTTGCTGACTTCTTGGCAGCACATGCTCCCGCACCGGCTCCCGCACCTGCTCCCGCACCGGCTCCCACACCTGCTCCCGCACCGGCTCCCGCACCGGCTGCCGCACCGGACGTGCTCGGTGGTGCCTCCTCTTTGGCTGAGCTCGACGCCCTCACGGTATCTGCCACACCGGCCCCCTTCAATATAAATGTATAATCTCCCGTTTTCGTTGCCTTTCGGATGTCTCACGTCGCAGACTTTTATTTGCAGGCCGACAAAACCCCGTGCACCATATTGTACACCATCGGCGAAGAGAAGGTGGACGTGGGGAAGGGGACGATAATGGAGCCGGAGGAACCATTGTTCCACAGCCGGTCGATCCCCCCGAACGTCTTCAAGGTTTCCGTGGCCAGTGTCAAACCGGGCCACGAGAATTTGCCTCCTCTAATACTAGTGGGGGATGACGACAAGGCCCCGCGGCGGCTTGGTGATTGTTGCAATGGGTGGGTCCTGTTGTGGCCAAAGAGTCTGCTTCGTCTGGAGGCGGCCGGGAGCACACCCACGAGCATGCAGCCTCAGCAAGGTATGAACATCAACACCCCACCTACCCAATTAGCGTCGGGTGTCGGGTTGGGTGATAGCGGACGGGGTAAGCAGGTGGCTCCATTAGAGGCTGATGACGTCGCCATGGATGAGGATGAGGATGACGATGGCGCTGAACAGTATGTCTATACTGGCGCCTCCTCAGGGTTTGAGCATCATGAGTCGGTGCCTGAATTACCATCTCAACGTGTTATTGATGACCATCCGGTGGTAAAGAAGCCTAGGAAGAGAGCGAGGAAAGGCAAAAAAGCTGATTCTATGATCCAGCCGCCTCAGCAGCCTTGGCTTCGGGACCGTGTAGATATCCCCGATGCGGATAAATGGCATATCCCCAGTCGACCAATCCTACCTGAAACAGCACTACGGGCCAGATTCGGCGATCTAAGGAGACTTCATGACGATGTGCTGCGGGTAGAGAAAGGCCTCATCGCCTCGAAAGATCCAGGATACCCACTCTACGTGGTTAACGTTCCGCAGCAAATGCCGTACGTCAAGGGCTTCCCCGCGGATAAGTTCTTCCTCCGATTCGATTACATATTCGGCATGTTTCACGTGAAGAAGCTGGATTTTACTTTTGTCCGCCTTTATGCCTTGCACATGAGCTACATCATTGGGGTTGAGCAGATAGCTCATATCTGTGTCGCTGACCCGTACTACATGCACGAGGGCTTCTTGGGAGTCTGTGCACAGCATCGTGAATAAGCGAGGGATTACATCGACAGTTTCATGCTCGCCAATAAGGACAAGGAGGCGATTCTCGTGCCTTATCATCCCGTGTAAGTCATCCGCGCTGCTATCCTTCCTTCGATTTCAATAATTCATTTGCACGGTGGAGGCTAATTAATTTGAGGTGTACTTATTTTGCGCAGCGGCGGGCGCGCCGTCCTCATCATCCTCTACCCCTGATTCTCCCACGCTCTTTACTTGGACTCGTCGAAGAACATTCACAAAAAGGATTACACCCACATCAAAGATGTTCTCGACAGTGCTATGTTTTACTACCAAGCAAGGGGTGGAGAGGTTAGGGACAAGAAGAGAAGGGGCGGCAGGCCCGCCTTCAGCCATAAGACCGACTTCTGCTGCATCCAGCAACCGAACGATTCTCTTAATGATGGATTCTATGTCCTACACCACATGCTGGAGTACTGACGGGATCACCAGAACCTTCACATGGCACCTAGATCTAGCGATGCCCATATTCTGCAATGGGCAAAGGACATAGGAGATATCGAGGATCATCGACTTCGAGCTGAGTTCTATAACATCCAGCGCGAACTTGCCCAAATCATCATGAATGCGGTCGTTGGAAAAACAGGGATGTTCCATGCAGAAGGACAAATGTCGCGGGAAGACGTCCGAACATGGATAGCCTCTCAGCGTCTCGACATGAAGCCTTTCACTAAGCTCGATGACTATCTCCCTGACTTGGATGGATGGCACGACATGATGGAGTGATTGTCGATATATGACAATGTGTCCGTTTAGTCCATACTTTCTTTTATGACAAAACTTTGAGTTATGCATGGTGAAACTTTATTTGTGATGTAATTAAACTGTCCTCCTCGACTAGCGAAAATCACTCTAGTTAGGTCATTTTGGGTACGATAAACTTTGTTATTTATGCTTATGATATGTTGTTTCTATTTTTTCCAAGTCTGTCTCTTTGTGTTGCTCAACTATATATGTTGCATATCATCGATTCATGTGACGATGCAGGTGCATAGATCATAAATGGCGAAGAAGTGCTACGCCAGGAGTATATATACGACAAGTGGCCGGAGTGTCAGGCCCAGGTGTACCGGTTTTCGGTTTCCGAGCGACACGTAGTACTTAGTTTAGGTTCACGCTAATGCGAGAGAGGGATACGAACTAATGTACTCAAAGTGATAGCTATTCTCGTGTATAGCATTGTATAGATGGATGACGATGTATTTGCAAGTAATCGAGACTTGTATCGCTATTTTCGAGATTGATGACGAGAGACCACTTTGTGTTGGATGATGATTATGATGATGACATGATTTGATGAGACTAATTGTATGTATATGCTATGATTACATTTGTATGTGGATGATATGCTAAAGATTATTGTATAAAGCCTATTCAAATGCAAAACAAATAAAAAACAAATCTGCAGGAAAAAAAACTAATAAAACCAGTAGTAGCGAGGGGGGATTTAGCAGTAGCGCCGACTTACCAGTAGCGCTTACCTGTAAACGGCGCTGCAGATAATATCAGTAGCGTCCTTCTCTAAAGAGCGCTGCAGCTATTCATGTGTAGCAGTAGCGTGGGTCAACACGCGCTACTGCTATACGTTAGCTGTAGCGCCTTATTAGTAGCGCCGGTACCCGCGCTACTGAGAGGGCCAAAACCCGCGCTGCTGCTAGGCTTTTTCCTAGTAGTGTAGGCTGATATAGAGATTTTCAATGATCTCTGAATCTAAAGTAATTCTTTTTGGCACTTAAGGGAATATATCTATGAGCCACCTTCCCTAAGGTGCCCTATTATGGAATCATGGAAATTATCTCCTTGCTACTTTGAAATGCATCCACCACCCCCTTGATCGTAGAATTTTTCTACTTAATTGAACCTTGTCATATGCTCCTTTCAATCATGCTTGATGTGTGTCTTGTGTATCAGCTCGAGACATATTGTTATGCCTCATTCCATGAGTTGGTCATCGATGTCTGCTAGAACTACGTCGGTATTTCCCCAAAGAGGAAGGGATGATGCAGTATAGTGACGGTAGGTATTTCCCTCAGTGATGAGACCAAGGTTATCAAACAAGTAGGAGAACCTCCTCACACCACGTAAACAACACCTACACACAAATAACAAATACTCGCAACCCGATGTGTTAAAGGGGTTGTCAATCCCTTTCGGGTACGGCGCCTCAAGATAGGCAAATAACGTGAGGTAAAAGTTGTAGATAGGATAAATAGATCGCGAAACAAATAAATTGCAGCAAGGTATTTTCGTATTTTTGGTTTAATAGATCTAAAATAAATGCAAAGTAAAATAGACCGCAAAGGCAAATATGATGAGGGGAGTCCCGGGTGCCGTAGGTTTCACTAGTGGCTTCTCTCGAGAAAAATAGCAAATGGTGGGTGAGGGAGTCCTAGATAAGGGGGTATCCGGACAGCCGGACTATATACTTTGGCCGGACTGTTGGACCGTGAAGATACAAGACTCAAGACTTCGTCCCGTCTCCGGATGGGACTCTCCTTTGCGTGGAAGACAAGCTTGGCGATCCGGATGTTAGATCTCCTTCTTTGTAACCAACTCTGTGTAACCCTAGCCTCCTCCGGTGTCTATATAAACGAGAGGGTTTAGTCCGTAGGAGAACAACAATCAGAATCATAGGCTAGCTTCTAGGGTTTAGCCTCTACGATCTCGTGGTAGATCTACTCTTGTAATACTCATATAATCAAGATCAATCAAGAAGAAAGTAGGTATTACCTCCATCGAGAGGCCCCGAACCTGGGTATAACATCGTGTCCCCTGCCTCCTGTTACCATTAGCCTTAGACGCACAGTTCGGGACACCCTACCCGAGATCCGCCGATTTTGACACCGACATTGGTGCTTTCATTGAGAGTTCCTCTGTGTCATCACTGCGAGGCTCGATGGCTCCTTCAATCATCAACCACAACGCGGTCCAGGGTAAGACTTTTCTCCCCGGACAGATCTTCGTGTTCGGCGGCTTCATACTGCGGGCCAATTTGCTTGGCCACCTGGAGTAGATCGACAGCTATGCCCCTGGCCATCAGGTTAGGTTCAGAAACTTGAACTACACGGCCGATATCTGTGGAGACTTGATCTTCGATGGATTCAGGCCTACGCCAGGAGCGCCGAACAGTCACAACGAGCACGGCTTAGACCTGCTGTCTGACAATACTCGTGATATCGCACCTGCAAGAGCTCCAGACCTAAATCCGGGGCAGATCGCGTCGTCCTAGGACGGATGGATGGACCCCGCCACGGAGGCCGCATACTCATCGGCGGTAGAGCCGAACACGGACTTCATCCCTAAGGAAGTCTGTGTCACTGGACCCCCGGACTTGTGTCCGGCCGTAGGTTCCAGACCGTGTGCCCCCGAGCCCACCGAATCTGGTTGGGCTCCGGTAGTGCAGCTCACCACTGCGGATACCTTCCAGCACTCGCCTTTTGTTGACATGCTGAATTCATTAAAGTCTCTCTCTTTGTCAGGAGACTCTTAGCCGAACTATGTCCGGCTCGAGTGGGAAGCAGGCGACGAGGAAATTTGTTGCCCACCCACCACCCACTTCGTTGCCATTGTTGATGATTTGACCGATGTGCTTGACTTCGACTCCGAAGACATCGACGGTATGTACGACGATGCAGGAGAACAACAGCAACCATCGCCCACGGGGCGCTGGACAGCCACCTCCTCGTATGATATATATATGGTGGACACTCCCAAAGAAATCAATGGCGATGAGGCAATAGAGGATAACACCTCAAGGAAAAAATCAAAGCATGGGCGTCATCGGCGCCGCTCTAAGCCCCGCAACAGCAGTACCGGCACAGGAGAAGAAAACAATCCGGATGGTGCTGAAGACGAATACAATCCCGATCAGCCTGCCTTTGAGCAGGCTGGACAGGAAGATGGGCAGATTAGCCCAGATGGACAGGCGACAACTGGATACTCAAAGGAGGACAACCACATGCCTCCCTCCGAAGACGAGGTGAGCCTCGGCGATGATGAATTCGGCGTGCCTGAGGATCCCGTAGAGCAGGTTCACTTCCAGCGACGGCTTATGGCCACTACAAGAAGGCTAAAAAAGAAGCAGTAGCAGCTCCAAGCTGACCAAGATCTGCTCACAGACAGATGGACTAAGGTCCTGGCAGCCGAGGAATACGGACTCGACCACCCCATCAAAGGGTACCCAAAGCACAATTTGCTACCTCAACTTGAGAAGGAGGTCCTAAAGCCCACACCTCGACGCCAATACATCACGGTCTGGGGCAATACGCAAGAAACTCGAGGCAGTGTCCATAAACCATGACGCAACAGACATAAGCGTGAAAAAATAATGGTGGCACCCAAGACACGGCAATCAGTGACGGATTCCGCAGCTCCCAGTCCGGTCAGTGGAAAGAGAATAATACAGGCCCATCCGGCCCAGGCAGCATACTCGACCAACCATGTCAAATTCATGGTACCCCGGGAAGGGCAGCCAATCATACCAGTAAAGAATGCCGGATCTTTAAAACAAAACGGCCAATCGTGCACCGGAAACAATAAAAAGGGGTCTCAAAGCTATGAAGACAACGAGGAGCCCAGACCATCAAGCCTTATGAGGTAAAAGAAAAATCCTCCGAAATCCAACAAGGAAAAGAATGTGTACTCCTCGGGATGCCGACCCAACAATACAAGTCACCCCATGGTACAAAAATACTGCCGATCATCTCCGATAACACAGACCGTCCAGCCAATTTCAACAATGGCAAGTCAATTGCACTTACCATCGACCCAAGAGTTGGTGGGTTCCACCTCACATGAGCCCCTATTGGCATAAACAGCAGCCCAAACTTGCTGCGCCAAGACACAGTTCACCAGATAGGTATTGATCGCTTGAGGATCAAACCCACTAAAAACATCTTCTCAAAGATGTCGTTCTAGGTGTAAAGGCCAAGTTTTACAGGCCCACCACCCTGGATGTTGTCTTCGGATCACCAAACAAGCACCATACCGAAGATTAATTCTTCGGTGTTGTGCACTTATACAGTAACTATGATATACTACCGGGATGAACCGCGTTGGCTCGACACAACGCGGTACCACACCATGCCCAACCCACGTCACATAGTCACAATTATGGGCAAAGCCGAACTCCACCCCGACACTGGAAAGTATATCGTCGCTGAGGTAGCGCGTTGTGCCTTTCTATCGAACCTCGATTCGACAGCCACCCCCCGGACACCAACAGAGGAGTCCGAGCTACTTTATGGCATGATAGCACGGCTCGACCAGGCTCTGATCAAGAACCCGTGGTTCAACCACCCTATGACACACAAATGCCTCTAAGCATTTCTCTTTACAGGCTCACTTTTGCGCAGAACAGGACTGGCGACATGGAATCATCTCGGACGCACAGAGAGGGAATACACATGTATTCCCCAAGAAGACAGTCCTGATACACTACGAATCCACACACAGCTTCCTCCCGTCCGGTCACAACAGGTTCTGTCAGTATACCTCCTTTCATAGCATTAACCATACTTATACGCATAGACGTGTCACTCCACTACAACACATAGAACTATATGACACTTACCGGCCGTCATTCCTCATTGACGCCTTTTTCGTCATAACGGCACTCGCACATAGTGTCATGCCCCACTATGCCAGGGGCTTCATTGTCCTCATAATATGGCAACAAAGTCCGGCCACCCTCTCGGTCACTTGGCACCCCGAACTTATAGCAGTATATGCATCAGCTCTGAATCATGTCTTGGGTCATTAGTTGGGTTTGCCCGGCTCCCATGTTTTGGTACCTTACGTTCCGCTCCATCGGCTAAGGTAGCGTTGGGAGAACTACTGCGATTGTGTCCCGGTTCTTCTGGACGAGCACCTCAGTAGATAAAGTCGAAAACTGACTGTCATGATACGGCGAGAGTTGGTCAGCTGTTCGAGAGGTTGTAAAATCTTTAAAGATTTATTCCGCATAATGGCATAACAAATGCAGAATGTGACGGATCTGTCTTCCGATCAGGCGCTGTTAGAGCCCCCGTACGGTGTTCCGAACACCAGGGGCTGCGCCTGCCATACACGAATTCCTATGGCTCTACGAGAGTGATAAAGCCCTATAGTCTGATTGCCTGGTTTGCTGTGATGAACACCTCCTTCAAGGACCCAAAAATGGGATAAAGAGTGTTCAGGTATGTCCCGAACAACCCCGTACTTTCTACATTGGGCAGAAGCCGTCGACTGGCCAACTCTCAGGATTCATATATATCAGAGGGCCGCACAAGAAGAAAAAACTTTCATATAACAGGCAATAAATAATACTAGTGCCAGTGTCCCATATTACAAAGGACAACATGACTGCCTTCAGGGAAATATAATGTCTTTGGTACAATGTTCCGCCACAAGGCGGGCTCCTTTCAGGATGCCATCATAATAAAATCCAGGCTTGCGGTGCTCCTTACCCTCCGGTGATCCCTCGGTCATCAGCTTTTCAGCATCAAGCTTCCCCCAGTGCACGTTCGCACAGGGCAAATGCCATGCGTGCACCTTCTATACAGACCGACCGCTTAATGGCTTCGAGCCGAGGGCAAGCACCAACAATCCGCTTCACGAGCCCGGCGTAACTGCTTGGAATTGGCTCAGCAGGGCACAGCTGGACAACTAAGTCCTTCATGGCTAGTTCGGCTGCCCTGGTGCAGTTTGATCAGCTGCTTCAGCTCATCGACAAAGGGCACCTGATAATTCGGCGCCAAATACCACGACCAGAAATGCTTTTCCGCAGACTTCTTCTCCTCAGACCGGTAGAATTGAGCAGCATCAGATATGTTGTGTGGCAGGTCTGCAAAAGTCCTTGGAGAAACAAGAATTCAATTTGTCACTTTGAATTTCTCCTATAAAAATCGCTTTGAGTAAAAAATCCATACCAACCGCAATCCACCTTGCCTCCTGAATGTCCTTCAAAGCACCTCGGACTTCCTCCCGAACATCATTTGTGGCTTGGAGAGCTTGGGCAAGTTCGGATTCTTTACCTGCTAGACTCTGCTCCAAGATCTCGCTGCTGTTCACGGCCTCCTGGAGCTCTCGTTCAACTTCAATGACCCTGGCGTCGTGCTTCTCGCGAAGAGCCTGCTCCGCGGCGGCCTTCTTGTCGGCTTCGACCACAGCCTTCTTCAGCGCCTCAATTTCCGCATTTGCTCCTAGAGCACACAGTACAAATGATTTCATCAGCCACAACTACTCATTTGTGCTTAATTTATCAAAGGTTTCTACATACCTTGCTTGTCCTCCAACTGCTTCTTCACTCGGCCAAGTTCTTCTTCGGCCTGCTCCAGACTCTGCTTTAGTCCGGACACTTCCGCAGTATGAGAGACGGTCGTCACTACAGACGCATGTTTTCAAACAAAGAGATAGATGTCATTAACTGAGTCCCCTGCGAAGCGGAAACTTGATCCCCTGTTCGGTTCTCTCTCTTTCGCCGTACAGTGCATCAGGGGCTACTGATCATACTATGACAATCTTCAATGGTTTCTAAAAACATACCTCAATGCCTTTTATAAGGCTAATGCGGGATTCATTCAGTCCGCTCTCAGTGGGATGAATCTTTTCAATCACCGCACCCATAAGGGCGCGATGTTCATCGATGATGGACGCATTCTTTAGCGCCGTCGATAGGCCGCCCTGCAGCTCTGCTTGGACAGAGGTTGCCGGCGGAGCGGGCTTGCCTCCTTCCGTCAAGGGGGGCTGCCTGCCTGATCCTGGACCGTGTCCGGCTGCGGGCCGAATCTAAAATCGCCCCCCCCCCCCCCGTCGACGTTTATAGGAACCGTTGCTCCCGTGTATCCGGCCCCAGAGGTGTTCCCTTCTTGGTCTGGGTCCTGCTGAGACGACACCTCGGTGTCACGCCCAGGCTTCGGGTAAGGGGCCTTTGGAGGCATCTCGCTCTCCAGGGCATCTGAGCTCAGTGAATCCTCCGATGAGGATTGTTTGGCGTGAGACCTTGTCGGGCTGCACAAAGTATGGCGCCAGTTAAAATATTGCACCTTAGTAATCCTGAGCGATTAGGCGTGTTCGGATTTCGTGTACTCACGATTTTACCAGGGGCTGGGCCCTAGGATCCCACCCTGGGCTGCTATTGGTTGTCGTGGTGGACCCCTCTGGAAGGGGATTTTCCCCCTCTTCGGCTATTCGGCCTCCAAGGATGAGGAGGCCGCCCTTTTCTTCCCTCCCCCCGTGGAGGATTTGTCTTCTTCCTCCTCTTCATCTTCGGAGGAAGGGCGGGCGTTGGAGTCTTTGGATTTTGTGTCCGAAGCACCGCGGCGACGGAGGCCGCTCCAGGTCTCCTTGGCCTCCTTGAAGGCCTCTTTCTTCGGCGCTTTGTAAGGCGCTGGGACCAGCATCTTCGTCAGGAGAGGTCCTGCCGGTTCCTCCGGCAGCGGGGCTGGACAATGTATTCGCCCCACCTTCTTCGCCCATTCCTGGGATAATTGCGGAAAGCATGATAAAGCGTCTCCCTCAAGATATGCCAGCTAAACATGGATAGACAAAACATAGCAATAACTTACCGGGCTATCGGGGCTTGACAGTTTATACCCGCGGTCCTCGGCGGAGCCCGGCCACGGTTTTCCGGACTTGAAGAGCACCTTCCAGATATCCTCGTGTGAGGAGCCGAAGAGCTCCCGCAGGGTCTGGTGCTCGGTCGGGTCGTATTCCCACAAATTACAGGCTCGGTGCTGGCAAGGGAGAACCAGGCGAACTAACATCACCTTGACTACATTGACGAGTTTGAAATCCTTGTCCACCACGCCCTTGACGCATGTTTGGAGCACCAACAACTCATCGGACGAGGACCAGTTCAGGCCCTTCTTAGGCAGGACGTGAGCTGCAGGGGGGATTCAGATCCGAATGCGGGAGCAGCGGCCCACTTTTTACCACGTAACTTAGTGATGTAGAACCACTGCTGTTGCCACTCCTTGACGGAGTCATTGAAGGTGCCTGTCGGCCATGTGATCTTGGGCATCTTGCTCACCATGGCACCGCCGCACTCGGCATGTTCGCCGTTCGCCACCTTGGGCTTCACATTGAAGATCTTCAACCATAAGCCGAAGTGGGGCGAAATAAGGAGAAAGGCCTCACACACGACGATAAATGTTGAGATGTTAAGGAAAGAATTAGGGCACAGATCATGAAAATCAATCCCTTAATAATACATGATGCCACGAACAAAGGTTAAAGGGGAAAGCTGAGACCACGGACAAAATGAGGAAGAAACACGACCCTCTCGTGAGGCTCCGGATTAGGGACAATCTGTCCCGCCATCGGAAGACGGTGGCCGATTTTCTTGGCCAGGTACCCGGCCTCTCGAAGTTTTTTGATATCCTTCTCCTGGACGGTAGAGGCCATCCATTTGCCTCCTGCTCAGGATCCGGACATCTTCGGAGAGCCTCTTTTTGGTGGAGAAGATGAACGCTTGGGCGCTAGGGCTCAAGGGAAGGGGAATGGAAGAGCAGAAAGAAAAGGCGTCGGTAAAGAAGAAGAGGTCTTATCTCTTTGTAGAGGCCATAAAAACTTTTCCTCCCCACTTTCCTGATGGAATCCGCTCATTCCCCACCCGCGCCCGTATTGATGAAAGTCCCATGATACGGGGAACACGATCTCTGCTTCGATGAGACGTGCTGAGGAAACTGCCTCGCTATATGCGCAGTAGCTGGTTGGGAAAACAGCTCGAATAATCACTCGGCCATGGTGTGATGTCACGTTATCTAAAGTTGTCAACAGAATATATTTGTGGAATATTGTTCTCTCTACGGTGGAATGCGGAAGTTATCTTACAGAGCCAGACACGATCCTCAATCTACTTTGGAGTATTCGGAGATGGAACCCGCCTTGCAATGCCGAAGATAATCTGCGCGCCAGACTCATCGTCATTGAAGCCTAGTTCAGGGGCTACTTAGGGAGTCTTGGATAAGGGGGTATCCGGACAGCGGGACTATATACTTCGGCCGGACTATTGGACCACGGAGATACAAGACTCAAGACTTCTTCCCGTGTCCGGATGGGACTCTCCTTTGCGTGGAAGACAAGCTTGGCGATCTGGATGTTAGATCTCCTTCTTTGTAACCAACTCTGTTTAACCCTAGCCTCCTCCGGTGTCTATATAAACCGGAGGGTTTAGTCCGTAGGACAACAACAATCAGAATCGTAGGCTAGCTTCTAGGCTTTAGCCTCTACGATCTCGTGGTAGATCTAATCTTGTAATACTCATATCATCAAGATCAATCAAGCAGGAAGTAGGGTATTACCTCCATCGAGAGGGCCCGGACCTGGGTAAAACATCGTGTCCCCTGCCTCCTGTTACCATTAGCCCTAGACGCATAGTTCGGGACCCCCTACCCAGGATCCGCCAGTTTTGACACCGACAGTGGGAAAACAATTACTGTTGGGCAATTGATTGAACTTTAAATAATCATGATGATATCCAGGCAATGATCATTATATAGTGTCGGTGGAAATGACACCTATGGGATCAGAAGAATCCCTACTACGGTTGCGGGGTGCGGGGTGTGAGAAGAGCGGGATCAACAGTCAGCACAAACACTCGGGTCGTTTACCCAGATTCGGGCCGCAAGGATGCGTAATACCCTAGTCCTGCTTCTATGTGTATATCAGTGTTCTTGGAGTTCTTGAGCTAGCTACAATGAGTGTAACTTGTCCAAGGGTCTGAATCCTTCTCCTGGAAGGCTTGGGCCTCCTTTTATAGTCAAGGGGATCCCCACAGTGGCACACAGGAGGTGGCATCGGTGTACTGTGGCTAAGCTCATCGCTTAGCCATTACGGAACAAGACACATTTAATGCACCCCTTAGGTGTCCCCCTCACTTTACCGCTGCTTCGCCCTGCTTCGACACGCGCCCGGGCCACCGAGGCAGTCAGGGCCATGTAGGGTGGCAGGCTGCTGAGGTGGCGCGATGGTAGGGCCTTCACAAAGATTTGCATGCCACCAGGTAGGCATGCGCTGAGTTGGCTTGGAAGCCTCACGTCGACACACAGGTGCCTGCCTAACTGGTGGGCTGGTAGCTGCATGGGAGCGGCGGTGGAAACTTGGTAGGCGTGGGCCTGGCGGTGACCCCGCGGATGTCCTCGGTAAGGGCCTTGCCGGAGCCCTTGCTGTGGCGTTGTGATCGTCCCCGGCAAGGATCTTGCTGGAGGTCTTGTGGGTTTCCTCGGCAAGGATCTCGCTGAGGTTTTTCGTCTTGTAATTCTCATCTGATTTGGAGTGCTTCTTGTCTTCACAAAGATCTGCATACCATCATGGAGGCGCCTCCCGAGCCTTGGTCCCAACGTGGTTGTTGGGAACCTTGGGCTGGAGGGTGGCACGCTCCGCTGGCGTTGGGTAAGCTGCCTCGGCAAGGTCCTTGTCGGGGTCGTGGAGGCCGCCCCGGCAAGGGTCTTGCTGGGGAACCCACCTCGCCTTCTTGCTCTTTGTGTCTCTGTCTTGGCGTAGCTTTGACCATCTTGCGGCTTTGACTCCTTCCCCTGCCCTGTTAAGCGTGGTCGTGAGGGCGGCTCTAACTGCCCATGCACAAGTAAGGGGTACAAAGGAGCGCCCCTACTTTAGTACACCGACATATAGGCATCATGTCCAAGATTAGTAGACCGACTCCTGCCTATATCTACTACTATTACTCCACAAATCGACCGCTATCCAGCATGCATCTAGTGTATTAAGTTCATGCAGAAATGGAGTAATGCAATAAGAACGATGACATGATGTAGACAAGATCTATTTATGTAGAAATAGACCCCATCTTGTTATCCTTAATAGCAACAATACATACGTGTTGTTTCCCTTTCTTTCACTGGGATCAAGAACCGTAGGATCGAACCCAACACAAAGCACCTCTTCCCATTGCAAGATAAATAGATCAAGTTGGCCAAAGAAAACCCAAATATTGGAGAAGCAATATGAGGCTATAATAAATCACGCATATAAGAGATCAAAGAAGACTCAAATAACTTTCATGGATAAAAATATAGAGCTGATCATAAACTCAAAGTTCATTGGATCCCAACAAACACACCACAAAGAGACTTACATCATATGGATCTCCAAGAGACCATTGTATTGATAATCAAGAGAGAGAGGAAGCCATCTAGCTACTAACTACGGACCCGTAGGTATACAAAGAACTACTCACTCATAATCAAAGAGGCACCAATGGAAGTTGTGAACCCCTCTGTGATGGTGTCTAGGTTGGATCTGGTGTCTCCGGACTCTGCGACGGCTGGAATTGATTTTCGTCGACTCCCCTAGGATTTCTGGAATATTGGGGGTATTTATAGAGCAAAGAGGCAGTTCAGGGGGCACCCGAGGTGGGCACAACCCACCAGGGCGTGCCTGGGCCTCCAAGCATGCCCTGGTGAGTTGTGCTCCCCTCGGAGCACCCCCCGTGTGCTTTTCTGGACCACTTGATGTCTTTTGGCCCAAAAACAATCCTCAAAAAGTTTCGCTGTGTTTGAACTCCATTTGGTATTGATTTCCTGCGATGTAAAAAAACATGCAGAAAACAGCAATTGGCACTGGGCACTATGTCAATAAGTTAGTACCAAAAAATTATATAAAATTACTATAGAATTATTGTAAAACATCCAAGAATGATAATATAACAACATGGAACAATAAAAAATTATAGATACGTTAGAGACGTATCAGCATCCCCAAGCTTAATTCCTGCTCATCCTCGAGTAGGTAAATGATAAAAAAAGAATTTTTAATGTGGAATGTTGCCTAACATGTTCATCACATTTCTTTTTCTTTATAGCATGGACATTTGGACTTTTATATGATTCAAAGCAATAGCCTAGTTTTGACATGAAGACTTCAATACTCAAGCATACCAACAAGTAACCATGTCTTTCAAAATATCAACACTAAAGCAAGTTATCCCTAGCCCATTATGCTCAATCATTGATCAATTCATGAAACACACTCAAATATTAGCTACACCGAATGCTCAAATACGATCATAGTGCCCTTTAGTTGGTGCTTTATAAGAGAAGATGGAGACTCAAATAAAAAATAAAAAATGCATAAGTAAAAGGAAGGCCGTTCATGGAGGGAAGTAGGGATTTGTAGAGGTGCCAGAGCTCAACGCTTAAATTGAGAGATAAAGAACAATTTTGAGAGGCATACTTTTCCCACCAATGAAAACGACTTAGAGCTCCCAACACTTTCCATGCTAGATACATCATAGGAGGTTCCCAAATAGAAAATAAAGTTTATTCCTTTTTCCACCATTACTTTCACTTTCCATGGCTAGCCGAATCCACGGTTGCCCTCCATACCAACACTTTCCAAGGAATTTATTATTTACCAACATAAAGTAAATTCATTTTTACATTTCGGGACTAGGCATCCCTAATACCTTTGTCGTACTCTCGTGCAATGACAAGTGAATAAACACTCATCGTGAGAATAAGACATCTGGCATGGAAAATATTGGCCACCCCTCACCGCCTCGTGAGCGGTAGAGCACACAAAACAGAAATTTATTTTGAAAATTAGAGATGGCACATGCAAATTTGCTGAGAACGACATGGAAATACTGCATATAGGTATGTATAGTGGACTCATATGGCAAAACTGGTTTGAAGGGTTTTGGATGCACAAGTAGTGATCATACTTAGTGCAAAATGAAGGCTAGCAAAAAGATTGAGAAGCGACCAACCAAAAAGCAAAAAAATCTCGTACCCAAGCATTAAGTATAAGTAACATCGAATAGTGCACCTAAAGTAGGATATAAATTTCATTGCATAACTATTGACTTTCGTGCTTGCATAGGAATCACAAACCTTAACATCAATATTCTTACTAAAGCACAATTACTAATCGACATGACTCACATATCATATCGTCATATCTCAAAACCATTACTAAGAATCAAGTTTATTTTGTCCAGTGATCTTCATGAAAGTTTTTATTATATCCTCCTTGGATATCTATCACTTTGGGACAATTTTCATATGTTGCTTTTGATAAGCTCAAACAAATATAAGTGAAGAATGTGAGCATACTATTTCTTTCTCTCAAAATAATCTGTGTGAATAAAGAGAGAACTTCTGAAAATTTTACTAACTCCCAAATAAATGTAAGTGAAGCATGAGAGCATTTCTTCAAAAATAACAAAGCACACCGTGCTCAAAAATATATAAGTGAAGCACTAGAGCAAATCCATGGCTCTAAAAATTTAAGTGAAGCATAAGAGCAAGCATAGCATAATTTTTAGCTCTCTCAGAGCGGTGTGTTCAGCAAGGATTCAACACTTAAAACACAAAGCAAAAAAAGAAAATACTCAAATCATACAAGACGCTCCGAGCAAAACTCATAATATGTGACGAATAAAAATATAACTTCAAGTAAAATACCGATGGTTGTTAGAAGAAAGCGGGGATGCCACTCGGGGGCATCCCCAAGCTTAGTTGCTTGCTACTTCTTGAATATTATCCTGGGGTGCCTCGGGCATCCCCAAGCTAAGCATTTTGCTAATCCTTATTCCTTCATTCATCGTAAGATCACCAAAAACTTGAAAACTTCAATCACACAAAACTCAGCAAAACCTTCGTGAGATACGTTAGTATAAGAAAGCAAACCACTACTATAAGTACTGTTACAAACCTATTCATATTTTGTTTTTGCATTATATCTACTGTATTCCAAATTTTCTATGGCAAAAACTCATCGAAGAAAACCATAGAATCATAAAAACAAGCACACAACGCAAAGAAAACAGAATCTGTCAAAAACAGAACAATCTGTAGCAATCTGGATATTTCGAATACTTCTGTAACTCCAACAATCATGAGAAATTAAGAAAACCTGAGTAATTTATATAGTAATCTTATTCAAAAATAATCAACTCAAAAGCGTGTTCCTGTGATTTATGAAAACTATTTTCGTGAGTGGATAAGTTTCTGTTTTTCAGCAGGATCAAATCAACTTTTACCCAAATCAACCCAAAGGCCTTGCTTGGCACAAACACTAATTTAAACCACAAAAATACATCTAAACATAGGTATAGTTGGGTATTTTATTGAAAAAAGAAAGAAAAGCAAAAAAGCAAAAAGATACAAGTTGGGTTGCCTCCCAATGAGCGCTAGCGTTTTACGACCCTAGCTAGGCATAACGCGAAGGATCTAAGTTTTGTCATCCCTGGTACTATATCCATAAGATTCCCTCATGATTGATTAATATGGTGGCCTAATTCTTTTTCTAGGTAATTGTTCCATTCCCTTCATTAATGTAAATTTAAATTTAATATTGCCTTCTTTCGTATCAGTCACGGCACCAATAGTACGTAAAAATGGTCTCCCAATTATAATTGGACAAGACGGATTGCAATCAATATCAAGAACAATAAAATCTATGGGCACATAATTCCTATTTGCAAGAATAAGAACCTCATTAATTCTTCCCATAGGCTTTTTAATAGTAGAATCCGCCAAGTGCAAATTTAAAGAGCATTCTTTAATATCGGTAAGACTAAGCACATCACATAAAGATTTCGGAATTGTAGAAACACTAGCACCCAAGTCACATAAAGAAAATCACTCATAATTTTTAATCTTGACTTTGATAGTAGGTTCCAACTCATCATGCAATTTTCTAGGAATTAAAACTTCTAATTCCAACTTTTCTTCAAAAGCTTTCATCATGGCATTAACAATATGTTTAATAAAGCTTTATTTTGTTCATAAGCATGGGGTGAATTTATCATGGATTGCAACAAAGAAATACAATCAACCAAAGAGCAAATATCATAATTAAAGTCTTTGTCATCCAAATAGTGGGAACATCACTAGTTAAAGTCTTGACCTCTTCAAACCAACTTTTATCAATTTTCTCAACAAGATTTTCACCCTCTGAATCATAGGGACGCCTTCTAACTAAAGTTGACACTTCTCCAGTCCCTTTTTCATCAATCCTAATTTTTCTAAACAAAGAATCAATAGAAGAAACACGAATCATTTTAAGATCTTCATCATACTAAAGTAATCACTAGAAAACGCTCTTTCTAAAAATTATCTTTTAGCTCTAAGCATAGCTGTAATTTTCTTACTTTCATCCATAGAAACATAAAGAGCTTTAGTTGATTCTTCAACTTTAGGCACAAAAAATTTCATCTTGAGAGTTTCTACATCATGACAAATTCTATCAATACTTCTAGACAAATCATCAATTTTATTCAACTTTTCTTCTATCAAAGTAATTAAAGCTTTTTGATTGTTGATAAATTCTTTAATATTATTCTCAAGATCAGAGGAGTTTCTATTATTATTATAATTAGGATTTCCATAGGAATTACCATAATTATTAGAGGAATTACTAGGAAAAGGCCTAGGATTAAAATTACCTCTATAAGCATTGTTCTTGAAATTGTTTCGTGAGATAAAATTCACATATATGGCATCACTATTTTGCTCAATCAAAGTAGACGAAGGCACATCATTAAAATCAATAGGAGCACTTTTATTAGCAACCAACTTCATAAGAGCATCAACTTTTTCACTCAAAGAATTTATTTCTTCTACCAAATTGACCTTTTTACTAGTAGGAGCTCTTTCGGTATGCCATTGTGAGTAATTTGCCATAATATTGTCTAGCAATTTAGTATCTTCACCCAAAGTAATTTCCATAAAAGTACCCCCACAGTGGAATCTAAAAGATTATGAGAAACAAAATTCTAAAAAATTTATATGATCATCCAGAGATTTAACCCATGAGTTGGGCAATTCCTTAGCATCAATTTCATCCTTTCCCAAGATTGTGCAACATGCTCATGTTCAAGTTTCCTGAAATTCATGATCTATCTTCTAAGGGAAATAATTTTTGCGGGCGGAAAATACTTAATAATAAAAGCATCCTGGCACTTGTTCCAAGAATCGATACTATTGTGAGGCAAAGAAGAAAACCAATTTTTTGCACGATCTCGCAAAGAAAATAGAAAAAATTTCAACTTTACAACATCATTGTCCACATCTTTTTTCTTTTGCATATAGCATAATTCTACGAATGTGTTAAGATGGGATGCGACATCCTCATTAGAAGTATCGGCAAATTGATATTTCATGTCAAGATTCAGCAAAGCAGTATTAATATCGCAAGACTCCGCACTAGTGGTGGGAGGAGCAATCGGAGTGCTAAAAAAATCATGGTTGTTGCTATTTGAGAAATCACACAACTTGGTGTTCTCTTGAGTCATGATGACTTCACAACAAGATTGCACTCAAAAACAGTTCTAATGAGAAAACGGTGAACGAAAAAGAAGGCGAAAAAAATCACAATTTTTTTGTGAAGTGGGGGAGAGGAAAAGGAGAGGCAAATTGTAGGACCTTGAAGTATGTCTAGAGGGGGGGTGATTAGATGACCAATTAAAAACTTAACCTTTTCCCAATTTTAGAGTTTGGCAGATTTTAGCTATCTTTGGACAAGTCAAGCAATCATCACACAATTCAAGCAAGCATGCAAAGAGTATATGAGCAGCGGAAATTAAAGCATGCAACTTGCAAGAAAGTAAAGGGAAGGGTTTGGAGGATTTAAACGCAACTGGAGACATGGATGTTTTTGTCGTGGTTCCGATAGGTGGTGCTATCGTACATCCACGTTGATGGAGACTTCAACCCACGAAGTGTAATGGTTGCGCGAGTCCACGGAGGGCTCCACCCACGAAGGGTCCATGAAGAAGCAACCTTGTCTATCCCACCATGGCCGTCACCCATGAAGAACTTGCCTCACTAGCAGTAGATCTTCACAAAGTAGGCGATCTCCTTGACCTTACAAACTCCTTGGTTCAACTCCACAATCTTGTCGGAGGCTCCCAAGTGACACCTAGCCAATCTAGGAGACACCACTCTCCAAGAAGTAACAAATGGTGCGTTGATGATGAACTCCTTGCTCTTGTGCTTCAAATGATAGTCTCCCCAACACTCAACTCTCTCTCTCATAGGATTTGGATTTGGTGGAAAGAAGATTTGAGTGGAAAGCAACTTGGGGAAGTCTAGAGATCAAGATTCATATGGTAGGAAAGGAATATCTTGGCCTCAACACATGAGTAGGTGGTTCTCTCTCAGACATGGTAAGTTGGAAGTGTGGGTTTGTTCTGATGGCTCTCTCCACGAATGAAGAGGAGGTGGAGGGGTATATATAGCCTCCACACAAAATCTAACCATCACATACAATTTACCAAACTCGGTGGGACTGATTCAACAGACTCGGTCGGACCGATTTAGTAAACCTAGTGTCCGTTAGGATTTTCGTTGGGACCGACATGCAACTCGGTAGGACCGATATGGTTAGGGTTTGGGCATAACCTAATCTCGGTAAGATCGATTACACAAACTCGGTGAGACCGATTTTGGTAATGAGCTTTCCAGAGAGTTGGTCAGGTAAACTCGGTGGGACCGATTCGCTCATTTCGGTGAGACCGAAATGTTACGAAAGGGAAACAGGAAGTTTACATTGCAATCTCGGTGGGACCGATCCCTCACTTCGGTTAGACCGAAACGTTACGAAGGGAAACAGAGAGATTACAACCCCATCTCGGTGAGACCGAGATCCCTATCGGTAAGACCGATTTGCCTAGGGTTTGTGGCAGTGGCTATGACATTAGAACTCGGTGGCGCCAGATAGAAAGAATCAGTGGGACCGATTTTGACTTTGGGTTTAGGTCATATGTGGATGTGAGAATGTAGTTGAGGGTCTTTGGAGCATATCACTAAGCACTTGAAGCAAGAGGCTCATTAAGCAACACCTCATCCCTCCTTGATAGTATTGGCTTTTCCTATAGACTCAATGTGATCTTGGATCACCAAAATGTAAAAATGAAGAGTCTTGAGCTTTTGAGCTTGAGCCAATCCTTTGTCCTTGATATTTTGAGGGATCCACTTTCATCATCCATGCCATGCCATTCACTGAGCTTTCCTGAAATAATAGTCTTGGAATAGCATTAGCTCAATGAGCTATATTTTGTTATGAATTACCAAAACCACCTAGGGATAGTTACACTTTCAATATCCCCCTTTTTGGTAATTGATGACAACATATAGATCAAAGCTTCGACAAATGATAATAAGATTGAAGAATATCGTCGCTTTGAGAAGTATGTGATAAGCAAGAGCTCCCCCTAAATTTGTGCATGGTTTAAGATTTGCTTTGGACTGCAAATGCACAAGGAATTAGGCTCATGGGTTACTCCTCCATGTCACATACATCTTGGTGGAGTGCTCAAAATGATAAAGATTGAATACATGCACTCATCACCAAGAAAAGTGAATGATCATATAAGGATAGGTAAGATAATATCATCTAACAAGCATAAGTGTAGCTTATGATCAAACACATGATCATCAATGTCTCACAGATAACAGCATAGTATCTCAAGCAATCAAAAGCAAACAAAAGTTTAACCACCAAAGCAAGAGAGAACAAAAGCAACACTCTCTCTCTCTCGAATCCTATGATCTATACATTTTTCTCCCCCTTTGGCAACAATTAGCAAAAAGTTCATAGAAAAAGCATAGTGCTAGATCGACTCTCAGGCTTGATCTTCAGGTGGTGGTGTAGAGATGGCTCCTTGGATGAAGGCTTCAGTTGATGTGGATGGAGCTGGAGGAGTTGGTGCTGGAGCTGGTTGCACTGGAGCTGTAGGAGCTGTAGCTGGTGCAGATGATGTGGCTCTGGTGTCAGTCACAGGCATTGTAGCTGACCTTTGAGATCTAGGCACTCTGGCAAATGCATCAGTGGTTGTCTTGCCCTTCCTCTCCTGCATGTCATCCTGGAGCTGCTCCACAACTGACTAAATCTCAGTTACTTTGACATCTAGATCATAGAATTTTTGTTCCATGATTCTTTCCAGGCTCTCTTGGTTTTGAGTTAGGGTGGCCAACCCCTTCTCAATCCTCAATGTTGATGCTATCAAGTAACCAAGCTGCTCCTACTTGTTCTTCAAAAAGTACTCAGATGCCTCCTCTTGAGTTGGCACCTTGGCAGCCTTCTCTCTCTTTGCTTTCTCCTTCTTCTCTTAGCTTGCACTGATGATGGTTCATTCTCATTCATCACAACTTGATTGTCCTCAAAGTCTGGATAGATAGCAAAATGTTCCTTATCCAGCAAGTATGTTCCTAAGCCCATCTTTGAGTTAATCAACTCTTGAATCTGTGGGGCATACCCCCAACTTCTCTTCTGGTCTGCTGCTATCATACTAATGGTCTCAACAATGAGGCTCATGACCTTGAATTTTTGTGGCACATCAAACAAGTGTAGCAAAATGATAGCATGCCCTCTAATCATGTTGTGGTCACCTGACTTGGGCAACAGAGTGTGCCTTAGGATCCAATTGATTGTTGGCAGCCCTGATACAAGAAAATGAACTGACCCAAACTTATGTGTCTCAACTGCAGCATCAGGAATTTCCTTGTACATATGAGCCATGGTATTGTGGTCCATCTTCTTCTTGGCATAGACATCCAAGTCATCTTCACTCTCCTTTGGGGCATTGATCAGACTAGCCCATCCCTCAATTGTTGACTGGTACCTTGTACCTTCAGACATCCAAACTATCTTGTCATCTGGATAGAAGTGTGCTGTGGAGTAGAATTGCATAATGTGACACCCCAAAATTTTTAACCTTGTTTTATTAATTAAAATTTTGCCAGGAAACTAAAACTTCTATTTGCTGGATTTCCTTCTGATTTCAGAACCATTCTTTTCTTTATTATTATGGAGTTTTTACCCCAAGTGAATACTTTTCAGTAATTATTGGACTTATTTCCCCTCTTAAGAAAAAACAATTCTTGTATCAGTGGGATTGTTTATGTAATTATTTTTCCCCTGAGCTTTGTTTCTCTAAATTGGTGTTTCATAAGTTTTAGGGTTCCATTTGCACTGCAACCATTTGATAAATTTATTTAAAAATCCCACCAAAATTGGGAGATGTCATGTCATGTTTCTAAATCACTTTTATGCAAAAAGATAGTTCATTCATTGGATATTTTGAGTTCTACCCCAAGTTTTCAAATCTGGTCCAGTGGGCAGTTTTGCACTACAACCTATTTAAATATTTCTTTAATACTTCTACCAAAATTAGGGGAGGTCAATAGGTGCATATTATTCATCTTTATGCAAAAACCCATTGATGTCCTTTGAAAAATTTGAGTGAATCAACCTTCTTTTCATTCTGGTCCAGCATGGTGATTTGTTCAGCAACCATATTTTTGATTGCCCCTTTTCCCTTGATTCTTCCCCCTACTTGTAGCCCATCCTACCAAACCCTTAAGTCCAGGAGAGTGGACCCATTGGATGACTTTGAGAGCATGCAATGATGCCAGTTACCTTCTGTCCAGAACTGAAGTTTTGCAAAACTTGCACTAACAAGTTTCTCCTTTTAACAAACTAACCTTACCACCCTCTCTTTCATCCAAAGAGACACTAGCCTGGAGAATTTGGCCACTCCAAGAAATGCCTAGATGCCATTGGCATTCTGTCAAACACTTTGAGTGCATGGACAGTTTTGACATGATTCTTGTTTTACTCTGTGAACTTGCACCTCTGGACAAACTAGCATGTCCACTGAACTCCCAGCTACTCCTAACCTAGGTCTACTAATTTCCAGCCTCACCCAAGCTCTGTGGCATGCGCTGGCATTTTGCCAAGCCCTTGGTGGGCGTGCTCTGGGCGCGCCCAGAGCGCGCATTTTGCACGTTTTGCACGCGTGTGCACCGAACCACCACGTCTCGCCCCGCACCCGTTCTGGCCCTTGGCCAACCGCAGCCAGGACGCCACGTCTCCTTCTGCACCCCAAAGACACCCCGACCACCCCTGGCACCCCACAGCGCTACCGCCAGGTCGGCCGTGGCGGCTAGCTGACGGCCGCATGCAGGCCCCGGCTGTGTCGGCGCCGCCCGAGCCACCCCAGCGCGCCAGCTGCCCTCAGGAACAACACGAGCTTATCCGCAAGTCATCCTCTAGCTCACGTCGCCAACACGTCGCCCTGCAGCACAGAACGGCGGTCGCCGATGATCTTATCCACGACCGCCGCAAACCGACCTCGTTGCGCTATAAAAGGAGGCCCCCGAGCTCATCCGAGCACTCAGGAGACCTCAGGCCACCCCGATGGCACCCCTACAGGCAGAAATCGTCGGGGGGAAGCCGTCTTCCCTGTCGTGGAATTCTCACGTCAGATGTCCTCATGAAAGGACTTAGTCGTGAGGCCAACACATCTATGTGGTAGCTTGAGAGGGGTCGGGCGGAATCAAGAGACGCAACACAAGACAAGGATTTAGACAGCTTCGGGCCCCGGGAAACATCATCCGGTAATAGCCCTACATGCTGTTTGAGGCTAGGTCTCATTATCATCACGAGGTAGTCGCCGTAAACCGGCCCTCCTCTAGTTGTGTCTAGCCCTAGAGATTATTTCTTGCTTCTAGCTTGTCCCTCTTTGGGGAGCCCTGCCCCTCCTTATATATGTTGAAGGGGCGGTTTACATGTGGAGTCCTATTAGGATTAGGACTAGTCTATTTCTAATACAAACCGCATACAAGTCCTAGTCTTAACTCCTTGTAAGGAAAATATTCCTTTCCTCTTAAACCGGCCCACAATGGTTGAACCGGCCTTCATGAACCGCCAGACAGGCCACCGGGTCTTGTTGCTCCTCTTGCCCGCCTGCCGGATTACCAATGAACTGTAAATCATCTGGTCTGTGCAGGTCACCGATGAATCGCCAAGTCCGGCCGGTTTATCCTTCCGGCCGGTTTACGCCGCGGGGCATATCCCCGACATTACCCCCAAGTTTAGCTTGGATTCATCCATGGTAAACTTATGCTGCAAATAAACACCAGAACAAATTTGATAGGTTGTGCTCCAGGTTAAGAATTCTTGTAGACCGGCACCTGATCGTCCTTAAATCCTTGTCATTTCCTCCTTCTAGAAAATCCGGATCAATAACCAGCTTCATACTTTAAATTGCTGACGTTGGTTTCTCATATAAAAATATTGTGAAGAATAATCCACTTGAGTCAGCTTCCAAAGCGCCGGTTTAAGAATTCTTGGTCTTGAGATACTCATATGATTGTTGCAGACACCGGTTCATGATTGTTGCAGACACCGGTTCATGATTGTTGATGACACCGGGTTGCGGCCACAGGGTCATAATGTTTGGTGACGCCGGGTCAATCTAATTTGCTCAAACAGAGAATTTGAAAATATTTCCTTGATAATAATATAATACCTGTAGCCCCCAAGTCTTGAGTAGAACAAAGTGATGGCTTAAGACTTGCTTCAATATAAATACTGTCACTATCGAAGAAATCCATGTTGTTCATCCCAGTCACTAGCAAAAACTGAATACTCCATATTATGTAGCCCCCAAGTGTCGGGTTATCATGCTTGCAATGACCTGGGACTTGTAATTTCCTGATGCTCATAAAAAATTCAACCAGTGTAGCCCCCAAGGGCCGGTTCAGTAAGATAATATTGAGCTGGGACTTGATATATACTTCAATGAAAATAACATCATATGATGTAACCCCCATCATGGGGCCTTAATCCACGTCCATAAGATTAAGAGCCTTGTGCTTTACCAACTGAGAAGTGGACCCTTCAATATAATAAAAATTTGTTTACCAACTGAGAAGTGGGCCAGCTCATTATAATGTGATGAGCCGGGTCTTCAATAATATGAGCAAAAAAATGACTTTGCATTAGCCCCCAAGTGTCATGGTGCATGCTTGCAGCGACATGAGACTTGTGTATTTGATGTAATCTCAACTTAAATAATGTAGCCCCCAAGTGCCGGGTTGTAAGCTTGCAGCAACTCGGGACTATTCCTTCAATTGTAGAATAAATCATATCCATTGATAATATGATAACCATTGCGCTAAAGCGACTTTCAAAACCTCAATAATATTGGTTATTAATAACCATAATAAATTCCAGCCATGTTGGCTATTCAAGATAATATAATCCGGTATGAAAACCTTATTCATTCAATATCATAATGAAAATTCATCCAAGTGTGGCTATTTGAATAATATAACCCAATGATTTATAAGCGCATGATTCCAATAGCACAATCCAAATATATACTGGCGACTTATAATCAAAAGCTAGGCCGGTTAACAAAACACCGGATAATTTCTCATCATATACTGGCGACTTATCGTCTTAAAGCCAGGCCAGTTTAATAAACACCAGATAATTTATAATCATGCTTTATTCAACCTGTTTCTGTGACATTGAATAACATCATTGGTTTACCAACTTTTTGTAGTAAGGGTGATAACTCCAATCTTTGAGTAATGATAACTCCCTTCATACTGTACCGGCTTATGATAAAACCGTACCGGGTTGTGATAAACACCGGATTAACCATATATAATGCTGGCGACTTATAGTCGAAACCACACCGGGCTGATAGTCTCCGGATTATAACTTGATCGTGTACTGACAACTTGTAATTGAAAGTCAAGCCGGGTTAATGAACACCGGTTTACTCCATAATAAGATGGTAACATAAAATCAAAAAATCAAACCGGGCAAATAGTCTCCGGATTAAGAAGTGACCGTGTTTCGTCAATTGACAGTTTTGAACCGGTTTAAAACGCTTGTTGGTTTTTAAAAAATGCAACAAAAATAATAGTCATTTAAGAAAAAGACTGAAGCAAAAGGCAATGATAAAACCCTTTGCAAGAAAGATGCTTTATTGAGCTGATCAGATGGTGTTACCATGGTCGGACAGGACCAAGCCCCCAATATGTGTGGCGATGGTTCAAGTCAGCCAGGTCCCCAAATGAAACTGTGGCATTTATGCCGATCAAAAGGCATGGCAATGGTTCAGGTTTGACCAAGCCCCCAAGTGATTCTGTGGCCTTAGGCCGATCAAGAGGCGTGACTATGGTTCGGACGTGACCACAAGTCCCCAAGTGATGCATTTGCATTATGCCGATCAAGAGGGGTGACGATGGTTCGGGTTCGACCAAAGCCCCCAAGTGATTCTGTGGCCTTAGGCCGACCAAGAGGCGTGACTGGTTCAGCCTTGACCATGTCCCCAAATGATCTGGTGGCTTTCACCTATCAAAAGGTGTTGCATTGGTTCGGACACGACCAAGCCCCCAAGTGATATGATATAAAGCTTTTGAAAAGCTAACTCGAGGGGTAAACCGGAGGTCGCTTAAGACAGAACCTCCGTGTAACCACGCATGATGTAAAAAGAACAGAGACCCCACTTTATGAAGCAGAAGCCCCCATGTGATCAATAATATGTCAGGCCAATAAAGGCAGGATACCCATGTTTGAACCGCGCATCATGGCAGCAGGTCCTCTTCGGCAATTTTTAACTTTTTGCAAGAGATAAATTCTTCTTGAACCGGATATTGAGAGCTTCAAAGCTTTGTGGGAGACATCTTCCCGTTGAGCCAGATATTGAACCGGAATCCTTCTTTATAAGCCGGAAATTTTTCTAACGGCCTTTAAATTTGCACCAATATGGCGGTTTAAGGTCCTGCATTAGACAACTTTGCAAACCGGAGTAATTTCTCTTTTAAAGAAGGAAATATGTAATATAAAATATATTGGATGGATTTCACCTGATATATCATGCCAGGGGTTATCCACCGTGGAGTTAATGATCACCATGGTGAAGCTGAAATTAACCACGACCTAATCGGCCACGGCATTGTAAACCGGTGTGGACGAGCGAGTCAATCACATGCATAGTCCCGGCTAGTGGATGTAGACCAGGTCGCGATAGACGGACGACGAAAGACGGCCGCGACTTCAGAGGCGACATAAACAGATGAATCGCCCGCGGTGCTATAAGCCGGTGCGGACGGGAGAGTTAATCGCGTCGTTTTGATGTAGTGAACAATTGTCCTGCATCAACAATATTGCAGACCAAGGCAAAGATAAACTGCTTTTTGACAAAAATAATATGTGCCAATAAAATATATTTAAAATGGATATCACCTGATGTGCCAGGCCAGAAATATTCCGCCATGAAGTTGATGATCGCCAAGTGAGGCTGAAGTTGCTCACGGGTGAACCGGCTGCGGCGTGGTAAACCGGTGCGGACGGGTGAGTTGGTCGTGACGTTTGTAAGCTGGCGCGGACATGTGAGTTGTCCGTGGCGTTGTAAGGCGGTGCGGACTGGCGAGTCGGCCGGCGCATTGATGTAAACCGAACCATGATACGTGTGTCCATGAAGCTGTGTGGCACAGCCGAACGCGCCTCCGCGATGTAATACCACCCCTTTTTTTAATAACCGTCCTATATAAAAAAATATTCATCCTTGCATATGCGCGAACCTTCCACGCCTCAGCTCACTATAAGAATAACTGGTTCAGTAATTTGTCTTCACGTCAGTTGCGGCTGGCTTGCTGTGATGTGAATAATGGCAGTTGATTTTGACCACTGATTTTGACTGACAAAGCCCCCCCTTGTGCACAGATTTGCTTTAGTAAGGATACGTAAAATAGCACTCCTAGGAGCTTGTGCCTGTACGTGGCGATGTATACTAGCCCTGGCAGATTAATTTTCTTTTTTTCTTTTAGACGAACTTGATGCAGAGGTCGCGTGCACCAGCTCCAACTTTCATCAATCAGACAAAAGTACGGCGACCACACAATTTTTGCTGTTAACAGATAACTCCTCGGGACTTGAAACGAATCTGCATACGTTGCCTGCCATGGATGTAATCTGTTTTACGTAATCCATACTAGTAGTAACTACTACTAGTTGAAGTACTAGTACATGATGTTTCCTTGGATTTGACTCGAAGCATTCCTGGATCGTTGTTTAAACGCGTATTCGCCGGGCAATCCAGCGCAGTCAAGCAGAGTCGGCATTGCCCCCGATGATTCCCTGTCGGGATTTTCTCTTATGACTCTGTCAACGGATCTGATCAATACTGCTCATAAAAAATTTCTAGTCTTGATCCCATGAACTCAAACTTGATGTATATCCTTTGAAAACCAATTAGTACTCGTACAAATCCACCGTGTCTTCGATTCACTTTTGGTCAAGTAGTATTTTGGTCTCCCACGTGATCCTGAGCTTTGGAAATCGCTCCTGTAGTAGTACATGGACTAGATTGGAGTACGTGGATTGATGGAAAGTGGCAGCAATATGGCCTCGTAACCGCTGCAGATTAGAAAACAAGCAGTAAAAAACATCAGCCGCGCCTGAGCTCCTCGGGACTTTAACCTGCCAGCTCCTGCTTCATGGAGTTTCACGATCGGAGAGGCAGTAGTGACCGGCCGATCAGGTACCTGCCTGACGCTGCAGACGTATGCGAGGGCCCATGGCAAAAGATCTTCAAGGACAATTCCACAACCTGCTTCTTGTCAATATCGAACACTACTGCACGCAATCGAAATCCCCTCGGTCTCGGCGACTTGATTCTTTGAACGGGCCGGACAGATCGGCTGTTGATTTCTTTTGAACCCAAATCTCGTGATTCCAGATCCAAAGTTGAATAGCAAATTTAGTTCACCAGCAATGGCTCAGATGTGACTTAAACTGCTGATAAAAACACAGCCCACGTAAATTTCTTCCAGATTGGTTCTTCTTCATCTGGAAACTTGCAATATCTCGATCCCTGGATAAATCCCTCCAAGAACTCATCACCACCGTGCGTCCAGCCCCATGGTGGGCGCCAACTATCGTGGAATTGTCACATCAGATGTCCTCATGAAAGGACTTAGTCGTGAGGCCAACGCATCTATGTGGTAGCTTGAGAGGGGTTGGGCGGAATCAAGAGACGCAACACAAGACAAGGATTTAGACAGCTTCGGGCCCCGGGAAACATCATCCGGTAATAGCCCTACCTGCTATTTGAGGCTAGGTCTTATTATCATCACGAGGTAGTCGCCGTAAACCGGCCCTCCTCTAGTTGTGTCTAGCCCTAGAGATTATTTCTTGCTTCTAGCTTGTCCCTCTTTGGGGAGCCCTGCCCCTCCTTATATATGTTGAAGGGGCGGTTTACATGTGGAGTCCTATTAGGATTAGGACTAGTCTATTTCTAATACAAACCGGATACAAGTCCTAGTCTTAACTCCTTGTAAGGCAAATATTCCTTTCCTCTTAAACCGGCCCACAATGGTTGAACCGGCCTTCATGAACCGCCAGATAGGCCACCGGGTCTTGTTGCTCCTCTCGCCCGCCTGCCGGATTACCAATGAACTGTAAATCATCTGGTCTGTGCAGGTCACCGATGAATCGCCAAGTCCGGCCGGTTTATCCTTCCGGCCGGTTTACGCCGTGGGGCACATCCCCGACATTCCTCGACTCCGGCCGGTTCGGCCGCCGCCACGTCCCAGCTCCGTTCACCGCAACCAGAGCCCCTCCAGTCCAACCAGTGCCACCAACCTTCTCCCCTCACCTTGCGGAGCTGCCCAGCACCTCAAACGCGATCGAAAGCCACCGTAATCCAAACCCCCAAAACTCCCGAAGCCACCGGCCGCCGCGAAGCTCGCCGCCGGCGACTCACTCCGTCCCCGCCGGCAAGTCGACTACCGGGAGGACCGCCCTGATCTTGCGGATCTAACCTTGCCCTTGGATCCCCGTGGGGAGCCACCGTTCGACGGCGGTGGTCACCGGAGCCCCGCCCCGCTCGGGCAGAGGAGGGAGAAGACGCGGGCGACTGGTCAAACCTGACCAGTGGGCCAGGCAGGCCCACCGTCAGTGATCCAACGCCGGTCCACGCTGGATAAGTGAAGGCGTATTCCAAGAGTACGTCTTCGACGTGTATTTATCCGAAGCGTTTTTATTTTTCTGTTTTATTTAAAAAACCGGAAATTTGACTAAACTTTGACTGGCTATATCTTTTTGAATAAAACTCCAAATGAGTTGATTCTTTTTCCTACCTCTCTAAAATTTAATCTAGTTTATTTTAAGTTTTATTTAAATATTTTTCAGCCAACTTCTTTGTACTGTTTATTTTGAAGTATGTGTTATTTGAATATTTTCAAAATAGGATTTTTGGAGGAGAAGAAAACTTTCAAAAGTTTTAGGATGCACCCTGCCTCTACACAACTTGAAGGCAAGCATTCTGAACCCTGGCATAATATTTTTGTGTGTTGGGTGACACGATTATAACACCGCCCGAAATATGGAGAACTCGTTATTTTTAAGTGGTGATGCGATCATTTCCATGATTGCATATTATTGATTTCCTTGCTGTTGGAAATGAATCTACTTGTGATGGTAATCATTCTCATGTGCCTTGCATGCATGCCGGAAAAGAATCCGGGAAAGCCTCTGCCTTGGGTAGGCATGAGCTTGTCGCCGGTCTCCGTCGGGACGGTTATGACCGGTATGGCATAGTAAGGTATAATGAGTAGTGATTCGGTTGGTTGAAATATTTTTATCACACATATCATGCAGGGAATTTATAAACCTCCTAAGTCGACCGCAGATCGAGTCTTGTTCCAGTAACCCCCATAATTGTTTCGTACTACCACTTGCCCTGCCGCAGGGGGGGTACGGTTCAGTAAATTGTCAACCCCTTTCTTGGCACACACCATACAGAGAGGCCATGGTGGAAGATACCGGATGCATCCGCTAGGCAGGTGTAACATCCCAAAATTCTAAATTTTGGAATGTTATAAACAAATAGATAGATGATTGTTTGTCTGATTGTTGTGTGATTGATTGAGTGAAATTGAAACTTCTGAAAGTTAAATGAGAGGGAATAAAAGGACTTTCCCAAACTTTCATCTTGCTTTTATGATCTCCGTGAGTTAAAATTCTTTTCAAATAACAAAACCCTTGAGCGAAGATGATATGACTTCTTCCATTTAATTAAATGAAAGGGTATTTGAAGATATTTGAGTTTCATTCGGAAATATTTCGATTCATAAACTTCACGCAACTCAATGATTTTCATGAGAGAAGATAAAATGACTTCTTCAAAATATTTGAAATATGAGTTGGGAGTTTCAAAGAATTAAATTCAAAGTTCTTTTGAATTTATTTTTCAATTTGGAGTTATTTGAGTTTTATTCAAATTATTTTTCTCCAAAAAAATATATATAGAAAATAGGGTAACATGATTCCCTACATCAGAAAATTGGAGAGAAATAAATTTGAATTAATTTTGGTATTTTAAAAATGATTTTTTATTGGATTTTACTAGGGCAGAAGCACTCTTTGCTTTATTTGAATTTGTGTGTATTTTATTTAACTTTAGAAAAATGTACATGTCGTTGAAAATCTTTTTCTGAAAATTTTGATATGTAATATGCCTATAGTTTGTTTTTATTTTGGTGGTTTATTTCTATTTATTGTTTTCTGGAAATTGTTTAAAAAAATATTCTGGACCGACCGGACCGGGCCGGCCCAGCTAGCTCGGCCACGGCCCAGCCAGCCCGACGCTGCACCCCGGTCGTCCCCGACCTCCAGCGGGGAGTCCAGCTCCCGCCTGACACCGCCGGCGCTGCCGTGCCGCCTCTGGCCTCCTCTGCCCCTTCCCCACGTCACCGCCCCCTCCTCCGCCTTTAAAAGGCGAAGCCACCGCCCCCTCTCTCCTCTTTTCCTCGCCTCGCCTCGCTACATCTCGCCGCCACCGCCGCGCCGCTTCACCGCCGCAGCCGCTCGCCTGTGCCACCGCGCCGGTCCCCGCGCTGCCCTCGCCCCTCGCCGCCCTCGCCCCTCGTTGCGAAGTCCCTCCTCGCCGGAGTTCGCCGTCGCCGCTGCCCTGCCTCACTGGAGTTAACCCCCACCGCCGCCGCCGGTTTAATCTACCGAACCGGTATAAACCTCTCCCGGTCCGGTTTATTTCTTTAGTTTTCCTCCAGTTTTTCTTTTAAAGTCGGTTTTATATTTTAGTTATATTAATTAGCGGACGTTCGTCAGTTAGTACTCGGTAGCGAACGATTTCGTTCTATAAGGTTGTGTAACGAATGTTCGTTCTTTAGTTTTTTTCTTTTCTTTTTAATTTTCGGCCAAGGACCCGTCCGTGAATATTTTTATTTACAGATTAGCCCCTGGACTTCAAACACTCACCACTTTTCGCTCGTTTGTCCAAATCGAACGAAACCAACGCCCACCTCTTTGTTATGTTTCCCTCTATCCAGTAATCCAAGTCAAACATGTTTTTGAAAGTTTAAAATTTGAATTAGATCAGATTTGTTTTTGAACTTCGTTTGATCATAACTTGAGTTTCGTAACTCCGATTTGAGTGATTCTTGTTGCATCTCGAAGCTCTTGACCTAAACTTTCTGATAAGGCCAAATTCACATAATTTTGGTACTGTTAGAAATTGTTTTATGCTGCAAGAGTTATTTTTTTGGTTTTGATGTTTTCCGAGTTGTTCTCTTCGTTCTTTCCGATCTTTTGAGTGATTGCTTATGTGTGGTTACTATTGCTTGCTCACGATAGATTGACCGGAGTGTGACGAATAGAACTATCAGGAATTGAGTGCGAATCATCTTCATCAACATTGCAGGCAAGTTCACACTTTGATCATATCCTTATTACCCAGTTTTTATGCATTAGTTTCAACCCTCAAACAATTGCATGATTAGGATCTGAATTAAATCGTGGGTTTTGGGAAGTAGATTGAGGTAGCACCTATTACTTGTTTTGTATTCAAACCCTTGGGAGTTACTTCTACGTTTGCTTATTATGCCATGTTATGCTAGTAGACGTGGATTGGGTGAGTGAATTTCCATGACAGATGTGAGTTTGTTAATTAATGGTTTATTTAAGGTGGCAACTTAAACACACATCTGGGTGGATTGAGGCACCTGGTTACTCCAGGACTTGCCTGTCTAGGCACCTGGGTCTCCAGGACTTGCCTATTTTTCTTCGGATCGCCAACCAGGCTCAAAGGGATCATGAGATTATTCAAACTAGAAACTTATGTGTGCAGCCACAAGCCATTATGGGCTCTGGCATAGTTGATTAAGTTGTGCGAACTCTTACGGGTAGACTAGCAGATGTAGGGGAAAGTAGGTGTACTGGTCTACCCACATGTAAGGTGCTAGCTCTTCCGAAAGACTATGTCTCGGTCATCCGTTTCTCAAACATCATGTAGTGCGAGAAATCAAACGGAGGCAATCGAGTCTTGTGGGAAAAGTGCCCAAACCTCTGCAGAGTGTACAAACTAATCATGATTAGCCGTGTCCCCGGTTATGGACATCCTGAGTATCTAGTACTTGATTTTCCTGTGAATCTCATCATGTTACTATAATCAATATTGTTGGGTTTTAATGAGTACTTTTAATTGGGATTGAGAATGCTATCAACCATTCTCAATGTTTAACCACCACCAGGATAGTTAAAAAATTTACTCCTTTGCAGTAGGGAAAAATTGGCTTTACGCAACACTGCAACCATAGAGCTTTTCCACCAGCCAAATATGCATGTAGTGATAGCCTTTATTCATCATTGCTCTATGGTGTGAATTTGCCAGTACATTCAATGTACTGACCCTCTTTGGCTGCAACGTCTCATGTTGCAGGATCTTACGACGAGTAAGTGATACTTAGGGATTACGATTTCCTATACTCAAATTTGCCGTTGGTGTTGATGGGAATCCACAACCTTATTGCTTCCGCTATTTTGGATTGAGGTAATAGTATTTACGTTATTTTATACATGTGATTTACCTCTGTTATAAATCCACGAGTACTATGTGTGTCAGCATACCGATCCAGAGATGACACTTACGCACAGAGACTTGACCATCTGAGGTCGGGTCGCTACAAGATGGTATCAGAGCACATGTTGACTACAGGACGTGACCCTAGAAACTGGCAAGCCAATAGGAAAGGTTTTTTCTCTACTACCTTCTTTTCAAAAGAATCTTTTACCTCTTTTCTCTTCTGAGCTTATTCAAATATTCCCTTTTAGTGAGACCATACCCCTTATCCCTTTTGACCCCTCGAAGATTCGACTGATGAGACCACTCCAAGAAGGACCAGATATCGGACAAGTAAGACCACTTCGGAATGAAGAGGATTTTACCGAACATTATAATGATGGAAACTACGACGGATAAAGACTTCGAAGACTAGGAGAATATGAAGAATCCAGATTTGGTATGACCAAGGAAGGCTACACTTATGGAACTTGACAGACTATGGAAGCCGTCAATACCCAAGACCAAGGTGTATCGGAGAAAGACCAGAATATGGAGCATTAGAACTTGAAGTTTACGTCAAGGAAAGCCCCAAGACAGGAAATATCAACTATGGAATGATAGCTCATGACAGAGACATAGTCATAGACATGGATATCCATGATGCTATCGGTCACTCATGTTATTGTCACCGTGAGGTGTTAAGGAAGCATCTTTCGGAAAAATTGGATGACAAAAGGGTTAAAGGAGCATCTGTCAGCAAAGGATGAATTTTTAACTTTAGCTGGTGTATCACCAGGATCTGGAGTGTTACATCAAGAAGTTTAAGATGAACCTTCAGGAAGCCGTATTTTGACAAGGAAGTATTTTGAGAAGAACTCAGGACCAGAAACTGAAAGTAGCCAAGCTGGATGAGCAAAACCTCGAGATACCGGAGATTCGTCAGAAGCTGAAGGATAGAAGGGCATGGTTCATGCCAAGGATGTTGAAACACAGAAGTTTGGAATGCAACCCCAGAAGTATTAAAGGATGTCATGATAGACTTTGCGACAACAGAGATGATTTGGCAAAAGAACTTGAGAAGGACAAGCATGATCAGAAGAAGCCATCGGAGACATGAACAAGACTTGAAGAGTTTGCGACTTCGGAGATTTATTGACCATTAGAAGACCCAACCCCTGTTATATACCTACGTTAGATGCGACAATTGTGAGCTGTCATTTGTTTGATGTTTTTCCGACAGCCACAATAAAACCTGTCTTTTCAAAACTTTTGTTTGTATTGTGTGCATCCCTCTCGATATATCTTATCCCACCCCAAACCCATGGACCCAATAGAGGATGAATGGAGATGAGCTTATATTTTCTGGACCGATGAGTCAATTGGAGACGGAGCGATGGATTCAGAACATGGAGGATTACATGAAGAATAACTCTATGGCCAGAAAGGATATGGCCCAGCATGCTCTTCAGAGTTTTCTAAAGAGGTGCTGCTACTTGGTGGAGGATGTACCAAACCATCAATGGATGGCAAGGAGTAACCACTTGGAAAGAATTTAAGTTGACTCTGCAAAGCTCTCGTCTTGTGTCCCAGAAGTTGAAGCCTTACAGAAAGGATATGAAGAAACCATGTGCATGCAAGCTTTGTGGAGAAATAGGACACAACCATAAAGAAAACAAGGACGAATACCCTCATAAGCGGAGGATTACCAAAGGAGTTAGTCGACGATTTTCAGGGAACTTCGGTTGGAGATTGTTCCCAAAGGTTTTGTTGCAGCAATGGAAGTTCAGTCTACATTGTTAGGAAAGATCCGTGAAGCTCAGAAGGATAACAATGAGATTGCTAAGGTAAGAGAGAGGATGAGCAAAGGAAAGGCCAAAGGTTCTCGTAAGGATGAGCACTACACCTTATGGTTCGAGGACCGTGTATATGTTCCCAATAATGCAAGGATCAGGAAGTAAATACTTCAAAGAGGCTCATGACTCACCATACTCGATTCGCCCTGGAAACACCAAGGAGTGTTTCTGGTGGACTGGTATGAAGAAGGATATTGCAGAGTATGTAGTCATATGTGATGTATGCCAGAGAGAGTAAAAGCAGAGCATCAGAAGCCAGCCGGAGTACTACAGCCTATGCCGATACCCGAATGGAAGCAGGATAAGCTTGGCATGGATTTCATTACCGGATTTCACAGAACCCGAATAAGATATGATTCTATCTGCGTAGTAGTTGATTCGCTTGACCAAAGTGGCTCACTTTATCCCAGTGAAAACCACCTATACAAGTGAGAAGTTGGCCAAGATATATTTGACCAGGATCGTATGTCTGCATGGAGTTCCGAGGACCATCGTATCAGATAGAGGAACACAGTTTACCTCAAAGTTTTGGAATCAGCTGCACCAGACTTTGGGTACTAGGCTAGAGTTCAGTACAGCCTTTCATCCGCAGACAGATGGATAGACCGGGAGAGTCAATCAGATTCTGGAGGACATGTTCAGAGCGTGTGCGCTGGATTAAGGATCTAGTAGGGATGATAATCTACCTTACGTGGAGTTCTCATACAACAACAGTTACCAAGCCAGTTTGAAGATGGCCCCTTTTAAAAGCTTTGTATGGGAGAAGGAGCCAGACACCGTTGATGTGGGATGAAGTTGGAGACCGTGAGTTGTTTGGATCAAATGTGATCAAGGATTCAGAAGAGAATGTTAAGTTGCTTCGAGATAGACTGAAGGTAGCTCAGTCCAGGTAGAAGAGTTATGCAGACTCAAAAAACGCAAGGAGGTAGTCTATGAAATTGGAGACAAAGCATGTCTTCGTGTGTCCCCTCTGCGAGGAGTTAAACGATTTGGAGTTAAGGGAAAGTTAGCCCCGAGATTTGTAGGACCATACTGAGTTTTGGAGTGTATGGGAGAAGTGGCCAACAAGTTGGAGTCACCCGAAGGACTCTCAGGAGTTCATGATATGTTTCACGTTTCCCATTTGAAGAAGTGCCATGCAGAGATGGCCAATATTCCCCTGTAAGGATGCTTGACCCTGGAAAGGATAATGATGTTCCACGAAGTGGAGTATGGACTCCATAAGTATAAGTTTTTATCTCAGCATGTGGGACATCCCACGAGGACGAAGAGATGAATTACTATTGGATATAAAGGAGATATGATGTTGGAAATATGGATCAATGGAAATTCCATGATGAGTCCAAGTAATCATGTCCTAGTTTGGTGCAAATAGAAGGAAGAAATACATTACAATTGGATGGATTTAAGAATGCCAGGAAGTTGGATGTTTGAAATAACGATCAGTTGCCCGCGTGATGAGCTCAAGGTTTGCAAGTGATGAGATGGGCCATAACCCACAGGCCCCAAGACCTACCAAGAAGCAAGCACACTCTTGCTGAAGGAAAACCCTTGGAAGAGGATATGCCTTTACCAACCGACGATTTTATAGGAGCAACGCAAAACCTGAGAGTTGTGAAGGAACGATAGATGTTTGTTTGGCTTGCAGAATCAATGGATTTATCTGAACTTGGTTCGTCGACAAGAGAAATTCTGCAATGCTTGTGAGGATGACCGAGTGTTAGAATGCGAGATTCGCTAAACCATATACAAGATAATGATTTGGGTGCGGGATGGATTGATCACCATACCAACTTACTCTTGTTATTTTCCTTGCTATGTGGGATGGTAAATCTGAGTGACTTACCTATAGTAGAGAGACGACGATCAAAACCTTGTTTAAACCTTAGAATGGTATAGGTATTTTTTCCCTTGTACAAGGCATTTGTTGCCAATCATAGGTCATATGGCGAGGTTAAGCCCAGACCCATTTCCTGCAGGAGAAACCATAAATTGTTGACCACCATGAGATATCGATAGTTGTTTAGTATTGGCGCCAGACCCGTCAGCTAAGAAGACCCAGTCTTGGAATAACCTTACCAATATGAAAGGATAGAATAACTGAGAAAAAGGTTATGCCACTACCGGAAGAGCCCAGAGAAGGAAATTTTTCAGAGGATCTGAGAAGATCGACACTGCCAACAATAAGGATGGAGTATATGAGTTTTGATGGAACCGTAAAAATGCTTTTAAGGGTGGTAGCACCCGAGACCCCGGAGACGAACGTTGGATTTTGAAGACCCCCTACCCTAACCATTTCTTGCTAGCCTCTCCGAATCTCGAAGACGAGATTCATTTTAAGGGTGGTAGGTTTGTAACATCCCAAAATTCTAAATTTTGGAATGTTATAAACAAATAGATAGATGATTGTTTGTCTGATTGTTTTGTGATCGATTGAGTGAAATTGAAACTTTTCAAAGTTAAATGAGAGGGAATAAAAGGACTTTCCCAAACTTTCATCTTGCTTTTATGATCTCCGTGAGTTCAAATTCTTTTCAAATAACAAAACCCTTGAGCGAAGATGATATGACTTCTTCCATTTAATTAAATGAAAGGGAATTTGAAGATATTTGAATTTCATTTGGAAATATTTCGATTCATAAACTTCACGCAACTCAATGATTTTCATGAGAGAAGATAAAATGACTTCTTCAAAATATTTGAAATATGAGTTGGGAGTTTCAAAGAATTAAATTCAAAGTTCCTTTGAATTTATTTTCCAATTTGGAGTTATTTGAGTTTTATTCAAATTATTTTTCTCCAAAAATAAAATATATGGAAAATAGGGTAACATGATTCCCTACATCAGAAAATTGGAGAGAAATAAATTTGAATTAATTTTGGTATTTTAAAAATGATTTTTTATTGGATTTTACTAGGGCAGAAGCACTCTTTGCTTTATTTGAATTTGTGTGTATTTTATTTGACTTTGGAAAAATGTACATATCGTAGAAAATCTTTTTCTGAAAATTTTGATATATATTATTCCTATAATTTGTTTTTATTTTGGTGGTTTATTTCTATTTATTGTTTTCTAGAAATTGTTTAAAAAAAATAAAAATTCTTCTGGACCGACCGGACCGGGCCGGCCCAGCTAGCCAGGCCACGGCCCAGCCGGCCCGACGCCGCACCCCGGTCATCCCCGACCTCCAGCGGGGAGTCCAGCTCCCGCCCGACACTGCCGGCGCCGCCGTGCCGCCTCCGGCCTCCTCTGCCCCCTTCCCCACATCACCGCCCCCTCCTCCGCCTTTAAAAGGCGAAGCCGCCGCCCCCTCTCTCCTCTTTTCCTCGCCTCGCCTCGCTGCATCTCGCCGCCACCACCGCGCGCATCTTGCCGCCACCGCCGTGCCGCTTCACCGCCGCAGCCGCTCGCCCGCGCCACCGCACCGGTCCCCGCGCTGCCCTCGCCCCTCGCCGCCCTCGCCCCTCGTCACGAAGCCCCGCCTCGCCGGAGTTCGCCGTCGCCGCTGCCCTTCCATGCCGGAGTTAACCGCCGCCACCGCCGGTTTAATCTACCGAACCGGTATAAACCTCTCCCGGTCCGGTTTATTTCTTTAGTTTTCCTCCAGTTTTTCTTTTAAAGTCGGTTTTATATTTTAGTTATATTAATTAGCGGAAGTAAGTCCGTTAGTACTCGGTAGCGAACGATTTTGTTCTATAAGGTTCTGAAACAAATGTTCGTTCTTTAGTTTTTTTCTTTTCTTTTTAATTTTTGGCCAGGGACCCATCCGTGAATATTTTTGTTTACAGATTAGCCCCTGGACTTCAAACACTCACCACTTTTCGCTCGTTTGTCCAAATACAACGAAACCAACACCCACCTCTTTGTTATGTTTCCCTCTATCCAGTAATCCAACTCAAACATGTTTTTGAAAGTTTAAAATTTGAATTAGATCAAATTTGAATTTGAACTTCGTTTGATCATAACTTGAGTTTCGTAACTCCGATTTGAGTGATTCTTGTTGCATCTCGAAGCTCTTGACCTAAACTTTCTGATAAGGCCAAATTCACATAATTTTGGTACTGTTAGAAATTGTTTTATGCTGCAAGAGTTATTTGTTTGGTTTTGATGTTTTCTGAGTTCTTCTCTTCGTTCTTTCCGATCTTTTGAGTGATTGCTTATGTGTGGTTACTATTGCTTGCTCACGATAGATTGTCCGGAGTGTGACGAATAGAACTATCAGGAGTTGAGTGCAAATCATCTTCATCAACATTTCAGGCAAGTTCACACTTTGATCATATCCCTTATTACCCAATTTTTATGCATTAGTTTCAACCCTCAAACAATTGCATGATTAGGATCTGAATTAAATCGTGGGTTTTGGGAAGTAGATTGAGGTGGCACCTATTACCTATTTTGTTTTCAAACCCTTGGGAGTTACTTCTATGTTTTCTTATTATGCCATGCTATGCTACTAGACGTGGATTGGGTGAGTGAATTTCCATGACAGATGTGAGTTTGTTAATTAATGGTTTATTTAAGGTGGCAACTTAAACACACATCTGAGTGCATTCAGGCACCTGGTTACTCCAGGACTTGCCTGTCTAGGCACCTGGGTCTCCAGGACTTGCATGTTTTTCTTCGGACCGCCACCCAGGCTCAAAGGGATCATGAGATTATTCAAACTAGAAACTTACGTGTGCAGCCACAAGCCATTATGGGCTCTGGCATAGTTGATTAAGTTGTGTGAACTCTTACGGGTAGACTAGCAGATGTAGGGGAAAGTAGGTGTACCGGTCTACCCACATGTAAGGTGCTAGCGCTTCCGAAAGACTATGTCTCGGTCATCCATTTCTCAAACATCATGTAGTGCGAGAAATCAAACGGAGGCGATCGAGTCTTGTGGGAAAAGTGCGCAAACCTCTGCAGAGTGTACAGACTATTCATGATTAGCCGTGTCCCCGGTTATGGACATCCTGAGTATCTAGTACTTGATTTTCCTGTGAATCTCATCATGTTACTATAATCAATATTGTTGGGTTTTAATGAGTACTTTTAATTTGGATTGAGAATGCTGTCAACCATTCTCAATGTTTAACCACCACCATGATAGTTAAATAAATTTATTCCTTTGCAGTAGGGAAAAATTGGCTTTACGCAAAACTGTAACCATAGAGCTTTTCCACTAGCCAAATATGCATGTAGTGATAGCCTTTATTCATCATTGCTCTATGGTGTGAATTTGCCAGTACATTCAATGTACTGACCCTCTGTGGCTACAACGTCTCATGTTGCAGGATCTTACGACGAGTAAGTGATACGTTAGGGATTATGATTTCCTATACTCAACTTTGCCGTTGGTGTTGATGGGAATCCACAACCTTGTTGCTTCCGCTATTTTGGATTGAGGTAATAGTATTTACGTTATTTTATACATGTGATTTACCTCTGTTATAAATCTACGAGTACTGTGTGTGTCAGCATACCGATCCAGGGATGACACTTACGCACAGAGACTTGACCGTATGAGGTCGGGTCGCTACAGCAGGCCACCTGGTCCGGGGGCATGGGTGTTTCCGGTTGGGACCGAGAGGGGGGCACCCCTTAGAGCGCGCGTCATAAATTTGATCCCATGCTACGCGAGGTTGTAGCCTCGCCACTTAGAGTTTTACTTGACAGGTGTCGTGGGTGATTCCAGACACTGGTAAGTTAAGCTGGTGTGTGCAAGTAAGGTGCATTTTTCAATTAAAAGATCGTAGACGGAATTAGTCCCGATGGACTAAAGGAATCCGTTGCTCGTGGGTAAAGAGTACACCCTCTGTAGAGTTAATATCTATTCGAATAGCCGTGTCCATGGTTAAGGACTACAGTCTGGGTCGGGTCAAGTGTCGGTCTTAGTGTCGGTCTTCGGAGGAGAACTACTAAACCAGAACTTGGAATCATGACGTGTGACTTATGATAATGATGATTACTATTATCATGGACTAACCCCTTTATATTATTTGAAGTATTGAGTATCCCTGGAACGGTTCTACCTCCTGGATATTCATTGTGATTATTTTCTTATAAGCCCTATATGTGGTGTCGCACAGACGTCCGACTGTGGCATGCTTGTTAATTATTTACCTTATAAGCCCTTTATGTGGTGTCGCTGAGACACCCGACTGTGGCATGCTTGTTGTTATTTACTTTATAAGCCCTTTATGTGGTGTCGCTCGGATGCCCGACTGTGGCATGCTTGTTATTTACTTTACAAGCCCTTTATGTGGTGTCGCTCAGACGCCCGACTGAGGCATGCTTCATATCATTATCCTTTCGAGGCGTCGCTTCAGACACCCGATCGGTGCATGTTATTTCTACTCCATTATTGCATATTCATGTTGTATATAAATAACCTGCTTGTATGCATCATGGATTTTATTTTATGACTGACGTTATGATCATATGGTAATATTCAGAGCATGATTATCGTTTGTTATATTATTCCCGTGTTCATAATGTTTGCGAGTACATTCAAAGTACTCACTGGCTTGTCCCTGGCTATTGTCTTGGCCAGATTTCTTGCATGGAGAGGAGCTTTGCGATGACAGCCCCGGAACCTAAGCAACCGTGATAGCAGCCTCGGAGATACCTGGTCAGCTGTTCCTGTCGGGAAATGGTGTCCCATAAACACTGATGATCCACAAACCGCTTCCGCCATCAACCTCTAGAAATCACTTGTTGTACTCATAGGCCAGAATGGTCTTGTACTACATATTTTGTATTTTTGCTTGGAATTTCTATATCAAGTTGGTGCCTCATCAGCTAATAGTAATCCTGGGGCTGGTGAGCACAAGGGCCACTTTCTGGAAATTAATACCCGGAAAACCAGTCCTGACACATAATGAGCTCATCATTCCACTTTGTGAGCTTCTGCCCAACAAAGTCCACAACTCCACAAGCAACAAAACTGTCTTGCACTCCAGGATAGTGTTCCTCATATTCCTTCATGTAGGTCCAGTCGACCCACCTCATATCACACACTATTGGTTTCTTGTCCAACAGCACTGTCTCATAGAAGTCCTGTTGTTCCTTAGTGTGGAACCTGTAATCAACAGCCGTCCTTCTCCTGGTGGCATATGGATCTGACAGCCTCCACAATCTGAGTCCTGCATCCTTTCTCAACTTCATGTTCTCAGCCATAGGATGTGTTGGAAATATGCCCTAGAGGCAATAATAAAATGATTATTATATTTCCTTGTTCATGATAATTGTCTTTTATTCATGCTATAACTGTATTATCCGGAAATCGTAAAACACGTGTGAATACATAGACCACAATATGTCCCTAGTGAGCCTCTAGTTGACTAGCTCGTTGTGATCAACAGATAGTCATGGTTTCCTGGCTATGGACATTGGATGTCATTGATAACGGGATCACATCATTAGGAGAATGATGTGATGGACAAGACCCAATCCTAAGCATAGCACAAAGATCGTGTAGTTCGTTTGCTAGAGCTTTTCCAATGTCAAGTATCTCTTCCTTAGACCATGAGATCGTGTAACTCCCGGATACCGTAGGAGTGCTTTGGGTGTATCAAACGTCACAATGTAACTGGGTGACTATAAAGGTGCACTACAGGTATCTCCGAAAGTGTCTGTTGGGTTGACACGGATCGAGACTGGGATTTGTCACTCCGTGTAAACGGAGAGGTATCTTTGGGCCCACTCGGTAGGACATCATCATAATGTGCACAATGTGACCAAGGGGTTGATCACGGGATGATGTGTTACGGAACGAGTAAAGAGACTTGCCGGTAACGAGATTGAACATGTTATCTGTATACCGACGATCGAATCTCGGGCAAGTACAATACCGCTAAACAAAGGGAATTGCATACGGGATTGATTAAGTCCTTGACATCGTGGTTCATCCGATGAGATCATCGTGGAACATGCGGGAGCCAACATGGGTATCCAGATCCCGCTGTTGGTTATTGACCGAAGAACGTCTCAGTCATGTCTGCATGTCTCCCGAACCCGTAGGGTCTACACACTTAAGGTTCGATGACGCTAGGGTTATAAAGGAAGCTTGTATGTGGTTACCGAATGTTGTTCGGAGTCCCGGATGAGATCCCGGACGTCACGAGGAGTTCCGGAATGGTCCGGAGGTAAAGATTTATATATGGGAAGTCCTGTTTTGGACACCGGAAAAGTTTCGGGGTTTATCGGTAAGGTACCGGGACCACCGGGAGGGTCCCGGGGGTCCACCAAGTGGGGCCACCAGCCCTGGAGGCTTGCATGGGCCTAGAGTGGAAAGGGACCAGCCCCAGAGTGGGCTGGTGCACCTCCCACCCTTGCCCAAGGCGCAGCTAGGAGGGGAGAGGGGAAACCCTAGGCTTAGATGGGCCTAAGGCCCACCCTAGGGGGCGCTCCCTCTCTCCCCCTCTTGGCCGCCTCCCCAAAACCCATCTAGGGCTGGCCGCACCCCTTGGGAGGGGGAAACCCTAGAGGCGGGCGCAGCCCCCTCTCCCCCTATATATATTGAGGCATTGGGCTGCCCAGAACACACGAGAACTTCTCCCTCTTGGTGCAGCCCTGCGTCTCCTCCTCCTCCTCTCCCGTGGTGCTTGGCGAAGCCCTGCAGGATTGCCACGCTCCTCCACCACCACCACGCCGTTGTGCTACTACTGGATGGAGTCTTCCTCAACCTCTCCCTCTCTCCTTGCTGGATCAAGGCGTGGGAGACGTCATCGGGCTGTACGTGTGTTGAACGCGGAGGTGCCGTCCGTTCGGCACTAGGATCTCCGGTGATTTGGATCACGACGAGTACGACTCCTTCAACCCCGTTCTCTTGAACGCTTCCGCTTAACGATCTACAAGGGTATGTAGATGCACTCTCCTTCCCCTCGTTGCTGGTTTCTCCATAGATAGATCTTGGTGACACGTAGGAAAATTTTGAATTTCTGCTACGTTCCCCAACAGGATGAGCATCATTGTGGTCTGGAATTTTGGGCTTTAGCTTCCTCAGGACTTGTCCTTCATCATCTTCCTCATCAGCAACTTCAGGCACTGGAGCCTTTTTCTTCTCAGCAGCTGGAATACTCCTGGTATTCCTCTTTGGTGCAATCTTGGGCTTGGGGGCAGCTTTGGGTGCTTCCTTGGGCTTCGATGTTGCAGCCCCTGACTTTATAGCATCACGCATTATCTTTTGTGCCTTGGGTGCTGGTGCAGCAACCTCTTCTTCCTCTTTAGAGTCTCTCCTCATAGAGGGATTTCCAAGAACCTGGGCAGTAGTGGTTCTGGCTCTCTTCTTCTTCTTATCTTTACCAGCAGCTCCATCTTCTGGTTCAATGGTAAACTTCATAGTTTCTCCAGTGGGAACTTTCTTGGGTTTGGAAGTTGTGACTCTTCTTGCAGGTGCCTCTTTGGGTTCAGTCTTTTCAGGCACTTAAGTTGTTCCTCTGACCTTCAGCATAGGTGTCCTCTTGGCAGGAACCTTCCTATTGAGTCCATGCTTTGTGTTCTTTGCTGGGGCATACTCCTTTTTGAGCACTACCTTCTTGGAAGTAGCCTCATCTTCTTCTGCCATATAATCCTCATCCTCAGATTCTGAGGTTCTCTTCCTCCTTGTCCTGGTGGCAGCTTTAGGTAGATTGCTTGGGGTGCTCCTGCTACCATCATCTGAAGTGCTAGAGGGACTAGTGCCCTCACTCATGTGATTGTGCTCTTCTGACTTGTTCTGACTATCACTTTGGTCTGACATGCTGTAAAACACTAATTGCTGACCCTGTGAATAGTTATAGATGAGATAGAATGGATGAGCATCACAAAATGTAGAGATTTTTCCAAAAGAATGATTCAAAACTCATTTTTAGTTTTCCACAGAAAGCATTTTGGATCAACCGATTTTCAAACTCGGTGATACCGAAGCAGTTTTGGAACATAAACTGGTGAACTCGGTTGGACCGAGTCACAGTTCGGTGGCACCGAGACTGCTAGGGTTTCACAAAGTCCTAAAATCGGTCACACCGATTAGCAATTCTCGGTCAGACCGAGAGTTACTAGTGCAATGGCGTTAGCCAAATCGGTGGGACCGAGTTTTTCAACTCGGTGGGTCCGAGATTGTTTCGGCGGAAACCTAACCCTAAATTTTCAAATCGCATCTAATCTAAGGATTGTATTGACTGGATAGGAGTGTTTTAATCGTGGCAAGAATCATAATGAACACAATGTGCTAGAAATAGGACGAGGATAGCACTTTGATCGAGTCCATACCCTATCTTGGCGATGAACTCGCTACGGCGGCAACGGCGGTGGTGAATTCCGTTGACGGTGGCGGAGACCAGCGACAGGAGGCGGATCGCGACGAGGAGACGATCTGGACATCTTGGAGGCAGAGCGAGCTATTGCGCGGGCGAAGAGGTTCGGAGAAATTTCCAAATTTTTGCCCGTGAGTATATATAGCCCGACCCTATCGGTGTGACTGAGTGGAAAAACTCGGTGGCACCAAGATGCATAACTGTATATAGTTACAACAACTCGGTGTGACCGAAAAGTTCAAATCGGTTGCACCGAGATTGAAAACCTAGATCGACTTAGTGATCTCGGTAGGACCAAAATGGAGGAATCGGTCAGACCAAGAATCACAAAGAAGTTTTGGAAGTTTAAGTCTATGACGAATCGGGGACTCCGAGTGCTCCTCACACAGAGTGGTTCGAATCTGACTTGATCAAATTTTGTGATGTAGCATGAATAGAGTTTGAGACGAGAAAAGCATAGATAGCTAGAGAAGGTTCTTAGGCATTCTTGTCCATCCACTTGGCAAAAAGAAAAAGAACCCAAACAATCAAAGCAACAAGTGGATGTCCTCGAATGAGTAAAATATGCAACCAACATGCTCAATAGAATGGCAAATAAAATATGTGGCAAAGCATGCACAACCAATTCTAGCATCTATCAAACAATTGGTGATAACTAGGTCATCTATATATGAGTATATTGACTTAGGAGTCAAATGAGAACATTTGATCATAGGTCATACTCACCGTTTAAGCTCAAGTGGGGTTACCACTTTTACATAATGCATTGATGTGTTCACACCATTAGAGTTGCTTTGACTCAATTCTTAGAGTTAAGCTCCCCCTAGATGTGAGATCCCCTTTTATAGGGATAAAGTAACCTTGGGTTTTGTCGATGATGACTTCATGTAGGTGTTGAAGATGTGGGTGCTCAATGTGGATGTAGATCATTTGGAGCAATCCTTTGGAGTGAGTTGCACTTTCAACATACCTACATGGGTTAGTCCCACAAGGAACAAACAAGAATATCCATAGACATAGAGTGATGCACACACAAGATGATGTCCATGAAATCATTAGGTTACCTTGTCCCTTGCCTTACCAACATGAGGGTTTGTGACTCCTTGAACTAGTGCAAGATGTGGAAGTTGATTGCACTTGTCCTTGCCATAATGATATGAGTGAAGAATGTTGGCGGAGTCACCCTCAAGAACTCTCTAGTTCTTCTTCTTCGGGATCCACATCATCTTGATGGGAATCCTTGGAGTTGTAGTTGTACTTGATGAAGTAGAACTTGACGTAGTCTTGGGAACCCACTTGACCGAGGCCTTAGGTGCTTCTTCAAAAGCATCAATCTCCTCTTGAAGCATGTCCTTGCCTTTGTTCTTGTGGTCTTGTGGTGGAAGATCATCTTGTGCTTGTGTTCCCTTGAAGGAAGCAGGATCGTACTTCTCTTGTTGAGGAACCAACTTCGTCTTGGGGTATTGATCTTCTTACCACTCAACTCCATTGGCATTGAACTTCCGTTCAAAACAAACACCTTGATTCTTTCGGTGCCTTCCTTGCTTGCGTACAATTTCCTCGAATTGCTTACTCCCGGCAAGGCTCTTGTAAACACCTTTCTCTATAATTCCCTTCAATAAGCTATTTTCTTGCTGAAGTGTAACTTGGCTAAGAGAATCATTAGTGGAATCAAGAGAACTGCTAGAAGCAACAATATTGGATTTGGCATTATTATTGTTACTACTAGAGGAAGGATCTTTCTTGTTCTTGTTACTAGACTTGACTTGAGGCATGTAAGTAGATAAGAGTAAACCCTTGGCAATGTAAGAAGAACTTTTCTTACGGAGATCATCATTGATTGCTTTTAAGAATTCATGCTCTTGTTCAAGATTGAGCTTTTCAAAGCGTAACTTCTCATGAGCCCTTAAAAGTTCTCGATGATCTTCGAAGATAGTTTCATGAGCTAACTTAAGAGTGTTTAGTTCTTTAGTTAGAAGCTCAATCTTCTCCTTATCATTGTCATTCGTTTTATCTTGATTAGCATGATTAATTGATGTTTCATCATCATATTCATCACTAGAGTTGTCAACAAGTAAATCATCATCACCTAGCAAGTCGTCTTCATCACTATTGAAATCAACATACTCGGGATGTGTTACCTTTGGACCTTTGGCCATGAAGCATCTTCCAATTCCTTCATGTGGTGAGTCAAATATGTCGTAGGAGTTGGTTGACACAAGTGCGAGACCGGCAACACCTTCATCTTGAGTATATTCGGAGTCAGAGTGATAGCTTCTCTCGGAGTGATTGTCGGAGTTGGAGCCGGATACCCATTCACCAACATGAGCTTGATGTCTTCGTTTTGTGTAGCTCCTTGATGACTTGTCCTTCCTTTCCGAATCCTTGCTTCTCCGCGAGGGTCTTCGTTCATAATGATCATCTCTACTCCTCCTCTCTCTTGGTGGTGATTCTTCTCTTTTGGTTCTTCTTTTTGGAGAATCTTATCTTCTTTTGTAGGGTGCCGTACACTCATTGGAATAGTGTCTGGGTCTCCCACAATTGTAGTAATTTCGCTCTCGACTAGAAGATCTTTTGTCATTGTAGGACCTTGACTTAGAGCTTCTTTCTTTGCCTCTACTCTTGTAGAATTTGCTGAAGTTCTTCACCATTAAGCTCAATTCTTCATTGAAGGTTTGTTTCTCACTTGATGATGTGGGGGCTTCACATGAGGCTTTGTAAGCACCACTTGACTTGTTGTGAAGTTCCTCCTTATCCTTGAGTAACATCTCATGAGCAACAATTCTTCCAATGACTTCCGTTGGCTTGAGATCTTTGTAGTTTGGCATCATTTGGATCAATGTGCACACGGTATCATACTTTCCATCCAATGCTCTTAGGATCTTCTTGATGATGAATCTGTTGGTCATCTCTTCACACCCTAAGCCGGCAATCTCATTTGTGATAAGAGCAAGCCTAGAGTACATTTCAGCGACACCTTCACCATCCTTCATTTTGAACTTGTCAAGCTGACTTTGGAGCACATCCAACTTGGATTCCTTGACGGAGTCGGTACCTTCATGCATATCAATCAAAGTATCCCAAATTTCCTTTGCATTCTCAAGATGGCTGATTTTGTTGAGTTCTTCGGGGCACAAGCCATTGAAGAGGATATCACAAGCTTGAGCGTTGTATTGCAGCATCTTCAATTCTTCCGCGCTAGCTTCACGGTTTGGCTCTTTCCCATCAAAGAATTCACCTTGCAAGCCAATACACACAATAGCCCAAATGCGCGGGGTGATGTCCAAGAATATGCATTTTCATCTTATGCTTCCAACTAGCAAAATTAGTACCATCAAAGTAAGGACCTCTACGGTGATAATTTCCCTCGCTAGACGCCATACTCTCCTAGGTTGTGAAACCAAGGGTATGACCACCAAAAGCTATGGAAATCAAAGAAAATGGAGACCAAAGCTCTGATACCGCTTGTAGGACCTTGAAGTATGTCTAGAGGGGGGTGATTAGACTACTTGACCAATTAAAAACTTAAGCTTTTCCCAATTTTAGAGTTTGGCAGATTTTAGATATCTTTGGACAAGTCAAGCAATCATCACACAATTCAAGCAAGCATGCAAAGAGTATATGAGCAGCGGAAATTAAAGAATGCAACTTGTAAGAAAGTAAAGGAAAGGGTTTGGAGGATTCAAACGCAATTGGAGACACGGATGTTTTTGTCGTGGTTCCGATAGGTGGTGCTATCGTACATCCACGTTGATGGAGACTTCAACCCACGAAGGGTAACGGTTGCGCGATTCCACGGTGGGCTCCACCCACGAAGGGTCCACGTAGAAGCAACCTTGTCTATCCCACCATGGCCGTCGCCCACGAAGGACTTGCCTCACTAGCGGTAGATCTTCATGAAGTAGGCGATCTCCTTGTCCTTACAAACTCCTTGGTTCAACTCCACAATCTTGTCGGAGGTTGCCAAGTGACACCTAGCCAATCTAGGAGACACCACTCTCCAAGAAGTAACAAATGGTGCGTTGATGATGAACTCCTTGATCTTATGCTTCAAATGATAGTATCCCCAACACTCAACTCTCTCTCATAGGATTTGGATCTGGTGGAAAGAAGATTTGAGTGGAAAGCAACTTGGGGAAGGCTAGAGATGAAGATTCATATGGTAGGAATGGAATATCTTGGCCTCAACACATGAGTAGGTGTTTCTCTCTAAGAAATGGTAAGTTGGAAGCGTAGGCTTGTTCTGATGGGTCTCGCCACTTATGAAGAGGAGGTGGAGGGGTATATATAGCCTCCACAAAAAATCTAACCATTACACACAATTTACCAAACTCGGTGGGACCGATTCAACAGACTTCGTCGAACCGATTTAGTAAACCTAGTGACCGTTAGGATTTCGGTGGGACTGACATGCAACTCGGTAGGACCGATATGGTTAGGGTTAGGGCATAACGTAATCTCGGTAAGACCGATTACACAACTCGTGAGACAGATTTGGGTAATAAGCTTTCTAGAGAGTTGGTCAGGTAAACTCAGTGGGACCGATTCGCTCATTTTGATGAGACCGAAATGTTACGAAAGGGAAACAGGAAGTTTACATTGCAATCTCGGTGGGACCGATCGCTCACTTCCGTTAGACCAAAACGTTACGAAGGGAAACCGAGAGATTACAACCCCATCTCGGTGAGACCGAGATCCCTATCGGTAAGACCGATTTGCCTAGGGTTTGTGGCAGTGGCTATGACATTAGAACTCGGTGGTGCCGGATAGAAAGAATCGGTGGGACCGATTTAGACTTTGGGTTTAGGTCATATGTGGATGTGTGAAAGTAGTTGAGGGTCTTTGGAGCATATAACTAAGCACTTGAAGCAAGAGGCTCATTAAGCAACACCTCATCCCTCCTTGATAGTATTGGCTTTTCCTATAGACTCAATGTGATCTTGGATCACCAAAATGTAAAATGAAGAGTCTTGAGCTTTTGAGCTTGAGCCAATCCTTTGTCCTTGATATATTGAGGGATCCACTTTCATCATCCATGCCATGCCATTCATTGAGCTTTCCTGAAATAATAGTCTTGGAATAGCATTAGTTCAATGAGCTATATGTTGTTATGAATTACCAATACCACCTAGGGATAGTTGCACTTTCACAAATGGAAAATAACGTAAATTGCGAGGAGATGAGATTTGTGATTAGGAACCTGGTTGATGTTGAAGATCCTCCCCGGCAACGGCGCCAGAAATTCCTTTTTATGTTTGCTAGAACTCTGTCGGTATTTCCCCGAAGAGGAAGGGATGATGAAATATAGCGACAGTAGGTATTTCCCTCAGTGATGAGATCAAGGTTATCGAACCAGTAGGAGAACCTCCTGACACCACGTAAACAACACCTGCACACAAAGAACAAATACTCGCAACCCGAAGTGTTAAAGGGGTTGTCAATCCCTTTCGGGTACGGCGCCTCAAGATAGGCAAATAACGTGAGGTAAAAGTGGTAGATAGGATAAATAGATCGCGGAACAAATAAATTGCAGAAAGGTATTTTTTATTTTTGGTTTAATAGATCTAAAAATAAATTCAAAGGAAAATAGATCGCAAAGGCAAATATGATGAAAAGAGACCCGTGGGCTGTAGGTTTCACTAGTGGCCTCTCTCGAGAAAAATAGCAAACGGTGGGAAAACAATTAGTGCTGGGCAATTGATAGAACTTCAAATAATCATGACGATATCTAGGCAATGATCATTATATAGGCATCACGTCCAAGATTAGTATACCGACTCCTGCCTGCATCTACTACTATTACTCCACACATTGACTGCTATCCAGCATGCTTCTAGTGTATTAAGTTCATGGACAAATGGAGTAATGCAATAAGAAGGATGACATGATGTAGACAAGATCTATTTATGTAGAATAGACCCCATCTTCTTAACATTAATAGCAACGATACATACGTGCCGTTTCCCTTTCTGTCATAGGGATCAAGCACCGTAAGATCGAACCCATCACAAAGCACCTATTCTGGAATTGGTTGAGGGCCTCCAGAATAATTCTTTTAGTGCCCATAATCATTTTCAGAATCTTTAGAAATTATTTGCTTAGCAAACCAAATCCAAAACAATTGCAGAAATTAGAAAACAAAAAATAAGAGAGAGAAAGGAATCTAACCTGGCAGCATACCACTTACCTGTTTCGGCCCAGCCAGCAGACAGCCCAACCCAACCGCCAGGAGCTTCTTCAAGTTCCTGCCAGTAGGAGCTGCTGCATGCCCGCATCACAGCTGACCGCAGCCACGTCTCCCCGCCGCCTCCTACTCGCCTGATTCATCCTGATCCGTGCCAGAGACCCCTGAGACCCCTCTCACTCTCCCTCATGGCCCTCCTCTCCTCTCCTCCCTCTCCCTCGCGCGGACCAAACACGGTCGTCATCGTCGTCCAAAGCCACCGCAGCCACAGCCACCTCATCGCCTCTCCGAGCTGTCCCCGAGGTCACATGACAGCGGGAGCCCCATGACGTTGTCGTCGAGCTCGCCATCGCCCTCTGCATCCGACGGCCGCCGTCCTCGATTCATCGTCGTCAGCACCTCCCCCGAGCCGCCAAGCCTACACGTCGACCCGCTGGAGCTTCTTCTTCTTTCCCCTCGTTTTCACGCTCGATTACCTATCATAGCCATCGTCCTCTTGCTGCCCAAAATGCCGCCGCCGAGATCATCGTCGATGATGCTCCGGTGACCTTATGGTCATGCACCGGTGCCTAACATGATTGTCGTCTTACTTAGTGCCCCACTAGCACAAAGGACCGCACGTTTGCACGCCGCAACCATGAACCTGAGCGTACCCGAGCTCTGGCCGCCACAGCGGTCGCCGCCGGCGATGCTAAAGATCACCTCAGGCCGAGAAACCGCCACCGTTCAACACGGATGAGCTCCGCCTGCTCAAAAGTTGCTTCAAAGCATCGAGCAATGCCCTATGGTGCTTTTCCGAAACCCCTGGCCACTTCTGACCTCGCCGGCGGCTAAACGCCGGCCGGTTTGACCCCCCCCCTCTGATCAGATTTGATCCTCTCTGGGTCAATGATAGGTGGGTCCCAGCTCTGACTATTTATAGTTTAGAATTAATCTTAGTGTTAATCAACACTGTTAATTAACGGTGTCACTGACATGTGGACCCCACGCATCAGGTTTGACTTGGTCAACGCCATTGACTTGCTGACGCAAGCATGAGGCAGTGCTAACGTAGTAATTGACTTTCTGGGATTTAAAATAAGTCATAAATGATTTATGAATTTCAGAAAGTAATCTAAACTTCAAAAATTCAAAGAACTTAAATTGTAACTCCAAATGAAATAATTGATATATGAAAAAATTTCAAAAAAAATATGAAGAACCTATTTATGGCACTTTCATGCATGTTTGAACAAGTTAGCCTCTCTGAATAAGATAAATCATGATTAGGGAAATTTATGAACTAGCATTTGGAGTTGGAGATTAACCTTGTTTGAATTCCATTTCAATCAAAATGCCTTTCTGTTGCATTAGCCCAAATCATAACATGTTGCCATGTCATGATCATGTATAATATTGTTGCATTGCATTCATTGTGTTCTTTCTCTTTTGCCGGTGTTTCTACCCCCTCGGTAGACGTATGTTCCGACGATGAGTTTGATGAAACCGATGAAGAGCTATATCATCTTCAGAAGTTCCTAGCAAGGAAAAACCCCTTGTCCATTCCGATACAATTCCATTCTCTCGCTCCTTCTCTCTTTTACTGCATTAGGACAACAACGATTCAACTGTTACATGTTGTGCTAGTTGAACCCCTTTTCCTCTCCATGACCTATCTTTGCCACAGTACATAGTTGAAACCAACTAGCATGAGTAGGAGTTGTTTGAGCCATGATGTGCCTACTCATTCATTCTTGTTTGTCATGCCTTCTATTGCTTAGAGTTGTGCCAGGTCTGATTCATCGGGGATGAATTAGAATGTTGTGAACATGTCTACTGTTGAGAGCTAAGTGTGTGAACACGATTTGGTGAAGGTACGGTGAGAGGCCATGTAGGATTACATGGTGGGTTGTCTCATTTAAACCGTCCTCAGGAACTGATTTCTGTGTTTGTGATCCAAGACAGTTGCTACCACACATTGGAATGCTTAAGTGCCTGTAGCGACCCGACCCGAATGGATCAAGTCTCTGTGCTTAAGTGTCATACCTGGATAGGTATGCTGACACATAACAGTACTCGAGGATATATAACATAGGTAAATCACATGTATAAAATAACGTAAATAGTATTACCTCAATCCAAATAGCGGAAGTAACAACAAGGTTGTGGATTCCCATCAACACCAACGGCAAAGTTGAGTGTAGAAATCGTAACCCTAACATATCACTTACTCGTCGTAAGATTCCTGCAACATGAGACGTTGCGGCCATAGAGGGTCAGTACATAGAATGTATTGGCAAATTCACACCATAGGATAAATGATGAATAATAGCTACCACTACATGCATATTTGGCTGGTGGAAAGCTCTAAGTTTATTTTTGCATAAAGCCAGATTTTCCCTACAACAAAGGAATAAATTTTATTTAACTACAAAGTTGGTTGAAAATATTGAGAAGGTAAACCCCAACTCAATCCCAGTTAAAAGTTAACAACCCAATAGAATTAATTAAGTAACGTGATGAGATCAACATGATAATTCAAGAAACAGATACTCAATATGTCCATAACCGGGGACACGGCTAACCATTATTAGTTTATACACTCTATAGAGGTTTGCGCACTTCTCCCCACAAGACCCGATCTCCTCCGTTGGCTTTCTCTCGCACTACAAGGTGTTTGAGAAACGGTTGACCGAGACACAGTCTTTCAAAAGTGTTAGCACCTTACGATGGGTAGACTGTTACACCTACTTTCCCCTACATCTGCTAGTCTACCACTGTAAGAGTTCACACGACTTAATCAACTATGCTAGAGCCCATAGTAGCTTGTGGCTACACACGGAAGTTTCTAGCATGAATAATCTCATGATCCCTTTGAGCCTATGTGGCAGTCCATAGGATAATCACTTGGAACCCCGGGATTTCCAAAAAAACAGGCAACACTGGATTCCCTAGGTGCCTCAGTCCACCCAGATGTGTATTAAAGTTGCCACCTTAAGTTTAACCATTAATTAACAATCTCACATCGGTCATGGATACACTCAAACCCAAAACACGTGTATGAGCATCTCATAGCAATATATGCATAACGTCGAAGTAACTCCCAAGGGTATGGTAATAAACCGGGCAATAGGTTCTACCTCATCAACTACTTCCCAATACACACATGTTATAAATTCCTAACCATGCAATGTTTGAGGGTGAAACTAATGCATAAAAACTGAGTATGAAAGGGATATGATCAAAGTGTGAGCTTGCTTGTACTATTGATGAAGATAATTTTCACTCAACTCCTGATAGTTCTATTCATCACACTCTGGTCAATCTATCATAAGCAAGCAATAGTAACCACACATAAGCAATCACTCAAAAGCATCAGTAAGAACGAAGAAAACAATTCGGAAAACTTCAAAACCAAGCAAATAACACTTGAAACAGAAAACAATTTACCAAAATTAAGTGAATTTGGCCTTATCAGAGAGTTTAGGTCAAAAGCTTCGATTTGCAAAAAGAATCGACTGAATCGGAGTTATAAGACTCAAGTTATGATCAAAAGAAGTTCAAATACTGAACTGTTTGAAATTCAAATTTTAAACTTTCAAAAACATGTTTAAATTGTTTTAATGGATAGAGGGAATCATAACGAAGAAGTGGGCGTTGGTTTGATCTAATTCCGACTAACAAGAAAAAGTTGTGGTAGTTTGAAACAGAAGGACTAGTCTGTACGAAAGATAACTACGTATAGCTCCCTGACATAAATAGACAGAAAACGAAAAGACTAAATAACGAACGTACGTTTATAGGATCTAAACAGTGGACGTTCGCTGATTAATAAAACCTAAAAAACAGATCTAGTCTAGGGTTTTAAACAAACGAACTTAAAAGAAAAGCCGGATCGGACCGGCGGTTTATACTGGTTCAGCAACGGTTTGGCGCTGGCGGGGAATTCCGGCGGCGGTGGCGATGGTTAGCGGTGGCGGCAGGCTCCGGCAACTCCGGCGATGAAGGCGTCTGCGGCGGGGCATCGGTAGCGCGGGGAGCGAGGCATGGGACGAGGGGTGGCTGCGGCGGTGGTGCAGCGCGGCGGCGGCGGCAGTTGGCACCGGGGGCGGCGGCGGCGGATCTGGCGAGGGACGGCGGCGCAAGCGAGGAGAGGCAGCGGAGTCGGGGCACTATTTATGGAGAGGCAGCCTCGCGAGGCGTGTGGCAGGGGCAGTGGCGGTGCGGGGTGGCCGTCTCGGCTACGGCGGTGCCCAGCGAGTCGTGCGGCGTCGGCACTCCCGCTCGAGAGCTCGGGGGCGGCAGCGCGTGAGCTGGGCTGGCCCAGTCGGCGGAGGTAGTCTTTTTTTTTTAACACAGACATGAAAACAAAATAAAACAGAATAAAATAAAAAATGCAACCTAGGCATATTTTATTCCAAAATCTTCAGAAAAAGATTTCCTACAACCTGAACATTTTTCTAGCATCAAATAAAATCCTCAAAAATTTAAATAAAGCAAAGAGTGCTACCGTTGCAATAAAATCTAAAAAGAATCATTTTAAAAATACCAAAATTAATTCAAATGTATTTCTCTCCAATTTTCCGATATACGGAATCATTTTACCCTATTTTCCATATATTTTATTTTTGGGGAAAAATAATTTGAATAACATCCAAAAACTCCAAATTGAAAATAATTTCCAAAGGGACTTTAAATTTGATCCTTTTAAACTCCTAACTCATATTTCATATGTTTTGAAGAAGTCATTTTATCTTCTCTCATGAAAATCATTGAGTTGCTTGAAGTTTCTGAATTTGAAAATATTTCCAAATAAAATTCAAATCTTTTCGAAACCCTTTCCATTTATTTAAATGGAAGAAGTCATGTCATCTTCTCTCCAGGGTTTTGTGGTGAAAAGAATTTGAATTTATAAATGCAAAAATGAAAGTTGGGAAAGTCCTCTTATTCCCTCTCATTTAACTTTCAAATAGTTTCGAGTTTCACTCAATTTCACACAATCAATCAAACAATCAATCAAAACTATCTATTTAATATAACATTCCAAAATTTAGAATTTTGGGATGTTACAGTGCCCCTCTCTACTTATTAATCAACTCGATCTCTGTCCAGGAGTTGCAACTAGTATCTAGTGTTCATAGGTTGTGTTAGTAGTCTACCAAGTAGCACGTGGTACAGGTGGGCTTGGGACAGACTAGGCACCATGGCTGGGTGTACCAAGCATTGCCCATTTTTGTGGGCTTGGGAACCCTGTACACATCAGTTGGGGCTGTGAGTGAAACCCTGGTCGTATCTCCTTGCGGATGGAACCCGAATAGGCGATAATCCTGGACTACGGTCTTGCGTGGTTAGTCAGGTCATGGCCAACGCCCTTGTCGGGCTTCCGCTTCAAGGTTGCCGAGATACATGACATGTACATAGCGGTAAGTGGTGAGAGCGTGTTTGAAGAAGTACACCCCTGCAGGGTTAACATGATCTATTCGAATAGCTACGTTTGCAGTAAAGGACTACTGGGTTGCTTATGCATTTCATAGACAAGTGAAAGTGATACTCTAAAATGCGCAAGATAGGCATGAGTGCTATGGATGACCTTCTCGTAGGGAGACGGGAGCGGATCCATAGTGGTGTATTGCTATGGTGAATATGTGGACTCGTGTGCGCCACCTCAAAAGAGTTACCAGCAGTCATAGTACAGGATAGCCATAGAGTCAAAGTTGGCTTGCTGCAGTTAAACTCCACCACCTCTTTGTTGATTCTCATGCATATGTAGCTAGTTCTAATGTAAGTCTTGCTCGGTACATTTGTACTCACATTTGCTTAACTGATGTTTTGTAGAGAGACTTCAGTCTTACTAGTAGTTCTAGGTGGACTTCGACGTTTATCTTGTTACCTTAGCTACGATCTTGTACCCTTGGGAGGGTCCTGTAAATAGTTAGGGTTCTCAGCCCTTTTCATTTGTAGTTGGCTGTACTTAGGCATGTTATGCTTCCATTGCTTGTATGCTCTGTATGTTGGGTCATCAGACCCATGTTTGTAATATCTGGCTCTCTGGAGCCTTTTAAATAAATACTTTGAGTTGTAGAGTTCTGTTGTGATACCATGTTGTATTTGCACATCTCGAGCATATTGTGTGTATTATTTTAAATGCTTGGTATGTGTGGAATTTGATAACCTAGTTGCTTATTCTTGGTAGCCTCTTTTATGGGGAAATGTCTCCTAGTGCTTCCACTAAGCCATGGTAGCTTGGTACTGCTCCGGAACACTTCGTTTTGCCGGCATGTGTCCTTCTTCGTTCCCGTCTATGTCCATTCGAGGAAATGTCACATGTTGTTCCTTTAAGTTCTTGTGGCTTGCTACGACTTGGGTTCATACGTTGCTGATCTGCACGTTTGTTGCTGGGTCATGTATGCCTATCTCTGTAAGTTCGTGCCACCTTGGGTTTATGACTAGTCATGTCGGCCTGGATGCTAACGACACTATGATATACGTGAGCCAAAAGGCGCAAACGGTCCTAGGCCAGGTAAGGTGGCACCCGTGGGAATACCGTGCTTGCGGTCGCAAAGGGATATGATGTGTTACATGTCACATCGGTGTGATTAGGATCGTGGTCGTGACACTGGGGCACTATTGATTGCCGGTAAAATGTTGAGATACTTTGTTTTAAAATTCTAGTAAATTTAAAACTCATCTGAAATTCATGAAACTTGAGATGCTATCATGGAATGGCACCTGACATGTTGTGGTATTTTTCGTGTCCATTTTGAGAGAAGGCGCACTCGAATAACAACCAACAAATTTTGAAAAAAATGATGCCACTTCAATATCTCAAACGTTTGTATAATTCAAATTGTGTGTGTTCTGTTAACCATTCACGTGATGCCACGTGTCTTTGTTTTAATGGCTATAGGAGGTGCCATGCGGATAGCTGCTTGACTGAACGGGAGACGTGCGAGCGCAATCCAGCGCGCAGGCTGACCGGGAGGAGTGCAAGTTGTCCTCCAATGCGTAGGCTCACTGGAAAGCGTGCGAGCTATACGCTGCGCATGCTCACTGGGAAGCGAGCCATTTGACTTCCATGTCCGCCCGCCTTGCTCGCTTTCTCTCCATTAATGGCGCCCGAGCCGCTATTTATTACGAGCGGCCTTATTGTTCGCCTCCCATTCCCCTCCCTCGCAGACCTCCACCAACTCCATGGCGCAGAAGGATCATCTACCACTAGTCTTCAAGTTTGGTGAACTCGACTCTCAGCTGGAGGACATAGAAAATAAGGATGAATGGGGCCTCATGGACATGGCCCAGAACGAGCTGGCCGCGGCGGTTACTACCCCTGCTCCTTTCCCAGCTCCCATCCCCGCGCACGCGCCAGCGACCATCCCCGTAGCATTGATGGGTTGGTCGCCAAGTACTATCGCAGAGCTAGAAGCCACAGGCGTCAGCAAGGTCTCCGCGGACTCGCGCGAGCTCGTGTAGCCAACGCTAGCATTCGTGCCCGTGCCCGTGCGTGACCCTCCACCCAACATGGAGCCGGTCCCCGTGCATTTGGCTGCACCCGCTGCGCAAGTGCCCGTGTGTGCCCTCCCTCAGCGGCATGGGACGCAGCCGTCAACTGCTACCTCTCAGTGCCGCCAGTTGCCATCCTCCCACACCCCACCAGTCGATCGCGTGACGACATGATGTTTGATATCCAAGTGAAGAACATTCTATGTTGCCTTGAAGACTTCAGCAACTGCGTCCCAGAGGACGACAACGACAATGATGGCGCGGCACGCCGCCTCCGCCGCCGCCGGAAATAGTTTTTTTGGGGGTCGAATACTGTATCTCAATCATATGAATATAAATTCGCAGTGCGACTGAATGAAAGATATGGTTTGAATGAACTTGCGTTTTTCTCTCTTAATGTACAAACTTATCAAACGATTTTTGTTTGAAAAAACGTCAATGGTTTTTAAATATAAAACACTAATCGCAAACCTGTTAGTTAGAACACCCCTATGCAAACCGACAGCTTCCTCAGGATGCCAAGGGAAAATGTGTCGAGCAGGATTTGTGCAGCTCTTGATCGCAAATGTTTTAGATAGAATCCCCATATGCAAAGTGAGATCTATGGTCTTCCCCCTTAAGTCAATGGAAAATTCGCAGCGCAGGATTTGTGCATCTCTTCAACGCAAACGATCAGATTGAATACAGTATGCAAAGCTAGACTTTGGTGCTAAGCCAAGAGAAAATGTGTCGAGCAGGATTTGTACATCCCTTCAATGGAAACAGTTGTTTTGGATGACCCGCGTGCAACCACGTACAAACAATTTGGTATAATTTGCATCTGTCATATTGAGTATGTTGCCATTTGTCAAAATGGAAAGATTGATATTTGTTGTTCTAGTAACATTGCCATTTGTCAACCTTGTAACACTGCAATTTTTCAAAATATGCAGCTAAAAATCACTAGCATTATCTAATTTTTGCAACTAAAATTCATTAATTAAGCATAGATTTCATTCATAGATTAAGCAGTCGTTCTTTATACAAACAGTTCAACTCGACAGGTGAGCCAACCAAACTTTTTCCCAATTGTTGCCAATCACGTACTGAAATAGCTATTTCAACTATATAAACTAGCTAATTTTAAGTACGTTGTACAGTTCCAGCACATCTATTGTCAGATGAATTGAAAAAATAGCCCCCAAATACTACTACTACAGAGGGGCTTTGTACTACTTCTGGCAGCCTCTTCTCTGTCGTGCGTGCTCAGTAAGAGGCAGAGGAGGAGGAGCCTACCGAAGAGCTATACAGCTGCAATACAGTGCCTCTCGCTACTGCACCTTCAGTGACGCTCACTTTGAACGCCCTCTGCCGCTCCAGATGACCCCTATCGAAGCAGTGGTTCTCCTTGTAGGTCTCCTTATTCCTCGCCTCTGAGGCGGCGTGTGCCGTGGCCATGGCGGCGGTAAGGCTCTTTGCATGCTCGACGAGGCACTCCTCCTGCTCTCGCAGGAACTCGGTGTAGCATGCAAGGTCACTGACGCATGTGCGGTCCTCTACCTCCGCTTCACGCCTTTGGGCGCTGGTGGCAGAGCGGGTGATGACCCCGGCGGTCGACGGTGGGATCGCGGCCATGGCGTCCGACGATGGTGTGGCGGCCACGACCACCACCTCCCGCCTTTGGGCCATGGTGGCGGAGCGGGTGATGGCCATGGCGGTCAGCAGTGGGGTGACGGCCATGACGGCCACCACGCACCTTTGGGCCGCGGCGGTGAAGCGGCCAATGGCTCTGGCTTTCATCGTGGGGTGGCGGCAACAGCGCGCGGCAATAACTGCAGACGGGCAACGGCGGCGAAGCGTGTGGTGGGTGTTCCGCACACACCCAACGGGGACGCCACACGTACTACACTACGCCGGGGACTATGCCGCCGCCATGGTGTAGCCTCCCAGCTAGAGCTGTGCTCTAATGATGGCGAAGTGGCTGAGCAATGACGACAGACCAATGCCATTGGCGATTGTGGGAGAAGCAGACAAGATAAGCTATAGGGAGGGAGGGGGAATGCGACGCAAGACTCGCCTGCGTGAGGGTTTATATAGCTGGCCGGTAAGCATTGGGGTTTTGGGGGATTTTACCAAGTCGGCCGGGAAGCTTGCGCAGGAACCTGCGAGGTTGCACGGGAACGGGCTCGCCGACATTTCATTGGCTCCACTTGTAGCCACCGTTTGGCCAAAAGAACGCCCCCGCGCACTGCGCAAGCTTGCGTTATAAGCCATTTGCGGCAGCGGGGTGACAAGATGTGCGAGAGGAGGACGAAAGGCCATGTACACATACGGTTAATAAAAAAATGTTTGCGATTTAATTACCTACTATACCCCCATCTTGGTTTATAAGTAGGATTTAACTAATAAAATACGAATGCATGTCGCGAAAGATTATATACTTGGATTCGTATTTGAACAGAGTTTCCAATTATATAATTTTTATAACATGCATTAACATTTTATTGGTTAAATTTAAGGCAAACTATGGAATAGAATATAAAGGTCACTATGGACCAAGACGGTGGTAGTAGGACACGGCCTATCTCTACCCAGCAACACAACTGTCGGCCGGCTTGTAGGCTACCATTTCCAGTGTGTTCAACTACTCTGTGTGTGTGGTTTCTTGCGGTTGAGGCGGCCGTGGCGCAGTCCGCTCGCATCTCGCTGCGCGCGCTCTGCTCTCACTTCCATCCGGGTGCTCTGCCCTTGTCCCTCCATGCGCTCTGCTATTGTTTGGGGTCGGCGCATGATCTCGCACGTTCGTGTGCATGCAATTGCGCCGGGCGCGGCGCAATAATGCAGTTACCCGCTACAAAAACTTCCATGCGGACGCGCCAAGAATCCAGGCCGCCCGGTCCCCATTTATTCCTGTGGACATTTACCTTCATCTCCCGCGTCAGATGACACAATAAGCACACCCACGACAACACATACAGGGAGGACATCCAACGGTTCCAATGGGGCTCCCCATGGCTCAAATGGCGCTCCTAGCGGCCGACGACGACAACAACGGACAATTCACCACGCATCACATAGTGGACACCCACGTGAGGGGAAGGCCCTCTCGGTGGTGCACACGAACGATCCAGTCACCATGGAGAGCTCCATCCAAGCTATGAAGCAGTTCCTCGCCGAGGACAAGTACCAAGTGGTCGGCTTCGACCTCGAGTACACCATCGGTCGTGCCGTGTACGATCAGAAGGATGTCTTCGCTCAGTTGTGTGTGTGACATGACGTCCTTGTCTACCACTACCAATTAGCCACAAGGCCTTGTGAGCATTTCTCCAGGTTTATCAAGATCTCCGACTACAGTTTCGCTACGGTGGACACCACCAATGATCTAAAAGCACTCAAGGTTTTGGGCTTGAAATGCCGGAGTCTTGTCAACATCTACGACCACTACAAGGTATAGGGCAGCAACAACAACAAACTGAACTCCCTGGTTGACCTCGCCTCGGCCATCATCGACCCCTCTACTATATGAAGAGGAAGGATGAGAGCACGAAGGACAAGAACGCCTGGCACAGTGTTTGACCTGAGTGACTGGATGAACAACATGTTAAGTACGCGTACACAGGCTACGAGATGTATAGGCGGATCGTTGACATGAGGAAGTTTCTTCTTCCTCCCCCAGACGAGGGATCGAGCTACAGAGAAGTGGCGGGAGCGTCACAAGAAGTAGATGACTAGACGATCGTTTCTGCTACTTTAGAATGCATGCAATTGTTTATTTAGGTGTATGCGAATGATCTCTATAGTCACTTATGTAATTGGATGTTTACTTCAGTTTTATATCACCGGCGACATCCAGGGCGCACGTCCACCTTCCAGCAAGCACCGTGACTAGATCCGGCGACTTCCGCCTCCTTCTTCTTGCACCGGGCCGAGGTGGAAAAGGAGGCCGGTGGCCGATCTGGAGGAGGTGGCTCAGCGTGACGACCATGTTCCCCTCCCCCACCCTTCTGACTCAGTCCCTCCTTTCTTCCCAATGACTAGGCTCCCCCACGCGAATGGATCTGGGACTAGTAGGTGGCCAAATCCGGCAAGCGAGGCACTCGACGGCAGGCCCCTTCCATGGAGAAGCACCACTGCCCGGAGAGCGAAACAAGCGTGCGCAAAGTTCCTCGTGGGCTGCTTTGTACGACGGCTCCACCGTGCAATCCGCATGTGGACCCTTGTCCGCCTGCCCACCTTGCAATGGCAGTCGCCGGTCGCTGAACTTTCGCGCCGAGGCGGCCAAGGATGCAAAAGTGGAGGAGCGGCGACGAGATCTCATTTTCTTGCCCCCTGAGAAGCTGCCCCTCCTCCCCTTACAATCAAACCGCCCCGACCTTGCAGCGCGCCGGTGCGGGCGATGTGGTTCGTGCGTTGCCATGCTATTGCCCCTCTGTGCGTTTTTTGCTGTTCTTCCGAAGAGATATAAATATGCAAATACAGTCCATTGTTGTTTTGCTCTTCAGGTTCATTTTTACTTCTCTTTTTTTGCAGAAAAGATAGCCAGTGCATTCCGCCGACCTCCTCCCACATGCCCACCGGAAGTGCAAGCCTGTTGGGCACCCGTGGATCAGCGACGACTGTCGTGCAGTATGCATCAATGATAGGCATAGCAACCATTCCAGAATTTTGGTTGTTTGTTGATGTAGTGCAACGCTCCTCTTCGGAAGTGGACTACACGGTTTGGCTATTTCTGGGTTCAGTTCACTATTGTGAGTGTGCTGTGTAATGAATGGATATGTATGTTTTTTGAAGCTCACTTTGTTCTCTCACGCAGTTCACTATAAAACACATTTGTGGTTCACTTGGTAATCCAAAAACAAAAATACCTCGGAAAGCAGCCCACTTCTCGCTACGTGCGGTTCACTTGCTCAGTCCTTGCCATCCACTCGCCTGGTCTACGCATGTAAAAAAATTGAGTTTGGAAAAAAAATCAAGAAGTTCACTTTCGGTAGTGTCGCAGCCAGTTTACAGTAGTCTCGAGATTCACTTTTCATAGGATTGTGGTTCACCAACGCTTGACATGAAGTGCACTCCACCTCGTTTGGGAGAATTTACGTCCCACAAAAAAGAAATCATGCAGTGCACTTGTCCGTCTGATGAAGTGCGGGTTTTAGTCTAAAGAAGTGCGGTTTGTTACCTCGGTTGGGAAAATTTACGTCCCACAAACAAAATCATGCAGTGCACTTGTCCGTCTGATGAAGTGCGGGTTTTAGTCTAAAAGAAGTGCGGTTTGGTACCTTTTTTGGGACAATTTATGTCCCACAAAAAAGAAATCATGCAGTGCACTTGTCGGCCTGATGCAGTGCGGTTTTTGGTCGGAAAGAAGTGCGGTTTTCTTTCTGATGTAGTACATACGGCGATTTTGGGTCGCGAAAAAACAGTGTCGAAATTCCTCTTAAACGGTAAAGAATTAGAGAGAGTGTTCTACATGAAATAGTTGCGCCTCGTCGAGATCTTTCAAACAACATATCATTTGAATCATTCCGGCCAGCGGTTTGTAAAAATTTCACGAAAAAGGGCCGCTGCCACTTGTCGTGCGCAGCACAATTTTCAAAATTAACTTAAAACGGTAAGGAATCTCAAAAATATTTCAACATATGAAAGTTGCACCTTGTCTGTATCTTTCGAATGGCGTATCACATGCCTCATTTCGACAAACGCTTAAAAAACTGGAGAGAAAACAGTACCGAAAATTTCAAAAAAGTTTGAAAAGCACAATTCCGCGATTTAGTAAATTTGAAATTGCTCTTAAACCGTAATGAATTAGAGAAAATAATAGATACGAAAAAGATGCGCCTCAATGATATATTTCCAACGCTATCTCATTTGCTTCATTCCGACGAGCAGGTTAGAAGAAAACGTGAAAAAACGCTCAGTGACATTCGTTGTGAGTAAGACAATTTTTGAAACTGCTCTTAAACTATGATGAATCTCGAAAAGTGTTCAACATGGTGAAGTTGCGCCTAATCCATAGATTCTCATCGGTATATTACACGCGTCGTTCTGATAAATGATTAAAAAACTAGAGCGAAAATAGTAACAAAAAACACAGTGTGCAGTTTTTTTCGACACGAAGTTCAATCGACTGAGTACTGCAGCACACTTGGTTCAAACAATGACGTGCACTTGCGTTGAACGTGCACTTGCGTTGAACGTGTAGTGCGGAATAGTTATTCTGCTAATATTATCATAATGGACCGGCTGTGTGTGTATATATAAGTATACATGTTATTCTTTTGTAGATAGAGCAAATCACACAGCTTACTAGCAGCAATCATTTGTGTTATTATTGGTCTTCGCACACATTTCTGATTACGGACCTGTTTGCCGCGTATCACACACATCTTGTTCAGTTGAACCGTTTCCATTGTGTTGCCTAATCACATACAGTTCATTCTATTGAACTTTATGCTGTATATCGCACATACCCTCATGTGGTTGCCCATTTCTGTTGTTCTGCATCATCGCAAACAGTTCTTCTAGATTAATCGTTTGCCACTCGCCGCACACGCATATCTAATATGAACCCTGTTTGATGTTGCTGCCATCGCAAACATTTTGCATCTTTTTTGATGGTTTAATTACATCACTGTTTGTAATCGATGTGTTGCACACAGTTTTGTCAAAGGGTCTATGATTCGACTGTTGCGTTTGGACCATCCTACAGTAGTGTAACATTGGCCGATGGATGATAACTAGGGAACAACGTTACCTATAGAACAAGTCTCTTATCTGTACTATGGAACAACCTTAACTCCTGAACAAGACTCTTAAGCGATCAACATGAATATACATTGAAATGTGATAATCTATTTTCCATGCTTAGATGAATAACAAAGCCATAAATGTTGCACACAAGTAAGATGAGGGTACAACCTATCTGGCCGCCATCCGTAGTAGTTATCGTCATGTGCTTACTTGTCGATGGCCCTGCAGTTGTTGTGGCTGTCCATGTTGGGCGCTCACATTCGATGCAGGGAACTGTTGAGTGGGGACTATAGCTCCCTTCTGGAGTATGCTTCCCTTGTTGGAGCAACTGCGGTGAGAAGGAAGATAGTGTGGTAAAGAACGACACATATCTCTGATCTGAAGAAATACCCTAAGAGATCAACAGTAAGGTACGAGAGTGGTCACCTGTCTGTTGACTGCAAACTAAATTGGGGTGACACGATTTTATTTTATTTTGGTACTGTCCGATCTACATCAGATGGCTTGATGACCATCCTCTGCCTCCCGACTGACACTATCACTACAAGGAAAAGGCCTGCTAGTGGCACACCTGTTTTGGCTACTGTGGGAGTCCTTGACTAGGGGGTGTCCGGATAGCCAAACTACCATCATCGGCCGGACTCCAAGACTATGAAGATACAAGATTGAAGACCTCGTCCGGTGTCCGGATGTGACTTTCCTTGGCGTGGAAGGCACGCTTGGCAATACGGATATGAAGATCTCCTACCATTGTAACCGACTCTGTGTAACCCTAGCCCTCTCCAGTGTCTATATAAACCGGAGGGTTTTAGTCCGTAGGACGAACAACAATCATACCATAGGCTAGCTTCTAGGGTTTAGCCTCCTTGATCTCATGGTAGATCTACTCTTGTACTACCCATATCATCAATATTAATCAAGCAGGAGTAGGGTTTTACCTCCACCGAGAGGGCCCGAACCTGGGTAAAAACATCGTGTCCCTTGTCTCCTGTTACCATCCTCCTAGACGCACAATACGGGACCCCCTACCCGAGATCCGCCGGTTTTGACACCGACATTGGTGATTTCATTGAGAGTTCCTCTGTGTCGTCGCCCATAGGCCCGATGGCTCCTTCGATAATCAACAACGACGCGGTCCAGGGTGAGACTTTTCTCCCCGGACAGATCTTTGTATTCGACGGCTTTGCACTGCGGGCCAATTCGCTTGGCCATCTGGAGCAGATCGAGAGCTACGCCCCTGGCCATCAGGTCAGATTTGGAAGTTCGAGCTATACGGCAGACATCCGCGGAGACTTGATCTTTGACGGATTCGAGCCACAGCCGAGCACGCTGCACTGTCACGATGGGCATGATTTAGCTCTGCTGCCGGACAGTGCCCCGGAGGCCGCACAAGAGTCCGCTCCGACCCTTAACTCGGAGCCGACTGCGCCGATCGAGGATGGGTGGCTAGACACTGCCTCGGGGGCTGCTACCTCTACGGTGATGGAGCCGAATACCGACCCTGTCCCTTGTGAAGCTCGTGACTCCAAGGTGCCGGACCCTTCTCCGGACCCCGAACCATCCGATCATGGAGTTCACCGCTGCGGACATCTTTCAGCACTCGCCTTTCGGCGACATCCTGAATTCGCTAAAGTGTATCTCTTTATCAGGAGAGCCTTGGCCGAATTATGGTCAGGACGGTTGGGATGCGGACGACGAAGAAATTCAAAGCCCACCCACCACCCACTTCGTAGCCACTGTCGATGACTTAACCGACATGCTAGATTTCGACTCCGAAGATATCGACGGTATGGACGACGATGCCGGAGACGACCAAGAACCAGTGCCCACAGGGCACTGGAAAGCCACCTCAACTCACGATGTATATATGGTGGATACACCTAAAGGAAGCGATAACGAGGAATAACGGGACGCTGCGAAGGATAATTCCCCCGAAAACAGCCAAAACAGCGACGCAAGCGCCGCCCAAAGTCCCACCTCGACAACGACAGCACCCATACAGACCCAGCCATAGAGCAGGGCGAACCAGTGAACAACGAACATGCCCCCAAGCAACCATCCAAACAGGATGAATTGGATAAGCAACCCATCCCCGGCGAAAAAATAGTCCGGATGATCTCACGCCGGACACATCGTTGGAGCAGAAGAACCTCCACAAAAGGCTCGTCGCCACTGCATGAAGTCTGAAGAAGCAGAAGCGGAAGCTCAAAACAGTTGAAGACATACTCAGAATGAGATGGAGAAAAGTACTCAAGACCGCAGACAAATACGGCGATAGTCGCCAAGCAAAGAGCTACCCGAAGCGCAAACTATTGCCCGAATTTGACGAGGAGGCCGTAGAGCCCCCACAATCAAAAAACAAAGAGGCCGCCCGGTCGGATAGACGACCACATGACAAACAAAGAGCGGCAAGCGGCACCGCACAAAAGGCGTCACGTGATCCACATAAGGATCCCCGCAAAAAGGATGGCCCGGTCAGGTCCATCTATGGGCCAAGAAAGCAAGCTCCAGAAAGCAACACAACACGTCGAGTGTTCGAAAATCACGGCACACCCAAGTACAGGGGCGCCGCACACCCCCTATGTTTCAGCGATGAGGTGCTGGATCAGGAATTTCTAGCGGGATTCAAGCCCGTAAATATAGAGGCATACGACGGAACAACAGACCCCAGAGTCTGGACCGAGGATTACATCCTGCACATACATATGGCTAGAGGAGATGACCTCTACGCCATAAAATACTTACCCCGCAAGCTCAAAGGGCCAGCCTGGCATTGGCTCAAAAGCCTCCCAGAAAATACCATTGGAAGTTGGGAAGAGCTCGAGGATGCGTTTCAGGCAAATTTTCAGGGGACTTATGTCCGCCCTCCGGATGCAAACGATTTAAGTCACATAACTCAACAGCCCGGAGAGTCAGCCCGCAAATTCTAGAACAGGTTCCTCACCAAAAAGAACCAAATAGTTGACTGTCCTGACACCGAAGCCTTAGCAACCTTTAAACATAACGTCCGAGACGAATGGCTCGCCAGACACCTCGGCCAGGAAAAGCCAAGAACAATGGCCGCACTAACAAGCCTCATGACCCGCTTTTGCGCGGGAGAGGACAGCTGGCTGGCAAGATGCAGTACCAGCGACCCATGTACATCCGAGGTCAGGGATGGAAATGGGAAACCACGACGCAGAAAGGACCAGCACCGGACAAAGGAAAATGGCCCAAAGAGCACGGCAGTCAACACCGGGTTCAAAAGCTCTCGGCAGAATAGCAAAACACGGCCTCTCAAGGACAACAACGACGAGCTATCCAACCTAAACAAAATCTCTGACAAGATATGCCAAATCCATAGCACCTCCGGGAAGCCCGCAAACCATACCCACAGAGATTGTTGGGTCTTCAAACAGTCCGGCCGACTTAACGCTGAACACAAGGGGCTCGAAACACCAAGTGAGGACGATGACGAACTCCACAAGCAGAGCACCGGCAAACAAAGGAACTTCCCACAAGAGGTCAAAACAGTAAACTCACTTCATGTGACAACAGGCAAAAATAGAGCGGCGCCCACTAAAGTACGCGCCGCACGGTCCACCCCAGTGGAGTCCCGACACTGGATGTCAAAACCAATCACCTTCGACCATCAGGATTACTCCGGAAGTATACGGAACGCAGGATGGACTGCTCTGATATTAGATCCTATAATCGACGGACTACAATTTACACAAGTCCTAATGGACGGCGGCAGTGATCTAAACCTACTATATCAGGATACAATCTGCATAATGGGGATAGACCGAACCAAAATACGCCATAACAACACTTCCTTTAAAGGAGTGATGCCAGGTCCATATGCCCATTGTACGGGCTCTCTACCACTAGAAGTTGTGTTCGGCTCATCCGACAACTCCCGTCGCGAAAAGTTAATCTTCCACATCGCCCCATTTAAAAGTAGCTATCAAGCACTATTGGGACGCGAAGCTTTCGCCCGCTTTAATGCAATACCGCATTATGCATCTCTTACACTTAAAATGCCCGGTCCACGGGGCATCATTTCATTAAAGGGAAACTTCGAGTGTCCCTCGAATACGGAAGAATGTGAGACTGCCTTGACAGCCGCACACTAATCCGGCTTTGCTTATCAAAGCCCCTAAACAGGTCATTCAGACCGCGGACACGGTTAGGCGAGTCCGGTATAAATAAACAAGGGGCTTACTAGCCGCGTACCCCTTTACAAGGGGCTCCACGCATGCACAAAAAGAGACAATAAAGCTCAATTTTATTCATTCTTTGAATCATACTCTGTTTATTTTAAAATACATTTTTCGCACGAACTCTTTTTCCAACTAAGTTCTTCTCTTTTACATATGAACGCCATGCTACACCCGTCTAGGATACGGCACAATGGAGACACAGGTGCAGACATGCAGTAGGGACCCGTTGCAAGGATTCTTTTCAGATTAAGACCCTGTGTTAACCTTTTTTACTGTCTCTTGTTGATACACATCCCCCGGTTTTTTGCTATAACCGAGGAGGAGGCTGGCGTTTTGGCATCGGCCGCGCCAGAAATTTTCGCGCGTACCTGGACACTAGGGGCTTAGGGCATTGTTCTGCCCGTTTCCATAAAGACCGAATACCTTAGGGAGTGTTCGGCGTCTCGAGTTAGGCTCTATATGCATCAGCTCCGAATCATGTCTTTGGTCAAATGTTGGGTTTGCCCGGCTCCTGTGTTTTGCTGCCTTACGTTCCGCTCTATCGGCTAACGCGGCACCAGGAGAACTACTGCGATTGTGCCTCGATTCGCCCAGGTGAGCACCTCAGTAGAGAAAGCCGAAAACTGACTATCATGATATAGCGAGAGACTGGTCAACCACTCGATCGACCACCGGAATGTTTAGAATTCCTCCGCTTTAACGAAGGACCGTTTCCCGGTCAGGCACATAAGCGCCTCGAAAATCGGAGAGCGCAGTGCCCCTAGGGGCTATATAGTAGCCCCACCATCGAACTCCTATGGCTAAATTAAAGTGATAAAGCATTATAGTCCGGTTGCCTAGTTTTCTATGCTATCACCTCCTTCACAGGACCAAGACGTTGGATTAAGTGTGAAAATGCGCCTTTTTTTTTGCAAACACCCCCACACTATGTGCGTGGGGGCTGAAGCCGGAGACTGCCATCTTTCAGGTTATATACACATATACGTCAATGGCCGCATAGGGGGTATTTTAACACTTGAACATTCAAGTATAAAAAGCCGTTATATTATATTTGAAACATGGTTTCACAAATCATACATGTCATTTGAACATAACGTTTTTCGAGCACTGCGACTCTATAAAACGAGCGCCCTGCAGGACTTCCTCAAAATAGTGCTCGGCTGGTAATCGACTTCTGTCTGAATCCTGGGATGCAACATCGGTGGCCTCTATCTCTTCCCAGTATGTTTTGACACGGGCAAGAGCCATCCGTGCACCCTCTATGCATGCCGATCACTTCACCGCCTTGATATGCGGCACCGCATGAAGGAACTGCTGCACCAAGCCAAAATAACTCTTCGGCTCGGGCCTGTTTGGCCACAAATGAGGCACGACATCCTTCATGGCAAGTCCGGACAACCTATTCAGCTCAGCCCACTGGGCTAACTGATCGGTTAATGGAAGTGGACGCTCCGGACTACGGAATTGCGACCAAAAAAGCTCTTCCATTCCGTGATCCTTTTGGCCCCGGAAGTGTGCGACTGCGTCTGCGGCACTCGCCGCCAAATTCAGATAAGCATCCTCCGCATCCCACAACTGGCCCAACTGAGCATACTTCGGATCCGTGAATTTCCTACGCAGTAGAAAAGGCTTTCCAGCCGCAATATCCCCGGCCTAACGTAGCTCCTCCTTTATAGCCCTCATTGCGGAGCGGGCATCCTTGGCTTCGGCGGTGGCCTTCTTCAGGACCTCTTGCTCCGCTCGGCGTTCTCTTTCAAGAAACTTCTAGCGGTCGGTAGCATCCTTCAACTTCCCGGCCGTCTTGGCCATTTCCTCCCTGCTTCGGAAGTGAGCAGCCTGTTCGGCTTTTAGCTCCTCGGCCGTTCTCAAAGCAGCCGCATCACTTTTTCTGGCTTGCTCCTTGACTCGGGCTAGTTCCGCTCGAAGGTTCTCCATAGCAGCGGCACCATCTGCATAAAGTATACATGTTGTAAGGCATGGGCGTCAAGCTCCCTTACCAGGTGTCCGCGGAGAAGTTGCATACCTTGCGACTCATCAAGCCGCTTATTGACAAGCGCGATGTCCGTATCCGCCACGTCAAGTTGCCGCTTCAGTTCAGCAAATTGATCAGTTCGGCTGGCCACCGGACGCTCCGCCACCTATATAGGACAGGCGACATCTTACAACTGGGATTATGATCCTCGGCACGCTGTCACTTTCGACAACGTACCGAGTCTCAGGGGCTACTATCTATACAGGGCGCATTCTATATGCAAAACTGTTAGAAGGTATATCATTTTCGCGTACCTCAAACCCCATCAGTAAACTTCTGATGGCTTCATGCAATCCGCTCTCAGCGGATGAAATACTTTCAATCACCGTACCCATTAACGCATGGTGATCTTCTGAGATAGACGCTCGCCCGAGAAGATCCTTCAGCTCCTCCGACCGTACACCAGTTGGTGCCGGACCTCCCGGTCCCGCCGGACTCGGGGAAACCCTCCGCGATGACACCTCAGGGTCGTCCGCCCCGCATGACGGTACGGCAGATGGAGGCGTTTCGCTCTCCATCATCTCCGGACGAAGATCCCCCGAAGATGAGCTCTGCTGAGAAGGGCTGAGATCCGAACTACAAGTTAAAACTTCGGTTATCTTCAGAAATAAAAACAGGGATGTCCCTTATAACAAAACTCCCCTTTCTACTTACGGCTCGCTGGAGGGCTGATTCCCTTGGGGAAATAGTGCGGCCGGGGCTCCTCCTGGCGCAGGGCCCTCTGGTGAAGATTTCTTCCCCCGCTTTGAGGCCTTGGCCACCGGATCTTCAGAAGCAGTCCTCTTCTCCCCCGGGAGGGAGGGATTCTCAATCCCCCCTCTCTTGAGAGCCTCCTTAGAGGAGGCGGTAGTTTTCTTGTTTTCCCCTTCGCCCTCTTCCGAAGGCGCAGCCTCCAACACCCTGATTAACACAGGTTCCGGCGTGGTCTCAGGGAGGGGGGCCGGACATCGTATCAGTTTTGCTTTTGCTATCCACTCATGTTCAAGGGATAGCTGGTTAAAGGGCAAGTTTATGATAAATGTATGGACGGCGTGTCCAGGCACATGACTACTTACTTGAGTATCCGGGCGATTGCAGCTCAGGCCTGCGTCCTCGGTCAAGTCCGGACACATCTCTTGTGATCCGAAGAACAGTTTATACATCTCCACGGGCGTCACACCGATGAAGTGTTGGAGAGCTCGCGATCCCTCCGGATTGAATTCCCACAGGCGGAGGGGGCGATGTTTGCAGGGCAGAAGGCACCGAATCAGCATGACCTACACCACTACAACCAGATTGATCTCCCTCTCTTGGAGGTCTTGAATACGGCCCTGCAATAATGGCACATCCTTGGACAGCCCCCAGTCAAGCCCTTTGTTGACCCATGACGCCAGCCGTTGTGGACGGCCTGAGCGAAAGGCAGGCGGCGGCGCCCATCTGGTGCCCCTGGGAGCGGTGATGTAGAACCACTCCTGTTGCCACAAACCGAGCTCCTTTTGAAAAAAGCCCTCGGGCCACGGAGCGTCAGCTCTCTTGCTTACAACTGCCCCTCCGCACTCTACCTGCCGCTCCTCGATCATCTTCGGCTCCACGTTGAAGGTCTTGAGCCACAATCCGAAGTGAGGAGTGGTGTGGAGGAAGGCTTCGCATACGACAATGAACGATGAGATGTGGAGGATGGACTCCGGATCCAAGTCATGGAATTCCAGCCCATAATAAAACATGAGCCCACTCATGAAGGGGTCCATCGGGAAGCCTAAACCCTGACAGAAGTGAGACACGAACACCACGCTCTCACTAGGCTTGGGAGTGGGAATGACTTGCCCTTGTGCGGGCAGCCTATGCAAAATTTCGCCGGTTAGATACCTGGCGTCTCTCAGCTTTAGCACATCTTCTTCCGTGACGGAAGAGGGCATCCACCGGCCCTGTATGTCGGAGCCGGACATTGTCGAATGTCTGAAGCGCCTGAATCTGGAGCCTTGGGTGTTGGAACTCGGGGCGAGGGGCGGATTCGATTGAAGATTGAAGAAAAGGAACATGCCTTGGTCTCGTTATAAAGGGGTTGAATACCAAGAGCCGTCCCCATAACCGTTTGGGACTCGCCTTCGATGGAGGGGGCGTACAAATGGGCGCGGTTGGGTTACCCACGTCCGTATTGATGAGAATCCCGGAATAAGGGGATACGATTTCTGCTTTGACAAGACGTGCCAAGGAAACCACTTCTCTAAACGCGCTGAGGTGGAACAATAAAAACGATTCGAGTAAAGGCTTGGCCGTTGTGTGACGTCATGCCGCGAAATACGTTAGCAGATTGAACTTGTGTGAATATTATTCTCTCTACGGTGGAATGTGGAATTTATTTTGCAGAGCCGGACACTATCCTGGTATTTAAAATCTTCTACGAATTATTCGGAGGAGGAACCCGCCTTGCAATGCCGAAGACAATATGCGCGCCGGACTCGTCGTCATTGAAGCCTAGTTCAGGGGCTACTGAGGGAGTCTTGGACTACGGGGTGTCCGGATAGCCGAACTACCATCATCGGCTGGACTCCAAGACTATGAAGATACAAGATTGAAGACCTCGTCCCGTGTCCGGATGGGACTTTCCTTGGCGTGGAAGGCAAGCTTGGCAATACGGATATGAAGATCTCCTACCATTGTAACCGACTCTGTGTAACCCTAGCCCTCTCCAGTGTCTATATAAACCGGAGGGTTTTAGTCTGTAGGACGAACAACAATCATACCATAGGCTAGCTTCTAGGGTTTAGCCTCCTTGATCTCGTGGTAGATCTACTCTTGTACTACCCATATCATCAATATTAATCAAGCAGGAGTAGGGTTTTACCTCCACCGAGAGGGCCCGAACCTGGTTAAAAACATTGTGTCCCTTGTCTCCTGTTACCATCCGCCTAGACGCACAGTTCGGGACCCCCTACCCGAGATCCACTGGTTTTGACACCGACAGCTACTAATGGCGCACTACAGGTGCGCCACTAGCATCACGCCATTAGTAATTAATACTAATGGCGCACCAGGGAGTACGCCATTAGTATATCACATGATGCGCCATTACTATCTGACTTAGTAATGGCGCACCACATAGAAGTGCTCCATTACTAAAAAATTCAAATATTTTTTCAGAATTTTTTTTTCTCGTTTTTTTCTTAATCTCGGGTCACTATGGCTTAATCTCGGGTCAATATGCTTAATCTCAAGTCAAATCGCACTAAATGGTCAAACTTCTCAGAAGGTCACCCTTCCTCACACTACTCCAGCCCGAGCAGGCTTAACTTCGCAGTTCTATCCAACACCAGCACCACCTCACTTAACAGGCACTTGTTGATATATCTATCATATCAATCCTATTAAACCTTGTTGATGTCTAGGACTTTGTTCATGTTCATGAGTATGATGAAATTTTGAAAAATATTTCAAACTTCCCGGTAATATTACGTATCATTTTTTGAAAAAAATTACCAAAAAAAATTTGAAACCAATTATTTTCTGTTACTAGTGGTGCACCTAGAAAATGCTGTGCCACTAGTAAGTTTGAATTTTTTTCCATTCCCCCCCCCTCTAGATCTTAAAAGCCCCGTATCTTTTTTTCTGTTAGGTTTTTGGGGATTCTGAAAATCTTGAACGGGGTTCCCCTGTTCAATTCGGATGTAACTTTTCAAGTTATGCCCATTTTACAAATTCCAGAGAGATTTTGCAAATAAAGTCGAAATTCATATTTGTAAATTTTCCCAACAAGTAGACCACATATCATATGGGAAACTTATTTTCTTTTATTTTTTGACATTTCCATCATTTAATTTTATTTTTTTAAACTGAAAAGGCGGTCCACGGGGGAGGGGGGCATTCAGTGCAATTTTTGGTCATACTTAGTAATGGCGCACCACACCCATGGTGCGCCATTACTAGTTTTGAAAAAATAAAAAAAATTGGAAAAAAAATGAAAAAAGTTAGTAGTGGCGCACCGAGGGTGTAGTGCGCCATTACTAGTTTAACTAGTAATGGTGCACTATCCCCTTGTGCGCCATTACTAGTTTTGAAAAAAATTAAAAAAAAATTAGTAGTGGCGCACCGTGGATGTGGTGCGCCATTAGTATTTAGAGTTTAATGGCGCACCAACACATGGTGCGCCACTGCTAGATAGTAGTGGCGCACCACATGTGTGGTGCACCATTAATGTCCATATTATCTATAGCCCTTTTCCTAGTAGTGTGTACATAATCTTCCCAAAAGAGCCAACGACCACCACGAGAGTAGCCTGCCTCCGCCATCCCTGGCCGCGAGAGCTCGAACCAAAACCCCGCTCCCCGCCCCATCGCACTGCCGTGGTTGCGCCGCCCACGGCTAATCCACAAAGACTCGCCGTCATCTAGATCCGGCGGCGACAGTACCTTCAACCCACGCAACTCCAAGATAGCCACCTAAGTGCTGCTTTCGTGGCGAACTTGCGCCCCCGCACCCTTATGTTAGACACCAGCCAACCGGTAGCCTAGGAGCTTTGCCGCCTCGAGGGGTGCTGCTTCCCATTGGGAATCGATTGTCCCAGAATCGATTCAAACAACTGATGCCTGAATAAAGTGATTTGAGATTAGTGTAAGACCTATCTTGCAGCTCGTTGAAGTAGGCAGCTCCAGCTACCGAGTTAGTGAGGCCGGCGTGGTTGTGGTGGCTACCGGCGGCAGGAAAGTAGAGATGTCGCAACGGTCGATGGCTAGGGGAAAGCGGTGCCGGTGCCCTGGACGCATCCGAAGTTGGAGCCGCTCCGGCGTCGTGTACAATGGTGGGGGTGAATTGGCTCCACTACGGTTCACGAGGCCGTCGTCGAGGTAGCTCCGGCAGCACGGAGTAAGAGGCACACGGCCTAGTGCATGATGACAAACAGACATCATCTTCGACATTGGGGAGGAGGGCGGCGGTGAATTTGTTTGTGGGGGCGCCATGGAGGAGGGGATGAGGTTTCACGGCTGGGGAGAAGGGAGCTTCCGGGGAAAAGATGATTTGGCGCCCACGAGGTATGAATAGGGAATTGGGAGGGGGAACCATGTCTTACGAACGCATTTGTCTGAAATGTGTGTGTGTGTGGGGGGGGGGGGGGTTACAGTTCTACCCCTTCCTTTAGGCTTCTGGGCTTGGGTCTGTGCACTAAGGATCAGGGACAGTGGAGTAACTTTGCTTCTCCCAAATAGTTGGCGCGAGCGATCTTGAGCGAGGAGGGCGTGTTTTGAAATAGTGGGCACGATCAATTTCGGGCGAGGAGGGTGTGTTTTGAAATAGTCAGCGCGAGCGATTTCATGTGAGGAGAGGGTGTTTTGCCATGCATGGTTTATGAATTATTCGTCACCTGTCATTTTGGCCGAGGAGAAGGCGCGCTTGGATGAAGTTACGAACGTACTCTCGATGTACAATGGGCCAATTGATGCATGTCCCACATAGGCCGGTAATTTTGCATCTCCCATTTATTTGCTTGGGGAATTCCGTCGAGCAAAGGGTGTTTAGTAGTTCATTCAAATTTTGGGAGAACGAGCATCCACGTCTACCTTACCAAGTTGATTCGAATCAAATTTTGAATATTAGCTTGCCACTTCTTTTTTAGGTGGCGAGGGACTAATGTGTTTTTACATGCTCGTTGCTAACGATTTATTATATGACAAATAGTTAACCCACTCAAAAACAGGAATCAAAACCAAAATGAAATATCACGATTCAATGAAATAGCTCGTTCACCAGGTCAAAATAGTGAACTAAATCCAAAATTGAACACCCCAATCGAGTAGCATGTTGTCGAGTCTAATAGTACTCCATGAACATGTTAAAAGTAAAATTAATGAACTTGTTTGATACGCATATCTCCTTTCAGGTGTGGATTGCAGACAACATGTTCTCAAATTCAAATATTTGAATTCAAATTTATATCGAAACATGGTTTATATTAGTCTTTGATGCATAAATGCGACCTCCCCCTCTCCCAGACTCCTGTTCTCTCTCTCGCCGACAATCTTCAATTCTATCGCACACATCCAAAACACAAACCTTGCTAGTCCCTCTCCCTCTCTCTATCTCTATCTCTCTCTATGTGTGTGTGTGTGTGGGAGGAGGGTCTTTCTAGTTCGCATGCACACTGCATGTATAGGTATCTCTGGCACACTATGTATGATTCCCTAGTCCAAGCTAAATATCTTGGGTGCATTCATCCTACGCACACGAATTCCCAAGCTCGTTGCCCGTAGCTCTATCACACACCACTCTACCATCTCGGAGCTCCTCCCTCTCTCTCTCAAACTCTCCATCTCCCTGGGTCACAGATACACATGCATATCTCACTCGCACTCGATAGATCCATCTAAAAATCTCTCTCTCTCTCCCTCATTCACTCTCCATCTCAGACGCACACACACACAATCTCACGCCTAGCCAAGTATGATTGTCTCTCACTCAATTGTAGGCACACGCAACCCCCCTATATGTATATGACTAATTCTTAGTCTCCATCACAAACATGTGCATTGTCTCTTTCCCTCACTTGGTCTATCTTGATTTCTCTCGGGGCATCTTTCTATCGCACCCACACCTCGTCCCTCGATCTCCCACCCATATAGTCCCCTCACAATCTCAAGGGCATATCTCTATCACAAACACAACCTCTATCCCTCCCCATGCGTCCATCTTCTCCATGCGTCCGTCTCGACCTTTGTATCTTGTTGGCCAGACCTCTATTGGAGATGTGCTATAGGTGTCTCTCTCTACGTTGCAAAAATCATGCACTAGCTATCTTCATGTATCTCCTCACCTCGCTTTTCTATCTCGGAGATGCATGCGTGATATGTTTGCATAAGAAACGAACACTCTCTCTCTCTCTAATGTATCATTTGTTGTCCCTTTCTCTTTCACACACACACACACACACGCTCTTTTTGCACACTCACTCATTCTTCTTCACAAGCACTTGATCTCTCTCGACTTAGGTACTATTTACGGTCCATAGCATATAGATTTATTCAAAAGTCAAACATCACAAAGTTTCACCATGTACATTGGGAAAAAAATTTACATCTAGAACGACAAACATATATCATTAGATTCATCATGAGATGTAGTTTCGTATGATGTATCTTTGGTATTGTAGATATAAATAATAGTTGCGTAAACCCGGTCAAAGTTTCCATGTCTGCATTTCTCCATGCGTCTCTCTCGACCTCTCTACCTTGTTTGTCAGACCTCTCTTAGCAACGTGCTAGGGGTCTTTCTCTCTCGGTTGCAAACAACCACACACTATCTCCTCACCATGCTTCCACTATCAAAGATGCATGGGTGATATGTTTGCATAAGGCAACCTTGCTTTTTCTCTACTTTATCGTGTGTTGTCCATGACTCTTTCACACACGCACACTGATACGTCCACTTTGCATCATGCTTCATATCGATATTTATTGCATTATGGGCTGTTATTACACGTTATGTCACAATACTTATGGCTATTCTCTCTTATTTTACAAGGTTTATCATGAAGAGGGAGAATGCCGGCAACTGGAATTCTGGGCTGGAAAAGGAGCAAATATTGGAAACCTATTCTGCACACGTCCAAAAGTCCTGAAACTCCACGAAAGTCATTTTTGGAATTAATAACAATTATTGAGCAAATAAAGTACCAGAGGGGGCCAACACCCTAGCCACGAGGGTGGGGGGGCGCCCACCCCTACTGGGCGCGCCCCTGCCTCGTGGGCCCCTGCTGGCCCTCTGGTGCCCATATTTTGCTATATGAAGTCTCTTACCCTGGAAAAAAATCATAAGCAAGCTTACGGGACGAAACTCCGCCGCCATGAGGTGGAACCTTGGCGGAACCAATCTAGGGCTCCGGCAGAGCTGTTCTGCCGGGGAAACTTCCCTCCGGTAGGGGGAAATCATCACCATCGTCATCACTAACGATACTCTCATCGAGAGGGAGTCAATCTCCATCAACATCTTCACCAGCACCATCTCCTCTCAAACCCTATTTCATCTCTTGTATCCAATCTTGTATCAAAACCACAAATTGGTACCTGTGGGTTGCTAGTAGTGTTGATTACTCCTTGTAGTTGATGCTAATTGGTTTATTTGGTGGAAGATCATATGTTCAGATCCTTAATGCATATTAATAATCCTCTGATCATGAACATGAATATGCTTTGTGAGTAGTTACATTTGTCCTGAGGACAGGGGTGAAGTCTTGCTATTAGTAGTCATGTGAATTTGGTATTTGTTCGATATTTTGATGAGATATATGTTGTCTCTCCTCTAGTGGTGTTGTGTGAACATCGACTACATGACACTTCACCATTATTTGGGCCTAGAGGAAGGCATTGGGAAGTAATAAGTAGATGATGGGTTGCTAGTGTGACAGAAGCTTAAACCCTAGTTTATGTGTTGCTTCGTAAGGGGCTGATTTGGATCCACTAGTTTCATGCTATGGTTAGGTTTACCTTAATATTTATTTTATAGTTGCGGATGCTTGCAATATGGGTTAATCATAAGTGGGATGCTTGTCCAAGAAAGGGAAGCACCCAAGCACCGGTCCACCCACATATCAAATTATCAAAGTAACGAACACGAATCATATGAGTGTGATGAAAACTAGCTTGACGATAATTATAAGAAATTGTCCAGGCTTGTCCTTTACTATAAAAAGGATTGGGCCACCTTGCTGCACCTTATTTACTTTCATTTCTTGTTACCCGTTACAAAGTATCTTATCACAAAACTAACTGTTACCTACAAATTCAGTTCTTTCAGAGAATACCTTACTGAAAACCTGCTTGTCATTTCCTTCTGCTCCTCGTCTGGTTCGACACTCTTAATTATCGAAAGGACTACGATAGATCCCCTATACTTGTGGATCATCAAGACTCTTTTATGGCGCCGTTGCCGGGGAGTGAAGCGCCTTTGGTGAGTGCAACTTGGTAAGGAAACATTTATATAGTGTGCTGAAATTTACTGTCACTTGTTACTATGGAAACTAATCCTTTGAGGGGCTTGTTCGGGGCATCTTCGCCCCGACCAGTAGAGCAAAGAGTTGCTCCTCAACCTACTGAACCTACTGAAAATGTTTACTTTGAGATTCCTTCGGGTATGATAGAGAAACTGCTAGCTAATCCCTTTGTAGGAGATGGAACATTGCATCCCGATTTACACCTTATCTATGTGGATGAACTTTGTGAATTATTTAAGCTTGCCGGTATTCCCGATGATGTTGTGAAGAGGAAGGTCTTCCCTTTATCTTTGAAGTGAGATGCATTGACATGGTATAGGCTATGTGATGATTCGGGATCTTGGAACTATACATGATTGAAATTGGAATTTCACCAGAAGTTCTATCCTATGCATCTTCTTCATCGTGATCGTAATGACATATATAATTTTTGGCCTCATGAAGGAGAAAGCATCGCTCAAGCTTGGGGGAGGCTTAAGTCAATGTTATATTCATGCCCCAATCATGAGCTCTCAAGAGAAATGATTATTCGAAATTTTTATTCTCGTCTTTCTCTCAATGATCGCACCATGCTCAATACTTCCTGTGCTAGTTCTTATATGCTGAAGACTATTGAATTAAAATGGGACTTATTGGAAAGAATTAAATGCAACTCTAAAGATTGGGGTTCCGATGATGGTAAGGAGTCAGGTATGACACCTAAGTTTGTTTGTGTTAAATCTTTTATGGATACCGATGCTTTTCATGGATTATGCGCTAAATATGGACTTGACTCTGAGATAGTAGCTTCTTTCTATGAATCTTTTTCTACTCATGTTGATCTCCCTACGAAGTAGTGGTTTAAATATAATCCTCCCATTGAAGTAAAAGTAGTTGCACCTGCTACAGTTGAAGAAAAGACTATCACTTATAATGATCCTATTGTTCCTACTACTTATGTTGAGAAACTACCTTTCCCTGTTAGGACGAAGGATCATGCTAAAGCTTCAACTGTTGTTTGTAAAAGTAATACTAGAACATATACACCTCTTGAGAAAATTAAAGTTGAACCTAGTATTGCTATGGTTAAAGATCTCTTGGCTGATAATATAGATGGGCATGTTATTTACTTCTGTGAGGAAGCTGCTAATATTTCTAAACCCGATGCTAAGATACATAGACCTGTTGTAGGCATGCCTATTATTTCTGTTAAAATAGGAGATCATTGTTATCATGGCTTATGTGATATGGGTTCTAGTGCTAGTGCAATACCTATTTCCTTATATAATGAAATTATGCATGATATTGCACCCGCCGAGTTGGAAGATATTGATGTTACAATTAAGCTTGCCAATAGAGATACTATTTCGCCATTTGGGATTGTTAGAGATGTTGAAGTCTTGTGTGGGAAAGTTAAATATCCTGCTGATTTTCTTGTTCTTGGTTCCCCACAAGATAGCTTTTGTCCCATAATATTTGGTAGACCCTTCTTGAATACTATTAATGCTAAGATTGATTGTGAAAAGGATGTTGTTACAATTGGCTTGGGGGATATGAAACATGAGTTTAATTTTGCTAAGTTCCATAGACAACCCCATGATAAAGAATTGCCTAGTAAGGCTGAGATTATTGGTCTTTCTTATATTTTCATGCCTCCTACTGATCCGTTAGAATAGTATTTGCTAGACCATGAAAATGATATGTTTATGAATGAAAGAAGGGAGATAGATGAAGTATTTTTTGAATAGGGTCCTATTCTGAAGCACAACTTGCCTGTTGAAATCCTAGGGGATCCCCCTACACCCAAGGGTGATCCCGTGTTTGAGCTTAAACCTTTACCTGATAATCTTAAATATGCTTATCTTGATGAAAATAAGATATATCCTGTTATTATTAGTGCTAACCTTTCAGATCAGGAAGAGGAAATATTATTGAAAACTCTGAAGAAGCACCGTGCTGCTATTGGATATACTCTTGATGATCTTATGGGCATTAGTACCACTCTATGCCAACACAAAATTAAATTGGACGAAGGTTCCAAACCAGTTAGAGATCATCAATGATGGTTAAATCCTAAGATGAAAGAAGTGGTAAGAAAGGAGATACTAAAGCTCCTTGAGGCAGGTATAATTTATCCCGTTGCTGATAGTGATTGGATAAGTCATGTCCATTGCGTCCCTAAGAAGGGGGGTATTACTGTCGTTCCTAATGATAAAGATGAATTGATTCCGCAAAGAATTATTACAGGTTATAGGATGGTAATTGATTTCTGAAAATTAAATAAATCTACTAAGAAAGATCATTACCCTTTACCTTTCATTGATCAAATGCTAGAAAGACTATCCAAACATACACATTTCTGCTTTCTAGATGGTTATTCTGGTTTCTCTCAAGTACCGGTGTTGGCGGATGATAAATCAAAAACTACTTTTACTTGCCCTTTCGGTACTTTTGCTTATAGACGTATGCCTTTTGGTTTATGTAATGCACCTGCTACCTTTCAAAGATGTATGATGGCTATATTCTCTGACTTTTCTGAAAAGATTTGTGAGGTATTCATGGATGATTTCTCCGTGTATGGATCCTCTTTTGATGATTGCTTGAGCAACCTTGATCAAGTTTTCCAGAGATGTGAAGACACTAGTCTCATCTTGAATTGGGAAAAGTGTCACTTTATGGTTAATGAAGGCAATGTCTTGGGGCATAAAATTTCTGAAAGAGGTATTGAAGTTGATAAAGCTAAGTTGATGCTATTGAAAAGATGCCGTGTCCCAATGATATAAAAGGTATAAGAAGTTTCCTTGGTCATGCCAGTTTTTATAGGAGGTTCATTAAGGACTTTTCTCATATCTCTAGGCCTCTGACTAATCTATTACAAAAAGATATTCCTTTTGTTTTCGATGATGATTGTGTAGAAGCATTTGAAATACTTAAGAAAGCTTTGATCACTGCACCTATTGTTCAGCCACTTGATTGGAATTTACCCTTTGAAATTATGTGTGATGCTAGTGATTATGCTGTAGGTGCTGTTCGAGGGCAAAGAGTTGATAAGAAATTAAATGTTATCCAGTATGCTAGTAAAACTCTTGACACTGCCCAGAGAAATTTTGCTACCACTGAAAAAGAATTCTTAGCAGTTGTATTTGCATGTGATAAGTTCAGACCTTATATTGTTGATTCTAATGTTACTATTCACACTGATCATGCTGCTATTAAATATCTTATGTAAAAGAAAGATGCTAAACCTAGACTTATTAGATGGATTCTCTTTCTCCAAGAATTTGATTTGCATATTGTTGATAGAAAGGGAGCTGAGAACCCCGTTGCAGACAACTTGTGTAGGTTAGAGAATGTTCTTGATGACCCACTACCTATTGATGATAGCTTTCCTGATGAACAATTAGCGGTCATAAATGCTTCTTGTACTGCTCCATGGTATGTTGATTATGCTAATTACATTGTTGCTAAATTTATACCACCTAGTTTCACATACCTGCAAAAGAAAAAGTTCTTTTATGATTTAAGACATTACTTCAGGGATGACCCACACCTTTATAAAGGAGTAGATGGTGTTATTAGACGTTGTGTACCTGAGCATGAACAGGAATAGATCCTACGCAAGTGTCACTCCGAACCATATGGAGGACATCACGCTGGAGATAGAATAGCACATAAGGTGTTGCAATCCGGTTTTTATTGGCCTACTCTCTTCAAAGATGCCCGTAAGTTTGCCTTGTCTTGTGATGAATGTCAAAGAATTGGTAATAGTAGTAGACGTCAAGAAATGCCTATGAAGTATTCTCTTGTTATTGAACCATTTGATGTTTGGGGCTTTGAATATATGGGACCTTTTCCTGCCTCTAATGGTTATACACATATTTTAGTTGCTGTTGATTACGTTAGTAAGTGGGTAGAAGTTATTCCAACTAGTAGTGCTGATCATAACACCTCTATTAAGATGCTTAAAGAAGTTATTTTTCTGAGGTTTGGAGTCCCTAGATAGTTAATGACTAATGGTGGTTCACATTTTATTCATGGCGCTTTTCGTAAAATTCTTGCTAAGTATGATGTTAATCATAGAATTGCATCCCCTTATCACCCACACTCTAGTGGTCAAGTGGAATTGAGTAATAGAGAGCTCAAATTAATTTTGTAAAAGACTGTTAATAGATCTAGAAAGAGTTGGTCCAAGAAACTTGATGATGCATTATGGGCCTATAGAACAGCATATAAGAATCCTATGGGTATGGCTCCGTATAATATGGTTTACGGAAAAGCATGTCACTTACCTCTCGAACTTTAAAATAAAGCATATTGGGCCATTAAAGATCTCAACTATGATTTCAAACTTGCCGGTGAGAAGAGGTTATTTGATATTAGCTCACTTGATGAATGGAGAACCCAAGCCTACGAGAATGCCAAGCTGTCTAACGAAAAAGTTAAAAAGATGCATGACAAAAGGATACAAAAGCGTGAATTTAACGTAGGTGATTATGTGTTGCTATTCAACTCCCATTTAAGATTTTTTGCAGAAAAACTTCTCTCTAAATGGGAAGGTCCTTATGTTATCGAGGAGGTCTATAGCTCCGGTGCCATAAAAATCAATAACTTCGAAGGCACAAATCCAAAGGTGGTAAACGGTCAAAGAATCAAACATTATATCTTAGGTAATCCTATAAATGTTGAAACTAATATTATTGAAACTGTAGCCCCGGAGGAATACATAAGGAAAACTTTCCAGAGCGTTTCAGACTCCAAAAAGGAATAGGTATGTGGTACGGTAAGTAGACCGACTCCAAAACAGTACTAATGGCAAATTTTCTCCGTTTCCGAATATTTAAGAATTTAGGAAAATAAGAAGTAGTCCAGGAAGGACACGAGGCCTCCACGAGGGTGGAGGGCGCGCCCACCCTTACTGGGCGCGCCCACTCAGTTTTCTTGCATGTTACTTCTTTTGGTTGGTAAAAATTCATTATATAATCTCCTAAAGGTTTTGACCACTGTAACATGCAAAAATCTTCTGTTTTCGTTTCGAGCTGTTTTTCTGACAGATCTAGAGCACCATGACGTCTCCAAGCGCTCCCAAGGACAAGTTTTTCGAGGGGGTTATCAACCCCTATCTCGCGGAGGTGCCAAGGGATGGTGGAGCGTGGACTTAACACCAACCAGATGACGATCGCAGAGTTCACCAACAACCACAAGCTGGACACCAAGAACATTGGGGAGACCATCTTCAAGGTTCATGTGAAAATCGAGCACCTCCAAGCCCAGATCTATGACCTACAAAACCAAAACTGTGAGTATGAATATAGATTCAAGAGGATGAGTTTGGCTGCAGATTTGAGGATCCCGGAGACTCGATCATCCTTCTATGATGGTGAGCCTATGCCTTGGAAGACAGACGACAAGCCTACATCATCAACTACTCCTTCTTCACCACCTCCTAGGACACACTTACATTGGTATGGGCACTCCCCTTGGCAACTGCCAAGCTTGGGGGAGTTGCCCAGGTATCGTATCACCATAACACTCTTATCTTTACCGTTTTACTTAGTTCGACCCCATTGGTAATATCTAGATCTAGTAGAATAAAGTTTTGGTATGAATTAGTTTTGGTATGAATTGGTTTTGAGTTTTGCTTTGTGATCCCTCTATGTAATCGAGTCCACGAGTTCTATAATAAAGATTAGTGTTGAGTCAAGGGCTTTGCTATCCTGCTTTATCTTGAGGAAATAGAAAGAATAAAAAGAAATAAAATAGTTCATATTGAACTTATGGATAGTAATGACTTCACATATAAAGTGTATGAGGCTTAAAACTTGTTGAGAGTTGACAAACATAGTTTTGGTCATTGTTGCAATTAATAGGATGTAATAAAGAAATAGAGGTTTTCACATATAAATATACTATCTTGGACATCTTTTATGATTGTGAGCACTCATTAAGTATGACATGCTAAAGAGTTGATGTTGGACAAGGAAGAGAACGTAATGGGTTATGTTTTCTCACATCTTAGTTAAAGTATATTGTCCTGGATCGTCCAACATGTTGAGCTTGCCTTTCCCCCTCATGCTAGACTAATTCCTTGCACCAAGTAGAGATACTACTTGTGCTTCCAACTATCCTTAAACCTAGTTTTTGCCATGAGAGTCCACCATACCTACCTATGGATTGAGTAAGATGCTTCAAGTAAGTTTTCATGTTGCAAGCAATAAAAATTGCTCTCTAAATATGTATGACTTATTAGTGCGGAGAAAATAAGCTTTATATGATCATGTGATATGGAAGTAATAAAAGAGGACTGCATAATAAAGGTTCATATCACAAGTGGCAATATAAAGTGACGTTTTGCATTAAGATTTTGTGCATCCAACCCTAAAAGCACATGACAATAGGAATGGCAATGGGGACAATCCCCTATGGGGATACCTACAACATCCCCATCCCCATTTATTCCTTATCATCCCATCCCCATCCCCGATTACATGACTGTGGATGAAATTTCCCCATACCCATGCCCCACTGGGGAACAGGACCCCATTAGGGTCCCCATCCCCATAAACAAATACTCATATACATAATATGACACCCTATGATCAACATACATACATGGTGTTGTCCTTGTCCTGCTAATGCCTATCTAGGTCGTATTGACTTCTTGGTCATGGTGGATGAGGTGAGGATGTGAGATAGGTTTAAGGTTTTTTTCAGAGCTTTTTTTGTTTCCGCAAGTTTGTTTGTGAATATTTTAACATTGACTGTAGTGTCATGGTTACTAACCGGGTCCCCGATGGGTATTGGGTCTAGGGAATAGGATATCGTCCCCATCCCCGTTGTACCCTATGGGGAATAAATTAGTTTGGTAAATATCCCCATGGGGATGTTTTTCGCCCATCCCCACCCCCTAATAGATGAAATCCCCACAGGTTGGCAGGTATGGGGCCCCGTTGCCATCCCTTGATGACAACCTCTACTTCCCTCTGCGAAGGGCCTATATTTTACTTTATGTCTTTTAACTTTATGCAAGTGTCAAGGTGATCTTCACCTTTCCCTTTTTAAGTTTATCCTTTGGCAAGCACGTTGTCTTGGAAAGATCCTGATATATATATATATATATCCAATTGGATGTAAGTTAGCATTAACTATTACTGTTGACATCACCCAATGGTGAAACATTGGGAGGCAACACAATAAGCCCCTATCTTTCTCTGTGTCCGATTAAAACTCCATAACCATAAGTATTGCGTGAGTGTTAGCAATTGTAGAAGACTATATGATAGTTGAGTATGTGGACTTGCTAAAAATCTCTATTATTAACTCTTTCCGATGTTATGATAAATTGCAATTGCTTCAATGACTGAGATTACAGTTTGCTAGTTCTCAGTGAAGTTTCTGAACCATACTCGACATTGTGAATAGATTGTTACTTGAGCATAAGAAATCATATGACAAAATCTATATATGTTGTTGTTATAAGAATGATCATAATGCCCTCATGTTCGTATTTTATTTTTATCGACACCTCTATCTGTAAACATGTGGACATATTTTTCGATTTCGGCTTCCGCTTGAGGACAAGCGAGGTCTAAGCTTGGGGGAGTTGATACGTCCATTTTGCATCATGCTTTTATATCGATATTTATTGCATTATGGGCTGTTATTACACGTTATGTCACAATACTTATGGCTATTCTTTCTTATTTTACAAGGTTTATCATGAAGAGGGAAAATGCCGGCAGCTGGAATTCTGGGCTGGAAAAGGAGCAAATATTGGAAACCTATTCTGAACAGCTCCAAAAGTCCTGAAAATCCACGAAAGTCATTTTTGGAATTAATAAGAATTATTGAGCAAACAAAGTACCAGAGGGGGCCCACAGCCCGGCCACGAGGGTGGGGGGCGCACCCACCCCTACTGGGCATGCCCCCTGCCTCGTGGCCCCCCTGTTGGCCCTCCGTTGCCCATCTTCTGCTATATGAAGTCTCTTACCCTGAAAAATATCATAAGCAAGCTTACAGGACGAAACTCCGCCGCCACGAGGTGGAACCAATCTAGGGCTCCGGCGGAGCTGTTCTGCCAGGGAAACTTCCGGGAGGGGGAAATCATCACCATCGTCATCACCAACGATCGTCTCATCGAGAGGTGGTCAATCTCCATCAACATCTTCACCAGCACCATCTCCTCTCAAACCCTAGTTCATCTCTTATATCCAATCTTGTATCAAAACCACAAATTGGTACCTGTGGGTTGCCAGTAGTGTTGATTACTCCTTGTAGTTGATGCTAATTGGTTTATTTGGTGGAAGATCATATGTTCAGATCCTTAAAGCATATTAATACTCCTCTGATCATGAACATGAATATGCTTTGTGAGTAGTTACGTTTGTTCCTGAGGACATTGGTGAAGTCTTGCTATTAGTAGTCATGTGAATTTGGTATTCATTCAATATTTTGATGAGATATATGTTGTCTCTCCGCTAGTGGTGTTATGTGAACGTTGACTACATGACACTTCACCATTATTTGGGCCTAGAGGAAGGCATTGGGAAGTAATAAGTAGATGATGGGTTGCTAGAGTGACAGAAGCTTAAACCCTAGTTTATGCGTTGCTTCGTAAGGGGCTGATTTGGATCCACTAGTTTCATGCTGTGGTTAGGTTTACCTTAATACTCCTTTTGTAGTTGCGAATGCTTGCAATAGGGGTTAATCATAAGTGGTATGATTTCAAGAAAGGGCAGCACCCAAGCACCGGTACCCACATATCAAATTTTCATAGTAACGAACGCGAATCATATGAGTGTGATGGACACTAGCTTGACGATGATTCCCATGTGTCCTCGGGAGTGCTTTTCTCATTATAAGAAATTGTCTAGGCTTGTCCTTTGCTACAAAAAGGATTGGGCCACCTTTCTGCACCTTATTTACTTTCATTGCCTGTTACCCGTTACAAATTATCTTATCACAAAACTATCTGTTACCTAATAATTCAGTGCTTGCAGAGAATACCTTACTGAAAACCGCTTGTCATTTCCTTCTCTTCCTCGTTGGGTTCGACTCTCTTACTTATTGAAAGGACTATGATAGATCCCCTATACTTGTGGGTCGTCACACACAAACTTTTTTCACTCACTCTTTCTATTTCACACATACTCTCTCTCTCTCCCTCTCTCTAGTTAGGTACTCTCTCATGTCCATAAACATATGGATGTTTTTGAAAGTGAAACCTCAGAAGAGTTTGACCTGGTATATGTGGAGAAAAACATTTACATCTGGAACAATCATTAGATTCATCACAACATGTACTTACTTCATACTATCATTTATCTTTGGTATTGTAGATATAAGCAATTTCTTTATAAACTTGGTCAAAGTTTCAAAAGTTTGACTTTAACAAAAATATAAACACTACATTATAAAACGGAGGGAGTAGCTCTCTCTCTCTCTCTACACTATCTCTCACGGGCCTACCCTCTCACTTGAACTCTCTATACCAAGGGATTATATGGTCACTGTGTCAGTGTATAGCTCCGTATATTTTTTAGTTGACTGGTCAACCAGTCCACATGCTGCCTTGTCAGCTCGTGTTCTCTATCTTCGTGTGTTGGCCCATGTGGCAGTGGGTGAAAATAAGTAAACTAGAGGCCCATCGGACACGCGGTAATGTAAACAAAGTTGAAACCACTCGCGGTAGCACCCGGCACGCTAGTAAATTGTGGGCACACTTCTTCCGCGTGAAGGACGCACTCGCGCACACTTCACCATAGCCCGGCGGCATGCACACAGGATGCACTCGCGCACACCCAGCACACAATACACACCAGCACATGTGTACACCGTCGTCGCCGCCGGCTGAGATGGGCTGTGACGCAGCCAACAAGCGGAGGCGGCTCGATCCAAAATCAAATCCGGCGAGCCTGGACTTCATCAGCAGCCTCCGCGACGACATGCTTCTCGTCATCATCAACCTCCTCCCCACCAAATTTCCATGCGGACCACCCTGCTCTCCCAGCGGTGGTGCTCCCTCTAGCGCCACGTCCCCCTCAACCTCACCATCGACAGCTGCCTCTGCGATAGGGATTGTGAACACATGGTCGCAGTCTCCAAGATCCTTTCATCGCACCCTGGGCCAGCCAGACGACTTGACATCCTCATGTTCAGTACCAACTGCAAGGTTCAAGCCAAGTTCGACGAGTGGTTCTTATCCCCCTCCCTAGATCAGCTCTGGTTTGAAGCTGGACGATGTCACTCTCTGCTGCCATCCGCTCTCCGCCTCACGCCAACGCTGCACTGCGCTAGCTTCAGCTCCTGCTATTTTCCCCAGATTCCGCACCCGACCTTCTTCTCCCTCAACTCAAGCAGCTCGACCTCTTCGACATTGGCATCTCGGAGAAGGCTATGGAGCACCTGCTCCACAGCTGTACTGCGCTCGAGTACCTTCGTCTTCGGCAAATCCACGGGTCATTAGCCTCCACATCACCTCAATGAATCTCTGATGGATTTATGTGTCTTGCTGGCCCCGCAACAACACATCAATTGGGAAGAGATCACTCCAGCTGTTCCACATTATGGTCATTTGGAATGCGCCTTTCCTTGACAGATTGCTTGTATCTGATCTAGAAGGTCCAACAAAAGGTAGGGTCATTGACGCGCCGAAATTGACAGCGTTGGTGTACTCGTCTGCCAAATTCTCCGAATCATTTATTGGACGTAATCGTTCAGGTACAACACTCATATGCTTCTCCATCTTCTTGAAATTCACATTTTTAAATTTCTTCTTGATGTATTTATGACTGTCATCCAGAAAATGATTCCCACAGCTTGACCCAGTCTGTGTGCACAGTGAAGATCTTGGCAATAAAATCTATCGACCCCAATCTGGATCAAGTTGTTGGATTCCATAAATGGTTTGCATGCACGGAGAAGCTACTCATCGAGGTGAAACTTCTTTCCTATTAGTAAACGGTAATCACAACATAGCTCAATTTTTTCGTAATTTTCCCAAATTATGATGACAAGTATAGTGTTCAAAACTGCATCTATGTATTGCACCGAAAGAAATGTTTTTCGTATTTTTTCTTATGTGATCACCTGCATCATTTTTTGTTGTACTACTAGTAGCCTAGGCTAGTCATAGTGGCAAGTAACTTAGACTAGTAACTCTATGGTTAGCCTAAGAGCAGGTACTACCTCCGTCCTGGTTTAGTCTTCGTATTTTGTAGTGTCAAAATTTGACCATAGATTTAACTGACAAAATGTTAATGCATGTCACTAAAAATTATATCGTTCGATTAGTATTTTAACATAATTTCAAATGGTATAATATTTGGTGACATGCATTGGCATTTTCTTAGGTAAATCTATGGTCAAAATTTTACATTAAAATACAAGGTATTACAAAAGTGGGCTATAACGGCCCTCCACTATATAGGCCAAAACACATGCCAAATTCACTTCTGATGCATTTGGCATCGATCCCCTCCATTGCTCACCTAGTGCCCCAATCTGAATCACCTACTTTGTTCCGGTGCCAAATTAACTCACGCAATGAAAAAACACTTGCGTGGGAGAGGGAGAGGACTGAGGCAATAAAAAACAATTGTTTGGGAGAGGGAGAGGCTGGTGGAGTTGGTGCAATTCATTTGATTATACATGTGGGTCTGTGTGCACAGCGGTGCCAACTCTCCCACATCGCTAGAGCGTTGCAAAAATCTTTTGATTTGACATCGATGCATATTATGTGGCATACTTTTGAGAAATATGGCATCGGACACATAGTGGAAGGCAACAAATGCCCAAGCTCTAAACATGCTCCTAGGTAAATGAGAGGAAAGAGAAAGAGAGAGAGTGTGTGAAAAAATATCACTAGCCTTAGAGCCAACCCTATCGTCTGAGCGAATTATATTGGTACCTCTTGATGACACGACAATCTTATATAGCCAGTTGCTCTAATAGGTTCTCATCTTTTGCAGCTAAAAAAGACCCGAAAGTGAAAAATGTGCTCACTATAACAATCTCATTGAATGCCTTGATCTCCATCTTACAAAAATTGATTTGATCGACTACCGAGGTAGCACATCTAACATTAAATTGGACAGGTTCTTTGTTCTCGAGGCAAGTGTGCTCAAGGTAATGAGGTATGGCGATCTCTGGCGCAAGAACGAATTGTGTGCTGATCACCGCAACCGTCTAAGCCTAAATGATAAAGTCTCCGCAGAAACTGGATTTGTTTTCGAAATATCAAGTCACCAGAGACTCACAAAATTATTTTCCCATTAGTGACTTGTCAGGGCGGTGGATTTTAGTTTGTACAATAATGCTGCATCCACCTAAAGTAACTAAAGTTCTTACGTAAACTTCCTAATAATTCCCCTGTCGTAGGTGCAGCAATACTCCTAGCATTTGTAATATTAGTTTGAAACTTGTAATATTACGACTGTACAACACGTGGTAGTACTATGTTACGATAAATGTTTGCATGTAGAGGTGCGGCAACGATATATACCCATTACTCGAGTACAATATTTATTATTACCAGCAAGAGGCTCGTGCGTTGCATGGAACATCAAGATGCATTTATAAGAGTTGCTTATCTTGTGGGAGACGAACATCAACAAGGGAAGGCCTTATCTACAAATGTGGAGAGGGGTGCGGGTATCTTTTTGCGAAATTGCCATGGTTTGCTTTCTATCCATCAGATATAGATTGGACGGTCTATATTGCAGGATGGCAGGCACACCATCATCATGAAATCAGTTTTGTATAAGAGTTTCTCTATTTCTCTATACTACTCCTATAAAAACCTTTTAGTTGGTGATGATGGTGTGCCTGCCATCTTTCATCAATAGCCGTCGGATCTAGATCTGATGCATACAAAGAAAACTGATGTAGTTTTGCAAAAAGATGCCCGCACTTGTTCCCTATTACAAACAACTCTGTGTCTCTCACAATCAGACTTATCTCTTCCCCACCAAATCTAGAAGGCCATGGAACAATCTCACGTGATGGCTACTGCCGGTGCCGTCCACCCCCAATCTTGGTGTTCCGCGCAATGCATGGGCATCTTACTCATATGAGAAAATAGTAGAGATACTCGTGGCAACACACGTGAAATTATGTCGAAAATGGCTAGTTGTAAGCAGGCTAGCTCTACAACCATGATGATAGTGACTACACACGGTGAGGCTGAGTTTGGTATGCCGAACACGAGGCCTACACTCGGGTGTCATCTCTGGCGTAGGGTCCTGTCACTTCATTGTGAGGAGCAGTACATAATAATTTGACCAACGGGTAGTACAATACTACTAGCACCACATTCTGGATTTAGTAGTACTACCACCTTGTCTGGATTTAGTATTTGACTAGCAATATCTAGTAATGCATGTCACAAAAAATATACTACTCCCTTTGTAAATAAATACATGGAGTATTGTTTTATCCGGTTTTGAACGTAGTTCCCGATGATATAATACACTCTCCCTTCTGGTAGATGGCTCAAATCTACAATCTCATCAATCAGACTACAATTGTACTCACTAATAGGTCAGCTTGGTAAGCTACCAACAAAAAATTGCAATCAAAGACTACTATTGTACTCCCTCCGTATAGGTGCATTAGTCACGTTAGGTAAACCAAACAATCCCAAAACTTTTAGGCGCGGTGCATTAACTACCCACCTCATTCCCTGTTTTTGTCCGCGAAAAAAGAAATCACCCAATAGGAGACGTGGGGTGTGTATGCCTTCATTGACTTGAGACTACTTAGCACAACATGCAATAGTGCTCAATTCTCTTTATGCAATGACATTAATTACAAGATACTACTCCTACCTCCGTCCTGGTTTATTTTTCCCCTTATTATTTTGTGGCAAATTTGACCATAGATTTAACTAAAATAATAATAACGCATGTCACCAAAAATTGTATCATTGGATTCGTATTTGAACATAGTTTTCAATGATTATTTTTGGTTACATACATTAACATTTTATTAGCTAAATCAAAGGTCAAAACTTGGGCAGAATGCAAAGGGGACCAATAAACCAGTAAATATCAAAGTTCTCTCGTTTTGCCCCAAGTTGGTCTCGGTGAGATGACTATACTGCACTGGCATAGAGGGAGGGCGGGGAGGGGCGAGGAGTAGATGGCCAACAAACACGTGAATACAACGCGGTCTACACTTCTCATATAAAGGCTCCCCGCCAGTCCAAACTATGAAATCCTACGCACCAACGCACACTAACCAAGGGCAAGAGTGATCACTCCAATGGTAAGATCGGTTGACTAGAAGCTAGATCCATGGAGACGATGAGCACGAGCATCAGCCGGCTGCGCCAGATGGTCCACGACGCTGGCCTGTGGCCCGGCACCGAGGAACGTCTCCAGGTCGTGCTTGAGGAAGCTAGGGCAAGAGGCCTCTTGGACGGCAACTTCGTCTCCTTGTTCGACGATGTCCTCGTCAGCTTCCTCGACAAGTTCACTGTTGTCAAGAAGCTTGCGGACGACCTTGACGTACGCCTCCAGCCTACGCGCCCAGACTCAGTGATGCCCGCCACCCTCAGCGGCCTCTATGGTGGAAACTTCTTCGATGCACTGGTGGTCCCATGACTGCCCGCCATCGCACCGGAGAATGTCCACGTCGAGGTGGTGCTCGCCACGCAGTGCCTGGTGCAGCAAGACACCATCAACATAATCACCCACGTCTGTGCGCAAATCGTCCACAAGGACTGCAACGTGCAAGAGGAGGACGATAGGACGCTGGCCTTCTATGAACACCGGACAACCTTGGACAACATTGTTCAGAAGCATGTTGAGCTCGCCGCCAACGCCGCTGCTCCTCACACGTAGGTTGGTGACCCGGCGCACTAGGGCGTGAGGATGTCGTTGATGGATCCATATGTATCTTTATCTTTCCATCAATTCCATGTAGTAGTATATTGTACTACTAATTATCTTACCTTCCGCATAACTTCATCATTTTCATACGTAGTCCATGCATAAACCACGCCAGAACCAAACTTCTCATTACACTAGGAAAATCGTTATTTCTATCTATCGGTCGCGCCATGGAGCAGAACCAAAGATTACAAGTTACAAGTTCCAAAGGAAAAGCCTGCTGTGTTCGCGTTGCACCCCCACACAGTTGGTCTGGCACGCTGCTCAAGGGGGAATGCGTGCCGCGTTGCACTTTCACTTACAAGTGGGACGGCAGTTGAGCATACCGACTATCGGCAAACCCCCAACCCGCCCACCGCGCGATGGCTGAGTTAGAGAAAACAGGAGGGAGAAGAGATAGTTGTAGCATGGACTCCAAGAAAATTGGTGTCCGATGAGACTCGTGTGGGTGGCATGTGCCGTACTACTAGACGTGAATGCTAGTTATGGCCCATGCCACGCCACTATCGAGGTGCTGGTAACATAGAGCGAACACATTATCTCTCCAGGAGTACGGTACACCACTAGTACTACTCACATGGTCGCAAAATTTCCTGGAGCCCATGCTCAACCCTCCTCTCTCTCCCTCTCTCTCTCTCTCTCTCTCTCTCTCTCTCTCTTTCTCTTTCTCTCTCTCTCTCTCTCTCTCTCTCTCTCTCTCTCTCTCTCTCAACTAGCCAGCAGACGCGCGGGAGTGTGCCCATCATCTATTTTCTCACATGCGGTCCCACATGTCAGTGAAACTGCAAGACGACCCACTAAACCTGCACATCTTTCACCTTAACGTGCTGGTGATGAAAAACAAATGCAATATGGATCTTCGGTGGCTGCTTTTGGAGTTACTCAAGAGCAAGATTCTATTTACAGTTTAACCCAAGCGCACATCACGTGGCTTCAGCTAGCAGTCCATTTTCTCGCATGACACAACCTGGATGTTGGATGTACCACGTGTCGGCAAAAGAAGGAAGAAGTCGACCAAATCTTATCCACATTTAGACCGGAGGGGTAGGAAACACGACAAGCCCTCTGCCTACATCATACGTACTGTACAAGCCCACCTCACGCTATCACCATATTTCTCGGCCTCCGTGCGACACCTAGCTCTAGCTGATGGTATACTACTACTAGGACTAACTATTGTACTAGCATACTATTAGGTTGGATCTATGTGATGTGGAAACTTCATATAACTGGATGTTGGCTATACTACTACGGTACTCACACTCCAAGAAGTGACTTGAAAACCATTCATGAATTGAGTTTATCACATGCATATGCAAATGTACCATTCATTACATACGACAAGTCATCAACACACAACGACAACGAGGATACATGTTGGATTATAGATTATTTCCAACAAAAAATTCTAGAAAGTCCTAATGTTTTTATCATGCAACAAATGACAAACAATGAAATGAACTTCAACTCAACCAATCCTCGACATTGGAAACGCTTGCTTTGAACCATAAGTAAGCCTGTGGGAAGGGATGGCTATTGTCTATATCGAGACCAACATAGGACTCATCATCCAAGCTGAAGCAGCCTATATCAGGACGCATATTGTGATAACCAGGGTAGGGACCATAGCAATGTCCGATGTATAGATAAAATTTCTTCTCATAAATGGTAGTAACGTTGTGCCAACAGCAGATGGATCGAATCTCACCATCATTGGATAGTTTAGTCCAAGGAAGAGCGAGTTTTCTCCAAGACTATATATATTGAATCAGGGAGAAGGTGCTGGCACTAGCTCACTAGTATCCATCCTGAATACCCTACAATGGATATTGGAATAGGTCCGGAGAGTGAGACCATGGGAGACAACACCTTCTTCCTTAGTAACATCAGTAGTGCCCTGTATATAAACAAGAAGAGGTGATCCATCGGAATAAGTTTCCAAGCGCCACTGTGTATGTAGGTCCTGCTCGTCCTCTTGCTCGTGATCATCACCATCGTCATCTCCCCTTTGGTTATAATTTTTTTTCATGTATGGGTGGTGGAATGTTCACCAGACCTTGGAAACAAAAGAATGTTAATTAGTACGGGGATACTAACTCGCATGCATGTGGATGAAACAATTCTAATTGCTGCGTAACACAAACGTACCAAAAAAAAGGATTCCATGCAAAAACAGTGCCACGAGTGGTGGCAGCAAACACAAGACGCTCATATTGAATTGCATCACAGTACTCGTCTGTGTACATAAAAATATTTTTGAGCTATATGCATCGAGGCGTGGAAGTAAGGAGGACAACAAGATTGTCGAAGATAGCAACAACATCATAGTTCGTGTAATCCCAAGAGCGGCTGGGAACTTGACAAATTGCTATCTTTCATAGACGATAGTCACCATGATCGTATTTGAACGTACGTGGATCATCTGTGTGCTCGTCCTCAAGGAACTCTGAGATTTTTGCAAGTGGAACCAGATGACATGTGTACACATTCACAAGTTCCCACTAGCAGTTGTGCCCAATATAAACAACCGAATCTCCATTTATACCTGCCCAGGCCTTACCCTTAAGCGATGGCATCTTAACATCACACATATCATTATCAAGCAGCACCAACTTGCACAAGGCAATTCTTCCATCGTCTGCGCGCCAGCAAGCAGGGTCACGGCAAAGAAGATATGGGAGATCAAACCGCTCCTGGACCCTTGGGTTCTTTGTAATGTTGTTACTTGTTGAGTCGAGAGTGGTCTTGAGTGAACCTGCCATGCTAGCCGAGGTGATGACGTTGCACCGATCAATGAGTTCCTCCACCACATCATCTTTCAGATCGGGGCAAGAATAATAGGGTCGTTTCTATCCTGTTCCTTCCCTGGAGAAGACAATCGAACAATGTCGGAAGGAAGGGTGAAGGCAAATGGAGGGAGGAAGAGCATGCGACAGCAGTTCCAAATCGAGAGGGAAAGGCGAAGAGGTGGTGGACGATTGCGACGGTACAGGAAGAGGCGCCCCAGCCTACATAGACGTCCATTCAGAAATTGTACAAAAGGACTTGCCGTAGTCTCACTTACATGTTGGAACGGGACCACATGTCAATGAAACATGGTGTGTCATTTCTCGTGGAAAATGCTATCTGGTCGCGTTGGTCCGAGGTGCCGCAGTATTTCTTGACTTTGTTTTTTTAATGGCGTGTCGTTCAGTTTTGAAGTAGGACTAACTGGTACTATATGCAGAGAAAATATAAACTACTCTCCCACTACTCCACCTCTAGTACTAGTATCAGAAAAGATATATAGGCTGGAGCTTCAACGCTTGCTTGCTAAGGGCTTCCCACTTGCTTCTCACACTATCACCCTCTCTCTCCAGATATAAAAAATATGGCGGTGCCCCTCACCCTCCCTCCTCACCGATGGTGACAGATCCGCCGGGGAAGAAAAGGACGTCTAGCATTGACGCACTCGTCATCGGCGAGCGAGGTCGTGCACTGACGACAAGGCCGTCCTTTCAGACCTAGCGCCCGCTCGGGATGGCCCCTATCCCCAAGCTCGCTGCTGTAGTGTGTGCGGAGGAGGACGACCACGAGCCAAGCCACTTCCCGCCAACCCTCAGGTATGCTACCTCATTTCGAACCATACCCTTGTTCTATTGCCCCATCTGCCATGTCGCTGCATGTGGATCTTTTTCTACTCCACCATCTCCCCAATTTGCTATCCTCTGCTCTGATTGTCACGTAGATGAAAACCTTAATTTGCACTATTAAAGGAAGCCCTACTTCATGCGGACTAATCCATGTCTGGGTTGAATAAGGAAGGAAGGGAGAAACTACTGTTGAAGAGACTAGGCATCGAGCCCGTATCTAGGTTGAAAAGTGGAAAATCAGTAGCTAAGGAACGAGTCTCGTGTCTCTTGGTTGAACAAGGGTAGAAAGGTAGGACAACGCAATAGAGAATGACGATATTGATCGGTTTGTTGTCCTAACATAGGAAAAAGGTGGCTAAAGAAAACAAAAATGGGACGTAATCCACATATGCTGCCTAGATATTTCTTGCTCTGGGCAACCATCCCTCCCTCACCACTCTATGTGTCCATGGAGGTGCATCGTACTAGTGCGCCCACTGTCCGAGTGGCCCTCACATGCTCTTATTGCCACTTTTTTTGCTGTTAGTATAACGCCAGTGGTAAAGTCAAGCAATGATACTGCTAAAGTGATGCCACATTTAACTAATGCCGCACTCAGTCTAATGCCACTGATAAATTTAAGCAATTCCATTTAATGTCACTGTATTATTTCAGGGTTAGTTGTTGATTGTGTATGTATTAAAGATTTTCAGCTAAGGCATTCAAATGTTGTTGCACAGCCAGTATACCAATGATGAAACTTGTTACTACCTTCAGATTTTCGCACTATTAATGCTAATAGATTACGTACCTCATTTTCATGAGATAAGTCAATTTTTTTGTACAATGTCACCAAAATGCCAAGACGCTGATGTCATTTTATTTTGGTTAAACTGGACAATAAATCATGAAGAGAGGAGGAAAGGTCAAGAGTGGGCACCTCCTCCTCCGACTGCTCTCTTGATTCGTTCGATCAAGTTTTTATGTTTAATCGATTATCAAGATTGGGATAGCAATTTTGAGGTCCCCACGAGTTCGAAATGATATTTACCTTGAAGGTACATGGTTTGCAAAAAAAATTATACTGTCATTAGTTACTAATGCTAGTTACCTTTAGACTTTTGTATTTGTTTTAATGCTATGGCATAGCTAGTATACCAATGCTGAAACTTGTTACCTTTACATTTTGTACTGCTAATGCTTATAGAAATCTTCCAGTGCTACCTTATGGAAATCTATTAAGTAAAACCATTGCACTATACCCCATAATAAACTATTCTACTATTGCACTTGCCATTAGATTGTACATGTACTATTCAAATGGTATTGCATTAGTGTATGGACATATATAAGGTGTGGCAAGCTTTCCCAGGTATGTGCTCAAGAAAACTATTACCTGTTTTTCTAAATACTAGATGTTTGGGTACTTTAAATTGAACTACAAAAACATCTTATATTAAAGAACAGAGGGTGTAGAGTTCACTCAAATTATGCCGGTAAAGCTAGTCACACCTTTGTTAAAATTAATGTTCATTATGTTATCGGAGGAGGTCTGCATGTTTGTCTCTAATGCCCGTCGATTACATAGCTGACATCATGATGTAATGGCAAGTCATTGCTTTTTGTACAGTGTCACTGAATTGTGAAGGTGGTAATGGCGTTTTATTTTAGTTGAACTGCACAAAATATGCTTAAATGAAGAGGAAAGTTCAAGAATGGCTCAATCTTTCAAGAAATACTATGTATGCCTTCCTGACATCAGCCGTTGTTGCCTTATTTATTCCTAAATAAAGGTGGTTAGAAATAGTCTTGCTACCCTTTCCCTTTAAGAAATTGGAATGCTTATATTTGTGAGTCTATGCTTCAACTACTACCACTTTTATAGTAATCATACTTTCAATATTTGTGCAAATGGGATGCTCAATTTTAGTGGAACTACACAAAAAGTCCAAATGGTTCAACATTAGGAGCATGTTTTCTTCCAAACTGTTATTTCCAATTGGTGGCACTATGAGTAGTTCGTTACGAAGGTACATGGTTTGCTACTATCTTGCTACTCTTTTTGTACTGTAATTAGATAGTAATATTAGTGGTTTGCATGTGAATTTATTGGCAGGGTGGACCTACATTGGAGGTGTAGGACACGGTTCAATAATTGGAAGCTCAATTTCGGTTGTATCAATTTCATCACTGCGAACATGGATATCCTTGATCTGGTGAAGATTAGGCGCTATATTTCTGCTCTGTACCAGCAAATCAATTCAGTACAAAATTGTCCAGGGCAAAACATGACAGTATCAAATTATCAAGTGCAAAACATGTTAGATGCTAACCAGAAAAGACGTGTTTAAACCGAAAATACAAGGTGGGGTATATGTTTACTAGCTGCTTGACATTTTTGAAGAAAAATGTCTGCCCGTTGCTATTTTGCAAACAAACAAAGTGACCGCAATTTTGGTGGAACTGCACAAGAGAATAGTATAGTGTTACTGCATGCAGTAACATTTTAAAATGGACACAGTAAGATTGGATAGTCACTTCATGGACTGCACAAAAGTAGTACTGTACTATTTATTGGCAAACACTAGGTGCTTCATTGCTTTGGTCTGATTATACAATGGGCATCATTTTGCCTAAGTTATAGTTTGTATTCTGAAAATAGTCTCGCCGTGTGATCGAGAGAAGACCAAATCATATTGCAGTGGATGTTCCTCCATCATGTGTGGTTCATTCTCATGGTTCCAGCTGTTGGTGAAACTACTTACGTTTGGAATAGGAATTGTAGACTTCACAAAAAATTGTCTTTCACTCTGTATTGAAAGTTGGCCCAGAGAAGCATCCATGTTAGTAGGAACAATAGATGTTTTTTCTAGATCTTTGATTTTGGAGCGACATATTTGTATCTGATCTATGAATCATTGAGATGCATTAACATGTTGATCTTATGTATGGAAATCGTACTAGTTGGTTGTGAATTTTGGCTACTAACGTGAACATATTACAATGACAGGCCTGTGAGTCTCGTGTGAACATTTCAAATGGATCGGCTCTTACTACCTTGCATAGCATGATCCTTATTTATGTGTTCTCAATGTTTACAGGTTACTAGAAGTTCTTTATTTCTGTTCGCTCAGTGTTCACAAGTTACTGATCGATCACTAGCTAGACTACTAGTACGCTCCTGGCAATTTTGCATAAAAATTCCTACCTCCGAAGAACTGACATGCTGTTCTGAAGAAAATGACATGCGAATCTGAAGAAACTACTAGCAAAAACGTTCGTAAATGCCTTATCTCCCAGCAAACATTCATCAGCTATTGTGATCCTCCACGTATACTATCCGACCGACTCGATCCTACACGAATAACTAGTGGATCATGCACGTATCTCATCTGGATGAATCGAGCGCACTCGTTTGACTGTCATGTCGACTAGTGACCCAGCACGGACGGGACACACCACTCACGGGACGACACAGTCATAATTTCAGTTTTTCTAGTTTTCCATGGCAAGCTGGCGCACTAAGCCATGCCTGCTTATGCATTGAATTCCTATGACCGCGATGACCGTCCCATTTCCCCCGACAAGCTGGTTCACCTACCTTCCGCCTATAATTACTAATTCCCGGCATTCTCAGGAGGAACCATCACCCTGCTCGCCTATCCTCATAAGCCCCCCACCGGCCTGATGTCGCTCACCACTTGCCCTTGCTCTCGCCACGTCCATCATGCCCGCTCCCGTCCGCAAATAGGCTATGCCGGAGGCGGTCACTACTGGAACAAGTGTTCGGTTTTTCAACGAAAGGCAGACAGAGGGAGAACACATTCTTTCGGTCTTTAGATGGCAATGCGGAGTATGAGCACTTGTTGGAGCACGACCGCCTAGCGGAGGAGCAGCGTATCGCCGATTTGCGCCGCCAGTGTGGCATGGAGCAGCAGCACACCGACGCTATGAGTCGCGAGTAGAGCGCCCGCTATTAGGCTGACTACATGGAGGCCTACACCTGGCAAATAGCCCTAGAGGCTATCGGGCACGCATGCGTTCGCGACACCAAATTTCACTACCAGCTCGTCAAGTGGGTTTTCCACTTAGAAGCCGAAGCTTCGGTAGACCACACCGGATGGAAAGGGCCAACGCGCATGATCAATGCGCCCTATAGCACCTCTAGCAAGTCTGAGGGGAGGAGGAGGACGCTGGTGCCAGCTCTTAGCGTGTACCGAGATGGCGGCCGGCATCGTCTAGTTAGCTAAGAGTAAGTTAGTACTTGTACACTACTAGAGTATTAGTGTAGTAGATAGTTAACTTGGCTATGATGGTTGTCAACATGGAAGTTCAGTACACCTTATCTGGATCAGACCTATTACTTTGCTCTGAATGTTGAACTTTCTGTTTGAACATATGGAATGGGCTATTATTTTTTAAATGGGTTGTATTTGTCCGCCACGGGTTTAGAGTCTCACTTGTTGGCCTACTAGGTTGACGCATACACAATCAAGAGATGATTGTACGTGGAGAAGATGACAACACGGACCCACCAGGGTCATGGCAGTACGCAAGCAAGTGCCTCCTTATTTCAAGCCCAAAAAAATGGTTCCTCCTAATGGATTTCTGACATTTGGGTCCCATGCCATTGTCAACATAGTCAATAAACGAGAGAATTGCACAGCGAGCGACTGACACCGGGAACTCAGCAGCTTGTCCAGTTGTTTTTGTTTTTGTGATGGAAGCAGGGTGTCAAGTGGGTTATGCGGGGCACTCTGGCCTGTCTAGCCAGCCTTTTCTTTTATGTTTACCACAAGACCAACCCAGTAGTTTTTTTCTTTCTGAAAATGGATATCCTAGTTTTTTGTTCTTTTGCAGAATACCCAACCGTGGCCTACTTGCTTTGTCAGCCCTGCTGGGCTGCAAATCTTTCAAGACGAGGAGAGCTTCATTCGGCTTGCGCAGAAAATGGGCTATCAGTAATAAGAAATGGGTTGTACATTTTTAAAACACATCAAACTGGCAATTAGTTACAATTTTTTTTCATTTCGAGATTTTAAATTCCCTTCATTTTTATGTGTGGACAATTATTTGGATTTTATATTGATATAAATTTATTTTTGAAATTAGTTTGAATGTGACTCAAAATTTCCGGATTAAAAACAGTTCGGACCGTACCGAAATATGCAAAAAATTGTATAATTTTTGAACCATGGCAAAGATATGGGCTGTAATGCTAACAAAAAGAACATGGGCTCCAAAAATTCCTTCAGAATTAGCAAATGTGCTGTAAATTATTAGAAATAATGGCAGATGGGTTGTATGCTGTTTTTCACAGATTTGAGGATGACTTGTGCGCCTACTATAGGTTAACGGACACGCTTTCCTAAAAAAGGTTGACGCGCACGCAATGATGTGTCAACTTAGTCAACAAACGAGAGCAGTGACTATTGGATGTCCATCCAACGACCGTCGTGCTTCTTCAATGTCTCCTCTTCCTACTCCAGCTGCTCAAACAAGCGCCGGCGGGACTGCCTACTCCCTCCTCCCGCGGCTGGTTGTGCTGCCGTGCAGGCCTCACTGCCCCTCCTTACTCCCATCGCTGGCCTAGCCATCCCTCTACTCACCCAGACCTCCCGTTATTCAATGGCGGCGGCGGCCTCACACTGCAGCCGAAGCAGTAAACCCTCATACTCCCCTCTGTGTGGGAAACGACTTGCGAGTCTTCCTCGGCTCCTGGTCATTCCTTTCCTAGGGCTCGCCGACGTCCCCGCCTTGGTGCTCTCGACGTGGCATGCTCAACAGGGTCAAGGAACGACTTCCATTGGAAGAGGACTATACGTGGAGAGGCTGACAGTTGGGTCCACGACAGTAGCAAGGAAGTGCCTCCTTATTACACGCAAAATAATGATTCCTCCACCTGATAGTGGGGACCCACCGGAAGGGCCTCTGTATTTTGCGAGAAAAACATTCCCCCTGCTGATTGCTTGGACCGACCAGCTATATCTCTTCGCAAACAAGTGCCTCCTTATTACGCACAAAAAAGAAGACCCCCGCTGCTAGGTGGGACCCACCTTATTTGGAGGCTGACTTGTGGGCCTACTAAGTTGACGCAGATGCTGGGATTTGTCAACTTAGTCAGTATAAATGATTCTAGCTGTAGCGACCATACGATGTCCATCCAACGGCCGTCGTGCTTCTTCAACCTCTGGTCTTCTTGCTCCAGCCGCCCAAACCATCGCGGGCCATGCCGCCTGCTGCTGCCTCCCATGGCCGGCTGTGCTACCGCGCAGGCCTCACCGCTCCCTCCTACTCCAACCGCTGACCAGGCTATCCCTTTAGTCACCCACAACCCCTATTATTCTGCAGCAATGGCAGCTTCACACCATAGCCGAACCAGCCGATCCTCGTACTCCTCTCTGCATGGGCATCGACTACCGCGTCTTCCCTGGCTCTGTGTCGTCCTCTTCCTAGGCCTCCCTATCGTCCACCGCTTTGGTGCTCTCGCCATGGTGTGGTCAACATGGTCAAGGAACGACTTCCATCGGAAGAGGACTGTACGTGGAGAGGCTGACAGTTGGGTCAACGGCTGCAGCAAGGAAGTCCCTCCTATTACGCCTAAAATAATTATTCCTCCACCTTACAGCAGGGACCCACCGGAAGGGACTCTGTATTTTGCAAAAAAAAAACATGTTCCCCTAACAGTTGTGAGCCACCAGCTACATCTTCGCATGCAAGAGAGGTGCGTCCATACTATGGGAAAAAATGACTCTTCCCCCTGACAGTTGGGACCCACCAGCTATATGTTTGCATGCAAGGAATAGCTGGGACCCACTCGGTCGAAAAGTACGTAGTGTTGTCTGTCTTGTTGCCAACGTGTACGTACATAATGGTCGATCGGTCTCTCTGCAGCGATGAACTGTGGCCAAGTAAGGACCAGCACGTGTCATAGTAGAGGCGCGGACGTAGCATGTCATGCAGTCCCATCTATAACGTCTGCACATACATACAGGCATGGTCTCAAACGCGTACAGCAATGTCATCCTGTTCATCGGAAGCCGACTGGCTAGGTCAGAATGGAGGAAACCGCATCGTGTTCATCGGGAGGCAATGGAATATGTCGTGGTCATCGGGAGCCAATGGCTTGGACGGAACAGCCGAAACAAGGTCTCGTGTACCGCGGAACGGAGGAAATGGGCCTTCTGTTCGACCGCGTACGGTCGAAACGGGGTCCTGTTTATCAGGAAGGGTCTGGCGTACCGCAAAATGGAGGAAACAAACTTCTGTTCAAGTGCCTATGGTCGAAACGGGGTCCTGTTGATCGGGAGGGGTGTGGCGTACCACAAAACAGAGGAATCGAACATCTGTTGGAGTGCCTACGGTCGAAACGGGATCCTATTCATCCATCGTCTACTGCCTTGCTCCATCCTCCATGGGCTACTATTCATCCACCATCGACCTCCTCTAGCCTCGACCAGGTACCGTTCATCCATGGACTTCTATTCATCCAGCTTCCAACTAGTACTATTCATAGAACCTCGACGGGGTCCTATTCATCCACCCCCAATTGGCTCGGGTGCGGGGGCCTCCTCAGGATCCTATTCATCCAGCGGCAACGGCGTACTACCACGGGGTCTTGTTCATCCACCCCCATCGGGAACTCTTCATCCACAACCAACCAACCGGCTTGACTCACCACGTCTTGACTCATTCTACGTACCACGCGCACGGTAGTAATGGTCACTGTTCATTAAGAGGCAACCCAACACCGACTGGCTACGTCGCGCACGGGGCTCGATCGACTTTAGTAAGCAATAGAATTGATCGATCGCTCGGTTCAGTTAGCAGCTGCAGTGAAGGAATCGCTTTGGTTCAGTCAGCAGCGAATGAATCGATCGGGTTCAGTTAACAGCCAAGGGATTGACCGCTCGGGTTCAGTTAGCCAACGCCTCCAACACAAGCGCATACATGAGAGAAATGCACAAACCTCCATGCATCGCTCGGCCCCGACGAACCACCGTAACCGGGTACTCCCCAATATTTTCCTCGCCCTCGCTTCTACCATGATATTTTCCGTCATGGACGGCCCAAAAATTGTCATGCAGCTGCGTCTCCATCCCGCTCAGGACAAAAAGCCAATTTTCGGTCATGATTTTTTGTCATAGAAGTAGGATCCCACCACATCTATGATGAAACGTGCTTTTGTCACAATTAACGTCATAGAAGTATCATACGCATGACAGAAAAAATTTCGTTCGGCCCAAATTGTCACGGATGTGTCTTTTTTGTTGTAGTCAATCACATGGACCTACGTTTGCAGCAGCCTACTCCCAAATCTTCTTGCCTCTCTGTCGAACTGACTAGGTGGAACTGCTCTTCCTACTACGCGGGAAAAGCCCCGCCCTCGACTTTTAAATATAATTTTGTGTCCATGGATTGCGCCCTAGAGCAAAGCCTCAAGAAAACGGCGGTACATATGTATACAGTCTGCCCGTCGCGCTCGCGTCGCTCCCCAGAAGGTCGGCCGGTCTGGCACACCACTCTCCAAATGGAACACGCGTCATATTGCGTTTGCACACACATGTGGGACCGCAATTGAGAACCGACCATAGGCACACTCCCCCGTCCCGCAAGTCGGCTAAGTTAATAGAAGATAAAGACTAGCGTGAGTACTGGAGTAGTGTTGTAAACACGTCGGTGCCTTGACGATCCCTGCATGACATGGGAGATCAGTTTGTCTATGTATGTGACCAGACTCTAGCAGACGGCTGGATTGGCTATCGTCTACATATCATGCAGGCTATGTTGTACAGGGTTGTAGTTATGATGAGAAATCTAAAAGAAAGGTTTCTTGTCATCTCGCAATATTAGGTGTCATGTGCTTCAGATCACTGCGAGGGTTAAACAACAACAAGTGCATTCCTCCAAGATGCTGGTCATTGGGGGCACATGCATGAAGACTACTCGGCTTCCATCTAGGTCAAGCCTGCTATATTAATTAAGGCATGTATCGATTGATCCCTTTTCTATGAGTTTTTCTTTAATTTGAGCTTTGATCCTCGTCTAGTTTGTCCGTCGGGATTCATGTTGTCTCCTTGGGGTAGTGAGGTTATGGTTTCTTGTCATGTGGCATTTTTTCGTGTTACGTATATGTTAATCCGGTGCTTCAGATCAAAATAATGACAACTGCGCCTCCGGGGCACGTGCATGAAGACTTCTCGGCAGTTATTGACGAGGTCAAGCCGGCTCCAGTAGATAAAAGAAAACTACTCCACTATATACGCAGGAGCCTCCGTGTTGCTTGCTAGTGTGGCTCTCTTCACACTCTCTTGTCCTCTCCAGATCTAAACACCACACACTCTCTCTCTCTGCTCACCGCTGGTCATAGATTCGGCCAGATCGCCTCCGTTTGTGAAGGTGAGAAGGTGCAATGTTCACGCGGTCGTCCTCAGCGATGGCTCTTACCCGCTGCCGGCGTGTCCCGGTCAGCATGCCTTGCCGTTCTCTCCCACGTACCGCTAGCTAGGGAGGGCCTCCGACCCTTTCTTCCTTGTTGTCGTAGTGTGGGCAGATCCGGCCTCCCACCACCCACCTAGCGACATCCCGGGGACCCTCAGGTATAACTTCCTTCTAAAGTGGCCTTGCTCTACTGGCCCAGCTCCTGACATCGCTGCATTAGTATCTTTGACTATTTCTCAGCCCCCTCGTGGATAGGATCGATTGGCTGTTCGAAAGCCACCTATATTTTTACTGCTAAGAGGTAAAACTACTTAATGTAGTCGAATCTAGTACTACTTGGTTCAAACAGGGAAGAAAGGGGGTGGGGTGGGGGAAGATTTGTTACCTGAATCTATGACTTGGTCAAAAGAGGAAATAATAGGGCAAAAAGTAGCAGAGACTGGCTATCCAACTGGTCTCTTGGTCTAATAGGGAAATAAAAGGAAACGCAGTACAAACTCAATATAAACCGATCTATTGGTTGATAAAGGAAACAAAGTGGGGACTGGGGGACAAGTTAAGAGAGTATATCCAACACTAGATTTGGTAGCCTCACACAATCTAAGGTGGCTATACCAAACAAAAATGGGACCAACCATTGGTAATGCCATTGGTAAAATGTAATGCCATTGGTAAAATGTAGCAGTCCCACTGTTAGAAGTAAGGACATGTTAAACCAATGTTGTTTTCAATGTAATGCCTCCAGTAATATGAATCAATATCACTATTTTTCATGTCATGCTAAATTTCCCAGTAAGATAAGTTGCTTCTTTTTGTCAGAAATGCAACTGTCCTGGTCCGCCTACTCTCCCGTGCCCAAATACCAACTCTTTAGCAGCTGTTAATGTAATATTGCTGGTAAAATGAAGCAATGGCACCATTAAAGTAATGTTGTCTTTAATGGTTGTCATAGTTAATCATAATGCCCACACTGATATCTAGCAATGCTGCTGCTTTAGAAATTGCTACTATCCTTGTAGGATGCCATTCAGATAAGGAACATGCTTCTTTTCATTTGATGTATGTTTCATCACTTGTTAGTCACCCTCCTTTCCACCTTTTTGTGCAAACACAGATATACATTTCACGCTTGATCTTAGTTGAAATGCACAAATGATATCCAAATTATAGTTGAAAATTCCACGGGCTTCACGACCAACCTTGATCTTGCTCAATTTTATTGCAACTAATGAAGAAGAAGCTGCTAACTCATGGGACATTGCTTCATTTTAGGTAAACTGACAAAATGGTCCCATGAATTGAATCATCCATGTTGGTGACAGGTGTCATCCCTTCTACGATGGCGTTGGCTACAGATATGTTTCCCATCACGAGGTATGTTCCTTTTTGTTCTGTCTGTTTGCCAATGAACCTGCATGTTGACTCTGCTCTTATGCTACTACTTTGGCACTGCCATGATAAAGCAGTAATGTTATTTTTATGCACCTTAATCTAGTGGCACTATTAATTTGAGGCACTGATTTTTTTTATATATGGAAAGAGGGGGTTTCCTCCGATTTCATTAAGGAAATCCAACCGTAGAGAACCAATATCCGACAACATCTCAGTGTAAATGGGCAATTGTGCAACTACTACTAGAACGAACTGAGTACTTGCAGGAGACAAGTTCGCCACATAAGCTAGGAAGGTAGGGAGACGCATCACCAACTCGACCAAGTTTGGATTATAACCCAAATTCTACCATAGAAACATCATGGGGGAAGATATGGACTGAAAGAGCCAACTTCAACATCCCAGTCTAAGCACCCCCAGCCTCCATCCTTGTGACGCACGATACACCTCGCTTGCCACCTGCTCAACCCTAGTGCCACTAATAAAATGAAGTAATAATAAAGTAAAAAATAGACCGAGTGTCCTCTCTATCATTTCATTTCAAATGTACATAAAGAAAGTGCTTCTCTTTGTTAGTATATGTTTCATCAACTAGTCCCATTGTAATTCTTAAGTGTTTCTACAAACTTGCTACATAATTTTAGTTGATCTACACAAAAATAGAGATTGGAATGTCACAAGGCCCCTCCTTGTACTACTATCGTACACTGATGTTCATCACTGGCAGAAGGTGTATTAGGGAGAATTGGGTTGATTTCCAGTATGAGGCCTACCGTATGAGGCGTCACAGGGCCCATCTCGCCCTCACAGCATGGCATAGTGTGATACTATCGCAATAGTTTCCCATTAAGAAAATGAAGTTTCTTCTATTTATTAGTGTATGTTTCATCAACTAGAGCCACTATAATGTAATCATGCTTTTTCATTATCTGTGCAAATAGGGTTATTCAGCTGCATTTTGGTGGAACTGCACAAATGTACGGATGGAACCGACATATATGCAGAGTGCGAGGTGCCAAGTAAAAACTACCGACACCAACCATGCTCCATCTAAGAATTGGCATCCACCACCAGTGGGATGGGTGGTGCTCTCTGTGGACAAATCTTTCTCGGCAGCAAATCCTCTTATCAAATATTAGTAGCTTATATTGGCAATTTTCTAGGGAGTATTCTTTTCTAAAAGAAGAACCAACCTATTTTTCTTTATTTGTACACAGTGTCACAACTTTGTTTTTGGTCCAAGCTATTTTAGGGTGATTGGCATAGTACTCGAAGACTGATTGTACGCATGATTTTCATTAGCCGTCACACATATTGTAAGCATGAGCAGATGGAAGATTAGGTTAGTGCGAAGCTTACCTTTAGCCCAACTACCGCTGTTGAAACGACGCGAGTTGCGAGGGAACTATGAAGAACGGCGAGGAAGCAACGTCGCGCCATCCGACCTCCTCTTGTGGTGGGAGAACGAATACTCCTGTGGCTCCGGCTGGCAGTGCACCCTCATGAACGACACACCGTACTTGATGGATTCGTTATCCTCTCGATGCTCGACCTTCGACCTGTACGCCCACCACCTCTGCCTCACTTTCGCGTTGGGCGAATCTGTCTGCTCCATCGCCCAAAGGAGATACTCGATGAACTCGAAGGTCTAGGCCATGACTACCTCCGGGGAGTACATCGCTGCCCTCATCGCCGTCGTCTTGCTCTTTCACATACATTGCCACATGGCCCTCACCGTCCTCGAAATATCTCACTCGTTGTCAAACCAAGTAAGGATCTCCTTCAATATTGCTAACTTCGCCTGGTCACCGATCTGCCTGAGTCGCTGCCGCATCTTCTCCATAGATGTCCTTTTGAGAGGTCTGGTGCTAGCTTTGGAAGATGGGAGGAGAGACGGTGGTCTTGCAATGGAGAAGAGGGAGAGGCGAGATGGTGGTTTCGCAATGGAGAAGATGGAGAGGAGAGGGGGTGGTTTTGCAGTGGAGAAGAGGGAGAGGCGAGACAATGGTTTTGGAATGGAGATGATGGAGAGGAGAGGGTGTGGTTTTGTAATGGAGAAGAGGGAGAGGAGCATGCGTCAGCGATTTAGGATTAGACGACAGGGCCGGCGCGCTGTGACTGGATCAAAATCAAAATCAATTGACCCTTAAATTAAGAAAGCGACCCCACATTAACTAGTCTCCCTTGTATTCTGGGTCATATTTGACCATGATTTTCACAAATGAAATATATGTTATAATTAATATAATTTGGAAGTACATTCAGATACGAACTAGACGACACAATTTTTGATGACATGCATTCACATTTTGCTTGTCAAATATAGCATGTGGTCAAACTTTTACCCAAAATACACAAAACAAAAAATACTTCCAAGACTAGCGCCACTATTATCCTCCTGAACCACCGCCGCTCCTCTCATGTTCCAATCAAAATCCACTGCCGCTTCTCTCTGATACATCTCCAACGTATCTACTTTTCCAAACACTTCTACCCTTGTTTTGGACTCTAACTTGCATGATTTGAATGGAACTAACCCGAACTAATGCTATTCTCCTCCTGAACCACCGCCGCTCCTCTCGTGTGCAGAAATAAAAGTTCTCAGAATGACCTAAAACTTCACAGAGTCACGTTTTGGAATTAATAAAAAATATTGGTGAAAGAATCAACAGAAGGGGGCCCACACCCTGTCCACGAGGGTGCCGGGCGCCCCCCAGGGCACACCCCCCTGCCTCGTGCATCCCTTGGATCTCCACCGACCTCAACTCCAACTCAATATATTCACGTTCGGGGAGAAAAAAATCAAGGAGAAGGATTCATCGTGTTTTACGATACGGAGCCGCTGCCAAGCCCTGTTCTTCCTCGGGATGGCTAATCTGGAGTCCGTTCGGGGCTCTATAGAGGGCAATCTGTCACCATCCTCATCATCAACCATCCTCCATCACCAATTTCATGATGCTCACCACCGTGCGTGAGTAATCCCACCGTAGGGTTGCTGGACGGTGATGGGTTGGATGAGATTTACCATGTAATCGAGTTAGTTTTGTTAGGGTTTGATCCCTAGTATCCATTATGTTCTAAGATTGATGTTGCTATGCCTTTGCCGTGCTTAGTGCTTTTCACTAGGGCCCGAGTGCCATGATTTCAGATCTGAACCTATTATGTTTTCATGAATATATGAGTGTTCTTGATCCTATCTTGCAAGTTATAGTCACCTACTACGTGTTATGATCCGGCAAACCCTGGAGTGACAATAGTCGGGACACTTCCCGGTGATGACCATAGTTTGAGGAGTTCATGTATTCACTAAGTGCTAATGCTTTGGTCCGGTAATCTATTAAAAAGAGGCCTTAATATCGCATAGTTTCCAATAGGACCCCACTACCACGGGAGGGTAGGACAAAAGATGTCATGCAAGTTCTTTTCCATAAGCACGTATGACTATATTTGGAATACATGCCTAAATTATATTGATGAACTGGAGCTAGTTCTGTGTCAACCTACGTAATAACTGTTGCATGATTAATTGCATCTGACATAATTATCCATCATTGATCCATTTCCTACAAGCTCGTTTCATATTGATCTTTGCTAAGTTACTTCTCCATTGCCACTGTTACGATTGCTACAAAACTATTACTGTTACTTTTGCCACTGTTACCATTACTTCCGTAATACTTTGCTACTAAATACTTTGTTGCAAAATTAAGTCTTTCAGGTGTGGTTTAATTGACAACTCAGCTGCTAATACTTGAGAATATTCTTTGGCTCCCCTTGTGTCGAATCAATAAATTTGGGTTGAATACTCTACCCTCGAAAGCTGTTGCAATTCCCTATACTTGTGGGTTATCAAGACCTTGTTCTAGAGCCAGAGCCGAGAGCATAGCTCTATTCTCTGAGCCACTTGGGATTTATATCTGTTGATCACTATCAGGAATTTGAAAGATCAAAGAACCAAGATTTTTCCCTCAACTACGAGGGGAGGTAAGGAACTGCCATCTAGCTCTGCACTTGATTCACCTTCTGCTTTGAGTAAACTTGCGGCACCTACACCTACTATTGATTATGATTTGTCGCATGTTATTGATGATGCCACTTCTGCTATGCATGATGCTTATGATGATACTACTTCTCTGCTTGATGATAATGTGCCATTGGGTGAATTTATGGATGAACAACTTGCTAGGGTTAGAGAGAATGAAATTACTGAAACTAATGATATTAACGTAAGTGACGATGAAGATTCCCCCCTAGATATGAATTGCCTGTTGTGCCTGAGGGTTATGTTATGGATGATGAAATTGCTAGGGACTTTCTCGCTTTAAATGATAGATATGATCTTAAGAAACTGTTAGCTAAGCTGAAAGAGAAGTCGTTGAATGCTAGAGTGAAATATGACCCTTCTTTTGCTACTTCACCTATTTGTGTTACTGATAAGGATTATGAATTCTCTGTCGCTCCTGAATTAATTACTTTAGTTGAATCAGATCCTTTCCATGGCTATGAATATGAAACTGTTGTGGCACATCTTACTAAATTGAATGATATAGCCACCCTATTTACTCGCGAGGAAAAATTCACTATTATTATATTCTTAAATTGTTTCCTTTCTCATTAAAGGGCGATGCTAAAATATGGTTTAATTCTCTTGCTCATGGTTGTGTGCGTAGTCCCCATGATATGATTTATTACTTCCCCCTACGAAATATTTTACCGCTCATAAGAAACAACTTCCTTAAGGGAAATATTTAATTCTTTGCCAATTGAAGAAGAGAGTCTCCCACAAGCTTGGGAGAGGCTTCTCCGATTACTTAATGCTTTGCCTGATCATCCTCTCAAGAAAAATGAAATACTTGATATCTTCTATAATGGACTAACCAATGCTTCCAGAGACCACCTAGATAGTTGTGCTGATTGTGTTTTCAGGGAAAGAATGGTTGAGCAGGCTAAATTGCTATTGAATAATATATTGAGCAACGATAATGATTGGACACTTCCTGAACCCACTCCTAAGCTAACTCCGAAGAAAAGGGCTATTCTATTTCTCAGTCCTGACGATATGCAAGAGGCAAAGAAATCTATGAAAGAAAAAGGTACTAAAGCTAAAGATGTTCAGAATTTACCGCCTATTGAAGAGATACATGGTCTAGATAACCCGACACAGGTAGTAAAGGTAAATTCTCTCTCTATATATTTGATAAGTGTGAAATCTACTAAGTTTGCTAGTCAATGTTTGGATGAGTTTGATAATTTCATTGTTAAACAAGAAGAATTCAATGCTTACTTTGGTAGACAATTAAAAAGTAATGCTCATATGGTTGCACATTTGAGTGTTTACATTTCTAGAGTTAAATGTGACCTTAAGCTTATTAGTAAACATGCATCCATGGTTACCACTCAAGTAGAACAAGTACTTAAAGCACAAGATGATTTGCTCAATGAGTTAAATAATAAGAATAATGATAATGTTGTTAGAGTTATGACTAGAGGTGGTAAAATGACCCAGGAACCTTTGTATCCGAAAAAGGATGATGATGATTTTGAGCACTTTGTTGAAATGATTAGACCTATCTTTTTTCGTATGCGCTTGACTGATATGCTTAAAATGAATCCCTATGCTAAGTATAGGAAAGATTGTAACATCCCAATTTTCAATTTCGATGTTATACATAGATCACCATATGCATATCATTTTTATTCTTGCATTTTGGTTGAGGTCCTAGAAATCTTAAGCAACTCAAGGACCCACAGAGAGAGTTGGAGGTTTCACAAAATTCATATTTGAATTTAATTCAAATTTGAAGAAAAGACCAATTTGATTTTATGATTTTTCTCTCCAAATATTTACAATATTAAAAATAAACGGGAGAAGATAATATGACTTCTTCAAATTAATAGAAATATTGGAGAAAGAATTTTAAAATCAAATTATTATTTTTTTCTGGTATTTTATTAGCTATTTTATTTGAATAAGAAAAATATGCATTTTTCAAAATTGCTTTTTTGGGCCAGAAAAATGATCACTTTGTTCTAAATATTCTATTTAGACAGTGAAAAATGTTCTTGGCATTTTTAGGTTGCTTTTTATAATTAATTAGGATTTTTATTTTCGGGCGAAATGTTTAAAAAAAGAGTTCCCAGGACTGACTGGGCCGGAGTCCAGCCGGCCCACTCCCGTGCGCCGCCTCCTTCCCCCGCTTTGATGCCGCATATGGACGCCGAGGGGAGTCCGAGCCGGACTCTCCACGGGCCGGCCCCCTCCCCAAGCAACGCTGCTGCCCCGCCCCCTTATAAGCCACCGCCACCCCGCCCCCTCGTCCCCACATCGCCCCACCGCCGCAGGACGCACCACAGCCGTGCCGCGCCACCGCTTGTCGTCGCCTCGCGCCGCTGCTGTTGCTCAGCCGCTGACGCCCCGCAGCCCGCGCCGACGCCCCACGCCCGCACCGCTGTCGCACCACGACACTGCATGCCGCCCTGCCTCGCCGGACTCGACGAAAGCCGCCGCCGTCTCCGCCGATCTTTTCGGTTTAGGTATAAAAACCGTTCGGTTTGTTTATAAACCCTGGATCTGTTTTTTTTATTAGTTCGGTTCGTTTTTTCGGTTTAGATCTAATCTACGAACGTACGTTTGTTAGTTAGTTTTAACAAACGAGTTTGATCGTTTGTCTCTGTTAGTGGACGGTCGTCCGATAGATTTTTCTTTTTCTGTTTTATTTTCGCCAAGGACCTATCCGCGATTATTTTTATCGCGATTCAGCCCCTAATTTTCAAACTAGTATAACTCTTTACTCGTTTATCCAAATTAGATGAAACCAGCGCCTAAATTGTCGTCTCGAAGCTCTCTTTCAGTTAATCAACTTGAACATGATTTTGGTACTGTAAAATTTGACTTGAGTCCAGAATAGTAAACGATCTTGTTTCGTTCGTATTTTGAGTTTCGTTGCTCCGTTTGAGTTCAATCTTTTTGCGAATCGTAGGTAATCACATGTACCTACTGTTAAAATCTAGTTCACATGTTAATAATGCTGTTAGGTTTTGACTCTTGTTTGTCTAAGCCATTGCTTGTTTCGTGTTTGGTTTGGATCTTTTCTCGAGTTTTCTCTTGTTTCGTTTGATTGATTGCTTATGAATGCTATTGTTTGTCTACGCTAGATTACCCAGAGTGTGAAGCTTGGTACTAGGAATCTGTAGAGTTTGCAGATCGTCAGCAAGGCAAGTTACACTTTGATCATACTCTTTTATACCCAGTTTTTACTATGCATTAGTTCTGCCCCACAAATACTTGCATTGGTAGGATTGGGAACGTGTTGTTTTGGTTGTAGTGCTTGAGGTAGGAACCTAATACCTTTTTGATCACCCTGGGAATATACGTTATGCTTATTATTGCTTATCCATGCTCGTAGATAGGGACTGGATCGTGATTCACACATGGAAGTTTGAGAGTTATTTAATTACGGATAACATTAAGGTGGCAACTTTAATACAAATCTGGGTGGATTTGTTGAGGCACCTGGAGTACCCAGTGTTGTCTGTTTTGGAAATCCCGGAGTACCCATGTGATTCTCCTATGGAATGCCACCTAGGCTCAAAGGGATCATAAGATTATTCATGCTAGAAACTTCTGTGTGCAGCCACAAGCCATTATGGGCTCTGGCACAATTGAGTAAGTTGCGTGAGCTCTTGAAGAGGTAGACTAGTAGATGTAGAGGGTTGTAGGTGGTACTGTCTACCCGGAGTATAGAGTTAATGCTTCGGAAAGGCTATGTCTCGATCATCCGATCATGGATGCAGTCGAGTCTTGTGGGGACAAGTGCGCAAACCTCTACAGAGTGCATAAACTAATCATGGTTAGCCATGTCCCCGGTTATGGATGTCTTGAGTATCTAGTACTTGAATCTATTGATGTGATCTCAACACGTTACTCTAATTAATATTGATGTTGGGTTAATGATGATACTTTTAATTGGGATTTGAGTTAGAGGAACCTTCTCAAATAATGGGCAACATGGGAGTAGTTACATAACTTTATTCCTTTGTTGTAGGGAAAAACTAGCTTTATGCAAAACCATGAAACTGACAGCCTCCGCCAGCCAAATATTGCATGTAGATATAGTCTTTGCATTATCATTGCTTTATAGTGTAACTATGCCAGCATATTCCATGTGCTAACCCATTTTGGGCTGCAATGTCTTATGTTGCAAACTACTTAGACGACAAATAAGGTGCTATAGGTCGTTGTTTTGCACTCAGCTATGCCGTTGGAGTTGATGGACTCATTTACCTTCAAAGCCTTCCGCTGTTATCTAGTTTAGATGGCCTTCAGCCATAATTTATTTATGTAATAATACTCTTTATGAGGACTCGATGTAATAAGTGTGTGATTGAAACTCTGTTGTAAGTCCTCGAGTACTATGTATGTCAGCATTATCAATCCAGGGATGACACTGATGCACAGAGACTTGACCATTTGAGGTCTGGTCGCTACAAGATGGTATCAGAGCACACACTGACTATAGGACGCGACCACCAGAATGAACCACATGATTTCTCTTCTCTACTCATTTCTAATTCTCCTCTCTTTCTACTCAATAGATGGCGGATCCCAGGAACAAGCTCACTCAGCCAGATGATGACACCCCTTTTGGAAAGCACTTGAAGGAAGTCACTAAGTATCTGAACATCGGATTACCAAGCTTCACAAGGACTTTCTCTACATCCATACAAAAAGAGGAGCGTTGCAAGATCAAAGTCTGGATACCTGGAAGGACCTTTGTGCCAACAACGGAGCCTATTGCTTTCTACCTGGATGCACCAAGCTGGTGTATTGCAAAGAGCATGGCCGTGCGTATCACCTTTGGATGCATATGTGAGGTGTATCACAAGGATCTGGAGAATACCGTCTATCAGATATGTGGCCATCGAGATGACAAATGGGAGATGATTCGTACCAGGAGGGACAGATCAATTGCAGCTTACATTCAAGAGATGGGACATCATATTCGTCGATAGGAGAATCAACAAATTATTCACATGAAGAAGATCAAGAAACTGGTGAGGAGAAACAAGGAGCTAGAAGAAGAGATCAAGTCTACACGTGATGGATACGAGGAGGAGATTGCTATATTAGTGGAAAAGAATGACGACCAAAGAAGGACAACCAGCCAGGAGACTACATCATCGTCGACGACACCGACTCCGACCCTGATAGCGATGACGACTACATGATGAAGCTGGAGCAGATATTATGGAGTCTTCTTATGATGAAAATTTCTAGACGACCACCATTGTAATTAGTAGTATTTTCCCTCCAAGTAGTTGCAGCGATCGAGTTGTTATAGGTTAGACCATTTTGTGTAATATTGTGTGCTATTGATTGAAGTGAAATTGATTGTGTTTGTCTCATGAGCATTATGGGTAGTGAATCTCTCTTAGACCCCAATTATGTTCTGTTTTCTCACCCCTTCTAACCCATCAGATGCCTCCGAGACGTGACAATGGATTTGCCTTCCCACCGGAGCTCACCCAGTTGATCCAGCAGCAGAATACCCTGATGCAACTTTTAGTCCAGAATCAGAACCAAGGCAGCAACAACAACAATAACAACAACCCACCACCACCACCCCTATTGATCACCTAGCCCATTTCCTAAGGTTGAATCCGCCCGGTGTTCTCTAGTAGCACAGAGTCGATTGTTGCAGATGATTGGCTCCGCAAGATTGGAAGAGAGCTGACCACTTCAGGATGCACAGATGCGGAGAGAGTGCATTTTGCCACACATCAGCTTGATGGACCCGCCACATCATGGTGGGAGAATTTCACAGCCACTTACCACAATGACACTGTTACGTGGGATCAATTTTAGTAGGTTTTCCGCACTGCCCATGTTTCAGCTGGAGCTATGAGCATGAAGAAGCGTGAGTTTCGCAACTTGCACCAAGGAGGACGTACAATGGGCAAGTATGTGGATGAGTTTAGTAAGTTAGTACGCTATGCCCCTGATGAGTAGCTACAGGTGCCGCTAAACATGAGAACTTTCTGGAAGGACTGAATGACGAGCTGAGCATGCAGTTGATGGTGGCAACTTTCAACAACTACTAGGAGTTGGTAGATAGGGCTCTTATGATTGAAGGAAAGCAGCAACAGATTGATAATCACAAGAGGAAGTATGGACAGGGGAGGTACACTTCAGGAGCTCAGCAGAAGCCCCGCTATTCCCCGTAATCGGGAGGACATACCCACAACCATGGAGGACACATGCACAATGGGCAAGTATGTGGATGAGTTCGCACAACCATAATGGCACAAGGAATGGCAATGGGAATGGACGAAGAAGCAGCCAGAACTGTTCCAACCCTTCAACACTAGCCAAGAGGGATCTAAGCCACATCACCTGTTTCAAGTGCCAGAAGACTGGACATTATGCCACTGAATGTCTTGAAGCAAAGAATTGAAATGGCAATGGAAGTTCTGCCAAGAAGCCCAATCCCTTCACAAAAGGTCAGGTGAACCACATCAGCGTGGAGGAGATTGAGGATCAACCCAACGCAGTTCTCGGTAAGTTTTTGATTAATGCATTTACCGCACTCGTTCTTTTTGATACTGGTGCATCACATTCATACATATCAAGGGGATTTGTGGATAAGTATAACCTGCCAACCCAAGCCCTTAGGATGCCAATTTTAGTAACCTCGCCAGGAGCAGAGTATATGGCAAGCCTATGGTCTGATCGGTTACCCTTGAGGATTGGTAACTATGTGTTTCCTTCGGACCTAATAATTTTGGAGTCACAAGGATTGGATATAATATTAGGCATGGATTGGTTATCGAAGTATGGAGGGAGCATTGATTGTGCTAGTAAGTCGATATTCCTCACCACCCTAGAAGGAAGAAGGATCAAGTATGTATCCCGACATGTGCCGAAGAGGACCCAAGTGAATTCCTTATCAAGAGTTGTATGGGAGGAAGTACCAGTGGTGAAGGATTACCCCGACATATTTCCGGAAGGGTTGCCAGGCATGCCACCGGATCGAGACATTGAGTTTTTGATCGAGCTATTTCCAGGCACCGGTTCAATATCAAAGAGACTATATCGGATGCCTGCAAAGGTCTTGGAAGAAATTAAGGAGAAGATTAAGGAGTTACTACATAAAGGTGACATTTGACCAAGTTCATCACCTTAGGGAGCGCTAGTGCTTCTAGTGGAGAAGAAGGATGGATCATTAAGGATGGTCCTTGATTATCGTGCATTGAATGAAGTGACGATCAAGAACAAATACCCTTTGCCGATGATCAATGATTTGTTTTACCAGTTACAAGGAGCTAATGTTTTCTCTAAGATAGATCTTCAATCGGGTTATCACCAGTTGAAGATTCGAGAGCAGGATATACCTAAGACAGCTTTTAGCACAAGGTACGGGATATATGAGTATACCATTATGTCATTTGGTCTGGCTAACGTGCCTGCCTATTTCATGAACATGATGAACAATGTATTTATGGAGTTTTTGGATAAATTTGTCATGGTGTTCATTGATGATATATTGGTCTACTTGAAGAATGAAGAGGAGAATAAGGAGCATTTGTGTTTGGTACTTGAGAAGCTCAGAGAATATCAGTTGTATGCCAAGTTCAGCAAGTGTGAGTTTTGGTTAAAGGAAGTTGGATTTCTCGGACATGTTATATCCAGAGAAGGAATAGCAGTAGACCTTACCAAGGTTGTTTCTGTAACTAAATGGGTGGCACCCACATCAGTTGAAGAGATCAGGAGTTTTCTTGGACTCGTAGGATATTATCGGAGGTTCATTGAGAATTTCTCCAGGATTGCAAAGCCCATCATGGAGTTGTTGAAGAAGGACACCAAGTTCAAATGGACTCAGCAGTGTGAAACCAGTTTTCAGGAGTTGAAGAAACATTTGGTTACAGCCCTAGTGCTGATTCTTCCAAATCAACAAAAGGATTATCAAGTGTATTGTGACGCTTAATATCGAGGACTTGGAGTAGTGCTTATGTAGGAAGGAGGAGTTGTTTCATATGCCTCACGACAGCTTAAACCTCATGAACTGAATTATGCTACACATGATTTGGAATTAGCAACCGTAGTGCATGTGCTGAAGACATGGAGGCATGTCCTCACATGAAACCATTGTGAGGTATATACGGATCATAAGAGTTTGAAATATATCTTCACGCAGAAGGAGTTGAACCTCAGGCAGAGGAGATGGTTGGAGCTCATTAAGGATTATGATATGAAACTGCACTATCATCCCAGAAAGGCCAATGTAGTAGCAGATGAGTTGAGTTGCAAGAGTTATGTTAATACGCTCATGACCGATGGACTACCCAAGGAGCTAGTAGAGGACCTTCGCGAGCTATGTTTGGAAATAGTCTCGAGAGGTTATGTAGCAGCATTGGAAATTCAGTCCACTTTGATGGGTAAGATCAGAGAAGCCTAGAAGACTGACAAGGAGATTGCGGAGATAAAGGAAAGGATGAGCAAAGGAAAGGCTAAAGGATTTCGTGAGGATGAGCACGACACCTTATGGTTTGAGGATCGCATATATGTGCCTAAGGACCCCGAGATTAGGAAGTTGATTCTGTAGGAGGCCCATGATTCGCAGTATTCAATTAACCAGGAAACATTAAGATGTATCTGGATTTGAAGGAAAGATTCTGGTGGACCGGAATGAAGAAGGATATTGCCGAGTACGTAGCAGTGTGTGATGTATGTAAGAGAGTTAAGGCAGAGCATCAGAAGCCAGCTGGATTGCTACAGCCATTGCCGATACCCGAATGGAAGTGGGATAAGCTTGGCATGGATTTTATCACTAGATTGCCCAGGACTCGTTCAGGCTATGACTCTATCTGGGTTGTAGTCGACCGTTTGACGAAAGTAGCTCATTTCATCCCGGTGAAGACCACCTATAAAAGTGCTAAGTTGGCGAAGATATACATGACCAGGATTGTATGTCTTCATGGAGTTCCGAGGACTGTTGTATCTGATAGAGGAACCCAGTTTAGCTCAAAGTTCTGGAATCAGTTGCATGAGACTTTGGGTACTAGGCTAGAATTCAGTATAGCCTTTCATTCAGAGACAGATGGACAGACCGAGCGAGTCAATCAGATTCTGCAGGATATGTTGAGAGCTTGTGCGCTAGGTTATGGATCTAGTTGGGACAACAACTTGCCGTATGCAGAATTCTCTTACAACAACAATTATCAAGCTAGTTTGAAGATGGCCCCTTTCGAAGCTTTGTACGGAAGGAGGTGCAAGACACCGTTATTGTGGGATGAAGTTGGAGATCGACAGTTGTTCGGACCTGATTTAATCAAAGACTCTGAGGAGAAGGTTAAGTTTCGCGATCGACTCAAGATAGCTCAGTCCAGGCAGAAGAGTTATGCGGATTCTAAACGCAAGGAGACAGTTTACAAAGTCGGAGACAGAGTATACATTCGAGTGTCCCCATTTCGAGGAGTTAAGCATTTTGGACTTAAGGGAAAGCTAGCACCATGTTTTGTGGGACCATACAAAGTTTTGGAACGTATGGGAGAAATTGTATACAAGCAGGAATTGCTAGAAGGATTGTCAGGAGTTCATGATGTGTTTCACGTTTCCAAGTTGAAGAAGTGCCACGCGGAGATTGCCGATATTCCTCTGAGAGATACAGTGCCACTGGAAGCGATTCAGTTAGACAGTGATTTGACTTATGAGGAGAAGCCAGTCAAGATTCCCGTGTTTTCTAGTCGAGTTACTCGCAGCAAGGTTATCAAGTTTGCAAAGTTCCGCGGAGCCACCATACCAAGGAGCAAGCTACCTGGGAGCGAGAGGAAGACCTTCGTAAATACCACCCAAATCTTTTTGCTGACCAACCCGAATCTCGAGGGCAAGATTCATCTTATGGGGGGTAGGTTTGAAACATCCCAATTTTCAGTTTGGATGTTATACATAGATCATCATATGCATATCATTTTTATTCTTGCATTTTGGTTGAGGTCCTAAAAATCTTAAGCAACTTAAGGACCCACGGAGAGAGTTGGAGGTTTCACAAAATTCATATTTTAGTTTAATTCAAATTTGAAGAAAGGACGAATTTGATTTTATGATTTTTCTCTCCAAATATTTCCAATATTAAAAATAAACGAGAGAAGATAATATGACTTCTTCAAATTAATAGAAATATTGGAGAAAGAATTTTAAAATCAAATTATTATTTTTTTTTGGTATTTTATTTGCTATTTTATTTGAATTAGAAAATATGCATTTTCATAATTGCATTTTTAGGCCAGAAAAATATTCACTTTCTTCTTAATATTCTATTTAGACGGTAAAATTGTTTTTGGCTTTTTTAGAATTTTTATAATTTATTAGGATTATTCTTTTGGGGTGAAATATTAAAAAAAGAGTTCCCCGGACCGACTGGGCAGGAGCCCAGCCGGCCCACTCTCGCGCGCCGCCGCCTTCCCCCGCCGCCGTGCCGCGCACGGACACCGAGGGGAGTCAGAGCCGGACTCTCCCCGGGCCGTCCCCATCCGAAGCAACGCCGCCACCCCGCCCCCTCGTCCCCACATCGCCCCGCCACCGCAGCCCGCACCACCGCCGCGCCACGCCGCCGCCTGTCGTAGCCCCGCGCCGCTTCTGCTGCTCCGCCGCACGCCGCCCTGCCTTGCCGGACTCGCTGGAAGCTGCCGCTGTCGCCTCCGGTCTTTTCGGTTTAGGTATAAAAACCGTTCGTTTTTTTATAAACCCTAGATCTGTTTTTTTATTAGATCGGTTCGGTTTTTTTCCAGTTTAGATCTAACCTACGAACGTTTGTTCGTTAGTTAGTTTTAATGAACGAGTTTGTTCGTTTGTCTCTGTTAGCGGACGTTCGTCCGATATATTTTTATTTTTCTGTTTTATTATTTCCAGGGACCTATCCGCGATTATTTTTATCGCGATTCAGCCCTCATTTTCAAACTACTATAACTCTTTACTCGTTTATCCAAATTAGATTAAACTAGCGCCTAAATATTCGTCTCAAAGCCCACTTTCCAGTTGATCAACTTGAACATGATTTTGGTAATGTAAAATTTGACTTTAGTCCAGATTAGTAAACGATCTTGTTTCATTCGTATTTTGAGTTTCGTTGCTCTGTTTGAGTTGAATCTTTTTGCGAATCGTAGCTAATCACATGCACCTACTATTAAGATCTAATTCACATGTTATTAATGCTGTTAGGTTTTTACTCTTGTTTGTTTAAGCCGTTGATTGTTTCGTGTTTGATTTGGATCTTTTCTCGAGTTTTCTCTTGTTTCGTTTGAGTGATTGCTTATGAATGCTATTGTTTGTCTATGCTAGGTTACCCGGATTGCGAAGCTTGTTACTACGAATCTCTAGAGCTTGCATATTGTCAACAAGGCAAGTTACACTTTCATCATACTCTTTTATACCCATTTTTTACTATGCATTAGTTCTGCCCCACAAATACTTGCATTGGTAGGATTGGGAACATGTTGTTTTGGTTTTAGTGCTTGAGGTAGGAACCTAATACCTTTTTTATCACCCCGGGAATATACGTTATGCTTATTATTGCTTACCCATGCTCGTAGACGGGGATTGGATCGTGATTCACACATGGAAGTTTGAGAGTTATTTAATTATGGATAACATTAAGGTGGCAACTTTAATACAAATCTGGGTGGATTGGTTGAGGCACCTGGAGTAACCAGTGTTGTCTATTTTGGAAATCCCGGAGTACGTGTGATTATCCTATGGAATGCCACCCAGGCTCAAAGGGATCATAAGATTATTCGTGCTAGAAACTTCCGTGTGCAGCCACAAGCCATTATGGGCTCTGGCATAGTTGAGTAAGTTGCGTGAGCTCTTGAAGGGGTAGACTAGAAGATGTAGAGGGTTGTAGGTGGTATTGTCTACCCAGAGTAGAGAGTTAATGCTTCAGAAAGGCTATGTCTCGATCATCCGATCATGGACGTGGTCGAGTCTTGTGGGGAAAAGTGTGCAAACCTCTGGAGAGTGTATAAACTAAGCATGGTCAGCCGTGTCCCTGGTTATGGACGTCTTGAGTATCTAGTACTTGAATCTATTGATGTGATCTCAACATGTTACTCTAATTAATATTGATGTTGGGTTAATGATGATACTTTTAATTGGGATTTGAGTTGGAGGAACCTTGTCAAATAATGGGCAACATGAGTGTAGTTAAATAAATTTATGCCTTTGTTGTAGGGAAAAACTAGCTTTATGCAAAACCATGAAACTTACAGCCTCCACCAGCCAAATATTGCATGTAGATATAGTCTTTGCATTTTCGTTGCTTTATAGTGTAACTATGCCAGCATATTCCATGTGCGGACCCGTTTTGGGCTGCCACGTCTTATGTTGCAGACTACTCAGACGACGAATAAGGTGCGAAGGTCGTTGTTTTGCACTCAGCTATGCCGTTGGAGTTTATGTACTCATTTACCTTCGAAGCCTTCCGCTGTTATCTAGTTTAGATTGGCTTCATCCATGATTTATTTATGTAATAATACTCTTTATGAGGACTCGATGTAATAAGTGTGTGGTTGAAACTCTGTTATAATTGATCTAGGGATGACATTGATGCACAGAGACTTGACCGCTTGAGGTCTGATCGCTACAAAGATATTGTTACAAATAAAATAAAGATACCGGAAGCTAAAATTTCCACCATGCTTGCTAATTATACTTTTAAGGGTGGAATACGAAAGAAACTTGGAGATCTAGGAATACCAACTATACCATATTCCTTTAAATGAAACTATGTTAATATTGCTTTATGTGATCTTGGAACCGGTGTAAGTGTTATGCCTTTCTCTTTATATCGTAGACTTGATTTGAATAAATTGACACCTACCAAAATCTCTTTGCGAATGGCTGATAAATCAACTGATATACCAATCGGTATTTGTGAGGATGTGCTTGTTGTGGTTGCAAACATTACTATTTTAACGGAATTTGTTATTCTTGATATTCCCGAGGATGACAGTATGTCGATCGTCCTTGGTAGACCCTTTTTAATACCGCAGGGGCTATTATTGATTGCAACAAAGGCAATGTCACTTTTCATGTTAATGGTAATGATCATATGGTACATTTTCCGAAAAAACAACCTCAAGCTCATAGTATCAATTCTATTGGAAAAATTCCAACGATTACTATTGGAGGTTCTGAATTCCCTCTTCCTACTGTCAAAAAGAAATATGATATTCTTATTGTTGGGGACATGCATATCCCCGTTGAGGTAACTTAGTGTTATTCGAAAATTCTGTAGTTTCATGTTATTCGGAAGAAGTTTATTAACAAGACTTGACCAACCTTGTTAGTGGATTCCTTTTGATGAGCATGAGATGGATGAATTAGAAAGCACAACTCTCTGTACCAACCTTTTACCTTCTGCTATTTAGATTTAATAAAGCAAAAATAGTATTTTTCTGCTTGTTTTCTGAATTATCCGTGCAATAAAAAAATATCCCGAAAATAAAAGTTCTCCAAATGCCCTGAAAATTGAGTATGATTTTTTGTATAATATTTGAGAATTTCTGTCACTTAGAACAAAATAGGGGGACCCACCATTTGGTCACGAGGGTGGAGGGTGCGCCCTACCCCCCTGGGTGCGCCCCTGCCTTCTGGGCCCCACGTGGCCCCCTCCACTTATTCCAGTACCCACAAACTTCGTCTTCCTCCAGAAAAAATCATCTCGTAGCTCAAACTCGTGTTCTGCTGATTTTGCTACCGTTTTCGATCTCCTAGCTCGAAGCTCCATTCACAAAACTGCTTTGGGGAATTTTTCTTCGGTATGTGACTCATCCAATGGTCCGATTAGTTTTTGTTCTAGTGCTTTATTTATTAAAAAAATTTATGCTTAGGTGACCCTGTTCTTGAGCTTGCATGTCAAATTTATATGGTCTAAAGTAGTTTTAATGCATGATATAGCCTCTAGGCACTTGTGGGAGTAGTTGCTATCAATTTTGTCGAGTTTGGTCCACTTTTATTTTGAGTCACTAAAAATTTCAGAAATATTTTAGAGGAAGAAAATGTTGAAGAGATTGTTCAGAGGCTCCTCGAGCAAAAGCTTGAAGGAAAAGCGGAATGAAGAGAATAAAAATCCCAAGTACAATCATCCTCGCACCACGGAGGTTCGGCCATGTGAATGACCTTATGATGCATTCTTGAGGGCCGCTGGAATTGATGAAGACTTTTATTATTTCGCTGAGAATGCAGACATCACCGACTTCATCCACGACCAGTGTGAACAGTATCTCCTACTCACTAATATTTTCCTGCGAAACATTCATTTCCATGCTAGGAGATCACCACCTTCAGTGGACTTTTATTTATATGATGAGTTTAAGGAGATGTCACTATGTTTTTTGTGTGATTTGCAAGTTGCCCTTTGAGGGCAGCATCGAGGAACCACATCCTGATGAAGTGGATGAATTTATTGATAACATTGCTGTAGGAGAAATGAGAAAAGTGTCAGATGCAAGGATTACTAGTGTACATTTTCCTGTTCTACGTTACTATGCAATATTTGCCAGTAGATGTTTAATTGGTCGCGGGAACAGTGGGGGCCTCAGTGCTCCTGACCTTGTTGTTTCGCGCCATGCCCTATTTCATGATAGGACTTTCAGTTTAGGTGCCATATTTGCTAAATGGTTGAGTCTGAACCGTTCAAAGAGCCCCATTTTTGGAGGTATCTTTGCTTCACGCCTTGGTAAACAATCTGAGATACCTAGTGGGCATTTTGAGAAAGAGGAAAAGGTGGTGCCCACTATTTTTTAGACCATATGAGTATGGCAGCACATGATTTTGTTGTTAAAGATAAGAAGAAGAGACTTAAGTATAACTTGGTATTTAGTAAAACTACTTGTGAGACTATTACCTTTCTTGCACCATCTTTGTTTAACATACATTCAGGCACCTACCTGATCATGCCCGATGACATTTATGCATACTAGGAGCTGACACGAGCCCTAGAGCCTGAGCCTGAGCCACCTCTTGATCCATATCTAGAGTCTATTTATCAGTGGGATCCGGAGGAGCTCACTAACCAGTGGCACCCCAAGGACCCTCCTCAATACACCGGAGAGGACCACTTTGATCCATGGGCATAGACCAACTTAGGCCAAAAGCCTAAGCTTGGGGTAATACGTATTTCTCACCGACATTACATTCATGTTCACACACTCATTCTAGTTGTCGGTGTTCATACTTTTTCATTGTACTATCCATGCTAGTTCATTTTCTTTTCTTGCTTTATTCTTGTGTGTTTGAAAAACTTTGAGAAAAAACAAAAAAAAATAGTTATAGCTTTTAGCTAGTTTAGTTTCGATGCTTGTAGTAGTAATATTGAAACAAAAACTCCAAAAAATATTTCAGTGTGTTCCTTTGAAATTCTTTTCTTTTCTTTGGGGGTCGAGAGGAGAAGACCACGATGAAAATGATGAGTGGCTCTCATATGCAATATTATTTATCTAACAAACAACCCATATTACTTTGTCTTCTCCTTTGAATTAAATGTTTGCAGATTCCAGCTTAGTCCAATGCACATGCACTATTATTATTATCCACACTGTTTGGTCGTGCAAGTGAAAGGCAATAATGACGATATATGATGAAATGATTGAGATGAGGAAAAGATGGTATGAACTCGACCTATCTTGTTTTTGTAAATATGATTAGTCCATCATTCCTGACTCAGCCCATTATAAATGAAACATGTTTGCAATGACAATTAGAGATTATAGTTACTCATGCCATGCTTAATTAGCCAGGAGTTTATAATGGTTTACCTTGCGTGCCAACATGCTATTAAAATGGTTGTGATGTGGTATCCTCCTTTGAATGATTCGAGTGGCTTGAATTGGCACATGTTCACGCATGTAGTTGAAACAAAATCAACGTAGCCTCCACGATATTTATGTTCATGGTGATTTATATCCTATTCATGCTTGCACTCATTGTTGGTTAATCCTAGTACATGTTCATGACTGTTGTCGCTCTCTAGTTGGTCGCTTCCCAGTCTATTTCTAGCCTTCACTTGTACTAAGAGGGAATACTACTTGTGCATCCACTTCCATAAACCCCAAAGTTGTTCCATATGAGTCCATCGTACCTACCTTTACGTGTTATTTACCTGCCGTTCCAAGTAAATTTGTATGTGCCAAACTCTAAACCTTCAAATGAAATTTTGTTTTGAATGCTCAAATAGCACACCTATCAACTAGGGCTGTCTATATCTTTCATGCTAGCTGTGTTATTCTCACTATGAGTGGACTCGTCTCATCATTCATGAGAAAATGGAAGGTAACCGGGATGCCCAGTCCCATGCTCAAATCAAATCAAACTAATTGCAAACAAAACTCCCCCAGTATTGTTGTTAGTTGGACGGTACCCATTGTTTCAGACCAGCCGTGGAATGTGCTTGTTGGTGGTGGGGGGGTATAAACCTTACCATTCTGTTTGGGAACCGCCTATAATGTATGTAGCATGGAAGATATCGAGATCTCTTGGTTGTTATGTTGACAATGCAAGTATGCCGCTCAAAATATTATTTATCTCTGTTTCAAAACTCGAGCTCTAGCACCTCTGCAAATCCCTGCTTCCCTCTACGAAGGGCCTATCTATTTATTTTAATGTTGAGTCATTATCCTCTTATTAAAAAGCATAAGTTGGAGAGCACTGCTGTCATTTGTATGCATTGTTATTAATTTACATTGAGTATGACTGGATCTCTTTTACCATGAATTACAATGTTTAGTCAGTCCTTGATCTTCAGGGGTGGTCTGCATTTATGTTTTGCGGTCTTAGAAAGGGCTAGCGAGATACTATTTTGTTATGCATATTATAATTATTTTGAGAAAGTGTTGTCATCCCAGATTTACTATTATTGCTCGCTAGTTGATTATGCCATTGATATGAGTAAATATGAGACCTAAATGTTATTGTGAATGTGGTTAGTTCATAATCTTTGTTGAAAACTTGAATGTTGGCCTTACATATTTGCAACAACAAGATCCGACAGAGTTTGTAAAAGTTTTTCTTTATCACTTACAGTTTGTCAACTGAATTGCTTGAGGACAAGCAAAGGTTTAAGCTTGGGGCAGTTGATATGTCTCCAACGTATCTACTTTTCCAAACACTTTTGCCCTTGTTTTGGACTCTAATTTGCATGATTTGAATGGAACTAACCCGGACTAATGCTGTTTTTAGCATAATTGCCATGGTGCTATTTTGTGCAGAAATAAAAGTTCCCGGAATGACCTGAAGCTTCATAGAGTCAGATTTTGGAATTAATAAAAAATATTGGTGAACGAATCAACAGAAGGGGGCCCACATCCTGTCCACGAGGGTGCAGGGCGCCCCCTGCCTCATGGGTCCCCTGGACATCCACCGACCTCAACTCCAACTCTATATATTCATGTTCGGGGAGAAAAAAAATCAGAGAGAAGGATTCATCGTGTTTTACGATACAGATGTAATGCCCCGGATTCGATGCGCCAGGTGTCCACCAGTTATTCGCCTTCCTTGCCATGTCATGTGCTTGCGTGTTGCATTTTGCCATGTCATCATCTGCATTTCATATCATGTCATCATGTGAATCTCATTTTGCATACGTGTTCGCCTCATGCATCCGAGCATTTTCCACGTTGTCCGTTTTGCAATCCGGCACTCCTATGTTCCCCGGCGCCCTCTTTTACCTCTTTTCATGTGCGGGTATTAAACGTTCTCGGAATGGCCCCAGGTTTGTCAAGCGGCCTTGGTATAGCACCGGTAGACCGCCTGTCAAGTTTCGTGCCATTTGGAGGTCGTTTGATACTCCAACGGTTAACCGGGTAACAGCAAAAGCCTCTTTTGTGTGCAGCCCAACACCCTTTTCAAACTGGCCCAAAACCCATCTAACTTCCATCCATGCTCTCGGTCGTTTGATCACGATCGCGTGGCCGAAAACCGCTCCTCATTTGGGCTCTCCTAGCTCCCTCTACCTATATATATGCCCCTCCCCCCAAATTCGCGGATGATTTCCACCCCTAACCCTAGCCTCGTCTTCCTCCGCGCGCCGGACACGTCCGGACGGCGCCGGACGCGTCCGCCGCCGCCGCCCCAGCCAATAGGAGCCCGCCACGTCGCCCCCTCGCCCTCTCTCTCTCCTCCCCGCCGCCGGGGCCCATGAGGCCCAGATCGGGCTCGCCCCAGGCCGTGCCGGGCCCGAGGGAGCCCGTGCCTCGCTGCCAGCCTGCGCCGCGCCGGCCTCCACCGCCCGTCGTCGCCGGCCACCGCGCCTCGCGCGCCGTGCACTGCCGGCAACCGCCCGCCATGGCGCCGCACTCCGCGCCGTCATATCCACGCCCCAGCCCGCACCTGTGCCCCGCCGTTGCCCGGAGCTCGTCGGAGCTGCATCTTCGCCGGAAGATGCCGCCTCGCCGTATCTCGCCTTGTCGTGGCCTCCTCCTCGCCCGATCCGGTCGGGGACCACCGGATCCGGCCGCCGGCACTCGTCCCCGCCGCCGACGCCCTCCTCTGGCGGCCCTGCGCCTCGCCGGACCCCCGCCATCGCCGCCGCGCCATGGCCTCCTGCTCATGCGGGAGCACGGGAGGCCAAACCCTTGCAGCCCCACTCGGCTCCTGGTGGGCCTTGGCCTCCGCGCGGCCCAGCCCGCTCCGCTCTGCTGCAGCCCATCGCCGCCGAGCCGGCCCGTTTGGCCCAAGGTGAGCAGCCTGACTAAACCCTGCCCCGGACGCATCTTAGCTATGTCGCACTCAATCCTTTTTTTTTCTGAAATCGGCCAAGTCCCGAAATATTTTGCATAATCATGCCATGTTCATCGCATCATAACTCTGTGCATACTGCTCCATTTCGTGCGTGTAATATGTCAAATTGTTCGCCTCGACGAGTACTTCATTTCATTCCATTGCATCATGTTCATTTGAGCTCATCTTGATTCCCGAAATGCTGTTGGAAGAGTGCTATGTGATGTTAATCTGCTGAAACTGTTATAACATGCTCATGTCATTTTTGCCATGTTTGATGTGTGCATCCTATGAGGTTGATGTCTACATGTGTTTTGATCTATGCTATGCCATCTTTCCAATGGTGCAATCCATGTATTTTTGTGACTTTTGTAGTGAGTGCATCAAGCTTGTTAAGTAGAGTACTTGTTGTTACTGTTTTGCTAGGCTAAATCTGTTATTTTGTGATGCCATGTAAACCTGCTGCTACAAGTCATTCTATGCATAATCTGGAGATGTTCACTAAGGATGATTGGTTATACATGTCTTTCTCTATCCATTCATGCCCCTGGTTGCATTTATAGCCTGCTGTAACATGTTGTTATCTTGCTCCAAAGTTGCTAAATAATGTTGCTGTCAGTCTGATTAACTTTAAGTTCAATGTTGCCATGTTTGTTGTTAGTGATCCATGCACTCTATGAAGTTGCTCTTGCCATGCTTAGCTTCATAAACATGTCTTCTTGCTGTTGGTTGCCTTGACATGCCATGTATTGCTCTGTGGGAGTGGTTCAAGCTCACCAACATGCCTACTTATTGTTGTTCCTGCCATGTATGAATCTGTCATATAACTTGCCATGTTTACATGGGTGCCATCATATTTTCTGTGCCCTTTTGGCTCATGGTCAGTAAGGGAGTTTTGTTCTATGCAATTAGTAGATTCATGCCATGCCTTTGTTTGCCATGATAAGTTCCTGTAACATGTTGTTTTCTTGCTCTAAACATTGCAACCTGATGATATTTCTGCTAAGCCTGAAACTGTGATTATTTGCAATCTTTCTATGTCATTTTAAGCATGTTCTAGTAGTTTCTGGAGATAGCTCAGTGTTCATGTTTTGTCATGCTTTACCTGTACTTCATGCCCATGCCTTTTGTTTTCTCGTTGGGATGCTGTAGCATACTGTTTTGATGCTTGCTAGATGCCTAGTTGCTGTTATGGACAGATTGTTGTTATGACTTGTATAGTGTGTGTGTGTTGAACCGTTGCTCCGTTTTGAGTGTGCTCTATATGAAACTTGCTTGATTTTGCATGTAGTTTCATAATATCATGTTGCATCCTTGTTTTGAGTTGTTTGCTTGATGTTTGGATGCATTTTGCATCAATGCCATGCTTAACTTGTTTTGCTCATATCTTCTAGGCCGTAGCTCCGAATCTAATGAACTTTATATGTAACTTGACTAGAATTTCGTGTAGATCATCTTCGTGCATCTTAACTTGCTGTTTAAAAACTTGAACATAAGGTTTATTCAGATCTGGACCAATTTCTAAATTTTCATATGAGGACTTACCGGAATTGTTATATGTTGTTTCCGGCCTCATTTAAACTTGCTTTGATGTGTTGTTCTTGTTTGCATCATCTCTTGCCATGAGTAGCCTCATCTAGCTTTGTCATGCATCATGATTGGTTGTGCATCATGTCTTGTTCATGTGTGGTGTGTTTACCATGTTGTGTGCTTCTTCTCGATAGTTCCCGTTTCATTGCGATCGTGAGGATTCGTTCGTCTACGCTTGGTTCGTCTTCGTGGCTTCATCTTCTTCATGGAATCGTTCTTCTTCCTAGCGGGATTTCAGGCAAGATGACCGTCACCTTGGATCTCACTACTATCATTGCTATGCTAGTTTGCTTCGTTCTATCGCTTTGCTGCGCTACCTATCTTTTGCTCATCAAGCCTCCCAAATTGCCATGAACCTCTAACCTTTGACACCCTTCCTAGCAAACCGTTGTTTGGCTATGTTACCGCTTTGCTCAGCCCCTCTTATAGCATTGCTAGTTGCAGGCGAAGATGAAGATTACTCCATGGTGGACAGGATTTTGTTGGGATATCACAATATCTCTTACATTATTAATGCATCTATATACTTGGTAAAGGGTGGAAGGCTCGGCCTTATGCCTGGTGTTTTGTTCCACTCTTGCCGCCCTAGTTTCCGTCATACCGGTATTATGTTCCCGGTTTTTGCGTTCCTTACGCGGTTGGGTGATTTATGGGACCCCCTCAACAGTTTGCTTTGAATAAAACTCCTCCAGCAAGGCCCAACCTTGGTTTTACCATTTGCCTCACCACCACCTACTTTTCCCTTGGGAGTCGCTCTCTTGAGGGTCATCTTTTTTCAGCCCCCCCCCCCCCGGGCCAATGCTTGTCTAAGTGTTGGTCCGAACCAGAGCCACTTACAGCGCCACCTCGGGAAAACTTGAGGTCTGGTTTTCGTTGTACATAGTGTTCATCCGGTGTTGCCCTGAGAACGAGATATGTGCAGCTCCTATCGGGATGTCGGCGCATCGGGCGGTCTTGCTGGTCTTGTTTTACCATTGTCGAAATGTCTTGTAAACCGGGATTTCGAGACTGATCGGGTCTTCCTGGGAGAAGGAATATCCTTCATTGATCGCGAGAGCTTATCATGGGCTAAGTTGGGACACCCCAGCAGGGTTACAAACTTTCGAGAGCTGTGCCCGCGGTTATGTGGCAGATGGGAATTTGTTAATGTCCGGTTGTAGATAACTTGACACCAGATCCGAATTAAAATGCATCAACCGCATGTGTAGCCATGATGGTCTCTTCTCGGCGGAGTCCGGGAAGTGAACACGGTCTTTGGGTTATGTTTGACGTAGGTAGGTGTTCAGGATCACTTCTTGATCATTACTAGTTGACGACCGTTCCTTTGCTTCTCTTCTCGCTCTTATTTGCGTATGTTAGCCACCATATATGCTTAGTCGCTGCTGCAACCTCACGACTTACCCCTTCCTTTCCCATTAAGCTTTGCTAGTCTTGATACCCATGGTAATGGGATTGCTGAGTCCTCGTGGCTCACAGATTACTACAACAATAGTTGCAGGTACAGGTATTGCGATGATCATGACGTGAGCGCGATGTTTACTTGTTTTGGAGTTCTTCTTCTGCTTCTTCTTTGATCAGGGGATAGGTTCCAGGTCGGCAGCCTGGGCTAGCAAGGTGGATGTCGTTTGAGTTTTCTGTTTGTGTTTCATCCGTAGTCGGATGGTGCTCTTTTGTAAGATGATGTTGTATTTGTGTGGCATTGTATGCCTTATGTATGTATCCCCATCTATTATGTAATGTTGATGTAATGATATCCACCTTGCAAAAGCGTTTCAATATGCGGGTCTATCCTTGGTGGGACCTTCGAGTTCCTTTTGGATAGGGTCGCATATTGGGCGTGACAACGGAGCCGCCACCAATCCCTATTCTTCCTCATGAGGGCTGATCTAGAGTCTGTTCGGGGCTCCGCAGAGGGGAATCTGTCGCCATCGTCATCATCAACCATCCTCCATCACCAATTTCATGATGCTCACCGCCGTGGATGAGTAATCCCATCGTAGGCTTGCTAGACGGTGATGGGTTGGATGAGATTGACCATGTAATCAAGTTAGTTTTGATAGGGTTTGATCCCTAGTATCCATTATGTTCTAAGATTGATGTTGCTATGACTTTGCCATGCTTAATGCTTGTCACTAGGGCCCAAGTGCCATCATTTCAGATCCGAACCTATTATGTTTTCATGAATATATGAGCGTTCTTGATCATATCTTGCAAGTTATAGTCACCTACTACGTGTTATGATCCGGCAAACCCCGGAGTGACAATTGTCGGGACACTTCCCGGTGATAACCGTAGTTTGAGGAGTTCATGTATTCGCTAAGTGCTAATGCTTTGGTCCAGTACTCTATAAAAAGGAGGCCTTAATATCCCTTAGTTTCCAATAGGACTCCACTGGCATGGGAGGGTAGGACAAAAGATGTCGTGCAAGTTCTTTTCCATAAGCACGTATGACTATATTTGGAATACATGCCTATATTATATTGATGAACTGGAGCTAGTTCTGTGTCACACTATGTTATAACTATGGCATGATGAATTGCATCCGACATAATTATCCATCATTGATCCATTGTCTAAGAGCTCGTTCCATATTGATCTTTGCTAAGTTACTTCTCCATTGCCACTTTTATGATTGCTACAAAACTATTACTGTTACTTTTGCGACCATTACCGTTACTTCCATACTACTTTGCTACTAAATACTTTGCAGCAGATATTAAGTCTTTCAGGTGTGGTTGAATTGACAACTCAACTGCTAATACTTCAGAATATTCTTTGGCTCCCCTTGTGTAGAATCAATAAATTTTGGTTGAATACTCAACCCACGAAAACTATTGTGATCCCCTGTACTTGTGGCTTATCACTCTCCTCTTCCATTTCAAAACCACTTATGCCCCGCTCCCATTCGGATCCAAAACCAGCACCGCTCCTCTCCTCTTCCATTCACAAACCACCGCCGGTGAGTGAAGGTGATGCGGAGAAGTAGATCGATGGAGGAGTACAACTGATATGTGTGTCTCACAGGCGTCGACCCTGTGAAACTAGCTAGGATGTTGGAGATACATTCTAGGTTTGACAACATGGAGCAATTAGCGCCGACGGTGAAAGTGATGGCCAAATATCTGGAAAAGAGGGAAAAGGAGGTGATACACCGGGAGGGAGTCGCGTGGGAGTACATAGAGCTGCTCATCTGGTCCATGGAGCAAACAACTTCACCGGATCCAATCGTGAGGCTGCGGTGGTGGGAGTATCAATCCAAGATGGAGGATCCACCCGAGATTGAAGGGTCCAACATCTACATGGTGCCATTTGTAAGAGTGTCGTGGCAGAGCGAGCCGGTTGAGTCTTCGTCTACTGAACCCAACTACAAGAGGGGAAAAATAGTTGGCGCGACGACGCTTCCTCGCCATCCTCTACCTCGCCATTCACCTCGTCCCATGGGGCGGCTGTCTGCTGCTGAGAAATAGGAGGGGACTCCCCTCCCCCCAAATAGTCTGAGGAGGAGATTAGGGTTGTCAGTATTTGCAGGTTCTGTTTTGTGTTTCAGATTTGAGAGTACTTTCAGATATGAATGTCTTTTGAATTTCACATTTGTAGTATTGATCATATGAAGTATTTTATGAATTCTAGAGATCTATTTTTAGCACTTTAAAAAATGTAGTTTCGTATAAAAGTGGAGATAATGTGATTCTTAGAGAAGGAACTGCAAGTTTCAGTTTCAGATAGGAAACTGCAAGTTTTCGAGGCAGAGCATTAATATTAACACGCCCTTTTCAAACAAGGATAACATCATGTTGGAAGTTTTATTCATGGTCAGAAATGGAACCCGGGGAGCAGCGGTTGGGGAGTGAAACTTGACCACTGGGCTACTCCAGTACTTTCGCTAGAAATTAGGCACAACATCTACCACTACTGTAGCACGTCTATGGCCCTACCAGGTCCATGGCCGTACGCAAGCAAGTGCCTCATTGAAAAAATACTTCCTTCTAATGCTATACTGACGTTGGGGGCCATGGGTTTGTCAACATAGTTACTAAAGGAGATAAATTTACAACAAAGCTAGTCAGTGGGGAGCTGGCATGTATCATTTATTATTTAGTGGGCCAACAAGTATCAGCTGGGTTGTGGGCTGCCCAGTCTAGGCTTTCTTTTTTAACACGTGCAGCCCACGACATTGCCGGTTTTTATTTGTTCGAGGGCTGTCATGTATCGACCGGCCCATAGCCCTCCCATCCTAGGTTTTATTTGTGCTTAAACATCCGCATCCCAACTTATGTATTTTTTTGAAGAAAACGCAGAGGTCTGTTCTATTTTTCTATATAAGAATAGGAATGCCAGGTCCAACTTATGTTCCCATCTAACTATGTTATATATATTTATATTATTTTATACGTTATTATATATTATTGTTATTATCATCATCATATATTTAACAGACACTTACATATATAAGAAAAATAATATCCCATGTATTATGAACTTATAAAAATAAATGTTTAACAATAAAATCCTGGTTTTTTTACTTAAGGTCAATGAAAATACAGGTGATTGTGTACAAAAGCTTGGTAAGATTTATGGACCAATGTAAATAAAACATTTATTATTTAAATATATTTACAACAAAATGCTCAGGCCATGTTTATTTTTTGATAACATTGTTGTGCCCAACCCAACATTATAATTAGAACCAGCCTAGCAAAGTCCAAATGGGTTGTAATTTTTTAGGAAAAAATAAATGGGCCGCATGGATGCTACATTATTTGTTCACCTAGGCCAGAAAATTCGTGTATTTCTAGAAAGTGTGAATGGGCTGTAGTTTTTTTAGAAAAAATTAAATGGGCCGCATGGACGCTACATTATTTGCTCACCCAGCGCAACGAATGGACTGTAAATTCTAAAAAAATTAGTTGAATATGTGCGACATTTTTGGAGGCTGAAATGTGGGCCAATAGGTCAAAGCCTCAAGGCATTGTCAACTTAGTCAACAAATGACTCTGACATCGATAGCCGTTGGATTTACATCCAACAGCCGACATTCATCTTGAATCTCTCGTCTTCTTCCTCCAGAGCCACCGGGACCACTTACTCCCGCCTCCAGCTACTAGCAGCTCTGCTTAGCACGCTTCACTTCGAAGCGCTACCCCACTACCGACCAAGCCATCCTCCACCCCTTCACACCTCCTGTTATTCTCCACCAACTTCAGAAGCACACCGCACCAGAACCAGTTAACCCTTGTACACCTCTCCATCTGCGACTCCATTACCGCATTGTCAGGACCCCGACTCAATGCCACATCAATCTAGCATGTAACACCTCATATCACTTTGCGGCCTCATGCACGGTATTCCCACGGGTGTCGCCTTACCTTTGCCCAGGACCGTTTACGCCTTTTGGCACACGTATATGATAGTGTCGCTAGCATTCATATGATAAGGAGCCCAGGCTGACATGGCTAGTCGTAAACCCAAAGTGGCACATACTTACAGGGACATGCATCCATGACCCAGCATCGAACGTGTCGGTCATCAGCGAGTGAATCCAGGCTGTAGCACTGGGCTAGCAGGACTCCGGTGAACCGGGATGTAGCGGGCTAACAGGACTCCGGTATTCATCGCGGGACATTTCCCCGATGGGACAGACACATGAACGAAGAAGGACACATGCCGGCCAGCCTAAGTGTTTTGGAGCAGTACCAAGCTACCATGGCACAGTGGAAGCAATAGGAGACATTTCCCGGTAAGAGAGGCTACTAAGGATAAACAACTAGATAGTCAGATCCCACACATACCAAGCATTTCAATAACATATACACAATATGCTCGATATGTGCAAATACAACATGGCATCACAACATGACTCTACAACTCAAGTATGTATTCATCAGGCTCCAAGGAGCAAGATATTACAAACAGGGGTCTCATGACCCAACATTCAGAGCATACAAATCAAAGCACAAGCGGAAGCTTAACATGTCTGAGTACAGACATCTACAAATGAAAAGGGCTTAGAAGCCGGACTATCTACTAGATCCTGCTGAGGGCACAAGATCGTAGCTGAGGTAACAAGCTAAACGTCGAAGTCCAGGCGGAACTACTAATGAGACTGACGTCTCTCTGCAAAAACATAAAATAGGAAAACGTGAGTACAAATGTACCCAGCAAGACTTCATCAGAACTAACTACATATGCATCATTATCAACAAAGGGGATGGTGGGGTTTAACTGCAACAAGCTAGCTTTGACTCGGTGGCTATCCTGAACTACTACTACATGTAACTCTTTTGAGGTGGCGCACACGAGTCCACATATTCACCATATCAATACACCACTATGGATCCGCTCCCGTCTCCCTACGAGAACGCCATCCATAGCACTTACGCTTATCTTGCGCATTTTAGAGTATCCACTTTCACTTGTCTATGAACTGTTATAGGTAACCCAGAAGTCCTTTACCGCGGACGCGGCTATTCGAATAGATGATGTTAACCCTGCAGGGGTGTACTTCTTCATACATGTTTCTACCACTTAGCGTCTGCACACGACATGTGCTCGGTAGACTTCAAGCGAAAGCTGACGTGGGTGTAGACCAGGACCTACCTAAACACTCAAGTCTCTAGTCCAGGTTTATCGCCTATTCAGGTTCCATCCACAGGGAGTCCAGCCGAGGTTTCCACATATGGCCCAGAACGATGTGTACAGGGTTCCGTGACACCAAACGGGCGCCTGGTGTACCAGGCCACGTTCCTACCGCATCACAGCCCACCCCTTCGGTCAGTGGTGTGCACAGCCTCCAGCATACTACAAACACCAGAAACTACTTGCAACTCCTAGACAGAGGACAAGGGTGATTAAGAAGTCGAGCGGGGTCATATTTCAGGGCCCAATGCATGGTAGTAGCTGTTTCATGGATCACAAACACAGAACTCAGTTCCTGAGGACGGCTTCAATGAGACAACCCACCATGTACTCCTACATGGACTCTCACCGATACCATTACCAAATCGTGTTCACACACTTAGCTCACACATAGAAGGACATGTTCACACACCTCTGATTCATCCCCGATGAATCAGACCTGACTAAACTCTAAGCAGTAGCAGGCATGACAAACAAGCATGAATGAGTAGGCACAACAGGGCTCAAACAACTCCTACTCATACTAGTGGGTTTCATCTATTTACTGTGGCAATGACAGGTAATGCAGAGGATAAAGGGGTTCAGCTACCGCAGCAAGTAACAGATGAATCATTGTTGTCCTAATGCAGTAAAAGAGAGCAGGAGCGAGAGAGTGGGATTGTATCAGAATGAACAAGGGGGTTTTGCTTGCCTGGCACTTCTGAAGATAGCATTGAGTCTTCATCAGTGTCAACTATCACAACGTCAGTACAACGTCTACCGAGGGGGAACAACACCGACAAACAGAGAAGAAACACGATCAATCCAATGCACAATATGATGCATGCTATGACATGGCAATAAGAATGTGTTTTGGCTAATGCAAGCTAGAACAGATTGAGATGAGTCCATTTGAACCAAAGATTCAAATGCAAACCCATTTTAGGAGGTCATAATAGTGCATTAACTTGTTTCACCTAAACAGCAAGGTTAATGTGTTCTAACATTCATGAAACAAGTGCAGATGGATAGATTGGATTTTTCTGATCATTTTTCATATATAATTTATTTGATTTGGAGCTACGGTTGATTTTCTATAATTTTTAGAAGTTTTGGTTATTTTTTGGAATTTCCTGTATAAGAATAATTCCAGTAATTGAATTAATGTGTCAGCACTTCGTCACGATGACGTCAGCAGTCAACGGGGCGATCCAAGTCAAACTGACCAGTGGGTCCCGTCTGTCAGTAGTTAGTTAAACTAACCAAATTTAGTTAGCGCTAATCCTGGGTTAGTTAGCAGGGCGGGCCCCAGCTGTCATAGACCCAACGGTCAAATTGGTCCCACCTGGTCAACTCAGTCAACAGGGTCAACTCACAGGCGGTTAGCCGCCGACGAGGCCAGACGCGGCGGTGTGCTGCAGGTTTCGCCTACAGAGCGCCGTTTGGCGCGCGGAGCACAGCTACGAGATGCGGATGCTCGTCCGCATCCAACCGTGGTGGTGGCGCGGCCGGGGAGTGGCCGGAGTGGCGCCGGCGACGAGCTCAGTGGCGGCCGAAGCTCGGTCGAGCTCGGGCTCGAGGCTACAATGGCTGTGGCGATGCGGGGTTGGCACCTACGGCTTCTACGTGGTACAGTGAGGACGTGGGTGTGCTCGGTTGGGCGCTACGGTGACTGTGGCCACGACGGCGAGGGGCTCAGGCGGCGGTGCGTTTTGGTCGTCGGTGACGCAGCGGCTATGGCGAGGCAAAGAGCATGGGAGTGAGGGGAAAAGAAGAAGGGGCTCACGGTGTTTTGAATGATGGAGACGGCGAGCTCGGGGGCGGCCTGACGGCGACGTATGGTGACGGCGATCTCGGTCAACCCGATGTTGAAGAAGACGGAGGTGAAGGCGTTCGGGGGCATCCGGCGACGGTGGCTCGGCGAAGGGCTTCAGCGTGAGGATATGAAGCTCGGGGGCATGAAGGCGAGGCGAGGAAGTGTCTCTGGGCACGGTGGCAGCGAGCGGTGGCGGCGGCAGCGCTCGGTTGCGTGAGAGAGAGGGGAGGGGATAGAGCTGCGAGGAGGGAGAAGGTGCAGAGGGTCGAGGGGGGGTGCGTGGCGTCGTGGATGCGTCCAGGCCCTCGGCGGCAAGCAGGAGGTGGCCGCACGACGGTGCACGCGCGTCGGGCACGCGCCCGTCCTCCTGGCAAAGGAGGAAGACGACAGGGGAGGAGGCGGTGGTGGGCTGGGCTAGTTGGCTGGGCTGCCAGCTGGGCTGGCCAGGTGGGCTGCATAGAAGGTAGGTCCAGGTAAGTCTCTCTCTCTCTCTCTCTCTCTCTCTCTCTCTTTTATTTGTTTCTGTTTTCTATTTTTCTTCCTCTGTTTTGATTTAGTTTAGCAACTAAATCATTTGAATAAATTTTATAGGTTATTATATGGCTTGCTAAAATATATACAAGGCCACTCACAAACTTCCAGAATTATTGGAGTCACATTTAATATATATTAAATATAAATCCAAAGCAAATAGTTATTGGATTAATTCAAATGGCCAAAATAAATATTCTGTAGAATAACAGGAACATTTTCTTGGACTCATTTGAGAAGATTTTAAGGTTGGTTATTTTTGAACTGATTTCTGGGGGTTTCACATGTCCCCATTTCAAGTTCATTGGAATAATAACATGATGACATGGACGAAGATGCAACTAATTACAAAGAAAGATCTAGGGCTGTGACAACTCACCCCCACTAAACAAGAATCTCGTCCCGAGATTCAAGTCGTGAGGTAAGAAGATAGAGGGGGCTTAAGCTAACACGGTCTTCACGGTCCAGGTTGCACTTCATAAGAACATTGACATGATCACCATCTTTGTCTTGATGTCTTGCTTTGAGAACTCCAACTAACATGACAATGAGAGGAAAGGGAAAACTCCAGAAGGATCAATCTTCTCGAAGATCGAAAAACTCAGGATCACTCATCGAGTGAGACATTGAAACATCTCTCGAGCTGAGACACGAAACACATCGAGAGGGGTGGAAGAACAAGCAACGGGGTTTGATTTGGTGGGCAACAATTCCACGCTTAGAAAGATGGTGGACGGTGTCAAGGTGGCGAGGAAATAATTGCGAAGATCCCGTAACGGGGCACTTTGGAAAAGGTGACTCGAAGAACTATTCCCTTAAGTGGCAAAAAGAATTACTTTTGATTCAGAGATCATTGAAACTCTTTATACCAGCCTAAGGCAATCATAATCGATCATTTGAAGGAGTTCGGGAGAACGACACACTCGATCTAGAATGGATGATGTGGACTACCTTGTTGAAGACAACGCAATGGATGACTTTTGCTTATCACCGGAAATGGATGGGACCCATCGTAGTCCACCTTTGAAGATGAACCTGGACAGCAACTGCTGAGAAGGGCATCCCATGGAAAATTGGCACGATGGGGTGCAAGATGGGAACAGAATGCAAATGTTTGGGGTGTTCCAACCATCATATCTGCCTGAGATTCAGATCTGGTTAGAAGCAGGATATTTCAGACTCAGCATGTCCGAAAAGAAAGGTTGCAACACAAATCGACGAGATGATGTTGCGAGATTCTCGGGATATGAACTATGATGGCAAGCTCCAAAACATGAGTTAGTTCTGCTGCATACATGTGAGCATGTTGTCCAAGACAAGAATGACCACATATTAGTCTTATAATAAAACATTATCAAGTTCTGGTCGGGAACCATCATCAAGGATTTCGAAGTCTTTAAGCAAGTCCATGGATTAGATCCCAAGCATAGACTTCTTTTCCTTGAACAAGTCAATCAGTGGCTTGGCGTGCTAGGGAATTCATATGGAACGAAGATGATCAGTCTAACAGACCACAGAATACTTCGCACGTGCATGACCGACTCGGGATGATTCCATAGGAAGTAAAAACAAAGTTTCTCGAACTCACAGCGGCAACTTGCACCAAATGCACATGAATTCAAGGAAGTCACTTCTTTCATCCAAGCATATTCTTCATGAACGAAACACGAAAATAATGCTTATATAAGTTTCCAATACTAGCTGAATGTTCAACACGAATCATGGAGGAGATAAAAATGTTGCTGATGGGCTGAACAACAATTCATCTAGGTTTGCATATAAGTGGAATTCCACAATTATGTGAACAAGGCGATAGCATCGGTCAGACCAAAGGATATAACGGTGTATGCCCGAGGAAACAACCACGGGTAAGAAAACATTACGAATATCATTGGTTCTAACTTGACTTGATGATAGCCCATACTCAAGTCAAAATTTTGACAAGGCAATAGATCCAACAACTGATCACAGGGACCAATCGGTGAAGATATCATCTTTCTTCAACAACCACACAAACACAAGGATATCCCTTTGAAAATGAACTAAGTCGGACAAACTTTCATCTTCCAACTCTACAAGTTGGTGTTTAGTTTACCAACTAGCTCAGCGTATCCAACACAAATTTTTGAAGAAGGGGTGGTTTATGGAAAACCAACTTGATCACGAACCCTACATAGCGGTCAGGTGACAACCTGGTAATACTTCCGAGAAGATATTCGGAAAATTACGAACCACCAATATGTTATTAAGCTCGTGAATAATCTTGCTTCCGAGGCAAGATGATGTGATCAATTAAGCAAGGGATTGAAATCCTAACTCATTGATCGAAGAGTGCACCAGAAATAAGGACTAGGTAGCATGATCTGTCTTAGAATGATGATTTAATAACCAACACGCTAAGTGTGAGAATATTTTCCATTTACTACCAAGCAAGGAGGTTGCTAGGAGTATTGATTTCACACATCACATTCCATTTGTCGGTATTCCGGTTGCAACAACACAGGGTCCGAGGAATGAAAAATGATGGCGAGAGTATCACTGTATCAAGAATTCATAAGAGGTTGGACAATTCCCATGACATTCTTGACATAAGATGGCAATACTCCAGGGTGGAACAGATTAGAAGCTAGATTGGCATTTGATCTGCGGAATACAACTGCTTTGACCAATCCTAGAAATGGACAAGGTACTGGAGTTTGTTTCTCCTAGTCATTCCAGAATAGAATGGCTCGACGGACCACAAGAATAATAGGCATTGATGAACACGGTTGCACAACTACTCCTGTCTATCAATTGATAGACGAGGGTCAGAAGACAACTAAGAGGGACAACTCAAGGAACATATAACTTTCTGAGTTGTGGATGCATAGATTAGTATGTCGAACCAAGTTCAACATGTTTCTTCCGGATAACCCATGCAGAGAGGTAGGACTGGTAGAGTCACAACATAGAATTGAGAACTCATCGAGAGCACTTTTGTTGTGATCTTTTGGTTCAAGGAGGAACTACTGCCATAAGTAGTTCATTGTATTTGGAAGAAGGAAATACCACGGACCTCGAGGACTAATGCAAAGGTTACTAATATCCTAAAGGAACTAGCAAACAATATCAACAGGAGGTAGGTAGAGTGAATCTCGGGTTCAAGAACCCAGGAATAGAATACTATTAACTAAGTAGTATCACGGGATGCTTTTTGAGAATGATGGCCAGAATCATCACACAGGGAATAGAAAAGATGGCTAGATTACAAGATGGTTTCATAAGATGCCTAGGGTCATAATAATAGCTTCAACATATATGTCGAGTCAACAAAGTACCTCAAATCACCGATTAGTGTGCCTAATCGGACCAAAAAGGACATCGGAAACGGATAGAAAGGATTTGCAAATGCATCAGACTATTTAGAGACCTGGGATGACTTGGACAGCATAACGGCTGTAAACGCTCAAAATGATTTGAGACATCCTGCAAAAATGGTGGCATGACCACTCAACATCACAAAATCAAGGTTCGGAGACCAACTATGGACACACAGAAGTAGTATAAACTGAACTGGGGCATAAAACCAACAATCTCATAAGTCTATGGATTAGTAACACGTCATCCTGATAGATAGATGAGAAGGCCTAGTTCTTAATCCCCGTAGAAGAGAAGAGGTTGACTCGGATCAGAAGTCCATGAGGTATAAGGAGTAAAAAGAGCCTTACGTTCCCTTCCCACAATCAATTCCCCTACATATAACTAACGCATTTCTAGACTCAACTTCGACCAGTTTGGCTTGGTAATCCTACAGGCAGTCAGGCTCTGATACCAAAGCTGTCAGGACCCCGACTCAATGCCACATCGATCTAGCATGTAACACCTCATATCACTTTGCGGCCTCACGCACGGTATTCCCATGGGTGTCGCCCTACCTTTGCCCGGGACCGTTTGCGCCTTTTGGCACACGTATATGATAGTGTCGCTAGCATCCATATGATAAGGAGCCTGGGCTGACATGGCTAGTCGTAAACCCAAAGTGGCACAAAACTACAGGGACAGGCATCCATGACCCAGCATCGAACGTGTCGGTCATTAGAGCATGAATCCAGGCTGTAGCACTAGGCTAGCAGGATTCCGGTGAACCGGGCTGTAGCGGGCTAACAGGACTCCGGTATTCATCGCGTCACATTTCCCCGAAGGGACAGACACGGGAACGAAGAAGTACACATGTCGGGCAACCTAAGTGTTCCGGAGCAGTAGCAAGCTACCATGGCTCAGTGGAAGCACTAGGAGACATTTCCCGGTAAGAGAGGCTACTAAGGATAAACAACTAGATAGTCAGATCCCACACATACCAAGCATTTCAATAACATACACACAATATGCTCGATATGTGCAAATACAACATGGCATCACAACATGACTCTACAACTCAAGTATGTATTCATTAGGCTCCGAGGAGCGAGATATTACAAACAGGGGTCTCATGACCCAACATTCAGAGCATACAAATCAAAGCACAAGCGGAAGCTTAACATGTCTGAGTGCAGACATCTACAAATGAAAAGGGCTTAGAAGCCTGACTATCTACTAGATCCTGCCGAGGGCACAAGATCGTAGCTGAGGTAACAAGCTAAACGTTGAAGTCCACATGGAACTAGTAACGACACTGACGTCTCTCTGCAAAAACATAAAATAGGCAAACGTGAGTACGAATGTACCCAGCAAGACTTACATCGGAACTAACTACATATGCATCATTATCAACAAAGGGGATGGTGGGGTTTAACTTCAACAAGCTAGCTTCGACTCGGTGGCTATCTTGAACTACTACTGCAAGTAACTCTTTTGAGGTGGCGCACACGAGTCCACATATTCACCATATCAATACACCACTATGGATCCGCTCCCGTCTCCCTACGAGAACGCCATCCATAGCACTCACGCTTATCTTGCGCATTTTACAGTATCCACTTTCACTTGTCTATGAACTATTATAGGTAACCCAGAAGTCCTTTACCGCGGACGTGGCTATTCGAATAGATGATGTTAACCCTGCAGGGGTGTAATTCTTCATACATGTTTCCACCACTTAGCGTCTACACACGACATGTGCTCGGCAGACTTCAAGCGAAAGCCGACATAGGTGTAGACCACGACCTACCTAAACACTCAAGTCTCTAGTCCAGGTTTATCGCCTATTCAGGTTCCATCCGCAGGGAGTCCGGCTGAGGTTTCCACATACGGCCCCGAACGATGTGTACAGGGTTCCGTGACACCAAACAGGCGCCCGGTATACCCGGCCACGTGCCTACCGCATCACAGCCCACCCCTTCGGTCAGTGCTGCGCATGGCCTCCAGCATACTACAAACACCAGAAACTACTTGCAACTCCTGAACAGAGGACAAGGGTGATTAAGAAGTCGAGCGGGGTCATATTTCAGGGCCCAATGCATGGTAGTAGCTGTTTCATGGATCACAAACACAGAACTCAGTTCCTGAGGACGACTTCAATGAGACAACCCACCATGTACTCCTACATGGACTCTCACCGATACCTTTACCAAATCATGTTCACACACTTAGCTCACACACAGAAGGACATGTTCACACACCTCTGATTCATCCCCGATGAATCAGACCTGACTAAACTCTAAGCAGTAGTAGGCATGACAAACAAGCATGAATGAGTAGGCACAACAGGGCTCAAACAACTCCTACTCATACTAGTGGGCTTCATCTATTTACTGTGGCAATGACAGGTCATGCAGAGGATAAAGGGGTTCAGCTACCGCAGCAAGTAACAGATGAATCATTGTTGTCCTAATGCAGTAAAAGAGAGCAGGAGCGAGAGAGTGGGATTGTATCGGAATGAACAAGGGGGTTTTGCTTGCCTGGCACTTCTGATGATAGCATTGAGTCTTCATCAGTGTCAACGATCACAACGTCGGTACAACGTCTACCGAGGGGGAACAACACCGACAAACAGAGAAGAAACACGATCAATGCAATGTATAATATGATGCATGCTATGACATGGCAATAAGAATGTGTTTTGGCTAATTGAAGCTAGAATAGATTGAGATGAGTCCATTTGAACCAAAGATTCAAATGCAAACCCATTTTAAGAGGTCATAATAGTGCATTAACTTGTTTCACCTAAAAAGCAAGGTTAATGTGTTCTAACATGCATGATACCAGTGCAGATGGATAGATTGGATTTTCTGATCATTTTTCATATATAATTTATTTGATTTGGAGCTACGGTTGATTTTCTATAATTTTTAGAAGTTTTGGTTATTTTCTGGAATTTCCTGTAAAAAGAATAATTACAGTAATTGAATTAATGCATCAGCACTGCGTCAGGGTGACGTCAGCGGTCAACGGGGCAATCCAGGTCAAACTAACCAGTGGGTCCCGTCTGTCAGTAGTTAGTTAAACTAACTAAATTTAGTTAGCGCTAATCCTGGGTTAGTTAGCAGGGCGGGCCCCAGCTATCATAGACCCAAGGGTCAAACTGGGCCCACCTGGTCAACTCAGTCAACAGGGTCAACTCGCCGGCGTTTAGCCGCCGGCGAGGCCAGTTGCGGCGGTGCGCTGCGGGTTTCGCCTACAGAGCGCGGTTTGGCGCGCGGAGCACAGCTACAGGATGCGGACGCTCGTCCACATCCAACCATGTTGGTGGCGCGGTCGGGGAGTGGCCGGAGTGGCACCGACGACGAGCTCGGCGGCGGCCGAAGCTCGGTCAATCACAGGCTCGAGGCTACAACGGCTGTGGCGATGTGGGGTTGGCACCTATGGCTTCTATGTGGTACGGTGAGGACGTGGGTGTGCTCGGTTGGGCGCTATGGTGACTGTGGCCACGGCGGCGAGGGGCTCAGGCAGCGGCGCGTTTCGATCATCGGTGAAGCGGCGGCTATGGCGAGGCAAAGAGCATGGGAGTGAGGGGAAAAGAAGTAGGGGCTCACGGCGTTTCGAATGAAGGAGACGGCGAGCTCGGGGGAGGCCTGACGGCGACGTATGGTGACGGCGATCTCGGTCAACCCGAGGTTGAAGAAGACGGCGGTGAAGGCATTCGGGGGCGTCCAGCGACGGTGGCTCGGCGAAGGGCTTCAGCGCGAGGATATGAAGCTCGGGGGCATGAAGGCGAGGCGAGGGAGTGTCTCTCGGCGCGGTGGCAGCGAGCGGTGGCGGCGGCAGTGCTCGGTTGCGTGAGAGAGAGGGGAGGGGAGAGAGCTGCAAGGAGGGAGAAGGTGCAGAGGGTCGAGGGGGGTGCATGGCGTCGTGGAGGCGTCCAGGCCCTCGGCGGCAAGCAGGAGGTGGCCGCACGCCGGTGCACGCGCGTCGGGCACGCGCCCGTCCTCCTGGCAAAGGAGGAAGACGACAGGGGAGGAGGCAGTGGTGGGCTGGGCCAGTTGGCTGGGCTGCCAGCTGGGTCGGCCAGGTGGGATGCATAGAAGGTAGGTCCAGGTAAGTCTCTCTCTCTCTCTCTCTCTCTTTGTTTCTGTTTTCTATTTTTCTTCCTCTGTTTTGATTTAGTTTAGCAAATAAATCATTTTAATAAATTCTGTAGGTTATTATATGGCTTGCTAAAATATATACAAGGTCACTCACAAACTTCCAGAATTATTGGAGTCATATTTAATATATATTAAATATAAATCCAAAGTAAATAGTTATTGGATTAATTCAAATGGCCAAAATAATTTTTTCTGTGACTCCAAAAATATTGGTTTGAATTTTACCTCTTACAAATATTTCTATAGAATAACAGGAACATTTTCTTGGACTCATTTGAGAAGATTTTAAGGTTGGATATTTTTGAACTGATTTCTGAGGGTTTCACATGTCCCCATTTCAAGTTCATTGGAATAAAAACATGATGACATGGATGAAGATGCAACTAATTACAAACAAAGATCTAGGGCTGTGACACGCATGTTCCAATCACCGGCTCGTTGCCGTCCGTGGCCTCGCTGTCGTCCATCGCTTTGGTGCGCTTGGCCCGGCGTGATCAACACGGTCAACAAACGAGAGTCGTCGGAAGAGGACTGTACGTGGAGAGGCTGGCAGTGGGGACGCACTAGTTCCATGGACGCACGCATGCGACCACGTCCTTATTACGTGAAAATAAAATTATTCCTCCCCCTGAAAGCTGGGACCCACCATGTATATCTTCACAAGGAAGGAAGTGCCTCCTTATGCCTGCCCCTGACAAGTGGGACCGACCAACAACATCTTTGCATGCAAGGAAGTGCCTCCTTATTAAGGGCCAAAAATATATGATTCCGCCCCTGACTGCTTGGACCCGCCAGCTATATATTCGCACGCAAGGAAGTGCCTCCTTACGCTCCCTGATAGCTGGGACACACCCTGTCAAAGCATACATAGTGTTGTATGTGTACATACCGGTCGACCGATCTGTCTACCACGATGAACCATGGCCGAGTAAGGAGCGATAGTAGTTTAGGCAGTCCAGTGAAAACCGTGTACACGTATGTACAGCCAAATGCCAAAACATACGGACACGTACGTGCATATGGGCGAGGTCTGGAATGCGTACTCACACATACGTATGGCCAGGGATCATGTACATGGAGAGGCAACAGACAGCAGCAACGACATCCTGTTCATTGGAAGCCTGCCGGCTAGGTCGGAACAAAGAAACTGTGTCGTGTTCATTGGGAGGCAACGGAATGCATCATGTTCAACGGGAGGCAACGGAATACGTCGTGTTCATCGGGAGGCAACCGGCTTGGATGGAACAGCCGAAACGAGGTATGGCGTACCGCAGAACGGAGGAAACGGACCTTCTGTTTGACCGCGTACGATTGAAATGGGGTCTTGTCGTAGGAAAGGGTCTGGTGTACCACAAAACAGAGGAAAAGGACTTGTGTTGGAGTTCCTACGGTCGAAACAGGGTCCTATTGATCGAGAGGGGTGTGGCGTACCAAAATGGAGGAAACGGACTTATGTTGGAGCACCTATGCTCAAAACGGGGTCTTGTTCATCCACCGTCTACTGCCTCGCTCCAGCCTCCACGGTCTACTGTTCATCCACCTTCAACCTCCTCTAGCCTCCACTGGCTACCATCCATGACTACTGTTCATCCAGCCTCCACCAGCTGCTGTTCAATGATCCTCCACGCGGGCCTGTACATCCAAGCCCCACCGGGAGCTATTCATCCACAGCCAACCAAGCGGCTCGACTCACCATGTCTCGACTCATTCTACGTACCGCGCGCACGGTAGCAACAGGCACTATTCATCAAGAGGCAACACAACAACGGTCACTGAAGTAGGATCCCAGCACATCTATAATGATACCTGGTTTTGTCACAATTATCGGCATAGAAGTGTCATAAGCATGACAGAAAAAAATTCGTTCGGCCCAAAATGTCACGGACGTGTCTTATTTTGTAGTGTGATACCCTCCTCCCATCTAGGGGGCAAGAAAGAAGAAGATGGAAGGGGTTTCTCTCCCCCCTCTCTTCTGGTGCCATCATAGCGCCACTTGTGGAATCATCGTGGTGGCGATCTACACCAACAACTTCGCCACTGCCATCACCAACTCTCTCCCACTCTATGCAGCGGTGTAACACCTTTTCTCACTGCTGTAATCTCTACTTAAACATGGTACTTAATGCTATATATTATTATCCAATGACGTGTGGCAATCCTATGATATTTGAGTAGATTTTTTTGTCCTACAGGTTAATTGTGGTACAGTGTAATTGATATGAGTTATGTGTTAAATTAGTGGTGTCCTATGGTGCCCTCCGTGTCGCACGCATGTGGGATACATTCATGATTCACTTATAGTGGGTGGCAAGAGTGATAGAAGCTTATACCAGAGCAAGGGGGTTGTTGCGCATGGGAGTAAAGAGGACTTGTTACTTAATGCTATTGTTGGGGTTTACCTTAATCATCTTTGTAGTTGCGGGTGCTTTCTAGATATCCAAGCATAAGTGCACATGATCCAAGTACAGAAAGTGTGTTAGCGTATGCCTCTCCCTCATTGCATATGATAAGTATCTATCGTGTTATATTCAATAGCTGATGGACAATCTTTCTCTTTGTGTTACGAAAAGCTCTCTACTAAAAAAACTAACTTTTATTATATAGTTAAGTACTTCTAGTTTTACTCTTGCAAACTTGTCCTATTACACCTACAAAGTAGTCTTATTCTTGTTCTAGGTAACGTGAACGTTAAGCGTTCATAGAGTTGTATCGGTGGTCGATAGAACTTGAAGAGAATATAAATTCTACCTTTAGCTCCTCGTTGGGTTCGGCACTCTTATTTATTGAAAAAGCAACAAACGACCTCCTATACTTGTGGGTTATCACCACGCTCCAAGTAAAACTCATATAATGTGATGAATAAAAATATAACTCCAAGTAACATACCGATGAATTGTAGATGAAAGAGGGGATGCCATTCGAGGCATCCCCAAGCTTAGACGCTTGGGTATTTTTCCTTGAATACTACCTTGGGGTGCCTTGGGCATCCCCAAGCTTAGGTTCTTGCAGCTCATTATTCCTTCATCCATTGTGATCTCACCCAAAATTTGAAAACTTCAGCACAGAAAGAAACTCAACAGAAACTTTGTGAGATCCGTTAGTATAATCAACAAATCATACACTTTATGTACTATTGTAAACGCTTTCATATTTTTTGTTGCATAATCCCTACTATATTGTAACTTCTCCATCTTATACCCCCCGATATAATCAATAGTATGATTAAAATAAGCACACTGTGCAATAAAAATATAATCTGTGTAAAACAAAACAGTGTGTATTTATCTGAACAAAAACCATACTTATGTAACCCCTAAAATTATGACAAATTAAGTGTCGGTATACAAAAGTATGGGCTCTTCTATACCCCTTATTTATGCAGGGGCAGTTGTAGCCACGCCTGTGGCTGGGCCCGGCAGGACAGCAGAAGACAAAACTCAAGACTACTAAGACAGCAATCAAGTCAAGGAACAAGGAGGAGAAGACAAGCTAGACCTCCCCCGGCAACATCCTTGCCGGGGCGGCTTGCGTCTTGCCGGGGTGACCTGCGAAGCACCAGCAAGGCCATCACCCTTGAGGCTGAGAGGTCTAACACTACTGACAACGTTAAGGCCAAGATTTGGGAACGCATGCGTGGTAGCATGCAGATCTTGATGAACATCGATGACCTGCAGGTCCATGTGGGACCAGAAGACGAAGACCCCCGGCAAGACCCTTGCCGGGGACGACCGGCGAGGCCCCCGGCAAGCCATGCCGAGGAAGATTGCTGGGCCGCGGCCAGGCCCGTGCCCGGCGAAGATTTGTCACCTCACCACCACTCTAGTGCAACGACCAACGTGCCAACTAAGCAGGTGATTGCGTGGTGGCATGCAGATATTCGTGGAGGCTCTACCACTGCGCGAACACAACAGCTAGCTAGCCAGTGTGGCACTACATGCCTCGTCAGCCTGGACGCATGTCAGAGAAAGGAGGGGCGACCACAAACTGGACGACTTCTGTTCCCATCCCCGATAAAGTAAGAGGGCACGTAGGCAGCACATTAAATGCGTTTGTCCTATGGTGCCGAGCGATAAGCTCATACACTGTAGCTTGCCTTCCACCTCATGTGTTCCGCTGTGGCAGCCTCTTTGACATATAAAACGAGGCCCGAGGCATAATGAGAGAGGATTCAGACTTTTTGGACTGGGCATGCACCGCAACTAGTTCGAATACTTAAGAACACTAATATACACACAAGCAGGACTAGGGTATTACGCATCTTTGCGGCCCAAACCTAGGTAAAAATTCCCTCGTACTAATTGCTAGACCCCCTCTTCTTGCAACTCCTCTCTTTGCCAGCTGTAGAAGGGATCACCCCAGATCCCAAAGGTGTCCGTTTCCCTGACATTTTTCGCATGCCAGGTACAGTGAGGTAGTTGGGACAATCTGGTCTATCAGTTTGTGCAACAGTTTCTTCATCGCAATGGCTTCGAAGAAGAAGACGATCGCAGTGGTCGGTTCGTCCGGAGCCGCGCCGCCCGTGCCAGCACGGACAAGCGACGTGGCAAACCCTGGTGGCGGAGGAGATCAAGATTGTCCACGCCACCCAGATACGAGAAGCCATGCGAGCGGCATCGTTTGCGGCCGCAAGGACGATCCACGCAGCATCAAAAAGCTAAGTCACGCAAAACCTTGAGTAATTCCCTTTTGTAAGGTTATCTCCCTCGAATGGTCTTGGTTTTTGTATGCAAAAGCTGCACACGAAGGAACCTGGCCACTATTGGCTGCGCCCCCGTTCTGTTTCGAGTCCTCTCCACATCTCAAGTGGTTGCGCCAAGGGAGGCAAGGTGGTTTGCCCGACAGCGACACCCCCAAGCAGGCTACTGAGGATCTGTCCTTTGAAGCACCCACGGCAAGGCTTAGCACGCCGGCAAGCCTATCCAACTAAGCGTAGGGTGTAGTACGTACAAAGAGAAATCAAACAGGGAAATAACATGCATTAGTTCAAAACATAGGAAAGTTATATTACATTAGTGATTGTGGCGGTTCTAACTTAAGATAAAAATTTACTTGGGTGCGAACTTGCAGCGGCAACAAGGAATGGAGGAGATAATCTTGAAGCTAACACTCTAGCCTCTTGACTCTGCCGACGCAGCTGATGATGTGCTCGATGCGCTCCTCGAGCACCTAGAGGTCCACTCCCTCCAGCAAGCTGTCATGCGCGTTGGCGAAGCTGACACTAGGGTTCTTGTACGACACCTTGGTGAGCACCTTGGTTAAGGTGCCCCGACAAAGCTTCCGGGACTCCTCGGCTAGATAAGTTGCCCTGGTGGAGTGGAGCAGCTTCAGGGCATCGAAGACACCCTCGAAGAATAGGGTCAACTTGGCGCTGTTGGTCAAGTTCACATCATGGGAGAACCTGATGTTTGGCATGCCCATGGCAGCTAGCTGCGCGGTGAGCCTCTCCGCCACGTCCACAAGGCGGCTGGTCCAGAGCTTTGTGCCGGCCACGAGCTCGTTGTGGCAGGTGTCGGCATCCTGCAGCAGGAGCCTCTCATCCGTGAGATCCTTGATCATGGTCTTTTCGCGGGCCCTGGTCTCCGAAAGCGTCCCCTCTAGAGTATCCATCTTCTAGTTCAGATCAGTGATGGAGTTGTTGGCCTTAGAGAGCAGCTTGGTCTTGTCGGAGATGGTGACCTGCAGCTCCGCCAATGTGTGGGCAGTCATGTCCCTGTCCTTCTTCAGCTTCGAGCTCTCCTTCCTCAGCTCCCCTAGCTCCAGCTCCAGCTTCTCCACCTTGCCGGCCAGCTCAACCTTGGCGGCCTCTGCGGCCTCAGCACCATCGACGGCCTCCTTTAGCTTGCCGACATGGTCCAGGGCAAGAGCATCGAGTGCTTCTTTGTGCTCCTGCTTCAGCTCCTGGGTCCGCTGTGCGACGAGCTTTTCAACCTCTTCGCCCTTGGCGCGAAGTGTGGCGGCGAGCGCCGCTTCGCGGGCAACCAAGTCCTCTTCTTGGGCGTCAAGCAAGATGCGGCGCTGCGTTTGGTCAGACTCGTCCTTGGTGGCATGCGCCTTCGCCACCTCCTGGGCCTTGTCGATGTCATCCTGCATCAAGAGGAGCTCTCGCTGGTGCTCGTCTAGCTGGACTTGGGTGTCCTTCAGATCCTGCCAGGCCTCGGCGAACCAGACTTGCATCTGTGTGACACGCTCTTGAAAGTCTGCTTTGGCCTTGTCCACGGCTGCCACCCTAGAGTCCACCTTGTCCTGGCGGGCATGATAAAGTGCCCGGAGCTTCTGGAAGTTGGCGCTCATGGCCTGGAGGAGCTGGTCTACCTTGGTGCTGCTGCTACTGGTGCTCGGTTCGTCAACTACCTGGAGCCCGGCAGCAGTGAGGACCTCGTCGTCGAACACCTCCCCTTCAGCAGGCCCTTCGGCTCTTTCCCTGCCTTGGAGGCTGATGAACACATTGTCGCCTACCTTCAAATACCTGTTCAGGGCAGGGGCTGAAGAGGAGGAGGGTTGCTCATCGACCACCCCCTCCTCAGCAGGCTCCTTGGTGGCCTTCCCAGTGGTAGCCTCGCCGGCCTCCCCGGCAGGCCCCATGGTGGCCTCCTCGGCAGCGGCCTTGCCAGCCTCCCAGGCAAGCCCCGTGGTGGCCTCCTCAGCAGCGGCCTTGCTGGCCTCCTCGGTAGTGGCCTTGCCATCCTCCTCGACGGATCCCCTGGTGGCCTCCTGAACAGCAATGTTGGCGGCCTCAGCCTCGGCGTCGTTGGCGGTCTCCTCGATCACAACATTGACGTCCGCATGGTCCATCAGGAGAGGATCTGAAGACAAAAAGGAGAGTGAGACAGGGCCAAAACCAAAGATGAAGACTAAGAAAAGAAAGAAAATCATGGCAAAGATAGTAAGGGGGCGGTGGCTAACAGCTTACCTGTGACGTGTGGAGAAGAAGCATCTCCCTCCCCAGCATCATTCGTTGCTGGGACGTGGTCACCAGCGCCTGTACCCACCTCCTCCTCTATGCGCATGGGCTCGTCGGTGGATGCCCTTGCCGGGGACGCCCGTCTGGTTGGTGTAGTTGACGGGAGCGGCGTGTCAGGGGTGGGCCTTAGTGGCTCCTCCTGCTACTGCTATCCTCCCTCAAATTCGGCAAGGCCAGCAATAAGGATATGCACACCAACGCCTGCCGGCGAGACATAAGAAACAGACTTACGCTGGGGGCTGGTCTCCGGGCTGATGAAGGTCATCCCCGACGCACGTAGAGTGCTTGCCGGTGGCTCATCACTCTTCGGGGCCCCGGCTCTCTTCGCCACCCTCTAAGCCAGCATCTCCGTGTCCCTGCAAAGACGAGATCAAATCAAGATCAAGTAATCCAGATTAAGAATCGGAGAATGGATGGGGAAGCAGAGTGCTTACTCGTCCACCTTCTCTGCCCTCCTCTTCCTCCTCAGGCTGAATGACCCAAGGTTGTATTCGGCCACCGGGATGGTGCCCACTCGGGATGGATAAGGAGACGGGGTCCTTAGATGCTTGGTTGAACAGGAGGCGGAGGCGCGTTTGGTCGAGGAGGAAGCAGCGGCTGCGGATCTCTTCGCCGCCGCGGCTTTCTCCACTACTTCCGCGGCCGCAAGCCTCGTCTGGGACATGGGCTACACCTGAGCCCCTTGCCGCGGCGTGGCCCTCCCGGAGCGGATGGGCTCACTGGAGCCAGCCCGCCGTAGGACGCGTTTGATCGGGACGAGGGCTCGTCCATCTCACATGCCTCCTCGGATGCTCCCTCGGCTGCCTCCTCAGCCGTTTCTTCGAAAGGGGAGCCCCGGCACTGGTGCCGCTGGGCCCCCCGACAGACTCCGCCCAATTGGCGAGCCTCTTCTCCTCTTCGGCCTCCCCGGCCTTGTCCTCCACGGCACCAAGGCTGCCAGCCTCCTCGATGAGTGTCGCCTCCACCAACCTTGTGGTGATGTACTCCATCACCTCCTCGATAGTGGGGCGGATGAGATGCGGCTTGGCATGAATGTATCCCTCCGACAGATTGTCGAAGAACTTCTGCACTATCTTTGCTTCTGGCTCGATCCAGGTCAGGTCGAGGCCGTGTGCGTTGAATACCGGCATCATGGTGATGATGGCGGTCAAGCAAGAGTTATTGCTCAACGGGACCACCCTCGCTGGCAACTAGAACGGCTTGTCCACCTTGCCGGCCTTGGCAGCCTTCCCGGACTTCTCGGCCTCGCCGGTCTCATCAACCTTGAGCTGAAAGAGCCGCTGGCAGAGATGCATGTGCTGAATCACAATGAAATTGTAGTCTAGGCCGGGGCGAAGCCTCATGATGTCGGCCGCATTCTTGTAGTCCCAGGCCGGCCTCCCCTTTTTGTGCAAAGGAGCCATGTGCCGGTGCATGAAATTGGCCCCGATCATCTCAAATGTGAGCCCGGCTGAAGTGAGGTGGTGGATCCTTGTGGTGGCGATCATGAGCTTCCCGTCGTCGGCGTCGAGCTTTCCCCAGTTTTCACCGTGGGCCGGCGGCTTTTGAAGGACCTGGCAGAACTCCTGCGGATCATTCACCTCGATCCAGCGCCACCGGCCCCTCCATTGCTCCCACTTATCCTTCGTGAAGCCCTCCGGGTACATGCCCTTGCTCTGAGGCCTTGGGATCCAAGTGACACAACCAGTAATGGTATCTCCGTATGGATGCGGGGGACGAAGTAATGGCGGAAGAGAGCCATATTGTGGTGCACCCTTGCAACGCCCTCACAGATATGGGCGAAGAGAGCCATGCACACCACAACATTTAGCATAAAATCCAAGAGATGGAAGCCGCAGGTGTGCATGATGTCGTTGAAGAGGTTGGAGAAAGGGGCGCAGAGCCCGCAGGAGAACTAATCGAGCAAGAAAGGATATCTGCCTGACCCGGGCTTTGCAAAGCGAGCAGGGATGATTTTCGTGGCAGGATGCCCTGACGTATCCCTCCCCCACAGGGGCTTGAATTTCTCCGTGAGGACGAGCGCGTCAACCATCGGGACGAAACGGGCGAACTTTTTCGGCAGCTTCACCAGGTCGCTCTTCGGCATCTCCTTCCCGCGACGGCCTTGGCCACTCCCTTGCCTTTGCTTGCTTTGGGGGCCATGGCGACTAAGGAGAGGCGAGGGATCGAGAGGCAATGGAGGCGCGGCCGAGGCAAGCGAAGGTGTGGGGCTCTGGTTTTCTCTCAAGGAAGAAGAGGGGAACGACGGTTCCCAGATTGGGAAGGGCGCAGGGGTAAATGAGCGGCGCCCCTACAGATTCCTCTTCAATGGGGAAGGCGCGGGCCGCCCTTTTCTACCATTTACTGCGGAGTGACGCAGGCGTGCTGCGACCATCCCACGCACGACCCCCATGTCACACACTAAATATGGGTCGTGCGGAAGCCCAACTGACGAGAAGATCGTGGAAGTTAAGTCTCTGCCACGCGTGCCCCCGCACAGCTTTGGGCCTAGCTCAACTACGCTTTGCGCTCATGTGTGGCCCAGGCCCGGGGGCTCCTGTCGTTGTACAAAAGTATGGGCTCTTCTATACCCCTTACTTGTGCACGGCCAGTGGTAGCCACGCATGTGGCCAGGCCCGGCAGGACAGCAGAAGACAGAACACAAGACTACTAAGACATCAATCAAGTCAAGGAACAATGAGTAGAAGACAAACTGGACCTCCCCCGGCAACATGGTTGCCAGGGCGGCATGTGTAGCCCTGGCAAGCTCCTTGCTAGGGCGACCTACGAAGCACCAGCAAGGCCATCATCCTTGAGGCTGAGAGTTCTGACACCATCGACAACATTAAGGCCAAGATGTCGGCGTCCTGGAATTGTGGGTATCCAGTTCTACCTGCCTGCAGCTCACCACGTGGCTCCATCAACGGCATGGTACGGCCCAGCTTCGACAACAACACAGCAAGACCCTCGCGAGGGGCCAAGCCTCGCGAGGCGGACGGCACCAAGACTGTCGGTTCAATATCTGGTGTATCTCGTAGTAGGGGTCCTAAGCTAGGCGTCTTGGAGCGATGGTAACATGGACACGAGGTTTTACCCAGCTTAGGGCTCTCTTGATGAGATGATACCCTACATGCTGCATTTGATTGTATTCATATGGGTGTAGTACAGAATACATGTATCAACCATGAGATTGTAGTAATGAATATGAGATTGTCTATTGACTAGCCTGGCCTCGGTTTATATAAGACAGCAGAGGCCTAGGGTTTAGGAGAGACCTTGTCCTGGGCGCCAAGTCTTGTGGAGTCTTCCTTGTATGTGGCAGGGGTTGTCCGAACTGGCCCATGAGTATATGGCCATGGGGCTCCTCGGCCCAATCCAATAGATCGGGAGACGACGTGATGAGTACCCCCAAGTCCAGGACACCGTCAGTAGCCCCCCCTGAACCGGTCTTCAAGTTGGGGACGCTCCTCGATTCTTCCGAAGTGTTCTTCATCTTCGTTCGTTGGTCTTGAAAACTAGTTCGACAAATCTTTCCATCCTCGATCTTGAGGATCGCCAAAGTGAATCCAAAGGGTATCCGAGGAGACCTTTAAGTTTCCGGCCTTTATCAGTGCCTTGTTATTTATATGCCACGCCTCGGGTTTGAAGTTGTCCCCGGGCGGCAATGTCCTCTTGCGTCTGAGATCCAACGCCGGACTGCATTCGAGGTATCTTTTGCAGCCGAGCACCAACGCCAGACCGCTTCCGAGCTCCAACGCCGGAATGTATCCGAGCTCCACCACCGAAATGTATCCGAGCTCCACCGCTGGACTGTATCTGAGGAGTATTGTTACAGCCGAGCTCCAACGCCGGACTATGTCCAAGCTCCAATGCCGGACTATATCCAAGGTGTCATAGATCACCTTGGTTCAGAAAAGTTGAAGGATTTTAGCCGAGCTTAATGACAGAAATTCCGTCTATGGAGCCATCCATTGGCGCCCGAGTTTTATGCCGGACTGCTTCCGAGGTGGTGCACCACCCCGACTGCAGGCTGATTTTTTGATTGGTGCAATTTATTCTCTGCCGAGATATATAGCCAGTAGCCCTCAAGGTGTGTGTATTGGTCTAAAACCCGAGATGTACCTGAAGGATGACATAAGACCGCTGATCCCAGTAGCCCCTGAGACTCAGGCTGATTCGCAAAATCAGCCTGAGGATCAAGTCCTAGCTTGGCAGCATACTTCGGGACACAAAAAGCAGCGTGCTCAGTCCTCAAGACTCAGGTTGGGTGCGTCCGACCAACCCGAGGATTATAATCACCTCGAAAACTGTATTGCACTTAAAATTCTCTGCATTGAATAGGCAATGTAGTAGCCCCCGAGACACTGGTTCGGTGGCAACACTAGATCAGGGGATTGATGTGCCTCTTTAATATTTATAAATAATGATAAGCCCGAAGCCCAGTAGCCCCCGAGCCTTAATGCGGACACGGGTGGCCGAATTAAGGATAGATATCCATAGTAAAATCATAAGTTATGTGTAATGACGCTGTGTATCCTAGTACTTTACGTTATTAATGCTTGGATCTGCATTGTACAAAACATTGTTGACCGACCATCAGCTTCAACCTCCTCGGCCAGCACCCGAGGAGTGTTTGTCCTACTTTATAAAGTCTCTATGAGTGCAAAGATTTATGGCAAGCAAGCCAATCCCGCCATATAGTTTTATAAACAAAGGTACGCAGAGAGACATGTTATATTATTGTTTAACATAAGGAAGTGGTTAACACTTCGACCAATGTTATGAACGGCCCGTCATTTAACATAGTCATCGGATCACTGACCAGTTTACGCTTACTGTGACAGTCAGTTTTCGGATTTCTCCATCGAGGTGCTTAACCATGCGAGCTGGAAGCACAATCGCAGTAGTTCTTATTGTGCACACCTAACCGAAAAAGTGGAATGTAGGAGGAAAGCACAGTGTCGGCGTTCTGGGAACGGGGGTCCCCAGACTTGCCTGCCTGCGGCCTGCGACGTGGCTCAAAGGAGGCCCAGCACAGCCCATCTTCATCAACACAAGGTCAAGACCCTCGCGAGGGACCAAGCCTCGCGGGGCGGACGACAAGGAGCTTCCTCAGGCATGGCCTCGTCAGGCTGGCTCATGAGGAGGCGGAGAGTTCAAGGCGGTGTACCTCGCGAGGTGCCCATGACGCAAGCCATGACGACCAGGGGCGCTAGTCGGGCGCCAGCCCGCGCAGTGTCCTCCTTTCCTCTTTGGTGCAAAGGGAGCAAGCGCAGGCGAGAGCATCAATCAAAGGCATCCATTTCGATGCAACAAGACAAAGACAAGCCCAACGGCCGGAAGGAAGTCATTGTGGAGCCCAAGCCGGCGTCACCACCAGAGCCTTTGACAGGCGAGGACCAACTTTAGTCAGGATAAGTGTACCCCATGTTCCCCTTAAAAATGGCCAATTGTTGGCGCCCTTCCCGCTCAAATATTTGGGAAGAGGCCCAGAGCCTTTGCCTACAAATAGGACTAGCCACCCCCAGGGTAGGGGCAGTCTGGACCTGACCTAGCAATCGGGATCCTCACCAAGAAACCACTAGATAGACCGATTGAACTCCTCCCAGCAGTTCGTCGCACCAGCCAAGAACAGGCCCTCGTGAGGCTGTTCTGCCTTGTATTGTTCATCATCCGCCCAAGAGGCAATCCACCACACCACACACTGGAGTAGGGTATTACACCACAATGGTGGCCTGAACCAGTATAAATCTTGTGTCTCTTGTGTTGTTCAGTTTGGTAGTTTAGGTCCTAGCGATTCAGTGAGGAGCGAGCCGGTAGAGTGTTGAATCTCCGCGCGCACCCCAGTGTTCGAACCTCAAGGGTCTGCCAGAACCCGAAATCTGACATTTGGCGCGCCATGTAGGGGTGCGCTGGAATTTGCCTTCCGTCGTCTCGTTCTTCTCCGAGCACCGCATCCATGTCTGACGCTCGTCGGCGCCGAGCCGCCCTCGCTTCCCATGTCGCCCAGAGGGCTCCCGTCGGCGGGCGCCCTCGTCGTTCCCCATCACCTGCCATCAACGCCGCCACCGGCCTGGCAGGGAACGAACAGCAAGCATCGTCCCAGCATCCATCCATGAGGCGGGACGGCCGCATTGCCACACCCTCGCTCACCCCCGCTGGTTCTTCGTCACGCGCGCCCCGTGCGGCCATGGAGGCCGGAGCTGCGCTCATCGCGGCAAACGAGCTCCTGCGCTACCGCCCCATCGATGATGTCTACGAAGAATGGCTCGACCGAGTCGCCGAGGTCATTCGCGCCGCCGGAGGCGCCCCCGCGCCGTCCTTCTCGCTGCACCGCACCCCGCCCTGCGCGAGCAATGAAGCTCCTGGGGTGCCTCATCCGCCGCCTCCTCAAGAAGGCGCCCTGGCCCCAAGGCACGCGGCCCCTGGGCGGAACCCGCTCCGTCAGGCGCCAGCGCGGCAAGAGCAGAGCTGCCAAGAAGTCCCTCGCCCTCGAGAAGCTGCCCGAGCGCTCCCTGCTCCAGCACGTCAAGACCCTGCTCTGCCCCCAGCCGCAGTGCATGGGGACCCGTAGGACCAAGCTCTCCGTCGCCGAAGGCCCCCTGTGGCCACGGCAGGCTGCCGCGCCTTCACCTCCGAGCTGCACAGTGTCGCGTGGCCCGGCAAGTTCAAGCCAGACTTGCCTCCTCGCTACGACGGCACGGCTGACCCTGCAGAGTTCCTCCAACTCTACGAGTTGGGCATCGAGGCTGCCAACGGAGACGAAAAGGTCATGGCGAACTGGTTTCCCATGGCGCTTAAGGATGGAGCCCGCACCTGGCTCCTGAATCTGGCCCCAGGCACGATCTCCTCCTGGGACGAGATGCGCACCCGCTTCATCGCCAACTTCCAGGGTACTCGCGACCGGCCACCCGTCGTGTGCGACATGCGCCGTATCAAGCAGCAACCAGGGGAAACCCTGCAGAAGTACATCCAGCGCTTCAACAACGCGCGCCTCAAGATCCCCAGGGTGACGGAGGAGGCCATCATCTCGGCCTTCTCCGACGGCGTGCGCGACATCAAGATGAAGGAGGAGCTGGCGATGCATGAAGACCTGTGCACCTCCTTGGAGCTGTTCAACTTGGCGACCAAGTGCGCCAGGGCTGAGGAGGGGCACCTCTCCCTCCTCGAGCTGCCTGCCGCGGACCCCGAAGAGAAGAAGCCCAAGGCCAAGGACGTGAAGCGCAAGGGAGCTGTCGTACTCGCGGCCGAGCCAGACACCAAGCGGGGCAGAGATCAGCCCGAATCCTCCAAGGGCAGTCGGTACTGCATGTACCACGACCTCCACACCCACGACACCAATGAATGCCAAGAGCTCCAGGCCGTGCATGAAGGAAGGGTCGGCAGACGTCCCGACCGCAGCGACCGGGGCTACGGCCGAGGAGGAGCAAGGAATGCAGGACATTGGGAAGACCGCGGCCCGCGCCAAGGGTGGCGCGACCAACCTCGCGAGGATCGCTGGCAGGACCCGCCTCGCGAGGGAGGCTGGAGGGATCATCCTCGCGAGGATCGCCCGTAAGGGAACGCAGGCCTCCCTCCGCTGCCGCCGCAGCCAAGGAGAAATGAAGACCGTCACCAGGACGAGGGGGTTGGGGGCTTCCAGGAACCACGCGCAATCGCTTGCATCCTGGGCGGAGCTCAAGCCCCAGCCTCTTAGCGCATCTTCAAGCAGTTTGCCCGTGAAGTGAATGCAGTCCTCCCCAAGCTCGAGGCCACACGCCCTCTCAAGTGGTCGGCATGCGCCATCACGTTTAGGTCAGTGGATCAGCTCAAGTGCGCGGCCACAGCCAGAGTCCTCCCGATGCTTTGTTCCCCAATCATTAGCAATATGCTAGTCACCAAGACCCTCATCGACGGCGGGGCAGGGCTCAACGTCCTGTCCGTGGAAACATTCAACAATCTTCAAGTGCCCTACAGTCAGCTTCAGCCAACCAAGCCTTTCTCCGGAGTCACCGACGGCTCCACGGTCCCGATAGGGCAGGTCCACCTTCCTGTCACCTTCAGGGCGCGCGACAACTACCGCACCGAGCTCATCGACTTCGATGTCGCCCACATTCACCTGCCGTACAACGCCATCCTCGGGTAACCGGCGCTGGCCAAGTTCATGGCAGTAACCCACCATGGCTACAACATCCTCAAGATGCCAGGAAGCGGCGGGGTCATCATGGTGCCCTGCGAAGAGAGAGACGCAGTGTGCTCCCTGGAGCGAGCCTTTCAGGCCGCATCGCTGGAAGACCCAGACCGCGGCAGTAGGAGGCCGCCTGAGGCTGCCCCCAAGAAGAAGAAGACATCGTCCGGCTCGGCCCATCGGAAGGCAGCCCCCTCAGGGCCCGCGCCTTCTTAGGGGGAGCCCCCTTCCATCGCATAGGGAAGCGTGCCCGGCGCCCTCCTCAGGCAGGCCTCGGGGGCACTCCCCTGGAGGGCCGCCGACCTCGCCAAGGTCACGAGGGAGGCGCTTGGGCACCACGTGGAGGCATGCTTCGAAGCACATTTCCTTGAAGAAGGAGCAAGGCAAGGAGGGCCGAACCCTCAGGAGTTCGTCAGTAAGGCCATTCGAGAGTTACAAGAGTCAAGGGTCATGAGAGGCAGCCGCCGCCTACCAGCCGTGGCCCCCCATCCAGGCGAGGATGGTGGGCTGCGCGTCTGCATCGACATACCGGGGCTCAACTGAGCCGCGTCTCAAGAGCGCCTCTGGCCCTCGCGAGTGGGACGTTGCGAGGGTCCGCCCCACAGCTACATGCGCATGCCTTACGGCTTGCCGAACACGGCTGCTGCGCACCAGCGTCTCATGAGGGCCATCTGGGAGGCTCAAGAGGTCAGGCATGCCGCAGCCCTGGTGGAGATGGAGATGGCCCACGAGGAGCCGCCAGCACCTCCGGAGCCTCCCGAGGCCCTTGTGCCTGGGGGCTCGTGAGGATCGGCTCCCGCAGCCACCGGGTCTGCTACACCAACACCCCTTCGTCCCCAACATCATCAGGTGACATCTTTTAAGTTCAATTTTTGGCTGGGAGCGCCCTCAGGGCCGCATTATTCCCAGGCCGCGTGGGTCTGTCCCTACGGCATGTATCCCTTTTATTTCACGTCCTTAGCTTACCTTATTGGGGGCACCCCTTGGGCTGCATCATCCCCAAGCCACTCGGGCCTGTCCCAGCGGCATATATCCTTCTTGTGTTTATCTTAGGGCTATGCTTTCGATCCACCATGCTTGTTATTTGGTGCCCTTTTTCTCCTGGGTGTCGGAATCTTGTGCGTTAAAGGGGGGGTGCCTGAGCATCGCGACTCAGGGCTCCTACCGGCTCTCCGGCCCTCACCCTCTGGTCTTGTCCATGGCACCGCGACCTAGCATGCCAGCGACGGATGAGACCAGCCCGAGAGCCGGGACCCGAGGACGTAGAGTTTCGACATCTAACCCAGCTTGCGCGTTAAAGGGGGGGTGCCTAAGCATCACGACTCAGGGCTCCTACCGGCTCTCCGGCCCTCACCCTCTGGTCTTGTCCATGGCATCGCAACCTGGCATGCCAGCGACAGCTGAGACCAGCCCGAGAGCCGGGACCCGAGGATGTAGAGTTTCGTCATCTAACCCAGCTTGCGCGTTAAAGGGGGGGTGCCTGAGCATCGCGACTCGGGGCTCCTACCGGCTCTCCGGCCCTCACCCTCTAGTCCTGTCCATGGCATCGCGACCTGGCATGCCAGCAACGGCTGAGACCAGCCCGAGAGCCGGGACCCGAAGAAGTAGAGCACCGGCATCTGGCCAAATTTGCAGGAACACACTCGAAGATAAGGCCCAGAGCCAGGCGCAACCCGCCTTGTGGTCGGGCCCCATGAGTCCCGCGCTGGCTCACGGGTGCCCAGATACACCTCGTCAAGCCCTACCATGCCAGCCACGTGTCAGGGTGGGGCTGTATACGCCTCGGGGGCTCCTCCCGGAGGGGAGCCCCCTCCCACGTGTTGGGGAACGTAGCAGAAATTCAAAATTTTCCTACGTATCACCAAGATCTATCTATGGAGAGACCAGCAACGAGGGGAAGGAGAGTGCATCTACATACCCTTGTAGATCGCTAAGAAGAAGCGTTCAAGTGAACGAGGTTGATGGAGTCGTACTCGTCGTGATTCAAATCACCGATGATCAAGTGCCGAACGGACGACACCTTCGCATTCAACACACGTACAGCCCGGTGACGTCTCCCATGCCTTGATCCAGCAAGGAGAGAGGGAGAGGTTGAGGAAGACTCCATCCAGCAGCAGCACAACGGCGTGGTGGTGGTGGAGGAGCGTGGCTATCCAGCAGGGCTTCGCCAAGCACCACAGAAGAGGAGGAAGAAGAGACGCAGGGCTGCACCAATAGGGAGAAGTTCTCTTGTCTTATGGGCAGCCCTCTTGGCCTCATATATATAGGGGAAGGGGAGGGGCTGCGCCCCCTCTAGGGTTCCCCCCCCCAAGGGGTGCGGCCAGCCCTAGATGGGTTTTGGGGAGGCGGCCAAAAGGGGGGAGGAGAGGGAGGCGCAGGGAGCATGGGCCTTAGGGCCCATCTGCCCTAGGGTTTGCCCCCTCCCACTCTCCCCTGCGCCTTGGGCCCCTTGTGGGGGGCGCACCAGCCCACCTGGGGCTGGTTCCCTCCTACACATGGCCCATGCAGCCCTCCGGGGTTGGTGGCCCCACTTGGTGGACCCCCGGGACCCTCCCGGTGGTCCCGGTACGTTACCGATAAACCCCGAAACTCTTCCGGTGACCAAAACAAGACTTCCTATATATAAATCTTTACCTCCGGACCATTCCGGAACTCCTCGTGACGTCCGGGATCTCATCCGGGACTCCGAACAACATTCGGTAACCACATACAAACTTCCTTTATAACCCTAGCGTCATCGAACCTTAAGTGTGTAGACCCTACGGGTTCGGGAGACATGCAGACATGACCGAGACGTTCTCCGGTCAATAACCAACAGCGGGATCTGGATACCCATGTTGGCTCCCACATGTTCCACGATGATCTCATCGGATGAACCATGATGTCAAGGACTTAATCAATCCCGTATGCAATTCCCTTTGTCTAGCGGTATTGTACTTGCCCGAGATTCGATCGTCGGTATACCGATACCTTGTTCAATCTCGTTACCGGCAAGTATCTTTACTCGTTCCGCAACACATCATCCCGTGATCAACCCCTTGGTCACATTGTGCACATTATGATGATGTCCTACCGAGTGGGCCCAGAGATACCTCTCCGTTTACATGGAGTGACAAATCCCAGTCTCGATTCGTGCCAACCCAACAGACACTTTCGGAGATACCTGTAATGCACATTTATAGCCACCCAGTTACGTTGTGACGTTTGGTACACCCAAAGCATTCCTACAGTGTCCGGGAGTTGCACAATCTCATGGTCTAAGGAAAAGATACTTGACATTAGAAAAGCTTTAGCATACGAACTACACGATCTTTGTGCTAGGCTTAGGATTGGGTCTTGTCCATCACATCATTCTCCTAATGATGTGATCCCGTTATCAACGACATCCAATGTCCATAGCCAGGAAACCATGACTATCTGTTGATCACAACGAGCTAGTCAACTAGAGGCTCACTAGGGACATATTGTGGTCTATGTATTCACACGTGTATTACGATTTCCGGATAATATAGTTATAGCATGAATAAAAGACTATTATCATGAACAAAGAAATATAATAATAACTAATTTATTATTGCCTCTAGGGCATATTTCCAACAGTCTCCCACTTGCACTAGAGTCAATAATCTAGTTCACATCGCTTATGTGATTAACACTCAGGGTCACATCCCCATGTGACTAACACCCAAAGAGTTTACTAGAGTCAATAATCTAGTTCACATTTACCATGTGATTAACACTCGATGAGTTCTGGGTTTGATCATGTTATGCTTGTGAGAGAGGTTATAGTCAACGGGTCTGAACCTTTGAGATCTGTGTGTGCTTTACAAATCTCTATGTCATCTCCTAGATGCAGCTACCACGCAATATTTGGAGCTATTCCAAATAACTGTTCTACTTGGAGCTATTCTAAATTGTTGCTCCATTATACGTATCCGGTATCTCTGCTCAGAGCTATTCGGATAGGTGTTAAGCTTGCATCGACGTAACCCTTTATGACGAACTCTTTTACCACCTCCATAATCGAGAAAATTTCTTAGTCCACTAGTTACTAAGGATAACTTTGACCGCTGTCCTGTGATCCATTCTTGGATCACTCTAGTACCCCTTGACTGACTCATGTCAAGGCACACTTCAGGTGCGGTACACAGCATAGCATACTGTAGAGCCTACGTCTTAAGCATAGGGGACGACCTTCGTCCTTTCTCTCTTTTCTGCCGTGGTCGAGCTTTAAGTCTTAACTTCATACCTTACATCTCAGGCAAGAACTCCTTCTTTGACTGATCCATCTTGAACACCTTCAAGATCATGTCAAGGTATATGCTCATTTGAAAGTACCATTAAGCGTTCTTGATCTATCCTTATAGATCTTGATGCTCAGTGTTCAAGTAGCTTAATCCAGGTTTTCTATTTGAAAAACACCTTTCAAATAACCCTATATGCTTTCTAGAAATTCTACATCATTTCTGATCAGCAATATATACTCATCAGAAATTCTATAGTGCTCCCACTCACTTCTTTGGAAATACAAGTTTCTCATAAACTTTGTATACACCCAACATCTTTGATCATCTCATCAAAGCGTACATTCCAACTCCGAGATGCTTACTCCAGTCCTTAGAAGGATCGCTGGAGCTAGCATACCTTTCAGCATCCTTATGATCGACAAAACCTTTTCTGATTGTATCACATACAACCTTTCCTTATGAAAACTGGTAAGGAAACTCGTTTTGACATCCATCTGCCAGATTTCATAAATGCAGCTAATGCTAACATGAATCCGACGGACTTAAGCATCGCTACGGATGAGAAAATCTCATCATAGTCAACTCCTTGAACTTGTGAAAAACTCTTCGCCACAAGTCGAGCTTCATAGATGGTGATATTACCGTCCACGTCCGTCTTCTTCTTAAAGATCCATTTATCTCAATGGCTTGCTGATCATTGGGCAAGTCCACCAAAGTCCATGCTTTGTTCTGATACATGGATCCTATCTCGGATTTCATGGTTTCTTAACCATTTGTCGGAATTTGTGCCCACCATCGCTTCTCCATAGCTCATAGGTTCATTGTTGTCTAGCAACATGACTTCCAAGATAGGATTATGTACCACTCTAAAGTAGTACGCATCCTTGTCATCCCACGAGGTTTGGTAGTGACTTGATCCGAAGTTTCATGATCAATATCATAAGCTTCCACTTCAATTGGTGTAGGTGCCACAGGAACAACTTCCTGTGCCCTGCCACACACTAGTTGAAGTGACGGTTCAATAACCTCATCAAGTCTCCACCATCCTCCCACTCAACTTTTTGAGAGAAACCTTTCCTCGAGAAAGGACCCGATTCAAGAAACAATCCATATTGCTATCGGATCTGAATTAGGAGGTATACCCAACTGTTTTGGGTGTCCTATGAAGATGCATTTTATCTGCTTTAGGTTCGAGCTTATCAACCTAAAACCTTTTCACATAAGAGTCGCAGCACCAAACTTTTAAGAAACGACAACTTAGGTTTCTCCAAACCATAGTTCAAACGGTGTCATCTCAACGGAATTACGTGGTGCCCTATTTAAAGTGAATGTGGTTGTCTCTAATGCCTAACCCATGAACAATAGTGGTAATTCGATAAGAGACATCATGGTACGCACCATATCCAATAGGGTGCAACAATGATGTTCGGACACACCATCACACTATGGTGTTCCAGGCTGTATTAGTTGTGAAACAATTTCCACGATGTCTTAATTCTGTGCCAAACTCGTAATTCAGATATTCATCTCTATGATCATATCATAGATCTTTTATCCTCTTGTCACGACGATCTTTCAATTTCACCTTGAAATTACTTGAACCATTCAATAATTCAGACTTGTGTTTCATCAAGTAAATATACTCTACATCTACTCGAATCATCTGTGAAGTAAGAACATAACGATATTCACTGCATGCCTCAGCACTCATTGGACTGCACACATCAAAATGTGTTGCTTCCAACAAGTTGTTATCTAGTTCCATCTTACTGAAACCGAGGCTTTTCAGTCATCTTGTCCATGTGGTATGATTTGCATATCTCGAGTGATTCAAAATCAAGTGAGTCCAAATGATCCATCTGCATGCGTATACACCAATAGACATGGTTCGCATGCCTCAAGCTTTTCAAAAACGAGTGAGCCCAAGGATCCATCAACATGGAGCTTCTTCATGCGTTTTATACCGATATGACTTACGTGGCAGTGCCACAAGTAGGTGGTACTATCATTACTACCTTATATCTTTTGGCATGAACATGTGTATCACTATGATCGAGATTCAATGAACCATTCATTTTAGGTGCAAGACCATTGAAGGTATTATTCAAATAAACAGAGTAACCATTATTCTCCTTAAATGAATAATGGTATTGCAATAGACATAATCCAATCACATCTATGCTCAACGCAAACACCAAATCTCGATGGTAGAGGGAGCGTGCGATGCTTGATCACATCAACCTTGGAAATACTTCCAACACATATCGTCAGCTCACCTTTAGCTAGTCTCCGTTAATTCCGTAGCTTTTATTTCGAGTTACTTAGCAACCGAACCGGTATCTAATACCCTGGTGCTACTAGGAGTACTAGTAAAGTACACATCAACACAATGTATATCCAATATACTTCTATCGACCTTGCCAGCCTTCTCATCTACCAAGTATCTAGGGTAATTCTGCTCCAGTGGTTGTTCCCCTTATTACAGGAGCACTTAGTCTCGGGTTTGGGTTCAACCTTGGGTTTCTTCCCTAGAGCAGTAGCTGATTTGCCGTTTCATGAAGTATCCCTTCTTGCCCTTGCCCTTCTTGAAACTAGTGGTTTCATCAACAATTGATGCTCCTTCTTGATTTCTACTTTCGCGGTGTCAAACATCATGAATACCTCAAGGATCATCATATCTATCCCTGATATGTTATAGCTCATCACAAAGCTCTAGCAGCTTGGTGGTAATGACTTTGGAGAAACATCACTATTCATCTGGAAGATTAACTCCCACTCGATTCAAGTGATTGTTGCACTCAGACAATCTGAGCACAAGCTCAACGATTGAGCTTTTCTCCGTTAGTTTGCATGCTAAGAAAATCGTCGGAGGTCTCATACTCTTGACATGGGCACGAGCCTGAAATCTCAATTTCAGCCCTCAAAACATCTCATATGTTCCGCGACATTTCGAAAAACGTCTTTGGTGCCTCAACTCTAAAACCGTTTCACTGAACTATCACGTAGTTATCAAAACGTGTATGTCTGATGTTCGTAACATCCACAAACGACGTTTGGGGTTCAGCACGCTGAGCGGTGCATTAAGGACATAAGCCTTCTACTGTCCGCATAATTGCTACTATCAACTTTCAACTATATTTTCTCTAGGAACATATCTAAACAGTAGAACTAAAGCGCGAGCTTACGACATAATTTGCAAAAGGTCTTTTGACTATGTTCAAGATAATTAAGTTCATCTTATGAACTCCCACTCAGATAGACATCCCTCTGGTCATCTAAGTGATCACATGATCCGAGTCAACTAGGCCGTGTCCGATCATCACGTGAGACGGACTAGTCATCATCGGTGAACATCTTCATGTTGATCGTATCTACTATACGACTCATGCTCGACCTTTCGGTCTCCGTGTTCCGAGGCCATGTCTGTACATGCTAGGCTCGTCAAGTTAACCCTAAGTGTTTTCGCGTGTGTAAATCTGTCTTACACCCGTTGTATGTGAACGTAAGAATCCATCACACCCGATCATCACGTGGTGCTTAGAAGCGACGAACTGTAGCAACGGTGCACAGTTAGGGGAGAACACTTCTTGAAATTGTTGTAAGGGATCATCTTATTTACTACCGTCGTTCTAAGTAAACAAGATGCATAAACATGATAAACATCACATGCAATCAAATAGTGACATGATATGGCCAATATCATTTTGCTCCTTTTGATCTCCATCTTCGGGGATCCATGATCATCATCGTCACCGGCATGACACCATGATCTCCATCATCATGATCTCCATCATCGTGTCTTCATGAAGTTGTCTCGCCAACTATTACTTCTACTACTATGGCTACTGGTGTTGTTCAATGACACGCAGGTCATAAATAAATTAAGACAACTCCTATGGCTCCTGCCGGTTGTCATACTCATCGACATGCAAGTCGTGATTCCTATTACAAGAACATGATCATCTCATACATCACATATATCATTCATCACATCCTTTGGCCATATCACATCACATAGCATACCCTGCAAAAACAAGTTAGACGTCCTCTAATTGTTGTTGCATGTTTTACGTGGCTGCTATGGGTTTCTAGCAAGAACGTTTCTTACCTACGCAAAACCACAACGTGATATGCCAATTGCTATTTACCCTTCATAAGGACCCTTTTCATCGAATCTGTTCCGACTAAAGTGGGAGAGACTGGCACCTGCTAGCCACCTTATGCACCAAGTGCATGTCAATCGGTGGAACCTGTCTCACGTAATAGTACGTGTAAGGTCGGTCCGGGCCGCTTCATCCCACAATACCGTCGAAACAAGATTGGACTAGTAACGGTAAGCATATTGAACAAAATCAACGCCCACAACTACTTTGTGTTCTACTCGTGCAAAGAATCTACGCAATAGACCTAGCTCATGATGCCACTGTTGGGGAACGTAGCAGAAATTCAAAACTTTCCTATGTATCACCAAGATTTATCTATGGAGAGACCAGCAACGAGGGGAAGGAGAGTGCATCTACATACCCTTGTAGATCGCTAAGCAGAAGCGTTCCAATGAACGGGGTTGATGGAGTCGTACTCGTCGTGATTCAAATCACCGATGATCAAGTGCCGAACGGACGGCACCTCCGCGTTTAACACACGTTAAACCCGGTGACGTCTCCCATGCCTTGATCCAGCAAGGAGAGAGGGAGAGGTTGAGGAAGACTCCATCCAGCAGCAGCACAACAGCGTGGTGGTGGTGGAGGAGCGTGGCTATCTAGCAGGGCTTCGCCAAGCACCATAGAAGAGGAGGAAGAAGAGACGCAGGGCTGCACCAAGAGGGAGAAGTTCTCTTGTCTTATGGGCAGCCCTCTTGGCCTCATATATATAGGGGAAGGGGAGGGGCTGCACCCCCTCTAGGGTTTCCCCCCCAAGGGGTGCGGCCAGCCCTAGATGGGTTTTGGGGAGGCGGCCAAAAGGGGGGAGGAGAGGGAGGCGCAGGGAGCATGGGCCTTAGGGCCCATCTGCCCTAGGGTTTGCCCCCTCCCACTCTCCCCTGCGCCTTGGGCCCCTTGTGGGGGGCGCACCAGCCCACCTGGGGTTGGTTCCCTCCTACACATGGCCCATGCAGCCCTCCGGGGTTGGTGGCCCCACTTGGTGGACCCCCGGGACCCTCCCGGTGGTCCCGGTACGTTACCGATAAACCCCGAAACTCTTCCGGTGACCAAAACAGGACATCCTATATATAAATCTTTACCTCCGGACCATTCCGGAACTCCTCGTGACGTCCGGGATCTCATCCGGGACTCCGAACAACATTAGGTAACCACATACAAACTTCCTTTATAACCCTAGCGTCATCGAACCTTAAGTGTGTAGACCCTACGGATTCGGGAGACATGCAGACATGACCGAGACGTTCTCCGGTCAATAACCAACAGCGGGATCTAGATACCCATGTTGGCTCCCACATGTTCCACGATGATCTCATCGGATGAACCACGATGTCCAGGACTTAATCAATCCCGTATGCAATTCCCTTTGTCTAGCGGTATTGTACTTGCCCGAGATTCGATCGTCGGTATACCGATACCTTGTTCAATCTCGTTATCGGCAAGTCTCTTTACTCGTTCCGCAACACATCATCCCGTGATCAACCCCTTGGTCACATTGTGCACATTATGATGATGTCCTACCGAGTGGGCCCAGAGATACCTCTCCGTTTACACGGAGTGACAAATCCCAGTCTCGATTCGTGCCAACCCAACAGACACTTTCGGAGATACCTGTAATGCACCTTTATAGCCACCCAGTTACGTTGTGATGTTTGGTACACCCAAAGCATTCCTACGGTGTCCGGGAGTTGCACAATCTCATGGTCTAAGGAAAAGATACTTGACATTAGAAAAGCTTTAGCATACGAACTACACGATCTTTGTGCTGGGCTTAGCATTGGGTCTTGTCCATCACATCATTGTCCTAATGATGTGATCCCGTTATCAACGACATCCAATGTCCATAGCCAGGAAACCATGACTATCTGTTGATCACAACGAGCTAGTCAACTAGAGGCTCACTAGGGACATATTGTGGTCTATGTATTCACACGTGTATTACGATTTCCGGATAATACAGTTATAGCATGAATAAAAGACTATTATCATGAACAAAGAAATATAATAATAACTAATTTATTATTGCCTCTAGGGCATATTTCCAACACCACGTACCGGTGGAAGCACCATGCTCCGCACTGGCTGACGACACTGCCGAGGAGCGGCTATGCCCGTACGCATACGGAAGCGCTATGCTCCGCGCTGGTGATAAACAACTGAGGGTGGCCTCCGGGCCGCATCAACCTCAGGGAGCCCGGAGCTCAGTGTCTGGCCTTGTCGCAACGCCTCCCCTCGGGAGTGCCGCGCGAAGGGGCTGGGCCTGGGGGCTGCGCCTGGGTCTCGCCCAGACGCACGCCACCTGGCCAGGCCCCCCCGGGCCTGCTTCATCGCACGTCCCTCCCCGAGCGGAGCCAAGGTACGAAGGTTGTTTGAGCGTCAAGGGGGACTCCTGAGCATCGCGACTCAGGAGCCTAACTGGTCACGTAGCCCCTCACTCCTTAGTTCCTAAAGGCTAACGGCGGTTGAGGTATGCGCGGAGCCGGGCTTTGTAGACGTAGAACGGCAGATCCACCCGCATCTCACCTCCCTAAGGAGTCACCCCCACGTCTCACCTCCCTACTTGTTGTTCGAGCGCCAAGGGGGACTCCTGAGCATCGCGACTTAGGAGCCTAACTTGTCACGTAGCCCCTCACTCCTTGGTCCCGTCCTGGTTTCCGGTCGGGGCCAATGGCGGCTGAGGTATGCGCAGGGCCGGGCTCTGCCGGCGTAGAACATAAGCAAATATTACAGTCCATGCTGTTATCACAGCATCAAACATAAGTTTTAACGCCTCCCAGAGGCATGGTACATGCGCAGGAATTAAAAGCAGGACGGGAGCCACGACGGAGTCACTTGCCGGCGGGGGAGCTGCGCGGAGCAGGTTCGCCTTGTGGAGTAGCAGGGTAGCAGCACTCCACTTCGGCTTGGTACTGAAGGCCCGGAACTTCCCCAGCAGAGCCTCTGCACGACCCTTCACGGCCTTAGCAGCGGCAGGGGCACGCTGCCGCTCACTGGCTCCAGCAGGCTGTCAAGGTCGATGTTGGGGTCACGAAGATAGATGTGGGTGAAGACCCGCGTCAGCGCTGCAGAAGACAAGACACGTGCCTCGGCCTCAGTCGTAGGGCGAAGGCCAAGGGTGACGTCTTGAAGGGCGCGAACCAGGAAGGGAAGCAGCTTGGCGGGGCCATCCTCCTCGCCGGCCAACGGGCTATGAAGGCCGCTGTCATAAAGTGTCTTCAGCGAAGTGCGAGCCTTCTCTTCCATATCCGCGAAAGCCACGCGATCCTCGGCGAGAACCCGGGCCTTGCCGTCCAGCTCAGCCTTCCTCGCCTCCAGCTCTTGCTCCAGCGCGCCTACGCGGCCATGGCGCCTCTTGAGCTTGGCCTCCAGGTCCTTGACGGCCGGCTCGCGAGCCTTCATTCTTTCCTCCTGCTCTTGGCGACGGCGGGCCTCCTCGGCAAGCTGGTTCTGCAGGCCCTTCAGCTCGCTCTCCAGCGTCTCACAGCGACCTTGGACGCTAGCTGCCTCCCCCAGGGCAGCATCGCGGGGAACCTTCACCTCAAGGACGGCCTGCTTCTCCTCATCGCAAGCCGTCGAGGCCTGGAACAGTGCCGCTCGTATCGAAGCATCGGAGCGAATCTAGCCAAAAGCCAGCTCCAAGCGCCCGGCCACTAGACGAGGTTCGGCGCCCAGAAGATCCTGATGCAGACGGTCTAGTCCGGCAACGGCGTGATCCAGAATAGTATTCGGGGAAGCAGCAGTCGGTGAAGTAGGAGGAGAAGATGGCAGCGTGACCACAGTACCCTGAGGCGGAACTAGCTGCGCCACGACGGCTGTGGAGGCAGCGTCAAGCAAGGGCACCTCGGGAGTCGCCTAGGTCAAGGGGGTTAAGCTCGCCCCAGCAGGCTCAGCCCGGCCTTGTGAGGATGCCTGGGCAGGAGAGGCCTGCGCGTCACACTCACCTTCTTTCTTGGGCAGAGGCACTGCCACGGATGGGGCCTCAGGAGCTCCCTTCGGCTTCTTTGCCGCGGGCGCCAGCCTGGCCGGAAGATACGAGCATCAAGTCTCGGCAACAGAACAATAATCAAGGCAGGAATCGAGCACTTACAGGTCATCGCAGGTGGGCTCAAGCAGCCTCCGGCCATACTTAAAGCCCGAGAGCCGGCTGCAAGGGTCAGCTTCAAGGGGCTCGGGAGCAGGAGGCGCGCCTGCAGATCGCCTCGAGGCCGGGGCAGACCCGCGGGGGATCAGCCTAGTCTGGTCCTTCTTTGGTATCGGAGGTAGGCTCCCGCCGCCCTGCTCATCGTCATCCTCGTCGTCGTCACTCTGGGGGAGGCGGAGAGTACGGGACCTGCGCCGAAGGGGAGGAGCCCTTGACTCCGCCTCTGAGTCAACCCCCTCTTCCCGCTCCCCTTCTTCCTTCTCTTCGCTGGAGTCATCGGAGCACACGTCCACCAGGTCCTCTGGAGCCTTCGCGGGCATGGGCCCGTCCCCATTGAAGACGGGCATGGACCCCACTACCTGCTCCCAATCCTCGCGAAGGAACAGGGGCGTAGGGGCGCCCTCCAGCCTCGCCACGTCACCCCCAACCAAGGACTGGAGGACCGCAGCCAGATCCTCGTCGGCCAAGACCACGGGGCTCGGGTGAGGCCTCCACATCGGAAGCGAGTACTGACGGAGCGGAGCCAGCTGATGCTCCAGAAACTCCCTCAGCAGCGACGCACCGGTCAGCTTCGCCGCCGCCATGCTGGCCGGCCTCAGATCTGCGTCCATCTTCTCCAACACCAGCTTCGCGCGGGGATCCAGAAGCTCCACTCGGGACCAGTCGCGGAGCTCGCGGGGTGCTCCGTGGGCAGGATCAGCCGAGGATGGATGCGCCCAGCATCCACCAAGATCCACTTGCTCCCGAAGCCCTCAATCCTCTTCCGAGGGTTCGAAATGGCAATGGAGCCGCCGTACGCAATGAAGCTCGCGCATGCGGAGGCGGAACCACGGGAGGTCCGGAGGGAGAAGTAGTGGCGTAACAAGGCCACCAAGGGTTTCACCCCTACGTGAGCCTCACAATAGTAGGCGAAGATCGCCAGAAGAAGGACGGGGTTGGGATGGAGGTGCAGAGCTTGAATATTGTAGTGGCGGAGGACAGATAAGAAGAACTCAGAAAAGGGAGGCACCAGACCGGCGACGATGGCGCTCACGAAGAGCGGATAGAAGGTGCTCCCTCGGCCTTCAGGGATGGTAGAGCCGGCCTTGAACGCCTTTGTCCCGTCGATGCCCTGCGCCGCCGCCATCTGGCGCACCCGGGCAAGGCTCGCCTCTGACACATTTGGCGAGTCCAAGGCAGGCGAGTACCAAGCTCCGGCCGGGGCTTGGCGAGGCGCCATGGCAGGCTAGGGCGCGCAGACGGAGTAGATCTGAAGACTTCGGAAGCAAGGAGGAGAGGCGCAAGAAAGGGGATCTGAGCGGCAACTAGAGGAAGTAAAGGAGGCAAGGGAGATGCCTCTCCTTTATCAACTCGCGCGGTTGCAGAGGCACCCACGTCCAATCAACCGCCACGCGACGCCCAAGGCCGCATGCTGTTAGGGCCCGCGACGCTTCGCACTTGCCCTTTCGCCTCACTGCTCGGCCAAGTTCGGGCACGCCGTTGGCCCGGGGGCTACATTCGGCGTTCTGGGAATGGGGGTCCCCAGACTTGCCTGCCTGCGGCCTGCGGCGTGGCTCAAAGGAGGCCCAGCACAGCCCATCTTCATCAACACAAGCTTAAGACCCTCGCAAGGGGCCAAGCCTCGCGGGGCAGACGACAAGGAGCTTCCTCAGGCATGGCCTCATCAGGCTGGCTCATGAGGAGGCGGAGAGTTCAAGGCGGGGTACCTCGCGAGGTGCCCATGACGCAAGCCATGACGACCAGGGGCGCCAGTCGGGTGCCAGCCTGCGTAGTGTCCTCCTTTCCTCTTTGGTGCAAAGGGAGCAAGCGCAGGCGAGAGCATCAAGCAAAGGCATCCATTTCGGTGCAACAAGACCAAGACCAGCCCAACGGCCGGAAGGAAGTCATTGTGGAGCCCAAGCCGGCGTCACCACTAGAGCCTTTGACAGGCGAGGACCAACTTTAGTCAGGATAAGTGTACCCGATGTTCCCCTTCAAAATGGCCAATTGTTGGCGCCCTTCCCGCTCAAATATTTGGGAAGAGGCCCAGGGCCTTTGCCTATAAATAGGACTAGGCACCCCCAGGGTAGGGGCAATCTGGACCTGACCTAGAAATCAGGATCCTCACCAAGAAACCAATAGATAGAGCGATTGAACTCCTCCCAGCAGTTCGTCGCACCAGCCAAGAACAGGCCCTCGTGAGGCTGTTCTGCCTTGTATTGTTCATCATCCGCCCAAGAGGCAATCCACCACACCACACACTGGAGTAGGGTATTACACCACAATGGTGGCCTGAACCAGTATAAATCTTGTGTCTCTTGTGCTGTTCAGTTTGGTAGTTTAGGTCCTAGCGATTCGGCAAGGAGCGAGCCGGTAGAGGGTTGAATCTCCACGCGCACCCCAGTGTTCAAACCTCAAGGGTCTGCCGGAACCCGACATCCGACACACAGGAGCCGGGAAACCCTACTATCGACCGAAGACACAATTTGAAACCGATGCATATATAGCAATATCCGGGAATTTTTGCTGAAGCTCTAAAGGTGCCCAGCGTTGCACTGCGGGACTTATGCGGAAAACACACAAATATTTGAAAAGTGCCATAGGATTGGATAACCAAAAAAACGTCTGTAAAAACTCGAAGTCCGAACTAGATCAATTGTTCGGTGCCAATCAAAAAATCGGTCTTAGAAAAAAAATATTTGCGCTTCTATCGTGCTGTAACATGACGCATCCTATCTCAAGACTTCAAGTGGGTCATCCTATGGCTCAAACCTCCTATCCCAAAGGCGGATTACTCCTCGTTAGGCTACTTTAGCAAACTTTATCGGCTTTGAGAGAGAAATTAGGCTCCCCGGCTATTGACCACACACTCACGTCGAAAAAAGGAGTGATAGAAAAAAGACTTTGCAATGACTAAGAAGAAGAATGCTTATTATAAAACAGCTCACATAAATTGAAGAGCCCCCGAGTTTCTTGGGTAAAAGAATTTTATGTATAATAATTGTATGTACCGAAGTACATATATCATATATGTGTTCACCAAACTTTAAACGCGTCTTAACCGACCGTCGGCTTCTCCCTCTTCGGCCAAGGGCCGAAAAGTGTTATGTACTCCACCTGTCGGGAATATCGACGGTGTTTCCGATAACCAGGCAATCAGGCGATAAGGGTGTTACAAACAAAGCGAGCTTAGGGAACTTATGCTATATTATTGACGAAGTGTATGAAGCATCTTCGAAGAAAATAGTACCCCCACTGATACCTTTCATCGGTTGCTTATTGTTACTATGAGACTTGTGCAATAGATTTTTTCTACTCATGAGTTCCGTTGTGTGCCGACCAGAATTGAAAACTATAAGAGCGCTTGCTTTCGGCTTCACCCAGTCTGTGGTCAGAGCGCGGAGGACCCGGTCGTGACAATCACAGAGGTGCTCCCTTTACTCCCTAGCCGAACAATCGGGAATGTAGGGGTAAACACAGGAGCAAGGCAACCCAGATTGCGGAACACTGAAGTCAATATGGTACATATTGTGGTGTAATACACAAACAAGGAACGAAGCCGTACAAGTATAATCATATGCAAGAGGAAAGGCTCCATAAAGGAAGCCCTCGGTTAAACGGGGTATTTGAATTTATGTGTCACAAACAAGGTTTCGACTAGGAAGTTTTTCACAAGCAACTTTTTGCAAGAAAAGTACAATGCTTGGTCGAACCGAACAAAATTTAAAACTGGGAGTTTTTGAGGATGAAAGCGACTTAGCTGGTTAATGTGTTCGGCATTGATGACGCGGTCCGAGCTTGGTGCGGGACAAGGTCTCAGCCCCCAAGCCCGATGTGGCTGAGCGAAGAGCTCGGCACTACGAAGAGGTGAAGCCCCCAGTCTAGCAGAGGTGATGGAGTAGGTCGTCGGATGACACTGGAGTCTCCGGCTGAGTAGGTTGATGAAGCGACAATGCGGGGTTGCCAACACAGGGCAGCACTCCAAGGCAACGACACAATTCGGTCGATGGAGATGGGCGACGAGGACAGCATGCCGAGGGGATAGTGCGGCCCGATCTAAGTCAATTGCCTGCACAGGTAAAATAGTGCAAGCCAGAGATAATAATAATATATATTTTTTTATGTAAAAAATCCTCTACTTAATGAATTTAAGTAAAGTAAATAATTAAAGAAGTATGGCCTGAACGCCAAGGTCGTCCCGACAGAGTTGTCGCGGAGATGTTGACACAGGGACGCGCGCTGAGGCGACGCCACAACTTGATCGATGCAAGCAGGTTGATGACGTCGGCCCACAGAATTGACCGTGTGATGTGGTCAATGGTCGCGAAGGAGTAATAGCCTCCATTTTATAGGGCGGATCCGTTTGTATATGTGACGTTTGTGAGACTGCGGACAAAAATCCGGATACACTGTTCGACGATGATGACCGCGGCCGACGGAAGCAAGAAGAACTGATTCATACTGAACGGATACCGAGAGTCAGACTGCTTCAATCTTTATATGAGGATTCACCAAAACGTGCAGTAGTAATACTGGTTGGATTACTAATATCCACCAACTAGGTTTAGGAGATCGTGCTGCAAGACTAAATCAATTGCATTTGTAGGAGTAGTTAGTACTTACGTACTTTTCTCCAAAAGGTAGCAGAACGACTAGAAGCTGAATTGGAAAACAAAAGGAAGTGAATATCCCTGATGCTGTCAGCGACCGACGAGATTGATATAACATCTCGGTCCGCACGCGCTGGTGCAAGCTCTGTCGCGTCCTCAGCTGGAACGCCGCCTAGCCAAACCATGTCAGCCGACCTCAGATCCTGCTGGCTGGGTTGATCTTCACGGGGGGTTGCTGCGACAATTTACGAAAAACTAGAAACAAATATTAGTTTGGCCTTTACGTATCTAGTATAGCAAGGGCTGAGGCGCACAATTCACTGGAACAGTCTTGTATTCCAATTAACTAATAGTGCTAGTTAGCAAATTGGTGCACTCTCCTGATAGCTCACATGCAGAGGAGGACAAAGCCCACAAAAAGAATTGTTCCCTTGATCCGCGTGCGGATGAATCATTATTCAATCCATGCTTGCATGCGGTTTGCCTTGGCCTAATTTCTCTGATGTAGCAGAGGTGTAGGGCGGCTCCTGTATGTTCGGCCGTACGCACACGCACCTCGCGAATACCTCGTCCATCCTATTGTGGCCGGATCATGCGGAAAAATCGCTGCCGCTCGCGAGACTGAAACCAATCTGCAAACAGTACAACAAGGCAGTAGAAATACTTCCAGAAGAAATTGCCTTATTCCATACGGATTTAGCTAAAAAAATAACACCTGATAATTAATCGATTTGCGGCGATCACCTAGCAGGCTCTCAATGAAAGCAGCAATGTCGGTTCAATATCCGGTGTATCTCATAGTAGGGGTCCTAAGCTAGGCATCTTGGAGCGATGGTAACATGGACACGGGGTTTTACCCAGCTTCGGGCTCTCTTGATGAGATAATACCCTACATGCTGCTTTTGATTGTATTCATATGGGTGAAGTACAGAATACATGTATCTACCATGATATTGTAGTAATGAATATGAGATTGTCTATTGACTAGCCTGGCCTCGGTTTATATAAGACACCGGAGGCCTAGGGTTTAGGAGAGTCCTTGTCTTAGGCGCCATGTCTTGTGGAGTCTTCCTTGTATGTGGCAGGGGTTGTCCGAACTGGCCCATGATTATACGGCCATGGGGGTCCTCGGGAGATGACGTGGTGAGTACCCCCTAGTCCAGGACACCGTCAAAGACCCATGAAGGAGTTGGCCTCCTCAGGAGGGCTCCTGAGGGGCGGAGAGATCTATGCAGCTACCTCACGAGGCTCAGCTGATGTGAGCCATGACGACCAAGGCTAGGCGGGCGCAGAGCGCAGGTTTCCTCTTCGGTGCAAGGGAGGCAAGCCACAGGCGCGGAGTCCCGAGGAATCTGAGGGAGTAATGGATTGGGGGGTATCCGGACGGCCGGACTATATACATCATCCGGACTATTGGAGCATGAAGATACAAGACTCAAGAATCTGTCCCGTGTCCGGATGGGACTCTCCTTTGCGTGGAAGACAAGCTTGGCGATCCGGATATTATATTTCCTTCATTGTCACCGACTCCATGTAAACCCTAGCCCTCTCCGGTGTCTATATAAACCTGAGAGGTTGGTCCTTAGAAGGCCGATCACAATTACAATCATAATCATCATAGGCTAGGTCCTAGGGTTTAGCCTCATGGTAGATCTACTCTTGTACTACTCATATCGTCAATATTAATCAAGTAGGAAGTAGGGTTTTACCTCCATCGAGAGGGCCCGAACCTGGGTAAACATTGTGTCCCTTGCTTCCTATTACCATCAGCCTAAGATGCACAGATCGGGACCCCCTACCCGAGATCCGCGGTTTTGACACCGACATTGGTGCTTTCATTGAGAGTTCCTCTGTGTCGTCGCTGCAAGGCTCGATGGCTCCTTCAATCATCGTCAACAACATGGTCCAGGGTGAAACTTTTCTCCTCGGACAGATCTTTGTGTTCGGCGGCTTCGCACTGCGGGCTAATTCGCTTGGCCATGCCCCTGGCAACCAGATCGGGTTCGGAAACCTGAACTACACGGCGGATATTCGCGGAGACTTGATCTTTGACGGATTCGGTCCTGTGTCGAGAGCGCCGGACAGTCATGATGAGCACGGCTTAGACCCTCTGTCGGACAGTGCTCAGGATAATACCCCTGTAGTAGTCCCGGACCTAAATCCAGAGCAGACTGCATGGCCCAAGGACGAGTGGATGGACCCCGCCCTGCAGACCCCTGGACTCGTATCCAGTTGCAGGTTCCAGTCCACGCACTCCCGAGCCCGCCGAGCCTGGTTGGGCTCTGGTAATGGAGTTTACCGCTCCGGATATCTTCCAGCACTCGCGCTTTCGCAACATGCTGAACTCATTAAAGTCTCTCTCTTTGTTAGGAGGCTCTTGGCCGATAAATGTCCGGCTCGAGTGGGAAGCAGGCGACGAAGGAATTCATTGTCCACCCACCACCCACTTCATTGCCATGGTTTATGATGTAACCGACGTGCTTGACTTCGACTCCGAAGGCATCGACGGTATGGACGACGATGCAGGAGAAGATTCAGAATCTCTGGGGCGCTAGACTACTACCTCATCACACGATATATATATACATGGTGGACACGCCCAAGGAGGATGATGGCGACAATCTGGAAGATAAAACCCCCGGGCAAAAGCCAGAACGATGGCGCAGACGCCGCTCAAAGTCCAGCAACAGTAAAAATAGCGACAAGAGCGCCAGAAAGAATGACACCCCAGTCAACTAAGAAGGGAAAAATGACCATACAAACCCAGCGATGCAGCAGGACGAGCCAGGTCATGCCGAACACAGTTCAGAGTGGACGCCCGATCACAATGATCCTGAGGGACGAGTTCATCAAACTGCCCCAGGACAAGAACAAAGTCCGGATGACGACGCATTCATCATCCCGGAAACATGCATGGAACGATATAACCTCCACAGAAAGCTTATGGCCACCGCAAGAAGTCTAAAGAAGCAGAAGGAACGGCTAAAAGCCGCATAGGAAATGCTCAATCGCAGATGGAACAAAGTGCTAGACACCGAGGAAAGATACGGCGACGATCGCCATACAAAGAGCTACCCAAAACACAAGCTACTGCCAGAATTCGACGACGAGGCCGTTCCACCAAAGAACAACACAATGGTAAATGCCGGATTCAAGGGCTCTCAACCCGATCAGCAAAGGAAGCCACTTAAAGGCAGTAAAGAGGGACCGGCCGGTCTGAACAGAGTCCTGGACAGACTGTGCCAAATTCATGGCACCCCCGACAAACCTGCGAACCACACGCACAGAGAGTGCTGGGTCTTCAAGCAGGCCGGCAAATTAAATGCCGAACACAAGGGAAGGGAAACACCAAGTGAAGACGAGGATGAACCTCGTCAGCCAAACACTGGGGGACCGAAAAAATTCCCACCAGAGGTTAAAACAGTAAACATGATCCACGCGACTCACACATCCACGAGAAGGCACGGACGCGCGCTCAAAGACGCGTACGCTATAGAGCCCATCGTACCCACACCTAACTACTGGATGGCTTGTCTGATCACCTTCGATCACACGGACCGCCTGACTAGTATTCGGCGCGGAGGATCAGAGGCCTTGGTGCTTGACCCAATAATCGACGGATACCATCTAACCCACGTCCTTATGGACGACGGCAGTAGTCTCAATTTAATATACCAGGACACTGTCTGCAGAATGGGGATAGACCCATCCAGAATCAGCCAAAGCAACACCACCTTTGAAGGGGTGATACCAGGCGTTGAAGCCTACGGCAGGGGCTCCGTCATGCTGGAGGCAACATTCGGCTCCCCAGGCAACTCCAGAAGCGAAGAACTACTCTTCACCATCGCACCCTTCCAAAGAAGCTATCACGCATTGCTTGGAAGAGCGGCCTTCGTCCGCTTCAACACAATACCACACTATGCCTACCTTACACTCAAGATGCCCGGTCCACGTGGCATCATCACCGTTAATGGAAACACAGAGCGCTCTTCACGCGCGGAAGAATACGCGACGGCTCTAGCGACCGGACTCCAAGCGGCCTCCGATACCAAAAAGCATGACTGGTCGTCAAGACCACAGACACGGTTAGACGAGTCTGGCAGCCCGGATAAAAATGAGCCAGGGCGCAGTATACGTAATCCCATAGAGGACACCAGGGGCTATAAATATTTAACAAAACCCCATGGACGGCCTGACCTTATTTCCAGGCCAATGCCTTACACTTTCACCATCTATCGCACGCTTACGTCATACTCTTTTACACGAAGTTTTTCTTTTTTTTTACAGACACAACATGTGCGATACCATTCCAGGAAACAGCACAACGGAGACAAAGGCACAGACGTGCAGCAGGGCCCCACTCAAAGGTTTCTCTTTAGATTAAGCCCTGTGTAAACCTTTTATATTGCCTCTTGTTGTTCACACATCCCATGGGTACTACACCCACAGAGGATACTGCCGTTATTGGCATTTCGCCACGGTAGATTAACACACGTACCTGGAAATACAGGGTTTATAATGAAAGGGCATTCTTCAGTCCATTTCTGTTACAAAGTCCGAATACCTTCGGGAGTGTTCGGCGTCACGAGTTTGGCCTTATATGCATCAGCTCCGAATCATGTCTTTGGTCAAATGTTGGGTTTGCCCGGCTCCTGGGTTTGCCGCCTTATGTTCCGTTCTTATCGGCTAAGGCGGCCAAAGGAGAACTATTGCGATTGTGCCCTGGTTATTCCGGATGAGCACCTCAGTAGAGAAAGCCGAAAACTGACTGTCATGATACAACGAGAGACTGTTCAACCACTCGAAGACTTATTGGAATCTTTAGGATCCCTCCGCATTCACGAAGGACCATTTCCTGGTCATGTACACACACGCCCGTATTTGGATGCACGCGAAGGTACCAGGGGCTACATAGTAGACCCACTATTAGACTCCCATGGCTAAGCAAAAGTGTTACAACTATATAGTCCGGTTGCCTAGTTCGACGTGCGATCACCTCCTTAATGGACCAAGACGTTGGATCAAGTGTGATTATGCATATTTTTCGCGAACACCCCCGCATTGTATGCGTGGGGGCTGAAGCCAACGACTGCTAACTTTTCGATTACATATATATATATATAAACAGCCGCACAGGAGACACAATAATTCTTTCAGGCAAAAGGTATAAATATAGCCTTATAACCAAAATAACATTGTTTTTACAATGATTCTATTTGTAACTCGAACAAGACATTCTTCAAGCACTGCGCCTCCATTAAGCGGGCACCTTCTGTTACCTGCGCTAAGTAGTGCTCGGCCGGATATTGGCCACCCACCGGACTCTGGGTCACCACAATGGTGGCCTCCATATCTGTCCAATGTGCTTTAATGCGGGCAAGAGACATTCGTGCACCCTCTATGCACGCCGACCTTCTCATGGCCTCGATCTGAGGTAGGGCCCCAAGGAACTGTTGCACCAAACCAAAGTAACTGTCCGGCTTAGGCCCCATTGGCCAAATATGGTCTATTACAGACCGCATTGCAAGCCCGGACAACCTGTGAAGCTCCGCCATAGCAGCCATCTTCTTACTTAACGGCAGCGGGCGCGCGGGAGCATTGAATTGAGACCAGAAAAGCTTCTCCACTTCTTTGTCACCTTGATCCTCGAAAAACTTGGCTGCATCAGCTGTACTCTTCACCAAGTCCACATACGCATCTGCAGGACTCCAGCGTCCATCCAGGGGACCATACTTCGGATCCGAAAACCTTCGTCCGCAGTAAGTAGGAGCCCCCAGCCGCGATTTTACCGGCCTGTTGAAGCTCAACCCGCACACCCCTGACCTCGGTCTGCATCTCCTTGGTGGCATTAAGTGCTTTGTTCAGGTCGGATGAACTAGCCTTATTCTCCTTTTCAAGGAGTTCATAACGGTCGGCGACATTTTTCAACTCCACTGCCATTTCGGCTATCTTTTCCTCGCTTCGGCGATGAGGAGCCTGTTCGGCTCTCAATTCTTCGGCCTCCTTTAGGGCAGCCGCACTGATAACCCGAGCTTGTTCCTTGGCCTGGGCAAGTTCCGCCCTCAGGGCCTCCATGGCAGCAGCACCATCTGCAGTCCAAGCATATTGCATTAATATTATGCCCCTCTCATATTTTCCGATACAACATAATAAGGAAAGCAGAGCACATACCTTGTGACTCGTCCAGCCGCTCGTTCACCAGCGTGATATCGGCATCAATAGTTCCAATCTGCCTCCTTAGCTCGGCAACTTCAACGGACTGGTCGGCTGCCGGACCCTTCGATACCTGCGCATATGTACAGCACAATCATTACTATATGATCCCCCGTTTGCCGCCTAGGGAGGGCAACCAGAGTCTCAGGGGCTACTATCCATATGGAGCACACCTAGCGCGTGGCTCACAGCCAAAAAATAGTGTATTTTTCACTAGATACCTCAAAGCCTCTGAGCAGGCTCATAAATGCTTCATTCAAACCGCTTGTGGCGGATGAAATCTTCTTGAGCACCGCGCTCATTAATGAGCGGCTCGCTCCAGAAGGCCTATCAGTATGTCCGCCGGACATCGAACTGTGCTGGACCCTTCTCGTCGCCCCCCGTGGGAGCCAAACGCTCCGGGCTCAGGGCGACTGACGTATTAGCTTCCGGCTTCGACAGATCCGGACTCCTTCGTGACGACACCTCGGTGTTGCCCGGTACATGAGGCAGAGAGGTGGGTGGGGTCTCGCTCTCCATCATCTCCGGAGGAAGATCCCCCGAAGACGAACTCCATTGAGAAGAGCTGCTAGCCGGACTGCAACAGACGAATCCTGGTTATTGATCTCAGAGAAACGCAGTACCTTCGAATTAACGATTAACTTACAGCTCGGTGGAGGCTGGCCCGTTGGCGGGCATGACACGGTGAGGGTGCCTGTCGGGGTAGAGCCCCTTGGTGATACCTTTTTCCTTGGTTTGGGCATCTCCGTCTCCAAGTCTTTGGAGGCTGCCCATTTCTTCCCGCACAGGGAGGAGGCTGTAGCCTCCCCTTCCTGACAATCCTCCTCAGGGGAGGTAGCAATTCCCCCGGTTGGTGCGGGACGTGTGAAGTTTGGTTTCTTTGTTCTTCCACTTGTCTTTCCCTGAGGGCATTTTGCTGAGCACCCGGTCAAGCATCTTGGCAATAGTGGGACTAGGCGAGCCTTTGGGAAGTGGCTCCGGACACCTGATTCTCTCCGCCTTGCTGAGCAATTCCTGGCCACAAATGATTTTCAGAATAACAACTATGACAAATATAAAACAAAGTGTCCGGTATCAAGGTTACTTACTTGGGTATCTAAGTGATTGCAGCTTAGGCCCGCATCCTCGGTGGTGTCCGGACACTCTACTTGTGGTCCGAAGAATAATTTACACATCCCTTCGAGCTTCAGGCCGAAGAAGTGCTTAACAGTCCGCGGACCCTCTGAATTGAACTCCCACATCCAGAGAGGCCAGCGTTGGCACGGCAACATCCGTCGGATTAACATCACTTGAATTATGCTGGCAAGGTTAATGTCCCTCTCAAGAAGCTCCCGGATGCGGATCTACAGTATTGGTACATCGCCAGCGGGCCCCCAATTCCGTCCTACATCGGTCCAAGACACCAGTTGTGATCGAGGTCCCGAGCAGAACTCGGGGGCGGCCACCCACTTTGTGCCTCTAGGGGCCGTAACATAAAACCACCTCTGTTTCCATACATCAGATACTTCTGGGAAAGAACCCTCTGGCCATGGGGCATCGGCGTTCCTGCTTATTATGGCACCTCCGCACTCCGCATGTCGGCCGTCGATCGTCTTCGACTTCACATTAAAGGTCTTGAGCCATAAGTCAAAGTGTGGAGTGACGTGGAGAAAAGCCTCGCACACAATGTTGAACGACGAGATATGGAGGATAGCATCCGGAGCTAAATTATGAAAATCCAACCCGTAATAGAACATGAGCCCCCTCACAAAGGGATCAAGGGTGAGGCCCAAGCCGCGGAGGAAGTGAGGAATAAACACGACGCTCTCATTGGGCTCCGTTGTAGGGACGACTTGCCCTGGAGCAGGAAGCCTGTGCTGGATGTCGGCGGTCAGATATCCGACCTGCCTAAGCCTCGCAATGTCCTCCTCTTGGATCGAGGAGGCCACCCACCGGCCTTGAGGGTTGGATCCGGACATATTGGAGGATCTGGGGTGTTGGAGCTTAGGTGTCTGGTGTTAGAACTCGAGGTGCGAGAAGGCGCCAAGGAGGTGGAAAAGAGGCATAGGCCTCGGCACCTTTATAAAGGGGGTGAATATCAAGAGTCCTTAGGGTGACCGCTTGAGGCTTATCTAAAAGCACACAGAGTCATGCCAATGGTCGTCGTGGGGTTACGCACGCCCATATTGATGGAAGATCCCGTAATAAGAGGAACACGATTTCTGCTTTGGCAGGATGTGCCAATAAAACCGCCCCGCAATGTGAGTCGAGGTGGGGAAAGAAACACCGGTTCATGTTGGACGAGGTCACGATGCAAAGGCACGACGAACGAAGGTTGCCAGCAGATCAGATTTATGCTATGTTCCCTACGATGGCATGTGAGAATCATCTCGCAGATCTTGACACGGTCTAAGTATTCGATAATTACTTTGGAGTATTCGGAGATGGAACCCTCCTTGCAATGCCGAAGACAAGACTGCGCGCCGGCCTCATCGTCATTGAAGCCTGGTTCAGGGGCTACTAAGGGAGTCCTGGATTGGGGGGTATCCGGACGGCCGGACTATATACATCGTCCGGACTATTGGAGCATGAAGATACAAGACTCAAGACTCTGTCCCATGTCCGGATGGGACTCTCCTTTGCATCGAAGACAAGCTTGGCGATCCGGATATTATATTTCCTTCTCTGTAACCGACTCCATGTAAACCCTAGCCCTCTCCGGTGTCTATATAAACCGGAGAGATTGGTCCTTAGAAGGCCAATCACAATTACAATCATAATCATCATAGGATAGCTCCTAGGGTTTAGCCTATACGATCTCGTGGTAGATCTACTCTTGTACTACTCATATCGTCAATATTAATCAAGCAGGAAGTACGGTTTTACCTCCATCGAGAGGGCCCGAACCTGGGTAAACATTGTGTCGCTTCCTTCCTGTTGCCATCAGCCTAAGACGCCCAGATCGGGACCCCCTACCCGAGATACGCCGGTTTTGACACCGACAGAATCAACCAAAGGTTTCCATTCTGGTGCAACGAGACCAAAACTGCCAGGACAGCAAGACGGAGGTCATCACCGAGCCCAGCGCAGCCTCACAACTAGAGGCTTTTCGCACGCGAAGACTACTTTTGTCAGGATAGACTGTAGTACTTGTCCCCTTTCAAATCCCACTGTTGTGGAATCCCTTCCCGCTCATATTTGGGAAGAGGACCAAGGCCACTATATATAGGACTTAGCCACCACAATAGAGGGGGGTGGATTCCACCCCGAGCACCACACCATCTCAAGAACACCTCACCTCCTGAGGCTTGTTCATCCTTGTACTAGTTCATCCATAGCCTGTCGAGGCAATCCACCACACCACGCTGGAGTAGGGTATTACACCACAATGGTGGCCCGAACCAGTATAAATCTCTGTGTCTTTGTGTCTCTATGAGCTTTGCGCGCTAGGCTAGGGAGGATCACGAGTAGGCAGGCTGGGCAGGTTGAGATCTCCGCACGCACCCAAGTGTTCGAACCTCTCACGGGTTGCCGGACAGCGAAATCCGACATTTGGCGCTCTAGGTATGGGCGTGTAGGATCTCCTCTCGCGTCGACCAGTCCTCCTCCGCTCCACCGATGCCATGGCCGACGCCCCGAGAGCCCACGTCGAGCACTGGGTCGTCCAGACCTCCTCGGCAGCACCCACCGGCGAAGAAGACCTCCAGTCTTCCCTACTCGCGGCCCGCATTCCGCCGGGGGCGACCGATCGCGAGGGGCGCGTGGTGCAGTCTTCTCCTCTAACACCGCGCCGCAGCCGCGCAGCTGCGCGATCTGCGAACTATGCTGCAGCATCTGCTCCGCACTCACCGAGGGAGCAAGCAAACATCCGGGCGGCAGTCATCGTGGCCACGACGTCCTGCTAGACCGGTTCGCTGAGCTGCTAGACGCAGCGTGCAGGGGGGCAGCGCCGTTCTGCACCCTCCCCACGTCGCAGGCGATGGTGGGGGCGTGCACTCATCCCTGACACAGCCGCGCGCCCTCTCCTAGGGACCACGGAGAGCCTCTCGACGCCAACCAGCCTCGTGGAGCAGCCCGCGCCGCCACAAATGTGCCCCCTCAGCACGGGGATGCTTCGAACGACACCACCAGGGACCGTGTTGGAGTGCCGGCCCCTGTCCAGCAGGACAAGAGGATGACAGAAGGGGGCGGGAGTGTTAGGCGGCCGGGCGACGCCCCTGGCGCGAGCATCCCGGAAGCCTGCGTTCCCGTCGCGATGGATCCAAGGCACGCGCTAGGAGAGGGCCCCAGCCGATCCCCCATGCCAGGCTGGGCGCTGAACATACATGAGGCCAAGCTCTCCTTCGAACCACCACCAAGCCCTGCCAGCGTCCCAACAGCGGCAGCCTCTGGGTACAGTTAACGCCGCAGGGGCACGCTTACACTTACAATGGATCGCAGGTGAACCAAGACGTGGCGACCACCAGGACACTTAGGACGGCGGACTCCCCTCAGGAGCACTAAGGACGTTTAGAGCAGCGTGGGGGGAGCCTAGCGGCAGGGCCCTCCTCCCGCTGCGCGGAACAGGACCAGCCTGGATGTAGGTTCCCTGCTGGGGAAGGCGCCGGCGAGGCCTTCCCCTCGGCAAGGGCCTATGGTCGCCGAGGACGCCGTCAGCGTCACCTTGGCCCCTTGGTCTTGTCCTGGTTTTAGGTCTCCCCAACAGTTCTCAGTGGCAGCGCACGGGGGGTCCTCGTCGGGCGAAATGAAGCAAGGCTCCGGCCTGTGAAGGTCTCCGCTCATGACACTCTCACGTAATAATGAGTGGATCTGTACATGCCCCGGAGTCTCCTGAGTGACGCCCTGGGGCCTCACGGGGACTCCCACCCACGTCCTAGTGGAAGCACCATGCTCCGCACTGGCTGTCGACACTGTCCCCAATGACTATGCCCAGCCAGTGGAAGCACTTAGCTCCGCGCTGGTGAGAAGACCGAAGACTGAAGACTAAAGACCAGTTAGGCGCCGGACACGGCCACCTACTTTTTGCCTCTGTTTTTGTACTCGCTTGCCGACTTTTTGAAGCAGTTTGTTTTCTGTGCCTTTCTAAAACGGGGGGAGTTTTCTTTTTCTCGTGTCGCTCTCTTGCCTTCATTTCTTGCGTTCTTTTTCAGAGCTCGTGACCGCTACGCTGCACTCTAGCACCTCACGAGCGGGGGCTGGGTACGGTGTACGCATTGGCGCTGATCGCTCCCCTCGGGGGCTGGAAGGTGCGGCCACCCGCGCGCCCACCTTGCCACAACCTGGCAGTTGGCTCCTCACGAGGCACTCCACGGTAGGCCAGCAGGCCCCTCAAAAGGCGCAGGGCCTCGTGAGCCAGCTGTAGGCTCGCCTCAGGAGAAGGGGCCCTGCCATGGCACCAGGTCTCACTCAGGACCCACGAAACCCAAGATAAGTCAAAAACAACTATCCTGTTCATCGGCACGCAACCTTGCTGGGCCCCCTCCAGGTATTACTTCAAAAAGCATTTACCAATCTCATATATCATAAGGGGCACCCACCTTTTCAAAATGCTCTCACAAGGATGCGCTTGAGTTTTCATACAGGTCAAAGTAAAAGAAATATAGGCCTAGCTGGACGCGCCTTCTTTGTCATTCCCGTCCATGCTGCTTGTGCTGAAGCTACCACCCTCCTCGTCATCTCCACCCACGCCAGCCTCTTCGGCTGCGAGCACGGCCGTGTCGTCCTTAGGAGTCAGCTCCTTCACCAGAGCATCCACATGATCATCCACCTACTTGGCAAGCTTGTCTTGGGAGGCCGCAGGCACGGGGGCTAGCACGGTGCTGAAGTCGAAGTGGGAGTCAAGGTTCACGAGGTTGTTGAAGATGCGTGAGAACGTGTGCCCAAGGAGGCCTCGGCTCCTCTCCTCAACGAGCTGGCGGGCTTTTGCGGCCTGGTCCTCTAGGCGGGTCACGATATCAGTGAAGAAGCGGAGATGGCTAGCGTAGTCGCTCTAGCGTGGGTGAGGAGCACTCTTGTCGCAAATGGCACCCAAGGCATTGTTGGCTCTGACACACAGACCCTGGAGCATGGGGCCGTGCTCGCGCTCCAGCGTCAGGCGGCGGAAATTTTCACTCAAAGCCTTCTCTAGGAGGGAGCCGGTGTCCTCGGCCTGCTTCTGGAGAGAGGACATCTCGTCGCGAGCAGAATCCAGGGCGGATTCAGAAGAAGTCAGGGCCTCCCAGGCAGCGCACTCACGCTGCTTCACCGCCTGTAGCTCGGTCTTTAGGATGGAGGTCTGGCCCTCAAACTCAGCCTTGAGCAGCTCCAGGTCCAGGCGGTGCCCCTCGGCTAGCTCAGCACATGCCTTCTCCACCTTCTCCTCCACCTCCACCTAGACCTAAGCTTCTCTCACCTCCAGCCGCGGCGGCCTGTCGCTCCCTCACCTCCAGCCTTTCCAGCGCCAAGCTATGATCCACGGCCTCCAGCGTCAAGTCCTCATGGTGCCTTAGGACCTCCGCATCGGCAAGGGCCACCTCACCTAGCGAGGAGGCCAGGAGGCCACGACGCTCCTAGATTTCACGCAGTAGGGCAGCACTCGAAGACAGAAGATTTCGCTCCTGCTCCTCAGCCGCCTCGCGACGGTGGGTGGCTAACGCGGCCTCTTCCATGGCGCAAGCGCAAGCTTCTCGAGAAGCCGTGATCGAGGCCTCTGCGCGCGCTTTGGCCTTGTCTCGTTGAAGCTTCCCAAGGTTGATGGCCACCTTCAGCCACTACCACTCATCCTCCAAGCGGCGGTTCTGTGCCTCAAGCCTGGTGTCAACGTTGGCAAGATCCCTGCCAAGATGGACCATCGCGCACATCGCTTCACCAAAGAACCCGAAGTGCACCATGCTGCGCCCATGAGCAAGCGCAAGCTCGTCGCCATGGTCCCCACCGGCTCCGGAGGTCGCTCGGGAGGAGCTGGGAGCTCTGCCAGGCGCCGGCTGGGGGCTGGCTGGTCGGGCCCCGTAGCTTGAAGACAAAGGATGCCTGGAGGATGGCCCCCTGCCGGCAAGGACACGAGGGAGGATCACCTGCGCACCCTTCACCTCGCGGACGGAGTCACGGGGGAAAAACATGGGGCTCGGTTCCGGTGCACCCTCACGGTGTCGACTTGGAGGGAGCTGGATTCGTACCCTGCACAGGCTCTAGGCGCTGGGGGCTGCATGCCCGCACCGCGCTGGGGCTCTTGGGGGTGTCGGCCTCCCGAGGTTCATTCTTCAAGAAGATCCTGCAAAACCCCAGCCATGAGAAAACAGAGTGCACTCGTAGATCGGGAGCGAAGGTGCTTACTCGTCGGCGGCCACATATCTCCTCGGCTTCAGCGGCCGACGGGTGCCATCGTCGCGGCACGGGGACCTCTTCCTCTTCAAGAGAGACTCAAGGCACATGCGGCGCCGACCTGGCCCCGACGGGCGATCCTCGGGAGGAAGAGCGTCTGGCGTGATATGTAGAGCAGAGGTCCCAAGGGCAGGGGCGCCCGGCGTGGCCTACTAGCCCACGGCTCTGAAGCCATTGGTGGTCTCCTCGTCGCCAGCAGCAACTCTGGAGCCGCTGTCCCCGGCGTCAGAGGTTCCTGCCTCCGGAGCCTAGTGGTGCGAAGTCTCTGCAGTAGCCCATGCCGGAACCCCAGAAGCTCGAGGCTCCTGAGCCTCTAACGAGGCTGGGCCTCCAGAGGAGATCCTGACAACTGACGGAGGAGCGCGTCCCCCTGCCTCCACACTAGGGGCGCGCATAGCAGGGTCGATCAGGAGAGGAGCCACGAAGACTGGATTCTCACGGGGCCACTCAGTGCCCTCGGGAAGCAACCGCTGATGACCCGCAAGTATACGGGATAGTTGTAGCCTCTTTCGATAAGTAAGAGTGTCGAACCCAATGAGGAGCTAAAGGTAGAACAAATACTCTCTCAAGTCCTATCGGCCACTGATACGACTCTACGCACGCTTGACGTTCGCTTTACCTAGAACAAGTATGAAACTAGAAGTACTTTGTAGGTGTGATAGGATAGGTTTGCAAGATAATAAAGAGCACGTAAACATAAACTAGGGGCTGTTTAGATAAGAAGCAATAAAGTAAATATAGCGAGTGTGGAAAAGTGGTGGTAGGAGTTGTGGAATTGCCCCTAAGCAATTGACTATGTTACTAGACCGGTAATCACTATTGCAATTCTATTTGAGGGAGAGGCATAAGATAACATATCATCCCTTACATGGAATTCTATGCACTTATGATTGGAACTCTTGCAAGCATCAACAACTACTAAAGATTCATTAAGGTAAAACCCAACCATAGCATTAAAGCATCAAGTCCCCTTTTATCCCATACGCAAACAACCTACTTACTCGGGTTTGTGTTTCAGTCACTCACACAACCCACCATAAGCAAATCATAAACATATTGCAAAGCCTACATCAGGAATCCCTCACGCTTGCGCGACACGGAGGGCACCATAGGACAGCACCAATAATAAAACATGCAACTCAAACCAATCATAGCAATTCATCAATCACCGATAGAATAATGGAAATCTACTCAGACATCATAGGATGGCAACACATCATTGGATAATAATACGAAGCATAAAGCACCATGTTCAAGTAGAGGGTACAGCGGGTTGCGGGAGAGTGGACCGCTGGATATAGATGGGGGAAGGTGATGGAGATGTTGGTGAAGATGACGGCGGTGTTGGTGAAGATCGCGGTGATGATGATGATGGAGATGTTGGTGAAGATGACGGCGCCACCGAAAGCAAGGGGGAGAGAGCCCCCCCTTCTTCTTCTTCTTCCTTGACCATCTCCCTAGATGGGAGAAGGGTTTCCCCTCTGGTCCTTGTCTCCCATGGCGTGGGAGGGGCGAGAGCCCCTCCGAGATTGGATCTATCTCTCTGTTTTTGTGTTCTATGATTCTACCCCTTCACCGTTTCTTAAATATCCGGAAATTCGTAACTCCGATTGGGGTGAATCTTTTGCCCAGATATTTCTCATAAATTAAGCTTTCTTGCGCCAAAAGAAGAGTGTCAACCGCCTTACGGGTGGCCCACGAGAGACCAGGCCGCGCCCAGGGGTAAGGGCGCGCCCCCCTGTCTCGTGGCCACCCCGGACACCGTTTCGCGTTGATTTCACTTCCCAAAAATCATAAATATTCCAAAAAAATTCTCCATCCGTTTTTATCCCATTTGTACTCCGTTTGATATTGAGTTTCTACAAAACAAAAAACATGCAACAGGCAGGAACTGGCACTGGGCACAGGATCAATATGTTAGTCCCAAAAAATAGTATAAAAAGTTGCCAAAAGTATATAAAAGTTGTAGAATATTGGCATTGAACAATCAAAAATTATAGATACGACAGAGACGTATCAGCATCCCCAAGCTTAATTCCTACTCGTCCTCGAGTAGGTAAATGATAAAAAAGATATTTTTTGATGTGGAATGCTACCTAGCATAATCTTGATCATATGTCTAATCATTGCATGAATATTAAGACACGAGTGATTCAAAGCAATAGTCTATCGTTTGACATAAAAACAATAATACTTCGAGTGTACCAATAAAGCAATCATGTCTTTTCAAAACAACAAGGCCAAAGCAAGCTTATCCCTACAAAATCATATAGTTTGGTCATGCTTCATTTTCGTCACACAAAATGCCCCCATCATGCAAAACCCCGATGACAAGCCGAGCAATTGGTTCATACTTTTTAACGCGCTTCAGCTTTTTCAACCGTCACGCAATACATGAGTGCAAGCCATGGATATAGCACTATAGGTGGAATAGAATATAATGATGGAGGTTATGTGGAGAAGACAAAAAAAGATAAAGTTTCACATCGACGCGGCTAATCAATGGGCTATGCAGATGCCCCTCAATTGATGTCAATGCGAGGAGTAGGGATTGCCATGCGACGGATGCACTAAGAGCTATAAGTGTATGAAAGCTCAACAAAAGAAACTAAGTGGGTGAGCATCCAACTTGCTTGCTCATGAAGACCTAGGGCATTTGAGGAAGCCCATCGTTGGAATATACAAGCCAAGTTCTATAATGAAAATTTCCACTAGTATATGAAAGTGACAACATAGGAGACAATCTATATGAAGAACATGGTGCTACTTTGAAGCACAAGATATGAGACTCACTACATGAAGAACATGGTGCTACTTTGAAGCACAAGTGTGGAAAAAGAGATAGTAACATTGCCCCTTTTTATTTATTTTCTTTTTTTTCTCATTATTTTTTTCTTTTTTTTCCTTTTTTTTCTTTTTCTTTTTTTGGCCTTTCTTTATTTTCTTTTTGGCCTTTCTTTTCTTTTCCTTTTTGGGACAATGCTCTAATAATGATGATCATCACACTTTTATTTACTTACAACTCAATATTACAACTCGATACTAGAACAAAGATACGACTCTATATGAATGCTTCCGGCGGTGTACCGGGATGGTGCAACGAATCAAGAGTGACATGTATGAAAAATTATGCATGGTGGCTTTGCCACAAATACGATGTCAACTACATGATTATGCAATGGCAATATAACAAAAGTAATTTATGTCATGATGATGAACGGAATGGTGGAAAGTTGCATGGCAATATATCTCGGAATGGCTATGGAAATGCCATGATAGGTAGGTATGGTGGCTGTTTTGAGGAAGATATAATGAGGCTTATGTGTGATAGAGCGTATCGTATCACGGGGTTTGGATGCACCGGCGAAGTTTGCACCAACTCTCGAGGTGAGAAAGGGCAATGCACGGTACCGAAGAGGCTAGCAATGATGGAAAGGTAAAAGTGCGTATAATCCATGGACTCACATTACTCATAAAGAACTCACGTACTTATTGAAAAAGTTTATTAGCCCTCGAAGTAAAGTACTACTATGCATTCCCATAGGGGGATAGATTGTTAGGAAAAGACCATCGCTCGTCCCCGACCGCCACTCATAAGGAAGTCAATCAAAGAAACACCCCATGCTTCAAATTTGTCACACAACGGTTACCATACATGCATGCTACGAGACTTGCAAACCTCAACACAAGTGTCTCTACAATCCACAACCACCCACTAGCATGACCCAAATATCACCACCTTTATATTGCAAAACTATTGCAAGGAATCAAACATATCATATTCAGCGATCTACAAGTTTATGTAGGATTTTATGACTAACCATGTGAATGACCAATTCCTATCATCTCTCTAAAAACATATAAGTGAAGCATGAGAGTTTAATTCTTTCTACAAAAGATATGCCCACACTCTAACAAATATAAGTGAAGCAAAAGAGCATTCTACAAATGGCGGTTTTCTATGTAAAGAGAAACAGGCAATCCAACTTCAAATGATATAAGTGAAGCACATGAAGCATTCTATAAAGCCACACTCAAAAGATTTAATTGAAGTGCAATGAGAATTCTATAAATCAACCAAGGACTATCTCATACCAGCATGGTGCATAAAAGAAAAGTGAAAACTAAATGCAAAAGACGCTCCATGACTTGCACATAATGCATAAACGAAACGAATACGAAAACATACCCATACTTGTTGAAGAAAGAGGGGATGCCTTCCGGGGCATCCCCAAGCTTAGACGCTTGAGTCTCCTTGAATATTTACTTGGGCTGCCTCGGGTATCCCCAAGCTTGAGCTCTTGCCTCTCTTCCTTTTCCTCATATTGAGACCTTCTCGTTTAGACACTTCGTCCACACAAAACTTCAACAGAAAACTCGGTAAGATCCGTTAGTATAATAAAGCAAATCACCACTCTAAGTACTGTTGAAAACCAATTCATATTTTGTTTTTGCATTTTTTCTACTGTAATATAACTTTTCCATGGCTTAATCCACTGATATAAATTGATAGTTTCATCAAAACAAGCAAACTATGCATCAAAAACAGAATCTGTCAAAAACAGAACAGTCTGTAGTAATCTGAACATCCACCATACTTCTGATACCCCAAAACTTCTACCAAAATTAGGAAAAATAAAAATGTTGTACAGCAAGACATTGCAAAAGGAATCAGAACCGTTTGATGTTCCAGTTAATAACGTAAAATCGCTCACTACAGCCAAAGTTTCTGTCCTGCACCGTAAAAACCAACAAGCATTGTAAACATCCTAAAGGCAAACCTTGGCACATTATTTCTATAATACAATGGAATTGTACAAGGAGATAATTATTTTTGTTGAAAAGTTTCTGTAATCAACATTCACAAAGTTTTCGTGAGCATTAACAAAGTTCAAGGCTAGCTCCCACTTCAACAATGCTTGTCTTTCTCACTATCACTTTCCTTTTTGAAAAGTTTTTAGGTTACCCTCTTTATTTTTATTTTTTTAAAATATATAAAAGAACTCAACAGAAATAAATGACTCTCTAAAGCTTTCGGGTTGTCTCCCTCGCAGCGCTTTCTTAAAGCCATTGAGCTAGGCATTTAGTGCTCAAGTAATGAATCCACCCGGATCCCAAAGTATATCAAAGACAATTTTAATTAACAATGATTTGTAATTTAGTAGTGAGCACAAAGTAAAATATATCATGCAACAACGAAGTCTAACTCTCTTCCTATGCATCGGCATGTAATAAAAGAACAATTCATGAACACATAGTAAAGGCCAATGCATAGTATAAGCAGTTTCTTGCAATCCTATCGTATTGGAGACATAAAGAGGCGGAGATGTAGTTCCTCTCTCATAATAATTGCAAGTAGGAGCAGAAAGCACATGCATATTAAATTCATCAAAATCATCATGTGCAATGGTAAAAGGCAACCCATCAATATAATCCTTAATAAGCACAAAGTTCTCCAATATAGTGTAGTTTGGAGAATTCAAAAAGATAATAGGACTATCATGCGTGGGTACAATAGCAACAATTTCATATTTAACATAAGGAACTATAGCAATTTCATCTCCATAAGCATAATTCATATTGGCATCTTGGCCACAAGCATAGCAAGCATCATCAAAAAGGGATATTCCAAACAATTCAAGGGATCATAGCAATCATCATAGCAATCATCCTTCGGTAAGCACGAAGGGGAATTAAATAATGTATGAGTTGAAGAGTTACTCTCATTAGAACGTGGGCATGGGTAGCTAATCCGCTCTTCCTCCTTTTGTTCTTCACTCTCCTCATCATCTTTTTCATCCAATGAGCTCACAGTTTCATCATTTTCTTCTTTCATAGCTTCCTGCAACATATTAGTCTCTTCTTGGACAGCGGAGACTTTCTCAACAAATGCATTAATATAGTAATTGTATTCATAATTTTCATAGCAATATCTAACTATAGAAAGATTTTCAGGCCTATAAGCATCATCATCTAAAGCTTCATACTTTTCAAACAAAGATTCAATTTCATAAGTAGCCTTAATAGCAATAAATTCTTCTATTTGCTCCACATCATAGTAATCATATATACCATTAGCATAAGAAGCTAAGGTTTCATTATAATTAAATTTGCATGAAAAGGGAAGGTGTAGAGCCTCCATCCTAGAGCAACAAGTAATATCATATCTCAAGCATAGATTCTAGGCATACCAACGCAACGTAATAAATTGATCCCGTAATAGTTTCCCTTTTTTGTGTCGAGCGATAATCCCTAAAGTATTCACGTTGATCCAACGTGTCTCCCATTATAAAGTTGAATGGGGTTTTCTCAGGATTATCAAAGTAGTACACAATATCTTTCGCATAATGAGAATCGAGGGTTTTAGGAGTTACCCCATCCTAATGAGTAGCAAGTACATCTAATTTTTTTGGTATTATGCGTTCCATATCCATAACTAAAGATAGAGAACAACTTAGAACAGCAAATAAAAATTACTTAGTGCTAAAGCAAACAAGCACACATGAGAATATTCACCCCACGCTATGACTCCCCGGCAACAGCACCAGAAAAAGGTCTTAATGACCCGCAAGTATACGGGATAGTTGTAGCCTCTTTCGATAAGTAAGAGTGTCGAACCCAACGAGGAGCTAAAGTTAGAACAAAAACTCTCTCAAGTCCTATCGGCCACTGATATGACTCTATGCACGCTTGACGTTCGCTTTACCTAGAACAAGTATGAAACTAGACGTACTTTGTAGGTGTGATAGGATAGGTTTGCAAGATAATAAAGAGCACGTAAACATAAACTAGGGCTGTTTAGATAAAGAAGCAATAAAGTAAATATAGCGAGTGTGGAAAAGTGGTGGTAGGGGTTGTGGCATTGCCCCTAAGCAATTGACTATGTTACTAGACCGGTAATCACTATTGCAATTATATTTGAGGAGAGGCATAAGCTAACATATCATCCCTTACTTGGAATTCTATGCACTTATGATTGGAACTCTAGCAAGCATCCGCAACAAATAAAGATTCATTAAGGTAAAACCCAACCATAGCATTAAAGCATCAAGTCCCCTTTTATCCCATACGCAAACAACCTACTTACTCGGGTTTGTGTTTCAGTCACTCACGAAACCCACCATAAGAAAATCATAAACATATTGCAAACCCTACAGCGGGAATCCCTCACGCTTGCACGACACGGAGGGCACCATAGGACAACACCAATAATAAAACATGCGACTCAAACCAATCATAGCAATTCATCAATCACCGATAGGATAATGGAAATCTACTCAGACATCATAGGATGGCAAAACATCATTGGATAATAATATGAAGCGTAAAGCACCATGTTCAAGTAGAGGGTACAGCGGGTTGCGGGAGAGTGGACCGCTGCATATAGATGGGGGAAGGTGACGGAGATTTTGGTGAAGATGACTGCGGTGTTGGTGAAGATCGCGGTGATGATGATGGCCCCTGGCGGCGTTCCAGCGCCACCGGAAGCAAGGGGGAGAGAGCCCCCCTTCTTCTTCTTCCTTGACCTTCTCCCTAGATGGGAGAAGGGTTTCCCCTCTGGTCCTTGGCTCCCATGGCATGGGAGGGGCGAGAGCCCCTCCGAGATTGGATCTATCTCTCTGTTTCTGCGTTCTCTGATTCTACCCCTTCACCGTTTCTTAAACATCCGGAGATCCGTAACTCCGATTGGGGTGAATCTTTTGCCGAGACCTTTCTCATAAAATTAGCTTTCTTGCGCCAAAAGAAGAGCATCAACTGCCGTACGGGTGGTCCACGAGAGCCTAGGCCGCGCCCAGGGGGGAGGGCGCGCGCCCCTGTCTCGTGGCCACCTCGGACACCGTTTCGCGTTGATTTTACTTCCCAAAAATCATAAATATTCCAAAAAAATCACCGTCCATTTTTATCCTGTTTGGACTCTGTTTGATATTGGGTTTCTACGAAACAAAAAACATGCAACAGACAGGAACTGGCACTGGGCACTGGATCAATATGTTAGTCCCAAAAAATAGTATAAAAAGTTGCCAAAAGTATATAAAAGTTGTAGAATATTGGCATTGAACAATCAAAAATTATAGATACGACGGAGACGTATCAACCACCACTCATCAAACAGGGGCATCTGCCCCCGCGAGATCCTCCTTGTTTGAGCACAGATAAAGGAGGCCACCGTCCCCCGGGAGGTCAGCAGGCTTAGGCTCGCCAGTCAGGAGTTTAAGCACCAAGCTCAAAGTATCGGCAGCAAGCGATGGCTTTTGCAGCCTCATCGGGTCTCCGGCACCGGTGAAACGCCACATCGGGCGGGATTGGCGTCGGAGGGGAGCAAGGCGCTACTTCACGAATTCCTTCACCACCATTGGCGCCATCACCCCCAGTTCCTGGAGCCTCGCCAACCTCTTCCAGACAAAATCAAGACGCCGGTCAGTGAGCTTCACACGGCACCAGCTAGAGCTTGGTGAAGCCGACGACCCAGGAATCGTGAGCAGGGGGTTGAACATGTGGGCGTCCATCAGAATCCACTGCTTCCGGAATCCCCCCACGATGGGCGAGATCTCGAAGTTGATCCCCGAGCTAGCGCTCACGGCCACGGCTTCGAAGGTCGCGCACCCAGAGCGCTTCCGAGCATCCACCAGCCGGAGCACGAAGAAATGCCGAAACAATGCCATAGAGGGAGTGATGCCCACCATGGCCTCGCACAGGAAGGCGAATACGGTAAGGAGGATGATGGAGCGGGGATCCAGATGCAGCAGATGGATCTGGTAATGCGACATCACAACATTGAAGAAGGGGGAGAAGGGAGGAATTAAACCCAGTAAGAAGAGCATGAAGATGGATGGGAATCTTAGTGGCGCTCTTCTCCCTGGTCCACCAAGAAGCAGGGCAGGCAGCCATCGCTCCTCCCTCATTGGAGCTGGCGGCGAGCGCATGGCAAACCTTGTCCAGTCCTTCCTTATTGATCACCATCGACTGCTCAAGGGCTGGCTCCATGGCCGTCAGAGGACCTGCCGGCGCGCGTGGCTTCACCTTCTTCCTCCTTGGCTTGGGAGCCATGGCGAATACAAGGAGAGAGCAAGGCGTCGGCACCAGATCTACAGATGCGGTGGCACGATTGGGGAGGAAGAAACAAGAGCTAGGCACGGCACACCATGAAGGGCAAGTTGCGCTGACAACGGGCGGCCACTGGGTCTACCGGATATCAACACGGCATGGGGAAGTGAAGACACCCACATCCCATCAACCGCCACATGTCTCCAGGGCAGCAGTATGTTAGGGCCTGTGGCGCTCCGCACTTGCCCTTTGGCTTCGTCTGGAAGCCAAATCCGAGCGCGCCTTGGGCCCGGGGGCTATTGTCGGCGTCCTGGACTTGGGGGTATCCAGTCCTGCGTGCCTATGTCCCACCACGTGGCTCCATTGATAGCCTGGTATGGCCCAGCCTTGACAACAACACTGCAAGACCCTCACGAGGGACCAAGCCTCGCGAGGCGGACGACGCCAAGACTCCTGAAGGAGTTGGCCTCCTCAGGAGGGCTCCTCGAGGGGCAGAGAGATCTATGCACCTACCTCACGAGGCTCAGCTCACGTGAGCCATGAAGACCAAGGCCAGGCGGGCGCCAGGCGGGCACAGAGCGTAGGTTTCCTCTTCGGTGCAAGGGAGGCAAGCCACAGGCGCGCGGAGTCCCGAGGTATCAACCAAAGGTTTCCATTCTAGTGCAACGAGACCAAGACTGCCAGGACGGCAAGACGGAGGTCATCACCGAGCCCAGCGCAGCGTCCCAACCAGAGGCTTTTCGCACGCGAACACTACTTTTGTCAGGATAGATTGTACTACTTGTCCCCTTTCAAATCCCGTCGTTGTGGAATCCCTTCCCACTCATATTTGGGAAGAGGATGAAGGCCACTATATATAGGACTTAGCCACCACCATAGAGGGGGATGGATTCCACCCCGAGCACCACACCAGCTCAAGAACACCTCACCTCCCGAGGATTGTTCATCCTTGTACTAGTTCATCCATAGCCCCTCGAGGCAATCCACCACACCACACTGGAGTAGGGTATTACACCACAACCGTGGCCCGAACTAGTATAAATCTCTATGTCTTTGTGTCTCTGTGAGCTTTGCGTGCTAGGCTAGGGAAGATCGCGAGTAGGCAGGCTGGGCAGGTTGAGATCTTCGCACGCACCCCAGTGTTCGAACCTCTCACGGGTTGCCGTTCCCCGAAATCCGACATAGGATTTGGGAATGCATGCGTGGTAGATTTCATATCTTCGTGAAGATCGATGGCCTGCAGGTCCACGTGGGACAAGAAGACGAAGACTCCCGGCAAGAACTTTGCCGGGACGACCGCGAGGCCCCCGACAAGCCTTGCCGGGGACGATTGCTGGGCTGTGGCCAGGCCCACGCCTGGCGTGGATTTTTCACCTCACCACCACTCCAGTGCAATGACCAGTGCGCCAACTAAGCATGCGCCTGCGTGGCGGCATGCAGATATTCGTGGAGGCTCTACCACCGCGCCAACACAAGAGCTAGCTAGCCAACGTGGCCCTACATGTCGTCAGCCTAGACAAGTGTCACAGCAAGGAGGGGCGGCAACAGATGGGACGATTTCTGTTGTCGTCCCTGATAAAATAAGAGGGCACAAAGGCAGCACATTAAATGCGTTTGTCCTACGGTGCCGAGCGATAAGCTCATACACTATAGCTTGCCTTCAACCTCCAATGTGCTGTTGTGGTAGCCCCTTTGACATATAAAAGCAGGCCCGAGGCATACTGATAGAGGATTCAGACTTTTTGGACTGGGCATGCACCGCAGCTAGTTCAAGAACTCAAGAAAACTAATATACACAAAGGGTATTATGCATCTTTGCGGCCCAGCATGGGTAAAAATTCCCTCGTACTGATTGCTAGACCCGCTCTTCGTTCAGCTCCTCTCCTCGCCAACCGTAGAAGGGATCGCCCCTGATCCCATAGGTGTTCATTTCCCCGACATCTTAGGCGCGCCAGGTACGTGGACGCAGTTGTGAGAATCTGGTCTATCAGTTAGCGCAACGGTTTCTTCATCGCCATGGCTCTGAAGAAGAAGATGATCGCAGTGGTCGGTTCGTCCAGAGCTGCCCCGCACGTGCCAGCACGGACGGGCGACATGGCAGACCCCGGTGGCGGAGGAGATCAAGATCATCCACGCTGGCCAGATACGAGTAGCCAGGCGAGCGACGTCGTTCGCGGCCGCAACGACGATCTACACAGCAACAAAAAGCTAAGTCACGCAAAACCTTGAGTAATTCCCTTTTGTATGGTTATCTCCCTCGAATGGCCTCGGTTTTTGTATGGAAAACCTGCACGCAAAGGAACCCAGCCGCTATGGGCTGCGCCCTTTTCTGTTTCGAGTCCGCTCAGTAGCTCAAGTGGTTGCGCCAAGGGCAGCAAGGTGGTTTGCCCGGCAGCGACACCCCCAAGCAGGTTGCAGAGGATCCGTCCTTCGAAGCACCCACGGCAACTGTTAGCGCACCGGCAAGCCTATCCAACTAAGCATAGGGTGTAGTACATACAAAGAGAAATCAAACAGGGAAATAACATGCATTTAGTTCAAAGCATAGAAAAGTTATACTACATCAATCATTGCCGCGGTTCTAACTTAAGATAAAAATTGTCTTGGGTGTGAACTTGCAGCTGCAACAAGGAACGGAGCAGCTAATCCCGGCGCTGACCCTCCAGCCTCTTGACTCTGTCGACACAGCTGGTGATGGGCTCCATGCACTCCTCGAGCACCTAGAGGTCCACACCCTCAGGCACGCTGTCAAGCGTGTTGGCGAAGTCGGCGTTGGGGTTCCAGTAGGCCACCTTGGTCAAGGAGCCCCAACAAAGCTTCCAGGATTGCTCGGCCAGATAAGTCTCCCTAGTGGAGTGGAGCAGCTTCAGGGCGTCGAAGACTCCCTCGAAGAACTGGGTCAGCCTGGCGCTGTCGGTCACGTTCACTTCATGGGTGAACCTGATGTTTGGCAAGCCCATGGCGGCTATCTATGCGGTGAGCCTGTCCGCCACATCCAAAAGGTGGCAGGTCTAGAGCTTTGTGCCAGCCATGAGCTTGTTGTGGCTGGTGGCGGCGTCGTGCAGCAGCAGCCTCTCATCTACGAGATCCTTGATAAGGGTTTTTCGCGGGCCCTGGTCTCTGAAAGCGTCCCCTCCAGAGTATCCAGCTTCTGCTTCAGATCAGCGATGGAGTTGTTGGCCCTGGAGAGCAGCTTGGTCTTGTCGGAGATGGTGGCTTGCAGCTCCGCCAAGGTGTGCGCAGTCATGTCCCTGTCCTTCTTCAGCTTTGAGGTTTCCTTCCTTAGCTTCTCCAGCTCTAGCTCCAGCTTCTCCACTTTGCTAGCCAGCTCAACCTTTGTGGCCTCTGCGGCCTCTGCACCGTCGATGGCCTCCTTTAGCTTGCCGGCATGGTCCAGGGCCAGAGCATCGAGTGCGTCTTTGTGCTCCAGCTTCAGCTCCTAGGTCCGCTGCGCGACGAGCTTTTCAACCTCTTCATACTTGGCACGAAGCATGGCGGCGAGCGCTGCTTCGCGGGCAAACAAGTCCTCTTCTTGGGCATCAAGCAAGATGTGGTGTTGCTTTGGTCAGACTCGTCCTTGGCGGCCTTCACCATTGCCACCTCCTGGGCCTTGTCGAAGTTAGCCTGCTTCAAGAGGAGCTCTCGCTGGCGCTCGTCCAGCTGGACTTGGGTGTCCTTCAAATCCTCCCGGGCCTCGGCGAACCAGACTTGCATCTAAGTGACACGCTCTTGAAAGTCTTCTTTGCCCTTGTCCAAGGCTGCTATCCTGAAGTCTACCTTGTCCTGGTGGGCGCGATAAAGTGCCAGGAGATTCTGGAAGTTGGCGCTCATGCCCTGTAGGAGCTGGTCTTGGTGATGCTGCTGCTAGTGCTCGGTTTCGTCAACTACCTGAGCCACGACCGTTGGGGACAACATCCATGTTTCACGACGTGAGCCACGACCGTTGGGGACACAGGAACCACTGTGGGTGCCACGGACTCGGGTTCGTCGATTTGCTGCCGCTTCTAAAGACGCTTCTGAGGTTGCTTCAGAATGGCACACGAATAACTAAAAGGTACATCACATTAGGCATTTCCTTCATTTCGTAGCCTTTGAAGTTACTTATGTATGTGTCCATATATTGTTGATTTGCTCATACTATTAGAAGAGTCAAGCATTGATTAGGCTGATATTGTATTTGCAGTGTACAAAAAACACTACCCTCTTGCTCTGCTTTGAAGGATGAGGTTTGGAGATTAGAAAAGGTTGGTAAGGATGGTGCATTTCCCAAGAAGTTAAATGGAAGGGGAATCTATGCAGTTGAAGATTTTCTTATCTTCTTGTTAGGGATCAATAGAGGTTACGAAGTGTAAGTTTATTGTGCCTGTTATCATATTGTTATTTATGAAGTTTGGTTTATGTTCTAACGCTCTTGTCTCTATAGATTCTTGGTACTGGCATGTCAGATAATGCCTGGGAAAGCCATGTTGAGAATGCAAAGACTTATGTCTTAGTGGAAAGCATTATATTTATTATGTGAATGATTCAAGAAATGTCGGTGCGATATACAATGACATATATGAGTTCACTGGCTTGATTGCTGATGATTAGTTCATTTCAGCTGAAAATCTCATGGACAACCAGAAGGTTTGTGTTTTTATTTATGTGTTTTCGAATAATAAGTCTAGTTACATGTCTGGGTGTGTTAAATATTTGTAAAATTCATTGGTATTGTAATGTTCAGATTTGGTACATCGGAGCAAGTTGTCTCGTAAGACTACAAACTTGTGTTCTACTATATGATACCAGTGTACCACTCATGTGCATATGCGTTGACTAATCACAAAGGCACACCACACTGTTCTCAGAAAATGATAGATTGATTCATGTGCACTATCTATAATTAATGGTTCATTTCAGTAACCTTATTTTGTCGTAGTGTATAAACAGGATTAAACCAAAGAGCATCCCCGTATGAACTAGTTAAATTTAATATTCTGCCTTTTCCTTTTTTTTAAGATTCTTGGTTTTTTTATGTACCTAGGACGAATAAATTTAAGAATCCATGTACTAGTTTGTCTCGGTGTATATTTTGGATTCCTGGTTTTATTTGCACTTGCAGGCTTGAGATTTTTGGAATTTAGAGATATTCGGAGCTTAAGCCTGCCAGAGCATTTTAAGATTCCTGGTTTTATTTTACTTAGCATGAATCAATTTAAGCAACCCTGTACTGGGTTTTCTTAGTGTATATTTGGATTCCTGGTTTTATTTTAGCTAACACTTCTGGGCTTGAGATTTTATCTTACCTAGGTCTTCTAGTGCATACATCTTTGGACTCCTGTTGTGGCTCAGGTATGTACAACAATTCTCATAACTAAGAAACTTGTTGATATATTGAAAAAGCATAGGTAGATTGATGATAACTGTACAAACTGGAAGTGCATGGATTTTGTTTTCCAGTACGGCTAAAGGATTTTGAAGTGAATGATAAAATTCTGTAGTATTATTTATTAACACAAGTGATCATCGCGCAAGCAAATTACTGATGTTCTTTTCTATATGTTACAATACTGAACTATGTTGTGTTAGACATAGCATGGTATCTGTTTTTTCTGATAAACTGTCATTTGGTTGTTAGCTTTATGTGAAGCTTTATCTCCCGTAATAATGCATCTGATTAATGAATAAAAGCTTTCCTTAATTCTCTTTCCATCGCTATTGGCTAATGTTGCAATTTCTGCGTTAAGTGTGGGCACTTTACTTTTTTCCTTAACTTATATATATCATGGTACTAGTTATTTAGTTTCGCTTTCCTAAGAGAAACACCGATTGCGGAAAACAAACGTGCCTCCATTTTTTGATTGTTTAAATATATTTTGCTTACGGTGGAGATGTAAGTTTCTGTGTGCCATGGTTCTTCTCAGTTATGTAATGGCATCTACCTTCTCTGACTAATTAAGATGCATAAGAGCTCATGCATTGCGTGAGAATGTTAGAGATTTCTAGGCACTTACAAGTGAGCAGCATTTTGCCTATTTTGCTCCTGATTGGCATCTTCGTAATGACATTAGTTTTTACAAGGGATAGCTTTTATGGGTTCCTCTCTTCACTTCTTTTTTTCAAGGAGAGGTTCTGCATGTTCCCTCAAAGATGCCTTATGTCCAAGAATTAATTACTCATGTTTGAGTGGGAGTAATGTACATAATTTGAAATTGTTCATTTGTATTTTTTTCTCGGACAAGAATTTTGTGCTTGGTATTCAACTTTTTTATATGACTACAATGTATTTGTTGCATATCTTTTTTTTCATATGATTAACTCTATGTTTACATAAATAAAGAAGTCTGTGATTCTCTGATCCAGCTTTGAAGCATTTCTTTCCTTAGCACCGGAGCACGAAATTGTCATCTTCTAGCCTGAAAATAGAAACAAATACAATGCACATTTTTGTTGCTTCAATTATATTATTACATTATCGAATTGTGTTCCTTCTACATTCAAATAATTGCTTCTTAGGACAAACTAAAAAATGGCACTATTATACATGCATTGCACATGCATCTCAAAACAAATGCAAGGAATCAAACTTCTCATATGTTCAATGATCTTAATGAAAGTTTTTATTATATCCCTCTTGAATACCCATCATATCAGGACTAAATTCATAACCTAAGAAAATTGCCATACTATTTCTAAGATTCTCAAAATAATATAAATGAAAAAGGAGAGTTCATCAATTTATTTAAAATATAACCACCGTCATGCTCTAAAACATATAAGTGAAGCACTAGAGCAACTACCTGGTTAAAAAAATATAGGTGAAGCACATAGAGTATTCTCATAAATTCACGATTAATGTGTGTCCCTCTCAAAAGATGTGGCCAGCAAGGATGATTGTGGCAAACTAAAAAGCAAATAAAGCAAAGACTCATATAATACAAGACGTTCCAAGCACAACACTTATCATGTGGTGAATAAAAATATAGCCTCAAGTAATTTACCGACGGATTGTAGACAAAAGAGGAGATGCCATCCGGGGCATCCCCAAGCTTAGATTCTTGGTTATCCTTGAATATTACTTGGCATGCCATGGGCATCCCCAATCTTAGGCTCTTGCCACTCCTTATTCCTTACCCTATCAAAACTTCACCCAAAATGTGAAAACTTCAGAACAAAAAACTCAACAGAAAACTCGTGTGATCCGTTAGTATAACAAAGAAATTCACCATCTTTGGTCACTGTTGTAAACTCATTAAAAAATTATATTTGCATTCTATCTACTATATTCTAACTTCGCCATGGTTCATACCCCCCGATACTGCCCATAGATTCATCAAAAGAAGTGAACAACACAATGAAAACAGAATCTGTCAAAAACAGAACAGTCTGTAGTAATCTGTACTTTAGCCAAACTTCTATAACTCCAAAAATTCTGAAAAATTAAGATAACGTAGGAAATTTGTATATCAATCCTTTATAAATAACTTCAGAACTTTATCATGCTCCGGCAAATTTTAGCAATTCTGCGACTGTGCAGAAGTTTCTGTTTTTTAGGAGAATCGAATCAATTATCACCCAAATCATCCCAAAGGTCTTACTTGGTGGAAACACTAATTAAAATACTGAAACACAATCATAACAGAAGTATAATGATGTATTTACTGGAAAACACAAAACAAAAATATTGGGTTATCTCCCAATAAGTGCTTTTCTTTAAAGCCATTAAGCTAGGCTTTCAGATTTCGACGATGCTCACATGAGATATCAAATTGACGCACCAGACCTATCCCCTCGCGTCGCCTCGCCTGAGGCGACCCGGGGGCGAACCCTAATCTCCTCCGCGCCACCCCCTCCCTATCCCCTCCCTCCGCTGCCGCCTGAGGTGCTCGCCGGCCCGGCCGCACGACACCTATGAAGGTGGCGGCGGGGATCTGGTGGCTTCGCCTTCGCGGAGGCCAGGCCACGGCGACCGGGGCGGCGGCTCCGATGGGCGGTGTCCGGCGTGGACGGTGCGGCGGGCTGCGCCGGTAGGTGCTGGCGGGCTGCCTCCCTGGCCGTGCGGTCGGCGGGGGGGTGGCGGGCGATGGCGAGGCGGCTCCCCCGCGTGGGTCGTCCTGCGCCCATGGAGAAGCTCCGTTCCCGCCCGTGATCTGCTCCGATCTGCGCCCTGCTCCAGCCCCTGGTGGCTTCGTCGCCGTCTTGGGGGATCTGGACGGACGGATCTGGTGGTTGGGCGTGATTCCGGGGGAAACCCCTGGCCGGCGCGGCGGCCTCACCAAAGGCGACGTCTTCGGCGCCGTGGTCCTTCCTGGAGGCTTTGGTGTGGTTCTCCCCTCCCACTCTTCCCTCGAGCACAGGTGAAGACCTACCCTCCCCTGCATGGTCGATGGCGGAATCCGGTGCTGTGATCCTTCTTGAAGGCGTCTTCCGGGGATTGCTCGTGTGGGGTGGAGCTGCTGGTGGCGTGGTGACGGTGTGAGGTAGCCTGTTCTTCTCAGTGGCGGCTGCCGTGGTCTCGGTCCAATCCCTGACCACTGCTTTGGTTATGCCCCTTTTGGCCTTCTCCATGGATCTTCGCCTTCGTCCGATGACTTGCGGTTGTGAGCCGTTTCGCTTAGCACTAATGTACTTGTCGTGGTGGAGCGGTACTTCATCTCACTCATTGATGGCGGCGAGGATCGGCGGCATGGCGCTGTGGAGGTTCGCCGTCCGATGCACGGAGATGGACTCATGCAGGAGGAGGTTGCTGTCTGGCGTCATGGTGACGCCGATGGCTGAGTGGCCAAACAAGGTAGAAACCTCAATATGATCTGAAGATGGACCTGCGGAAGATGGTGGCGACGACACACGAGTGCGTCTGACCGGATTATGCCCCAGACCCGGTATGTGGCTCGGCTGGGGATTCCGAATATGTTTCGGTTTCTGGCTTTTGATGTTAGGCTTAGGTGAGTGGTTTGGGTATTGGCCCAGCTAGCACCCCTTCATCATTTTGGGTAGGAGTAGTGGCATGTGTTGCCAAGATGGTGGATTCAGACTTATTGTTGTAATACTTTGTAAGGTCCTCGAGAATAATCAATAATATGGCCGTATGCATCTTCCGGATGCAGAGGCCGGGGGTCATCCTTCTTTTCTAAAAAAAACATGAGATAATAATTCAAACATAAACAGAGCATCATAAAACATGTGACAAACAATTTTAAGTCTAACATGCTTCCTATGAATAGGCATCTTGTAAGCAAACAAATTATCAAGGCAAGCAAAAACTAGCATATGCAAGGGAAAAGAATATAACATTGAGAAACATAACGAGAGGGAATTTAGTAACATGAAAATTTCTACAACCATATTTCCCTCTCTCATAATAATTACGTGTGGGATCATATTCGAATTCAACAATATAGCTATCACATAAGATATTGTGTACATGATCCATGTGCATGTAAAGTTGACACTCTTCCAAAATAGTGGGACTGCCATCAAATAAAGTCATGACCACTCCAAGTCCACTTTCATAAAAATATTCATATGATTGAACACTCTATGTGGGATTATTTTTACCTAAAGTTGACTCTCATCAAACCAAATATTATTGCAAACATTATTATCAATATCATATTCATCACGAGGCTTAAATAAATTGTCAAGATCATAAGAAGAATCGACCCAATCATGATCATTGAAATAAGTAGTGGACATATCAATATTAGCATCCCAAAGCTTGGGTTTTGGCATATTATTAGCACAATTGACATTAATAGAATTTATAATAAGAGTATTGCAATCATGCTTTTCATTCAAGGAGCTATCGTGAATCGCTTCATAAATTTCCTCTTTTAGCACTTCATCACAATTTTCAGATTCACGAATTTATTGTAGAACTTCATAAATATAATCTTGTGCACTCAACTCACTAGCAATTGGTTCGTCATAGTTGGATCTTTTAAAAAGATTAGCAAGTGGATGAGGATCCATAAACTTTTTGCTTTTGATTTGTAATAAACATACGATTATGCCGGGTAAACGAAAAGGCAAACGGGAAGAAGGCAAATAAAAAGGAAAATACTTTTGTATTTTTTCTGAAAACATTTTAGAAGTGGGGGAGAGGAAAACGAGAGGCAAATGGCAAATAAAGTAAATGCAAGAGATGAGAGTTTATGATGGGTACTTGGTCGGCTTGATGTAGATCGTCCCCGGCAACGGCGCCAGAAATTCTTCCTGGTACTTCTTGAGCTTGCATTGTTTTTTCCCTTGAAGAGAAAATGATGACGCATGATACGTTTCCAACGTATCTATAATTTTTTATTGTTCCATGCTATTATATTACCCGTTTTGGATGTTTATGTGCTTTACTATACACATTTATATTATTTTTTGGGACTAACCTATTAACCGGAGGCCCAACCCAAATTGATGTTTTCTTGCCTATTTCAGTGTTTCATAGAAAAGGAATATCAAATAGAGTCCAAACGGAATGAAACCTTCGGGAGAGTTATTTTTGGAACAAACGCAATCTAGAAGACTTGGAGTAGACGTCAGGGAAGCAACGAGTTGGCCACAAGGTTCCAGGGCGCGCCCTATGCCCTGGGCGTGCCCCCCACCCTCGTGGGCCCCTCGTGGCTCCCCTGACCGACTTCCTTCACCTATATATATCCATATACCCTGAAAACATAGGGGAGCACCATAGATCGGGAGTTCCACCGCCGCAAGCCTCTGTAGCCACCAAAAACCAATTGGGACCCTGTTCTGGCACCCTGCCGGAGGGGGGGATCCCTCACCGGTGGCCACCTTCCTCATCCCGGTGCTCTCCATGACGAGGAGGGAGTAGTTCATCCTTGGGGATAAGGGTATGTACCAGTAGCTATGTGTTTGATCTCTCTCGTGTTCTTGAGGTGATACGATCTTGATGTATCGCGAGGTTTGCTATTATAGTTGGACCTTATGATGTTTCTCCCCCTCTACTCTCTTGTGATGGATTGAGTTTTCCCTTTGAAGTTTATGTTACCGGATTGAGTCTTTAAGGATTTGAGAACACTTGATATATGTGTTGCATGTGCATATCTCTGGTGACAATGGGATATCACGTGATTCACTTGATGTATGTTTTGGTGATCAACTTGCGGGTTCAGTGACCTTGTGAACTTATGCATAGGGGTTGGCACACGTTTTCGCCTTGGCTCTCTGGTAGAAACTTTGGGGCACTCTTTGAAGTTCTTTGTGTTGGTTGAATAGATGAATCTGAGATTGTGTGATGCATATCGTATAATCAAACCCACAGATACTTGAGGTGACATTGGAGTATCTAGGTGACATTAGGGTTTTGGTTGATTTGTGCCTTAAGGTGTCATTCTAGTACGAACTCTATGATAGATCGAACGGAAAGAATAGCTTCATGTTATTTTACTACGGACTCGTGAATACATCGATCAGAAAGGATAAGTTTGAGGTGGTTTCGTACCCTACAATAATCTCTTCGTTTGTTCTTAGCTATTAGTGACTTTGGAGTGACTCTTTGTTGCCTGTTAAGGGATAGTTATATGATCCAATTATGTTATTATTGTTGAGAGAACTTGCACTAGTGAAAGTATGAACCCTAGGCCTTGTTTCCTAGCATTGCAATACCGTTTGTGCTCACTTTTATCATTAGTTACCTTGCTGTTTTTATATTTTCAGATTACAAAAACCCATATCTACTATCCATATTGCACTTGTATCACCATCTCTTCACCGAACTAGTGCACCTACACAATTTACCATTGTATTTTGTGTGTTGGGGACACAAGAGACTCTTTGTTATTTGGTTGAAGTGTTGTTTGAGAGAGACCATATTCATCCTACACCTCCCATGGATTGATAAACCTTAGGTCATCCACTTGAAAGAAATTTGCTACTGTCCTACAAAACTCTGCACTTAGAGGCACAACAACCACTACAAGGAGAAGGTTGTGTAGTAGACATCAAGCTCTTTTCTGGCGCCATCGCCGGGGAGGTTAGTGCTTGAGGGTATATATTTAGATCTTGCAATTGAATCTTTTAGTTTCTTGTTTTATCACTAGTTTAGTCTATAAAAGAAAACTACAAAAAAATGGAATTGAGTTTGCCTCATACGGTTCATCTTTTTAATATCTTTCGTGAGAATGATGGGAAGGAAAATTGTGCTCAAGTGCTAGAAGAAGAAATCTATAAAATGTTTGGCACAAAATGTTTGAATGATGAGCATGATTGCAATGTTGTTAGTATGAATTTTTTGAATACCCATGATGCTAATGATATGCAAAGCCACAAGCTTGGGGATGCTATGTTTGATGAATATGATATTTTTACTCCCCCAAGTTTTGATGAGCAAATTTATTATGATGAAAGCATGCCTCCTATTTATGATGATTATTGTGATGACACGTATGCCATAAGGAATAAACATAACCATGAAACTTGTCATCATGATTTTAATTTTCAATTGGATTATGCGTCACATGATAGTTATTTTGTTGAGTTTGCTCCCACTACTATTCATGACAAGAAATTGGTTATGTGGAGAGTAATAAAAATTCAATGTTTGTGGATCATGAAAAGAATGCTTTATGTGATAGTTATATTGTTGAATTCATTCATGATGCTACTAAAAATTATTATGAGGGAGGAATATATGCTCATAGGAATTGCAATAATATCAAGTTTCCACTCTATGTGCTTAAAGTTTTAAAGTTATGCTTGTTTTGCCTTCCTATGCTAGTTGATTATTGTTCCCATAAGTTGTTTGCTCACAAAATCCCTATGCATAGGAAGTGGGTTAGGATTAAATGTGCTGGTCATATTCTTCATGATGCTCTCTTTATGTTTCAATTCTTATCTTTTATGCGAGCATCATTGAAATCATCATGCCTAGCTAAAAGGCATTAAAGAAAAGCGATTGTTGGGAGAAAACCCAATTTTATTTTGCCCTTTGCTTTTGCTCCTGTTTAGTAATAAATAATTCATCTAGCCTCTAGTTAGATGTGGTTTTATGTTTTAATTAGTGTTTGTGCCAAGTAGAACCTTTGGGAAGACTTGGGTGAAGTCTTTGTGATCTTGCTGTGAAAAGAAGAAATTTTAGCGCTCACGAGATTAGCTGCCATTTTTTACTGGAGAGCAATTTTAGGTTGATTATTTTTGCAGATGATTAGTAGACAAATTCCTCAGGTCCACCATTTTATTTCAGAATTTTTGGAGTTAGAGAAGTACTCGAATCATACATATTACTACAGACTGTTCTGTTTTTGTCAGATTCTGTTTTCATTGTGTTGTTTGCTTATTTTGATGAATCTATGAGTAGTATCGGAGTGTATGAACCATAGAGAAGTTGAAATACAGTAGATATTACAACAATATGAATTTATAGTGAGTTCACAACAGTACCTAAGTGGTGATTTATTTTCTTATACTAATGGAGCTTACGAGTTTTCTGTTGAGTTTTGTGTTGTGATGTCTTCAAGTTTTGGGTAAAGATTCGATGGACTATGGAATAAGGAGTGGCCATAGCCTAAGCTTCGGGATGACCAAGGCACCCCAAGGTAATATTCAAATACAACCAAGAGCCTAAGATTGGGGATGCCCCGGTAGGCATCCCGCCTTTTTTCTTCAACAATTATCGGTTAGTATCGGTTGAACCTAAGTTTTTGCTTCTTCACATGATGTGTGCTATCCTTGAAATGTCATTTTGTTTTGTTTTGCTTGCCGTTTGAATAAAATACCAAGATCTTAAATTCTTAAATGTTAGAGAGTCTTCACATAGTTGCACAATTATTTGACTACTCATTGATCTTCACTTATATCTTTCGGAGTAGTTTGTCTTTTGCTCTAGTGCTTCACTTATATCTTTTTAGAGCACGGTGGTGGTTATATTTTATAGAAATTTTTTATCTCTCATGATTCACTTATATTATTTTGAGAGTCTTTAGAACAGCATGGTAATTTTCTTTGGTTATGAATTTAGTCCTAATATGATGGGCATCCAAGATGGGTATAATAAAAACTTTCATAAAGAGTGCATTGGGTACTATGATCAACTTGATACTTGATAATTGTTTTGAGATATAAAGGTGGTAATATTAGAGTCATGCTAGTTGGGTAATTATGAAATTGAGAAATACTTGTGTTAAAGTTGGCAAGTCCCGTAGCATGCACGTATGGTAAACGTTGTGTGACAAATTTGTTGCATGGAGTGTTCTTTGATTGCCTTCCTTATGAGTGGAGGTCGGGATCGCGTGATGGTTAACTCCTACCAACCCTTCCCCTAGGGGCATGCATAGTGGTACTTTTCTTCGAGGGCTAATAAACTTTTGCACTAAGTATATGAGTTCATTATGACTAATGTGAGTCCATGGATTATACGCACTCTCACCCTTCCACCATTGCTAGCCTCTCTTGTACCGCGCAACTCTCGCCGGTACCATACAACCACCATATACGTTCCTCAAAACAGCCACCGTACCTACCTATTATGGCATTTCCATAGCCATTCCAAGATATATTGCCATGCAACTTTCCACCATTCCGTTTATTATGGCATGCCCCATCATTGTCATATTGCTTTTGCATGATCATGTAGTTGACATCATATTTGTGGCAAAGCCACCTTTATAATTCTTTCATACATGTCACTCTTGATTCATTGCATATCCCGGTACACCGCCGGAGGCATTCACATAGAGTCATATTTCGTTCTAAGTACTGAGTTGTAATTCTTGAGTTGTAAATCAATAAAAGTTTGATGATTTTCATTATTAGAGCATTGTCCCAAGTGAGGAAAGGATGATGGAGACTATGATTCCCCCACAGGTCGGGATGAGACTCCGGACTTTATGAAAAATAAAAGAGGCCAAAGAAGCCCAAATAAAAAAAGAGGCCAAAGAAGCCCACCAAAAAAATGAGATAAAAAGAGAGAAGGGACAATGTTACTATCCTTTTTGCACACTTGTGCTTCAAAGTAGCACTATGATCTTCATGATAGAGAGTCTCCTATGTTGTCACTTTCATATAATAGTGGGAATTTTTCATTAAGAACTTGGCTTGTATATTCCAATGATGAGCTTCCTCAAAATGCCCTAGGTCTTCGTGAGCAAGCGAGTTGGATGCACACCCACTTAGTTTCTTTTGTTGAGCTTTCATACATTTATAGCTCTAGTGCGTCCGTTGCATGGAATCCCTACTCACTCACATTAATATCTATTAATGGGCATCTCCATAGCCTGTTGATACGCCTAGTTGATGTGAGACTTTCTCCTTTTTTGTCTTCTCCACACAACCTCCATCATCATATTCTACTCCACCCGTAGTGCTACATCCATGGCTTACGCTCATGTATTGCGTGAGAGTTGAAAAGCTGACGCGCGTTAAAAAGTATGAACCAATTGCTTGGCTGAAACTGGCGTTGTGCATGATGGGAGTATTTTGTGTGATGAAAATGAATTATGGCCTAACTATATGATTTTGTAGGGATAAGCTTTCTTTGGCTATGTTATTTTGATAAGAAATAATTACTTGTTTGTATGCTTGAAGTATTACTATTTTTATCTTGAATCATTTGGATATGAACATTCATGCCACAATAAAGAGAATTACATTGAGAAACATGCTAGGTAGCATTCCACATCAAAAATTCAGTTTTTATCATTTACCTACTCGAGGACGAGCAGGAATTAAGCTTGGGGATGCATGATACGTCTCCGACATATCTATAATTTTTGATTGTTCCATGCTATTATATTACCCGTTTTGGATGTTTATGGGCTTTACTATACACTTTTATATTTTTTTGGGACTAACCTATTAACCGGAGGCCCAGCCCAAATTGTTGTTTTCTTGCCTATTACAGTGTTTCACAGAAAAGGAATATCAAACGGAGTGCAAACGGAATGAAACCTTCAGGAGAGTTATTTTTGGAACAAACGCAATCCAGAAGACTTGGAGTAGACGTCAGGGAATCAACAAGGTGGCCACGAGGGTCCAGGGCGCGCCCTACCGCCCTGCGCGTGCTCCACACCCTTGTGGGCCCCTCGTGGCTCCCCTGGCCGACTTCCTTAACCTATATATATATCCATATACCTTGAAAACATCGAGGAGGACCATAGATCGGGAGTTCCACTGCCGCAAGCCTCTGTAGCCACCAAAAACCAATCGGGACCCTGTTCCGGCACCCTGCCGGAGGGGGGGGGGATCCCTCACTGGTGGCCATCTTCATCATCTCGGCGCTCTCCATGACAAGAAGGGAGTAGTTCAACCTCAGGGCTGAAGGTATGTACCACTTGCTATGTGTTTGATCTCTCTCTCTCTCTCTCTCTCTCTCTCTCTCTCTCTCTCTCTTTGTCTCTCTCTCTCTCTCTCGTGTTCTTGAGGTGATACGATCTTGATGTATCTCGAGCTTTGCTATTATAGTTGGATCTTATGATGTTTCTCCCCCTCTACTCTCTTGTGATGGATTGAGTCCTCCCTTTGAAGTTATCTTATCGGATTGAGTCTTTAAGGATTTGAGAACACTTGATGTATGTCTTGCATGTGCTTATCTGTGGTGACACTGGGATATCACGTGATTCACTTGATGTATGTTTTGGTGATCAACTTGCGGGTTCAGTGACCTTGTGAACTTATGCATAGGGGTTGGCACACATTTTCGTCTTGGCTCTCCGGTAGAACTTTGGGGCACTCTTTGAAGTTCTTTGTGTTGGTTGAATAGATGAATCCAAGATTCTGTGATGCATATCGTATAATCATACCCACAGATACTTGAGGTGACATTGGAGTATCTAGGTGACATTAGGGTTTTGGTTGATTTGTGTCTTAAGTTGTTATTCTAGTACGAACTCTATGATAGATCGAATAGAAAGAATAGCTTCATGTTGTTTTACTATGGACTCTTGAATAGATCGATAAGAAAGGATAACTTTGAGGTGGTTTCGTACACTACAATAGTCTCTTTGTTTGTTCTCCACTATTAGTGACTTTGGAGTGACTCTTTGTTGCATGTTGAGGGATAGTTATATGATCCAATTATGTTATTATTGTTGAGAGAACTTGCACTAGTGAAAGTATGAACCCTAGGCCTTGTTTCCTAGCATTGCAATGTCGTTTACGCTCACTTTTATCATTAGTTACCTTGCTGTTTTTATATTTTCAGATTACAAAAACTCATATCTACTATCCATATTGCAATCGTATCACCATCTCTTCGCCGAACTAGTGGACCTATACAATTTACCATTGTATTGGGTGAGTTGGGGACACAAGAGACCCTTTGTTATTTGGTTCCAGGGTTGTTTGAGAGAGACCATCTTCATCCTACACCTCCCACGGATTGATAAACCTTAGGTCATCCACTTGAGGGAAATTTGCTACTGTCCTACAAACCTCTACACTTGGAGGCCCAACAACATCTACAAGGAGAAGGTTGTGTGGTAGACATCAATGCAACGAAGTAGAGATAAGTATTTCTGTTAGTGGAGAACCAAGGTATCAATCCAGTAGGAGGAATACAAAAGCCTCCAATAATTGCACCTACACAAAAAAATACTTGCACGCAAGGCGATAAAGGAGTTGTCAATCCCTTCACGGTTACTTGCAAGGATGAGATGTGATAGTGATAGATATAAAAGATAAGTAAAAGTGATAAATAAAATAAATGTAAATAAATTGCAGCAAGGTATTTTTGTATTTTTTGTTTTATAGATCTGAAAATAATATGATAAAAGATAGACCCGGGGACCATAGTTTTCACTAGAGTCTTCTCTCTTCAAAGAAAGCATACAGTGGGTAAACAAATTACTATTGAGAAATTGATAGAAAAGCACATAGTTATGATGATATCCAAGGCAATGATCATGTATCTAGGCATCATGTCCATGACAAGTAGGCCATGTCTAGCCTACATCTACTACTATTACTCCACACATCGACCGCTATCCGGCATGCATCTAGTGTATTAAGTTAACATGAATGAGGTAACATCTTAAGCAAGATGACATGATGTAGTGGGATAGATCCAATCAATATGAACAAACCCCATCTTTTTATCCTTAATTGCAACAATACAAATACATGTGATGTCCCTTTTTGTCACTGGGAATAAGCACCACAAGATTGAATCCACTACAAAGCACCTCTCCAATTCCAAGAAAAATCAATCTAGTTGGACAAACCAGATTAATACATCAGAGAGAAATACAAAGCTTTCTTAATCAAGCATAAAAGAGCTCAGAGAAGACTCAAATAATATTCATAATAATCTTATCATAAACCCACGATTCATCTGATCTCAACAAACGCGCCGCAAAATAAGATTACATCGAATAGATCTCCAAGAACATCTAGGAGAACATTGTATTGAAGATCAAAGAGAGAGAAGAAGCCATCTAGATACTAGCTATGGACCCGTAGGTCTATACTCACACATCATCGGAAGGGAAGCAAGGTTGATGTAGAAGCCCTGCATGATTGAATTCCCCTCCGGTAGAGTACCAGAAAAGGTCCCAGAGGGGATCTCATAGGGACAGAACCTTGCAGTGGCGGAAAAGTATTTTTGGTGTGCCCTCTGGTCTATAGGGAATATTTGGGTATTTATAGAGGAAGAATTAGGGTTAGGAGTGCCATAGGGGACCCACAAGCTTGCAGGGCACGCCCTGTGAGCTTGTGGCCATCCCGTGGCCCTTCTCGCCTCCTGCCGAAGCTTCCAGGGTGTCTTGTGGTCCAAGAAAAATTGTCAAAAAGTTTTGTTCCATGTGGACTCCGTTTAGTATTGATTTTCTGTAAGGGCAAAAACAAGGAAAACAACAACTCGCAGTGGGCACTAGGTTAATAGGTTAGTCCCAAAAACTGATATAAAGCATAGTAGTGCATATAAAACATCGAAGATTGATAATATAATAGCATGGAACAATAAAAAATTATGGAGAATATGGGATCTTTTACATTGGTGGTTTCCTTTAGCAGACATATAATAACATAAAAAACTCCCACCCACCCACCCACCCAACGGTGATCTTCATCCCCTCCTACTAATTTGGCTTTCTGATCCGATCATCCTCTTCGTCGTCTCTTGATCTACAACTCTATACCCATTGAGATGGGTTCTCCTTCTAGATCTGCCCTTGGCTTGAACTTCTCCAAGCGTAGAGTTTTTACAGATGAGATATAGAATGAATCTGGTCTCACGGTACATCCTATGGATAATATGGGGTCTTTTACATTGGTGGTTTCCTTTAGTAGGCATGATTTTAGGCTCAATGAAGATTCGGTGGCGGATGCACTTGAATCTGCTCTTGGTGGTTCGGCTACTGAGTTCATAGTTACTACTATTGGTGATAAAGGTATTCGGTTTTAATGTTTCTTGCAAGGATGTGTTTTTTTATTGTGGATCTGCGATCCTTTTCTGTCCCTCAGTTCAAATGTTATTTTCATCTTTGGGGTAATGGTGGCCCAAATTGGGTCTGTGAGTTCAGGATTTGGAAGAAGGAATGTGATGCTGAATGGATTCTTGTTAGTATGTCCAAGTGCAGGGCCCTAGGGCTTTTAGCCATGCATAATCCCCCAGTCAAGTCTTCTATCAAGTCTGATTCTTCTGCTCAGGAAAAGATCTCGTTTGCCACATTTCAGAATTACTCTGTTTCTAAGGCTTATAGATATCCTTGCCTCAGATGATTCTCTAGACACAGTTGAGTCAGCTGGTTATGAGATTTCGGAAAATGAGCGTGTTATTATTCATGCCCCTCCTCCACCTGATCTCCAATGGACTATTGCATTGTCGCTGATCGTGCACGGTGGGTACTCTGGTGGTGCAATGCCGCCTTGTGTTATGTGATCAGCTTCCCCTCAAGCCGTCATCTTTGGCGCGGTCGTTGGGTGGGACGTCCACTGATTCGATTTCTCATATTGGGCCTGCAGTCATTCAGTCCATCGGGTTGCACAGCACCACGTCTTAGGATACGGGGTCTTTTGCAAGTTCGAGTGAGCCTTTGGAGGATATTCCCTCCTCGCGAGATGCAAATAATGCTTTTAATGATATGATTGACAATATGGTGGATAAAATCATTTCTTGTCAAAAATCTTCCTAGGCTGATCATATTGAAAAAGATTACCCCTCATCCATGGTTTGTTTGGCATGTTATTTGGTGGGCCATAATCGCAGAGATTGTGAATAGATTTCCTTGGAGCAAGGGTTGTTTTAGAAGCAAAAATCCCCTCTGTCCTGTCCGATTCCCAATACTGGTATCGAAGTTGCTGCCTCCCCATTTTGCCTTGGAGCTCAAGGCATTTCGTGCTCCTCTAACATAGGAGTCACATCCATTCATTGCTCCACGCGACCAAAAACCCCACCTGGCTCTCCTTCGGTGACTCCTTCCCCTCAAGTTTCAGCTTCGGCGCCCTCCAATGAGACATCCATGGTAGTTTTTGCTCTCAACCCGCACTCCTATGTCCCTGCTAGTCACCATATTGTGGATGGAGGTGGGAACCGACTGCCTCAGAATTTCGTCACGCCCCCATCTCCCGTTGTTCGCCGCCGCGAGGAGTTTATGGTGGCAGAGGTGATGACATTGCCGCCTCCGGACCAGGTCAGCCCTGCAAGAGAAGAAGTGGTTGACCTTTTGGAGAACATGGGATTTCAGGTTTGATCTGCTCAGCCCTAGGTATGTGGCATTGAACTCTTCCATCTTAGAGATGTTGGGGTTTATTTTCATTTACTTCAGTTGCCGCCTCAGCCGCTTGGCAATGATAGATTTGTTCGGTTTCTCAAGCATGATGAGGGTGTTGGCCATCGAGGCACTCTGAGTTCTCATGATGGGTGTTTGAAGGTTCTTGGGATTCCTTTGCACCTGTGAACTATAGAGAATATTAAAGCTACAATTAATACCTTTGGGAAATTCCAGCACTGGTTAGTGATGATCCGTACTTGGTGCGATCCATTGTCTTTGCTTCCTTTCCTGAAGATATTCTGGTCCCTCATGATGTAGTACACTATGCTGCTTATGGGCGCGCCAAGGTTTCAAGGACAGCCCCATGCTATATCCCGGGGGCTAATATTGCTGAACAAATGCCGGAGGACGAGGACACTATTCCATTGGATGGAAATCCCCATCCATTGCCAGGAAATTTGGTGCTGGATGAGTATAATTTTGTGTTGACTACATACCCTACGATCGGTTGGAATGATCTTCCACCACCCCTGCCGCCAGCTCATGATCATGTAGAGCAGGACAGCTGGGGCAATACACAGTGGGACAACGATGACAATGATTAGCATGTTGATGAGCAGCAACCAGTGCAAGATCAACAATCTATGGTGATCGATCATCCTGTTTTCTCTGATTCTGAAGTTCAAATGAATGCACCCGTGATTGGAGATGAGGTCCCTCAGTAGTTTAATGCAAATGATTGGGCCATTGTTCCCTACCAGCCCCCTCTCATCCAGTATGATCACATTGTTGTTGGTGCGTGAAAGTTGTTTATGGTCCTATTCTGCCGCTAGATCTCGTTTGGAGGGGAACTTTTGAATCTCTTCTATAAGTTTGCCCTGTGCAAGCTAAGCCCATGCCAATGCATTCTGTTACTATGGAACCCATTGTGCTCTCCAAGACGATTTTGGCTCTGGCTTTTGATGATATTCAGGTTATCTCCAAGTTGAAGTTTGTCCAGGCCGTCTTTGCTAGTCCGACCAAAGCAAGGCCTGTGTCAAGGAATCTATTCCCAGTTGAGGATTCTTCTGTCTTTGGGACTTGTCATGGAAGAACATGATCACCTATGGGGCTATCAGCCCCTTGTGGTTTAGCAAGGGGGAAGGGCCTGTTGCACAAAGAGCGGAGACCATGAGGCACCCAGGTTCAAGCCGCTGGGAAGGGCAAAAACCTACTCCTGCTTTCGTGGATTGAAGGGGGGGGGGACCGTGGTGCTCACATAGCGCTCAAGCCTGGAAAGATCGCCATGGGGAGAGTAGCTACACGCGTAAGAGTGTACAAGGGTCCCAATCCTTTTTGAGGTTGACATAGCCCTCCTTGTATGGGCTAAGGGGTTACCAGAGTGGCAAATCAGTCATTACCTACTGATTAGATAGCCAACAGTGCTATCATACCTAACTCTGGCAGTCAGGACAAAGTGCATTAAAAGCACTACTAGGTGTCATGCTGAGGATGCAGCCCGACAAGCCTGTCACGCCGCTCAACCACCCTCTCGTCTGTCTACGTGACACGCCTCTGGACGGGTGTCATATAGAGGTGATCTTCCTCTGAAATGGCTGCCATGTGCCAAATGACAGCCACTTAATCACTTGGGGGCTCGAAACCGCACTGATAAGTGACTTGCGTCGCTGTGAGGTGGAGTCGTGGAGTCTTTGCGGGGAAGCGGGTCGCCAGTGGCCCCGGCAACCCTTGCCGGGGAGGTCTTGGGACTTGTCTTCGGGGTGGCCTCGACCTGACCAGGCTCGCCTGCCCGGCAAGGGAGGTTTTTCCTTAGTGATATCATGTTCCTTTGTCTTGGCTTGGTCTTCCTGATCCGCCCTTTGATTTCTCAAAGAGTTATTTCTTATGCTTGGCCTTGTCTTGAATGCTGGAATCTCGCCCTTGTGCCTGTGTATAGTTTGGGCAACATACGCCAAGGTTTGTTGCACCGACATGAGCCCCCGGGCCTGGCCCGAACGTGCTGCCGGGCATCATTGGGGTAGGCTCTATCAGTACACAGGCGGGGGGGGGGGGGGGGGCTTGTGGTAGCTCATTTCTTGATATTTTCCTTGCTTCTTCATTAACCTGTGCTTGAGTCATTTTCTCTTTTTTTTTGTGTTGTGCAAGACATCGAACTTGGTGGGGCCATCTCTGTGTTGCCCCGTTAATGGCTTTTACTCATTGGGAGGTAACTGCCACCTCTCTCTTCCCACTGCGCCTATACTTTTCGCCATGTACGCTGAATGCATTGTGCGGGGTAGGTGACGGATGGCGCATGGAAGGGCGCCATGGCGGATTGGCGCAAGGGAGGGTGAATGGGTCTGGTCACCGCCCAAAACGTGAGTGGTGTTGGATCTGAGGGAGCCCCAGCACCGGGCCCACATCCGCCTATAAAAGGGAGTGTGGGGGTGAACGAAGGCATCCATCCTCACCTCTCTTCCTCCCTCCTTCTAGTATTATCTTTCCATCATGGTGAGGCGGAGAGGGCGTAGTGGCACCCCAGTAATGGTGACAAGGGCTTTTGCTCGACATCGCCTCCCTCCGCCTATTGGGGACGCGGTGGCGGAGCCCGCCGTGAGAGGTGGTGGGAGAGGACGTGGACATGGTCGTTGTGGCCGTCGGGGTCGAGGAGGACGGGGCGGTGCTCTGATCGCACCTCCTCCGACCGTTCATGACCCGAATGAAGGCCACGTCAGGAATGAGCCGTTGGAGTTCATCTTCAAGCTGTGCGGGCTCCCGCACAACTGTCTTTGGCTTCCTCCCCCATTTGCAAGGGTTATGGAGGTCGAGCAGCCGCCGGGGCTGAGGCTGCACATGAGGGGCTGCTGTAATGGTAACAGGCGGGCGGACGTGGAGTTCCTCGCTCCTCATGGCATGCTTCTCCAGTGTGGCTGGAAGATCTTTGCTCGTGCCCATAGCTTGGTGGCCGAGCACGTTCTCCATTTCAAGTTAATGGACGCCTCCCCGATTTTTGTCAATGTCTTTAGGCGTTCGGGTGCTCCCTAAGGCTGCTGTGCAGAGAGCTCGACAGACGACAAAAGCTCCGCCTCGAGCGATAGCGACGAGGAGGACAGTGACGGTGATGATGGCAGAGCCGGTGGGGAGGACGGCGGCTCCGACTCCGGCTGAACACCAGCCGCACCGTCACCGTCAGCCGGCGGCACCACCATCTGCACCTCCATCTCCTCCCCGGCAAGGCGATTTGCCAGGGTGTTGGGTGCTGGTGGTGTCTTTGCCTCCTCCAGCAGTCTTCTAGCTAGACCCCGGCAGGCTTCCCCGTTGTCGGATTTCGGGTTCCGGCAGACCCTTGAGGTTCGAACACTGGGGTGCGCGTGGAGATTTAACCCTCTGCCTACCTGCTCATCACCGAATCGCTAGGATCTAAACTACCAAACAGAACAACAAAAGGGACACAAGATTTATACTGGTTCAGGCCACCATGGTGGTGTAATACCCTACTCCAGTGTGTGGTGTGGTGGATTGCCTCTCGGGCTGACGATGAACAATACAAGGAAGAACAACCTCGCGAGGGTCTGTTCTGGGCTGGTGCGACGAACTGCTAGGAGGAGTCCAATCGCTCTATCTACTGGTTTCTTGGTGAGGATCCAGATTGCTAGGTCAGGTCCTGATTGCCTCTACCCTGGGGGTGGCTAGTCCTATTTATAGGCGAAGGCCCTGGGCCTCTTCCCAAATATTGAGCGGGAAGGGCGCCAACAATTGGCCATTTTGAAGGGGAACAGCGGGTACACTTATCCTGACTAAAGTTGGTCCTCGCCTGTCAAAGGCTCTGGTGGTGACGCCTGCTTGGGCTCCACAATGACTTCTTCCCTGCCGTTGGGCTGGTCTTGGTCTTGTTGCACCGAAATGGATGCCTTTGCTTGATGCTCTCGCCTGCGCTTGCTCCCTTTGCACCAAAGAGGAAAGGAGGACACTGCGCGGGCTGGCGCCTGACTGGCGCCCTTGGTCGTCATGGCTTGTGTGACGCCCGGGTAATTATGCTACAGTGATCCTCTGCTAGTGATGCCACGTCACCTCGATTATAGTTGCTAATCTCGAGTTAGTTCGAAACCCATTCAAATTCAAATTCAAAATTTGGTAAATAATAAAAGTTCTCAAACATTAAAATAAAATTGTTCGGTTTATACTAGATATTACATAGATAATTATGGTGCAACAAACCCATTTTTATAAAATGCCTACGTAGTTTAAAATGAAATTAAACAGAAAGGAGAATAGGTAAAAAGAAAACAAAAAACAAAAAAATAGAAGAACTCCCCCCTCCCCACTGGGCCACGGCCCAGCTGGCCTCTGGACCCACTAGGCCGGTCCAGTCGGTCCAGCCGCCACCCGACCTAACCCTAGATGACTGAACCCCCCCACCCCCCTCGTTCCCCACTTCCCCCACTCGCTCTCCCCCACCCCCCTCGCTCTGGATTTGAATCGGAGGAGCCCGATCCCCATCTCCCTTGCTCGACGCCCGCCGCCGTCGGACTCCACCCCGTCGAACGCCGCCCCCTGCCTCCTCCCAGGCGCCCCCCACTCGACTGGATCGGGGAGGGGCCAGGTCCCGCGCCGCCCCAGCGCACCTCGACGCCGGCGCCCACCTGCGCCTTCACCCATCGTCGCCGGACAGCCGCCACCTCGTCCTCTCCCTCGTCGGACCTCCCCGACCGCCGTCGAGCCCACTGCCCTAAACCCCTATGGCCACAGTGAGCATCGCCCCTCTCCTCTCCCCCTGCTTCGCTCTGTCACCATTGAGTTCGTCCCCGCGCTAGGTCGCCATGGGCGGAGCTCGCTCCACGCCGTCCCCAACCCCGTCGTCGGTCCTCGCCTCGTGCGCCGTCATCGACGCCACCACGACGCCGCGCCCCCCTTTCTCCCCTGTCTCGCCACAGCCGCGCCGGCCTCGTGTCGTGCGCGCCCACCCGCGCCCCGTGGCCGCGTCCTCGGTCATCGCTGTCGGCCCCCGCGTCCGACCGCGCCTGCCCACACGCACGCACGCGCCCGTCCCTGTCTTTGTCTCCTGCGCGACCCCCCTTCTCCTCTGCTCACCCGTGCGTGGCCTCTCCTCCCCCCCGCCTCTGCTGCTGCTCTCTGGCCGCCCGGCGGCCGTGCTGCCCGCTCCGGCGCCACAGCGCTCCGCTCGCCGGCCCACTGCTCTGCCGCTGCCGCCGACCGCGGCCTGGCTCCATCGCCCGCCCCGTCGCCTCGGGCCGGCCTCGATGGGCGCTTCGCCCGTAACCCATTCACCCCCGCCCGTTTGGCCCCTGGCCTATGACATATGGCCTCATGCCCCAAAAAAAAGGAATTATAATAATTAATTAATTAGGATAATTAATTAATTTAATTAATTCTGTTTAGTTAAAACCTAATTAGGCTAATTAATTCTGATAATGAGATAACAGTCAATGACCGACGGGCCCCACCCACCAGTTGACTGGTCAACGGTTAGAGTTGACCGCTGACATCATGCTGATGTCATAATTGTATTTCCTAAATTAATTAATTCTGTTAGTCCTAAAAATGATTTAAATCTTTAATAATTAATATAAAATAAACCGTAATTCGGATGAAAAAACTTTGTACATGGAAGTTGCTCAGAACGACGAGACGAATCCGGATATGCAGTCCGTTCGTCCGCCATACCCCCCTAACCTATCGAACTTGCAACTTTCCCCCTCCGGCTCCTTAGCCCGAAAACACGAAACACCGGGGATATTTTCCCGGATGTTTCCCTCCTTAACCGGCATCACCTCATACCACGTCAGGTCACGCCTAGCATCGTTACTTTTCACATGTCATGCATCGATATGCATCTGTTTACATGGTATTCATTGTTTCTTCCCCCTCTTCTCTCCGGTAGACTACGAGACCGACACTGCTGCTGCCCAGTTCGACTACAGAGTTGACGACCTCTCTCTCTTGCCAGAGCAACCAGGCAAGCCCCCCCCTTGATCACCAGATATCGCCTATTCTACTCTATACTGCTTGCATTAGAGTAGTGTAGCATGTTACTGCTTTCTGTTATACCTATCCTGATGCATAGCCTGTCCTTGATACTACAGTCATTGATACCTTACCCGCAATCCTACATGCTTAGCATAGGATGCTAGTATTTTCCATTTGTGGCCCTACATTCTTGTCCGTCTGCTGTGCTATACTATCGGGCCGTGATCACTCGGGAGGTGATCACGGGTATATACTATATACGTTATACATGATACATGTGGAGACTAAAGTCGGGTCGGCTGGTGGAGCACCCGCGAGTGGATCTTTGTGGCGGAGCGTCAGGGCAGGTTGAGACCGCCTAGGAGAGAGGTGGGCATGGCCCTGTTCGGCGTTCGCGGATATTTAACACGCTTAACGAGATCTTGGTATTTGATCTGAGTTGGCTACGAGCCTATACGCACTAACCATCTACGTGGGAGTAGTTATGGGTATCCCGGCGTCGTGGTATCAGCCGAAGCCTTCGTGACGTCAGCGACTGAGTGGCGCGCGCCGGATTGGACTGGAACGCCACTAGGCTAGGTCTGCTTCCGGCCGCATTCGCAACGTGCAGGTGTGCAAAGGGCGATGGGCCCAGACCCCTGCGCCATAGGAGTTAGACCGGCGTGCTGACCTCTCTGTTGTGCCTAGGTGGGGCTGCGACGTGTTGATCTTCCGAGGCCGGGCATGACCCAGGAAAGTGTGTCCGGCCAAATGGGATCAAGCGTGTTGGGTAAGTTGGTGCACCCCTGCAGGGAAGTTAATCTATTCGAATAGCCGTGATCTTCGGTAACAGGATGACTTGGAGTTGTACCTTGACCTTATGACAACTAGAACCGGATACTTAATAAAACACACCCTTCCAAGTGCCAGATACAACCGGTGGTCACTCTCTCTCAGGGATACGAGGAGAAGATCGCCGGGTAGGATTATGCTATGTGATGCTACCGGAGATGTTTCTTGGAGATGCTACCGGAGATGTTACTTGGAGATGCTACCGGAGATGTTACTTGGAGATGCTACTTGGAGATGCTACTTGGAGGACTTCAATCTACTCTTTTCTACATGCTGCAAGACGGAGGCTGCCAGAAGCGTAGTCTTCGTTAGGACTAGCTATCCCCCCCTTATTCTGCCATTTTGCAGTTCAGTCCACCGATGTGGCCTCCTTACACATATACCCATGCATATGTAGTGTAGTTCCTTGCTTGCGAGTACTTTGGATGAGTACTCACGATTGCTTTCTCCCCCCTTTTTTCCCTCTTTCCTTTCTTTCTGGTTGTCGCAACCAGATGCTGGAGTCCAGGAGCCAGACGCCACCCTCGACGACGACTCCTACTACACTGGAGGTGCCTACTATGTGCAGGCTGCTGTCGACGACCATGAGTAGTTTAGGAGGATCCCAGGCAGGAGGCTTGCGCCTCTTTCGATCTGTATCCCAGTTGTGCTAGCCTTCTTAAGGCAAACTTGTTTAACTTATGTCTGTACTCAGATATTGTTGCTTCCGCTGACTCGTCTATGATCGAGCACTTGTATTCGAGCCCTCGAGGCCCCTGGCTTGTATTATGATGCTTGTATGACTTATTTATGTTTTAGAGTTGTGTTGTGATATCTTCCCGTGAGTCCCTGATTTCGATCGTACACATTTGCGTGCATGATTAGTGTACGATTGAATCGGGGGCGTCACAGCTTGCGTCATGGGCACCTCGTGAGGAACCCCGCCTTGAACTCTCCGCCTCCTCGTGAGCCAGCCTGATGAGGCCGTGCCTGAGGAAGCTCCCTGTCGTCCGCCCCGCGAGGCTTGGCCCCTCGCGAGGGTCTTGAGTTTGTGTTGATGAAGGTGGGCTGCGCTGGGCCTCCTTTGAGCCACACCGCAGGCCGCAGGCAAGCAAGTCTGGGGACTCCCGTTCCCAAAACGCCGACAGTAGCCCCTGGGCCCATGGCGCGCCCGGACTTGGCCGAGCAGAGAGGCAAAAGGGCAAGTGCGAAGCGTCGCGGGACCTAACAGCCCGCGGCCTTGGGCACCGCGTGGCGGTTGATTGGATGTGGGCGCCTCCGTTTCCCCACGACGCCTTGGTAACCGCACGGATTCGACAAGTCCCTGCATGCAAAGCGGGTCATGATTACCTGCGATCGCGGAGGTCATCGGTTGGCCTTCGGCGGCTATAAGTACGGAACGGCGCGCGCCCTTCCAGTCTATGCCCTCTTGCTTCTCCTTCTTCATGGCTCCTCCAAGGAAGTTCTCAGCCGTAGAGAAAGGGAAGGCTCGCCAGGTCGAGTCTACCTCTCCCACGCCCAAGAGCGGTCGAGGTCGCCCTCGCAAACATCCCGTGGCCTCCACGGCGGCCCCCCGCGGTCGCGAAGGTGGCTCTCTATGCAGCGATGAGCGGCTGGCCATGGTCGGGGTGTGTGTTCCGGCTGTGCGACCCCCGAGGCCGCGCCTCCATACTGCGGAGGTGCTGCCGGAGTTCATTGTTTGGGTGGTGGAGCCAACCGGCGCCCGGCTTCAGCTCCCTCGCTTCCTCCTAGGTGAGCTCCCAGCTGGCGCCTTGGGTGGCCTCTGGCTCCAGGCGGATGGCTGGTACAGCCGGGCCTCGTGGGCTTCGATGGAGGTCTCCGCAGCCGGGAGCCTGGCCTTGACCCGCGACTGGCAGACGTTTTCTCGCGTGTGTGGCCTGCGCCGCCGGTGTTCTCTACACTTCAAGTTCGACGCCGACGCCACCCTCTATGTGAGGGTGTTTGGGGAAGATGGTCGCTGTGCAGGGTGCTGCCCTGAAGACGACGACCGCGGCCGGGGACTCAGCCCCGACGAGGACGGAGAGGACAGCGCGCACGCGGTTAGCTGCGCCCGTGACTCCTCAAGCTTCACCAACTCTTCCTCGGGTAGTGACCCTTCTAGCAGCGGCCGCGGTCAGCCTCCACGCCGTCGCGCCTTCTTGGAGGGTGGCAGTGGGTCTGCCCGCCGTCGCGCCCCGGTGAAGCGCGAGAGGGAGTCCGCCTGAGCTCCGGAGGCGGCTCGAGTCTTCCATGGGGGCCGGCACAGGACGAGCTTCGGCTGCTTTGTTCTTTCCTTTCTTTTCTCCTGCGCAAAAAGACAGCAACGTGTGGCCCCGTGGGGGCGTGTTTGGGTTAACATCATCAATCGTCGCACTGTTTCTGTTATTTCGGTATTGTTCCTTTCTGTTGCATGCCCATTCGCAAGTAGTGTCCAGTCTCGGCCGTGGAGGCGACCGACCCAGGCCCTGTATTCGTGTCGCGGTGCCCGTGAGGCATGGTCTGGAGGGGCGCTCCTGTAGTGGACCCGGGCCGTGAAAACTTGAGCGGTAGGGGCAGGAACACTCGCGAGGGCTCCCGGGGCTTACATCTCGCGAGCCCCCGCGCAAGAGAAATCGAGGCAGGAGAGCGAAAAAGTCGAAGAACCACAGGCAAAAAAGGCGGCGATAGTTTCCATAAAACTCCAAATGAGAATGAACTAGCCAACTGCAGAAAGCAAATGAAAAAGCCGCGTTCGGCACCTAGTATAGTCTTCGACGTCTTCTCACCAGCGCGGAGCTAAGTGCTGCCACTGGGCGTGGGAGGGAGCCCCAGGGCTTGAGGCTGGCACCCCTGAGACTCCGGGGCGTGTACAGCCCCAACTCATTATTACGTGAGAGTGTCACGGGCGGCGAGCTTCACAGGCATTGGCCTTCTTCACAGGCTCCGGGCCTTTCTTCGTGGAGGCAAGCTTCACAGGCATTGGCCCTCTTCATAGGCTCCGGGCCTTTTCCAAATCGCGACAACTTCACAGGCGTTCGCCTTCTTCACAGGCTCCGGGCCTTTTCCAAAAAGATGGGCTTCACAGGCATTCGCCTTCTTCACAGGCTCTGTGCCTTTTCCAAAAAGATGGGCTTCACAGGCATTCACCTTCTTCACAGGCTCTGGGCCTTTTCCAAAAAGATGAGCTTCACAGGCATTTGCCTTCTTTAGAGGCTCTGGGCCTTTCTAGGGGTAAAACCTCCGGAGGTGCTAGATGTTCCACGCGTTCTGTACAGCTACTCCCTCCTGAGACTCCAAGTGCACGGAGCCGGGCCTGGAAACATGAACAACCTTGAACGGGCCCTCCCACATAGGAGAGAGCTTATGCAGTCCCTCCCTGGAGAGGACCCGCCGGAGCACGAGGTCTTCTACCTCGAGAGTTCTGGGGCGGATGTTGCGGCAGTGGTATCGCCGGAGTGCCTGCTGGTACCTTGCCGCTCGCAGCGCAGCTTCTCGATGACGCTCCTCCTCCAGCACGAGGTCCGTCCCCCGCATGGCGTCCTGAAATGTCTCATCGAACGCCAGGACCCGCGCGGAACGATGCCTGACCTCGTGAGGGAGGACCGCTTCGGCTCCGTAGACCAAGAAGAAGGGGGTCTCCCCAGTAGGCTTGGTCGCGGTGGTGCGGATGCACCACAACAAGGACTGAAGCTCGTCATACAAACCTCTGCTGCAGGCCTCCAGTTTCTTCTTGAACGTCCTGGTCTTGAGGCCCCTCAGGACTTCTGCGTTGGCCCGCTCAGCCTGGCCGTTGCTTCGGGGGTGCGCTACCGAAGCGTAGCATATCTGCGTTCCAAGGCTAGCACAGTACATTTTGAAAAGGTTACTGGTGAACTGCGAACCATTGTCAGTGATGATGCGGTTCGGCACCCGAACCGGCTCACGATGCCCTTGATGAACTTGACCGCAGATCCAGCAGGGATGGTGCGGACGGCCTCAACTTCGGCCCACTTGGTGAACTTGTCCACGGCGACGTAGAGGTAGCGGTAGCCCCCTGGCGCCCGAGGAAAAGGGCCCAGGATATCCAGCCCCCAGAATGCAAATGGCCACGTGAGGTTTATGGTTTGTAGACCTCCTACCGGCTGATGGATTTGCTTGGCATGGAACTGGCAAGCCTTGCAAGCCTTCACAAGTTCGACAACGTCGTTGAACGCAGTAGGCCAATAGAAACCGCTGCGGAACGCCTTGCCGACGAGGGTCCGTGATGACGAATGATGCCCACAGTCTCCACCGTGTATATCTGCCAGCAGTTCTTTCCCTTGGTCCCTGGTGATGCAACGCAGGGACACATCATTTGGTCGTTTCCGATAGAGCTCTCCATCCCTGATGCAGTACGCGGTGGCTTGCCGCGCCACAAGCTCTGATTCCTCCTCCTTCTCCGGCAGGGTCCCTTGCATTAAGTAGCTCCAGAGCTCTGTGATCCAGCACCCCTCCTGAGGCTCCATCATTAGGAGTAGGCGTGCTCCTGAGGCCGGGCCACAGGCTGGGGCTCCCGAGGCAGGTGGCTGAGGAAGCTCCACCCGAGGCTGTGCTGTGTTCGATAATGATGGCAGGGCCAAGGGTTTGAAGAGCCGTTCCTCGAAGACAACTGGCTCCTGGGGCAACCGCCTGGAGGCTCGTTTGGTGATGTCGTCGGCCTCTTGATTAGTGTCGCGGGGCACATGCTGTAGCTCCAACCCCCAGAACTGCTTCTCCATCCTGCGGACCTCCGCAAGGTAGGCCTCCATGTGCTCATCTCTTGGCTCGTATACCTTGTTGGAGAAATTGACAAGGAGGTATGAATCTCCCTTGATAGTAAGGCGCTTCACCCCCAGGGCAGCGGCGGCCTTCAAGCCCGCTATCAGTCCCTCGTACCCTGCTATATTGTTGGAGACTTTTTCACCCTGCTGCAAGTTGAGCTGCACGGTGTAGTACAGCTTGTCCTGAGTGGGAGATATGAGCACCGCCCCAGCTCCAGCGCCATGCCTGGAGAACGCCCCGTTGAAGTACATGACCCAACCTTCTGGCGCCTCGCTTCCTGGAGAGAGTGATCGGTCCTCATCGGCCTTGAGGTCCGGTGCTTCCGTCCATTTAGCCACAAAATCAGCTAGCGCAGCACCCTTGATGACCCTGGTCGTACTGAATTCGAGCTGAAACGCTTGCAGTTCAATGTTCCACTCAGCGACCCTTCCGGCCGATTTAGGGCTCCTGAGCACCCTTTCCAAGGGGTATGCCGAGACAACCTTGATCGGGTGACCCTGGAAGTAGTGCCGCAGCTTGCGCGAGGCCACCAGCAGCGCGAGGAGGAGGTTCTGTGGCATGGGGTACCGTGCCCTCGCATCCCGCAACACCGTGCTGACGAAGTACACCGGGTGCTCAACGAGGCTTGGAGCGTCGGCGCTGGTGGCGCCCTCCGGAGGCTGTGGCGCCTGCTGAGGCGACGGGGCCTCCGGAAGCTGGTTGCCTGTGGGAAGAGCTTCCTCCGTTCCCAGCGCGCTTCCCTGCGGCGGCTGACCCTCCTCAGCCGTGGTAGCGACCTCTGCGAGTCCTTTCTGGTCCTGCTTTACGTTGACACGAGCAGCAGCCGTGGCTTTCGTCCGATGCTCCTCCCTAACTGCCACCAGAGCCGCGCTGGCGGAGTAAGGAGTGGCGACGAGATAGAGTACCAAGGGCTCTTGAGGGCGTGGGGCCACCATCACCGGAGGGCTGGTTAAGTATCTCTTGAGATCTTGGAACGCTTTGTCGGCTTCTTCAGTCCATTCAAAGGGCCCCTTCTTCTTCATCAGCTGAAAGAAAGGAAGCGCTCACTCCCCTAACCTGGAGATGAAGCGCCCCAGCGCAGTCACGCGCCCTGTGAGCTTCTGCATTTCTCTGAGGGTCTTTGGTGGGCTCATGTCCTCGACTGCCTTGACCTTTTCTGGGTTGGCCTCGATGCCTCGGTGGGACACGAGGAAGCCCAGGAGCTTGCCCGAGGGGACTCCAAACACACACTTCTCCGGGTTGAGCCGCAGGCTCATTGCGTTGAGGTTCGCGAAGGTTTCCTCCAGGTCTTGTATCAGAGTCTTGGCCTCGCGAGACTTCACTACGATGTCGTCAACGTAAGCCTCCACATTCTTCCCGAGCTGCGGGCCCAAGGTGATGTGCATGAGCCGCTGAAAGGTTGCCCCCGCGTTGCGCAGTCCGAACGGCATGCATGTATAGCAGTACACCCCACACGGGGTCAGGAAGGCCGTCTTCTCCACGTCTTCCACTGCCATCATGATCTGGTGATACCCGGAGAAGGCATCCAAGAAGCATAACAGGTCGCATTCAGTGGTGGAATCGGCGATCTGATCGATGCGAGGGAGCGGGAACGGATCTTGCGGGCATGCTTTGTTGAGGTTGGTGAAGTCGACACACATGCGCTCCTTCCCTCCCTTCTTTGGCACAACCACGGGGTTGGCCAACCAATGTGGATATCGGACCTCGCGAATAACCCCCGCTGCTTCTAGCTTGCGGGTCTCTTGGACGATGAAGGCCTGCTTTTCCGTGGATTGCCTCCTCTCCTTCTGCTTCACGGGGCGCATGTTGGGACACACGTTGAGGTGGTGCTCGATCACGCCCCATGGGATCCCTGCCAACTGATCGGGCTCCCAGGTGAACAACCTTTTGTTCGCGCGCAGGAACTTGACCAGGGCTTCCTCCTGCTCGGGCCCGAGGTTGGCACCTACGGTGAAAGTGGCGTTAGTGGACCCGTCCTCTTCGACAGGTAGCTGCTTGGTCTCTGCCTTGTCTTGGGTGAACAATTGCTTCTTCTTGGTCGGCGCAGCCCCCTTGGGCTTGGGGGTTTCTGCGTCGGCGGACCGTGCCGCCGCCGCCGTCTTGAGGGCGAGCTTGAGTACTCGCAGCGCACCTTCGGTGTACCCGGGCATGGTGAGGACGCCGTTGCTCCCGGGCATCTTCATGAGGTTGTACACCGGGTGAGTCGCGGCCATGAATTTGGCCAATGCTGGATAGCCGAGGATGGCATTGTAGGGGAGGCCGATGGGGGCGATGTCAAAATCGACCAGCTCTGTGCAGAAATTGTTGTAGGTGCCGAAAGTTACCGGGAGTCGGATCTGCCCCATGGAGCTGGACGACCCGCCTTCGACACCCGAGAAAGGCCGGCTGGGTTGCAGCCGCTCCCAGGGTATGCAGAGGAGGTTGAAGGCCTCAACTGAGAGCACGCTGAGGCCCACGCCACCGTCGACGAGAGTCCTGGTGACAGCCACCTGGCAGATGGTGGGCGTGCAGAGCATTGGGAGCCTGCCCGAGCAGGCCGAGTTGGAGGGGTGGTCCTCACAGCTGAAGGTCAGCCTGGCCGATGGCTCCGACCGGCCCGGGGGAGCCCCCTACAGCGTGGAGGCGGCGCTGACCCGGCGGACGAATGGCTTGACGTGGTGGCTGGAGGGCGGCGCCTGCGAGCCGCCCAGGAGGACCGCGACGACCGAGGGAGCCGGCGCGACGAGGTGGGTGAGGAAGAGGCGGTGTGGCTCCTCCCGAGAGGCCACGGGGGGATGCTGGGATGATGCTTGCTGCCCGTTCCCCGCCGGGCAGGTGGCGGCGTTGATGGCAGGTGACAGGGAACGACGATGGCGCCCGCCGACGGGAGCCGTCTGGGCGACGCGGGAAGCGAGCGCGGCTCGGCGCTCGGCGCGAGCCCGACGAGCGTTAGACATGGATGCGGTGATCGGAGAAGCACAAGACGACGAAAGGCAAATTCCAGCGCACCCCCACCTGGCGCGCCAAATGTCAGATTTTGGGTTCCGGCAGACCCTTGAGGTTCGAACACTAGGGTGCGTGGAGATTTAACCCTCTGCCTACCTGCTCCTCGCCGAATCGCTAGGATCTAAACTACCAAACAAAACAACACAAGGGAAACAAGATTTATACTGGTTCAGGCCACCATGGTGGTGTAATACCCTACTCCAGTGTGTGGTGTGGTGGATTGCCTCTCGGGCTGACGATGAACAATACAAGGAAGAACAGCCTCGCGAGGGTCTGTTCTGGGCTGGTGTGACGAATTGCTAGGAGGAGTCCAATCGCTCTATCTACTGGTTTCTTGGTGAGGATCCAGATTGCTAGGTTAGGTCCTGATTGCCTCTACCCTGGGGGTGGCTAGTCCTATTTATAGGCGAAGGCCCTGGGCCTCTTCCCAAATATTGAGCGGGAAGGGCGCCAACAATTGGCCATTTTGAAGGGGAACAGCGGGTACACTTATCCTGACTAAAGTTGATCCTCGCCCGTCAAAGGCTCTGGTGGTGACGCCTGCTTGGGCTCCACAATGACTTCTTCCCTGCCGTTGGGCTGGTCTTGATCTTGTTGCACCGAAATGGATGCCTTTGCTTGATGCTCTCGCCTGGACTTGCTCCCTTTGCACCAAAGAGGAAAGGAGGACACTGCGTGGGCTGGCGCACGACTGGCGTCCTTGGTCGTCATGGCTTGCATCATGGGCAGCTCGCGAGGTACCCCGCCTTGAACTCACTGCCTCCCTGACGAGGCGTTGCCTGAGGAAGCTCCCTGTCGTCCGCCCCGCGAGGCTTGGCCCCTCGCGAGGGTCTAGAGTTTGTGTTGATGAAGAGGGGCTGCGCTGGGCCTCCTTTGAGCCACGCCTCAGGCCGCAGGCAGGCAAGTCTGGGGACCCCCGTTCCCAGAACGCCAACGCCCGTGGCCTCCGGCTTCGTTCGCCCTGTGTCGTCCTGCTGGCCCTAGTGGCGGTGACCAGGGCATCACCCAACCTATCTCCCCACGTATCACCTTCGTCGGCGCCCTTCCTATCCTATCATGCTGTGTCCTGCAAGTCTTGACGGGCACTGGTATGCGTCGGTGCTATACAAACGTTTTTTCACCCCTTTCCGCGATGACATTTCGAATCGTCACCAAGTGAGTGTGGGCAATAGGGGGTCCTTCCAACACGACCAAGAAAATGTCGGGGATAGGGAGCCAAGATGCATATACAGTACTCCTACTCGTTTGTGCTCACATTGCCATCGCAGTTGGTATTCTATGGTGCTATGTTTACGATGCACAACCCATAACGAACGGTTCACTATTATAGTGTATGATAAGCATTCCCAAACCATATGCGATAACTAATTATGAAGATTAGCTAATCGTTGTACGAGTGTCAGACAGGATTACGAAATGTCGGACCATCGTAAAATCATCGTACACGACAACTATCGCACACACTATTCTGTGGTGCAACATTTACGATGCATACTTCATCAGAAACAGTTCATGGTTGCGAATTGTGTATGATAAGGCAACCATCACAAACATTTAGTTCGCCTGCACTATTTGTGATATTGTCTGACATCGCACACACTTTGCGAACGACAACTATGTGCACGCTTGGACACGTTTCCTCTCTGTGAACCGTCTTGCATTATGGTGTATATCGCAAACGTTTAAGTTTTACCAACTGTGTGTGCCGTAATGACCTGGGGAGTGTAATTTCACCGTAATATAATTGGTGCTATATCAAATTGTACCGAAGTTGAATTTGAATTTGAATGTATGCTATAGATTTATTCATATCCATCAGGTTCATACAACCAATGCATTATTCGATTCATAGGTACATATCAAGAATTACATAAGAACCATATAAAGAATGATGAACCACAGTTGTATACTTGTACTTTTAAAGACGGTAAAGAAAGAGGTGAAATACATTCTGGTTGCTGAACAAGGTGAAGCGAACTGCCCATATTGTGCCCTCCTCCATGCAGAGGCACGCAGGACTCTAGTCCAACTCCTTGTGATGGCCGACCGCCCATCCTTCACGGTCTTCATGAAAACATGTAGATAATAATCGTGTACTGGTAGAAATACTCTAACCTTTGCATGCCCACCAATCATGTAGTTTGAGAGGTAATCTTGAGTAAACTGCTTTGGGAACCACTGCAAAGGAAAAGAGATTCAGACATTGTCATCTAACACAACTCATTATGGGCAATAAAAAGAAGGCTGCAGAGTTCTCACTTAATTACCATCCTGCAGTTCGCTGTTGTATTGGATAAAGCGTAAACAAATAGTTTAATTGCCATCTTTTGACCCATTTTACTAACAATCTTTATCAGCTTCCTCACTTGATGTTGGTTCATCGATATCTCATTTCCGCATACGTAGAAAGGGTCGAAGCGCGGATCTTTACCAACGACATATGTACCTAAAAGCACCAATCAAATAATGGAAGCTAAACACCAATTATACAATGATGTAGTATAACACTCTTTTATAATATCTTATAACATCCAATATACTCACATATTAGATGAATTAACATCTTATATTATGGGCCAAAAGGAGTTTATTGTATTCTTACAAATTATCGGTTGATTAACTGCTGCTGTATCCATGGGTTACAGTTAGTTTGAGCCAGTTCGGGCTCAAATAACCCTAGAGTATATCTAAACATGAGGGTTAGTTTGAGCTAGTTGCATCTATAACCCACCCAAAAAAACAATCCAACCCAAGAGGTAATAATTGGAGCTAGCTCTCCTAGTGCATTAATTGTCAATCTAAGTATCTTACCTTGTCATTCAAACACCTCTTTGGATGGAGGTAGTTCAGGCTTAGTCATGAGCTAGAAACTAACTCTAACCTCTAGCTAAGTTGAGTATCCAAACAGGGTTGTGTTGTTGTTGTTGTTGTTATTGTTGTTGTTGTTGTTGCTGCTACTGCTCTTCTACGTATATCTAGACATCATCAGAACATTAAGGTAACACTCTTCCTTGTTGCTATGTAGCCTAGGATTGCATATGTAGACATTATGTACACTGCATGTCGCTATGTAGCCTCAGATATATTACATATGGCCCTAGTTAACCTAACGATAAATGGGTTACAGATATATTCAGTTAAAAGTCCGATTCACTGATTAGTCCCTTATCAGCCCCCGGCCTATATGGTACCAGCTTCCGATATCCTCAACAGTGAGCATATATAAGCCATGGGATGAAACTAACCTCGATGGAAAACAACTGTTGTTTCCAGAATTGTCCTGTGTAGGTACATCGAGAAGCATGTTAAGCACAACAGGCTAAACATCAACCAAAATTATCCATCGCAGACTAGCTTTAGTGTGCAGGTTTAAGCACGCTAGTAAAGCAAACCAAGAGGAAAATTGTGTTAACTGCAACAGGCCTAACATTTAACAACAAGCAAACATAGTCATTCAAACTAGTATTGTGCCGGTCTAAATACACTGGTTATTGTTAAATAAAAATGGAAAGGCGTGTTAACTACAAGATGTAGCAACCAAATGTAGTCATTCATAGTGGTATTGTCGAAACTGGTACTAATGAAATTGAACTACACAGTTCATACTTGCACATATAGAACATCACGTTGTGAATAATTGCAATAAACAAGGCATAATACGAACAACCAAATATAGCATTTGAAACTGGAAATATGCTAACTACGAACAACAGAACAATCAAAAAACTTTAAAAGAGGCATATGCTAGCTATAGCAGGCTTAACAGCAAGCAAATATATGCATTCCTATCAGTATGTTCAAAACTAGATTGATGAAATGTACTGCACAGTAAATAATTGCACATATAGAGCATCACATTGTGAACAACTGAAATATACAAGCCATACTGCAAACAACTAGATATAGCAATTAAAACTGGACATATTCTCACTACACTACAAAAGGGACTCGACAAAACAAATCATTGGTTTCCCCCTGTGAAGAGGCACCGAAAAACAAATCATGGGTTTCCTCACTTGTCACATATGGGCTCGTTCCCGTGGGAAGAGCACGGACCCTGGATGCGCTCCATGTTCTCGCAGATGGGCTCCTTCCCCTTGGAAGAGCACGGCTGTAGGGTGCCCTCCCTGATGTCGCAGACGGGCTCTTTCCCCTTGGAAGAGAAGATGGGCTATTTCCCCTTGGAAGAGCCGGAGAGGGTACCCTCCTCGTGGTTGTCGTCGATGGAGTCTGACTTGGAAGCTGTGGATCCCAAGCCAGCGTTGCAGATCGTGTCCTTCTGAAATGACAAAAGGGGCTCGATGGCGATGTATGATGGCAAGTTGTTGACAACGAGCCAGAGGAGATCAGTGGCGGGGCCATGGATGAGATTGATGGTGGTTGACCTGAGGGGTTGGGGGTGGGCCACTTAACCTGTGACATAGCCCGCCTCAGGCCATCGATGTCGATGACCTCGATGTCGTAGCCGGCATCCGCGACATACTGCATACTGTAGCCTGCTGCTTGAGTGCCTGCCGCCAGTAATGGTCATCAGCTTCCTCGGCATTGTCGGGCGAAGAGACCGTGATACACCTCTTTTGGGCCAGTCGCTCCTCGAGCTCCACGAGAATCATAGCCCGGCTTAGGTTGCAACACTTTGGAGTGGGTGATGTGGATGGGGATGGGGATCTATGGGAAAGGGGTGTTTGGCAGGCATCATCTAAGAAACTCAGGGTGGCCTGGGTATGGAGATCGATGGGTAAGCTGCACGGGCAAACCGACAGATGTTGACAATGGAGGTCTTGAGGCGGTGATGACGGGGACAATGCTCGGGTTTTGAGCGAGGGAGGTTGTGTGCGTGTGCGCGCGCCCAAGGAGGTTTCGGTGGGTGTGTGTGTGTGTGCGTGTGTGTGTGGAGGGGGTGGGGAGGGGGGTGTTTGAGGAAATGACGCGTGTACTGAAAATTTTACTACGCGTGAGTCAAACGTAAGAGTGAAATGCTGGGGCTATTGAATATTTTGATGATGGTGCATCACACATGGTCCGGAGATAACTGTGTGTTATGAAACAGAAAAACCCTCGAGGCTGGCAGATATTTTCTCGGAGCAGGCGGGATTGGGAACAAGAAACATCGCACACGGTCCGGAGATAACAACCGTGTGTTATGAAACAGAAAAACCCTCAAGGCGGGCTGATATTTTCTAGGGATGCAGGCGGGATTGGGAACAGGAAACATCGCACATGGTCCGGAAATAACAACCGTGTGTTATGAAATGGAATAACCCTCCTCGAGGGGGGCAGATATTTTCTAGGGATGCAGGTGGGAGTGGGAACATGAAGCATCGCACACGATCCGGAGATAACAACCGTGTGTTATGAAACAGAAAAACCCTCCTCGAGGTGGGCAGATATTTTCTAGGGATGCATACTGGATCGGGAACAAGAAAAATCGCACACGGTCCAGAGATAACAAACATGTGTTATGAAACAAAAAAATCCTCGAGGCGGGCAAATATTTTAGAGAGGGGTGGCATTGTGGAGCCCAATGTACTGTGCGGATGTGTGCGTGACAGGGGCACCGGCATGGCACACGGTTAGTTTGAGTGCACCATGTCTGTTGCGTCATCCGACTAGTCTAATGTTCATAAATTTGGCAAAAAATGACGTGGGAGAGGGTCAGAACATGAACAACTTGCATGTGGACCAAATTTATGTATGAAAAGGGTGGTTTGATTTTCAAATACCAAATGCAACTTCGATGTCGCACCTATCTAGCAAAGTGCACAATATTGCTTGCCCCCCCTCGTGTCGGCACGAAGGGAATCCTAACCTATGGATGCATGCCCCCCCAATCGAGGCTCACGTAGCAAAGTAGGGAGTATCTAGCGGACCCCCCTCCCTCATGTTGGCACGAAGGGAATCCTAAGCTATGAATGGATCCCACCAATCATGGTTCTTGCGAAGTAGCTATCCCCCCCGCCCCCCCGTGTAAGCACGAAGGGAATCCTAAGCTATGAATGCATGCCCCCCCCCAACCGAGGCTCACCTAGCAAAGTGCGTAGTAGCTAGCAGCCCCCTCCCTCGTGTCGGCACGAAGGGAATCCTAATCTATGAATGGATGCCCCCCCCAACCGTGGTTCACCTAGCAAAGTGCAAAGTAGCGAGCAGCCCCCCTTGTGTCAACACGGAGGGAATCCTAAGCTATGAATGCACCCCCAAACCGAGGTTCACCTGGCAAAGTGCAAAGTAGCAGCCCCCCCCCCCCACACACACGCACACACTTTTGATCGACGGGCCAGAGAGGCATCTCACCAAGATTGATTGTAAAACGGACCAAGAATAATCCACCTTGGTTGTACAACGTCTCTCTTGTTGCTGATCAAAGCGATGGTCGTCCATGCGACCCCGGAGATAAGCTAGGTCGCAAATAATCATGCAAGTAACTAGTCCCCGAAGACAATCACTGCATGCGTATGGCCCAAACATATGTATGGAGACGTGTGTTTTTTAGTACACAATGGAACAACTTTGATGTGGCACCATGATTTCGAACTAGAAATCCCCACAATGAGTGAGGGTTAGGTTGATGATCCATATGTATGTTACACCACACTTCAAGCTGACAATGGGGATTCATGCATGCATGCGTGCATAGTATATGTGGTCAAACTTTAATTAGGTCTGAATCTCACCATGACCTATACTATGATAACACGAACCAAATGAAGAATCCGCCATGGTAACCTATCTTGTTGTTGGTCAAGGTGATCATGGATGTCCACGCAGGCCCACAAATATACAGGCTTGTCGCCGATAACCACGCGAGAGAGTGTACCATTCAAAGACAACCACTACATACATATGTATGGAGGTGATGCGTGCATGCATGTTTGAATACCATTTCACAACATTGATGTGGCACGTGCGTCGAAAATCATACACTCTCCCCACATAGAGCGAGATCGGTTCTTGACGTGTCGTTGTACTAGCCATTTCGAATCGATGGGAGGGATTCATGCGTACACATGCATGTGTGTGTGCTCATATATATATATATATATATATATATATATATATATATATATATATAACCCCATCCTAATTCATATTAACCACTCTTGTTGTCAGGCAAAAAGTAGTGATGGACCAAGCGGGCCCATAAATGGAAAGCATTGATATCGCTGATAACCGCTTAACTGGGTGCGAGAGGACAAACCACCATCGCTTTGCATGTGGGCCAAACATATGTTGAATACCTAAAATGCACAACTTTGATATGCCACATGCCTCAAAAACCATAAACCATGCACCCACATAGAGCGAGGCTCATGAAGCGTACTACATATGATGGTCCCCTTCCTCCTCTTCGACGCATACTATATGCTCCTACCGTAATACAACCCAAAAAGAATCCTTATCGATGGTGAAATTAATTAACCTCTCCTGATGTAGGTCAAAGCGATGCATGCACCAACGATGGCATCGTGGGCCCATAGAAGGAAGCGTCACACGTGAGTGTCCTAGCTAGGATAACCACCGCCTGCATGCCTGTGGCGCAAAGAGGTGTTGTGTGAGTCCCAACACTGAGTGAGGTGTACTTGTTCACGGACGTGTACGTATAGCGCATATATATATATATATATATATATATATATATATATATATATATATATATATATATATATGTATATATATATATATATGTATATATATATATGTATATATATGTATATATGTATATATATATATATGTATATATATATATATATAGGGCCAATTCTAGTTCTGCCCCTAACTCGAACTCACTACTCAGTTTTGCCCCTAATTTTTAGGTATGCTCAGTTTTTCCCCTCCGCCGTTAGTGTCACTTATAGAAATGCCCTTTTGCACCGTTACCGTCTGGTCAAAGGACTTTGACCACCCCGAAAAAAATAGCAAAAAAATCAAAAAAATATGAAATTTTGTGGGATCGAAGATAGTCATGTCCGCAAGGCACGTGCAAATTTGTGTGCCGTTCGGATACCCTGGGAGCTCGTGGCAAAGGAAATCATAAATTTTATACGCATGTGAACAGTAAATTCGAAAAAATAGAAAAAAAATCAAAAAAATATGAAATTTTGGGGGACTGAAGATACTTAGGTGCACTAGATGTGTGCACATTTTTGTTGTGTTTGGACATCGTAGCGAGCTCCTACGATGTCCAAACACAACAAAAATGTGCACACATTTTGTGCACCTAAGTATCTTCAGTCCCACAAAATCCCATATTTTTTTTGATCTTTTTTCTATTTTTTTGAATTTACTGTTCACATGCGTACAAAATTTATGGTTTCCTTTGCCACGAGCTCCCAGGGTGTCCGAACGACACACAAATTTGCACGCGCCTTGCGGACATGACTATCTTCGGTCCCACAAAATTTCATATTTTTTTGATTTTTTTTGCTATTTTTTTATGGGTGGTCAAAGTCCTTTGACCGGACGGTAACGGCGCAAAAGGGCATTTCTATAAGTGACACTAACGGCGGAGGGGCAAAACTGAGCATACCTAAAAATTAGGGGCAAAACTGAGTAGTGCGTTCGAGTTAAGGGCATAGATGTAAATGTCCCATATATATATACTATATACCACCATAACACAAACAAAAAAGATTCTACCTTGCCGGTCAAATTAACCTCACTTTCGGATGTTCGTCAAAGTGATGGAAGTTAACCTTGTGGGCCCATAGAAAGTGTCATACGCGAGTATCGAGTGTCATGTAGGACAACCATCGACTGCATGTGGCCAAAACATGTATGTATTAAAGGGTTGTGTAATGTTTTAAATTACAAATTCACAACTTTGATGTGGCACATGTCTGCTAAAAAAACGGCCAACCACACGGTGGCTCACAACTCGTAGTGTACTGTGAGCCACCCGCCACCCCCTGACGCACACACACCCATACACACACTGCGAATCCACCACAACTATAATGCATGTTAAATTAATTATCCCGCGATGAACATATATATTTTACCAAAGTAGGGACATTTTAATTTTGAAAAAATCATAGATCATTAAGACATTTTAGTACATTAATTGATTGACTTTCTACGGGTATAACGAGCAAAAATCAAAGTCGAGCTACATGCACATGTGATAGTGCACCTAAATGGATTGCAAAAGCACATGTGTCTCACTGGGTGCATGATTACTCCCTGTGCAACAAATTTCAAACAATGAGAATCTTGATTTTTCAATTCTAGTACATCCAAAATTTATTTGAAGTTCATGAAACTTATCATGTTGTCATATGGATACCAATACAAAGTTGCATTGTACTTTTTTTCATCAAATTTGAGACCAGTTTTGATGTAATCTTGATCTAATTACAAATGGGAGATTATTAATAATTGGGAACCAATATCCCAAACGAACTATTTATTCGAACCGTGAGCGTTAGACCAACAATGGATATGTGCCATGCTTCGGTTAAGCAATAAAGCGGCAACATTAATCATCCAAATACAAAAACAATATATGTGCCGCCATGTAAGTCATGTGCCGTGCGAGCAGGCGAGAGTTGATGGGACGCATGCGAGCAGTCCGCCGCACAGGAAGATCGGGAGGCATGCGTGCAGGTGTGTGAATTGATGGAGGCGTGATAGTTGTGCAGTGTAATTGGGAGGCGTGCGAGTAGCTATGTGAAACGGTGGTAGGCATGTTAGCAGTCCGGTGTGTAGGCTCACCGGGAGGCCAGCCAGCGGTCACTGCCACCCGCCTCTCTCACACACTCCATATTAAGAGCTCTCCCATATTAATGGTGCGCCCGAGAAGTCGCACCCCCATCCTCAGCACACACACAATCCCCTCTCTCTGCTTGCGTCCTCAACACCACTCTCAGTCATCAAAGTAGTCAGTATGAGGATGCCGCTGAAGCGCCCCATAGAAGCGAGTAGTGATGCTGGGGCTGCTAAAGCACCAGAGGACATGATGGAGATGGAGAAAGATGTTGCTATCACCGCCGGCGACTTATTGCTGCAACCTGACGTCGTCGACATCGTTGAGCTTCCACAGCCGAAGGTGGAGCTCCACATCGACTCTGGTGATGACTTGGGTGATGACTCCGACGACCACTCCATCAATGACCCCGACAACGACGGACATCTGGTTAGTCATCTATACCCACTTATGTGTCAAATAGATCCCAGGGTTTCTCTGGTTACTCCTGCCTCTCCCTTTTTGGAATAGAAATCCTATGGTTATGTTCTCCCAAATTATGAAATCCTAGTAAGTTTCGTTAGATCCATGTAGTGTATTGATTGTTTGAATGGTACAAGTGATAAGTGATTAGTTGTTTCATTTATGGAAATGATTTCTGCTAGTAATCCGACTAGGGTAAGTGTTCATGCTAATAATTACTAGCGAGGACTTGACAATTGATTTTGAATGACCTACATATGTTTCTGCCATTATTTTCGTCAAGATTGGTTTGTACATAGACGAATGTGCTTAAAAATCGAACCATAATCTCTGGATATGTATAAATAAATATCCATAAATTCGAAATCCTACCTCACGGCATGTAATCGTTGATTTGATGCCAATTTTTGGCAACTGCCAGATGTTCGCTAGAGATTAGTTTGTAACCATTAAGTTGACGCCACATTTTTTTACTATTTGTATAGGTGCTGATTGACGATGTGGATAGCGAGGATGAAGATGTCCAGATGAGGTACAAAAGGCAAATCCCAAGGGAGCTTTATGAAGGAATGCATAACAGGCATATTAGGACCTGGGACGGCGGCTATCGAATCCCATTTTGCAACCACAAGCTTCATGAGGCGCCTCAAAGTGTTCTGGCGCATGCAAGAGGATGGGCCGTTTGATTCTTGAAGCAGAAGTATTCTCATAGGGTATCGCACGACGCATACGCTGAGTACCTGCAGAACTTCAGGATCGTGCTGACATGTGAGATGTGATGTGGGATCGAACTATGCACGCTTGAGCATGCTTATTGAAGGGTGAACTATGCTTGTGTACGTGTACACTTATTATCTATGTCTGAGCATGTTTAATCTATGTTTACTTATGTCTAACTGTGGGATATGGATGCTATCAGTTCAGTTGATGGAATCTACCTCCGTCCTCGTTTATCGGTCCGCTTTGTAATTTGTGTTAAATGTTGACCAAATATTTAACTGCAAAAATGTTAGTGCAGGTCAGCAAAAATTTATATCGTTGGATGCTTATTTGAACATAGTGTTCAGTGATATAATTTTTGGTGACATGCACAAACATTTCTTAGTTAAATATTTGGTCAAAATTTGGTACAAATTACAAAGGGAACCAATAAACCAGGACGGAGGTAGTACGTCAATCACACACGATCCAAAAATTGGAACCGCATGCAATGTCTTTTGTTTTGCATGTTGCGTCAATCATACACGGTTGGCTCTAGCAAACTGTTGCCTCTGAAATTATTTATGGGACAGAAAACCCTCACCAACCAATTCAAAAAATTAAAAATAAAACCCTCGCCATCTCCATGTCACAAAAACCCTCACCCCTGCCCGCCACCCCTACCTCCGGTCCCCATTCACACCTGCACAAGCTCCTCCGTGTCCATGCATGGCACCGCCTATCACAGCGGTAACCACTTAGCCCGCCGCCTACCGCCGCCGCCAGGCTGCAAGCAAACCCCACCGCATTTTTCTACTTCTGCTTGGCACTGCCTATCGCCATCGACTTTCTCGATGCTACTCGTGGTTGACCCAACTCCGCTCGGTTCGGGAATCTGGCGTACGGAGGGTTCTTTCTCATGGACGATGAGGTATCTAATTTAATGAGATATTATCTCATCTCTTATCCCAGTTCATCTGCCTCCTTTAATCACCCGGCAGAAATCACCGTCAATTCATTTTTATTCAAGCAGATTTGAGGGTTTTCTTTCATACATAGAGTCTACAGTGCGCCGACACATCAGGACTTTGCGACCTCAGCCAGAGATTCCATCTCACCGTACCAGATGACTTGAGGATGTGCATGGTATGTTCAATCCCACCCTAAATCGGTTGGCATGGCTTACTTTCCTGAACATATTCCAAATATTGCTACATTTGGATAAAAGGTGCCACATGCACCATATACATCAAAGGGGATTCCCCCCCTCTTCTTTCTATATTAGGCAAATTAATGATGTATTGTTCTTTCGACTACTCTCATATTTCCATGACATCATGTTTACCCTATCTGTTTAATTATAGTTTTTTGTCCTTTGATTTCAACTGTTGTACAATTCTTTCAATTTGGGCCCATATTTGCATGTTACCATATTTTCTTTAACAATCCTACCATATTCTGTAGCACATCCCTTGCTATGCAACAGATTATGTAGTGCACAATTTTTCCCTTTACATAGATCAAGGCTGCACGGATGTCATACTGCACACAAACCATGGATTTACGACTGTTGCTACTGTAAGACTTGATGAATGTGGTGAGTCCTATTTTTGTGTTGGATTTTGGAAAGAAATTTCTCAGTTTAATGTACTGAAAGGTCACACTAAAATTGCACTGCACATAAAACGGCCTGGTCATGAGATATATGCTAACTTCCACGAAAAAATCATCCGTCCGGACTTTGTTCCAAGTAAGTTTTCTTTTCAACTATCTACATGTTGACTTACCCAGCAATGTCAAATGAATTGTCTAGTATTTAAGAAACCAATTGTGATTCCCTTTTCTTACTATATTCCTACCTAATAACTTCTAGTTACCAATACACTTTTCTATTGCCCTGTTGTAACTAAATAATCAATGTACTCTCATTTCTATCAGAGAGCGTCACTGAGAAGGAGACTCCAGAGGTGGAGAACAGGGCTGCCAACAAGCGGAGGCGGGGCGAGCTAGAACCCAAGCGACTCCAGCATGCTTAGACTTCATCAGCAGCCTCCCCGATGATATGCTAAGAGTCATCATCTTCCTCCTCCGAATCAAATATGGGGCACGGACAACCGTCCTTTCTCGGCGGTGGCACCCCCTATGGTACTCAACCCCTCTCAACCTCATCGACCCACACGAGCTCTGCCATGGCTATCGCAAATGCTTGGATGCATTCTCAAAGATACTCAGCAGTCAGCTTGGCCCAACCAGAGGCCTTAGAATGGGCAAGTTCCATTCCAACGGCAGGGATCGATCCAAGCTTGACGACTGGTTTCCCCTCCCTAGATAAGCTCGAGGAGCTCACTTTTGATGATGTGCATATGCGCTCGCTGCCAATGTTCACGCTCCACCTCACGTCCACGTCGCGCGTCACTAGGTTCAGGAAATGCCACCCCCCTTAATGACGCGCCCGTTCTTATACTACCATGACTGAAGCACCTCAAGCTCGTCGTCATCTGTCTCTCAAACGGTGACATGGAGGGCCTGCTCGGTGGTTGTACTACACTCGAGTACCTTCGTCTTCAGGCGATCAATGGGTTGAGTACATTCCACATCACCTCCATGACTCTTCGGACTATTTATTTGTGTTGCCGGTTCGATAGGAATTCTTCACAAGATGTGTACCACGGTATGGTCATTGAGGAGACACCTGCACTTGAGAGATTACTTGTACTTGATCAAGTGTAACATCCCAATTTTCAATTTGGATGTTATACATAGATCATCATATGCATATCATATTTATTTCTTGAATTTTGTTGTAATCCTAGAAATCTTAAGCAACTCAAGGACCCAAGGAGAGAGTTGGAGGTTTCACAAAATTCATATTTGAATTTATTTCAAATTTGAAGAGAGGATCAATTTGGTTTTAATATTTTTCTCTCCAATTATTTTGAATATTAAAAATATATGAGAAAAGATAATATGACTTCTCCAACATTAGGGAAATATTGGAGAAAGAATTTTAAAATCAAATTAAAATTTTATTGGTATTTTATTTGCTATTTTATTTGAATTAGAAAAAATTGCATTTTTGAAAATTGCATCTTACTCCAGAAAAATGTTCATCTTGTCCTAAATATTAGGTTTGGATGGTGAAAGTTGTTTTTGAAATTTTTAGAATGTTTTTATTCATTTAGGATTTTTCCTTCGTGGTGTAATTTTTTTTAGAAAAAGGAAGTCTCCGGACCGACTGGGCCAACGCCCAGCTGGCCCGTCGCGCCACCGCCTCCCACCACCGCAGCCGTGCGAGCGCCGGACTCCCGCCGGAGTCTGGGTCGGCCTCGACTTCCGCGCCCCCTCGCGCAAGCAGGAGCCCCACGGGACCCACTAAATACCACCGCCGCCCCGTCGTCTCTCCCCACCTCACCCCGCAGCCACCGGCGCCGTTTGCCGAGCGTTGCTGCCATCGTAGGACGCCACTGCCGCCTGCTGTCGTAGCTGCTGCATGCCGGCGCCGCTCGCCGCTCCTCAGTCGCCGCTGCCCCGCCTCTCATAGCCCACGCCGCCCGAAGCCACCGCCACCGCCGCCACCACCGACCAGTCTTTTTCTGCTTAACCGGTATAACCGCCGACCCGTCCCGGTTTTATTTCCGATTTTTCTTTCAGTTTTTAGGGTTAGATCGGTTTATTTATTAGGTTGTTTAAATAACGAACGTTCGTTTGTTTAGATAGTTTATCGAACAATTTTTGTCGGATTAGTTCTGTTAGCGAATGTTTGCGCCGTAGTTTTTTTCTTTTTAGTTTATTTCAGTCAGGGACTTATCCGCGAATAGTTTTCTCGTGACTTAGCCCCTGATCTTAAACTAGCGTAACCTTATACTCGTCTATCCAAATTATATGAAACCAACGCCTAAATCTTCGTATCGTTGTGTTCTTTCCAGTTAAGCAAGTTGAACGTCATTTTGACACTGTCAAATTTGAGTTTAGTTCAGATTAGTAAACAACCTTGTTTCGTTTGTATTTTGAGTTTCGTTTCTCCGTTTGAGTTGTTTCTTTATGAAAATCATAGCTAATCACTTGTACCTACTGTTAAGATCTAATCCACTTGATAATAATGATGTTAGGTTTTAATTTTTGTTAGTCTAAGCCATTTCCTTGTTTCATGTTTGATTTGGATCTTTTCTCGATTTTCTCGTTGTTTTGTTTGAGTGATTGCTTATGTATGCTACTGTTTGTCTATGATAGATTACCCGGAGTGCGAAGCTTGTTACTACGAATCTCTAGAGTTTGCAGATCATCAGCAAGGCAAGTTACACTTTGATCATACTCTTCTATACCCAGTTTTAACTATGCATTAGCATCACCCCTCAAATATTTGCATGAGTAGGATTGGGAACATGTGGTTTGGTTGTAATACTTGAGGTAGGAACCTAATACCTTTTGATCACCCCGGGAATATACATTATGCTTATTTAATGCTTAGCCATGCTCGTAGATGGGGATTGGATTGTGATTTACACATGGAAGTTTGAGAGTTATTAATCTTGGTTAACATTAAGGTGGCAACTTTAATATAGATCTGGGTGGATTGGTTGAGGCACCTGAGGAACCTAGTGTTGCCTATTTAAGGAAATCCTGGAGTACCTATGTGATTTTTCCTTCGGTTCGCCACCCATGCTCAAAGGGATCATAAGATTATTCATGCTAGAAACTTCCGTCTACAGCCACAAGCCATTATGGGCTCTGGCATAGTTGAGTAAGTTCCGTGAGATCTTGAAGAGGTGGACTAGAAGATGTAGGGGAAAGTAGGTGTACCGGCCCAACCGGAGTAGAGAGTAAGTGCTTCAGAAAGACTATGTCTCGACCATCCGATCATGGATGCGGTCGAGTCTTGTGGGGAAATGTGCGCAAACCTCTGCACAATGTATAAACTAATCATGGTTAGCCGGGTCCCCGGTTAAGGACATCTTGAGTATCTGGTATTTGAATTATTGATTTGATCTCATCACTTTACTTAATGAATTTGCTGGGTTAATGATGATACTTATAATTGGGATTTGAGTTGGGGTTACCTTCTCAAACATTGGGAAACTTGGGAGTAGTTAAATAAATTTATTTCTTTGTTGTAGGAAAAAACTAGCTTTATGCAAAATCATAAACTTAGAGCCTCCACCAGCGAAATATTGCATATCGATATAGTTCTTGCATTTCATTGCTTTACAGTGTAACTCTGCCAGCATATTCAATGCGCTGACCTACACGGCTACAACGTCTAATGTTGCAGACTACTCAAATGATGAATAAGGTGCGGTAGGTCGTTGTTTTGCACTCAGCTATGCCGTTGGATTTGATGGACTCATTTACCTTCGAAGCTTCCCCAGTGATTTAGTTTAGATGGCCTTTAGCCATGATATTTTTGTGTAATCATACTCTTTATGAGGAGTCGATGTAATAAGTGTGTGATTGAACTTTGTTATAATTCCTTGAGTACTGTGAGTTTCAGAATTACAGATCCAGGGATGACACAGATGCATAGAAACTTCGGTCCATTAGGATCGAGGTCTCTACATCAAGTAGGTCCAACAAGTATCAATGTCATTTCTACAACAAAATTGACAGTGCTGGGCTACTCGTCTGACAAATACTCCGAACTTGTTATTGGATCCACACCCGTTCAGGTACAACAGCCACCTTCTACCTCTCCTTCTACAAATTAACATTATTTCTAATTTTGAAGATGTTTGTTTGTTTTTCATTCAGAAAATGATTCCGACAAGCTTGACCGCGAAACTGCGCATAGTGAAGGTCTTTGCACTAGATTCTATCGGCCCGAACCTGGAGCAACTTGTCAGTTTCTTGAGATGCTTTTTGTTCCTGGAGAAGCTATATATCGAGGTGACATTCCTTTCCTGTTAATTGTTAACCATAAGGGAGTTCAATTTGTGACACCTTTTTCCAAGTTTACAATGATAATGTACTACAATTTCTGAAGGATTCTTTTGGAGGACTTCAGTACATACATGTCTCCTTTTCCAAGTTTACAATGACAACACTTGATCCATATGGTTACAATCCATATGCATTTCTCCTTTGAATTCATCTATACTACTTTTCTTAGGGAACTTTTCATTCACTGCAACATCTTGTGAAGATCGAAGATGGCATGTTAATGCCCATGTTAATCATGTCACACCGAAGATGGCACGCTAGTGCATTTTACAAATCCTACAAACCAAATAGGCCTATAGTAGTGTTCAAAACTTCATCTAGGCACTAACATGTTTTCTTCTTTTGCAGATAAGATTCGGCACATTGGTGGATAATGTGATACAATATAACAATAATGTCGAATGCCTAGATCTGCATCTCTCAGAAATTACTTTGAACTCCTACCGAGGGACCTTACCAGAGATTATATTAGCCAGGTTCTTTGTTGTCAGAGCAAGGGTGCTGAAGGTAATGAGGTTTCCCTACATTTATTTCGCAAAAATGAATGGTTTGTTGATCAGCGACGACACCTATGGCAGAATGGAATAGGCTCCAAAAATGCTGAATTTCATTTTGGACATTCAGATGACAGAGTCATCGGAACTCATCATCTCAACCCCATACATGACTTCTCAGTGGCTAACCCCTGTCCAAAAGTTGTGAGGTTTCAAAACTAGACTCAGAAGTGGTAATATTAGTTTGAACCTCTCTGATATCAATGTTCAGCAGATCAGCACGAGCGTTTGCAGCTAATGAGCTGAATTTCATTTCTAATATCAGTTTGAATCTATAACCTTCGAATTTGAGCCATATAACTCTGGAATTTGAACCTTATTATATTTCGAGATTTTGTGGTGCAATCGTTGAAATGGCATCGCATGAGGGTTGAATATTGGTAGCACTATTTCGACCTTAATGCGCAATGGTCTCAGATTTGATTTTATTTACCATTCTCGAATGTGTTTACCTTGTCGATCTCAAAGTAGACGATCTGTATAGCTAACTCAACTGCGATCTTCGACATTATTGCATACAGTTGGTTTCTTCCACCGTGTTCCCTATAGGGCCATAATTAATTATCGCACTCGAGTGTCCATCATCACCCTTCTGTGTAACCTTGACCTCATCACCCACGGGTAAACTTATGACCGAAGTCATTCCACACACTTCGTTTTGACAAAGCTTTTTACCAATAAACGCCCATGATTTGTCCCTCGTCTAGTCGACGCATGGCAAACCAAGCCGGGGAGGAAGCTTACGCGGTAAGCTGCGCGGTAGCGCGGGAACAGGCTCACCGACGATACATTTGGCAAATCTTCGAGCCCACGTGTGGTCAAACTGCGCTGTTGTATTGTCAAGTGTGCACTAGAATCCTCCACTATGAACGCCGTAACAAGACGTGATGATTACACGGCTGGCCCCATTTGGTACAGCAGCCATTTAAGCCTCTTGTATCTCTTCAACCTTTCGATCCTGCCCCACCATTGGAAGAAGCACACCCAGCACGACAAGTTCTTAGAGGGTATCCTGCGCGACTCCAATGGCGCTCCGAGCGGCTGCCGACGACGAGTAGTAGTTCACCATGCATGCCGTGGTGGACACCCATTGAAGGTTCACGACGCTCTCTGTGGTGTCCACCAACAACCCAGTCTGGGTGGAGCACTCCATCCACATCATGGAGGTGTTGCTTGCCGAGGAGAAGTACAATGTGGTCGGGTTCGACATCGAGTACACCCGCACTTGTGCCGGTTCTCGTCCCAAGGTCGTTGTCGCCCATATTTGTGTGCGCAACCACGTCCTCGTGTACCACTACTGCCTGTTCACAAGGCCTTCCGAGCATTTCGCCAGGTTTGTCAACAACCCCCACTAGATGTTTGCTACAGTGAACATCACCAACGATGTCAAGGAGCTCAAGAATTTGGGTCTCGCCTGCCAGAATCTTGTCGACATCCAGGGCCAATACAAGATCTGGGGCAGCAAGGAGCATGAGAAGGACTCACTGTTTAGCTTGTCGAGTCCATCATCGACTCCTACTACAGAGACATGAAGGATTCCTGCAACAAGGACAAGCGTGCCTGGCACTCGGCCTGGATGGAGAAACTCAACAAAGCTCAAGTTCTGTACGCGGCCAAGGAGACGTACACGTTCTACGACATGTACAAGAGGATCGTTGACACAAGGAAGTGACTCCTTCCCCAAAACAGCCAGGGATCCAGCCGGAAGCAGAGCAACGGTAATCCTCGTTGCAACAAGAAGTAGATGATTAGATCCTTGTTTCACCTAGTTTAGTATGCATGTAATTGCTTACTTTGGTGTGTGAAAATGTTATGTGTGTAGTCACTTGTGTAATTGTATGCTTAATTTGGTTATGCAATGTTGTCTTTTTAAGTATATATATGTTGATGCTCTGTGGACAGAGAAAATCACATCGCACACGGACTAAACAATGGAACCCGTCGGTGATGATATCATCTAACACTGACAATTGTATACTAGCAATCGTTTGCTCACAGCACACACGGTGTCGTCGAATTGTCACCGCAGAAGTCCTTAGTGTCAGGACTTAGTTGCGAGGCCAATGCATCTGTGTGGTAGCTTGAGAGGGGTTGTGCGGAATCGAGAGACGCAACACAAGACAGGGATTTAGACAGCTTCGGGCCCCGGGAAACATCATCTGGTAAAAACCCTACATGCTGTTTGAGGCTAGGTCTCTTTATCATCACGAGGGAGTCGCCGTAAACGGGCTCTCCTCTTTGTGTCTAGCCCTAAGATTGTTTCTTCTTGCTTGTAGCTTGTAGCTTGTAGCTTGTAGCTTGTCCCTCTTTGGGGAGCCCTGCCCCTCCTTATATATGTTGAAGGGGCGGGTTACATGACTAGTCCTAGTAGGATTAGGATTACTCTATTACAAGTGGAGTCCTAGTCTTGCTTCCTTTGTAGGAGAATAGTCCTTACGCTTTCCTCAAAAACCGGCCCACCATTAAACATGAACCGGCCTTCTGGGCCTTGGGCCTCGTCATCCATCTAACCCGCCCACCGGGTTACTAATGAACCGCCAAGACCGGGCGGGTAGCCCATGAACCGCCAAGCTCCAGGCGGGTTACCAGTGAGTCGTCCAGCCCGTCCGGGTTATACTTCCGGCCGGTTTACGCCACGGGGTATATCCCCGACACACGGATTGTTAACAGGAATCATCTGTGTTGCTATCAGTCTCCCACACATTTCCGATTATAGACCTGTTTTCCACGTATCACACACATCTTGTTAAGTTGAGCCATTTCTGTTCTCTTGGCTCAACGCAAACAGTTCATCCAAGTGAATTGTATGTCGTATATTGCATACACCTTCATCTGGCTGCCCTTTTCTGTTGTTCTTCCTCATCGCAAATAGTTCATCTGAGTGAACCATATGCTCTACATCACACACGCCTTCATCTGGCAGCCCATTTCTTTTCTTCACCCTCATCGCAAACAGTTAATTGAACTAAACCATATGCCCTGAATCGGACACGCACCAACAATCTGTACCGTGCTTGATGCATCCATCATCACAAACTTTTTGCACCTTTTTTGACGGTTTTTTACACCATCGTTTGCGGTTATTTCATCGCACACAGTTTCGTCAAAGGGTCTCTAATCGTAGTGTCGTGTTAGCAGCATCCTGTAGTAGTGGGTGTTGGGCTTCTGCCTAGGCAACCCCTTTTGCCTCTTGACCTTCCACTATAGTTCCTAGGAGGAGAGGGACAAGAAAGGGATTACGGGGCACTTATCTTTTTTCAGTCCAAAATATGTAGGCACTTGCCAAACCTTAGTTTCAAATATGTAATCTATTTTATCCATGTTTGTGCTTTGTAAGATCTGTACTTGCTTATCCACATATTAATGAAAAAAGACAAGCCTTGCCGGGTACTTGTGCCTGTATCCTATCCATCCAGAGGATACACGCCTCTATACTTTTAGTAGACAAGTTTCCTCGCTAAGCTTTTTTCCAGTGCTTTCCGTTTGTTGCCGCGGGGCTTGGCCTACCGCGCTCAAACCTATGGAAGGGGACCAGCCCCTCGTCTAACCTTCTCTGTCAAAAGTCACTACAACCATCTTGAACGAAATAATGTTCGGGTCAAAGAATGGGAGCACAAATGGTTCTAAGGTGACAGGCTTTCTCTATGCACAAGTTTTCTTCTTATAGAACATGTATGGATAAAAAGGAACTTATTTGTTTGGCTTGTCGGGGATCAATATGTAAGCTTATTTCTGTTTCTTCTTTTTGGACCGAGTCCGTGGCAAGAGTTCTACACTTTGTGCAGAGGAAAACGAAGCTACATATGATTTCATCTACATGATAATGGTATGCTCATGTTATGCTATGCATGCATGCAAGTGTTTGGGGCCCCCAGTGCTTCATTTTATTGTCTGTGCTTAGGGTCTGCACCTGGCTTTGTACAAAGGGTTACATGTTCATCGACAATGCTTGCACAAAAGGGTGGCTGCCGGGTAGGGACGGCAGCCGCACCTTACGGGTAGAACTTACGAAGATGCTCAATGTTCCATGAGTTTGGCAATTGAATGCCATCTCCGGTCTCCAAATGGACTGCACCGGGTCTGGCGACTCGTACTACCCAGTAAGGGCCTTCTTACTTTGGCGTTAACTTGTTTGCACCCTTGGCTGTCGGAACACGCTTAAGGACAAGGTCGCCTTCCTCAAGGCTCCGGGCATGAACCCTGCGGCTATGATAGTGATGCAAGGCTTGCTGGTAGCGTGCAGCATGTGTAGCAGCTCGGAGACACTTATCCTCAAGGAGCACGACATCATCATGCCTGTGCTGCTCTTGCTGCACTTCATCGTAGGCAAATACTCGAGGTGTCCCGTATATGAGTTACGTGGGGATCACTCCTTTTGCCCCATAGACAAGGGAGAAGGGAGTCTGGTGCGTAGCTTGATTTGGTGTAATACGGAGGGACCAAAGAACCAACAGCAGCTCGTCAATCCAGCGCCAGCCACACTTTTGCAGCTTATCAAATGTTCTTGTCTTGAGTCCTCACAGCACTTTAGCATTCGCCCTCTCAGCTTGTCCATTGCTTCTGGGATGGGCAACAGAGGCGAATGGAACTTTGCTTCTAAGGGTTAGAATGTATTGCATGAAGGCGCGGCTTGTGAATTGGGTGCCGTTGTCAGTGATGACTCTGGCGGGTACTCCGAAGCAGCGCACCAATCCCTTCAAGAACTTGAGAGCTGGCTGTGCAGTTACCTTTCTCACAGGCTCCATTTCCAGCCACTTTGTAAACTTGTCGATGGCAACGCACAAGAATTCAAAGCCCCCGGTAGCACGAGCCAAGGGGCCTAGGATGTCGAGCCCCCTGACCAAAATGGCCATAACAAAGGAATCATTTGGAGAGCTTGAGCAGGCTGATGGATATTCTTGGAGTGGAACTGGCAGGCTTCACATCTGGTGACTAGCTCAATTGTATCTTGGAGGGCCGTGGGCTAGTAGAAACCTTGCTGGAAAGCTTTTCCAAACATGGATCTTGATCCAATATGGGAGCCACACCTGCCTTTGTATATCTCTGCCAACAGCTCCTTCCCTTCTTCCTGACAAATGCACTTCAATTTCACACTGTTGGCCTCCTTCTATACAGCTTGTTTTCGACAAACTGATACATACTGGCCCTCCCAGTTACTCTTTCAGCTTCTTCTTGCTCTTCGAGAAGTTCTCCTGTTTGGAGGTAATGGACAATGTGTCATGCCCAAGTTGGATCATGAGGCTCGACAACAAGGATCAACGGCACCTCCTCGTTCGTCGGGGCGCATATCTCAACCGCAAGGATGCGTAGTTTGGCGGGAGGGTGCTGCTCATCAGGTGAAGTGGAGTTGTTCCCACCAACCTCTCTGTCGGGGGCTTCAGGAAGCTCTGTCGGGAGAGGCTTTCTATCAAGGATATGGAGGGTTGAGTCACGTGAAGAACAAAAGTCGCTGGTTACATAGGAAGCTTTAATGCAGCACATTATGACAGATGATCAACAATGTTCTTTTCCGCACGTGGCACGTGCTCTGTTTGCAATCCATCAAAACACTCCTCCAGCTTTCTCACTTCCTCCACATATGCCTCCATCAATGTATTCTGGTAATCCTTGTTCACTTGTCTCACCACGAGCTGTGAGTCTCCTCGAATGATCAACTTCTTAATCGCCAACTCTATTGCGACCCTAAGCCCGGCAAGGAGTCCTTCATATTTTGAAGTGTTGTTGGTAGCTTTCTCTCAGGGGAAATGCATTTGGACCACGTACTTGAGGTGCTCTCCAGTGGGTGCGACAAGGAGTACGCCAGCTCCTGCACCTTGGAGTGAGAAGGCACCATCAAAGTACATGATCAACTCTTGGGGGGCTTCCTTGCTGGTGATAATTGTTTCTGGTGTCTCCTTGTTTGGGGTTGGTGTCCACTCGATGATGAACTCTGCCAATGCTCTACTCTGAATGGTTGACATACTCTCATACTTCAGACCAGAGCTTGACAATTCCAACGCCCACTAAACTAGTCCGCCGGTGGCCTTAGTGTTCCTTAGTATGCGTTTCACAGGGAAACGAGCGACAACTATGATCTCGTGGGCTTGGAAGTAGTGCCGCAGCTTCCTCGAGGCCATGACGAGGCTGAAGATTAACTTTTGCACCCCGGAATACCTTGATCTAGCCCCCTTCAATAGGGAGCTGACAAAGGAAACTGGTCGCTTCACCACTTTCTTCCTTGTCGTGGTCTTGGGATTGTCTTTACTATGCTATTCTTCTTTCTCCTGATCCGCACTCGAACCTGTCGCCACTGGTTCACTTCCTTGTCCGAGAGGAGAGTAGCAACAGTTGCTCCTTCTTCTACTTCCCGAAGTGCCACCAGTGCTACACTAACCACTTCATCGGTTGCCATCAGATATAGCAGCAACGGCACTTGTTGTTTAGGAGCGAGCAAGGTGGGAACAAAGGAAAGGTAAGTTTTTAATCCCTGCAGTTCCACATCTGCCTCTGGGGTCCACTTCATGGGCCCTGCCTTCTTCAAAATTTTGAAGAATGGTAGGCCATGCTCAGCAGACTTGGAAATGAACCTACACAGCATGACAACGCATCCAGTTAAATGCTTCACGTCCTTGACTATCTTTGGTGCTTCAATCTACTCAATTGCTCTAGTCCTGTCGGAGTTTGCCTCTATCCCCCGATGAGACACAAAGAAATCAAGTAGCTTTCCCGAGGGAATGCCAAACACACACTTCTCTGGGTTCAGCTACAAGTGGATCTTGTGCAAGTTTGCAAAAGTTTCTTTCGAGTCCTGAATGAGTGTTGATCTGTCCCTGGTCTTGACCACTACGTCATCCATGTAAGCTTCAATGTTCCTATGCAGCTGAAATTCAGAACTAATTTGCACTGCTCTTTCAAAAGTGGACCCGATGCTCTTTAACCCAAAGGCCATCCGTATGAAGCAGTACATGCCACATGGGGTTATGAACGCGGTCTTCTCACTACAAAAAAATGACACATCCGTGACATTTTGGGCCGAACGAAAAAACTTATGTCATACATATGACACTTCTATGACAATAATAGTGACAAAACCCAGTGTCATCATAGATGTGGTTGGCTCCTAATTCTATGACAAAAAATCATGACAAAAAATGGGCTTTCCGTCTGGGGGGGCAGAGATGGAGCTGCATGACATTCTTTGGGCCATCCATGACAGAAAAAACCGTGGTAGAGGCGAGGGCGAGGAAAATTTTGGGGGGTTCCCGGTTATGGTGGGTGGTCGGGGGCCAAGCGATGCGCGTTTCTCTCATACACGTACGCGCGTGTGTGCGAGGCGTTGGGCTCTAACTGAACCCGAGCGAGGCGTTGGGCTCTAACTGAACCCGAGCGATTGCACTAGCTACGTTACTGAACCCGAGCGATTCCTTCGCTACTGCTGCTAACTGAAGCCGATCGAACCCTGCTGCCTCCTTCCCTTGATGAACAATGAGCGTTGCTGGGGGTGGGGGGGTTTGATGAATAGTTACCGGTGGGGTGGATGAACAGGACCCCGTGGTGTTGCCTCAGGATGAACAGGACCCCGATCGATCGAGCCGGTTGGGGCTGGATGAACAGGACCCGGTGGAGGGCTGGATGAATAGGCCGACCCTGTGGAGGGCTGGATGAACAATAGAAGGTGGAGGGTTGGATGAACAGTAGCCCGTGGAGGGGTGGTTGAATAGGAGCCCATGGAGAGGGCTTGTTGAACAGTAGCCGGTGGAGTAGCGCGCGGTGGAGGCTGGATGAACAGGAGCCCGTGGATGAACAATCGCAGGTGGAGGCTGGAGCAGGTCGACAGTGGATGAATAGTAGCCCATGGAGGCTGGAGGAGGTCGACGGTGGAGATGAACAGTATCACGTGGAGTCCCATTTTGCATTACACCAGACCCCTCCCGATGAACAGGACCCCCGTTTCGACCATAGCGCTCCAACACAAGTCCGTTTCCTCCGTGTTGCGGTACGCCACAACCCTCCCAATCAACAGGACCCCGTTTCGACCATAGGAGGTCCAACACAAGTCCGCTCCCTCTGTTTTGCAGTATGCCAGACCCCTCCCAATGAACAGGATCCCGTCTTGAACGTGGCCGATCAAACACAAGCTCGTTTCCTCCATTCTGCGGTACGCCAGACCTCGTTACCATCGGCTGTTCCGTCCAAACCGGTTGGCTCCCACCTGTTCCGTTGCCTCCCGATGAATACGACGCATTCCGTTGCCTCCCCATGAACACAAAGACGATGCAGTTTCCCCGTTTCCACCCAGCCATGTACACGAGCCCTGGCCGTACATATGCACGAGTAGGCGTTCGAGGCCCCGCCCGTATGTACATACGTGGCTGTAATTTCTTTCTTGCACATTTGCCGCTATACGTACGTGTACATGCTACGTGCGTGCCTCTACTACGACACGTGTGTGCCTCTACATTGACCAGTATGTACGTACATGTTCGCGACCAGAATGACAATGCTACGTACGCTTCGACCAGGTTGGTCCCGACTGTCAGGCACTTCCTTGCGTGCGAAGATGTAGCTGGTGGGTCCCAGCAGTCAGGGCGGTGAATCATTTTTTTTGCCTGGACGCACTTCCTTGTGTGCGAAGATGTAACTGGTGGGTCCCAGCAGTCAGGCAGAAATGTTTTTTTTTGTGAAATACAGTGGCACGTTTGGTGAGTCCCTGCTGTCGGGTGGAGGAATAATTATTTTGCGAGTAATAAGGAGCCAATTCCTTGCGGCTGCCCTGGACCTAGCTGCCAGCCTATCAGCGTACAATACTCTTTCAATGGAAGTCGTTCCTTGACGACGTTGACCACGTCGCGTCGAGAGCACCAGGGCGATGGACGACTGCAAGGCCTAGGAAGGGGACAATGCAGAGCCGGGGAAGACACGACAGTGGATGCCCACGCGTGGAGGAGTATGAGGGTTCACTGGTTCGGCTGCGGTGTGAGGCTGTCATCGCCGCAGAATAACCGGGGGTGTGGGTGAGTAGAGGGATGGCCTGGCTAGCGGTGGGAGTAGTAGGGGGCGGTGAGGCCTCCGCGGCATCACAGCCGGCCACGGGAGGCAGGAGCACGCGACACGACCGGCACTGGTTTGGGCGGCTGGAGCAAGAAGACCAGAGGTTGAAGAAGCACTACGGCAGTTGGATGGACATCGTACGGTCACTGGAGCTAGAATCGTTCATATTGACTAAGATGACAAAGCCCTCTATCCCCGTCAACCTAGTTTTGGCCCACAAGTAAGCCTCCCACTATGGTGGGTCCCAACTAGCAGTGGGTATTCATTTTTTTGTGCGTAAGAAGGAGACACTTCCTTGCGTGCGAAGATATTGCTGGCGGGTCCGACCTGTCAGCAGGGGGAACATTTTTTTCGTGAAATACAGAGGCCCTTCTGGTGGGTCCCAGTTGTCAGGTGGAGGAATCATTATTTCACGCGTAATAAGGAGGCATTTCCTTGTGTGCGGTCGTGGACCCAGCTATCAGCCTCTCCACGTACAGTCCACGTCCGATGGATGTCGTTCGTTGACCACGTTGACCAGGCCACGCTGAGAGCACCATTGTAGTGGACGAAGGTGAGGCCTAGGAAGGGAACGACACGGAGCCGGGGAAGACTCGGCAATGGTTGCCCACGTGGTGGGGAGTATGAGGGTTTACTGGTCCGGCTGCTGTCGCTGGGAAATAACATGAGGTGTGGGTGAGTAGAGGAATGGCCTGGCTAGCAATGAAGTAGGGTGGGGCGGTGCGGCCTATGCGGCAGCACAGCCGGCCACGGGAGTCGGGAGCAGGCAGTCCCACCGGTGATGGTTTAGGCGGATGGAGCAAGAAGATCAGATACTGAAGAAGCAGCACGGCCATTGGATTAACATCGAACGGTCACTGCTTCTAGAATCGTTTGTGGACTAAGTTGACAAAGCCTTTCGTACATGTCAACCTAGTAGACCCACAAGTCAACCTCCAAATCTGTCCCAAACAGCATACAACCCGAAATTTCTCGCTAGATTCAAATTAATTTTAGAACTAAATATGCCTTAATTCAAATTCAATGAAATTTTACCCGCACAAAAACAAAGAAATTTAAAATATCAAAATCCGAAAGAAAAAAGTATTTTGGAACTAATTGACTGTTTGCTGTTTTTTTCACTTTACAGCCCATTTATTATTACTTATAGCCCATTTCTTTTTACTTATAGCCCATTTTCCGGGCAAAATGCATCCTTCCTCGTCTTGAAATATTTCCGGCCCAGCAGGGCGTAGAAAAGCAAGTAGGCCTACGTTGGTTATTCTGCAAAAAACAAAATAGCTGGCTAGCCATTTTCAGAAAGGAAAAAACAAACTGGGCTGGTCATGTGCTAAACATATGAAATAAAAGCCTGGGCTAGACAGGCCACAGGTCCCACACAACCCAGTTGATACCCTTCTCCGTCCCGAAAAACAAAATTAGTGTGCGCACTGCTGGGTCCCTACTGTCATCCTCACCATGTATAGTCATCTCCTTATTCCTCTCAGTAGTTGACCATGTTGACAAGACCGGAGGGCGGCGCCACGGCGAGCGAACCAATGCGGAGGATGATGGTGTGGCCTCGGACGAGAACAAAAAGGAGCAGGGAAAGATGCCCAGAGTTTTAGGGTGCAATGTGGCCACGATGCGTGCGCGACAGCACAGTCAGCCGTGGGAGGCGGGAGTAGGTGGTCCCGCCGGCGCTGGTTTGGCTTTGGTGGCTCGAGGAAGAAGAGACTAATGAAACACGACAGACGTTGAATGTCAATCCAACGGTCAAGGTTGGCACAATCGTTTGTTGACTAAGCCAACACCAAGTAGCATACTTTTTTATATATAAGAAGAAAAGAAAAACTGGGCTCGTTCGCCTGATAACATTCCCAAAACTGCGACCGATCGATCTTCTGACGCAACTAAAACTGCGAGGAAAATGCGTTCGTCCGTCGTCCTCCTCCCAGGGAACGTTCGCCACATATGTGACTAGCACCCATGGTTTTCAACCGAGAGGTCTTGGGATCGAGTCCCAGGAACTCTCCATTTTGTCCTCCTTCCTTCCTTTTAAAAAAGGGAAAGAAAATCAAAGACTTGAGAAGGCGTACAGAACAAGCTAGTGTACTAGTAAATATACATTGCTGAGTTTTAGAAACAAGAGAGGCATGCTCCTGTAGCTGGTTCGAATCCAAACCTAGACTATGACTATATATGGTGCTATGCTACTCTTCAAGTAATGAAACTGACATATCCAATGTTCGCTTCTCCTCTTCTCTACTTACTCTACCTAGCATCAGAAGCTCTGGCCGCAGCAACCATGTCCGCTGGTTGCTCGTCCACCTGCTCTTCAGCAGGCAACAACCAGATATGTGCCAAGTCACCACCCGTACCATCGCCTGTGGGTCTCATCACACCCCCGCCGGCACGCGCACCGCAGCCGCTTGCTCATCGCAACCCGCTGCCGTTGGTGTGGTGTCACTGCTGCAAATCACGTAGAGTCATCCGTCGCGTCTCAACCACAATCCTCAATCCACGATGTCATCTTCTTCTTCGTCCTCAACGTCCTCGAACGTTGGCTTCTTCTTGATCAACTCTTGTATGTCCACAGCACGACAGGCAATTCTTCTGCTGGTGTCATTGACGTGATGGTTCTCAAAGATATTAGGAACATTTGTGTTATCTTGTAGATGAAGTGCAGTGTAAGCATCATCTTGTTGTGCAACTTCATTAAACGAATTCCTCTGCTCAAACCTTTGCAATACTCTCCAGTCATCGCTACGTGCAAATGTGTCTTCCAAGAAAAATATCTGTGTTGCTTGATTTGCCAAGATAAAAGGCTCATTGGTCTGGTACGCCATCTTGACATTGATGGATTTGAAATAATCATCAGCTCTGGGTTTTGCGATCCTAGAAAACAGGTTATACCAACCATAGCACAACAGAACCACACACCGATGATCCTCGAAACTGGAGATATACTGCAACTGAACAATGTCTGTAATGTTATCATACATTTCAGTTTTCTCTTTGTCATACGTATCCTTGCTCATGATCGCACTGTTTTGTATCTTCCTACCTTTGTCTCGTGCAAGGGTGTTGTAGCGCACATCCCCAACAATGCAAGATTCATAATGTCTTACCCGAGTATCAGGACCCTTTGCTTGTGAGTAAAGGGCATCATCAACTGCCTGCCCATCCTCCCGCATCTTCTTAACCTATGGTTAGAAAATAGACAAGCTGATCATCTTATGTACTCAATATATTAAAAAAACTGACAGTGCAATTCAAAAGCTTACATGGCTCTTTTACCATTTCGCAAATCCTGCCATAACCAGTTTGTCAATGTTTCTTGGATTTTGCGGCAGTAACTACTTTTTGTAGATGCTGCACAACATAGTGATCGCGTCAAACATCTAAATATATAAGAATGTGTTGCAAGTTCAATAGATTACGATGTGTAAGTTGCAGTACTTAGCACTTACTTGATATAAGGTAGTATCTCAGGACAGTTATTCAACACATACCAAACCATTTTGTCCAAATCTTTAGGTTTGTCCTCTTGTCGACTATTCCTTTTAACTCGAACAGAATAATCGAAAACATTGAGCCCGGGATTGTCTTCACCCACCTCTTTGCTAAGTTGATTAGCTGTTTCAATGTATTTTGAGCAGAATGTTAATGCTTCTATAGCAATGTAGGCCTCTGCAATGGAACCCTCCAGTCTAGATCTGTTGCTAACATAGCCCTTGAAAGTGCCTAGCCGCCTTTCAATAGGGTACATCCAGCCATACTATACTGGACCTCTAAGTAGTGCCTCATCAGGTAGATGAACAGCCAAATGCACCATCACATCGAAGAAGGCTGGAGGATATATCTTCTCAAGGTCGCATAGGATAGTTGGTATCTTGTCTCTAAGACGCTCCAAAGCATCTATCCTTATATTTGTACTGCAGAGTTCCCTGAAGAATTGTCCCAACTCTGCAATTTCTTTGTATAAGTCAGGGTAGCCCAATTCTCTAAGGATAACAGGTAAAACCCTTTGAAGTAGGACGTGGCAGTCATGAGTTTTCAACCCTTGTACCTTGTTTCCATCTGCACTGACTCTCCTTTCAGTGTGGGAAGCAAATCCATGTGGGAATCTCACACATGATAGGACCTCACAAAATTCTTTTCCTTTTACCTTGTCCAAGACGTACACAGCTGGTTCCATATCCCGTGGTTTACCTTCATCTTGCACCTGCAAATCCTGTTTGATACCCAGGTGTGTCAAATCAATCTTGGATTTTAAGGTATCTTTCGTCTTGCCTTCAATATTAAGAAGTGTGCCGATAATGTTGTCACATATATTTTTCTCGATGTGCATCACATCAAGATTATGCCGTAGATACAAATCTTTCCAATACTCGAAGTCCCACAAAGTGGACCTGCGGGTAAACAATAATCTCTCTTCTGCCCTGCCATGCTTCCTTTTCCCGCTACCATTATCAGTTTTGTTTCCTGGTGTAATATACCTGACCTTCTCTAATTCCACTTGCAACTCATCGGCGGTGAGCCTCTTTGGCGCATCTCGGTTTTAATACTTTGCATTGAACACATGTCTTCAGTATTTTCTAGGATGCGGCTTGTCCTTGGCAAGGAAACGGCGGTGTCCAATGTTACAGATCTTGCGAAGTATTGTGTATGACAGCGGATTCCTGTCACAGTGAACACATGCATTGTAACCATGTGTCGTTCGCCCTGACATAGTGCCCAAAGCCGGATAATCATGGATGCACCAAATTATAACAGCACGCAGAAAGAAATCAGCTGGTGGGCTGCTATATAGGTCTCAAGTGAGAACACCCCTCCATAGCTATTGAAGTTCCTCCACAACATGCTCCATGAACAAATAAAAATCCTTTCCAGGACTTTTTGGACCTGGGATGAGCAAGGCCATCATGTAGTTTGATTCTTTGGTACAGACATTTGGAGGCATGTTGTAAGGGATAACAAGCGCTGGCCACATGCTATATGTGGTGCTCTGGTGGCCAAATGGGTTAAATCCATTTGAAGCTAAGCCAAGTCTAATGTTTCTCGAGTCAGCAGCAAACTTTTTGTGTTTATGATTGAAGCTTTCCCACTCACTACCATGAGAAGGATGGCTCATTACATTTTGATCTCTATACTCCTGGTTCCTAGAATGCCACAGTACATCCTCTCTTGTTTCAGCATCATGAAACAACCTCTGCAATCTTGGTATAATTGGAAAATGTCTCAGAACATTATGAGTAATCCTCTTCACAGCATCGCCATCTTTCCATCTTGATGATTTGCATTTCGGGCATTCACTTAAGTTAGCATAATCCTTCCAGAACAGAACACAACTATTCTTACAAACATGGATCATATCATATCCAATTGCAACTGCACGAAGGAAATTCTTCATTTTACTGTAGGTGTGTGGCAGCTCAGACGCATCTGGGAAAGATTTGCGGAAAGCATCCAACATCGCATCGAATGATTTGTGGGCCATCCACTCAGATGTCTTCACCTGAAGAAAGGTGACCATAGCTGAGAATACTAACAGCTTATTTCCTGTGGTGACAACCACGTTGCATTGTTCCAACATGCGGGCCCATCGTTTTTCTTCTGCTGGTGAAAGTTCACGGAATGCACGAGCCTTTCGTAGCATTGTTTCGATGTTGGTCAAACTCACTGGCTCCGCCACCACTACCTCCTCCTCCCCTTCCACCTGAGCATCAGGCAGATCAAGCAGGTGATATGCTGCTTCCAGGTAGTCAATAATATTGACGTTCACAGCTTCACCATGATGAACCCACCTAGTATATGTGAGTGACATCCCATACAAGTGTAGATGATTTTGCACAATTGACTAGGGTCTTGTAACTGAATTCATACAACTGCTATGCGGGCAGAGCACATCTGATTTTGAACCACCATACTCAGCTCTGATATAGTTCATGAAGTTTTCAACCCCCTCGACATATGCAGCGGAGAATCTTCAAGCAGAAGTTATCCAAGTCTTGTCCATCTGTTAGACATACAAATTAGTTCTTCTACTAGAAATTACAGGAAAAACATATATGCTTTTTTATGAAGTCCAGAAAAAAATACCTAGGTCGATGTCTAAAGCTATGGCAAGATATTTGGATGAGCAGATCTAAGTAATGTAATATATGTAAAGAAAATTCAGCAAATTGATTTGAGTGATAAATTATGGTAGGCTGTTTCAGCAGTCAATGAGGCCGAGCACACAGCCATCAATCTATCAAAGGCCATTGCAGCAACAAAGATCGAGTATAAAATGGTGTAGAGCTATTTCACCTAACAAATTGGCTACTAGACCATGGCAATCTACATCACAATAAATATATGGCAGGATATTTTAGCAACTAATCGGCCTTGGCATGCCATCTTAGCTAAGCAGATTGAGTGCAGAACAGCGCAAGGAAGCTTCTTAAGAAGAGCATATTGACTGTAAACTACTTCGGCAAATAGTGAGATTAACAACGTCTATGAGCAAACATTCAGCGCTACACCGACATGCACAGGGCCTCAGTCTAGAATGCGTGTACCGTGGGAGAAGATGACCGTCGTGCGTCTCCACACGAACGTTGCCAGCGGTGGCGGCACTGACTGCTGTGCGCCTCCACAAGAACGTCTCCAACGGTGGTGGTGCGACTAGAGGACGACAGTCTACGAGAGCATACTGTGGGAGCAAGAGGATCGCCGTGCGTCCCCTCGACGAACCGCGGCGCCGACGTATCGGCGCGGCAGGGAGGGCGGCTTTGGCGGAGAAAATGGAGTGGAGGGGGACGGGGGGAGGGGGTTTGGGGAATATTATTGGCTAGTTGGCCGAAGGGCGGTTGAATCTAGGATTTGGGGGGAATTTTTGGGTGGGTGGGGGGGAGGATTTTCACGCGGTGGGTGGGGGGAGTTTGGCGCATGGTTTGTTTCTCCAAGTGCAGTCCCACGTGTCAGTGAAGAGGCAAGCCGAAGCATGTTCCGTTTGCATGAGCCGTGTGCAGGACCGAATATGTGTGGGGTCGAATGCGACTGCGACAAGGGTGTTGTGAGTGTACCGCCTTTTTTCCTTTTAAACTACGTGCTTCGCCCCCTCAAAAAAAAAACTTGTTGCTTCGCGCGATCCATCGATACTACTACTAGTAATCCAGTAATCCCGACTAAAACAGCGCGGCCAGGTCTTTTCCCGCGCGATATGCTGGGAGGTTGGCTTAGTTGGGTTTTTTAGGACGAGTAATGCTACACCTACGTAATCCCAGTTACATAATTAATGTAATGTGAAACATGTGAGCTATTGATTGTAGATTAGGGGGAGGGAGGGGCCCACCACCATGAAAATCAGGGGAGGAGAGAGAGAGGCAATTTATGTTAACCCTTCCGTAGGTTCCCGTAGATGTAGAAAGATGTGAAATGCGTGAATGTGTAGTGGACATACTATTGGAGTGCCTAAGATAAATTGTGTATGTATAGACCCTATGTGTTTATTTTACTTCGCATGTTAGCTTTGTCTCAGTTCAATAAAAAGTAGAGTTGGTGATGATGGTGTGCCTATCATCCTGCAATATAGGCCATCCAATTTATATCTAATGGGTAGGAAGGAAACTATGACAATTTACCCGCACTCCTCTCCACATTTGTAGATAAGGCCTTCCCTCGTTCATACTTTTCTCTAACAAGATCCTCATCTTCCGTGCAATGCACGGGCATCTTGCTAGTACTACTACAATATACTATATTATTGTGATAGTTCATATACACCGGCCGAGATTAATGTAAACACTGCAGATTTTCATTACATTTCGAACTTTTATAGACAGAAAAATAAAAGAAACCCGACCCTAAACCTATTCTATGGTGGTGACCGACGTCCTCCATCTGCGATCTCTATGTACGGGGGCGGGGTTCAAGACCCGTGAAGTGAAGGTGTGGTCTCCAGCGAGGAACAGTAGAACACAGGATACAGACCAGCCAGTCGGCCCACCATGACCTCCCGCCTCCCATGCCCTACTCATCCTCGGAGGAGTCCCAGACCCCGGCGGTGCCGGACGTTGGATGGCGGCAAGTAGGACGCGTGGCTGACGGTGCTCCCGTCGTCGGCCGCCAGCATGGCCGCAACTTGTGCGGTCGTGTCCGCGTCTGGCTACGCCGCTATTGCGTCGCGAGAGGCTACTTGAGCGAGGGCGGCGACCTCGAGCTTCATCCCCAAAACCGCAGATTGTTCGCGCTTGCGGTCATGGCGGATGTGGTGCCAGGTAGGAGGACGATGCGCTATGGTGTGGAGGTTAGCTGGGCGTTGCCGCTTTAAGTAGCGCATTTCGGTGAGGCCAAGCGTCCGGTGCGTCATTAAGTCGCCGGAGTTGGTTCCTCGGGCACCGAGCCTCTTAGCAACGGCATACGGACGGACGACATGAATGCAGGCAGCTAGCGCCGGCTGGGAACACACCGCACGACGGCTCAAAGGATGAGGGTTTTTGGTGTGTCGGGGTAGTCAGCTGCGGTCGTGGCAATGTTGGAGATGCCCTTTGCCTCCGCGGCATCATAGCCGACCACAGGAGGCAGGAGCACGCGACACGACCGGCGCTGGAGCAAGAAGACCAGAGGTTGAAGAAGCACTATGGCCGTTGGATGGACATGGTACGATCACTGGAGCTAGAATCGTTCATATTGACTAAGTTGACAAAGCCCTCCATCCCCGTCAACCTAGTTTTGGCCCACAAGTAAGCCTCCCTCTATGGTGGGTCCCAGCTAGCAGGGGGTATTCATTTTTTTGTGCATAATAAGGTGGCACTTCCTTGCATGTGAAGGAATAGCTGGTGGGTCCGACCTGTCAGCAGGGGGAATGTTTTTTCGCAAAATACAGAGGCCCTTCCGATCGGTCTCAGCTGTAAGGTGGAGGAATCATTATTTTGCGCGTAATAAGGAGGCATTTCCTTGTGTGCGGCCGTGGACCAAGCTATCAGCCACTCCAGGTACAGTCCACGTCCGATGGATGTCGATCGTTGACCATGTTGACCAGGCCGCGCCGAGAGCACCATGGCAGTGGACGAAGGTGAGGCCTAGAAGGGAACAACACGGAGCCGGGGAAGACTCGGCAATGGTTGCCCACGCGGTGGGGAGTACGAGGGTTTACTGGTCCGGCTGTTGTCGCCGGAAAATAACAGGAGGTGTGGGTGAGTAGAGGAATGACCTGGCTAGCAATGAAGTAGGGTGGGGCGGTGCGGCCTGTGCGGCAGCACAGCCGGCCACGGGAGGCGGGAGTAGGAAGTCCCACCGGTGACGGTTTGGGCGGATGGAGCAAGAAGATCTGATACTGAAGAAGCAGCACAGCCGTTATATTAACATCGAACGGTCACTGCTGCTAGAATCGTTTGTGGACTAAGTTGACAAAGCATTTCGTACACGTCAACCTAGTAGACCCACAAGTCAGCCTCGAAATCTGTCCCAAACAGCATACAGCCCGAAATTTCTCGCTAGATTCAAATCAATTCTAGAACTAAATATGCCTTAATTCAAATTCAATGATATTTTACCCGCACAACAACAACGAAATTTAAAATATCAAAATCCGAAAGCAAAAAGTATTTTGGAACTAATTGCCTGCTTGTTGTATTTTTTCCACTTTATAGCCCATTTATTATTACTTTTAGCCCATTTCTTATTACTTATAGCCCATTTTCTGGGCAAAATGCATCCCTCCTGGTCTTGAATGATTTCCGGCCCAGCAGGGCGTAGAAAAGGAAGTAGGCCTACGTTGGTTATTCTGCAAAAAACAAAATAGCTGGCTAGCCATTTTTCAGAAAGGAAAAAAACAAACTCGGCTAGTCATGTGCTAAACATATGAAATAAAAGCATGGGCTGGACAGGCCAGAGGTCCCGCACAACCTAGTTGATACCCTTCTCCGTCCCGAAAAAACAAAATTACTGTGCACGCTGCTGGGTCCCTACTATCATCCTCACCATGTATAGTCATTTCCTTATTCCTCTCGGTCAGCCCCGAAAGTCTCGAAGGGTCTAGGAATGGGTTTCTAATCTTGAGGGGCAACCATAACTCTAAGGGGCTGCACTTGGTCGAGGAGGTTGTAGCAAAAGTCTTCAGTGCTGGTTGGTTGCCAAAGTAGAATCATTGGTGTATCTTGTCTTGTTAGCCTTCAGTTGAGGAGAGAGATGAGAGGGAGAGTTAGCATAGAGTAGGGGAATGCCTAAAGGGGGTTCTATAGTGCTAGTGCAAACAAACAGGTGCAAATAGGGCCAAACAAAAGAAACAAGGTGAGGAAGGTGATATAGTCGCATGCTTGTCGCCCAGGGCAAAAGTGCGACCTATATCAAAACACAAACAAATAAAAACAAGCAACACACAATCATGGTTATATTCGAACTATCATACGGACTCGACTGCGCATAGGGGGTACACGACTCATCCTACCCCACGGGTTCTCGGACTCAGTAGTCGTGCCTTGTGCCTCATGCAGTCTTCTGAGTTTTCCTCAGGTGTTGCTACGTCTCTTGTAGTTGTTCGATGAAACAATCCGGGTTGAGCCTAAAGATTCTTCAACAACTTCTTGCCTGTTGAAGTGATGGGGTGAAGGTGGCTCCTCATAACTGGCATTGACTTGGTCTTCTATTATCTTCTTAATCACGACGATCCCTTTTTGTCTTCTAAGCCGTCGATGGTACCAGGTAGGTAATCCTTTATGCAATGACATTATCAGGGCGTAATAGAGGTCCATCATGTCAGTTACGTTGATGAAAACATCGACACCAAGAGCGGGGGATGAGGAGAACCGTTTTCCTGCTCACTATGGTGAGGCGGACCAAATGGCTAGGTTCTCATCCATCGGTGGTTGCCGATACAACAAAGGTAGTGACAGGGTTACTCTATTAGTGATGTATATCATGATCTTGCATATTCTATGCCCTGATCATCGTAGGCTAAGGTTGCATCATCTTGGGGCAGTGTCAAGGGTGTCACCATCTCCTGGGTCTTCAGGTCCTCATTCCTCGAGGATGTATCTTCTGTTGGTATCGTCTTGTTGTGATGTCGCCAATCTTGTGTTCCGGAGGTGTGGGTGAATGTCTGGCAAGGCATCTTCCTTCTAGATTATCCACGAGGATTACAAGGAATCCAGTGGTCAGGGGCATAAGGGTTCTAGCGACCAAAGGTTTTGAAGGGGAAGAGATCAATAAGGAAAGTATACCTTTGTTTTCGAAAAACTGAGAAGGGAAGAGAAGTACAGATAGTTTTGAAAACTAGTAGTAGTTTTGGAAATAGTTTTACCCTAACTAACGACCATGCTAACTAAGACTTCCAACAGTCAGGATGGCTCTGATACCAGCTCTGTGGGGACCCCGACTCATAAGTCGTGATCACCGAATGCACATGTACAGTGATCCCAGAGATCAATGCTCACTGAACACACAGAAGCTGAATAACAAGAGTCTTACATCCATACATACCGTTTCACACAAGTAGGACCCTTATGGTCAAGTCCTGAGTATATCATCGCAGCGGAAATCTTCGTCGATAACTTGGACCCATGCCATCTGCCTTAACCCTACAGGCATTCTGACTGGGAAACGTCCTAGTTCGCATGTTCGTCTCCAAAGAACTCTTCTTCGAACTCCGGTTCTTCCATGCCTGGTCAATTAAATAACCGGTGGCAAGCCAATGAGTACTTTGAATGTACTCGCAAGCAACCCATGTTTTTGGTTCAAGATACAACAATGCATGATATAGGTAAATTTTTGCAGAAAGCTAGTTTTGAGTGCAACGACATGTTCAACAACTTGTAAGACATGCATCAAGAGAATTCAAGTAACCATGAGGATAGGTTACAGATATCAACATAAATAGAGTGGGCACCAACCCATATCAATCATGTCAAGTCCCTTGACTTGACCCAAGTCATTTTATCAACACACACACACACATGGTTTGCAAACATGTGGACGTAGCCCAAGAGCGGTTACCCAACTGTCCTTGACCGTGGATACAGCTATTCGAATAGTTTTACACTCTGCAGAGGTTGCACACTGTACCCACAAGATCCGGGGAACTTCCGTGTCATCCACGACCCGCGATACCTCAAGTACCCGGGATAAGCACCCGATCACTACCTTTCCCTAGACGACACTAACAAGGAGTCCACTCGTTGTTCTGTATCCTCACGATGTACATCATACGAGACTCACTCGAGATCGTAACATCCGAGAGGGGACACAACGGTGTATCCGGTGCCTTGTAAAGACAGTCATGGCCGCCCTACCTGGCACGACCCCATCCCGAGAGAGAGCACCAACTCTCCCCCGTCACTAGTAATACGGGCTATCGACCTAGGTAATCAATAATGCCCTTTCCCATATAAGGGTAGAGTGGTTGCACATGTAAGGTTAGAATAACGGTCGCAACTTAAACCAATCCGTTTTGAAAACAACACACACTTGCCTCGGTACACCACTTCGTCATCAAGTGGCTACCCAACTCATCATCTCCCCCGGGCATAAGTGGCACCCGATGGGGTTTTCGAAAAGTCTTTTGAAAATACTTTGTCTCCATCACCATGCATATTCCCGTCCCTTTTTGCGTAGCACTACTTTAGCATCCTATCTACTCCCACCGTCATAACCCTCATAAGATGGTAGGGTTATGCACAATGCAAGTATCAACGAGGAAGTACGGTGGTAAACCATCAGAGTGGATACCACCTCATCATGATTCTGTTGCAACAAAAATATGGTGCTATATGACATGCATAAAAAGGGTTTCATAGACATGGTCAAAGGGTTGCTTGCCTGGTTCATCAGAGTCTTCAAGTCTTCTGGTCCTTCTCCAAGTACTCCCTCTACTTCGTCAACTAACGTCGGAAACAATCATAATAAGCAACACAACAAGGAAAAAATAAAAGTGCTCTAAAAATATGATGTTGACTTTTCTAGGATACCTCTGGTCATATGAGGTATGACCAAAGTGGTTTCAATGGGATTTGATCAATGGATATCTCTGAATATTTCAATATGATGGAATCAAGGGGTTTATGGATTTGTAAGAAGTGTACAGAAATATACTTTTGAAAAATGAGCAGAGGCACCCATTTAGCAAACCATGATTTTAGAAGCATCTAGGAGTTGGTTTCACTGGATTTGGAGTTCAAAGGAATTTCCTATGAATTTGCAAAGTTGACAAATATGAAGAAATGGCTCATTATTTTGTGGGGTACAGAAAGTATTAAGAAAAATGTTCATAAACTAAGTTATGAACTTAGAAGCATCTAGGAATTTGAATCATGGCATTTGGATCAACTTTGAGCTCTCTGTGATTTTCTAAAGTTCATCACAGAAATAGGAAAAATAGGATTTGATAAATATTTGTGAAAGAAATATTTCTGTAGAAATGTGCAAGTTGCACACTGTGATAGATAATGAATTTATGAACTAGTAGAAATTTGAATCATCAAATTTGGGCATGAAATGAATGAACTATGGATTTTAGGAACTCACTAGAAAAGAATAAAAAGAAATATAAAGCATTACTCTTATCCTGCGCACCGGCGAGAGATAGCAGTGGGCCGGCCCAGCGGCTCAGCTGCGCTGGCGACAGGGGGTGACGTCGAAGACGGCCTCACAGGTGGGCGCTTTCGCCATGGAAACGCGGGAGTAGCGCGGCCCGCCTCCTCTTACGCGAGCGAGCAGGCGCGCGGTGGAGTTTTAAACCTGACAGGTAGGGCCCCCTGTCAGGATGTGAGGCTGACCGACGGGCCCCACGGTCGTCGTCGTCAACCTCCGTCCAGAGAGGACGGAGAGCTCACCGGCGGTGATTCCGGGCACGGCGAGGCGAACAGATCGCACCGACGTGTTCAGCGTCGAAGCGCACTTCGGGTGGAGGTGGAGTTGGTCGTCGGGATGCAGGGGTTTGCCGGCGACGAGGAAGCCGGCGGCAGAGCTTCGGGAGGAGCTTGCCCGGGTCGATTCTGGCTGCGATAGAGAGGGGAGACAGAGGGGAAATGGTCAGTGGGCTCCTGCGGTTCCAGATCGAGCTAGAGTGGGAGCGGAGAGGGCCCGTACCTCGCGAACTCCGGCGAGCCGAAGCGGCGGAGCTCGGGCTCGATCTCGAGCTCGGGCGGCTCTGGAGAGGAACTGGGGGTGCAGGGGGAGGGTTTGGTGGTGCAGAGAGCGAGTGGTGAGGAGAGGAGGGCTCGGGGAGGCCTTTAAATAGGCGAACGGCGAGGTCCCGTAGACCCGTGCGCCGGCGAGCTCACGCTCGTCGCTGCAGGGCTCGGGGGAAGCAGGTGTGGTGTCTGGGTGTTCCTGGATGGCGACTACGTCGGGTGAGATAAAAAGAGGGAGTGGGGAGAGGTTAGAGACGCGCGCGTGTGAGCCGCACCATTGGCGCGCTCGGGCGGCCTCTGTTTGCTAGCGCGGAGGTGCGGGGAGGAGGAGAGAGGAGGGGGCCGACCGCGTAGCGTGTTGCGGACGCCGAGGCACATCGGCAGGCGCGCGGGGGAGGCCCGAGGTGGTCGGAGGCGTCGGGTAGAGGGCGGCTACAGTACGGGAGCATACTATAGCGCGCTCCAGAGCGCCCAAATGGTCGGCATGGCATTTTCTATGCCTTGTGGGCGCGGCCAACCATGAACATTAGCTCAAGGGTGGAGTAAAGAAGTAGGGGGGGGGGCATTGGATGCTCTGGATGGCCTCTGGGGTGAGGAGAGAGGTGAGGAAGAGGGAGAAAGGGGCTGTCCAGAGAGAGAACGTGGGGTTTTACCCATCCAATAATTGAGCTGTGGACTTGCCACTGTTACTGGAGGTGAAAGGGGTCTAAGAGGAGTTGTGGTAAAAAGTGGAGGTCTTGGAGATTAGTGGAAGTGGTTAGAAATGGAATTTTGGTAAAATGGCAGAAGGTGTTTGTTGCTGGTTTGGGCAAGTAGTTGATCTCCATTTGTCATGAGGCTTGACAGGGTCAAATGGTATGAGAACATAAGAGGTTCCACCAAGATTGAGTTCATTTGGGAAAAGTTGCCAATGCAACTTTTGTAAACCCTAGAAATTAGCAGAAATGAACTTTCCAAGATTTAGTCATGCAAATCTGTTCTCCTTGATGCACCACTTGGTGTAGTGTCATCATTTGAGATCAAAAGGAGAAAGTTGCCAATGTAGAGTTGCTCAAACTTGGTTCTGGACAGGAATGGTTTTGGGGCACTTTGATCAAGTTAACTTGTTCTCCAACTTGTGCCATTTGGTCTAGATGAATTATTAGACCATTTGAGCATGTTCATAAGGTTTGAGAACATTTGGACATGTTTGGCAATGTAAAGTTTCTCAAACTTCAAAATGGACAGAAATGGTTTTGAGAGGATTTGATGATGTTATCTTGTTCTCCAAGACATGAGACTTGGCAAGATCACCAAATATGTCATATGTGACATGATAGAATTTTCTTGGAAATTTTGGAGAATATTTCCTTTGTAAATATTTCAAAAGCTTGATATATCCAGAAAGGGTTTTTGAGGGATTTGACCAATATTTTGAACATAACCATGTGTTGAAACTCTTATATATGGACAATATATGTCCACTGAGTTTCCCTGATTTTTGTCAAATATTTTTAAAACAATAAAATAATTTTTCCCTATTGAAGACCATTTCTGGCCTTAAGAAAAAGCTTTTAAATAAAATGGAAAATAACCTTTAAAATTATATTTTTGTGGTTTCTGGGTATGCTATATGTAATAGGAGTCAAATATATTTTTGGAAAGATTTTTACCGCCCTTAATTAAGTACTTGAAGTGCAAACCTCAATTCAGGGGTTTTTGAAAAACTAATTTTAGAAAATACTTTTTGGCCAAATAAATTTTGTAAGAAAATACTATATTGCTCTATACACATGGCATGATCATTGGGCAGAAGTTTGGGGCAAGGAAATGAAGTATCGAAGTTGGAGGATTTATTTGATTTCTAGAGCACTTGCAAACAGCACACAAAAACCAATCAAGGCAAAGTCCAAAACACTCAAAAGTTTTTGTCAAACCACATTTTATCATGATTGTTAGCTTAAGTGTAGTGGCATGAAAATCAGGGTGTGACAGGAAAATCTTTTACTGCGTCAGCTTGACGTCTGAGTGACATCAGCACGTCAACAAGTCGGTCCAGGTCAAACCTAACCAGTGGGACCCATATGTTAGTGTCTAACTAACTAACCTAAGTTATTTAGCACTAATCTAATCTTAATCTAGAGTAGTTAAGGCGTGGCCCACATGTTAGTGTCAGTAGGGCTAATTTATTTTAATTAAGACTTACCCAAGATTAGCAGGGGCCTGGGCCCACTTGTCAGCGACCCAGGTGAGGTCAAACCCCTGGTCAACAGGGTCAAACCCACCGGCGGCTTGACGCCGGCGATGGCAAATGCGGCGGAGCTCTGCGGGAATCCTCCTCCAATGACCAAATGGACGGCAGTGGCTGGGGTGCAGTACAGTGACGACGGTGACGGCAAGTTCAGTGGCCGGAGCTTGGTGAGCTTGGGTTCGAGGCTGCAGCGTGCAAATGGACAGGGTTTTGCACTAAGGAGACGCTACGCGGGGCAGCGATGGTGGCCGAGGCAGAAGTGAGTAGCGGCGACGAGCGCGCTCTGGTGAGCTGCAGGGAGAGAGCAGAGGAGGGTAGTGGAGGTGTGGATAGGCCAAAGGGGTCGGAGGGGTTGTGTGGTTCCCCTGGCCAGCTCCAGGCGGTCGACGGCAAGAAGGAGGTGGCAAGCTACGAGCGTGCGCGCGTCGGGCACGCGCCCTGCGTTCGACTAGCGCGAGGTGGAAGATGCCTCTGCCCCTGCTGGGCTGGGTCGTTTGGCTGGGCCGCCAGGTGGGCTGGCCAGGTAAGTCCTTCTCTCTCTGTGTGTGTTTTAGTCTTTCTGTTTTTCTATTTTATTTCTTCTGTTTCTTTTAGCTAGAGCACTTAAACATTTTAGATAATGTTGAAACTTTCTGTGGACTCACTCTGAAATATTCCAAAGATCCTCTGCAAGTTTCAAGTTATTTGGAGCTGTTTAAATATATATAGCATTTAAATGACCCCAATTCAAATATCATATGGGTTAATTAAAAAATCCATAAATGGCCAAGAAATATGCTCATCATTTTTCGTAGAGGTTTTTCACCTTATCTAAAATCATGAACATTTTCAAAGGGCATTTTGGGTTCTTCAAAAAAGATTTTATTTGAACCTATTGAATTCTTTCTGGTGTTAGGGTTTAATCAATCCCCATTTCAACTTTAAATAAAATTTAAACATGATGCAACATGCAAATCTATCCCAAGTGCTTTACTGAACTAGGGTTGTGAGGACTCACCCCCACTAAACAAGAATCTCGTCCCGAGATTCAAGATGTGAGGTAAGAAGACAGAGGGGACACAAAGCTAACACGATCTTCATGATCCAATTTCAATTCTCGAAGATGTTGAATCATTGCGTCCAATTGATGTCGGCCTCCTTGCTTTCGAGATCTTCATCCAACACGATGTTGACCAAAAGAAACTCTATAGGAATCGATCTCCTCGAAGATCAAGCAACTCACGCTCAACTCATGGAGTGATACGTGGGAACATCTTTGGAGTTGAGACATAAATCACACATCAGGTGCAATGGAAAGAAGTAGATGACAAGGGTTCAATTTTGTAGGAAAAAGTTCAATTAAGAAGGTGGTGAACGGGTGTGAACATAGCAAGGAGTTGATAGCCCTTCATAACAAACAGGGCACCTTGGAGGAGGTGACTCGTAGAGTTATCCCCTTAAGTGGAAAAAAGAATTTCTTTTGATATTTAGATCATTGGAACTCTTTATACCAGCCTAAGGCAAATCATAATAAATCATTTGAAGGAGTCCGAAAGAATGACAAACTCGGACTAGGATGGATGATGTGGACTACCTTATTGAAGATAATGCAATGAGTGATTTTTGCTTATCATTGGAAATGGACGGGACCCATGGTAGGACCACTTCTGAAGATGATCCTAAACAACAATTACTGAGAAGGCAGCCCATGGAAAAATGGCACAATGGCGGTTGCAAGCTGGGAACAAGATGCAAATGCTGGGAATGATTCTAGTAAATGGGGAAAACTCAACAATAGAGAGTGATTCCACTATTTGATTGGTTATAGAATAATGAAAAATCCGAGAGGAAATCCCAATTAATACCGACGATAAAACCTAGTGCTTGCATGTGCTCTCAAGAACTTGAGCACTTCCATATTCATCAAAGTATGCCAACATCTGTGCCAAGATCTTGGTGACACCTCGTACTACCATGATGAATATTGGTGGAGGATGCAGATGCAAAGGAAGATAACACCTTAGATTGCACCTTAGCGAGGCCAAGGAAACAAAATCTGGATGATCGACCGAGAGACATTTAGCACTCTGCTTCTAATGTTCTCCTTGATGTGATAGCGTAACCCATTTATAGATATGGTTTGGTATCTAGAACATCAAGTAAAAGGTTGGACTTCAGGAGCACAAGAATCCATAAGGAACAACTACTGGAGTAAATCCTATGAAATCCTTATGGGGAGGTGGCCAACTTCCTCCATCAAGATAATACAATAATAGGTCTTCCGGCTGGGTCTATTGGCCACGACATCCACTTTACCGGGATACAGAGAGACCAATATTATAGTTCTTGGTAAACATTCCAAGCATCATATCTGCCTAAGATTCAGATATGGTTGGTGTCAGGTTCTAGATTCATCAAGTCTAGAAATAAAAGTGAATGTTCTAGATTCATCATATCTACCTGAGATTCAGATCTGGTTGATGTTTGCAACACTCTCGGGGAATAAACTACGATAGCAAGCTCCAAAACATAAGTTGGTTCTGCTACACACATGTGAACACGCTGTCCCAGATAATGATGATCACATGGCAGTATTATAATAAAACACTACCGAGTTCAGGTGGGGAACCATCATCGAGGATATCGAAGTCCTTACATAAGGCATGCTCTTAAGAAGGAACTTCTTCTCCTTGAACAAATCAATCAATGGCTTGGTGTGCTAGGGACACATATAGAATGAAGGTTGCAAGTCTCCAAACCACAGAATACTTCACACATATGCATGACTGACTTGGGATGATTCCAGAGGAGCAAAAACAATCTTTCTCGGATCCACGGCAGCAACTCACACCAAGTTCACGTATTTGATCCAACATATGCTTCATGCACGGGACATGAAGGTAATGCGTACATAAGTTTCCAACACTAGCTTAATGTCCAACATGAATCATGGAGAGGATAAAATGTTGTTGATGATCTCAACAACAAGTCATCAATATTCCCACGAAGATGGAATTCCATAACTTATGTGAACAAGGTGATAGTATTGGTCAGACCCAAGAGATATAATGGTGTATGCTCGAGGGATCAACCATGAGTAAGACAACATTATGAGCATCATTGGTTCTGATTTGATTTGACGATAGCCCATCCTCAAATCAAAGATTGCGCAAAACAATAGATCCAACAATTGATCATGAAGAGTGCGCAAGAGAATATGGACTAGGTATCACGATCAATCTTAGAATGATAATTCAATAACCAACATGCTAAGAATGAGATTATTTCCAACTAACTACCAAGCAACAAGGTTGCTAGGAGTATTAATTTCACACATCACAGTTCACTTGTTGGTATTCCGGTTACAACAACACGGGGACCAAGGAATGAATAATGATGGCGAGACGTATCACTGCGTCAAGAATTCATAAGAGGTTGTGCAATTCTCATGACAATCCTGACATTAAGAGGGCAACACTCCAAGGTAGAACAGAACAAAAGCTAGATTGGAAGTTTGATCTGCGGAATATAACTGCTTTGACCCAACCCAAGACATGGATGAGGTACTGGAGTTTGTTTCTCCTAAACATTCTGAAATAGGATGGCTTGACGAACCACAAGAATAACAGGCATCGATGAATGAATGCACACATACTCTTGACTATCAACTGATGTACTAAGGTCGGAATACTACCGAAGAGGAACAACTCAAAGGAACTTATAACTCTGTTAGGTTTGGATGCAAAGATTAGTATGTCGAACAAGCTCAACATATTTCTTCCGGATAACCCATGTAGAAAGTAGGACTAGTAGAGTCACAAATATAACGGAGAACTCATCAAGATCACTCTTATTGTGATCTTTTGGTTCAATAACTTCTGCCATAAGCAGTTCATGGTATTTGGAAGAAGGAAATACCATGGAACTTGAGGACTATCACAAAAGTTACTAATATCCTAAAGGAACAAGCAAACACTATCAACAGGAGGTAGGTGGAGTGAATCTTGGGTTCAAGAACCCAGTAATGGAATAGCTACTAAATAATAACATCATGGGATGCTTTCGAGAATGATGGCCGGGATCATCACACTGGGAACACAAAACATGGCTAGATTACTAGGTGGTTCTCTAAGACACCTAGGGTCATAATAATAGCTCCAATATATTTACTGGGGCAATGAAGTACCTCAACGCACTGGTTAGTGTGGTTAATCTAGCCCAAAGGAACATCAAAACAGAGGGAAAGGATTTGTGAAATGCATTAGATTGTTTAGAAACCTGGGATGACTCGGACAGCATAACGGCTGTAAATGCTCAAAATATTTGAGACATCATGCAAAATGGTGGCATAACCATTTAACATCACAATATCAAGGTTCCGAGACCAACTATTAACACACGGAAGTACTAGAAACTGAACTGAGACCTGAATTCAACAATCCTATAAGTATACGTATTAGTAACACGTGATCATGATAGAAAGATGAGAAGCCTAGTTCTTAATCCCGTAGGAAAGATAGGATGACTCGGATCAGAAGGGCATAAGGTAAAGGAGTAAAAAGAGCCTTACATTCCCTTCCACAATCACTTCCTTTATATAACTAAAGAAGTTCTAGACTCGACTTCGACCAGTTTGGCTTGGTAATCCTACAGGCAGTCAGGCTCTGATACCAAAACTGTCAGGACTCCGATCCTAAGTCACACCGAGCATGTACAACATCATATCACTTTGCGGCCTCACGCATGGTATCCCCATGGGTGCCACCTTACCTGGCCCGGCACTGTCGGTGGACAAAAGTATGGGCTCTTCTGTACCCCTTACTTGTGCACGGGCAGTCATAGCCACACCTGTAGCAAGGCTTGGTAGGGCAGGAGAAGACAAAATACAAGACTACCAAGATGACATTCGAGCCTGTAAACAAAGAGCAGAAGACTAGCTGGACCTCCCCCGGTAACATCCTTGCCAGGGCGGCTTACGTAGCCCTGGCAAGGCCCTTGTCAGGGCAGCCTATGAAGCACCAGCAAGGTCATCACCCTTGAGTCTGAGAGCTTTGACGCCATTGACAACGTCAAGTACAAGACTCAGGGGTGCGTGCATAGTAGCATGCAGATCTTTGTGAAGGTTGGTGGCATACAGGTCCAGGTGGGACCAAAAGACAAAGACCCCCGGCAAGGCCCTTGCCGGGGACGACCGCGAGGCTCCCGGCAAGACCCTTGCCGGGGACAATTGCGGGGCCGCGGCCAGGCCCGCACCCGACAAGGTTTCGCCAACTCACGGCCATTCCAGCATGACGCCTGCATGGCGGCATGCAGATTTTCGTGGAGGCTCTACCACCGCGCCAGCACAGCGGCTAGCCAGCCAGCCTGGTGCTGCATGCCTTGTCAGCATGGACGGGTGTCAGAACGGGGTGAGGCAGTAACGGACGGGACGAGTTTTGTTGCCGTCCCCGATAAAGTTGAAGGGCACGTAGGCAGCGCATTTAATGCATTTGTCCAACAATTTTAGAGATAAACTTGTGCACTGTATATACTTTCCATCTCCTATGTGCTACTTTGGCGTCCCCTTCGACATATAAAAGGAGGCCCGAGGCGTACTGGAGAAGGATTCAGACTCTTTGGACTAGGCATGCATAGCAGCTAGTCTAAGAACTCAAGAACACAAAATATAAACTCAAGCAGGACTAGGGTTTTATGCTCCATTGTGGCCCAAACCTGGGTAAAAATCCCTCGTGCTGATCACTAGACCTGCTCTTTGCGTAGCTCTCTCCCTTCCAATCGTAGAAGGGATCCTCGTGATCCCATAGGTGTCGTTTCCCCGCATCTTTGGTGCACCAAGTATGGGGGAAACTATGAAAATCTGGTCTAGTAGTTAGTGCATCAGTTTCTTCATCCCCATGGCTTCGAAGAACAAGACGATCACGGCGATCAGTTCATTTGGAGCCGGTCCGCCCGTGCCACCGCGGATGGGCGACGTGGCAGACGCTGGTGGCGGAGGAGAGCAAGATCATCCACGCCACCCTGATACTAGAAGCCAGGCGAGCGGCATCGTCCGTAGCGGCAACAACGACCCGCCCGCCGCCGCATCCAAGGATAGACCTATGGTGCCCACGGGCGATGCGGGGACCTCCAAGGGTAGGAAGATGACCCCATCGACGCACGTGTCGTGGCCCTCCCAGGTCGTGCGCGATGAACAGCACCGTGACGTTGGTGACCCCGGACGTCGTCGCGGCAAGAGCCCTCAATGTCATTATCAAGATACGCAGGGCCAACATGCACGCCATGATGCTGGTGAAAAAGGCGTGTGGTCGCGGAACCGTGACAGAACTCCTTCTAACATAATTAGAAGTCTGAGCTCCTCCCGTTCCTCGTGCTTGTCGCTGCCACCACCGCAAGCAGAAGCATTGGCACGAGCGCAGCTACTCCTCGACTTTCCTCTTGCTATGGAGAAGCAAGAAGAGTGGAGGGCTCCTATCCAAAGCCTTATTGGCCACGCCAATAGGGGTGGCCACCAGGAGGCAAGTCCGTCGCGGTGTCGGACCACTGAGCCGGCGCGCATTGATAGTGGAAGGGGTGGAGGCGCCGCAACAATGGTGCACTCCCCTCCGCCGCGGCAGCAGCGATCGCCAGCTCGTCGGGTTGACGCCCGTGATAACGTGTCCACGGCGTCATCTGATCCACAAGAATGTCGCGACCAACGTCAGGTTCTTCGTGAACGTCTCAAGGAGGACGCCTGGATAACCATCGAACGGCGACACGAGGCGTGCCACCAATCTGATAGGCGTGTTGGGCCCACTACGTACAGGCCTGCGCTGGAGGATGCTGACGACTTGCCCTATGCAATAACCTGTCCAGTGTTTACCCGTGAGCTACGGCAGTTCCAGTGGCCCGCCACCCACACGTTCACACCAGAGTTCCCGGAGAAGTACGATGGCAAGACTCATCCGTCTGAGTTCCTGAGCATTTACACCATCGCGATGCAAGCTCCCGAAGCTCGAGACAGCAAGGTGCTCGCCAACTATTCCCCATTGGTGATCAAGCCCAACGTCAGGTCATGGTTGATGCACCTGCTGATAGATTCAATCTCCTCCTGGTCGGATCTATGCCACGAGTTTGTTGGCGCCTTTACTGGCAGCCATATAGCTCCTAGCCAGGCGAGTGATTTGCACGTGATCCCTCAAAGGGACGACGAATGCTTGTGCAAATACATCCAAAGGTTCATCCGTGTGCAGTACAACATCCCCTATGTTCATCCCGCCGCTGTTATCAGCGCCTTCCATCAGAACATGCGCAATCGTAAGATGCATGAGGAGCTAGCGATGAACAAGGTTACGGATGTCGCCGAGCTTTATGTTCTGGATGACAGGTGCGCCCGAGCTGAAGAAGGGAGGAAGTACCGCGACGAAGACACCGACGCGGGAAGTGACTCTAAAGATGAGGACATCATCGCCCATCTGAAGAAGGGCCAACGACGCAACAGGAAGCGCAAAGGCAAGGCCGTGCTTGCTGTCGAGGAATCCCGGCGACCCCGACATCGCCAAGAAGGCCAAGGTTGATGACCCCTACAAGGAGATTGCCAGGTGCGATGCCTGCCGGGCCTTGGCGGCTGCCGGCAAGCCGGAGGGCTCCGACAAGCAATATTGAAAGATTCACCGCACCAAAGGACATGATCTCCAAAACTTAAAGTTGAGCAGCTGATGGAGAAGCAGAGGGCTGAGTACGAGAGATGAGATAAAGAGAAGAGCCAAGACAGTGCAGAAGGATCTGGCAAGAAGCGTGGCACTCGAGGGGGGCACCACGACAAGGATAAGCAACAAGAGAGGCCTACCCAAGGCCGCGGCAAGAAACAGGGAGATGATGATCATGACGAGTCCAACGAGCATGAGTTTCAGAAGGTAACGGAAGTCATGTGCGTTGATGGAGGTGCTTCGTTGCATTTTTCCCACCACCAACTTAAACAATGGGCGCGTGAGATTAACATGATGGAGACGATGATCGACGCCCAGAAGCACTGAAATGGTCCAACACGCCTATCATTTTTGACGTCGAGGATCACCTTGATCGCACAACCGCGGTTGGGTGTTTGCCATTGTTGGTTTCATCAACAATACGCAACCTCAAGGTGACGAAAATGCTAGTCGATGGTGGGGCCGGTCTGAACTTGATCTCGCCCAACGTGATCAAGAGGTTGCAGATCCCTAATGAAGATCTTGAAGAAACAGGTACGTTCCAAGGGATCAATCAACGGAGAAGCCATCCTAAAGGAAAGGTCACACTACCAGTCACGTTTGGTGGCGACCTGAACTACAGGATAGAGAAGATTGTTTTTGATGTTGCCGAGATCCCGTTGCCATATAACGGGATCCTTGGCCGTTTAGCACTGGCCAAGTAGATGGCAGCGTCACACTGTGCGTACAACAAGCTCAAGATGCCCGGCCCAATGAGCATCATCACTGTCGGCTCGACAAGAGGGATGCACTCATCTGTGCTGACAAACTCTACCGAGAGGCAGTCACAGCATCTGCCGCCAAAAGACACTTTCTCTTGCCACTAAGAAGAAGACCGGCAAGGCCTTGGTCGCCGGCAAGACCTCAACCACCGGCAAGACTTCTGGCCCCGGCAAGGACTCCTGCACCCACACCGGCAAACGCAAACGCGCCTCCTCGGAGTGTTGCGTTCCCGTTGAGGACGTGCCAGAGAGCTCCACCGACAGGAGCAAGAGATCTAAGGTAGCACCACCAGAAACCAAGAGGGTAACCGTTAAGGAGGATGGCATGGGCGGAGCTTTTACCATAAGCTCCACCCTTGACAGCAAATATGAAAGCGCGCTCGTCGCCTTACTTTGGGCGAACGTCGACGTGTTTGCATGGCAAGCATCTGACATCCCCAGCATTCCCAAGGAGGTGATTGAGCACCACCCTGCTGTCTGTCCTCATGCGCAGCCCGTCAAGCAGAAGGTCAGGAAGCAAGCTTTGAAGCGGCAAGAGTTCATCATTGAGGAGATCAGGAAGTTGGTTGCGGGAGGCCTAGTCTGAGGAGTGCTCCACCCAACATGGTTGGCCAATCCAGTGGTGGTGCACAAGGCAAATGGGAAACGGATGTTGTGTATTGACTATGCAAATATCAATAAAGCCTGTACAAAGAATCCTTTCCCTTTGCCACGCATTGACCAGATAGTGGACTCCACTGCCGGGTGCGACCTACTGTCATTCCTGGATGCCTACTCAGGATACCACCAAATCTTCATGAAGAAGGAAGATGAAGAAATGACCGCGTTCATCACCCCATGTGGTATGTATTGTTTTGTACGAATGCCTTTCGGGTTGAAAAGTGCTGGTTTTGAGCCCCAGCTACATAGAAATATGGAAGCTTATACGGATGATACAGTGGTCAAAACCAAGAACAAGGCCACGCTCGTGCAAGATCTGGAGGAATCATTTGCAAATTTGTGCAAGATCAACCTCAAGCTCAACCCTGAGAAGGGTGTGTTCGGCATCCCATCCGGCAAACTTCTTAGGTTCTTTGTATCTCAACGTGGAATCGAAGCAAATCCCGACAAGATCAAGCGATTGAGCAGATTGAGGCACCGAAATGAGTCAAAGATGCCCGTAGGCTTGATGGCTGCATTGCTGCCCTGAGTAGGTTCATCTCCAAATCTGTTGAGCGCGCCCTGCCCTTTTTCAAAATTTTCAAAAAGGTGGGTCCAATGAAATGGACTCCAGAAGTGGAGGTAGCGCTGCAAGATTTGAAGAGGTATCTCTCCTCTACGCCAATACTAGTCGCGCCTAAACCGCAAGAGCCGTTGCTGCTACATCTAGCGGCGACGAATCAAGTGGACAGTGATGCGCTAGTGGCGTAGAAAGAAGTTGAGGAAAAAAGCAGCGGCAGCGGCGAGGTCGTCAGATGATGAGCCGGGGCCTTTCCTAGCAGGGCTTGCTGCCGGCAAGGCGGGACCCTGGCAGAGCCCGGTCCCGGCGGGACAGGATCTGCGCAAGCAAGTGAAGTGAAACAAAAGAAGAAGGTGATGCAACACCCGGTCTATTTTGTTAGCTCCCTCTTGTAGGGGGCTAGATCAAGGTATTCCAAGCACATGAGATCACCGTCGTCACTCGCCTCTCGTTGCAACGGATCTTGCACAACCCAGATGCAACCGGGAGGATTGTGGAGTGGGCGTGGGAACTGTCAAGCTTTGGTCTCAAGTTTGAAAGCACTTCTACAATTAAAAGCAGAGCCTTAGCAGAGTTCATAGGGGAGTGGACCTCAATGCCTGACGAAGAAATTCAAGAGACCACTCTCCCCGGCAAGGAAACAATCCGTGATTTCGTTATGTACTTTTATGGGGCTTTCTTGCTTCAAGGTGCTGGTGTTGGCATGCTACTCGTCACGCCCACCAAAGAGCGCCTCAAGTACGTAGTTCAGATGCACTTTCCCTGGGAAAAATCAACAAACAACACTGCAGAGTATGAAGGACTGCTTGCCGGTCTCAGTATCGCGGTAGACCCTGGAATCAGGAAGCTCATCATCAGAGTTGATTCTCAGCTTATCCTCAAACAAGTTAACAAAGATTATCAGACCCCATCTATGGAGGCCTATGTAGATGAAGTGAGGAAGTTGGAGGAGCGTTTTGACGGTCTGCAAGTAGAGCATGTTCCTCGAGCAGAGAACAGCATTACCGATGACTTGTCAAAACGCGCTACCCTCAAGTTGCCTGTGGAACCGGGTACCTTTGTGCTTTTAACTCAACCATCCGTTAAACCATCGAGAGGGCAGAATAAGTGAAGGAAGGCGGGCCCCAGCAAGTACTTTCCCGCTGAGCTCCCAGGAGTCGCCAGCAAGGAAGTTGTCGGGACACCAAGCTTGCCGAGGAGTAGCAGGCTCTGGCAGGGCCTCAAGCCCTTGCCATGGAGACAGCTGCCCCCATGGATGAAGACATGCCTCTAATCCTTGTCGTCGAGCCTCAGGCTCCGGGATGGGCACAACATACTGTTCAGTTCTTCCATACAGGGGAACTCCCTGAGGAACAGGAAGAAGCAGAAAAAGTAGCCCATCGATCCAGCATGTACCAATTTGTGGACGATGTCCTATACCGAAGGAGACCAAACGACGTGAAATTGAAGTGCATTCCTCAGGAGGACGGACTTGAGCTGTTGGTAGACATACATGGAGGCATATGTGGTTCCCACATAGGGTCAAGATCCCTTGCCGGCAAAGCATTCCGGGAGGTTTTCTTTTGGCCCACCGCTCTCCAGGATGCAACTACACTAGTAACCAAGTGTGAAGCATGCTAGTTCCATTCAAAGAAGCTTAATCAACCAGCTCAAGCTCTTCAGACAATCCCTCTTTCCTGGCCATTTTCGGTCTGGGGGCTCGACATACTGGGCCCTTTCCCCATGTTGTCAGGGGCTTCGAGTACTTCTACATTGCAATCGACAAGTTCACAAAGTGGCCACAAGTGGAACCGGTGAGGAAGGTAACAGCACAGTCTGCCATCAAGTTGTTCAAGGGACAAGTTTGCCGTTTTGGTGTGCCAAACAGAGTCATCACCGACAACGGCACGCAGTTCACGAGCCGCACCTTCATGCAGTATATCTAAGACCTTGGCAGCAAGGTTTGTTTTGCTTCTGTTGCTCATCCAAGAAGCAACGGCCAGGCAGAAAGGGCAAATGCTGAAGTGTTGCGAGGCCTCAAAACAAAAACTTTTGACAGGCTACACAAGTGTGGAAGACGCTGGATTGATGAATTTCCAACGATTCTTTGGTCAATCAGAACGATGCCAAATCGAGCCACTGGCCAGACACCTTTCTCCCTGGCATATGAGGCAGAAGCAATTCTCCCCACAGAACTCATATATGGGTCACCTCGAGGGCTCGCTTATGATGAGCTTGTGCAAGAGCAGTTGCACCCAGATGATGCAATGCTCCTTGAGGAAGATCGTCTTCAGGCTGTTGTGCGAGCTGCGCACTACCAGCAAGCCTTGCGCCACTAATGTAGCCGCAAGGTTCATGCCCTAAGCCTTGATGAAGGCGACCTTGTTCTTCGGCGCATTCAATCTACCAAGAATTCAAGCAAGTTGACGCCGAAGTGGGAAGGCCCTTATCGGGTAATATGAGTCACCAGGCCGGGTGCAGTCCGCCTGGAGACTGAAGATGGCATTCCGGTGAGCAACTCCTAGAATATCGAATATCGAATATCGAACCCGGCAACCCTCTTTTGTACTAGCCTTGCCGGAAAGGCATGTAACCCTATGTACAGAGCCAGGCACAGACCCTGTGTGTAGTCGAATAACTTCCAGTACGTACAGTTTCCTGTTAATTTCCATGATTATGTATATACATATATGCATGCATGCTTGTCCAGGATATTGTACTACCCTTGATTCAAGCAGACTGATAAACCACCAGGGTTCCATGCTCCTGTCCTCTCTTCTTTCCAGCCACAGTGAAGACACTCGGTTCTACCGTTTCCTATCGAGAACTTGGCTCCAGCAAGAGGTTGAGAAGACTGCCCAGCACTGTAATCCCCGGTAAACCAAACATATAAAGTTTACCTCTTGTCCATTCGTATTCGTAACTTATAACTTGTGCATTAGAAAGCCTCGCCACTCTTCTTAAACTTAGGTGCTCCCATCCCTGACCCGAATGCTGTTTAGTCAGAATGGTTGCAGTAGCCTTTGGTAAAAAGAGATTGGCAGGAGGTTGGACCCTTTGTCTGTAACCCGGCAGATGTGGCAAGGTAGCTTGCCAGGAAAACTCGTTTATTTACATTAAAGAAGCATTTCACCTCTGTATGTACGTATACATGCATGGATTCCTAGCAAGGCTCATCTTTTTCATTGACATGCTGGTGCAAGTACAAATGTTACAGAACATAATCATGGACTCGAGAGATTGCATTATATAGAAAATTAAGATTTGGCAAGTGCCTACAAGTTGAAAAAAATATAACTGCCCTGTAATCCCCGTTGTTGCCCCTTTCCTCCTAGATACGGCAGGTGAAGGCAAAGGAGATACGGGGGAGGGATGCGTCAATGGAGAGCATAGCGGACGTGACCCACCAACTACCGACACCAGAGCCAGCAGGACACAGCCCCCAGCAAGGTATGTTGCCAAGGAAGGGGGCGGTGCAGATGATGGTGCTGCCACTGATGGTCAGCTGGAGTCGGAGTTGGCGTCCTCCCGCCCGCTATTGTCTTCATCGCTGTCGCTATCCTCCTCATCACTGTCGCTCGAGGAGGAGCTTTCGTCATCGGTGGAGCTCTCCACAGAGCACCCTAAGCGGATTCTCGAGCGCCCAAAGACCTTGACAGAGAGTAGGTCGTTCTCCATTAGTTTGAACTGGAGAACGTGCCCCTCCGACAAGCTATGGGCGCGGGCAAAGATTTTCCACCCATAGCTGAAATACATGAAGTGTGGAGCGGGGAAGTCGATGTTGACCCACATGCTGCCGTTCTCGCAGCCCCTCATGTGCAGCCTCAAGGCCTGTGTCGGGTCAAGCTCCATTACCCAAGCAAACGGGGTAGGGAGGCGGAGATGACCGCACACGGGCTTGTACAGCCTAATGAAGAACTCGCGGGGCTGGTCTCCGACATGGCCCTCCATTGGATGAGGGGCCGCCGGCGGAGGAGCAACTGGTGCGCCGCCCCATCCTCCTCATCCCCAAGCGCCATGGCGACCACGGCCTCGACCCCTCCCTCTCCCTCTCATGGTGGGCTCCGCCGCGGTTAACTCTAGAGGAGGGGGGACACGCTATCGAGCAGAAACCCTCGTCGGCGCCATCGAAGCACCAGCACGCCCTCTCACCATGGCGAGTGGAAGAAGGATACCAAGAAGAAAGGGGAGGAAGGAGGTGAGTACGAAAAGGAACCATCCCTCTCCCTTTTTATAGAAGGGCAGGGTCGGGGCCTAGCTTCCCAACCCAAGGGCGACCGTCCCCGCTTGACCAATACGGCCTCCTAAGGCGCGGGGAATTAGGACCGACCCACTGCTCAAACCAGCGACGCCCGGTTCCCGCCTTAGCGTTAATGCCCATTCCCTCCCCATCCATCTCTTTCCCTTCCTAAGGCATGGAGGACACGTGGCGAGTGAGCCAGAAGCATAAAGGCAAGTGGGACGATAGTTTTCCATCCCATGATCGTGGGGTGCGGGCGCCATGCAGGCCATGACCCAAGTCCACTTTATAAATGAGCAGCACCCCTGTGAATTCCTCTTTTTATGGGGAAGGCGTGGGTCGTGCTCTTTACTGTTCGACATGAGGCGTCGCAGGCGTGCTGTGGCTGCTCCACGCACGACCCCCATGTCCCGCACTCAATGCGGATCGTGAGGGAGCACAACTGGCGAGAAGATTGTGGCAGTTAATCTCTGCCACGCGTGCCCGCACACCGTTTTGGGCTTGGCCCAGCGATGCTTCACGCTTATGTGTGGCCCAGGCCCTGGGGCTCCTATCGGTGTACAAAAGTATGGGCTCTTCTCTACCCCTTACTTGTGCACAGGTAGTCGTAGCCACACCTGCGGCAAGGTTTGGCAGGGCAGTAGAAGACATAATACAAGACTACCAAGATGACACTCAAGCCAGTAAACAAAGAGCAGAAGACTAGCTGGACCTCCCCCGGCAACATCCTTGGCGGGGCAGCTTACGTAGCCCCGGCAAGGCTCTCGCCGGGGCAGCCTGCGAAGCACCATCAAGGTCATCACCCTTGAGGCTGAGAGCTTTTACGCCATCAATAACGTCAAGGACAAGACTCGGGGGCGCGTGTGTAGTAGCATGCAGATCTTTGTGAAGGCTGGTGGCATATAGGTCCACGTGGGACCAGAAGACAAAGACCCCTTGCAGGGACCTTGCCGGGGATGGCCTCAAGGCCCCCGGCAAGACCCTTGCTGGGGACAATTGCGGGGCCGCGGCAAGGCCCACACCCGACAAGGTTTCGCCACCTCATGGTTGTTCCAGCACGACGGCCAACTTGCCAAATAGGCAGACGCCTGCGCAACGGCATGCTGATTTTCGTGCAGGCTCTACCACCACCAGCACAGCGGCTAGCCAGCCAACCTGGCGCTGCATACCTCGTTAGTTTGGACGTGTGTCAGACCTGGGTGAGGCGGCGACGGACGAGACGAGTTCTGTTGTTGTCCCCGATAAAGTTGAAGGTCACGTAGGCAGCGCATTTAATGTGTTTGTGCTACAATGTCAGAGATAAACTTGTACAATGTAGATACTTTCCACCTCCTGTGTGCCACTGTGGCAACCCCTTCGACATATAAAAGGAGGCCCGAGATGTACTGGAGAAGGATTCAGACTTTTTGGACTGGGCATGCATAGCATCTAGTCTAAGAACTCAAGAACATAAAATATACACTCAAGCTGGACTAGGGTTTTATGCTCCATTGCATCCTGAACTTGGGTAAAAATCCCTTAGATCAGAACTAGCTACATATGCATTAGTATCAACAAAGGGGGTGGTGGAGTTTAACTACAGCAAGCCAGCTTTGACTCAGTGGCTAACCTGTACTACGATTGCTGGTAACTCTTTTGAGGTGGCACACATGAGTCCACATATTCACCATATCAATACACCACTACGGATCCGCTCTCGTCTCCCTCTGAGAAGTCCATCCATAACAATTTAAATGAAGTTCGTTTGAACCAAAGGTTCAAATTCCAAACTCCATATGTGGATATTCAAATGCCATTTGTTTGATTTGCGCTAAATAGTATCAAAAAGTTGTCTAACATGCATGGAAATGGTACAGATGGAAAGACTGGATTTTTCTTATCATTTTTCATATATGTTATTTCATTTGGAGTTATGGTTGAATTTCTATGAATTTTTGAAGTTTATAGCATTTTCTGGAATTTTCTGAATAACTTTTAATCCAGAAATCTTTTACTGTGTCAGCATGACGTCTGAGTGATGTCAGCAGGTCAATGGCTCGGTCCAGGTCAAACCTAACCAGTGGGACCCATATGTCAGTTTCTAACTAACTAACCTAAGTGAATTAGCACTAATCTAATCTTAATCAAGATTAGTTAAGGCCTGGGCCCACATGTCAGTGTTAGTAGGGCAAATTTAGTTTAATTAAGGGATAATTAGATTTATGCCCCTAGTTGTGTCCCACTCATCTGTTTTACCCCTAATTCCCAAAAGTCACTGGTTCTGTCCAAGTCACTTTGCTCCTCTTATGCTTTCGCCCTTTGACCGTTTGACTGTTAGTTTGAAAACTTCATAACTAATTCATACTAAATCAGAAAAATGCAAATAAGATACCAAAATGTTCAAAAAAACATCACCTATATGTCAATGTCATTTGCATTCATGAAAAAGTTTTGGAAAGTTCCCATCCGAGTTTTAGCTCTTATGCTACCACCATGAATAGTAAAATCTAAAAAAGTTCAAAAAAATTCAAAAAAAATTGGTGGCAAAGAATGACAAATGTTTTAAGTGCTTGCCAAGTTTCATCAGGAAATAACATTCTTGGGTGCCGCGGCAAAAAAAAAACAATCAGCACTCAAAAATAGATTATTTTTTCCACGACTTCCACAAATGTTGTTCCCTAATGAAACTTGGCAAGTACTTAGAACATTTGTCGTTCTTTGCCACCATATTTTTTTTGAATTTTTTGAATTCTTCTAGAGTTTACTATTCATGGTGGTATCAAAAGGTCTAAAACTCGGATGTACACTTTCCAACACTTTTTTCATGAATGCAAATGACACTAACATATAGGTGATGTTTTTCTGAACATTTTGGTATCTTATTTGCATTTTTCTGATTTAGTATGAATTAGTTATGAAGTTTTCAAACTGATGGTGAAACAGTCAAAGGGCAAAAGCATAAGAGGAGCAAAGTGACTTGGACAAAACTGGTGACTTTTGGGAATTAGGGGTAAAACAGACGAGTGGGACACAACTAGGGGCATAAATCTAATTATCCCTTTAAGTAAAACTTAACCAAGTTTAGCAGGGGCCTTGGCCTACTTGTTAGCCACCCAGGGGAGGTCAAATCCGCCAGCGGTTTGACGCCAGCGACGGCGGACGCGGCAGAGCGCTGCGGGAATCCTCCTCCGATGACCAAATGCCTCTAGGGAGACGCTGCGCGGGGCGGGAACGGTGGCTGCGGCAACAGCGAGTGACGGCGAGTTGCGTGCTCGGGTGCGCTGTGGGGAGAGAGCAAAGGAGGGGAGAGGAGGAGTGGATAGGACAGAGGGGTCGTAGGGGTTGGTTGGCGCCCTTATATAGCTCTAGGCGGTCGGTGGCAAGAAGAAGGTGGCGATCTACGGGCGCACGTGTGTCGGGTACGCGCCCTACATCCGACTGGCACAAGGTGGAAGACGCCTCTACCCCTAGTGGGCTGGGCCACCAGGTGGGCTGGCCAGGTAAGTTCTTCTCTCTCTCTCTCTGTTTTAGCCTTTCTATTTTTCTATTTTATTTCTTATGTTTTATTTTAGCTAGAGCACTAAAACATTTTAGATAATGTTGAAACTTCTTGTGGACTCACTCTCAAATATTCCAAAGGTCCTCTGCAAGTTTCAAATTATTTGGAGTTGTTTAAATATATATAGCATTTAAATGGCCCCAATTCAAATATCATATGGGTTAATTCAAAAATCCATAAATGGCCAAGAAATATGCTCATCATTTTTGGCAGAGGTTTTTCACCTTCGCAGAAATCATGAACATTTTCAAAGGTCATTTTGGGTTCTTTGAAAAAGATTTTGTTTGAACCTTGAATTCTTTCTGGTGCTAGGGTTTGATCAATCCCCATTTCAACTATAAATAAAAATAGTAAACATGTCCATGCGTTGCTACGGCCCCCCTAAATACGGCTCAAAACCCTCACAATTTAACGTCCTCTATTTCAACACGTGTCCCACCTGTGTCACCATGTTAGTCCCTCGCCGACACCATGTCACCACTTATTTTAGTTCCTCGCCTCCGGCAATGACCATAGTGTCCTCTAATCACAACATGTCTGGATTTCATCAATCCCAGCCATTGCATGACGTACATGTCACTAACGTGCAATCACAATGGAATGTTTAAACCATTAAAAACTAATCTTGTTGAGTTGGACATGAGGACCGCTCTCCTCAAGCTACTCCCTACACTTGGTCCCACGCATCCAGCTACAGTGACAACAGGGAGGCCGTCAAGGAAAGTAGAGTAGGGTGTCATCGGCGGCCGTCGCAATGCTTCATTACCGTGAGCGGGATCAAGGAACTGGGTCATGGAGGGTCACTCAAAGTATTCGATGTGCATTATTGATGGGTGCCAACAGTCGAACTGGGTCAAGTGAGGTGGGGCAAGAGAGTAGGTTTATCCTACAAACGGGGAAGCCGTGAATAATACCCACACATATGTGGACATTATACACCTTTGGTACTAAAATCATAAAGTTGGGCAATAGTTAGTTTAGTGGATTTGGACGAAATAGTCATCAAGACCGATGTTGATAATTATGAAGATATTACAAACAATACTTGCTTACAAACAAAACTTTCTTAGACATATGAGTATTTTGCAATAAAACAAACAAAAGGCTACTGTACCTAGCCCAGATTGTTTGAGTTGCTTCTTAGGAAACCGTTCTTTTGGTGATTATCCCCGATAACAAGGTTGAAGCCAGGTGCATGTAGATAAAGGTTAGAGGATTAGATATGAATGTGTATGCCAGCTGCAAATATCACAATTGCATTTTGTTTTGCAAGGTGCCCATACATAGCCATGTGCACATTGTCAGAAAACGGAGGAGCTAAAGAACAACTATAAGTTGAGCTGGGGCAAGCTATATACTACATGATGGTATCAGGTGGCTTAACCATGTTTTGAGGAAAGAGGACCATTTTATTGAAGAACGAAGTTACTTAATTAATCACTATTTCAGCGGAAAATGTTCTGAAGGGCAAATGACAACAATGTCATCCCTGAATTGAACAAGGTCATCCCATTCCGGGCAGTGATAGGTGAGTTTAGAGGCTAAACACATGTTGGAGTTAACATTAAGTGGAGATGTTTGCTTTCTTGTAATAATAAAGTCGTCGACAAGCAAATGATGGCTGCACCGAATTTGGCTTTTGCACCCGATATCTTCCTACAATAAATTGAAGCAAACTATAAAGAACTCACTTTACTCATTAGTGGTGCAGAAAGTTCAGCAACATGGATTCTTTATTAGTGCTCCTAAACCCCTTAATTAGCACACCATTTCTCTGAACACTTGCAAAGTCTGCACCATCTACAAAAGGGTATAAAATGTCTTACTGTTAGTTTAATTAGTAATCTGATGATAAAAATATGACACGACAGTCAGATTTAGTTTACAACCTTATCTTATGGCAGTATTAGTAGGAGAAACCATAATTATGAAATCGAATAAATAGATCACTAAAATAACAAATCTCTGTGACCAAATCAAAATATTCAGAATAACATAGTGTATGGTTGTGCGTAGCAAGGAGTACTTCATGTTCTGTGATGTCGTATAGTTCTAGTGGCACATTGCATACTGAATGTGAGGTATTTATATAAAAATAACTTCATATCCAACAATAAAGTAGTAAACTACACCAGAGCAATTACAAATGGCTAAGGCTTTCATTAGGGAGGCCGTTGGCATAATTAGAATAAACTTTGATAGTGCTTGATCTGCATAACTAAATAACTAACCACAAGGTGTAAGAGAAGGCATTTCCAGTGAATGGCGCCATGTATAGTTCTTATCCCGTTATCCGATTAGGAAAATCATGCACTGAGGTACATGCAGGAAGAATATGCACCTAGGAAGTGAGGAGCTTGTGGGTGACGGGCGCCCGCGAAGACATGATGACAAAAAAATAAACATATATGCTCTCTTGAAAAAAGAACATGTTTGCAGTGCTTGGTGAGATGGCATGTATATGGCTTCTATGAAGCACACGAACGGCTCTGCTTTCTTAAGTGTATTCTTTTTTTGTAGGAACCTTTCTAAGCAAAATAATGGTTTACAAATATTTGATGCTCTTCATGTAACTGTAGACATAAACTCAAATACTACAGGAACGTAACTTTCAAAAAGCAATCATTGGAATTGCCTGAATCAGGCATGTCCCTACTGCAGTATTGAATAACTTTTGTGTCAATCAAAAGGCCATGGACAACACTTCCTGCTTCCGCATCATACATCCATATCCCCATGTGAGTATGTCACTTCCCTAGTTCTAGTATGCTCAAGGCTAGCTAGTCATGTGTGCATCATGTTTAAATTCCATTTAAATATGAAATGAGGATTTGTGAAACCCTCAGAAATCATTTCTGGAAATGACCAGATAAAAATTGCTCCAAAGAGGTCCAAGAAAATGTTCATGTTGCGCTCTAAAAATATTGGACAGAGATAAAAATCAAACCAATATTTTTAGGAGCTCATAAGTATTTATTTTGGCCACTTGGAATTAATGCAGTAATTATTTGCTTTGGATATATATTGTTATATATAAAATATTTTCAGAAAATTATGCTAGTTGTAGAGGAGCTCTGGAATAATACCACTAGCTCCTACAAAAATTGGCATAAGAAACTAAATTAGTTTGATGTTGTTTTAAAATCAAACAAATGTCAGAAAAATAGAAAACAGAAAAGAATGGAAAAACTTACCTGGCACTTACCTGCGGCCCAGCTCCTGTGCTGGCCCAGCACTATGCGGCCCAGCTGGGCCAGCCCACCAGTGTCGTTGTCCTCCTGGCGCCAGTCGGCCAGGCGTGTGGCCGGCGCACGCACACGACCGTGCCGCCACGCCACCTACCTGCCTGGACCCTCCCTCGTCGGCTGGAAGCCCCGCTGTCGGGGGTTGGGTGCGACATATGCCAAATAATGGCTTATCATGGTGGGAGCGAGTAGAACGTCGCGGGTGCCTAGAAGCGGGATAAGGCATAGACACATACGCTGACGAACTTTACCCAGGTTGGGGGCTCTCTGTGGAGATAATACCCCTACTCCTGCTCTGCGGGGTATTCGCATGATCACTAAGGCACTAGTGATACAAGGTGCTCCTTGAGCTGTGTCTAGAGGTAGGAGAAGGCAAGGCTAGCTCTTCCCCGCCCTAGGTAACTGGCTAGTTCTATCAGAGTTCAAACCCTTTGCATGGGTGGCCCGGGGAGCTTATATAGGCCTGCCCCCCAGGGGTACAATGGTAATCGGGCCATCTGCTGGAGCCCGTCTGTCAGCGTCTCCAGCCTCCGGCTTCTCCGCCTCCTACTGGGGCCCACCGCCTAGTGGGCCCTGCCGGCTAGTTGGTGGCTTCTTACTGTAGCCGTGCTGTCTATGACGAGGGCTTGGTCATCTTATCGTGGCTACGGTCCCGCTGGCTGGCGGGAGGTTACTGTAGCCACACCTGGTCTCATCAGGTTAATGGCGCGCTTGCCTTGGGGCAAGGGACGGCCGCCTGCTAGAGGCCGACCCTTCCCATGCCCGACTGATTGGGCGTTTGCCGTCTTCGGTGGTGTCACTGCCCGGTAGGACCTGCGGCTGGCAGGCCGTACCGACAGGACATCGTGGGGAACAGGGTTCCGCCTGCTTGGAGCGACGTCAGGGGAGAAATGGCACAGTCCCCCACCGTGTGGAGATCTCCGCCTGTATGCTGCATTGTAGCCATGCCTGTCCCGTACGTCGGGGGCGACGTGCTTCACTGTAGCCATGCTCTAGCTTGTACTCTCGATGGGGGCTCGGTTGCACCGAGGCCGCGAGGTGGCCGCCTGCCTGATGCCTCCCTTCCTAGAGGCCGGCCGGCTGGAGCCGGCCACTCGTAGTGCCGTAGTCTAGGGTTGGCCGCCCTCTGGCAGCCGGCCGTTGAGCGAGCCGGCCCCTAGAGGACGGAGCTTCAGCTTGGGGTCCAGCTAGGCAGAGCTGGCCCAAAGTCTTGATAAATTCAGGGACTCGGGTGAGCCTACCCATTGCCCTTTACTTCGATAGTAGTCCCCGAAGCCGGTGAGGCGTTGTGGTCGAGGGGCCGCGAAGTCTCAGCGGCTTCCCCCATCACCGGGCTCCGGAGAGCGTCGATTCGTCTTGTGGCTAGCCGACTGCTGAAGCCGGCCTCGCCCAGGCGGAGCTATGCGGTGGCGTGCCTGCTAAGCTTCCCGGGCCACCGCCTGCCACAGACGCGCCACCCGGTGCACGCCAGCCCGGCCAGCCTGCCACCCCACGCCCCCGATGGGACGTGACAATGGGCCGGGCCCGCCACTACCGCGTCTCGGCAACCGGGCGGATCCGCTGTGCCGAGGGGGGCGGTTGCCATTCCCACGACCGTTTGCGGCGTGGTGAATGCGTGCGATAAATGGGGGACGTGGGGTCGTGGGTGCAGTTAATCCCACGACCACGCCCCGCCCCCTCGGCTTCGTAGCCCGAGGGCTATAAGTAGGGGGATGGGAGGGGTGCGGCAAAACTTGCGCGCCCCCTCCCACTCTTCTTCTTCCTCTGCTCTCTCCTCCACTGTCGTTGCTGCTGCTCAGCGTTGCCGTGGGGCTGCCGCCGTCGTTCGTCGCTGACGCGCTCCTCCTCACGGTGCCAGCCGGAAGCCATGGCGCGCGACAAGGGCAGCGACTGGGACGGGTCGACAGTGATCGAGGATCACATCTCCTTCCTCCGCGACACGCGCCGGATGCCCAGTGCAGCCTTCATCAAGGCGCGGGTGCCGCCGGAGGAGGAGATCTCGCTGGTGCCACGGGGAGACGAGCGGGTCGTCTTCCGCTCGCACTTCCTCCGCGTCTTCGGCCTTCCGGTGAGCGGATTCTTCCATTCTTTTCTCGACTTCTACAATCTCTGGCCTCATCACCTCACGCCCAACGCCGTGACTCTACTCTCCGCCTTCGTCACGGCGTGCGAGGGCTACATTGGCGTCCTCCCCACACTCAAGCTGTGGGAAGCGTTCTTCTACGGGAAGCTCAGCACCTCCGCCAGGGAGACGGCGGCCGAGTGCGGCGGCTTCGTCGCTGTGCGCCGACCGACGAAGTGGAACGCCTTCCCCGTCATCAAGCTGGTGCAGTCCGTGAAGATGTGGCAGCAGTCCTACTTCTACGTCGAGAACGTAGATCCGGCTGCCGACTTCCTCAACCTGCCGCCTTATGAGGTTGGCCCCCCTATCGGGACTCAGCCTACCTGGGGGTACAAACCGAAACCGGTATCGGCGGACGCGGTGGCCGCCATCGGCCGACTCAGAGTACTCCAGGAGTTGGAGGGCCTCGTGGCCTCCGACCTCCTTGTTGCCTTCGTTGAGCGCCGAATCCTCCAGCTCCAGAGCTGCCCTCATCCGATCTTCCGGATGGGCGGGCACCGCGACCCATGCCGGCTATGCACGAAAGGGATGCCGCCTGCTGAGGTTGCCCGGATGGAAAATGAGATCTCCGACCTCAAGGTGTCGGAGGAAGACTGGCGGTATGGGAAGCGGCCGTACTCCCGCCACAATCCGCTGCCTGCCGTAAGTTTCTTCATCTTGTCCTTCTGATCTGTTTTCTTCAGCCTCGTTCTTGTCGTGATGCAACTCCTTTCTGGTCGCAAATTTACATGTCCGCGGCGACGGCCGCCCTCCTAGGGCCGGGCGATGACTACCAGCCGGACAGGGCGGTGAGCGACCTGGACGACCCCGACATGGGGGCGGCCGCCCTGGCAGATGTTGCAACAGGCGGCGGCGGCAGAGCAGACGGCGGCGGTGGAGCAGGCGGCTCCGAGGAAGGCGGCGGCATGGGGACTTGGCCCGACGACGACGACGACAAAGACGAACCGCGCCCCACCCGGAGCTCTGCCAATACCGGCGCCGGCCCCTCTTCTGGGCTGCCCACCCGCGGCAGCAAGCGTAAGCGGAAGCAGGGCGTTGCCCTGTTTGGCAGCGCCCCGAAGAAGCCCAAGAACCCGGCCGCGGCGACCAGGCGGAAAGAAGCCGCGGCCAAGGTGGCCAAGTATCAGAGGCAGCCGAAGGTGCCCGTCATGGTGTCGGCGTAAGTATCTTTTCCATGTTTCCCGTCTTCTTGCCAATCTGGCGTGAGAGCCTTCTGACTTGTCTTCTTATTTCAGCGCCCTGCTAACCCTCGAGAAGTCGAACGCCGCCTCGGTCATCAGGTCGGCGGCGACCTCCTAGACCAGCCGGCAAATTGACCTGGCCACCGACCTCTAGGAGGCGACAGAGCAGAACGCGTGGGAGGCGCGTGAGGAAGAGGCCGACCGTCTGGCCAGGGAGCAGGCGGACAAGGCCTCTGCTTCTGCTGAGAGAGCGCTGGCGCAGGCGGAAGCACAAGCCATGGAGAGGGAGCGGCTCGCGGAGGCCGCACACCGCCAAGAGCTGCTGCTCGTGGCACCCCTGAACAATGCGCCGCCTCCGCCTAAGTTTGTGGCGACAGCCGGAGGAGCCGGCGATGATCACCCGATCCGGGAGCAGAAGCGCGGCGACGTGGCTATGCCGAACGTCTTTGTGCCACCGCCACCGCCTCCACCGCCGCCACTAGCCAGCGAGACGCAGGACGAGCAGCGGGCCGCACCGCCGGTGCCACCGGTCGAAGACATGGAGGTGACGGACCTGATTCCTGAGGTCCGCACACCCACGTGCCGCCGCCTTGAGAATGCGGCCTTAGCACCACGGCCGCAGGAGGTCGACGCCACGAGCTCATCGGTCCCCGACAGCGAGGTGACCAGCGCCGCGCCCCTAGGTTGGATACACGGGGGCGGGACGGGCGCCCTGAACTAGGCATCCCTTGACGTCCAGGCCAAGCTCGGGGCAGAAGCCGAGACCCTCAGGCGCTGCAATGAGGCCTTCTTGGAGTCGCGAAACGCCATCCGCGTAAGTTATCTTTGGCTTTCTTCTTTGGATGATCCTCTTGCTTCTCTCGTGGGGGCGCGCAAGCGCACCAACTGGGTGTAGTCCCCAAGTTCCGGGCCGGCTGCTGAGCAGGCGGGCTGGAACTTTATCTTGCAAACGTCGACTGCTGACTTCGTCTAGTGTTCCTTCTGTAGGACTACCACAATCTCCGTGCGACTGCCTACAACTCCAAGGTCCAGGAGCTGGAGACGCAGACTTCCCATCTGACCGAGAGCCGGAGTAAGCTCTATCTTTCTTTCTTCGAGGGGGCATGCTGGCGCACCCGCGGGCTGTAGTCCCCAAGGTTCGGGCTGACTGCTGAGCAATCGGGCCAAATCTCCTTAGTGTTTCTTTCTTCATTAGTTACATCTTCTCTGCGGGGGCGCGATGGCACACCCGCGGGCTTTAGTCCCCGAGGTTCGGGCCGACTGCTGAGCAGTCAGGCCGAAACTCCTCAGTGTTTCTTTCTTCGTCTTGTCTGCTTGACTAATGCTCTTTTCTTCTTTCCCTTTTTCCAGAGGCCAACGCCGCCTTGCAGCAGCAGCTGGGCGAGGCAAACATTGCTCTACGCGGCAAGGAAGCGGAGTGCAGCAAGATGGCCGAGGGGCGAGACCGCCTGGTCGCTCAGCTTGCCGAACAGGCGGAGGCCCTCAAGGCGGCCCAGTTGGAGGTGAAGACGAAGGAGGCTGACCTTCTCGCCGTGTTTGAGGTCGAGCGCTCCACCTGGGCCGACAAGGAGGCCCAGATGACGGCCTGCTTCACTAGCATTGAAGACTTGGTCGATGGTAAGCTTCATTCTCTTGATTTCTTGTTTTGAACTGTCGGCCCTTGTCCAGGCCTGTCCCTTGCTTATAACCTTTGTCTTTTTCTCCTTCCGTCCAAATAGACTTCTTCCCAGGCCACCCTGTTGCCGCAATCTAGATGATCGAGGCCTAGCGCGAGAAGCGGAGGGCGGAGGGCGCGCAGATCGCCGCTGATGCTCCCCGGACTCTTGGCGAACAGATCCTCAGCATTCAGGCCCGGCTTTGGCCTGCTCATCGCATGCTGTGACATCTCCAGCACGTAGGAGCTCAGGCGGTGTCCGCCCTCTGGCCAAGTTCGCCGGATCCGCGCACCCCAAGTTGGACTGCCGACTGGCTGGAGGTGGCCGCGTGGAAGAGTGGAAGGGCTCCGAAGCCCGGGCAGGAGAGCGCCGGGCCTTAGAGTTCGCCAAGGCGTGGTATCCTTGGCTAGATTTAGCCCAGTTGGCCATGTTCCGACTGGAAGCGCACGGGGAGCTAGCAGCGGTGGAGCCCGTTGTCAACAGGGCGGCGGCAATCGCCGACATCACCGACACCAGCATCTTCATTTCGGAGGTGGTCGAGGAAGGCGGCAAAGCTCCGCAAGAGTGGCTCAGGCTGAACCCGGAGGATAGCGAAGATTCAGCTGAAGTCATCGACTCCAGCGATGAAGGGGAAGACGGGGAGGAGGAAGAGGAGGAGGAGGAGGAGGAGGAGGAGTGCGATGTGCACCTGCCCCAACCTAACCGGGCCTCAAGCAACGAGCCGCGCACCAAGATGCCGACTGCTACTGGAGACAGCCAGGCGGGGATCGACCAGGCACCCGTTCCTCCAACGGATGCCACTGACTCCATCCTCCAGCCCTCCGCCACCCCGACTGCTGCTGGCGATTCTTCTGCCCAGACGGAGCCACCTGCCGCGTCAGGCGGTGCAGCCGACCCCTGCATCCAGCCGGAGCCTTCTGCCGTGCCAACCGGCACCACCCAGCCGGAGCCTTCTGCTGCGCCAACCAGCGCCGCCCAGCCGGAGTCTTCTGCTGCTCCTTAGGATTTTATCTGTTTTTTGCTTGCGAATATGAACACCTTTGGTAAATTCGCACAACTCCACCCATGGGGTGTATATAAAAACTTTGTTTGAATGCCAGCCAGAATGCCTTTATCCATGTAAATATTCTATCACAGCTTTATGCTTTGCTTTGCTGACTTCTATCTTTCCTTGCCTTGTACTCCTTGGTTTTTTCCTTTGGCGCCCTCCCTTGCCTATCCTCTTGCCAGCCAAGCAGCCGCTCTGCGGACTGCGGCTAAGTTGAGTACTTAGTCATTTGGAGGGTGGGCTAGTACTTAGACGTTACGGGTGTTGGCAATGAAAGTAGGGGCTGGCCGGCTGGCTGCTCGGCAGTTGGACGAAAAAGGTGAGATGCCGGCCTTCGCTATATGTGTTTTGTCCTTAGTCGTTTTTCGTGTGAGCACCGGTTTGGGACCCCTGCCCGCTGTACAGTCGCTCTGCGAGCTGCGGCTTCTAGCAAAGGAAGTGTCCGGCGCCAACACACTATTTGTCCGGCTGCAGGAGGCGATATATAGCAGAAGGTGGCGAACCTCCGGGCCAACTAGTCGAACCCGGTGCCAGGCGAAAAAACTATACATACTCATGGCTTAATACTTATCACATAGATAAAGGAGGGTAGTCCCCGAGTTCGTCTCGGTGGACCCGGTGTCTTTGTACACAATACAAAAGGTAGCGTGCTACATACTGCTTTCAACTGTAAAATCTCCGGAGGAGGTTTGCATTCCACGGCCTCTCCATCTCCTTGCCTGAATCATCTCTCTTGCGTGCTCTGGGCTTCTGAGCATCGATAAGATAGTAGGAGTCATTGCCCAGCACCTTGCTGATGATGAAGGGGCCTTCCCAAGGCGCCGAGAGCTTGTGCTGGCTGGTTGTTCGCTGGATCAGCTGGAGCACAAGGTCTTCCTCTTGGAAGAATCTTGGCTTCACCTTGCGGTTGTAGTATCGGCGCAGACTCTGCTGGTAGATGGTGGACCGGCTGAGTGCCAACAGCCGGCCCTCTTCCAGTAGGTCGACACCGTCTTCTCGCTCCTCCTTGGCGTCCACCTCGGTGTACACGGTGACTCGCAGGGAGTCGAACTCTATGTCCGTCGGGATGACGGCTTCAACACCGTAGAGGAGGAAGAAAGGCGTGAAGCTGGTCGACTTGTTCGGAGTTGTGCGCAGGCTCCAGAGGACGGCCGGCAGCTCGTCGAGCTAGCAGCCGGCCGAATGCTCAAGAGGCTCGACCAGTCGGGCTTGATGCTGGACAAGGTGAGGCCGTTTGCTCGCTCAGCCTGGCCGTTTGACTGCGGGTGGGCAACAGACGCTAAGTCTAGTCGGATGCCCTGTGTCGCGCAGAAATTAGCCAAGGCTCCTTTGGCAAAGTTTGTGCCATTGTCGGTGATGATGCTATGTGGTATGCCGTACCGAGTGGTGATGTCGGTGATGAAGGTCACGGCAGTCGGCCCATCTAGTTTCTTGATTGGCCTGGCCTCTATCCACTTGGTGAACTTGTCCACAGCGGCAAGCAGATGAGTCATGCCGCCACGGGCTGTCTTGAATGGCCCCACCATATCCAAACCCCAAACAGCAAATGGCCAAGCAATCGGAATAGTCTTGAGTGCAGAAGCTGGCAAATGCGGCTTGGAGCGGAATCTTTGGCACCCTTGGCATTTCTGGACCAACTCTTTGGCCTCTTCAAGAGCAGTCGGCCAGAAAAAACCATGGCGAAAGGCTTTGGCAACAAGGGCTCTTGAGGCCGCGTGATGGCCACATTCACCCTGGTGAATGTCTCTAAGGATTGCTTGGCCCTGGTCCGGCTCCACACAGCGCTGGTACACACCAGTGACATTGCGCCGAACCAGCTCTCTGTTGACTATGGTGTATGCTGCTACTCGCCATTGCACCTGCCTGGCTGAGATCTCATCAGTCGGTAGTTCTATGTTCACCAGAAATTTGAGGATTGGCTGAGCCCAGGATGATGCTGCTATTTCTTCTACTGCCACAACTGCAACTTGTATGAGGGTGGTTGGGCCAGGAGGTGGCGAGTTGGCAATTGCTTCCGCCTGCAGAGTTGACGGAGTCCCCGGGTCAACTGCTGAAGTCCCCGGGCCGGGCTCTGGAGTCCTCGAGCCGGGTGCTACTGCAGCAGTCCCCGGGCCGACTGCCGAAGTCCCTGTGCCGGCTTCTGGGACCCTCAAGTCGGATTCGACTGCTTCGGGAGGGGCCGACACAAAGATGGAATCTGATTCTGGGGACGGCTTGACGGACGGCTTGAGAAGGCGGCGTAGGGCGACGCCGGCTGGTATTGCTTGTCGGGTGGAGCCAATCCGTGCCAAGGCATCTGCTTGTTCATTGTCATTTCTTGGCACGGGGAGAAAATCGCACCCGTCAAAGTATCCAATGAGTTGCTGTACGAGGAAGCGGTAGCTTGCCATATTTGCATCCTTGGCGTCCCAGTCGCTTGAGGACTACTGGACCACCAAGTCGGAGTCACCATAGCACAAGATCCGGCGAATGCCGAGTTCCTTGGCAAGCCGGAGTCCGTGTATGAGTGCCTCATATTCTACTACGTTGTTGGAGGCGGCAAAATGGACTTGCAACACATATTTGAGCTTGTCACCTTTGAGAGAAGTGAGGACGATGCCGGCTCCCAGACCGGTGCGCATCTTCGATCCACCAAAATGCATCCGCCAATGGGTGGAATCCGGTGCTGGCAGTAGGTACTGGGTCTCGGCCCAGTCGATTAGGAAGTCAGCCAACACTTGTGACTTGATGGCGGTGCGAGGCTGGTAGTAGATGGTGTAAGGTGCCAGATCGATGGCCCACTTGGCCACTCGGACAGAAGCATCCCGGCTTCCCAGGATCTCAGCAAGCGGAGCCGTGCAGATGACGGTTATTGGGTGCTCTTGAAAGTAGGGCTTCAGCTTCTTCGCCGCAAAGTGCACGCCATAGCACATCTTCTGATAATGCGGGTAGTTTTGCTTGGAGGTGGACAGTACTTGACTTAAGTAATATACCGGTCTCTAGACCGGCAATGCTCTGCCTTCCTCCTTGCGCTCCACCACAATGACTGTGCTGACGACCCGACTGGTGGCAGCAATGTAGAGGAGCATGGGCTCCTTCTCAGTCGGAGCTGCCAGGACAGGCGGGGTTGCCAACATCTTCTTGAGATGGGAGAAGGCTTCGTTCGCCTTGTCATTCCACTCAAAAAAGTGGTCTTCTTCATAACTTGGTACAGAGGGAAGGCCTTCTTGCCCAGCCGACTGATGAAATGGCTAATTGATGCCAGGCAGCCGGTGAACTTCTGCATGTCCAGCAGTCTGGCGGGCACCTCCATCTTCTCAATGGCCTTGATCTTCACCGGGTTGCACTCTATGTCGCGCTCTGAGACCAGAAAACCAAGGAGCTGGCCGGCTGGTACTCCAAAGACACATTTCTCCAGGTTGAGCTTGATCTGGAATCGGCGCAAATTCTCAAAAGTCTCCTTGAGGTCTTCTAGCAGCATGCCATGCTTCTCCGTCTTCACCACCACATCATCCACATAGACATGGGCATTCCTGCCGAGTTGCTTGAGGAGACACTTCTGCATGCAACGCTGAAACGTGGTGCCGGTGTTTCTCAAGCTGAACGTCATGGTCAGGTAGCAGAAGGCTCTGAATGGCGTGATGAAGGCGGTCTTCAGCCTGTCGGCCGGGTTTAGCTTTATCTGGTGATACTCCGAGTATGCATCCAAAAAACTCAACAGCTCGTATCTGGCTGTGGAGTCTATTACTTGTTCAATCCTTGGCAGAGCAAAGGGATCTTTGGGGCAGGCTTTGTTGAGGCTGGTGTAGTCAATGCACATGCGCCACAGCTTGTTTTTCTTCAACACTAGGACTGGGTTAGCAAGCCACTCTGGAAAGAACACTTCCATGATGAATCCGGCTGCTAGAAGTCGGGCTATTTCTTCTTCGACAACTCTTCTCTTCTCCTCCGACAGGCGGCACAAGGGCTGCCTGACCGGCTTGGCGTCAGGTCGGACATGTAACTTGTGCTCAGCGAAATCCGACGGAACACCCGACATGTCCTTGGGAGACCTTGCGAAGATGTCCCGATTCTCACGGAGGAAATCGATGAGCTTGCTTTCCTATTTGCTATCAAGGTTTGCACCTATCACAGCGTGCCTCTCCAGGTGCTCCGGGTCCAGGGTTATCTTCTTTGTTTCCTTGGCCGGCTTGAACGAGCCCTCAACCTCTGACTCCTGGGGGATGGGTGACATTTCCGACTTCTTTCCTACCAATGCCACCACCCGGTCAAGGAGCTGCTTCTCGGCTGCGATCACGAGGGACTCGGCCAGCCGACTGCTATCTGCAGCGCAAGCGTCCGACTTCTTGTAGTCTCCGACTACTGTCATGATCCCCTTGGTACTAGGCATCTTCATCTTGAGGTAGGCATAGTGGGGGACTGCCATGAACTTGGCCAGAGCTGGCCGGCAAAGCAGTGCATGGTTGGGGCTTTTAGGTCCACCACTTCAAACCAAACTGGCTCACGGCGGAAATGATTCTTGTCCCCAAAGAGGACATCAATCTGCATCTTGCCAATTGGTGAGCAGGAAAGGCCAGGGACGATGCCATGGAATACAGTCCGACTGGGGGTGAGCTGCTTCTGCTTGATTCCCAACTTCTCCATTGTGTCACGGTACAGGATATTGATGCTGTTGCCGCCATCTATCAAGACTCTGGAGAAACGTGTTACCCGCCTCTCCGGTGCAAGGGTAGCTTCTAGGACAAGGGCATATGAACCAGGGGAAGGCATCACTTCCGGGTGGTCGGCCCTGCTCCAACTGATAGGCTTCTCGGACCAATGCAAGAATTCTGGAGTGCTGGAGGCCACTGCCTACACTTCTTGTTGTTGTTGCCATCTGTTGCATCTATCGTCGGCCAAGCTGGTGAACACAACGTAGGCTCCATGTTCCTCTGGGTACTGGTCTTTTATGGCACTGACTGGTCGGGCCGCCGGCTGCTGGGGCTGAGGAGGCGGTGGTCCGGCAGGCGGAGGACGCAGGAGTCCATCTCCTTTGGCGATTCTAGTGAGCCAGTGACACTTCCGAGTGGTGTGGTTGGATGGCTTCATGCCACTATGGAACTTGCAGGGCGCATCTAAGGTTTGCTCGTAAGAGAAGGCGGGCAACCAATTGGACTTGCCGCCCTTCTTCCGCTTGGGTGCCGGCTACTGACGGATGCCTCAACTAGGATTTCCGCCTTCATGGAGGAGTCGCCATGGCGTGTTTGTCGGCGATGACCAGCAGCTCATCGAGCGTCTCGGACTAGTCGCAGAGGAGTCGGTGCTTCAGGAGGGTGCCCTCTCGGCACCCGGCGATGAAGTACTCGATTGCCTGCACCTCGTGCACGCCTTTGCAGGAATTGCGCAGCTCGGTCCAGCGCGTGAGGTAGTCGGGAGTCGACTCTGTGGGCCCTTGAACGCACAAGGAGAGCTGTCGGGGCTTGGGAGCCCACTTGTAGGTGCTGGTGAAGTTGCGGATGAAGACCTCGGTGAAATCAACCCAGATGTTGATGCTGCGGGGCTTCAGGCTGTTGAGCCATGTTCGGGCAGTGCCTTGTAGCATGAGTGGGACGTTCTTCACGGCAACACGCTTGTTGCCATTTGCTATGCTAACGGCTGTCGAGTCGTCGACCAGCTAGTCCTCCGGCTTCACGGTGCTGATGTACTTGGGCGTATCTCGAGGGAGGGTGAACCCTTTGGGAAAGGGCTCATCCCGAATCTGTGGGCCGAAGCAAGGCTGACCCAGCACATCTTCTTCTTCTAGTGCCAGGGATCGGTTGAGGCGGTCGATCCGATGGCTGGCATCGTTCTCTCCGACTCCCGCTCGGCGGCCAAGGCGGTCGCCGAGTGTCGGGTGCGTGACAGGCGGCGGAGTGGGATATCTTGCTTCACAAGGCGGAGGAGGCGGAGGATCCCCTCGGCGCTCCACTACTCGAAGGCGGCCGTCTTCGTCATGCTCAATGCAAGGGCGAGTCCGGCTCCGGCTGGCCGCCGGCTCGTTGCCTCGTTTACCACGGGCGCTGCCAGTCGGCGTCCGGGATGTCGCGCCGTGCTCTTAGCGAAGGGGTGGCTCATCATTCCGTGGTGCCGGTTCTTCAGCACGGCAGCCGGCTTCGTGCAACGCGGCAGCCGCGTCTAGGAGCTGCTGGACTCGCTCCGTCATGTGGCGACGCTCGTCGCCCTCGTATTTATCCAGCTCGTCCGTCACCGCCTCGGTGGCCCGGATGTTCTCTGCAGGCGTGGTGTAGATGGGGTGTTCTGCCCCGAACATGCTAGCGATGGTCCCGCCACGCTGCCGGACAGGGCCAATGCGGCTAGGCCCCCCAGGAGCCAGCATGCCACCGACGGCCCGGTCCATCTCGCACCGATAGGCGTCCGAGAGGCGTCGCATGCTGGCAGGCCGGCCAGCGCTCTCGGGAAGCTAGACGAGGCATACCTCCAGCATCTCAGCATCTGCGTCTTCTTGGATGGGCGCCGTCCAGTCCCGCAGGGCCGCATCGAATGGGTCTCAAGCTTCTCCGTTCGAGCGCTCGCCACTATTAATGGCGAGCACCTCTGTGATGGTGCTCCCGCCGCTTTGCTCACGAGGAGGCAGCTCGTCGTAGATCACCATGTTAGTGGGGAATGCGTCAAGCGACGCCGTGTCGGAGTCGACGATCATCGGGTCGGTGGAGCCAAGAGACTCCAGGTCCACAGCAGGCTCGCTGGTGATGTGAAGCTGGTTGAGGAGGCTGACGAGGCGGCTCTCGGGGTAACCGGTGCCTGCGTCGGAGGCCGGCTCGTCAGAGAGGTGAATCTTGCCGACGAGGTCAGCGAGGCAGCTCGGCACGCAGGCAATCTCCGCACCATGCAGGGCATCGAGGCTGACGCCGTCGGGCGTGCTGGGCTGGCTTCGCTTGCCAGGAAGGAACAAGGTTCCCGTCCAAAGCAGGTCTCCGGGACACGGTGCACCTCGCCCCATGGTGGGCGCTAAATGTCCGGGGTTGGGTGAGACATATGCTAAAGGATGGCTTATCATGGTGGGAGCGAGTAGAACGCCGCTGGTGCCTGGAAGTGGAATAAGGCATAGACACGTACGCCGACGAACTTTACCCAGGATGGGGGCTCTCCGTGGAGATAATACCCCGACTCCTGCTCTGCGGGGTCTCCGCATGATCACTAAGGCACTAGTGATACAAGGTGCTCCTTGAGATGTGTCTAGTGGTAGGAGAAGGCAAGGCTAGCTCTTCCCTGCCCTAGGTTACTGGCTAGTTCTATCAGAGTTGCAACCCTTTGCATGGGTGGCCCGGGGGGCTTATATAGGCCTCCCCCCAGGGGTATAATGGTAATCGGGCTGGCTGCGGGGGCCCGTCTGTCAGCGTCTCCAGCCTCCGGCTTCTCCGCCGACTACTGGGGCCTGCTCCCTAGTGGACCCTGCCGGCTGGTTGGTGGCTACTGTAGCCGTGTTGTCTATCACGAGGGCTTGGTCATCTTATCGTGGCTACAGACCCGTCGGCTGGCGGGAGGTTACTGTAGCCACACCTGGTCTCATCAGGTTAATGGCGCGCTTGCCTCAGGGCAAGGGACGGCCGCCTGCTGGAGGCCGTCCCTTCCCAAGCCCGACTGATTGGGCGTCTCCTGTCTTCGGCGGTGTCACTACCCGGTAGGACCTGCGGCGGGTAGGCCGTACCGACAGACCGTCGTGGGGAACAGGATTCCGCCTGCTTGGAGCGACGTCAGGGGAGACATGGCACAGTGCCTCGCCGTGTGGAGATCTCCGCCTATATGGTGCGCTGTAGCCATGCCTGTCGTGTACGTCGGGGGCGACATGCTTCACTGTAGCCATGCTCTAGCTTGTACTCTCGATGGGGGTTCGGTTGCACCGAGGCCGCTAGGTGGCCGACTACCTGATGCCGCCCTCCCTGGAGGCCGGCCGGCTGGAGCCGGCCGCTCGTAGTGCCGTAGGCTAGGGTTTGCCGCCCTCTGGGAGCCGGCCGTTGAGCCAGCCAGCCCCCAGAGGGCGGAGCTTCAGCTTGGGGTCCAGCTGGGAGGAGCTGGCCGAAAGTATTGATAAATTCAGGGACTCGGGTAAACCTACCAGTGGCCCATTACTCCGACACCCGCGCGATGCCACTCGCCGCCCCACACCCCTCTCACTCTCTCCCGTTCTCATCCCCTCCTCTGCCGCTCACTTTCTCGCCCGCCTGAGCGCTGCCGTCGCCGCCGCTCGCCGTTGCCGCACCCACCGCCACGGCCTCACCCCCTCCCCATGCTCAGAAGCTCCACCACATTGCCGGCTACCTCCCTATCAAGCCACGCGCCTTGGGAGGCCCTGGAGCATCGTCAACACCGTCGTCTTCATCTCCGGCCGCCGGAGATCAACTTCGCTGCCCCGCCGACTCGAGTGCATCCCCGAGCTCGTCGTCAAGCCCGTCGAGTCCGATGTGAGCTCCTGCTCCGTTCTCCTCTCCCCGTTGCTCCGTTCTCGCGCCATAGCTCCCTCCCCCAGCATGGCCATAATACTTCGCCGCCGGCCATGTCGCCACCACAGCCACACCTACAGGAACCTGCAATCGAGCATGCCACCGTGGTCAGTACGTCTCTAGGAGACGAACGTGACCAACCCCGGCTCCTGCCGTGCACCATAGCCCCTTCTCCCCTCCATGCCGAACTCCGGCCGCCGCCCAAGTGGTCGCTGCCATTGATCTAGGCCGTCGCCGGTGAAACAGAGGGCACCACTGGATGCGCGGGAGGCTGGGCTTCACGTAAATGCTCTCCGTGCGCGTTTGGTCGCCGGAGTGATGATCCCACAGCCCGCCGCCGCACTGTCCTCGCCAGCGTCGAGTCGCCGGTGGGGTTAGCCCCGGTTGACTGGGTTTGACCCCGTCTGACCAGGGTTTGACCACCCTGGGTCACTGACGCGTGGGGCCAGCCCTGTTAATTAAACCAGTTTAGGTTTAATTTAAATTAGGATTAGCCACAGACATTGACACATGGGACCCACACGCCAGGTTTGACCCCAGTCAGCGCTGTTGACTTGCTGATGCAAGCATGATGCAGTGCTGACGCAGTTATTCATTTTCTGGATTAAAAATAAATCAGGAAATTCCAGAAAATGTTATAAACTTCAAAGAATCATGGAAATTCAACCGTAGCTCAGATTGAAATAGTTTTTATATGAAAAATTATTAGAAAAATCCAATCTATCCATCTGTACTAGTTTCGTGCATGACGAACCAACTTATACCTACTACATAAGTGAAACATGTAAATGGCATTTATAAAGACTTAACTTGGAGTTGCATTTGAACTTTTGGTTCAAAGGGACTTCATCCAAATAAAAGCTAGTTGCATTACCTCAATCAGCATCACATATTCATGCCATGATCATGCATCATATTGTTGCATATGCTTGTGTTTTGATTGCCGACATCGTTCCTTCTCGATAGGTCCTGCTCCGGACAGTGTTCCAGAGTACCTGTCTGAGGAGCAGTGCCCCTTTGTTGATCTACCAGGCAAGCAAACCCCCTTGTTCATTCTGATACAATCCTACTCTCTCGCTCCTGCTCTCTGTTATTGCATTGGGACAACATTGATTCAATTGCTACTTTGTGCTGCGGTAGTTGAACCCATTCCTCTGCATGACATGTCATTGCCACAGTTAATAGTTGAAACCCACTAGCATGTGTAGGAGTTGATAAAGCCATGTTGTGTTCCTACCATGCCATGGATGCTATTGCTTAGAGTATGTCAGGTTTGACTCATTGGGAATGAATTGGAGTGTTAAGATATATTTTGGTGCTGAGAATGAACTGTGTGAACATGATTTGGTAAAGGTAGCGGTGAGAGGCCATGTAGGAGTACATGGTGGGCTGTCTCACTGAAACTGTCCTTAAGCACTGAGTTCTGTGTATGTTGTCCAATGACTAATTAATACCACACATTGGGTTCCAGTAACTCGACCCCTCTCGACTTATTAACCAACTTGATCTCTGTCCAGGAGTTGCAAATAATTTCTGGTGCTTGTAGGCAGTGTTATTCTTCTACCAAGTGGCACCTGCCAGAGTGGGCTTGGGACAGACTAGGCACACGTGGCATGGTGTACTAAGTGGCACCCGGTTGGTGGGCTTGGGAACCCTGCTCACATTGTTTGGGGCCGTGATGGAAACCTTGGTCGGACTCCCTTGCGGATAGAACCCGTATAGGCGATAAACCTAGACTAGAGTCTTGTGTGGTTAGTCAGGTCGTGGCCGACACCCTCGCCAGGCTTCCGCTTGAAGGTTGCCGAGATACATGATGTGTACATGGCGGTAAGTGGAGAAAGCGTGTGTGAAGAAGTACACCCCTGCAGGGTTAACATGATCTATTCGAATAGCCGGGTCCCCGGTTATGGACTTCTTGGATGCTTACATGGTACATAGACAAGTTTGAAGTGGATACTCTAAAATGCTCAAGACAAGTGTGAGTGCTATGGATGGCCTTCTCGTAGGGAGACGAGGATGAATCCATAGTAGTGTATTGTGTGGTGATTAGTGGACTCGTGTGCGTTGTCTCACCTCAAAGAAGTTCTCGTAGTCGTAGAACAGGATAGCCACTGGGTCAAAGGTGGCTTGCTGCAACTAATCCCCAAATTACGTTCTTGATACAAATGCATGTATGATAGGATCTGATGTAAGTCTTGCTGTGTACCTTTGTACTCATGTTGCTTTATTTATGTTTTTGCAGCGGAGACTTCGGTCTTACTAGTTTCCGTGGACTTCGACAAGTAGCTTGTACCTCAGCTACGATCTTGATCGGATGTTGTAGATAGTCAGGCTCTTCAGCGTTTTTCATTTGTAGATGTCCGTACTCAAACATATAATTCTTACGCTTGTTGCTTGTATGCTCTGAATGTTGGTTCATGTGACCCCTGTTTGTAATAAATGCAATGATGGCTCTTCGGAGCCTTTATCTATATGAGTTGTTGACTTATGTTGTGATGCCATGTTGTACAACACATACTTCCATGTTATGCGAACGTGTAAAGTGTATTGTTATGTGTGGGATCTGACTATCTAGTTGTTTATCCTTAGTAGCCTCTCTTACCGGGAAATGTCTCCTAGTGCTTCCACTGAGCCCTGGTAGCTTGCTACTGCTCCGGAACACTTAGGATGGCCGACATATGTCCTTCTTCGTTCCTGTGTCTGTCCCTTCGAGGAAATGTCACGCGGTGTCTATCAGAGTCCTGTTAGCCTGCTACAGCCCGGATTCTCCAGAGTCCTGCTAGCCCAGCTGCTACAGCCCGGATTCACTCGCTGATGACCGACACATTCGTTGCTAGGTCATGTATGCTTGTCCCTGTAAGTTAGTGCCACTTTGGGTTCACGACTATCCAGGTCAGCCCGGGTTCTTTGTCGTATGGATGCTAGCGACACTATCATATACGTGTGCCAAAAGGCGCAAACGGTCCCGGGCATGGTAAGGCGACACCTGTGGGAATACCATGCGTGAGGCCGTAAAGTGATATGAGGTGTTACATGCTAGATCGGTGTGGCATAGAATCGGGGTCCTTGTCGGATATCGGGTTCTGGCAAAACCCTTAAGGTTTGAACTCTGGGGTGCGCATCAAGATCTACTCCCTACCGATCCACGTCCCAACACCTCGCCGTGAATCTAAGCTACACGATGAACAACACAAGGGACACAAGGTTTATACTGGTTCGGGCCACCGTTGGGGTGTAATACCCTAATCCAATGTGTGGTGTGATGGATTGCCTCTAGGGCTAATGACGAACAATACAAAGGAAGAACAGCCTCACGAGGGGTGTTCTTGTGGTGGTGCGGTGTTCTACTTGGATGGATTCGATCCCTTTCTACTATGGTGGCCATCTCTATTTATAGGGGCCCTGGTCTTCTTCTAAAATATTGAGTGGGAAGGGAGCCAACAACGGCCATTTTGAAGGGGGACAACTAGTACAAGCTATCCTGACTAAAGTTGGTCTTTGACTACTAAAAGCACTAGCGATGACACTGTCTTGGGCTCCACAGTGATCTCCGTCCTGCCGTCCCGCTGGTCTTGGTCTTGTTGCACTGATATTGGAAACCTTTGCTTGATGCCTCAGTACTCTGCGCCTGCGCTTGCCCCCTTTGCACCAAAGAGGAAACGAGGACACTGCGCTGGCTAGCGCCCGTCTGGTCTCGATCATCATGGCTTACGTCACAAGCACCTCGCGAGGTACTCCTTGCCTTGATCCCTCCGCCTCCTCGCGAGCCCGCCTGGTGAGGCCGCCCCTGAGGAAGCCTTGCGTCGTCCACCCCGCAAGGCTTGGCCCCTCGCGAGGGTCTTGAGCTTGGGTTGATGTAGACGGGTCATACTGGACCACTGCTTGAGCCACGCCGCAGGCTGCAGGCAGGCAAGTCTGGGGACCCCCATTCCCAGAACATCGACGGTAGCCCCCGGGCCCAAGGCACGCTCGGACTTGGCTTAGCAGCAAAGCCAAAGGGCAAGTGCAGCGCGGCGCGGGCCCCAACAGCCTGCGGCCTTGGTCGCCGCGTGTCGGTTGATTGGACATGGGCGTCTCCGCTTCCCCATGCTGCCTCGGCAACTACCCGATTTGACGAGTCCATGCTGCATGCAAAAAGAGTCATGATTACCTGCGATCATGGGGGCCGACGGTTGGCCTTCTCTAGGCTATAAATGTGGAGGGGCGCAAGCCTCCCGCAGCACATCTCCCTTCCCCCGCATGTTTCTTCTTCCTCCTTGCTCCAGTTGCTTGTTGTGTCCCATGGCGCCCGGGAAGAGATTCTCGGCCGCGGAAAAGGGGAAGGCTTGCCAGGAAGGGCCTGGCTCTCCTCCGCCCAAGCGCGGCTATGTTCGTCCCCGCAAGCACCCCGCAACTCCTGCAGCGGCTCCTCGTGGTCGCGGCGGTGGTCCTTCGCGCGGTGATGGCAGCCCAATAGGCAGGGGAAGACGCGTCGTGGCTGCGTGGCCTCGCCGGCCACACTTTCAATTGGCAGAGGTGCTACCGGAGTTTGTTGTGTGGTCGGCAGATCCGGCCGGCAACTGGCTCCAGCTCCCCCGCTTCTTTGCCGGCAAACTGCCGGCCGATGGCCCTGGCGGGCTCTGGCTGCAGGCGGACGGCTGTTGTAGCAGGGCTTCCTGGGTCGTGGTGGAGATCTCTGTCACCGGGAACATGGCCCTGGCCCGCGGCTCGCCTTCATTTGCCCGCGCGCGCGGCCTGGGCCCGCGATGCACCCTCTACTTCAAGTTCGATGGCGACGCGACCCTCTATGTGAGGGTGTTCGGAGAAGATGGCCGTCGTGTTGGGTGTTGCCCCGAAGACGGTGACGGCGACGACGTGCTTGGCCTTGGCAACGGCCGTGGCGAGGGCGAAGGCGAACCTATTCCTGGCGGCGTCCGCAGCTCGCCGAGCTTTCGCGGCTCCTCCTCTAGCGACAGCTCCTCTAGCGGTGGCCGCGACCAGCCACCACGTCGCCACGCCTGCCTGGAGGGCGGTTGCGGGTCATCCCGTCGCCGTACCTCGATGAAGCGCGAGGCGGAATCTGATTGAGCTCGGGAGGACGATGCGGATCCCTCCTCGCGAGCCGTCGCGGGGCACGCGCCGCTTTTATTTTGTTTTTCTCCTCTTTCCTGCATTGAGAGAGAGAGAGAAGTACGGTGCCCTGTGGGGGCGTGCAAGACTATTATCCCTAATTATCATGCTACTTCTATCGTTCTTCTGATGTGTTAGGGTGTTGCGGCTACGTGCTTGCATGTAGGAACAACTTAGCTCGGGATGTTCGTTGCGGTTTTCTCCTCGCGAGGTACTTGCCTGAGGCTTCGCCGGGTGTCTTAAGGTCTGCAAAGATCAGTCAGGAGAATGGTTTTCGAAACTTTGTCGTGAGGGTGACCAGCTTAGGTCCGGCGCTTTGCATCGCGATGCCCGTGGGGCATGGACCGGGAGGGGTGCTGTAACGCCCTCGATGCGGCTATATCTCCCACGTGTCGAAGCACGACTTAGAGGCATAACCGCATTGAAAGCAATGTCGCAAGTGAGGTAATCTTCAAACAACCCATGTAATACATAAGGGAAAGAGATACATAGTTGGCTTACAATCGCCACTTCACACAATTACATGAATAAAGCATTACATCATCTAGATACAATCAAGGTCCGACTACGGAACCAAAATAAAAGAAGAACCCCAAATGCGACAAAGGTCCCCGATCGACCCCAACTGGGCTCCACTACTGATCAACTAGAACGATACAACACAAAGGGCAAGATCTTCATCGAGCTCCTCCTTGAGCTTGGTTGCATCACCTGCTCGGTAACATAGGCACCTGCAAACTGGTTTTGGAAGTATCTGTGAGCCACGAGGACTCAGCAATCCCATTACCATGGGTATCAAGACTAGCAAAGCTTAATGGGAAAGGAAGGGGTAAAGTGGTGAGGTTGCAGCAGCTGATAAGCATATATGGTGGCTAACATACGCAAATGAGAGCAAGAAGAGAAACAAGCGGAACGGTCGTGAAGCTAGCAATGATCAAGAGGTGATCCTGAACACCTACTTACGTCAAACATAACCCAAAGACCGTGTTCACTTCCCGGACTCCGCCGAGAAGAGACCATCACGGCTACACACGCGGTTGATGCGTTTTAATTCGGATCTGGTGTCAAGTTGTCCACAACCGGACATTAACAAATTCCCATCTGCCACATAACTGCGGGCACGGCTCTCGAAAGTTTATACCCTGCAGGGGTGTCCCAACTTAGCCCATGACAAGCTCTCGCGATCAACGAAGGAATAGACCTTCTCCCAGGAAGACCCGATCAGTCTCAGAATCCCGGTACATCAAGACATTTCGACAATGGTAAAACAAGACCAGCAAAGCCGCCCAAATGTGCCGACAAATCCTGATAGGAGCTGCACATATCTCGTTCTCAGGGCACACCGGATTGTCCAAACTTTCGATAGGCGAGGCCAGAGTTGCCCCTGGTGGCCACCGGCGGCTGACGGTTTGGACCAACACTCACGACGAGCACTGGCCCGGGGGGGTAAAAATAAGATGACCCTCGAGAGCACGACTCCCAAGGGAAAAGGGCTAGGTGAGGCAAATGGTAAAAACCAAGGTTGGGCCTTGCTGGACAAGTTTTATTCAAAGCGAACTGTCAGGGGGGTCCCACAAATCACCCGACCGCGTTAGGAACGCAAAATCCGGCAACATAATACCGGTATGACGGAAACTAGGGCGGCTAGAGTGGAACAAAACACCAGGCATAAGGCCGAGCCTTCCACCCTTTACCAAGTATATATATGCATTAATAATATAAGAGATATTGTGATATCCCAACCAAAATCCTGTCCACCATGGAGAAATCTTCAACTCCACCTGCAACTAGCAACGCTATAAGAGGGGCTGAGCAAAACGGTAACATAGCCAAACAATGGTTTGCTAGGAATGGTGTCAAAGGTTAGAGGTTCATGGCAATTTGGGATGGCTTGATAAACAGGTAATAGGTAGCGCAGCATAGCGATAGAACGAAGCAACTAGCATAGCAATGATAGTAGTGAGATCCTGGGTAGCGGTCATCTTGCCTGAAATCCCGCAAGGAAGAAGAACGAGTCCATGAAGAGGATGAAGCCACGAAGACGAACCACACGTAGACGAACGCATCCTCACGATCGCAACGAAACGGGAACTATCGAGAAGAAGCACACAACATAGGTAAACACACCACACATGGACAAGGCATGAGGCACAACAATCATGATGCATGACCAAGCTACATGAAGCTATTCATGGCAAGAGAAGATGCAAACAAGAACAACACATCAAGGCAAGTTTAAATGAGGCCGGGAACAACATATAACAATTCCGGTAAGTCCTCATATGCAATTTTCGAAATTGGTCCAGAACTGAATAAACCTTACGTTCAAGTTGTTAAACAGCAAGTTAAGATGCACCAACATGATCTACATGAAATTCTAGTCAAGTTACATATAAAGTTCATTAGATTTGGAGCTACGGTCTAGAAGATATGAGCAAAACAAGTCAAACATGGCATTGATGCAAAATTCACCCAAACATCAAGCAAACATACCAAAACAAGGATGCAACATGATAATATGAAGCTACATGCAAAAACAAGCAAGTTTCATATAGGGCACACTCCAAACGGAGCAACGGTGAAACACATACACTCTATACAAGTCATAACAACAATCTGTCCATAACAGCAACTAGGCATCTTGCAAGCATCAAAACAACATGCTACAGCACCCCAACATAATAACAAAAGGCATGGGCATGAAGTACAGGTAAAGCATAACAAAACATGAACACTGAGCTATCTCCAGAAACAACTAGAACATGCTCCAAAACACATGGAGATATTGCAAATAATAACAGTTTCAGACTTTAGCAGAAATAACATCAGGTTGCAATGTTTAGAGCTATCAAACAACATGTTATAGGAACATATCATGGCAAACAAAGGCATGACATGAATCTACTAATTGCATAGATCAAAAGTCCCTTACTGACCATGAGCCAAAAAGTCATAGAAAATATGATGGCACCCATGTAAACATGGCAAGTTATATTACAGATTCAAACATGGCAGGAACAACAATAAGTAGAAATGTTGGTGAGCTTGAACCACTCACCACAGAGCAATACATGGCATGGCAAGGCAACCAACAGTAAGAAGGCATGTTTATGAAGCTAAGCATGTCAAGAGCAAGGTCATAGGGTGCATGGATCACTAGGAAAACACATGGGAACAAGTGAACTTCATGTTAACAGGTTGACAGCAACATTTTCAAGCAACTTTGGAGCAAGATAACAACATGTTCCAACAGGCTATAATTGCAACCAAGGGCATGAATGGATAGAGCATGACATGTAGATAAAAACATGTTTATAGAGCATCTCCAGATTATGCATAGAATGATTAGTAGAAGCATGTTAACATGGCATCACAAAATTACAGAATCTGCCTAGCAAAATAGCAACAGCAAGTGCCCTACTTAGCAAGCTTGATACACTCAGCACACAACTCACAAAAATACATGGTTAGCACCCCTGGAAAGATGGCATGGCATAGATTAACATTCATGTAGAGCTCAACCTCATAGGATGCACACATCAATCATGGCAAAAATGTTAAATGAGCAAGTTATAATAGTTTCAGCTGATCAACATCAACATGCACTCTTCCAACAGCATTTCGGGCATCAAGATGAACTCAAATGAAAATGATGCAATGGAATGAAATGAAGTACTCGTCGAGACGAACAATTTGACATACTATACGCACGAAACGGAGCTACGGATGCAGAGACGTGATGCAATGAATATGGCATGATTATGTTGAAAACTTAGGGACTTGGTCAAATTGGGGGGGTCAACCTGCGGGCACGGTTTTCGATGCACGGCCGGAGATCGCCGGAGAGACTCGCCGGAGAGGCGGGGACCGGCGAGGGGCGGCGGATCCGGGGCGCACCTGCCCGGATCTGGCCGGGGCGAGGCTAGGGGAGGCCGGAGTGAGCTCCGGGGCGGCGCCGGAGGCGCGGGCACGACGGATCTCGGGCGGAGCTCCGGCGGCGCCGGGTGGTGGCGGGGAGCGCGGCGGCGCGACGCGCGGCCGGCGGGTCGCGACGGCGCATGGCAGAGGTGCACGGGGGCGCGCGCGGCGGCGAACGGAGACGGTGGCCGGCAGGGAGGCCGAGGTCCGTCGGCGGCGGGAGGCGGCCGGTGCCGGAGGCGGAAGCCGGCGCCGGCGGGCGCGGGCAGCGGCGCTAACGGGCGGCGGCGGCGGAGGCGGGCCCCGCGGGCCCGGCGCGGGCTCGCGGGCCGGCGGCGGCGGGGACGACGCAAAGGCGATGTGGCGCGCTGCGATTGGGCGAGGGCGAGGGCAGACATGTCCGGGCGCGGGCGGGGGCGATTTGATCTAGGGTTTGATCTGCGGGAATTCGGGGGAGAGGTCTATATATAGAGGTAGAGGGAGCTAGGAGTGTCCAAATGAGGTGCGGTTTTCGCCCACACGATCGTGATCGAACGACTGAGAGCATGGAAGAGACTTAGATGGGTTTTGGGCCACTTTGGAAGGGGTGTTGGGCTGCAACAAAAGAGGCCTTTGCGGTTACCTGGTTAACCGTTGGAGTATCAAACGACCTCCAAATGGCACGAAACTTGACAGGCGGTCTACCGGTGCTATACCAAGGCCGCTTGGCAAGGCTCGGTCCATTCCGAGAAAGTTTAACACCCGCACAAGCGAAGAGGCCAAAAGGGGGCGCCGGAGGGCATAGGAGCGCCGGATTGCAAAACGGACAACGGGGAAAAAGCTCGGATGCATGAGACGAACACGTATGCAAAATGAGATGCACATGATGACATGATAAAATGCAGATGATGACATGGCAAAGTGCAACACGCAAGCAAATGACATGGCAACGACGGCGAATAACTGGCGGACACCTGGCGCATCGGATCCGGGGCGTTACAGGTTCTCCCACTATGAACTTGGGTGAGGGAGCCTCACGAGGTCTGGCGAGAAAGGCTCACGAGGACGCCCGCGTAGGCCCCTCGCAAGGCTTGTGAGAGAGAGAACGAGCCGAGCAAAAGACAGAGACAGAGAACAGGGGCTGGGGACAGCAAACAACACTAGAAGCAACTCCAATAAAAGGTCAAACAAGGGAGAACAAGCCAATAGCGGAAAGCAAATGAAAAGCCACGTCCGGCACCTACTCTAGTCTTCGACGTCTTCTCACCAGCGCGGAGCTAAGTGCTGCCACTGGGCATGGGTGGGAGCCCCCGAGGCCCAAGGGCGGCACTCTAGAGACTCTGGGGCATGTACAGCCCCAACTCATTATTACGTGAGAGCACTGTTCAAGAAATCTTCCGATTCACCGATTAATCTTCCGATTTATCGCTAATCGGGGGGTAACCGATAAGATTATGCCTTATCTTTGCTGTTTATCTATTGGACCAATTTATCATTCTAACAAGTGATTTATCGGGAATCTACCGATAAATTAGATCTATTCATAGCATGATGTTTGCAAAAACTATGTTTATTTATGTTTTGTTGACCTTGTTACGAAATATGTACTATTGTCCTATTTTGTTTGCCACTATACAAGGATTCAAAGGCTAGAAATCAAGGTAACACTTCTATCAAATATTGTTTTGGTGTTGAATATAGTGTATTTTAGTGTTGGGAACCTGATATTTGCAAAAAAAAAATCCGATTAATAGTCGACCGATAAAATCAATTAAACGGCCGATTTCCGATTAATCTCTAATTCCTAGCTGACCGAAACGATAACGATAAGCGACATCCTCTACATTGCACGAGAGTGTCACGGGCGGCGAGGTTCACAGGCGCTAGGCCTTCTTCACAGGCACCGGGGCTTTCTTGGCGCGGCGAGCTTCACAAGCACCGGGCCTTCTTTATAGGCGCTGGGCCCTTCTTCACAGGCATCGAGCCTTCTTTACAGGCACTAGGCCTTACTTTAAGGGTAGAACCTCTGTAAGTGCTGAATGTTCCACGCGTTCGGAATGGGCACCCCTTCCTGGGTCTCCAAGCGCGCCGCGCCAGGTCTAGAAACATGAACTGTCGGCGTTCTAGGAACGGGGGTCCCCAGACTTGCCTGCCTGCGGCCTGTGGCGTGGCTCAAGTGGTGGCCCAGTACGGCCCATCTCCATCAGCACAAGACTCAAGAACCTCGCGAGGGGCCAAGCCTCGCGGGGTGGATGACACAAGACTTCTTCAGGAACGGCTTCGCCAGGCAGGCTCGCGAGGAGGCAGAGAGATCAAGGCAGGGTACCTCGCGAGGTGCTCGTGACGCAAGCCATGACGATCGGGACCAGGCAGGCGCCAGGCGGGCGCCGGCCTGCGCAGTGTCCTTTATTCCTCTTTGGTGCAAAGGGGGCAAGCACGGGCGTGGAGTACCGAGGCATCAGGCAAAGGTTACCATTTCAGTACAACGAGACCAAGACGAGCAGAGCGGCAGGATGGAGGTCACCGTGGAGCCAGGACGGCATCATCACCAGTGCCTTTCGCAGCCGAAGACCAACATTAGTCAGGAAAACTTGTACTAGATGTTCCCCTTTGAAATGGCCGTTGTTGGTGCCCTTCCCGCTCAATATTTGGGAAGAGGCCCAGGGCCTCTATATATAGGGATAGCCACCACAGAATAGGGGCATCTGGTTCGACATCCAAGAGGCGATCGAACTCACCCAAGCAGTTCACCGCACCAGCTCAAGAACACCTCTCGCGAGGTTGTTCTTCCATTGTACTCTTCATCATCAGCCCCTGAGGCAATCCACCACGCCACACACTGGATTAGGGTATTACCCCACAACAGTGGCCCGAACCAGTATAAATCTCGTGTCCCTTGTGTTGTTCATCGTTTTAGCTTAGATTCTCACGAGGCGATTGGATGTAGATCGGTATGGGAAAGATCTTCGTGCGCACCCCAGACTTTGAACCTTAAGGGTCTGCCGGAACCCAACATCCGACATTTGGCACGCCAGGTAGGGGCACACCAAAATCTTTCTTCCGCTGTTTCGCATTCGATCATCCGTCGTGTCCATGGCTAACGCTCGCCCGGCTCGCGCCAAGCGTCGGGCTGGTCTCGCCACCTGTGTCGCCCAGACGGCTCCCGTCGGTGGGTGTCCCCGTCGTTCCCCGTCACCTGCCGCCACCGGCCCGGCGGGGAACGAGCAGCAGGCCACATCGCTGCATCCTTCGCTGCAGCGGGAAGGCCACACCGCCACCCCGTCGCTGACTCCAGCTGGTTCATCGTCCCACGCCCGTCGCGCCCCCACGGATGTGCACGCCGCATTGCTCTTGGCGCGTGAGCTCCTGCACTACCGTCTTATCGACGACCTCTATGAGGAGTGGCTCGCTTGCATCACCTAGCTTGTCGGCGCCGCAGGGGGGCTCCCCTGCGCCATCCCTCTCGCTGGCGCGCCCTCCGTCCTGTGCAGGAGGCGCAGATCAGGAGGCGCCTCCGCCACCTCCTCCCCAAGACGGCATCTTGGCTCCAAGGCGCGCGGCTCCAGGACGAGATCCACTCTGTCCGGCGCCCGCGTGACAAGAAAGGAGCTGCCAAGAAATCCCTCGTCCCCAAGAAGGTGCACGCATGCTCCCGGCACCGGCGTGCCACGACCGCATCCCTGCGCCAGCACGTCAAGACGCCGCGCTGCTCCAGGCAGCGGTGCTTGGGAATCTCCAGGCGAAAGCCCCGCATCAGTAGAGAGCTCCGGTGGTCACCGCAGGCTGCCGCGCCTTCACCACTGAGCTACGCAGTGTCGCCTGGCCAGGCAAGTTCAAGCCTGACCTGCCTCCTCGCTATGATGGCACTGCAGACCCCGTGGAGTTCCTACAGCTCTACGAGCTGGGGATCAAAGCCGCCAACGGAGACGAAAAGGTCATGGCGAACTGGTTTCCCATGGCACTCAAGGACGGCGCCCGCACCTGGATCCTGAACCTGGGCCCTGGCACGATCTCCTCCTGGGACGAGATGCGCACTCGCTTCATCGCCAACTTCCAGGGCACGCGCGACCGTCCGTCGGCCGTGGGTGACCTGCGCCGCATCAAGCAGCAGACTGGAGAGACCTTGCAGAAGTACATCCAGCGCTTCAACAACGCTCGCCTCAAGATTCCTAGGGTGACCGAGGAGGCCATCATCTCAACGTTCTCTGGTGGCGTCCGCGACGTCAAGATGAAGGAGGAGCCGACAATCCATGAAGATCTGTGTACGTCTCTGGAGCTGTTCAACCTGGAGACCAAGTGCGCAAGGGTTGAGGAGGGATGCCTCTCTCTTCTCGAGCTCCCAGCAGCAGACCCATAAGAGAAGAAAGCTAAGGCCAAGGATGTGAAGTGCAAGGGGGCAGTTGTGCTCGCAGCAGAGCTGGACACAAAGCGCGGCAGGGACCAGCCGGAGTCGTCCAAGGGCAGCCGGTACTGTGTGTACCATGATCTCCATACCCACAACACCAACGAATGACAAGAGCTCAGGGTCGTGCGAGAAGGCCGAGTCGGTCGACGCCCCCAGCGCAACGATCGGGGCTACGCCCGAGGTGGAGCAAGAGGTGGAGGATGATGGGACGACCGTGGCCCTCGCCAAGGTTGGCATGACCGGCCTCGCGAGGACCGCTGGCAGGACTAGCCTCGCGAGGGAGCTTGGAGAGATCAGCCTCGTGAGGATCGCCCACAAGGCAACGCAGAACTTCCTCCTCTGCCACCACCACCAAGAAGGAATGAGCACCATTTATCAGGATGAGGGGGCTGGGGGCTTCCAGGAGCGGCGTGCAATCGCTTGCATCTTGGGCGGTGCTCAGGCCCCAGCCTCTCAGCGCATCTTCAAGCAGTTTGCTCGCGAGGTGAATGCAGTCCTTCCCAAGCTTGAGGCCCCGTGCCCTCTCAGGTGGTCCGCATGCGCCATCACGTTCAGCTCAGCAGATCAGCTCAAGTGCACAGCAACGGCCGGTGTCCTCCCGATGCTCTGCTCCCCAGTCATCAGGAATGTGCAAGTTACCAAGACCCTCATCAACGGCGGGGCAGGGCTCAACGTCCTGTCCACAGAGACGTTCAACAATCTTCAAGTGCCATACGATCAGCTTCAGCCAACCAAGCCCTTCTCTGGAGTCACTGATGGTTCCACTGTCCCAATAGGGCAGGTCCGCCTCCCCGTCACCTTTGGACAGCGCAACAACTACCGCACCTAGCTCATTGACTTCGACTTCATCCACATTCGCCTGCCATAAAATGCCATCCTCGGGTATCCTGTTGGAAATATGCCCTAGAGGCAATAATAAATTAGTTATTATTACTATATTTCCTTGTTCATGATAATCGTTTATTATCCATGCTATAATTGTATTGATAGGAAACTCAGATACATGTGTGGATACATAGACAACACCATGTCCCTAGTAAGCCTCTAATTGACTAGCTCGTTGATCAATAGATGGTTACGGTTTCCTGATCATGGACATTGGATGTCGTTGATAACGGGATCACATCATTAGGAGAATGATGTGATGGACAAGACCCAATCCTAAGCATAGCACAAAGATCGTAGTTCGTATGCTAAAGCTTTTCTAATGTCAAATATCATTTCCTTAGACCATGAGATTGTGCAACTCTAGGATACCGTAGGAATGCTTTGGGTGTACCAAACGTCACAACGTAACTGGGTGGCTATAAAGGTGCACTACATGTATCTCTGAAAGTGTCTTTTGGGTTGACACAAATCGAGACTGGGATTTGTCACTCCGGTAAACGGAGAGGTATCTCTGGGCCCACTCGGTAGGACATCATCATAATGTGCACAATGTGACCAAGGGTTTGATCACGGGATGATGTGTTATGGAACGAGTAAAGAGACTTGCCGGTAACGAGATTGAACAAGGTATCGGTATACCGACGATCGAATCTTGGGAAAGTACAATACCATTAGACAAAAGGAATTGTATACGGGATCGATTGAGTCCTTGACATCGTGATTCATCCGATGAGATCATCGTGGAACATGTGGGAGCCAACATGGGTATCCAGATCCCGTTGTTGGTTATTGGCCGGAGAACGTCTCGGTCATGTCTGCATGGTTCCCGAACCCGTAGGGTCTACACACTTAAAGTTCGATGACGCTAGGGTTATAAAGGAAGTTTGTATGTGGTTACCGAATGTTGTTCGGAGTCCCGGATGAGATCCTGGACGTCACGAGGAGTTCCGGAATGGTCCGGAGGTAAAGATTTATATATGGGAAGTCCTATTTTGGCCACCGGAAAATGTTCGGGATTTTTCGGTATTGTACCGGGAAGGTTCTAGAAGGTTCCGGAGTGGGGCCCACCTGCATGGGGGACCCACATGAACGTGGGTAGTGGGGGCAAGGCCCCACACTCCTGGTCAAGGCGCACCAAGATCCCCCCTTAGAAGGAATAAGATCATATCCCGAAGGGATAAGATCAAGATCCCTAAAAAGGGGGGATAACAATGGGTGGGGAAGGAAATGATGGGATTTCTTTCCTCCCACCTTTGCCAACGCCCCAATGGACTTGGAGGGCAAGAAACCAGCCCCCTCCACCCCTATACGTAGTGGGGAGGCGCATGAGAGCTCCACCCTTCCCCTGGCGCAGCCCTCCCCCTCTCCCAAGTCCTCCTCCTCTCCCGCGGTGCTTGGCGAAGCCCTGCGGGATTACCACGCTCCTCCACCACCACCATGCCGTCGTGCTGCTGCTGGATGGAGTCTTCCTCAACCTCTCCCTCTCTCCTTGCTGGATCAAGGCATGGGAGACATCACCGGGCTGTACGTGTGTTGAATGCGGAGGTGCCGTCCGTTCGGCGCTAGAATCTCCGGTGATTTGGATCACGACGAGTACGACTCCTTCAACCCCGTTCCCTTGAATGCTTCTGCTTAGCAATCTACAAGGGTATGTAGATGCACTCTCCTTCCCCTCGTTTCTAGTCTCTCCATAGATAGATCTTGGTGACTCGTAGGAAAATTTTGAATTTCTGCTACGTTACCCAACAGTGGCATCATGAGCTAGGTCTATTGCGTAGATTCTTTGCACGAGTAGAACACAAAGTAGTTGTGGGCGTTGATTTTGTTCAATATGCTTACCGTTACTAGTCCAATCTTGTTTCGATGGTATTGTGGGATGAAGCGGCCCGGACCGACCTTACACGTACTCTTACGTGAGACAGGTTCCACCGACTGACATGCACTTGTTGCATAAGGTGGCTAGCGGGTGTCAGTCTCTCCCACTTTAGTCGGATCGGATTCAATGAAAAGGGTCCTTATGAAGGGTAAATAGCAATTGGCATATCACGTTGTGGCTTTTGCGTAGGTAAGAAACGTTCTTGCTAGAAACCCATAGCAGCCACGTAAAACATGCAAACAACAATTAGAGGACGTCTAACTTGTTTTTGCAGGGTATGCTATGTGATGTGATATGGCCAAGAAGAATGTGATGAATGATATGTGATGTATGAGATTGATCATGTTCTTGTAATAGGAATCACGACTTGCATGTCGATGAGTATGACAACCGGCAGGAGCCATAGGAGTTGTCTTTATTTATTATATGACATGCATGTCATTGAACAACGCCATGTAATTACTTTACTTTATTGCTAACCGGTAGCCATATTAGTAGAAGTAATAAGTTGGCGAGACAACTTCATGGAGACACGATGATGGAGATCATGATGATGGAGATCATGGTGTCATGCCGGTGACAATGATGATCATGGAGCCCCGAAGATGGAGATCAAAAGGAGCAATATGATATTGGCCATATCATGTCACTTTTTGATTCATGTGATGTTTATCTTGTTTATGCATCTTATTTGCTTAGAACAACGGTAGTAAATAAGATGATCCCTCATTAAAATTTCAAGAAAGTGTTCCCCCTAACTATGCACCGTTGCGAAAGTTCGTCGTTTCGAAGCACCACGTGATGATCGGGTGTGATAGATTCTTACGTTCGCATACAACGGGTGTAAGCCAGATTTACACACGCGAAACACTTAGGTTGACTTGACGAGCCTAGCATGTACAGACATGGCCTCGGAACACAAGAGACCGAAAGGTCGAGCATGAGTCGTATAGTAGATATGATCAACATGAAGATGTTCACCGATGATGACTAGTCCGTCTCACGTGATGATCGGACATGGCCTAGTTGACTCAGATCATGTAATCACTTAGATGACTAGAGGGATGTCTATCTAAGTGGGAGTTCATAAGATGAACTTAATTATCCTGAACATAGTCAAAAGATCTTTGCAAATTATGTCGTAAGCTCGCGCTTTAGTTCCACTGTTTAGATATGTTCCTAGAGAAAATATAGTTGAAAGTTGACAGTAGCGATTATGCGGACAGTAGAAAGCTTATGTCCTTAATGCACCGCTCAGTGTGCTGAACCCCAAACGTCGTTTGTGGATGTTGCGAACATCGGACATACACGTTTTGATAACTACGTGATAGTTCAGTTAAACGGTTTAGAGTTGAGGCACCAAAGACGTTTTTTAGAAACGTCGCGGAACATATGAGATGTTTTCGAGGGCTGAAATTGGGATTTCAGGCTCGTGCCCACGTCAAGAGGTATAAGACCTCCGACAATTTTCTTAGCCTGCAAACTAAGGGAGAAAAGCTCAATCGTTGAGCTTGTGCTTAGATTGTCTGAGTGCAACAATCACTTGAATCGAGTGGGAGTTGATCTTCCAGATGAGATAGTGATGTTTCTCCAAAGTCATTGCCACCAAGCTGCTAGAGCTTCGTGATGAACTATAACATTTCAGGGATAGATATGATGATCCTTGAGGTATTCACGATGTTTGACACTGCGAAAGTAGAAATCAAGAAGGAGCATCAATTGTTGATGGTTGGTGAAACCACTAGTTTCAAGAAGGGCAAGGGCAAGAAGGGATACTTCATGAAACGGCAAATCGGCTGCTGCTCCAGTGAAGAAACCCAAGGTTGAACCCAAACCCGAGACTAAGTGCTTCTGTGATAAGGGGAATAGTCACTAGAGCGGAATTACCCTAGATACTTGGTAGATGAGAAGGCTGGCAAGGTCGATAGAAGTACATTGGATATACATTATGTTAATGTGTACTTTACTAGTACTCCTAGTAGCACCAGGGTAGTTCGGTTGCTAAGTGTTAGTAACTCGAAATAAAAGAGCTACGGAATAAACGGAGACTAGCTAAAGGTGAGCTAACAATATGTGTTGGAAGTATTTCCAAGTTTGATGTGATCAAACATCACACGCTCCCTCTACCATCAAGATTAGTATTAAACCTGAATAATTGTCATTTGGTGTTTGCATTGAGCATAGACATGATTGGATTATGTCTATCGCAATACGGTTATTCATTTAGGGAGAATAATGGTTACTCTGTTTATTTGAATAATACCTTCAATGGTCTTGCACCTGAAACGAATGGTTTATTGAATCTCGATCGTAGTGATACACATTTTCATGCCAAAAGATATAAGATAGTAATGATAGTACCACTTACTTGTGGCACTGCCATGTAAGTCATATTGGTATAAAACGCATGAAGAAGCTCCATGTTGATGGATCTTTGGACTCACTCGTTTTTTGGAAAAGTTTGAGACATGCGAACCACGTCTATTGGTGTATACGCATGAAGAAACTCCATGCAGATGGATCGTTTGGACTCACTTGATTTTGAATCACTTGAGATATGCAAATCATACCACATGGCAAAGATGACTGAGAAGCCTTGTTTTCAGTAAGATGGAACAGGATTGCAACTTGTTGGAAGTAACACATTTTGATGTGTGCAGTCCAATAAGTGCTGAGGCATGCAGTGAATATCATTATGTTCTTACTTCACAGATGACTCGAGTAGATGTTGAGTATATTTACTTGATGAAACACAAGTCTGAATTATTGAATGGTTCAAGTAATTTCAGAGTGAAGTTGAAGATCATCGTGACAAGAGGATAAAATGTCTATGATATGATCATAGAGATGAGTATCTGAGTTACGAGCTTTGGCATGCAATTAAGACATTGTGGAAATTGTTTCACAATTAATACCGCCTGGAACACCATAGTGTGATGGTGTGTCCGAACATCATAGTTGCACCCTATTGATATGGTGCGTACCATGATGTCTCTTATCGAATGACCACTATCGTTTATGGGTTAGGCATTAGAGGCAACCACATTCACTTTAAATAGGGCACCACGTAATTCCGTTGAGATGAAACCATATGAACTATGGTTTAGAGAAACCTAAGTTGTCATTTCTCAAAGGTTTGGGGCTACGACGCTTATGTGAAAAAGTTTCAGGTTGATAAGCTCGAACCCAAAGCGGATAAAATGCATCTTCATAGGACACCCAAAACAGTTGGGTATACCTCCTAATTCAGATCCGAAAGCAATAGGGATTTTTTCTTGAACCGGGTCCTTTCTCGAGGAAAAGTTTGTCTCGAAAAGTTGAGTGGGAGGATGGTGGAGACTTGATATGGTTATTGAACCATCACTACAACTAGTGTGTAGCAGGGGGCAGGAAGTTGTTCCTGTGGCACCTACACCAATTGAAGTAGAAGCTTATGATAGTGATCATGAAACTTCGGATCAAGTCACTACCGTACCTCGTAGGGTGACAAGGATGCGTACTGCTTCAGAGTGGTACAGTAATCCTGTCTTGAAGGTCATGTTGCTAGACAATAATGAACCTACGAGCTATGGAGAAGCGATGGTGGGCCCAAATTCCGACAAATGGTTAGAATCCATGAAATCCGAGATAGGATCCATGTATCAGAACAAAGCATGGACTTTGGTGGACTTGCCCAATGATCGGCAAGCCATTGAGATAAATGGATCTTTAAGAAGAAGACGGACGTGGATGGTAATGTCACCATCTATGAAGCTCGGCTTGTGGCGAAGAGTTTTTCACAAGTTCAAGGAGTTGACTACGATGAGATCTTCTCATCCGTAGCGATGCTTAAGTCTGTCGGAATCATGTTAGCATTAGCTGCATTTATGAAATCTGGCAGATGGATGTCAAAACAAGTTTCCTTACCAGTCTTCGTAAGGAAAGGTTGTATGTGATACAATCAGAAAGGTTTTGTCGATCCTAAGGATGCTAAAAGGTGTGCTAGCTCTAGCAATCCTTCTAAGGACTGGAGTAAGCATCTCGGAGTTGGAATATGCACTTTGATAAGATGATCAAAGATTTTTGGTTTATACAAAGTTTATGAGAAACTTGTATTTCCAAAGAAGTGAGTGGGAGCACTATAGAATTTCTGATAAGTATATGTTGTAAACATATTGTTGATCAGAAATGATGTAGAATTTCTAGAAAGCGTATAGGGTTATTTGAAAAGTGTTTTTCAATGGAAAACCTGGATTAAGCTACTTGAACATTGAGCATCAAGATCTATAATGATAGATCAAAATGCTTAATGGTACTTTCAAAATGAGCACATACCTTGACATGATCTTGAAGGTGTTCAAGATGGATCAGTCAAAGAAGGAGTTCTTGCCTGAGTTGTAAGGTATGAAGTTAAGACTTAAAGCTCGACCACGGCAGAAAAGAGAGAAAGGACAAAGTTCGTCCCCTATGCTTTAGACGTAGGCTCTATAGTATGCTATGCTACGTACCGCACCGGAGTGTGCCTCGCCATGAGTCAGTCAAGGGGTACAAGAATGATCCAGGAATGGATCATTGGACAGCGGTCAAAAATTTTCCTTGGAGTAAATAAGGACATGTTTCTCGATTATGGAGGTGATAAAGAGTTCGGCGTAAAGGGTTACGTCGATGCAAGCTTTAACACCTATCCGAGTGACTCTGAGTAGCAAACCGGATACGTATAGTTGAGCGACCATTTGGAATAGCTCCAAGTGGAGCGTGGAAGCAGCATTTACAGAATGCCCTAGAGATTTGCGAAGTACAGACCTGTTGACTAAAACCTCTCTTACAAGCAAAACATGATCAAACCCCAGAACTCATTGAGTCTTAATCACATGATGATGTGAACTAGTTTAGTGACACTAGTAAACTCTTGGGTGTTGGTCACATGACGATGTGACTTGTGAGTGTTAATCACATGGCGACGTGAACTAGATTATTGACTCTAGTGCAAGTGGGAGACTGTTGGAAATATGCCCTAGAGGCAATAATAAATTAGTTATTATTACTATATTTCCTTGTTCATGATAATCGTTTATTATGCATGCTATAATTGTATTGAGAGGAAACTCAGATACATGTGTGGATACATAGACAACACCATGTCCCTAGTAAGCCTCTAATTGACTAGCTCGTTGATCAATAGATGGTTACGGTTTCCTGATCATGGACATTGGATTTCGTTGATAACGAGATCACATCATTAGGAGAATTATGTGATGGACAAGACCCAATCCTAAGCCTAGCACAAAGATCGTAGTTCGTATGCTAAAGCTTTTCTAATGTCAAGTATCATTTCCTTAGACCATGAGATTGTGCAACTCCAGGATACCGTAGGAATGCTTTGGGTGTACCAAACGTCACAACGTAACTGGGTGGCTATAAAGGTGCACTACAAGTATCTCTGAAAGTGTCTTTTGGGTTGGCACGAATCGAGACTGGGATTTGTCACTCCGGTAAACGGAGAGGTATCTCTGGGCCCACTCAGTAGGACATCATCATAATGTGCACAATGTGACCAAGGGGCTGATCACAGGATGATGTGTTACAGAATGAGTAAAGAGACTTGCCGGTAACGAGATTGAACAAGTTATCGGTATACCGACGATCGAATCTCGGGCAAGTACAATAGCGTTAGACAAAAGGAATTGTATACGGGATCGATTGAGTCCTTGACATCGTGGTTCATCCGATGAGATCATCGTGGAACATGTGGGAGCCAACATGGGTATCCAGATCCCGCTGTTGGTTATTGGCCGGAGAACGTCTCGGTCATGTCTGCATGGTTCCCGAACCCGTAGGGTCTACACACTTAAAGTTCGATGACGCTAGGGTTATAAAGGAAGTTTGTATGTGGTTACCGAATGTTGTTCGGAGTCCCGGATGAGATCCTGGACGTCACGAGGAGTTCCGGAATGGTCTGGAGGTAAAGATTTATATATGGGAAGTCCTATTTTGGCCACCGGAAAATGTTCGGGATTTTTCGGTATTGTACCGGGAAGGTTCTAGAAGGTTCCGGAGTGGGGCCCACCTGCATGGGGGACCCACATGAACGTGGGTAGTGGGGGCAAGGCCCCACACCCCTGGTCAAGGCGCACCAAGATCCCCCCTTAGAAGGACTAAGATCATATCCCGAAGGGATAAGATCAAGATCCCTAAAAAGGGGTGATAACAATCGGTGGGGAAGGAAATGATGGGATTTCTTTCCTCCCACCATTGCCAACGCCCCAATGGACTTGGAGGGCAAGAAACCAGCCCCCTCCACCCCTATATATAGTGGGGAGGCGCATGGGAGCTTCACCCTTCCCCTGGCGCAACCCTCCCCCTCTCCCAAGTCCTCCTCCTCTCCCGCGGTGCTTGGCGAAGCCCTGCGAGATTGCCACGCTCCTCCACCACCACCATGCCATCGTGCTGCTGCTGGATGGAGTCTTCCTCAACCTATCCCTCTCTCCTTGCCGGATCAAGGCATGGGAGACGTCACCAGGCTATACGTGTGTTGAACGCAGAGGTGCCGTCCGTTCGGCACTAGATTCTCCGGTGATTTGGATCACGACGAGTACGACTCCTTCAACCCTGTTCTCTTGAAAGCTTCCGCTTAGTGATCTACAAGGGTATGTAGATGCACTCTCCTTCCCCTCGTTGCTAGTCTCTCCATAGATAGATCTTGGTGACTCGTAGGAAAATTTTGAATTTCTACTACATTACCCAACATATCCAGCCCTGGCCAAGTTCATGGCGGTGACTCACCATGGCTACAACGTCCTCAAGATGCCAGGAAGTGGCAGGGTCATCATGGTCCCCTGTGAAGAGAAGGATGCGGTGTGCTCCCTCGAGCGCGTGTTCCAAGCCGCGTCAATCGAGGACCCAAACAGCAAGAATAGAAACCTTCCTGAAGCGGATCCCAAGAAGAAGAAGACATCACCTGGCTCAAGGCCTCAGGAGCCGGAGGCGCCACATTCGGACATGCGCCCATCCAAGGGGCGCCACCATCCGTCGCATAGGGAGGTGCGCCCGGCGCCCTCCTCGGGCAAGGCTCGGGGGCTCTTTCCTGGGGAGCCACTGACTTTGCCAACGTCACGAGGGAGGCGCTCGGGCACCACATGGAGGCGTGCTTCACGGCACATTTCCCTCAGGAAGGCGTGAGGCAAGGAGGGCCCAATCCTCAGGAGTTCATCACCAAGGTTGCTCAGGAGTTGCAGGAATCGAGAGTCATGCGCGGCAACCGCCGCCTGCCCAGCGTAGCTCCCCATCCAGGCGAGGATGGCGGGCTGTGCGTCTGCATCGACTACCCAGGGCTCAATCGAGTCTTGTCTCAGGAGTGCTTCTGGCCTTCACATGTGGTGCGTTGCACGGGTCCACCGCACAGCTACGTTCGCATGCCCTTCGGCCTGCCGAACGCGTCTGCAGCCCACTAGAGCCTGATGAGAAGCATTCTGGAAGCTCAGGTGTGAAGGAAATATGCCCTAGAGGCAATAATAAAGTTATTATTTATTTCCTCAAATCATGATCAATGTTTATTATTCATGTTCGAATTGTATTAACCGGAAACATGATACATGTGTGAATACATAGACAAACCTATAGTCACTAGTATGCCTCTACTTGACTAGCTCATTAATCAAACATGGTTATGTTTCCTAACCATAGACATGTGTTGTCATTTGATTAGTGGGATCACATCATTAGAAGAATGATGTGATTGACATGACCCATTCCGTTAGCCTAGCACTTGATCGTTTAGTATACTGCTATTGCTTTCTTCATGACTTATACATGTTCCTGTAACTATGAGAATTATGCAACTCCAGTTTACCGGAGGAACACTTTGGGTACTACCAAACATCACAACGTAACTGGGTGATTATAAAGGAGTACTACAGGTGTCTCCGAAGGTACATGTTGAGTTGGTGTATTTCGAGATTAGGTTTTGTCACTCTGATCGTCGGAGAGGTATCTCTGGGCCCTCTCGGTAATGCACATCATTATAAGCCTTGCAAGCAATGTGACCAATGAGTTGGTTGCGAGATGATGCATTACAGAACGAGTAAAGAGACTTGCCGGTAACGAGATTGAACTAGGTATTGGATACCGACGATCAAATCTCGGGCAAGTAACATACCGATGACAAAGGGAACAACGTATGTTGTTAGGCGGTTTGACCGATAAAGATCTTCGTAGAATATGTAGGAACCAATATGGGCATCTAGGTCCCGCTATTGGTTATTGACCGAGAATAGTTCTAGGTCATGTCTACATAGTTCTCGAACCCGCAGGGTCCGCACGCTTAACGTTACGATGACAGTCTTATTATGAGTTTATAAGTTTTGATGTACCGAAGTTTGTTCGGAGTCCCGGATGTGATCACGGACGTGACGAGGAGTCTCGAAATGGTTGAGACATAAATATTGATATATTGGACGACTATATTCGGACACCGGAATTGTTCCGAGAGATTTCGGAGAAAACCGGAGTGCCAGGGGGGTTACCGGAACCCCCGGGAGAGTATTAGGCCTTATGGGCCTCAGGGGAAAGGAGAGAGGGGCGGCCAGCATGGGCCGCGCACCCCCTCCCCCCTCTGGTCCGAATTGGACTAGGAGGGGGGGCGCCCCCCCTTTCCTTCCCCCTCTCTCCCCCTTCCTTCCCCCTCCTAGTAGGAGTAGGAAAGGAGGAGTCCTACTCCTACTAGGAGGAGGATTCCTCCTCCTTGGCGCGCCCCAAGGGGCCGGTCGGCCTCCCCCCTTGCTCCTTTATATACGGGGGCGGGGGGGCACCCCATAGACACACAAGTTGATCTACGGATCGTTCCTTAGCCGTGTGCGGTGCCCCCCTCCACCATATTCCACCTCGGTCATATCGTCGCGGAGTTTAGGCGAAGCCCTGTGCCGGTAGAACATCATCATCGTCACCACGCCGTCGTGCTGACGGAACTCATCTTCGGTGCTTTGCTGGATCGGGGCACGGAGATCGTCATCGAGCTGAACGTGTGCTGAACTCGGAGGCCCCGTACGTTCGGTGCTTGGATCGGTCGGATCGTGAAGACGTACGACTACATCAACCGCGTTGTGCTAACGCTTCCGCTTACGGTCTACGAGGGTACATGGACGAACACTCTCCCCTCTCGTTGCTATGCCATCAACATGATCTTGCGTGTGCGTAGGAAATTTTTTGAAATTACTACGTTCCCCAACAGTAGCATTCAAGCCTAGGTTTTATGTGTTGATGTTATATGCATGAGTAGAACACAAGTGAGTTGTGGGCGATACAAGTCATACTGCTTACCAGCATGTCATACTTTGGTTTGGTGGTATTGTGAGATGAAGCGGCCCGGACCGACATTACGCGTACGCTTACACGAGACTGGTTTCACCGTTACGAGCACTCGTGCTTAAAGGTGGCTGGCGGGTGTCTGTCTCTCTCACTTTAGCTGAATCGAGTATGGCTACGCCTGGTCCTTGTGAAGGTTAAAACAGCACGAACTTGATGAACTATCATTGTGGTTTTTGATGCGTAGGTAAGAACGGTTCTTGCTAAAGCCCGTAGCAGCCACGTAAAATTTGCAACAACAAAGTAGAGGACGTCTAACTTGTTTTTGCAGGGCATGTTGTGATGTGATATGGTCAAGCCGTGATGCTATATTTTATTGTATGAGATGATCATGTTTTGTAACCGAAGTTATCGGCAACTGGCAGGAGCCATATGGTTGTCGCTTTATTGTATGAAATGCAAACGCCCTGTAATTGCTTTACTTTATCACTAAGCGGTAGCGATAGTCGTAGAAGCAATGGATGGCGTAATGACAACGATGCTACGATGGAGATCAAGGTGTTGCACCGGTGACGATGGTGATCACGACGGTGCTTCGAAGATGGAGATCACAAGCACAAGATGATGATGGCCATATCATATCACTTATATTGATTGCATGTGATGTTTATCCTTTATGCATCTTATCTTGCTTTGATTGACAGTAGTATTTTAAGATGATCTCTCACTAAATAATCAAGAAGTGTTCTCCCTGAGTATGCACCGTTGCGAAAGTTCTTCGTGCTGAGACACCACGTGATGATCGGGTGTGATAGGCTCTACGTTCAAATACAACGGGTGCAAAACAGTTGCACACGCGGAATGCTCAGGTCATACTTGACGAGCCTAGCATATACAGATATGGCCTGGGAACACGGAGACCGAAAGGTCGAGCGTGAATCATATAGTAGATATGATCAACATAATGATGTTCACCATTGAAACTACTCCATCTCACGTGATGATCGGACATGGTTTAGTTGATTTGGATCACGTGATCACTTAGATGACTAGAGAGATGTCTGTCTAAGTGGGAGTTCTTAAGTAATATGATTAATTGAACTTAAATTTATCATGAACTTAGTACCTGATAGTATTTTGCTTGTCTATGTTTGTTTGTAGATAGATGGCTCGTGCTGTTGTTCCGTTGAATTTTAATGCGTTCCTTGAGAAAGCAAAGTTGAAATAGGATGGTAGCAATTACACGGACTGGGTCCATAACCTGAGGATTATCCTCATTGCTGCACAGAAAAATTACATCCTGGAAGCACCGCTGGGTGCCAGGCCTGCTGCTGATGCAACTGACGACGTTAAGAACATCTGGCAGAGCAAAGCTGATGACTACTCGATAGTTCAGTGTGCCATGCTTTACGGCTTAGAATCGGGTCTTCAACGACGTTTTGAACATCATGGAGCATATGTGATGTTCCAAGAGTTGAAGTTAATATTTCAAGCAAATGGCCGGATTGAGAGATATGAAGTCTCCAATAAGTTCTATAGCTGCAAGATGGAGGAGAATAGTTCTGTCAATGAACACATACTCAAAATGTCTGGGTATAATAATCACTTGATTCAACTGGGAGTTAATCTTCCTGATGATAGTGTCATTGACAGAATTCTCCAATCACTGCCACCAAGCTACAAGAGCTTCGTGATGAACTATAATATGCAAGGGATGAACAAGACTATTCCCGAGCTCTTCACAATGCTAAAAGCTGCGGAGGTAGAAATCAAGAAGGAGCATCAAGTGTTGATGGTTAACAAGACCACAAGTTTCAAGAAAAAGGGAAAAGGGAAGAAGAAGGGGAACTTCAAAAAGAACGGTAAGCAAGTTGCTGCTCAAGAGAAGAAACCCAAGTCTGGACCTAAGCCTGAAACTGAGTGCTTCTACTGCAAGCAGACTGGACACTGGAAGCGGAACTGCCCCAAGTATTTGGCGGATAAGAAGGATGGAAAAGTGAACAAAGGTATATGTGATATACATGTTATTGATGTGTACCTTACTAATGCTCGCAGTAGCACCTGGGTATTTGATACTGGTTCTGTTGCTAATATTTGCAACTCGAAACAGGAACTATGGATTAAGAGAAGATTGGCTAAGGACGAGGTGACGATGCGCGTGGGAAATGGTTCCAAAGTCGATGTGATCGCGGTCAGCACCCTACCTCTACATCTACCATCGGGATTAGTTTTAGACCTAAGTAATTGTTATTTGGTGCCAGCGTTGAGCATGAACATTATATCTGGATCTTGTTTGATGCGAGATGGTTATTCATTTAAATCAGAGAATAATGGTTGTTCTATTTATATGAGTAATATCTTTTATGGTCATGCACCCTTGAAGAGTGGTCTATTCTTATTGAATCTCGATAGTAGTGATACACATGTTCATAGTGTTGAAACAAAAAGATAGGGCAACTTATTTGTGGCACTGCCGTTTAGGTCATATCGGTTAAAGCGCATGAAGAAACTCCATACTGATGGGCTTTTGGAATCACTTGATTATGAATCACTTGGTACTTGCGAACCGTGCCTCATAGGCAAGATGACTAAAACGCCGTTCTCCGGAACTATGGAGCGAGCAACTGATTTGTTGGAAATCATACATACTGATGTTTGTGGTCTAATGAATGTTGAGGCTCGCGGCGGGTATCGTTATTTTCTCACCTTCACAGATGATTTGAGCAGATATGGGTATATCTACTTAATGAAACACAAGTCTGAAACATTTGAAAAGTTCAAAGAATTTCAGAGTGAAGTGGAAAATCATTGTAACAAGAAAATAAAGTTTCTACGATCTGATCATGGAGGAGAATATTTGAGTTACGAGTTTGGTCTGCACTTGAAACAATGCAGAATAGTTTCGCAACTCATGCCACCCGGAACACCACAACGAAATGGTGTGTCCGAACGTCGTAATCGTACTTTACTAGATATGGTGCGATCTATGATGTCTCTTACTGATTTACCACTATCATTTTGGGGTTATGCTTTAGAGACGGCCGCATTCACGTTAAATAGGGCACCATCAAAATCCGTTAAGACAACGCCTTATGAACTGTGGTTTGGGAAGAAACCAAAGTTGTCATTTCTTAAAGTTTGGGGCTGCGATGCTTATGTGAAGAAACTTCAACCAGATAAGCTCGAACCCAAATCCGAGAAATGTGTCTTCATAGGATACCCAAAAGAGACTATTGGGTACACCTTCTATCACAGATCTGAGGGCAAGATTTTCGTTGCTAAAATCGGATCCTTTCTAGAGGAGTTTCTCTCGAAAGAAGTGAGTGGGAGGAAAGTAGAACTTGATGAGATAACTGTATCTACTCCCTTATTGGAAAGTAGTTCATCACAAGAACCGGTTCCTGTGACAACTACACCAATCAGTGAGGAAGCTAATGATATTGATCATGAAACTTTAGATCAAGTTTCTACTGAACCTCGTAGGTCTACCAGAGTAAGATCCGCACCAGAGTGGTATGGTAATCCAATTCTGGAAGTCATGTTACTTGACCATGATGAACCTATGAACTATGAGGAAGCGATGATGAGCCCAGATTCCGCAAAATGGCTAGAGGCCATGAAATCTGAGATGGGATCCATGTATGAAAACAAAGTATGGACTTTGGTTGACTTGCCCGATGATCGGCAAGCAATTGAGAATAAATGGATCTTTAAGAAGAAGACTGACGCTGATGGTAATGTAACTGTCTATAAAGCTTAAGTCTGTCCGAATCATGTTAGCTATAGCTGCATTTCATGATTATGAAATTTGGCAAATGGATGTCAAAACTGCATTCTTGAATGGATTTCTGGAAGAAGAGTTGTATATGATGCAGCCAGAAGGTATTGTTGATCCAAAAGGTGCTAACAAAGTGTGCAAGCTCCAGCGTTCCATTTATGGACTGGTGCAAGCATCTCGGAGTTGGAATAAACGTTTTGATAGTGTGATCAAAGCATATGGTTTTATACAGACTTTTGGAGAAGCCTGTATTTACAAGAAAGTGAGTGGGAGCTCTGTAGCATTTCTGATATTATATGTAGATGACATATTATTAATTGGAAATGATATAGAATTTCTGGATAGCATAAATGGATAATTGAAAAAAAGTTTTTCAATGAAAGACCTCGGTGAAGCTTCTTACATATTGGGCATCAAGATCTATAAAGATAGATCAAGACGCTTAATAGGACTTTCACAAAGCACATACCTTGACAAAATTTTGAAAAAGTTCAAAATGGATCAGGCAAAGAAAGGATGCTTGCCTGTGCTACAAGGTGTGAAGTTGAGTCAAAATCAATGCCCGACCACAGCAGAAGATAGAGAGAAAATGAAAGATGTTCCCTATGCTTCAGCCATAGGCTCTATCATGTATGCAATGTTGTGTACTAGACCTGACGTATGCTTAGCAATAAGCTTGGCAGAAAGGTACCAAAGTAATCCAGGAGTGGATCACTGGACAGCGGTCAAGAACATCCTGAAATACCTGAAAAGGACTAAGGATATGTTTCTCGTATATGGAGGTGACAAAGAGCTAGTCGTAAATGGTTACGTCGATGCAAGCTTTGACACTGATCCGGACGATTCTAAATCGCAAACCGGATACGTGTTTTTATTAAACGGTGGAGCTGTAAGTTGGTGCAGTTCTAAACAAAGCGTCGTGGCGGGATCTACATGTGAAGCGGAGTACATAGCTGCTTCTGAAGCAGCAAATGAAGGAGTCTCGATGAAGGAGTTCATTTCTGATCTAGGTGTCATACCTAGTGCATCGGGACCAATGAAGATCTTATGTGACAATACTGGTGCAATTGCCTTGGCAAAGGAATCCAGATTTCAGAAGAGGGCCAAGCACATCAAGAGACGCTTCAATTCCATTCGGGACCAAGTCCAAGTGGGAGACTTATAGATTTGCAAGATACATACGGATCTGAATGTTGCAGACCCGTTGACTAAGCCTCTCTCACGAGCAAAACATGATCAGCACCAAGACTCCATGGGTGTTAGAATCATTACTATGTAATCTAGATTATTGACTCTAGTGCAAGTGGGAGACTGAAGGAAATATGCCCTAGAGGCAATAATAAAGTTATTATTTATTTCCTCATATCATGATAAATGTTTATTATTCATGCTAGAATTGTATTAACCGGAAACATGATACATGTGTGAATACATAGACAAATCTATAGTCACTAGTATGCCTCTACTTGACTAGCTAATTAATAAAAGATGGTTATGTTTCCAAATCATAGACATGTGTTGTCATTTGATTAGTGGGATCACATCATTAGAAGAATGATGTGATTGACATGACCCATTCCGTTAGCCTAGCACTTGATCGTTTAGTATACTGCTATTGCTTTCTTCATGACTTATACATGTTCCTGTAACTATGAGAATTATGCAACTCCCGTTTACCGGAGGAACACTTTGGGTACTACCAAACGTCACAATGTAACTGGGTGATTATAAAGGAGTACTACAGGTGTCTCCGAAGGTACATGTTGAGTTGGCGTATTTCGAGATTAGGTTTTGTCACTCCGATCGTCAGAGAGGTATCTCTGGGCCCTCTCGGTAATGCACATCATTATAAGCCTTGCAAGCAATGTGACCAATGAGTTGGTTGCGAGATGATGCATTACAGAACAAGTAAAGATACTTGCCGGTAATGACATTGAACTAGGTATTGGATACCGACGATCAAATCTCGGGCAAGTAACATACCGATGACAAAGGGAACAACGTATGTTGTTATGCTGTTTGACCGATAAAGATTTTCGTAGAATATGTAGGAACCAATATGGGCATCTAGGTCCCGCTATTGGTTATTGACCGAGAATAGTTCTAGGTCATGTCTACATAGTTCTCGAACCCGCAGGGTCCGCACGCTTAACGTTACGATGACAGTTTTATTATGAGTTTATAAGTTTTGATGTACCAAAGTTTGTTCGGAGTCCCGGATGTGATCACGGACGCGACGAGGAGTCTCAAAATGGTCGAGACATAAATATTGATATATTGGACGACTATATTCGCACACCGGAATTGTTCCGAGAGATTTCGGAGAAAACCGGAGTGCCGGGGGGGTTACCGGAACCCCCGGGAGAGTATTGGGCCTTATGGGCCTTAGGGGAAAGGAGAGAGGGGCGGCCAGCATGGGCCGCGCGCCCCCTCCCTCCTTTGGTCCGAATTGGACTAGGAGGGGGGCGGCGCCCCCCCCCCCCCCCTTTCCTTCCCCCTCTCTCCCCCTTCCTTCCCCCTCCAAGCAGGAGTAGGAAAGGAGGAGTCCTACTCCTACTAGGAGGAGGATTCCTCCTCCTTGGCGCGCCCCAAGGGGCCGGCCGGCCTCCCCCCTTGCTCCTTTATATACGGGGGCGGGGGGGCACCCCATAGACACACAAGTTGATCTACGGATCGTTCCTTAGCCGTGTGCGGTGACCCCCTCCACCATATTCCACCTCGGTCATATCGTCACGGAGTTTAGGCGAAGCCCCGCACCGGTAGAACATCATAATCGTCACCACGCCGTCGTGCTGACGGAACTCATCTCCCGTGCTTTGCTGGATCGGAGCACGGAGATCGTCATCGAGCTGAACGTGTGCTGAACTCGGAGGCCCCGTACGTTTGGTGCTTGGATCGGTCCGATCGTGAAGACGTACGACTACATCAACCGCGTTGTGCTAACTCTTCCGCTTACGGTCTATGAGGGTACGTGGATGAACACTCTCCCCTCTCGTTGCTATGCCATCACCATGATCTTGCGTGTCCGTAGGAAATTTTTTGAAATTACTACGTTCCCCAACAAGGTGGCCACGCATCGCACGCTCCTGGAGGAAATGGAGATGGACCTCACCGAGCCGCCTGAACCTCCTGAGCCTCCCAACGCTCGGGGCCTCGAGGGCTCGTGAGGATTGGCTTCTTCGCCTCACGTCGTCAGCTGCTCCGGCACTCACTCTGCAATGGTATCAGGTGACTTCTTTCAAGTTTCATTTCAGCTGGGAGCGCCCTCAGGGCTGCATCATTCCCAGGTCGCGTGGGTCTGTCCCCATGGCATGTATCCGTTTTGCTTGCGTCTTTAGCTTACCTTATTGGGGGCGCCCCTCGGGGTGCATCATCCCCAAGTCGCTTGGGCCTGACCCAGCGGCGTTTGCCTTTCTCTGCATCTATCTAAGTTGATTTGCTCCTTCATGCTTAACCAACTTATGATTATCGTCCACTGCCTACCACGATCCTCTCCTCTCTCATGCAAAGTGCTTGCATGTTAAAAGGGGGGCACCTGAGCATCGCGACCCAGGAGCTCTCACCGGCTCTCCAGCCCTCACCCCTGGCCTTGACCCGCGGCATCACGACCTGTCATACCTGCGGCGGCTGAGCTCGCTCGAGGGCTGGGACCTGAGGACGTAGAGCATTTGCATTTTAACCACCTTGCAGGAACGTACCACCGAAAAAGGCCCAGAGCCAGGCGCAACCCGCCTCGAGGTAGGGCCCTGTGAGTCCCGTGCTGGCTCACGGGTGCCCAGATACACCTCTCATAGCCCTACCATGCCGACCACATGTCAGGGCGGGGTTGTACATGCCCCGGAGGCTCCTCCCAGAGGGGAGCCCCCCTCCCACGTACCATTGGAAGCACCATGCTCCGCGCTGGCTGACAACACTGCCGAGGAGTGGCTATGCCCGTACACATACAGAAGCGCTATGCTCCGCGCTGGTGATAAACAACTGAGGGCATCCCACGGCTCTATCAACTTCAGGGAGCCCAGAGCTTAGTGTCTGGCCTCATCGCAACGCCTCCCCTCGGGAACGCCGCGCGAGGGTGCTGGGCACGGGGGCTGCGCTCGGGCCACGCCCGAGCACACGCCACCCAGCCAGGTCCCTCGGACCTGGTCGTCGCGCGCCCCTCCCCGAGCGGAGCCAAGGTATGAAGACCCATTTGAGCGTCAAGGGGGACTCCTGAGCATCACGACTCAGGAGCCTAACTGGTAATGTAGCCCCTCACTCCTTAGTTCCGAAAGGCTAACGGCGGTTGAGGAATGCGAGGGGCCGGGCCCTGCCGACATAGGACGACAAATCCTTTCTTCCACCCCCTCCCTATTTGTTGTTTGCGTGTCAAGGGGGACTCCTAAGCATCGCGACTCAGGAGCCTAACTTGTCACGTAGCCCATCACTCCTTAGTCCCATTCTGGTGATCCGGTCAGGGCTAACGGCGGCTGAGGTATGCGCGGGGTCGGGCCATGCCGACGCAAAACACGAGCAAATAGGAAGGAAATTGCAAAATCTAGCAAATCCAGAAGCAAATATTACAGACCATAGGTTGTTCTCACAATACCAGACACAAATTTAAATGCCTCAACGAGGCATGGTGCATGTTGCAGGAATAAAAGAAGGGAAAAGGCCGCGAGAAGATCACCCCTGGGCCGCGCCACCGCTCGTGGTGGAGTCGTGCTTGTCAGCCCCACCCCCTGGAGCTGCGGAGCCGGCAGCGCCTCACTTGGGCGTGGTGTTGAAGGCGCGGAACTTCGACAGCAAGGCCTCCGCTCGACCCTTGACGGCTTCGGCAGCAGCGGCGAAGCACTTGGCATCCACGGGCTCCAGCAGGTCGTCAAGGTTGGCGTCGGGGTTGCGGAGGTAGACGTGGCTAAGGATCCACGTCAGCGCTGCACAGGAAAGGACACGAGCCTCGACTTCAGCCATGGGGCCGATGCCGATCACGGCTTCTTCAAGCGCCTTGACGAGGAAGGGAACCAGCTTAGCGGGGCCTTCCTTGGCTCCGGCCAGTGGTTTCTCCAGTCCCCCATCATAGAGCGTTTTCAGCGCTATGTGGGCCCTCTCCTCATAGCGCGGGAAGGCCGCACGGTCTTCGGCCAAGACCTTCGCCTCAGCATCCAGTTCGACCTTCTCCGCCTTCAGCGCCTGCTCCAGCGTCTTCAGCCGGTCGCGGGCGGCTGAGAGTTCGGCTTCGCGCTCCTTGACAGCAGCCTCCCGAGCCTTCATCTCCTCCTTCGCCTGGTGGTCGTGAACCTCCTTGGCGAGCTCATCACGCAGCCCTTCCAGCTCGCCCTCCAACTTCTCGCAGCGGCCCTTGATGGTTGAAGCATCATTCAACGCTGCGTCGCGAGCGGCCATGGCCTGGGAGGTGGCTTGCTTCCCCTCCTCGGAAGCCGTCACAGCCTGGCTCAGTACCGCTTGGACGGAGGCATCAGAGCGAACACAGCTGGAGGCGAACTCCAGGCGCCCGACCACCAGGTAGGGGTCCACGCTCCGGAGATCCTCCCGCAGCCGACTCAGCTCGTCGGCGGCACGGTCCAAGGCAATGGAAGAAGCAGAGGAGACGGGAGACGGCGGAGTACGAGAAGAAGACAGTAGCGTGATCACAGCTTGGGAGGAAGGAACGTCCTGAGCCTTGGCCACTTCAGCGACAGCATCAAGCATAGGCGCCTCCAGAGTCAGCAGGGCCACGAGGGCTGTCTACTCGCTAGAGTGTCCCCGCTGGCCTCGTGAGGATGATCGGGCAGGGGACGTGCGGGCCCTGCTGTCTCCCTTTCCCACGAGTGAAGACACGGCCATGGCTGAGGAGTCCGTCCCAGGCGGGGTCGTTGCGTCTCCTTTCAGCCTCTTCGCTGCGGGTAGCAGCCTACCCAATGAAAGATGTTAGGCCTCGACAGCAAAAGACAGGAACCAGGCGGAATTCGAACACTTACTGGTTGACTGCCGCAGAATCCCGTGGACTTCGGCCAAGCTTGAAGCCTGAAAGCTTCCTCTGGGGCTCAGCCTCGGGAGGCCCAGCCGTAGGGGAAGGCGCACCTGAAGGGAAAGAGCTGACTTCGGCTGATGCGAGGGCTGGGGTAGACCCTCGGGAGATCAGCCCGAACCTGCCCTTCCTCGGGACCAGGGGTGCGCCCTCCCCCTCTCGCCTGGCGCCGGCCTCGTCGTCGTCAGGCAAGGAGCAGAGGGTGCTGGACCTGCGCCAGGGGGAAGTCTCCCCCGTCCCCTCGAAGGTCGCCTCCGAGTCATGCTCCTTGTCCTTGTCGTCATCTGCCTCCTCTTCTCTGCTGGATTCACCAGAGGACAGGTTCACCGTCGATGTCGCCGCCTGACCCTCAGGATCCTCCGCTGGCACAAGACCGACTCCGTTGAAGGTGGGCATGGTGTCCACCACCAGCTTCCAGTCATCACGAAGGAACAAAGGGACCGAAGCATCCACCGGCCCCGCCACTTCCTCTCCGACCAAGAAGCGGAGGGTCGCGGATAGATCCTCGTCGTTCAGGGTGTTCAAGCTCACGTGGAGGACGACGTCCGCATCCGTGAGCCTCCACATCGGGCGCGAGTGCGCCTGAAGAGGGGCCACCCGGTGCGACAGGAACTCCCTCAGGAGCAAAGCCCCGGCCAGCTTCGCTGCCCTTAGGCTGCCTGGCCTCAAGTCTTCGTTTATCTTCCCCAGCACCAGCTTCGCCCGCCGATCATCAAGCTTCGCGTGGGACCACGCCTCAGCTGCCTCAGGCTGCTTTGTGGGCAGCTCCAGTAGGGGGTTGTGGCACCTGGCGTCCACCATGACCCACTTGCTCCGGAAGCCCTCGGCCCTCTTCCCGTCCTTCGAGATGGCGTTGTACTTGGAGTACGTGATGAAGCTCGCACACGCCGAGATATTGCCGCCGGAGACCCGGAGGGAAAAGAAGTGGCGCAGCAACGCCATGGAGGGCACCACCCTGACGTGCGCCTCACAGTAGTAGGCGAAGATTGACAGGAGAAGTATGGAGTTGGGATGGGTATGTAGAGCATGCAACTGATACTGGCGAAGGACGGCAAGAAAGAACTTGGAGAAAGGAGGAACCAGACCAGCGATAACAACGCTCATGAAGAGGGGGTAGAAGTTGCTCCCCTTGTCCTCCGGCCGGGCGGAGCCAAGCCGAAGCACGGTCTCCCCCATCTCGTTGATCTGTGATGCCACCATCTGGCGCGTGAGGGCGAGATTCTTCTCCGTCACGTTGGCAGAGACCAGGGCTAGCGAGTACCAGGCCGATGCAGCCCCAGCCGTAGTCTTGTGGGGAGCCATCGTTCGCACGAGGAGAAAGAATGCGTCAAATTTGGAGATTTTGGAGGCAGGAGGGCGAAGAGCAAGAAAGGGGACCTGGGGAAAGGAGGACGAGAGTAATAAAGATAAGGCTAACCCCGGGCCAGGCTTTTGTCAGTCGAGCAGTTGCCGAGGCAGCTGGGGAAGCGGAGGCGCCCACGTCCAATCAACCGCCACGCGGCGCCCAAGGCCGCAGGCTGATGGGGCCCGCAGCGCTCCGCACTTTCCCCTTCACTTCTCCGCTAAGCCAGGTCCGAGCACGCCTTGGGCCCGGGGGCTACTGTCGGCATTCTGGGAACGGGGGTCCCCAGACTTGCCTGCCTGCGGCCTGCGGCGTGGCTCAAGTGGTGGCCCAGTACGGCCCATCTCCATCAGCACAAGACTCAAGACCCTCGCGAGGGGCAAAGCCTCGCGGGGCGGACGACACAAGACTTCTTCAGGAACGGCCTCGCCAGGCAGGCTTGCGAGGAGGCGGAGAGATCAAGGCAGGGTACCTCGCGAGGTGCTCATGACGCAAGCCATGACGATCGGGACCAGGCGGGTGCCAGGCGGGCGCCGGCCTGTGCAGTGTCCTTGTTTCCTCTTTGGTGCAAAGGGGGCAAGCACATGCGTGGAGTACCGAGGCATCAAGCAAAGGTTGCCATTTTAGTGCAACGAGACCAAGACCGGCGGAGCGGCAGGATGGAGGTCACCGTGGAACCCAGGACGGCGTCATCGCCAGTGCCTTTGGTAGCCGAAGACCAACTTTAGTGAGGATAACTTGTACTAGATGTTCCCCTTCGAAATGGCCATTGTTAGCACCCTTCCCGCTCAATATTTGGGAAGGGGCCCAAGGCCTCTATATATAGGGATAGCCACCATAGAATAGGGGCATCTGGTTCGGCATCCAAGAGGCGATCGAACTCACCCAAGCAGTTCATCGCACCAGCTCAAGAACACCTCTCGCGAGGCTGTTCTTCCCTTGTACTGTTCATCATCAGCCCCTGAGGCAATCCACCACACCACACACTGGAGTAGGGTATTACACCACAACGATGGCCCGAACCAGTATAAATCTCGTGTCCCTTGTGATGTTCATCATTTTAGCTTAGATTCTCACGAGGTGATCGGACGTAGATCGGTAGGGGAAAGATCTTCGTGCGCACCCCAGAGTTCGAACCTTAAGGGTCTGCCGGGACCCAACATGAACAACCTTGAACGGGCCCTCCCACATGGGCGAGAGATTGTGCAGCCCTTCCCTGGAGAGCACCCGCCTGAGCACGAGGTCACCTACCTCAAGAGTCCTGGGGCGGATGTTGCGACAGTGGTACCACCGCAGCGCCTGCTGGTATCTTGCCGCTCGCAGCGCGGCCTCCTGACGGTGTCCCTCCCACACCACGAGGTCCATCCCCCGCATGGCATCCTGCTGTGCTTCGTCAAATGCTAGGACCCGCGCGGAACGACGCCTGACCTCGTGAGGGAGGACCGCCTCTGCTCCGTAGACGACGAAGAATGGGGTCTCTCTAGTCGACTTGGTGGTGGTAGTGCGGATGGACCACAACATGGACTGGAGCTCATCGTACCAGCCCCTACCGCAGGCCTCCAGCTTCTTCTTGAAGGTCCTGGTTTTGAGGCCTTTCAGGACCTCTGCGTTGGCGCATTCAGCCTGGCCGTTACTCCGGGGATGTGCCACCGACGCATAGCATATCTGCGTTCTAAGGTTAGCACAATATGTTTTGAAGAGATTGCTGGTGAACTGCGAACCGTTGTCGGTCTTGATGCGATTAGGGACCCCGAATCGGCTCACGAGGCCCTTGACGAATTTGACTGCAGGACTAGCCGGGATGGTGCAGACGGCCTCCACCTCCACCCATTTGGTGAACTTGTCGATGGCGACGTAGAGGTAGCGGTAGCCCCCAGGCGCCCGAGGGAATGGGCCCAAGATATCCAACCCCTAGACCGCAAATGGCCACGAGAGTGGGATAGTCTACAGGCCTTGAGCTGGCTGATGGATCTGCTTGGCGTGGAATTGACAGGCTTCGCAAGCCTTCACCAGCTCGATTGCATCATTGAGTGTTGTAGGCCAGTAAAATCCGCTGCGGAACGCCTTGACAATGAGGGTCCATGATGATGTGTGGTGCCCACAATCCCCACCGTGAATATCTGCCTGCAACTCCTTCCCCTGTTCCCTGGAGATGCAACGCAGGGAAACATCGTTTGGCCGCTTCCGGTAGAGCTCTCCGTCTTGGATGCAGTAGGACGTGGCCTGCTGGGCGACGCGTTCTACGTCGTCTTCTTTCTCTGGTAGAGTCCCTTCCACCAAGTAATCCTTGAACTCCGCAGTCCAGCATCCCTCCTGAGGCTCTAGTGCCAGGAGCAAGCGTGCTCCCGAGGTCGGGCCACAGGCCATGGCTCCTGAGGCAGGAGGTTGAGGGAGTTCTTCCCGAGGTTGCGCTATGCTTGATAGTGATGGTGCTACCGAGGGCTTGAAGAGCCGCTCCTTGAATACACCGGGCTCCCGAGCGCTATGCGAGAATGATGCACCCCTTTGTCTTTTAACAGTTTTGCATATAAAAAATGCACCCTGTATAGATAGTAGCCCCTGAGACTCGGTAGGTTGTCGGAAACGACAGCGTACCGAGGATCAAAATCTAAAGGAATGAATTCCGTCGTTCCTATGCGGGTGGCGGATAGTCCGGGGGCTAGCCGGACTAGTGAGTTTGCCGAGTTAAATCGGCAATTTGACTTGGCTGATGCGAACATCGCACTTGTCAACAGGCGACTTGACGAGTCGCAAGGTAAAAGAGTTCTCCGCAGTCGCTTTATTAAGGGGGTCGAAGCCCTCCTCTGATAAATTATATGTTGTTTGTACAGACGGTGCTGCTGCTGTGGAGGGCCTTCGGGCCGAACTTGCTCGAGCTAAGGAGCAAGCCCGAAGGAGTGAAGCGGCTGCCTCGAGGGCGGCCGAGGAGTTGAAAGCTGAAAAGGCTGCGCACTGCCTAAGCAGGGCCGAGGTGGCCGAATTGGCCATAAAAGTAAAGGATGCTGCCGACCGCAATGAGGCTCTTGAAAAGGAGCGCTTATCGGAGCGGGAAGACCTGAAGATGGCCACCGCCAAAGCCAAGGATGCCCGCTCTGCAATGCGGGCTATGAAGGAGGAACTATGCCAGGTCGGAGAGATCGTGGCTGGCAAGCCTTTTCTACTGCGTCGCCGGTTTATGGATGGGAAGTATGCTCAATTTGAGCGGCTGTGGAGTCCGGAGGATCCGTATATGGACTTAGCCGCAAGTGCGGCCGATGCCATTAAGCACTTCCGGAGCCAGAAGGATCACGAGATGGAAGAGCTATATTGGTCTCAATTCCACAGTCCGGATCGCCCACTTCCATTGACAGACCGGTTGGCCGAATGGGCCGAGCTAAATAGATTGTCCGGACTTGCCATGACTGACATCGTGGCCCATGTCTGGCTAGAGAGGTCCAAGGCGACGAGCTAATTTGGCTTACTACAGCAATTACTTGGAGCGGTGTCGCATATAAAGGAGATGAAGCGGTCGGCCTGCATAGAGGGCGCGCGGATGGCTCTTGCCCGTGTGAAGGTGCATTGTACAGAGATGGACGCCACCGCTGTTGCTGCCCAGGGTTCGGATGAAAACTGGCTCCCTGCCGAGCACTATTTCGGGGAAGTTATGCGTGGAGCTCGTGTAATAGAGTCGCAGTGCTCGAAGAATGTAACGTTCAAATGAACGCATTAGCTTGTAAATCGATGATTATATTATTACTGCTTTTTATACTTGTGCGTCCAAGTAGTAAAACTTCTCCTGTGCGGCCGTTTACGTATACTTGTGTATAAACTGAAAGATGGCAGTCTTTGGCTTCAGCCCCCACGCACATGGTGCTGGGGTGTTCGCAAAAATAGCGCGTTTTCACACTTAATCCGACGTCTCGGTCCTGTTATAAGGAGGTGGTAGCGTAGCGAACGAGGCAATCCGGACTATAATGCTTTATCACTTTCACTTAGCGCGTGGAGCTCGAGGGTGGGGCTACGATATAGCCCCTGGTGGCATCGCCCTTCTCCGAAGTCGGAGCGCGTGTGCGTGACCGGAAAACGGCCCTTCGTCAAAGCGGGGAATTCTAAACATTCCGATAGTCGATCGAGTGGTTGACCAGTCTCTCGCTGCATCATGACAGTCAGTTTTCAGCTTTCTCTACTGAGGTGCTCGCCCAGCCGAACTGGGGCACAATCGCAGTAGTTCTCCTGGTGTCGCGTTAGCCGATGATACGGAACGTAAGGCAGCAAAACACAGGAGCCGGGCAAACCCAACATTTGACCAAAGACATGATTCGGAGCTGATGCATATAATGCCTAACTCGAGACGCCGAACACTCCCTAAGGTGTTCGGTCTTTATAATAATGGGCAGAATGATGCCCTAAGCCCCTAGTGTCCAGGTACGGGCATGGTCTTCTGACGCGGCCGATGCCAAAGCGTCAGGCTCCGCTTTGGCTATAGGAAGAAACCAAGCGAGAATAACAACATGAGACAGTAAAAAGGTCTACGCAGGGTCTTAATCTGAAAAGAATCCTCACAACGGGTCCCTACTGCACGTCTGCGCCTGTGTCTCCGTTGCGCCGTTATCCTGGACGGGTATGCACGTTGTTCATCTGTAAAAAGAGAGGAACGTTTAGTTAAAAAGCAATTCGTGCAAAAAATATTAGAAATATAAATAATTAAAGCGGGGTTTGTATGAACCCGCGGTTATTTGTGTGCGCAGCCCCCTGTGAAGGGGTATGCGGCTAGGGAGCCCCTAGCCTACTGACGCCGGATTCGTCTATCCAAGTCCGGGGTTTTTAAGTGACCCTCGCACTAAAATTACGCCACGCGGTCCGGGCATCTTGAGTGTAAGAGATGCGTAATGCGGTATGGCGTTGAGGCGGACAAAAGCCTTTCGTCCCAAGAGTGCTTGATATTCACTTTCGAATGGGACGATATGAAAAATTAATTTTTCGCGTCGAGAATTGTTCGGCGATCCGAACACGACTTCTAGTAATATGGAGCCTGTGCACTTGGCGTAATGGCCTGGCGTCACTCCTTTGAAGGAAGTGCGGCTGTGTCGAATTTTGGTAGGGTCTATCCCCATCCTACGGATTGTGTTTGAATATAGCAGGTTTAAGTCACTGCATCCGTCCATTAGGACGTTAGTAAATTTCAATCCGTCTATTATGGGATTCAATATCAGGGGAATCCGTCCCGCATTTCGAATGCTTCTGGAATAGTCCAGGTGGTCAAAAGTGATTGGTTTTGATATCCAATCTTTACGGTCTGCTGGGTTGGACCGTGCGAAGCTCTTTTTAGAAAGTGTCGCACTATTTTTCTGTATTATCACATGAAGTGAGTTTACTGCATTGACCCCTTGTGGGAAAGTCTTTTGTTTTCTGGTGCTCTGCTGGTGGGGTTTATCTCCTTCGCTTGACACGTCGAGCCCCTTGTGTTCAGCATTTAGTCGGCCGGACTGTTTAAAAACCCAACAATCCCTGTGGGTGTGATTTGCAGGCCTTCCGGGGGTACTGTGGATTTGACATATCCGACCCAAAATTTTGTTTAAGTTGGACGATTCGTCACTGTCATCCTTAAGAGGCTGTATTTTATTATTGGGCCGCGAGCTTTTGAATCCGGCGTTGACTGCCGCGCTCTTTGGGCTTTTCTCTTTATTCCGGCGCTGCTCTTTTCTGCGCCGTGATTTTCCGTTTCCGTCTCTTATCTCTGATGTACTTGGGTCGCTGGTGCTGCATCGTGCTAACCAGCTATCCTCGCCCGCACAGAAGCGGGTCATGAGGCTTGTTAGTGCGGACATTGTCCTCGGTTTCTCTTGACCGAGGTGCCTGGCGAGCCATTCGTCTCGGACATTGTGCTTGAAAGCTGCTAAGGCTTCGGCGTCCGGACAGTCGACTATTTGGTTCTTTTTTGTAAGGAACCTGTTCCAGAATTTCCGCGCTAACTCTCCGGGCTGTTGAGTTATATGAATTAGATCATCTGCATCCGGAGGGCGGACATAAGTCCCTTGAAAATTTGCTCTAAACGCGTCCTCGAGCTCTTCCCAACTTCCAACAGTATTTTCTGGGAGGCTTTTAAGCCAATGATGGGCTGGCCCTTTGAGCTTGAGGGGTAGGTATTTTATGGCATGGAGATCATCTCCTCTGGCCATATTTATATGTAGTATATAATCTTCTATCCAGACTCCAGGGTCTGTTGTTCCATCGTAAGCCTCTATGTTTATGGGTTTAAATCCTGCTGGGAATTCATGGTCCAGCACCTCGTCGGTGAAACATAGTGGGTGTGCGGCGCCCCTGTATTTGTGTGTGCCGCTATCATCGGACACTTGACGTGTTGCCTTGCTTCCTGGGGCCTTCTCCTTTGGCCCGTAGATGGATCTGGCTGGGCCATCTATCCTTCCAAGTTCATTGGTTGGTTTATGTGTGGCGCCGCTGTCAGAATTTGGCTTATCATCTGGCCATCTATCCAGCCAGGCAGCCCCTTTATTTTTGGACGGTGGGGGCTCTATGGCCTCCTCGTCGAATTCTGGTAGCAGCTTGCGCTTCGGGTAGCTCTTTGATTGGTGGCCATTGCCGTACTTATCTGCGGTTTTGAGCACTTTGCTCCATCTCAGTCTGAGTGTGTCTTCCGCTGTTTTGAGCCTCCGTTTTTCCTTCTTCAGGCTTTTTGCAGTACTGACAAGTCTTTTCCGAAGGTTCTTGCTCTCCGGCGATGTGTCCGGCGTGAGGTCGTCCGGACTGTTGTTTTCATCTGGCCTGGACTGATTATCTGACTTGTCATGGTCGGATGGTTGCTTATCTACATGTTCGTCATCCGTTTGTGAGCCCTGCCGTATTGCGGGCTCTTTGGGAGCGTTGTTGTCGAGGCGGGACTTAGGACGGCGCCTGCGCCGCCGTTTTGGTCGTTTATCGGCGTGGTTATCTTCTGCCGCGGCCCGTTGATCCTTGTTATCGCTCTCCTTTGGGGTGTCTACCATATATATGTCATGTAACGAGGTAGTCCTCCCGTGCCTTACAGGCTCTGTTTCTTGTTCGTCTCCAGCATTGTCGTCTATTCCGTCAATGTCTTCGGAGTCAAGGTCTAGCATGTCGGTTAGATCGTGGACAGTGGCTACAAAGTGGGTGGTGGGTGGGCTCTGAATTTCTTCGTCGTCCGTTCCCCAACCTTCCTGGCCATAGTCCGGCCAAGACTCTCCTGATAACGAGAGATGCTTTAGTGAATTCAAGATATCACCGAAAGGCGAGCATTGGAAGATGTCCGCGGCGGTGAATTCCATAACCGGCGCCCAATCCGGATCGATTGGTAGGGGCGCGGGAGGTTCGGAGTCCGGCGAGGAGTCCGGCGCCTCGGAATCACGAGTTTCGCAGGGGACAAGATTAGTGTTCGGCTCCATCGCCGTGGATGTTGAAGCCCCCAGGGCGGCGCCTATCCATCGACCCTCGATCTGGGCGATCGGCTCCGGGCTAATGGCCGAAGCGGATCCGTGTGCGGCCACCAAGGCACTGTTCGGCGGCAGAGCTAGATCATGCCCATCGTCACAGTGCGGCGCGCTCGGCTGTGGCTCGAGTCCGTCGAGGATCAAGTCTCCGGGGACATCGGCCGTGAAGTTTAAGCTTCCAAATCTGACCTGACGGCCAGGGGCGTAGCTTTCGATCTGCTCCAGATGACCAAGTGAATTGGCCCGCAGGGCGAAGCCGCCGAATATGAAGATCTGTCCGGGGAGAAAAATCTCACCCTGGACAGCGTTGCTGGTTGAAGATGCCATCAAGCCTATCGGTGACGACACAGAGGAACTCTCAATGAAAGCACCAATGTCGGTGTCAAAACCGGCGGATCTCGGGTAGGGGGTCCCGAACTGTGCGTCTAGGCGGATGGTAACAGGAGACGAGGGACACGATGTTTTTAATCAGGTTCGGGCCCTCTTGATGGAGGTAAAACCCTACGTCCTGCTTGATTAATATTGATGATATGGGTAGTACAAGAGTAGATCTACCGCGAGATCAAGGAGGCTAAACCCTAGAAGCTAGCCTATGGTATGATTGTTGTAATGTATGTTGTCCTACGGACTAAAGCCCTCCGGTTTATATAGACACCGGAGAGGGCTAGGGTTACACAGAGTCGGTTACAATGGTAGGAGATCTACATATCCGTATCACCAAGCTTGCCTTCCACGCCAAGGAAAGTACCATCCGGACACGAGCCGGAGTTTTCAATCTTGTATCTTCGTAGTCTTGGAGTCCAGCGGATAACGATAGTCCGGCTGTCCGGACACCCCCTAGTCCAGGACTCCCTCAACCACCATCACCGGAGGGCTGGTCAGGTACTTCTTGAGATCTTGAAACACTTCGTCGGCCTCTGGCGTCCACTCGAACGGGGCCTTCTTCTTCATCAGATTGAAGAAGGGTAGGGCACGTTCCCCCAGCTTGGAGATGAAGCTCCCTAACGCAGTTACACGTCGGGCGAGCTTCTGCATTTCCCTGAGGGTTTGCGGTGGACTCATGTCTTCGATTGGCTTGACCTTCTCTGGGTTAGCCTCGATCCCCCTGTGGGACACGAGGAAGCCTAGAAGCTTGCCAGAGGGAACACCAAACACACACTTCTCCGGGTTGAGCTGCAGGTCCACTTCACGAAGGCTCACGAAGGTTTATTCCAGGTCATGTATCAGGGTCTTCGCCTCCCGAGACTTCACCACAATGTTGTCGACGTAGGCCTCAGCGTTTCTCCCGAGCTGCCGGCCCAAGGTGATATGCATCAGTCGCTGGAAAGTTGCACCCGCGTTGCGCAACCCGAACGACATGCAGGTGTAGAAGTACACCGCGCACGGGGTCAAGAAGGCCGTCTTCTCATGTCTTCTATTGCCATCTTGATTTGGTGATAGCCCGAAAAGGCATCCAGGAAGCACAACAGATCGCACTCAGCGGGGGAGTCGACAATTTGGTCGATGCGGGGGAGTGGGAATGGATCTTGAGGGCAGGCCTTATTGAGGTTGATGAAGTCTACGTGCATGCGCTCCTTTCCTCCCTTCTTCGGCGCAACAACATGGTTTGCTAGCCATTCGGGGTAGCGAACCTCGCGAATGACACCTGCAGCTTCCAGCTTACGGGTTTCTTGGACGATGAAGGCCTGCTTCTCGGTGGACTACCGCCTTGCTTTCTGCTTCATGGGGCGCACATTGGGGCACACATTCAGGTGATGCTCGATCACCTGCCTTGGGACCCCCGCTAGCTTCTTGGGTTCCCACGCGAACACCTCCTTGTTCACACGCAAGAATTTTGCCAGAGCCTCCTCTTGGTCGGGGTCGAGATTGGCACCTATGGTGAAGGTGGCGTCGGAGGATCCATCTTCATAAACTGGTACCTTCTTGGTCTCCGCCTTGTCTTGGGTGAACAGCTGCTTCTTCTTGTTTGGCGCAGCCCCCATGGCCTTAGGGGTGTCGGCGCTGGTGGGCTGCGCTGCTGCGGCTGTCTTGTGGGGACCCCGACTCATAAGTCGAGATCACTGAATGCACGTGTACAGTGATCCCAGAGATCAATGCTCACTGAACACACAGAAGCTGAATAACAAGAGTCTTACATCCATTCATACTGTCTTACAAAAATTATGACCATTATGGTCAAGTCTTACATTGATAAAGCCTTAAGGGATGAACATCAAATCAAACACAAGCAGCAGAAATCTTCGTAGATAAGTAGAACCCATGCCATCTGCATTAACCCTACAGGCATTCTAACTGGGAAACATCCTAGTTCGCATGTTCGTCCCCAAAGAATTCTTCTTCGAACTCCTGTTCTTCCATGCATGGTCAATTAAATAACCATTGGCAATCCAATGAGTACTTTGAATGTACTCGCAAGCAACCCATGATTGGAACAAGGCACAACAATGCAATGATATAGTACTAAGTAGGTATCTGCAAAAAGCTAGTTTTGAGTGCAATGACATGATCTATCAACATGTAAAGTAGGCATCATGGGAGTTCACATATCCATATGAACAAGTTACAGATATCAACATAAGAAGAGTTGGACACCAATCCAACTTGACCATCGTGTCAAGCCATCTGACTTAACACAATTAGTTTTATCACCTCACACGCACGGTTGTGAAACTCTGGACGTAGTTTAAGCAGCACCGCCAAACTGTCCTTGACCGTGGACACGGCTATTCGAATAGTTTTACACTCTGCAGAGGTTGCACACCTTACCCACAAGATCCGGGGAGCTTCCGTGTCATCCACGACCCGCAGTACCTCAAGTAGCCGGGGTAAGCACCCGATCACTATCTTTCTCTAGACGACACTAACATAGAGTCCACTCGATTGGTAGTAACCCCCCGTGCCCAACATTTCACATCTTAAGATTGTGGAGCCTCGCTCCCATATTCATCACATACCACAAGCACGGGGTACCAATGGTGTGTCCGGTGCCCTGTGAAAATAGTCATGGCCGCCCTACCTAGCACGACTCCGTCCCGAGAGAGTGCAACAACAACTCTCCCGTCACTAGTAATGCAGGCTCCAAGTTAGTATCGGCCTAGGTAATCAATAATGCCCTTTCCCATATAAGGGTAGAGTGGTTGCGCATGTAAGGTTGGGACAGTCGACAAATCTTAAATCTAATCCGTTTTTTTGAAAACCACACACACACACACACACACACACTTGCCTCGGTACACCACTTCGTCATCAAGTGGTTACCCATCTCATTATCTCCCTCGGGCATAAGTGGAACCCGACGGGGTTGTAGGATCGAAAGTATGTCTAGAGGGGGGGTGATTAGACTACTTTACCAAATAAAAACTTATCCTTTTCCCAATTTTAGACTTTGGCAGATTTTAGCTATCTTAGCACAAGTCAAGCAACCTTAACACAATTCAAGCAAGCATGCAAAGAGTATATGAGCAGTGGAAAGTAAAGCATGCAACTTGCGAGAATGTAAAGGGATGGGTTTGGAGAATTCAAACGCAATTGGAGACACGGATGTTTTTGTCGTGGTTTCGATAGGTGGTGCTATTGTACATCCATGTTGATGGAGACTTCAACCCACGAAGGGTAACTGTTGCGCGACTCCACGGAGGGCTCCACCCACGAAGGGTCCACAAAGAAGCAACCTTGTCTATCCCACCATGGCCATCACCCACGAAGGACTTGCCTCACTAGCGGCAGATCTTCACAAAGTAGGCGATCTCCTTGCCCTTACAAACTCCTTGGTTAAACTCGACAATCTTGTCGGAGGCTCCCAAGAGACACCTAGCCAATCTAGGAGACACCACTCTCCAAGAAGTAACAAATGGTGTGTTGATGATGAACTCCTTATGCTTCAAATGATAGTCTCCCCAACACTCAACTCTCTTTCACAGGATTTGGATTTGGTGGAAAGAAGATTTGAGTGGAAAGCAACTTGGGGAAGGCTAGGGATCAAGATTCATATGGTAGAAATGGAATATCTTGGCCTCAACACATGAGCATGTGGTTCTCTCTCAGAAACAGCAAGTTGGAAGTGTAGGTTTGTTCTGATGGCTCTCTCCACGAATGAAGAGGAGGTGGAGGGGTATATATAGCCTCCACACAAGATCTAACCGTTACACACAACTTGCCAACCTCGGTGGGACCAAATTGAGAAACTCGGTCAGACCGATTTAGCAAATATAGTGACCGTTAGGATTTTCGGTGGGACTGACATGCAACTCGGTAGGACCGATTTGGTTAGGGTTAGGGCATAACATTATCTTAGTGAGACCGATTACACAAACTCGGTGGGACCGATTTTGGTAATAAGCTAACCAGAGAGTTGGTCAGGTAAACTCGGTTGGACCGGTTCGCTCATTTCGGTTGGACCGAAATGTTACGAAAAGGAAACAGGGAGTTTACATTGTAATCTCGATGGGACCGATCGCTCATCTCGATGGTACCGAAACGTTACGAAGGGAAACAGAGAGATTACAATCCCATCTCGGTGAGACCAAGATCCCTATCGGTGAGACCGATTTGCCTAGGGTTTGTGGCAGTGGCTATGACATCTGAACTCGGTGGCGCCGGATAGAAAGAATCGGTGGGGCCGAGTTTGACTTTTGGTTTAGGTCATATGTGGATGTGAGAAAGTAGTTGAGGGCTTTGGAGCATATCACTAAGCACTATGGAGCAAGAAACTCATTAAACAGCACCTCATCCCTCCTTGATAGTATTGGCTTTTCCGATAGACTCAATGTTATCTTGGATCACTGAAATATAAAATGTAGAGTCTTGAGCTTTTGAGCTTGAGCCAATCCTTTTGTTCTTAGCATTTTGAGGGGTCCAATTTTCTCATCCATTCCATGCCATTCATTGAGCTTTTCTTGAAATATTCATCCTGGAATAATGTTAGCTCAGTGAGCTATATGTTGTTAGGAATTACCAAAACCACCTAGGGATAGTTGCACTTTCAATCTCCCCCTTTTTGGTAATTGATGACAACATATAGATCAAAGCTTCGAAAAATGATAATAAGAGTGAAAAACATTGTCGCTTTGAGAAGTATGTGATAAGCAAGAACTCCCCCTAAATTTGTGCATAGTTTAAGATTTGCTTTCGACTGCAAATGCACAAAGAGTTAGGCTCATGGGTTACTCTTCCATGTCACATACATCTTGGTGGAGCGCTCAAAATGACAATAATTGAAAACATGCACTCATCACCAAGCAAAGTGAATGATCATATAGAGATAAAAAGATAATGTCATCCAACAAGCATTTATGTAGCATATGATCAAACACATGATCATCCAAGTATCACACAGACATAAAGTATCTCAAACAAGCAAATAAAGTTCAACCACCAAAGCAAGAGAGAATAAAAGGCAACACTCTCTCTCGAAGCATATGATCTATACATTTTTCTCCCCCTTTGGCAACAAGTTACCAAAAAGTTCATAGAGAATGCATAGCACTAAATCATCTCTCAGGCTTGATCTTCAGGTGGTGGTGTAGATATGGCTCGTTGGACGAAGACTTCAGTAGATGTGGATGGAGCTGGAGGAGTAGGTGCTGGAGCTGGTTGCACTGGAGCTGTAGCTGGTGCAGATGAAGTTGCTCTGGTGTCTGTCACTGGCACTACAGCAGATCTCTGAGCTCTAGGCACTCTGGCAAATGCATCAGTGGTTGTCTTGCCCTTCCTCTCCTACATACCATCCTGAAGCTGCTCAACAATAGACTGGATCTTAGTTACCTTCACATCCAAGTCATAGAACTTCCGCTCCATGATCCTCTCCAGGCTCTCCTGGTTTTGAGTCAAGGTGGCCATCCCCTTCTCAATCCTCAGAGTGGATGCAATCAAGTAGCCAAGCTGATCATGTTTGCTCTTCAAAAAGTACTGAGATGCCTCTTCCATTGTTGGCATCTTGGTAGCCTTCTCTGTCCTTGCCTTCTCCTTCTTTGCTTGAGCATGCACTGAAGATGGTTCATCTTCATCCATAACCACTTGGTTGTCCTCAAAGTCTGGATAGATAGGCATGTGATCCTTGTCCAACAAGTATGTGCATGTGCCCATCTTGGAATTAATCAGCTCCAGGATCTGTGGGGCATACCCACAACTTCTCTTTTGGTCAACTTCTGTCCTCTTGATAGTTTCAACTATAAGGCTCATGACCTTGAACTTTTGTGGCACATAAAATAAGTGTAGCAGATTTATTGCATGGCCTCTGATCATGTTGTAATCACCTGACTTGGGCAAGAGAGTGTGCCTGAGGATCCAGTTGACGGTTGGCAGTCCTGACAGAAGGTAATGTACTGATCCAGACTTATGTGTTTCAACAGCAGCATCTAGGATCTCCTTGTACATATATGCCATAGAGTTGTGATCCAACTTCTTCTTGGCATAGACATCCAAGTCATCTTCTTTCTCCTTAGGTGCATTGATCAGATTTGCCCATTCTTCAATTGATGATTGGTACCTTGTACCTTCAGACATCCATAGTAGCCTGCCATCTGGATAGAAGTGTGCTGTGGAGTAGAATTGCATTATGCGCTCATCATTCCACTTTGTGAGCTTCTGCCCAACAAAGTCTGCCACTCCACAAGCACTGAAACTATCATGCACACCAAGATAGTGTTCTTCATTCTCCTTCATGTTGGTACAGTCAACCCATCTCAGGTCACACACTATTGGTTTCTTGTCCAGCAACACTGTCTCATAGAAATCCTGTTGTTCCTTTGTGTGGAACCTGTAGTCAACAGCAGTCCTCCTCCTAACTGCATAAGGATTAGACAACCTGCACTGTCTGAGGCCTGCATCCTTTCTCAGCTTCATGTTCTCAGCCACAGGATGAGCATCATTATGATCTGGAATCTTTGGCTTCAACTTTCTCAAGACATGCTCTTCATCTTCTTCCTCTTCAGCAACAGTTTCAGGCACTGGGGACTTGTTCTTCTCAGCAGCAGATATGTTCCTGGTATTCCTCTTAGGTGCAGTCTTGGGCTTGGAGGCAGCTTTGGGTGCTTCTTTGGGCTTTGATGAAGCAGCCCCTGACCTGATAGCATCACCCATAAGCTTCTGAGCCTTGGATGCTGGTGCAGCAACCTCTTCTTCTTCTTCCTCTTCCATCATGGAAGGCTTTCCAACAACTCTGGTCATGGTCTTCTTAACCCTTTCCTTCCTCCTCTTCCCTTCTGCAGCAGCCTCTTTGGGTGAAGATTCCAAAGGTACTTGAGTAGAGGCTCTGGCTTTAGACATGGGAGTTCTCTTTGCAGGTACTTTGGTCTTCATACTAGGCTTAATGGCAGCAGCTGTGCCATACTTCTTTTTGAGCACCTTCTTCTTGGAAGTGGCCTCATCCTCTACTGCCCCATAGTCTTCATCTTCAGATTCTGAGGTCTTCTTCTTTCTGGCCCTGGTGGCAGCTTTGGGAGTTGCTTGGGGTGCTCCTGCTACCCTCATCAGAGCTGCTAGAGGGACTAGTGCCCTCACTCGCTTGAACCCGCTCCTCTTACTTGTTCTGGCTGTCACTCTGATTAGACATATTGCAATCACTGACAGCAGACCCTGTGAATAGATATAGATGAGATAGAGTGGATGAGCATCACAAAATACAGAGGTTTTTGCAAAAGAATGAGTCAAAAACTTAGTTTTAGTTTTCCACAGAAAGCATTTCGGATCAACTGATTTGTAAACTCAGTGATACCGAAGCAGCTTTTGGAACCTAAACTAGTGAACTCGGTCAGACCGAGTCACAGCTCGGTGGCACCGAGACTGCTAGGGTTTCACAAAGTCCTGAACTCGGTCACACCGATTTGCATTTCTCGGTCACACCGATTTGCAATTCTCGGTCAGACCGAGAATTACATGTGCAATGGCCTTAGCCGAATCTGTGGAACCGAGTTGTACAACTCGGTGGGTCCGAGATGGTTTCGGCGGAAACCTAACCCTAAATTTTCAATACATCTCTAATCTACGGAGTGCTTTGACTAGATAGGATAGTTTCAATCGTGGCAAGATTCATGGCGAACACAATGTGCTAGGAATCGGACGGGGATAGCACAGTGATCGAGTCCATACCCTAGTTCGGTGATGAACTCGCTACGGCGGCAACGGCGGGGATGATTTCCATTGACGGCGGCGGAGACCAGTGACTGGAGGCAGCTGGCGACGAGGAGGATGATCTGTAGACCCTGGAGGCAGAGTGGACTACGCGCGGGCGAAAGAGTTCAGAGAAAGTTTCCAAATTTTTGCCCATGGGTATATATAGCCTGACCCTGTCGGTGTGACCGAGTGGAACAACTCGATGGCACAGAGATGCATAACTGCTGAGGGTTTAGAGCAACTCAGTGTGACCGAAAAGTTCAACTCGGTTGCACCGAGATTGAAAACCTAGATCGACTTAGTGATCTCGGTATGACCGAAATGGAAGAATCGGTCAGACCAAAATGCACAAAGAAGTTTTGGAAGTTTAAGTCTATGATGAATAGGGGACTCTGAGTGCTCCTCACACAGAGTGGTTCGAATCTGACTTGATCAAATTGTGTGATGTAGCATGAATAGAGTTTGAGACAAGAAAACAAGATAGCTAGAGAAGGTTCTTAGGCATTCTTGTCCATCCACTTGGAAAAAGAACAAGAAACCAATCAATCAAAGCAACAAATGGATGTCCTTGAATGAGTAAAATATGCGACCAACATGCTCACACAATAAAATGGCAAATGAAATATGTGGCAAAACATGCGCAACCAATTCTAGCATCTATCAGGCAATTGGCGATGACTAGGTCATCTATATATGAGTATATTGACTTGGGAGTCAAATGCGAACATTTGATCATAGGTCATACTCATCGTTTAAGCTCAAGTGGGGTTACCACTTTTACATAATGCATTGATGTGTTCACACCATTAGAGTTGCTTTGACTCAATCTTAGAGTAAAGCTCCCCCTAGATGTGAGATCCCCCTAAGAGGGATGAAATAACCTTGGGTTTTGTCGATGATGACTTCATGTAGGTGTTAAAGATGTGGATGCTCAATGTTGATGTAGATCATTTGGAGCAATCCCTTGGAGTGAGTTGCACTTTCAATACCTACACGGGTTAGTCCCACAAGGAACAAACAAGGATATCCATAGACATAGAGTGATGCACACATAAGATGATGTCTACGAAAGCATTAGGTTACCTTGTCCCTTGTCTTACAAACAAGAGGGTTTGTGACTCCTTGAACTAGTGCAAGATGTGAAAGTTGATTGCACTTGTTGTTGCCAAAATAATATGAGTGAAATATGTTGGCGGGGTCACCCTCAAGAACTCTCTAGTTCTTCTTCTTCGGGGTCCACATCATCTTGATGGGAATCCTTGGAGTTGTAGTCGTACTTGATGAAGTAGAGCTTGACGTAGTCTTGGGAACCCACTTGACCAAGGCCTTTGGAGCTTCTTCAAATGCATCAATCTCCTCTTGAAGCTTATCCTTGCCTTTTTGATTGTGGTCCGGTGGTCGAAGATCATCTTGAGCTTGTGTCCCCTTGAAGGAAGTAGGATCATACTTCTCTTGTTGAGGAACAAACTTCGTCTTGGGGTATTGATGTTCTTCCCACTCAACTCCATTGGCATTGAAATTTCGTTCAAAACCAACACCTTGGTTCTTCCGGTGCCTTCCTTGCTTGCGTACAATTTCCTCAAATTGCTTACTCCCGGCAAGACTCTTGTAAACACTTTTCTCTATAATTCCCTTCAATAAGCTATTTTCTTGATCAAGTATAACTTGGCTAAGAGAATCATTAGTGGAATCAAGAGAACTACTAGAAGCAACAACATTGGATTTACCATGATTATTGTTACAACTAGAGGAAGAATCCTTCTTGTTCTTGTTAATAGACTTGACTTGAGACACGTAAGTAGATAAGAGTAAACGCTTGGCAATGTAAGAAGAACTTTTCTTACGAAGATCATCATTGATTGCCTTTATGAACTCATGCTCTTGCTCAAGGTTGAGCTTTTCAAAGCATAACTTCTCATGAGTCCTTAAAAGTTCTCGATGATCTTCTAAGATAGTTTCATGAGCTAACTTAAGAGTGTTTAGTTCTTTAGTTAGAAGCTCAATCTTCTCCTTATCATTGTCATTCGTTTTATCTTGATTAGCATGATTAATTGATGTTTCATCATAGTATTCATCACTAGAGTTGTCAACAAGTAAATCATCATCACCTAACAAGTCATCTTCATCACTATTGAAATCAACATACTCGGGGTGTGTTACCTTTGGGCCTTTAGCCATGAAGCATCTTCCAAGTCCTTCATTTGGTGAATCAAATATGTCGTAGGAGTTGGTTGACACAAGTGCTAGACCGGCAACACCTTCATCTTGAGTATATTCGGAGTCGAAGTGGTAGCTTCTCTCGGAGTGATTGTGGGAGTCGGAGCCGGATACCCATTCACCAACATGAGCTTGATGTCTTTGTTTTGTGTAGCTCCTTGATGATTTGTCCTTCCTTTCCAAATCGTTGCTTCTCCGGGATGTTCTTCGTTCATAACGATCATCTCTACACCTCCTCTCTCTTGGTGGTGATTCTTCTCTTCTACTTCTTCTCTTGGGTGATTCTTCTCTTCTTTTGTAGAGTGTCGTACACTCATTGGAATAGTGTCCGGGTCTCCCACAATTGTAGCAATTACGCTCTCGACTAGAAGATCTTTTGTCATTGTAGGACCTTGACTTGGAGCTTCTCTCTTGCTTCTACTCTTGTAGAACTTGTTGAAGTTCTTCACCATTAAGCTCAATTCTTCATTGAAGGTTTGTTTCTCACTTGATGATGTGGGGGCTTCACATGAGGCTTTGTAAGCACCACTTGACTTGTTGTGAAGTTCCTCCTTGTCCTTGAGTGACATCTCATGAGCAACAATTCTTCCAATGACTTCCGTTGGCTTGAGATCTTTGTAATTGGGCATCATTTGGATCAATGTGCACACGGTATCATATTTTCCGTCCAAAGCTCTTAGGATCTTCTTGATGATGAATTTGTCGGTCATCTCTTCACTTCCTAAGCCGGCAATCTCATTTGTGATAAGAGCAGGCCTAGAGTACATTTCAGCAACACCTTCACGATCCTTCATTTTGAACTTGTCAAGTTGACTTTGAAGCACATCCAACTTGGATTCCTTGACGGAGTCAGTACCTTCATGCATATCAATCAAAGTATCCCAAATTTCCTTTGCATTCTCAAGACGGCTGATTTTGTTGAATTCTTCGGGCCACGATCCGTTGAAGAGGATATCACAAGCTTGAGCGTTGTATTGCAGCATCTTCAACTCTTCCGCGCTAGCTTCACGGTTCGGTTCTCTCCCATCAAAGAATTCACCTTGCAAGCCAATACACACAATAGCCCAAACGGCGGGGTTATGTCCAAGAATATGCGTTTTCATCTTATGCTTCCAACTAGCAAAATTAGTACCATCAAAGTAAGGACCTCTATGGTGATAATTTCCCTCGCTAGACGCCATACTCTCCTAGGTTGTGAAACCAAGGCTATGACCACCAAAAGCTATGGAGATCAAAGCAAATGGAGACCAAAGCTCTGATACCACTTGTAGGATTGAAAGTATTTCTAGAGGGGGGTGATTAGACTAATTGACCAAATAAAAACTTATCATTTTCCCAATTTTAGTCTTTGGCAGATTTTAGCTATCTTAGCACAAGTCAAGCAATCTTAACACAATTCAAGCAAGCATGCAAAGAGTATATGAGCAGCAGAAAGTAAATCATGCAACTTGTGAGAATGTAAAGGGAAGGGCTTTGGAGCATATCACTAAGCACTATGGAGCAAGAAACTCATTAAACAACACCTCATCCCTCCTTGATAGTATTGGCTTTTCCTATAGACTCAATGTGATCTTCGATCACTGAAATATAAAATGTAGAGTCTTGAGCTTTTGAGCTTGAGCCAATCCTTTTGTTCTTAGCATTTTGAGGGGTCCACTTTTCTCATCCATGCCATGCCATACATTGAGCTTTTCCTGAAATATTCATCTTGGAATAATGTTAGCTCAATGAGCTATATGTTGTTTGGAATTACCAAAACCACCTAGGGATAGTTGCACTTTCAGGGGTTTTCCAAAAAGTTCCTTGAAAATACTTTGTCTCCATCACCATGCATATTCCCGTCTCTTTTTGCATAGCAACTACTTTACCATCCTATCTACTCCCACCGGCATAACCCTCATAAGAAGGTAGGGTCATGCACCATGCAAGTATCAATGAGGAAGTAACAGAGGCAACCATCCAATGTGGTTTACCATCTCATCATGATTCCGATGCAACAATAATAAAGTGCTATATGACATGCATAAAAAGGGTTTCATGGACATGGTCAAAGGGCTGCTTGCCTTGGTTGGTTTGGTCTTCAAAGTCTTCAGGCCCTTCTCCTTCTTCTTCTCCAACTACATCGTCAAACACGGGATCTAATCGTCGCAAGAAAACAACGGAAAAATAAGACAATAATAAAAACAGAAAATTCAAAGTCCTCAAAAAAATGTCAACTTATTTTTGTAAAATACTAGGAGGAAAACTAAGAAGGGGAAAATTCTTAGTTTTGGATTTGGAGTTAGGGGGACAGAGTAGTGGATTTTCAAACAGAGATTTTATTGTTCAAATTTGAATTTAAATTTTAATAGTGCAGAAAAGTGTAATGGATGTGTATGAAAGTTACATCAATAAATAGGTGGGATTATTCTGAGATTTTAGGAGTTGGAATTATTTCATTTGGATAAGCATTTTATCCTGTGGAATTTTTATAAAACAGACAGAAAAAGAAAAAGAAAAGTGGCACTGTGCCACTGGGCCAGAAAGGCCAAAATGTAGCAGGCCCAGAGGGAAATCAGCCCGCGCGAGGCCGCCACGTCAAAGGCGTAAAGGCGAAGTACGCCTTCAGTCGACGGACAAACCGGTGCGCGCGCACGTGCATTTTAAACCTGACGGGCGGGTCCCACCCGTCAAAGCGTGAGGCTGACGGACAAGGACAACGGCCGTCGTCGTCTAGCTCCGTCCAGAGGCGATGGCGAGCTCGCCGGCGGTGATATAGGGCACGGGAGGATGCGTGGGTGGTACCATTGGACTCAGGGGGATGTCGTCGTTCGGGTGGTGGTGGAGATGGTCGCCAGAGCAGCCTGGTTCGCCGGCGACGAGGTCACGCGGCGGGCATCAATGGTTCCGGCCGTTCCCGACTGCAAAAAGAGTGGGGAAGAGAGGGGAAAGGGTCAGCGATGCCGCACGGTTCCGGATCGAGAGAAAACGGGGGCGGAGGAGGCCTGTACCGCGCGAACACTGACGAGCCAAGGCGGCGGAGCTCGAGCTCGATCTCAAGCTCGGGCAGCTCTGGAGACAAAAGGGCGGTGCGGGAGGTTGATTAGGAGTGTGGGGGAGCGACAGGGAGTGAGAGAGGGGCTCGGGTCGCCTTTTATTGGCTGGCCGAGGTCCACCGTAGGCACGGCCTACAGGTGCCCACGGGATCGGCTCGGCTGTCCGTTAGAGAGGGAATGGAGGGCTCAGGTGTGTTCGTGGGAGTGGTCTAGGGAGCCAGGGAGAGAGAGGAGGAGCGGGACGAGCTGAGGGCAGGACATAGGTGCGGCGCGAGTATTAGCCGAGCGGGGCGGCGCTCTGGCGCGAGCTGCAGGGGAGAGAGGAGGGCGCGGGAGTAAGTGGGCGGCCTGCTGGCGTGGAGCAGACGTCGAGGGGCATCGACTGGCGCGCGGGGGAGACTCAAGGTGGTCGGGCGACGCGGCGTCAACGGTCGGGTGCCCTACCAGGCGCTCCGGAGCACGACTTTGGCCGGCATCCGCGGATATCCCGCATCCACGCGCGCCCACTTGTGTCTGGAGGCTGCAGGAGGTGTGGGCAAAAGTCTTGGGGAGCCTTGGATGCTTTGGAAAGCAGAGGGGAGAGAAGGAGACTAAGAGAGAGGGAGGAATCCACTGTTCAGAGAAGAAAAATGGGGTTCTCCCCCTTCATCATTGCTTCCTCAGGCAGAAAAGCATCCAGGTGCTAGAGGGGGACTAGGAGGGGTTGTGGTAGAAAGTAAAACTCATGGAGATTAGTGGAAGAGGACCAAACAGGGTTTTTGGTAAAGTGGCAGAAGGCGTTTGATGCTGGTTTGGGCAAGTAGATGATTTCCATTTGTCATGAGACTCCACAGGGTGAAATGGCACATATAATTAGGGCCTTCCACCAATTTTGAGCTCATTTGGGCAAAGTTGTCAATGCAACTTTTGTAAACCCTAGAAATTAGCAGAAATAAACTTGTGCAGATCCAGTTGAGTAAATCACTTCTCCTTGACGCACCACTTGGTGTGGTGGCCTCATTTGGTCATGTGATCATGCTCACAAAAGTTGGGATCAAGGAGAGAAAAGGAGAGAAAGTTGGCAGTACAAAGTTGTTCAAATTTGATTCTGGTCAGAGGGGGTTTGGGGGCATTTTGGTGAACCAAAATGACCTTAATTGAGATGAGGCTTTGAAAGGTGATCACAATATGCATTTGTGACTTGCTGGATTTTCCTTGGATTTTTATGAAAATATTTCCTGTAGAAATATTTCAAATCCTTGAAATGGGCAGGAATGGTTTTCGGAGGTTTTGTCCAATATTTTGAACATGACCATGGGTTGAAACTCTTATATATGGAAAATATATGTCTACTGTGTTTCCCCTATTTTCCTCAAATATTTTTGAATCTTTAAAATAATTTTAACCTATTAAAGACCATTTCTGGCCTAAAGAAAAAGCCTTTAAATAAAATAGGAAAATTACTTCTAAAATTATATTTTTGTGGTTTATGGGAGTCCTATGTCTAATAGGTTTCAAATATACTCTTTGAAATATTTTTTATACCCCAAATCAAGTACTTGTAGTGCAAACCTAAATTCAGGGGTTTTTGGAAAACTAATTTTTGAAAATACTATTTGGCCAAATTATTTCTGTAAGAAAATGCTATATTGCACTATACACATGGCATGATTATTGGGCAGAAGTTTGGGGCAAGGAGATGAAGTATATAAGGTGGAGTTGTGTTGACTTTAAAGAGCACTTGAAAATCACAGATAGAAAAACCAACTCCAAATAAAAAGCCAAATGATGCAAAAGTTTTTGTTGGTGCAAATTTTCATGCTTTATTAATGCAAATGACATGTTACAAAAAGCAGGGTGTGACAGACCTACCCCCCTTACAAGAATCTCGTCCCCGAGATTCCTAAACTAGGCTCTAAAAGAGATCGGGAAACTCGGATCTAAGGTAGTCTTCACATTCCCAGGTGGCTTCTGCTTCAGTGTGGTTGCTCCACTGGACCTTGAAGTATTTGATGGTGTGGCTTCGCGTACGTCGTTCTGCTTCATCCAAAATTCGAATGGGCCACTCACGGTAGGTCAAATCAGGCAGAAGGTCAACGGCTTGATGATCGACGTCCTTGAAAAGATCAGGCTTGTCTAGAACTTGGCGACACTTCCGGAGTTGTGACACGTGGAATACGTTGTGCACATCGGATAGTCCAGGTGGTAGTTCCAACTGATAAGCCACTTATCCTCGTCGTGTGGTGATCTTAAAGGGTCCAATAAATCTTGGTGTGAGCTTCCCCTTAACATGGAAACGCTGGGTTCCCTTGAGAGGAGTTACTCGCAGGTATACATGGTCTCCAACTTGGAGGTCTACTTGTCAGCGACGAGTGTCAGCATAGCTCTTCTGTCTTGACTTGGCGGTCTTCAGTCGCTCTCTGACTAGCTGAACTTGCTCTTTTGCTTCACGAAGGATGTCGGGCCCAAATACTAGTCCTTCTCCGGTTTCTGACCAATTGAGGGGTGTGCGACAGTTGCGTCCGTACAACACCTCAAATGGTGCCGTCGGGAGGCTTCACTGAAAGCTGTTGGTGTAGGAGAACTCGGCGGAAGGGAGGCAATCTTCCCACTTAGCTCCATATGCCAAGACACATGCTCGGAGCATGTCTTCGAGTATCTGATTCACTCGTTCTGTCTGACCTCCGGTCTGTGGGTGGAAAGAAGTGCTGAAGGACAACTTGGTTTCCTTGGCCTCTTGGAACTTCTTCCAGAACCTCGAGGTAAACTGGGCTCCTCGATATGATACAATCTCCTTAGGAACACCATGAAGACTTATGATTCTGTCGATGTATAGAGTTTCCATCTGGTTGCCATCATAGGTAGTCTTTACAGGAATGAAATGGGCCACTTTGGTCAAATGGTCGACTATAACCCAAATGGAGTCATGACCCTTATTTGACCTGGGTAACCCAGTGATGAAATATATTCCGACTTTATCCCATTTCCATTCGGGAACCTTGAGTGGTTGGAGCAATCCAGCAGGTCGTTGATGCTCAGCCTTGACCCTTTGGCATACATCACACTTTGCAACATAGGTGGCAATCTCCCTTTTCATCCCGTGCCACCAGAATCTTCCCTTCAGGTCCTGATACATCTTGGTCCCTCCAGGATGGATGGAATACGAGGTGTCATGAGCTTCTTACAAGATCAGATTCTTGAGCTCAATCTTTTTGGGCATGCAAATGCGATTCCCAAACCACACAACTCCTTGCTCATCCTCTGAGAAACTTGGAGCTTTGCCCGCCTTGATCTTCCTCTTGATGCCTTCAATACTCTCGTGTCCCTTCTGAGCTTCCTTAACATCTTCCATCAGGGTAGGCTTGACTTCGAGGTTGGCTAAGGATCCTGGTTCAACCAGTTCCAATCCAAAGCCTTCAAGTTCTTCATATAAGGCGGGTAACCTTTCCTTAAGCATAGCATTCAAGGAACAAGCCTTTCTACTTAAGACATCTACTACCACATTAGCCTTTCCAAGGTGGTATTCAACACTGAGGTCATAATCATTGATCAACTCTAGCCATCTTCTCTGCCTCATGTTCAATTCTTTCTGAGTGAAAATATACTTCAGACTTTTGTGATCCGTGCATATCTCACATCGGTTCCCTAGAAGGTAATGTCGCCTGGTCTTTAAGGCGTGAACTAAAGCTGCCAACTCAAGGTCATGAGTATTGTAGTTCTCTTCATGAGGACATAGTTGTCTAGATAGATAGGCTACGACTCTGCCTTCTTGCATCAGGACACCACCGAGTCCGGTTCTTGATGCATCACTATATATCACAAATTCCTTGTGAATATCAGGTGTGGCCAAAACTAGGGCGGTGGTTAATCTTCTCTTCAGCTCCTGGAAGCTCTCTTCACACTATGGTGTCCATTCAAACTTCTTGTCCTTCTTCAGGAGCTGGGTCATAGGTCGGGCAATGCTTGAGAATCCTTCAACGAACTTGCGGTAATATCCCGCAAGTCCGAGGAAGCTTCTGACTTTCTTCACATTGCTCGCGGTTTGCCATTCAGTCACGGCCTGGATCTTGGTGGGATCCACTGACAATCCTTCGACATTCAGTACATGACCCAAGAATCCAACCTCATGCAGCCAAAATTCGCACTTGCTGAACTTGGCGTATAGTTGGTGCTCTCGAAGCTTGTCTAGGACCATCCTCAAGTGTTTTTCGTGCTCTTCTTCCGTCTTTAAGAAGACAAGAATGGCATCAATGAAGACGACAACAAACTTGTCCAAATATTCCATGAAGACCTTATTCATGAGATACATGAAGTAAGTTGGGGCATTGGTCAATCCAAAGGACATGACCGTGCACTCATACAGGCCATATCTGGTTACAAATACCATCTTTGGAATATCCTGAGGTCTGATTTTCAGCTGGTAGTACCCAGATCTGAGGTCGATCTTGGAGAACACCTTGGACCCATTGAGTTGATCAAATAGATCTTCAATCTTGGGAAGTGGATACTTGTTCTTGATTGTAACTTCATTGAGGGAGCGATAGTCAATGCACAAGCGTATGGTACCATCCTTCTTTGCCACAAACAGAACAGGTGATCCCCAAGGGGAGGCACTAGGGCGGATAAATCCCTTCCTCAACTGCTCTTCCAGTTGCTTCTTCAGCTCTGCTAACTCTTCCGGTCCCATTCTATAAGGCTTCTTATAGATGGGTCCTGCTCCGGGCATGAACTCGATGATGAACTCAATGTCTTGGTCAGGAGGCATTCCCGGTAGCTCATCAGGAAAGACATCGGGGTATTCGCATACTACTGGTACCTGCTCCAATCCAACTTCAGTTAGACAGTTGACTTGGGTGGCTTGAGCTGGAGAGGAGTTGGCAGCAAACTTAACCTCAACTCCTTGGTCATTGGTCACTGTGACAGTTTGGTTGGCACAATCTAACAACCCTTGGTGCTTGCTAAGCCAATCCATTCCCAAGATCACGTCCAAGCCTTGTGATCTTAGAATGATAAGGTCTGCTAGGAAATCTACCCTATTAATCACAATCCTGACTCCTTTACATCCTATCTTGGCTCTCATCTCTTCTCCGGGGGTTTGTACCACCATAGGGTTATTCAGGGGTGTAGCGGTCATGCAACTTTTTAATGCAAACTTTTGGGTGACAAATGAATGTGTGGCTCTAGAATCAAACAAAACAGTTGTGGGTGCTGAGTTGACAAGGAACGTACCCAGCACAACGTCCGGGTCTTCCTGGGCTTCTTCTGCAGTGACATGGTTCACCCGACCCTTGCCATTGTTGGGCGGGTTGCGGGGAGCTTGGTTCCTTGGTGGCATTCCGCGGCCTTGCCCTGGGTTCTGCGCATTGGGGCGCGGGGCATCGGGCTTCTTGTTGGGGCAATACTTGGAGTAGTGTCCTGCCTAACCGCATCCAAAGCAACTGACTTGGTTTGGGTTGTTGATCTTGTTGCCTCCACTATTATTGGGGTTGTTGAAAGCTGGCCTGGGGTTGGCATACTGCTGAGGCTGATAGTTGGTGCGAGGCGCAGGGGCTCTTGGCTGCTGATAGGTTGGCTTGACCGGGGCTGGCTGCCACTGGCGAGGCTTCTGGTTGCTGGAGTTACCCTTGTTGATCATCTTGTGCTTACGAGTATCGTCCAAAGCACGTTGCTTGTCCTCAAGCATGAGTGCCTTGATCACCAGGTCAGCAAAGGTTGGGCAGTCACACACGACAAGCGAGTACTGCAGGGTCTGATTGAGGCCTTCCATGAAGCGCTCTCTTTTGGCAGCATCAGTGCTGACATCTTCAGGAGCATACCTTGACAGAACACTGAACTTCTGCATGTATTCCTTGACAGTGCTACTCCCCTGCTTCAGGGCCCGGAACGCACTCTTCTTAATGGCCATAATTCCAGAAGGAATGTGGGCCTTGCAAAATTCTGCCTTGAAGTCATTCCAAGTGATGTTTTGCCCCGCATGCACGACCTTCAATCCATCCCACCAAGCTCTGGCAGTTCCCCCGAGACAGTGGGCAGCATATGCCACCCTTTCACGGTCTTCAGTGCAGCCGACTAGTTCCAATAGGTCCTCAATGGTGCGGACCCAGTCGTCTACATCCAGGGGTTCAGCAGTCTCGATGAAGGTGGGTGGTGCATGCTTCTTGAACTCTGCAAACGTGGAACGTCCATTGACATTCCCCGCCGGCTGGCGGTTTATAGCTTGAGCAATCATCTGGAGGGCTGCAGTGTTGGATTGGTGTTCTTCCCAGAAGGCTTGGAGAATCTGAGCCATGTCCATGTTTGGAGGTGGTGGCGGTGGTGGAGTCTGTCCTCGAGCTTGGTCCTGGCTGGCTCCTGCTTTGGCAGAACCTCCGGCTTCTTGCTGCTGGGTAGAGGTATTAGTATGTGTTACAACAGGCATCCTGTTGGAGCGGTCAAGGTCTCATGATTGGGACAAATGAGGGAAAGCAATGTAGATGGAATGCCTAGCAAGGGGTGGGTGTGACACAATTTTAAGTTAAGCCAAGGCCGGAAGGGCCAAACTCATGCATTAAAATCCAAATGGGTGATGTAGTTGTTTACAATTTCCTGAAAGGGAAAGTACAACTTCCATCAAAACAAGTTAAAAGCAAACACAACACAACATGGTTTGATTTGAACCATTACATGGAATCGACTTCGGATAAGGGGTACACGACCTATCCTACCTTAAGGGTTACAGACTGGCCTATCCTAGTCCTGAACGGTGTCTAAGTGGTGGAATGCTCGGTCGGGTATTCCGGCTCCTCTGGGTCTTCCTCCTCATCTTCATCTGTCTTAGTCTCTTCGTCAGTTGAGGGAGTGGGGGAGAGGAGGAGCTGAACACGGCGTTGCTTCGTCGGGGGCACCGTGAATAGGTTGCGATAGTCCTTCACCATCATACGGCGTGGCTCAGATGACCCCTTGGCATGCGTAACCTATGGGGGTTGCCCGCCTCGATAGGCTACAACGGGCTGTCCAGGAGGTGCACCATCCTTCTTGATCCTGTCCGCCTTCGTCTGAGCCAGGCAGAGGAGTTCCTTCCGAAGCTCCACCGACTCCGAGGCCAGGTGTTGTGCCAGGCTGTCAGCACAGAAGCTGAAGCAAGTCTGGAAACGGAGGGAAAGCCCTTTGTCCATGGGTGGAGCTGGTGCGCTGCTCTTGTCATCCTCCTCCTTACGATAAGGCAGGTAACGAGTGGCTGTCTCACTTGCCATCTCTGGCAGAAGATCTCAAAGGCAATTCAACGCCTTGAGAGCAGTAGTCTCAACGGCGAGAAGCAGGTCGCCATCTGGGGTCCCTCTAAGAACCAGCTCGTCGGGGAGTCATTCGCCCTCACGACTACCTCCACATGATAATCCTTAGTGTTGTTGATCCAGTGCTCATGGTAGTAGAAGGTGGGGGCTCGAGTGAACTGGCACTTCCTGAGGCTGTCCTCGAGAAGCACGGGAAATCCGGTGGTCAGGAAGTCCTCGGGTACGACGGCCATCTACAAAAGTGGAAGGGGAAGGGTCAATAGGGGAAAGGTGACCTATGTTTGGGTTAATTTTAGAAAACATAGGTATATAGGTAATTTCGTTAAATAGTCTAACTCTAACTAATGTCCATGCTAACTAAGGCTTCCTACAGTCAGGACGGCTCTGATACCAGCTCTGTGGGGACCCCGACTCATAAGTCGAGATCACTGAATGCACGTGTACAGTGATCCCAGAGAACAATCCTCACTGAACACACAGAAGCTGAATAACAAGAGTCTTACATCCATTCATACCGTCTTACACAAATTATGACCATTATGGTCAAGTGTTACATTGATAAAGCCTTAAGGGCTAAAAATCAAATCGAACACAAGCAGCGGAAATCTTCGTAGATAAGTAGAACCCATGCCATCTGCCTTAACCCTACAGGCATTCTGACTGGGAAACGTCCTAGTTCGCATGTTCGTCTCCAAATAACTCTTCTTCAAACTCTTGTTCTTCCATGCCTAGTCAATTAAATAACCAGTGGCAAGCCAATGAGTACTTTGAATGTACTCGCAAGCAACCCATGATTGGAACAAGGCACAACAATGCAATGATATAGTGCTAAGTAGGTATCCGCAGAAAGCTAGTTTTGAGTGAAATGACATGATCTATCAACATGTAAAGTATGCATCATGGGAGTTCAGATATCCATACGAACAAGTTACAGATATCAACATAAGCGGAGTTGGACACCAATCCAACTTGACCATCGTGTCAAGCCATCTGACTTAACCCAATTAGTTTTATCAACTCACACACACGGTTGTGAAACTCCAGACATAGTTTAAGCAGCACTGCCCAACTCTCCTTGACCGTGGACATGGCTATTCATATAGTTTTACGCTCTGCAGAGGTTGCACACTTTACCCACAAGATCCAGGGAGCTTCCGTGTCATCCACGACCCGCGGTACCTCAAGTACCCGGGTTAAGCAGCCGATCACTACCTTTCCCTAGACGACACTAACATAGAGTCCACTTGATTGGTAGTAACCCCCCGTGCCCAACATTTCGCATCTTAAGATTGTGGAGCCTCGCTCCCATATTCATCACATACCACAAGCATGGGGTACCAACGGTGTGTCCGGTGCCATGTGAAAACAGTCATGGCCGCCCTACCTGGCACGACCCCGTCCCGAGAGAGCGCAACAACAACTCTCCCGTCACTAGTAATGCTGGATCCAAGTTATTATCGGCCTACGCAATCAATAATGCCCTTTCCCATATAAGGGTAGAGTCGTTGCGCATGTAAGGTTGGGACAGTCGACAAATCTTAAATCTAATCCGTTTTTTTAAAACCACACACACACACGCACACTTGCCTCGGTACACCACATCGTCATCAAGTGGTTACCCATCTCATTATCTCCCTCGGACATAAGTGGCACCCAACGGGGTTTTCCAAAAAGTTCCTTGAATATACTTTGTCTCCATCACCATGCATATTCCCGTCCCTTTTTGCGTAGCAACTACTTTAGCATCATATCTACTCCCACCGGCATAGCCCTCATAAGAAGGTAGGGTCATGCACCATGCAAGTATCAATGAGGAAGTAACAGAGGCAACCATCCAACGTGGTTTACCATCTCATCATGATTCCGATGCAATAATAATAAAGTGCTATATGGCATGCATAAAAAGGGTTTCATGGACATGGTCAAAGGGTTGCTTGCCTTGGTTGGCTTGGTCTTCAAAGTCTTCAGGCCCTTCTCCTTCTTCTTCTCCAACTTCTTCGTCAAACACGGGATCTAATCGTCGCAAGAAAACAACGGAAAAATAAGACAATAATAAAAACTAAAAAGTCAAAGTGCTAGAAAAATGTCAACTTATTTTTGTAAAATACTAGGAGGAAAACTAAGAAGGGGAAAATTCTTAGTTTTGGATTTGGAGTTAGGGGGACAGAGTAGTGGATTTTCAAACAGAGATTTTATTGTTCAAATTTGAATTTAAATTTGAACAGTGCAGAAAAGTGTAATGGATTGTATGAAAGTTACATCAATAAATAGGTGGGATTATTCTTAGATTTTAGGAGTTGGAATTATTTCATTTGGATAAGTATTTTATCCTGTGTAATTTTTATAAAACAGACAGAAAAAGAAAAAGAAAAGTGGCACTATGCCACTGGGCCAGAAAGGCCACAGTGTAGCAGGCCCAGAGGGAAATCAGCCCGCGCGAGGCCGCCACGTCGAAGGCGTAAAGGTGAAGTACGCCTTCAGCCGACGGGTGAGCCGGTGCACGCGCGCGTGCGTTTTAAACCTGACGGGTGGGTCCCACCCGTCAGGGAGTGAGGCTGACGGACAGGGCCCACGGCCGTCGTCGTCTACCTCCGTCTAGAGGCAACGGCGAGCTTGCCGACGGTGATATAGGGCATGGGAGGATGCGTGGGTGGTACCGTTGGACTCAGGGGGATGTTGCCGTTTGGGTGGTGGTGGAGATGGTCGCCGAAGCAGCCTGGTTCGCCGACGACGAGGTCACGCGGCGGAGGTGCTTCGAGCGTTGATGGTTCCGGCCGTTCCCGGCTGCAAAAAGAGTGGGGAAGAGAGGGGAAATGGTCAGCGATGCCGCGCGCTTCCGGATCGAGAGAAAACGGGGGCGGAGGAGGCCTGTACCGCGCGAACACGGACGAGTTGAGGCGGCGGAGCTCGAGCTCGATCTCGAGCTCGGGCGGCTCTGGAGACAGAAAGGGCGGTGCGAGAGGTTGATTAGGAGTGTGGGGGAGCGACAGGGAGTGAGAGAGGGCCTCGGGGTCACCTTTTATAGGCTGGACGAGGTCCATCGTAGGCGCGGCCTATGGGTGCCCGCGGGATCAGCTCGGGTGGCCGTTAGAGAGGGAATGGAGGGCTCGGGGGTGTTTGTGGGAGTGGTCTAGGGTGCCAGGGAGAGAAAGGAGGAGCGGGACGAGCTGCGGGCGGGCCATAGGAGCGGTGCGAGCATTGGCCGAGTAGGGCGGCGCTCTGGCCCGAGCTGCAGGGGAGAGAGGAGGGCGCGGGAGCAAGTGGGCGGCCTGCTGGCGTGGAGCAGACATAGAGGGGCATCGACAGGCGCGCGGGGGAGACTCGAGGTGGTCAGTGGAGGCGGCGTCAACGGTCAGGTGCCCTGCCAGGCGCTCCAGAGCGCGACTTTGGCCGGCATCCGCGGTTTTCCCGCGTTCGCGCGTGCCCACTTGTGTCTGGAGGCTGCAGGAGGTGTGGGCAAAAGTCCTGGGGAGCATTCGATGCTCTGGAAAGCGGAGGGGAGAGAAGGAGACTGGGAGAGGGGGAGGAATCCACTGTCTAGAGAAGAAAAATGGGGTTCCCCCCTTCATCATTGCTTCCTTGGGCAGAAAAGCATCCAGGTGCTAGTGGGGGACTAGGAGGGGTTGTGGTAGAAAGTAAAACTCATGGAGATTAGTGGAAGAGGACCAAATAGGGTTTTTGGTAAAGTGGCAGAAGGTGTTTGATGCTGGTTTGGGCAAGTAGATGATTTCCATTTGTCATGAGACTCCACAAGGTGAAATGGCACATATAATTAGGGCCTTCCACCAATCTTGAGCTCATTTTGGCAAAGTTGCCAATACAACCTTTGTAAACCCTAGAAATTAGCAGAAATGAACTTGTGCAGATCCAGTTGAGTAAATCACTTCTCCTTGACGCACCACTTGGTGTGGTCGCCTCATTTGGTCATGTGATCATGCTCACAAAAGTTGGGATCAAGGAGAGAAAGTTGGCAGTACAAAGTTGTTCAAATTTGATTCTGGTCGGAGGGGGTTTTGGGGCATTTTGGTAAACGAAAATGACCTTAATTGAGATGAGGCTTTGCAAGGTGATCACAATATGCATTTGTGACTTGCTGGATTTTCCTTGGATCTAACAGTACCAAAATTAAGTGAATTTGGCCTTATCAGAAAGTTTAGGTCAAGAGCTTCGATTTGCAAAAAGAATCAACTCAAACGGAGTTATAAAACTCAAGTTACAATCAAACGAAGTTCAAATACTAATTTGTTTGAATTCAAATTTTACACTTTCAAAAATATGTTGAAGTTGTTTTACGGGATAGAGGGGGTAATAACGAAGAAGTGGGCGTTGGTTTCATCGAAAACGGAGCTCCGGTTCAAAGGTTACGATCGAACGAAGGTTTGGACTAGATTTGAAGTTGAATAAATTTGATTTGCTCAATCTCCAAAATCCAGAGGCTAATCTGCAAAGATAATAATCACAGACAGGTCCCTGATGTAAATAAACAGAAAAAGGAGATACTGAATATTGAACGTTCATTTTCTATAACTAACCAGCAAACGTTCTCTAAATAAAAACGAAGAGGAAAAAAACAGCAGAATCTGGATCATTGGATCCAGATCCAACGGCGAGGGGAGGGCGGCGGTTACCGCGGCGGCGGCGGCAAAGTCTGGCGATGCGGGACAGCGGCGGCGGCTCAGCTGCGGTCGAGGCGGTGGCTCCGGGCGTCGGGGAAGGCGACGAAGAGCACGGGGAGGGGCGGCGTGGAGCGGCAGCTGCGGTGGTGGCGTCGGCGGCGGTCGTCGGCGTCGCGGGCGGCGGCTGCGGCGACCAGATCTCCGGCGGAGCTCACAACTCCGACGGCGGAGTGCGGCGGCTAGGGAGAAGATAAAAGGGGGTCGGGGTCCCGGGGCGCCCGAATTTATAGGAGGGGAGGGGCGAGGTGGCGTGGAGGAGGGGCAAAGGCGGCGGGGAGAGTCCGGCCACGGCATAGACGTCGAGGCGGCGGCGGAGTCGTGCGGGATGCGGACTCCGTCGTCCGGTCGGGGACGACGCAGCAGTGGGCCGGCGCGGTCGGCTGGGCCTGGGGCCGGCCAAGTCGACGGAAGGAATTTATTAAAAAAACATTTTACTAGGCAAACTAAAAATAATAAAGATCAAATAAATAAAAATATTATATAGGCATATAATATATCAAAATTTTCAGAAAAAGATTTCCTACAAGATGAACATTTTCTTACCATCTAATAAAATACTCACAAACTTAAATAATTCAAATAGTGCTCCTGCTCTATTAAAATCCAATAAAAATCATATTAAAAATACCAAAATTAATTCAAATCTATTTCTCTCCATTTTTCTGATGTAGGGAATCATGTTACCCTAATTTCTGTATATTTTACTTTTGGAGAAAAATAATTTGAATAAAATCCAAATAACTCCAAATAAAAAAAATTCTAAAGGATTTAAATTTGATCCTTCTAAACTCCTAACTCATATTTCATATGTTTTGAAGAAGTCATTTTATATTCTGTCATGAAAATCATTGAGTTGCTTGAAGTTTCTGAATTTGAAATATTTCCAAGTGAAATTGAAATATTTTCAAAAACCCTTTTTCATTTATTTAAATGGAAGAAGTCATGTCATCTTCTCTCGAGGGTTTTGTATTTTAAAGGAATTTGAATTCAAGGAGATCAGAAAACAAAGATGAAATTTTGGGAAAGTCCTTTTATTCCCTCTCATTTAACATTCAAAAGTTTCAAATTTCACTCAGCTTCACACAAGCAATCAAACAATGAATTATAACTATCTATTTAATATAACATTCCAAAATTTAGAATTTTGGGATGTTACACGCCGTGGCGGCACTCCCGATGATGCCCCGGAAAAAGGCCTCCTTGGGGCCCTGGACCGCTCACCGCCGCCGCGCTCCGGCGTGGGGTGTCGCGGGGCGGTCCGACGAGGGGTGCACCCGCGTCTCATGGCGCTCATCGGCGGCGGCACCCAATGCTGGCTCGGCCGGTGTCCCTCTTTGCAGCCCGCGAGCTCCCCGATCCTTCTGCGAACCTCCCCATTCCAGCCTTTCATTGCGTCTTTCGGGTCGTTGGCCTTCCAGTTCTCGCCTTCGCTCGCACCGCGGCGCTCCTGGCTGGCTCCACCGCCGGTGCCGGTGCTGGCCACGGTAGGGATGGTGGCGCCGGGGGAAACCCTTGCGCCCAACTCCCAACCCTGCTGGCTGGGCCGCGCTCAGGTGGGCCGGTCAGGACTCGGGGGAAGCCCTCTCGGCACGGCCTTCCCTCTGTACCCACTGGTGGGCCGGCCAGTTCCCGCATAGCACGCCCGTGATCCCCCCAAAACCCTATCCCCCGTCGGCCTTTCCCCCAGCGCCGCCGCCGCCCCTTCCAGTCCCCTCCCCGCGCCTTCCTCGTTGGCGCCCATGCCTCGCGCATGGGACGATGATGCCCCGCGGCCCAAGCACCAGGCAGATGACTGCCGCGACTCCTCGCGCCCCTCCCCCGATGCGTTGCGGCATGAAGCCAACCTCTGCTGGCAGCTGTCGTCGCGCGATGGCCGGCGCTCCCCCGTGTGCTCTGACCGCCGCTCCCCCGCCCGATCTGACCGCCGCTCCCCGCCTCCCGCTGACCGTCGCTCTCCGTCTCATCATTCCCCGGTATGCGTGATACGTCTCCATCGTAACTATATTTTTTGATTGTTCCACGCCAATATTCTACAACTTTCATATACTTTTGGCAACCTTTTATATTATTTTTGGGGCTAACATATTGATACAGTGCCCAGTGCCAGTTGTTGTTTGTTGCATGTTTTATGTTTCACAGAAACCCCATATCAAACGGAGTCCAAACGGGATAAAAATGGACGAAGAATATTTTTGGAATATTTATGATTTTTAGGAAGAAAAATCAACGCGAGACAGTGCCTGAGGGGGCCACGAGGCAGGGGGAGCACCCCAGGGGGGCAGGCGCGCCCCTGACCCTCGTGGGCACCCCGTAAGGCAGTTATTGCTCTTCTTTGGCCGCAAGAAAGCTAATTTTCGGAGAAAAATCTGGGCGAAGGTTTCCATCCAATCGGAGTTACAGATCTCCGGATATGTAAGAAACGGTGAAAGGGCAGAATCTTGGAATGCAGAAACTAAGAGAGACAGAGAGACAAATCCAATATCGGAGGGGCTCTCGCCCCTCCCATGCCATGGGAGCCAAGGAACAGAGGGGAAACCCTTCTCCCATCTAGGGAGAAGGTCAAGGAAGAAGAAGAAGAAGGGGGGGGGCTCTCTCCCCCTTGCTTCTGGTGGCGCCGGAACACCGCCGGGGGCCATCATCATCACCGCGATGTACACCAACACCTCCATCATCGTCACCAACATCTCCATCACCTTCCCCCATCTATATTCAGTGGTCCACTCTCCCGCAACCCACTGTACCCTCTACTTGAACATGGTGCTTTATGCTTCATATTATTATCCAATGATGTGTTCCCATCCTATGATGTCCGAGTAGATATTCGTTGTCCTATCGGTGATTGATGAATTGCTATGATTGGTTTAATTTGCTTGTGGTTATGTTGCTGTCCTATGGTGCTCTCCGTGTCGCGCAAGAGAGAGGGATTACCGCTATAGGGTGTTGCAATATTTTCATGATTCGCCTATAGTGGGTTGCTTGAGTGACAGAAGCATAAACCCGAGTAAGGGTGTTGTGGTGTATGGGATAAAGGGGACTTGATATGTTAATGCTATGGTTGGGTTTTACCTTAATGATCTTTAGTAGTTGCAGATGCTTGCTAGAGTTCCAATCATAAGTGCATATGATCCAAGAAGAGAAAGTATGTTAGCTTATGCCTCTCCCACATAAAACTTGCTATCGGTCTAGTAAAGTAGTCAATTGCTTAGGGACAATTTCACAACTCCTACCAGTACTTTTCCACACTCGCTATACTAACATTACTGCTTCTTTATCTAAACAGCCCCTAGTTTATATTTACATGCTCTTTATATTCTTGCAAACCTATCCAACAACACCTACAAACTCCTTCTAGTTTCATACTTGTTCTAGGTAAAGCGAACGTCAAGCATGCGTAGAGTTGTATTGGTGGTCGATAGAACTTGAGGGAATATTTGTTCTACCTTTAGCTCCTCATTGGGTTCAACACTCTTACTTATCAAAAGAGGCTACAATTTATCCCCTACACTTGTGGGTTATCAAGACCTTTTTCTGGCGCCGTTGCCGGGGAGTCATAGCGTGGGGTGAATATTCTCGTGTGTGCTTGTTTGCTTTATCACTAAGTAATTTTTATTTGTTGTTCTAAGTTGTTCTCTATCTTTAGTTATGGATATGGAACAAGAAATACCAAAAAAATTAGGTGTACTTGCTACTCATGGAGATGGGGAACCTCCTACAACCGTCGATGCTGGTTATGTGAAAAATATTATGTACTACTTTGATAATCCTGAGAAAACCCCATTCAATTATGTTATGGGAGACACGTTGGATCAACGTGAATACTTTAGGGATTATTGCTTGACTCAAAAAGGGAAACTATTATGGGATCAAATTCATATGTTGCATTGGTATGCTTGGGAACTATGCTTGAGATATGATTATACTTGTTGCTCTAGGATGAAGGCTCCACACCTTTCCTTTTGATGCAAATTTAATGATGATAAAACGTTGGCTTCTTATGCTAATGGTATATATGATTACTATGATGTGGAGGAAGTAGAAGAATTTATTTCTTTTATGGGCGCTTATGAAATTGAATCTTTGTTTAAAACGTGTGAAAATCTTGATGATGTTGTTTACAGACCTGAAAATTTTGCTATACTTAAATATTGTTATGAGAATTATGAATACAATTCCGATATTGATGCATTTATTGAGAAAGTCTCTGCTGTCCAAGAATAGACTAATATTTTGCAGGAGTCTATGGAAGAAGAAATTGATGAAACTGTGAGATCATTGGATGAAAAAGATGATGAAGAGAGCGAAGAACAAAAGGAGGAAGAGCGGATTAGCTACCCGTGCCCACCTTCTATTGAGAGTAACTCTTCAACTCTTACATTGTTTAATTCCCCTTCGTGCTTACCGAAGGATGATTGCTATGATGATTGTTATGATCCCGTTGATTCTTTTGAAATATCTCTTTTTGATGATGCTTGCTATGCTTGTGACCAAGATGCCAATATGAATTATGCTTATGGAGATGAACTTGCTATAGTTCCTTATGTTAAACATGAAATTGTTGCTATTGCACCCACGCATGATAGCCCTATTATCTTTTTGAATTCTCCCGACTACACTATATCGGAGAAGTTTGTGCTTATTAAGGATTATATTGATGGGTTGCCTTTTACTACTACACATGATGATTTTGATGAATATAATATGCATGTGCTTGCTGCTCCTACTTGCAATTATTATGAGAGAGGAACTATATCTCCACCTCTCTATGTTTCCAATATGATAAAATTGCAAGAAGCTGCTTATACTATGCATTGGCCTTTACTATGTGTGCATGAATTGTTCTCTTATGACATGCCGATGCATAGGAAGAGAGTTAGACTTCGTCATTACATGATATATGTTACTTTGTGCTCACTACTAAATCACAAATCTTTACCTAATATTAAAGGGAGCATTGTTTCTCCACTTTTTTTCATCATATGGTCCGACCCACACAAATTTTCGTCCGTCGGGTGTTTTCACATTCGTTTCAATTTGTTTTCTGCGAAAATAAATAAATTAAGACGCACATAGCCGCGTTGGGCCGGCCCATTAGTACAGCTCCCACACCAGCGATAGAAGACTAAGGAAAAAAATATCGCAGCTCAAGGACTCGAACCCAAGCTCTCAAGCTAGAGGGCTCAGAAAGCAAACCACTGGAGTAGCCAAGCACTTATGTTTATTTAGCAGCGCTAAGCCTTAAACTAAACTAGCAGTCGCGTTTGAGAGCAAAAGAATTATTTTTTTGGCAATAACTGAATATATTTTAGAACGCAAATATTTTGCAAAGTTGTGACCAAAATATTAAATTTGAGCACGTAAAAAAATAACGTTTTTTGTTATTTGTTTAACCTGAATATTTTTTAAAACATAAACAAATTTTTGAAAACTAGGAGGTACTATACTAATTTTTTGAATTTGCGAACATTTTTATAAATCACAAAAAACCTGAACTTTGAATTTGAAAAGGCAAAGATTTGTTCAAAAATAAATATTCGTGAAAAAAGGGAGGAACTATAGCTAATTTTAAATCTATACCTACTAATAAAATGGGTGAATTTTTGAAATACACGGACGAGTGCATTGTTTTAGTTAAATTTATTAAACTAGGGGTGTGAAAGGAATCCTTTTCTTCGTCGCCATGTCACGTACGACCAGCCTAGCTTGGCCCAGTGACACGCATCACAATGCATGATGAGTCCAATTATGACTTCATGGTCTATCTGACACAAACTACTAAATTTATACGATAGCACATGCATATATTATGTGCACTTCTTTTTCCTAATATATTACTCAGATGATAAAATAATCTTTGTTCAACGCTCGTCATCTAGCTGGACACGAAGGAGTCCTCAAGGAACTAGCCAACCTTGGTTAGTGACAACTGGTACTGCAACCGCCGTTGACAAGGACAACAAAAAGGACAAGCGGAAACATCTGTCTGATGTCGTACTAAAATGGAGAATGTGGAACTGAAGACGAGGTATTAGTCATATTTATTATGTTAGGGGAATGAGGGTGAGGTCTTTACGCACGCTCAGTGGGTAAGAACGTGTGGGGGATGTTTCCTCCCGTTGCAACGCACGGGCAATTTTGCTAGTCATTGTTAATTAAAATTGGCTTTGATATACCTTGGGATCCGGGTGGATCCATTACTTGAGCACTATATGCCTAGCATAATGGCTTTAAAGAAAGCGCTACCAGGAAGACAACCCGAAAGTTTTAGAGAGTAATTTATTTCTGTTGAGTGCTTTTATATAGTCTAAAAACAAAAAAAATAGAGAGGGGAACCCAAAACTTTTCATAAAAGGAAAGTGAAAGTGAGAAAGACAAGCATTGTTGAAGTGGGGGAGCTCCTTGAACTTTGTTCATGCTCATGGAAACTTTGTGAATCTTGATTACAGAAACTTTTCAAAAAAATAATTATCCCCTTGTACACCTCCATTGTATTATAAAAATAATGTGCCAAGGTTTGCCTTTAGGATGTTTACAATTCTTGTTGGTTTGTATGGTGCAGGACAGAAACTTTGGCTGTAGTGCGCGATTTTACATTTTTTATTGGAACGTCAAACGGTTCTTAAAATTTTTTGCACTGTCTTTACATACAAATTTTTTATTTTTCCTAATTTTGGTTGAATTTTTGGGGTAACAGAAGTATGGTGAATGTTCAAATTACTACAGACTGTTCTGTTTTTGACAGATTCTGTTTTTGATGCATAGTTTGCTTGTTTTGATGAAACTATCAATTTCTATCAGTGGATTAAGCCATGGAAAAGCTATATTACAGTAAACACAATGCGAAAACAAAATATGAATTGGTTTTCAACAGTACTTAGAGTAGTGATTTGCTTTATTATACTAACGGATCTTACCGAGTTTTTTGTTGAAGTTTTGTGTCGATGAAGTGTTCGATGATCGAGAAGGTCTCGATATGAGGAAAAGGAAGAGAGGCAAGATCTCAAGCTGGGGGATGCCCAAGGAACCCCAAGTAAATATTCAAGGAGACTCAAGCGTCTAAGCTTGGGGATGCCCCGGAAGCCATCCCCTCTTTCTTCGACAAGTATCGGTATGTTTTCGGATTCGTTTCGTTCATGCGATATGTGCAAGTCTTGGAGCGTCTTTTGCATTTAGTTTTCACTTTTCTTTTATGCACCATGCTGGTATGAGATAGTCCATGGTTTATTTATAGAATGCTCATTCCACTTCACTTAAATCTTTTGAGTATGGCTTTATAGAATGCTTCATGTGCTTCACTTATATCATTTGAAGTTTGGATTGCCTGTTTCTCTTCACGTAGAAAACCGCCATTTGTAGAATGCTCTTTTGCTTAACTTATATTTGTCAGAGTGTGGGAATATATTTTGTAGAAAGAATTAAACTCTCTTGCTTCACTTATATCTATTTAGAGAGATGACAGGAATTGGTTATTCACATGGTTAGTCATAAAATCCTTCATAAAACTTGTGGATCACTGAATATGATATGTTTGATTCCTTGCAATAGTTTTGCGATATAGAGATGATAATATGTGGGAGGTTCTAGTAGATGGTTGTGCTTAGTAAGGATATTGGTGTTAAGGTTTGTGATTCCCTAAGCATGCATGTATGGTCTACTAACTATGTAACCAAATTGGTGCGCATTGTATTTTGATTGTTTATCTTTGCGTGAAGGTCGGGGGGCGCGATGGTTAACTCCTACCAACCTCCCCCCTATGAGCATGCGTAGTAGTACTTTGCTTCGAGGGCTAAAATAAACTTCTACAATAAGTATATGAGTTCTTTATGACTAATGTGAGTCCATGGATTATACGCACTCTCACCCTTCCATCATTGCTAGCCTCTTCCGTACCGTGCATTGCCCTTTCTCACCTCGAGAGTTGGTGCAAACTTCGCCAGTGCATCCAAACCCCGTGATTTGATATGCTCTATCACACATAAGCCTCCTTATATCTTCCTCAAAACAGTCACCATACGTACCCATCATGGCATTTCCATAGCCATTCCGAGATATATTGCCATGCAACTTCCATCATCATCATATACATGACTTGAGAATTCATTGTCATATTACTTTGCATGATCGTAAGATAGCTAGCATGATGTTTTCATGGCTTGTCCATTTTTTGATGTCATTGCTATGCTAGATCATTGCACATCCCGGTACACCGCCGGAGGCATTCATTTAGAGTCATATTTTTGTTCTAGTATCGAGTTGTAATATTGTGTTGTAAGTAAATAAAAGTGTGATGATCATCATTATTAGAGCATTGCCCCAGTGAGGAAAGGATGATGGAGACTATGATTTCCCCACAAGTCGGGATGAGTCTCTGGACTTTATGAAAAATAAAAGATGCCAAAGAAGCCCAAATAAAAGAAGGAGGCCAAAGAAGACCACCAAAAAAATGAGAGAAAAAGAGAGAAGGGGCAATGCTACTATCCTTTTACCACACTTCTGCTTCAAAGTAGCACCATGTTCTTCATAGAGCGAGTCTCCTATGCTATCACTTTCATATACTAGTGAGAATTTTCATTATAGAACTTGGCTTGTATATTCCGATGATGGGCTTCCTCAAATGCCCGAGGTCTTCATGAGCAAGCAAGTTGGATGCACACCCACTTAGTTTCAGTTTGAGCTTTCATACACTTATAGCTCTAGTGCATCCGTTGCATGGCAATCCCTACTCCTCGCATTGACATCAATTGATGGGCATCTCCATAGCCCATTGACTAGCCACGTCGATGTGAGACTTTCTCCCTTTTTGTCTTCTCCACACAACCTCCACCATCATACTCTATTCCACCTATAGTGCTATATCCATGGCTTGCGCTCATGTATTGCGTGAAGGTTGAAAAGGCTGAAATGCGTTAAAAGGTATGAACCAATTGTTTTGTTGACACTGGGATGGGCATGAGGGGTACCTTGTGTTAAGAAAAAGGAGCATACAAGACTATATGACTTTGTAGGGATAACATTCTTTAGCATTGATATTTTGAAAGACATGATTGCTTATTGGGATGCCCGAAGTATTATTGTTTTTATGTCAAATGATAGACTATTGCCTTGAATCACTCGTGTCTTAATATTCATTCCATGATTAGATTACATGATCAAGATTATGCTAGGTAGCATTCCACATCAAAAATTATATTTTTTATCATTTACCTACTCGAGGACGGGCAGGAATTAAGCTTGGGGATGCTGATACGTCTGCGTCGTATCTATAATTTTTGATTGTTCCATGCCAATATTCTAAAACTTTCATATACTTTTGGAAAATTTTTATATTATTTTTGGGACTAACATATTGATCAAGTGCCCAGTACCATTTCCTGTTTGTTGCATGTTTTATGTTTCGCAGAAACCCCATATCAAACGGAGTCCAAACGAAATAAAAACGGACGGAGAATATTTTTGGAATATTTATGATTTTTAGGATGAAAAATCAACGCGAGACGGTGCCCGAGGGGGACACGAGGCAGGGGGCGCACCTCTGACCCTCGTGGGCACCTCGTAAGGCGGTTACTGCTCTTCTTTGGCCGCAAGAAAGCTAATTTTCAGATAAAAATTTGTGCGAAGGTTTCAATCCAATCAGAGTTACGGATCTCTGGATATATAAGAAATGGTGAAAGGGCAGAATCTGGGATTGCAGAAACAAAGAGAGACAGAGAGACAGATCCAATCTCGGAGGGGCTCTCGCCCCTCTCATGCCATGGGAGCCAAGGACCAGAGGGTAAACCCTTCTCCCATCTTGGGAGAAGGTCAAGGAAGAAGAAGAAGAAGGGGGGCTCTCTCCCCCTTGCTTCTGGTGGCGCTGAAATGCCGCCGGGGGCCATCATCATCACCGCGATCTACACCAACACCTCCATCATCTTCACCAAGATCTCCATCACCATCCCCCATCTATATTCAGCGGTCCACTGTCCCCCAACCCACTGTACCCTGTACTTGAACAAGGTATGCTTCATATTATTATCCAATGATGTGTTGCCATCCTATGATGTCTGAGTAGATTTTCATTGTCCTATCGATGATTGATGAGTTGCTATGATTGTTTTAATTTTCTTGTGGTTATGTTGTTGTCCTATGGTGCTCTCCGTGTCGCGCAAGCGTGAGGGATTCCTGTTGTAGGGTGTTGCAATATGTTCATGATTTGCTTATAGTGGGTTTCTTGAGTGACAAAAGCTTAAACCCGAGTAAGGGGGTTGTGGCGTATGGGATAAAGGGGACTTGATATGTTAATGCTATGGTTGGGTTTTACCTTAATGATCTTTAGTAGTTGCGGATGCTTGCTAGAGTTCCAATCATAAGTGCATATGGTCCAAGAAGAGAAAGTATGTTAGCTTATGTCTTTCCCTCATAAAACTTGCTATCGGTCTAGTAAAGTAGTCAATTGCTTAGGGACAATTTCACAACTCCTACCACCACTTTTCCACACTCGCTATACTAACTTTATTGCTTCTTTATCTAAACAGCCCCTAGTTTATATTTACGTGCTCTTTATATTCTTGTGAACCTATCCAACAACACCTACAAAGTCCTTCTAGTTTCATACTTGTTCTAGGTAAAGTGAACGTCAGGCGTGTGTAGAGTTGTATCGGTGGTCGATAGAACTTGAGGGAATATTTGTTCTACCTTTAGCTCCTCATTGGGTTCGACACTGTTACTTATCAAAAGAGGATACAATTGATCCCCTACACTTGTGAGTTATCAACGGGCTGACCGCCGGGACCGCTCCCGGTCCCGCTCGGCTCTGCCAGCCGCCGACTGGAGGTCCCAGTGTCGTTGCTCTCCCTTACCTGCTTGTGGCGGCCGGTCCCGCCCCCGGCTCGCCCCCATCCCCCAGCCACTAGCTCTGACACGCGCCGCTACCAGCCTCCTCGCGGCGAGCCGAGCTTCTCGCCGGGCGCAAATGGCGCTGGTCGGGGCAAGCAAGGTCCCGAGGGCAAGAAGAAGCGAGGTTTGGGCTGCGGCAATGGTCCGGCCATGGCCACTGCTCCCCCTCGCAACCCGGCTACTGCTGCTCCGACCGCATTGCTCCCCGATAACAAAGCCATCAACCTCATCAAGTGCTTCAACTGCGGCATCCCTAGTCACTCCCAGGTCACCTGCACGCTTCCTCAGTGTTGCTTTGTGTCCTCTGACCCCAACCATCCGGCGGCCCTATGCCCCAACCGCCCGGTGTCGGAGGAGTTGATGATGTACGTGCATGGGATTGAGGGCCTCGGCTACTTCCACATCGAGGTCCCGAACATCCCTCCGCCTACACACTCGCTCCTGGCGATTGTCATCGTGCGGGATGGTATGGCGTCCCCTGAGATGATCGAGGCCGAGCTCAACCACCTCTACCACTGCACCTAGGACTGGCAGGTCACCCTGCAAGCTGGGGCCAGTTCTCGATGGTGTTCCCCGACACGATCAGCCACAGCTACGGCACCGGCAGCGGAGACATCACCCTCGCGCTCAACAAGCTCGTGGTGGACATCTCGGTGCCTCTCTGGGACCCCTTGGCTGTGGCCATTCTAGACACGGCTTGGATCTCATCGGCGGCCTCCCCGACATCGTACGCTCGGAGAGGGTCATTCGGAACATGTCCCGCATCCTTGGCAAGGTGGTCGTGGTGGACGAGCTCTCCCTCCGCAAGGAGGAGGAGGTGCGAGTCAAGGTCAAATCCCTGGACTCATCCAAGCTCCGCGGCATGATCCGGGTCTTCTTCAACGACCAGGGTTTCGACCTCCAGAGCTCTCCCGAGCCACCCAACCACGTTGGTCGCCCTCGCATCCCCGACGACAGCCTCTTGGGGGACCATCGCAGCGATCGTGGCCCCCGCCATGGCCATGACTCCGGCTCGGAGGACGACGATGAGGGTATGAGTATAGTCCCCACCACGAGCGTCCTCCCTCCTCGGCTACCAGGGGTGGTGCATGGGCCGGCCAATCCCACTGCTTGGCCCCTCCGCCCCCCGCCTATAGCAGCGACGCTTCTGACGTGAGCCTCCAAATCATTCAGGCTTCGTCCCCGCGCTCCACTGACGGTACTCCTCCCGGACTTCTCACTGCGCTCTTAGCCGGGGCCGACCCGACGCCTGCCACTCAGCCGCCGCCGTCTGCTCCTACACCGCCCGAGGAGGAGGGGAGTGGCCAGGACCGAGACCCGTCCCCTTCCCCTCCTCGCGTCGTGCCAATTTTGTCGGACCTAGGGGTGATTGATCCGCCCCCTGGTGCCGACCTGACTCCGTCCCCACTGGCTCTAGACGTTGTTACGCTTGCGTCTCCGTCGACCCTCCCCCTGGCCTCCACATGCTCCATCCTAGGTGGACGTCCGCGGTGGTGAGCACTCCTGTGGCCGCCCCCCTACTCCCACCTTGGACGGTGGCCTACTCCAGGTGGGGCAGATCAACCTCGATCCCGGTGACGTCTTCTCATCGCAGTGCCCGGATCGAGGCGGCCAGGCCGGAGGGTAGCCCCTCTCTGCCAATCCCCGAGCGGGCAGAGCTTTGGCCCGCCACTCGGAACCTTGAGCCAAATACTCCGTCCATCCCCACCACTCCTGCTACTTGCTCCTTCTCTGCTCTAGAGTCGGCTCCGCTTCCACCTTGCTAAGGTGGCTGCGGACTCGGCCATCGTGTTTAGGGGTGATATAGCCCCATCGTTATTTCAGCTTGAGGTGATTCGTGCGCGCGAGATCATCGATGGTCATCTTGCCGAGGCCCGGGCTCGCCTCCTGACCCCCTTGGAGTCCCCCGCCACTGCCACCCCTAGTGCTCAATCACATACGGTGGCCGCCCCCGCTGAGACCCGTGGCCGCACCCGCTCCCAAACCACAGCTCTTCATGCCTAGAGCGCATCCAGAGCCTTGGGGTCAAGTAGCCCCCGATGGCCTCATGATGCGTACACTTTTCTGGAACATCCGCGGCTTTGGTCAAGACGGCCGGCGCCGCCAATTGATTGAGTACATGCACAATGAACGAATCGACATAGTCGCCATCCAAGAAACAATGCAGACATAATTCTCCCTTGCGGAGCTCGAGCATTTGAGCTCTGAACTTTATGCTTGGCACTAGCTCCCTTCTAGTGGGAGCGTCGGCCACTCAGGTGGCATCCTTCTAGGTGTCAAGGATGCCACCTTTGAGATTGATAGCATGGACCGGGGCGAGTTGTTCGTTAGCATGGAGCTTTTCGAGCGGGCCCTTAACTTCAAATGGGAGATCATTGTGGTCTATGGCCCGGCCGATCACCGGCGCTCTACAGCCTTCCTCGATGAGCTTTGCAGGAAGGTTGCGGCCGCCCAGTTGCCAGTGGTGGTGGGCCGTGACTTTAACCTCATTAGGTCGGAGGACGATAAGAATAATAACTTGGTGAACTTCCCCTGGATGCAGATGTTCAATGACTGCATCACGGACATAGGGCTCCGAGAGTCGATAGGGTCGGGGCCAGGTTCACTTGGACCAACCGCCAAGCGAAGCGACCCACTCTATCCTCGACAGAGTTTTCGCATCTCCTGAGTGGGACATTTGTTGCCCCCTAGCATCGCTCCGAGAGATTAATAAGATTGGTTTTGATCACGTCCCCCTCCTCCTCTCTTCGGAGAACGAGCACCCACCCCGTCCACCCCGCATTCGCTTCGAAACCTTTTGGTTACGCCAGCCAGGTTTTGCCGTGGCGGTGGTCACGCGATGGCGTGAGGCGCGTGATGCCCCCCACCATGCCCTCTCGGTCATTGATTCCTGCCACTACCATGCAAAGCGATCATGGCAACTCATGAAAGGTTGGGGTGCTAACATGGACCGCGATATCCAGGAGCGCAAGCAAACTGATGTAGGGTAGAACCCTAGATGCCCGATCTTTCACGTTTGGACGGAATCGTACCAAGAACACGAAGAACACGATAGGGCAAATGACCGGAACACGAGGAAAACACAAGAGAAAACACTCAATCAACAAGAATATAGTCACACATGTGCTAGATCCTCGAAACACAAAAGAGTACAAGATCTGAATCCAATAAGGGATGATACATAGGGTAAGCGGTTCTTCTCCGTGAGGAGGTCTTGATGAGGGTCTTCGCCGAGAGGAGGTCTTGAATCCAAGTGGATCTTCTTTGAAGAGGTGTCGGTCCCTCGCGGTGGATTAGATCCGGATGGACGAGCAATGCTCTATCTCAAAGTATGAGCTATCACAATGCTAACCCTAGAAGAGAGGTGGAGGAGTCATATATATAGGCTAAGGGGGCGAAGGGGTACATGGGCCTCGGCCCAACATGCGCACGCAGGCGGGGTCCGGATCATCCGGGCGGGGAGCCGGATCATCCAGGTCAGGGTCCGGATGATCCGTGTGACAGCCCGGATGAGTTGAAGAGGCTGCTATGTCTTGAGCTTGCATTCGGTTTCCTTGAAGAGGAAAGGGTGATGCGGCAATAGTAGCGTAAGTATTTCCATCAATTTTTGAGAACCAAGGTATCAATCCAGAGGAGGCTCCTCAAAAGTCCCAGGCACCTACACAAACAAACAAAGAACTCGCAACCAACGCAATAAAGGGGTTGTCAATCCCTTCACGGCCACTTTGCGAAAGTGAGATCTGATAGAGATAGTATGATAAGATAAATATATTTTTGGTATTTTATAATATAGATGCGAAAAGTAAATATACAAATAAAAGTAGATTGAAAGCTTATATGATAAACAATAGACCCGGGGGCCATAGGTTTCACTAGTGGCTTCTCTCAAGATATAATAAGTATTACGGTGGGTGAACAAATTACTGTTGAGCAATTGATAGAAAAGCGAATAAATATGAGATTATCTAGGCATGATCATGTATATAGGCATCACGTCCGTGACAAGTAGACCGACCCCTGCCTGCATCTACTACTGTTACTCCACACTCAACGGCTATCCAGCATGCATCTAGAGTATTAAGTTCATAAGAACAGAGTAACGCATTAAGAAAGATGACATGATGTAGAGGGATAAACTCGTGCAATATGATATAAACCCCATCTTTTTATCCTCGATGGCAACAATACAATACGTGCCTTGCAACCCCTGCTGTCACTGGGTAAGGACACCGCAAGATTGAACCCAAACCTAAGCACTTCTCCCGTGGCAAGAAAGATCAATCTAGTAGGCTAAACCAAACTGATAGTTCGAAGAGACTTGCAAAGATAACTCAATCATACATAAAAGAATTCAGAGGAGATTCAAATATTTCTCATAGATAAACTTGATCATACACCCACAATTCATCGGATCTCGACAAACACACCGCAAAAAGAGTTTACATCGAATAGATCTCCACAAGAGAGGGGGAGAACATTCTATTGATATCCAAAAAGAGAGAAGAAGCCATCTAGGTAATAACTATGGACCCGAAGGTCTGTGGTAAACTACTCACAACTCATTGGAAGGGCTATGGTGTTGATGTAGAAGCCCTCTGTGGTCGATTCCCCCTTCGGCGGAGCACCGGCGAAGGCTCCAAGATGGGATCTCGCGGATACAGAAAGTTATGGCAGTGGAAATTGTTTTTCGTTGGCTCCCTGAACGTTTTTGGGGTACATGGGTATATATCGGAGGAAGAAGTATGTCGGTGGCCGCTCGTGGGGCCTAGGAGACAGGGGCGCACCCAGAGGGGGTGGGCGTGCCCTCCTATCTTCTGGCCGCCTCGATTGCTTCTTGACTTGCACTCCAAGTCCTCTGGATCACGTTCATTCCAAAAATCACGCTTCCAAAGGTTTCATTCCGTTTGGACTCCGTTTCATATTCCTTTTCTTCGAAATACTAAAATAGGCAAAAAAAACAGCAATGCGGGTTGGGCCTCCGGTTACTAGGTTAGTCCCAAAAATGATATAAATGTGTAAAATAAGGCCCATAAACATCCAAAAGGGGTAATATAATACCATGCAATGATCAAAAATTATAGATACATTGGAGACGTATCAAGCATCCCCGAGTTTAATTCCTGCTCGTCCTCAAGTAGGTAAATGATAAAAACAGAATTTTTGATGTGGAATGCTACCTAGCATAATTCTCAATGTAATTTTCTTTATTGTGGCATGATTGTTCAGATCCAAATGATTCAAGATAAAAGCTTATAAAACATAAAAATAATAATGCTTCGAAGCATACTAACAAATAATCATGTCCTATCAAAATAGCATAGCCAAAGAAAGCTTATCCCTACAAAATCATATAGTTAGGCCATGCTTCATTTTCATTACACAACATACTCCCATCATCAACAACCCCGATGACGAGCCGAGCAATTGGTTCATACTTTTTAACGCGCTTCAGCTTTTTCAACTCTTACGCGATACATGAGCGCAAGCCATGGACATAGCACTATGGTGGTATTTGGTGGTGGTTGTTAGGACAAAAAAGGAGAAGATAGTCTCACATCAACTAGGCGTATTAACGGGCTATGGAGATGCCCATCAATAGATATCAATGTGAGTGAGTAGGGATTGCCATGCAACAGATGCATTAGAGCTATAAATATATGAAAGCTCAACAAAAGAAACTAAGTGGGTCTGCATCCAACTCGCTTGCTCACGAAAACCTAGGGCATTTTGAGGAAGCCCGTCATTGGAATATACAAGCCAAGTTCTATAGTGAAAAATTCCCACTTAGTATATGAAAGTGACAACATAGGAGACTATCTATCATGAAGATCATGGTGCTACTTTGAAGCACAAGTGTGGAAAAAGAGATAGTAGCATTGTCCCTTCTCTCTTTTCTCTCATTTATTATTTTTTCTTTCTTTCTTTCTTTCTTTTTCCTTTGGCCTTTATCTTTTTTTCCTTTTTGGCCTCTTTTTTTTTTTGAAGTCCAAAGTCTCCTCCCGACTTGTGGGGGAATCATAGTCTTCATCATCCTTTCCTCACTGAGACAATGCTCTAATAATGAATATCATCACACTTTTATTGATTTACAACTCAAGAATTACAACTCAAAGCTAGAACAAGATATGACTCTATATGAATGCCTCCGGCGGTGTACCGGGATATGCAATGAATCAAGAGTGACATGTATGAAAATTATGAAGGTGGCCTTGCCACAAATACGATGTCAACTACATGATCATGCAAAGAGCAATATGGCAATGATGAAGTGCGTCATAATAAACGGAATGGTGGAAAGTTGCATGGCAATATATCTCGGAGTGGCTATGGAAATGCCATAATAGGTAGGTATGGTGGCTGTTTTGAGGAAGGTAAATAATGGGTGCATGATACCGGCTAAAGTTGCGCGGCACAATAGAGGCTAGCAAAGTGGAAGGGTGAGTGTGCGTATATCCATGGACTCACATTAGTCATAAAGAACTCATATACTAACTGAAAAGTCTACTTAGCCCTCGAAGCAAAGTACTACTATGCATGCCCCTAGAGGGATAGATTGGTAGTAAAAGACCATCGCTCGGCCCCGACTGCCACTCATAAGGAAGACAATCAAAAGAGCACCTCATGCAACAAATTTGTCACACAACTTTTACCATACGTGCATGCTACGGGAGTTGCCAACTTCAACAAAAGTATTTCTCAATTTCATAATTACCCATTAGCATGACTCTAACATTACTACCTCTATATCTCAAAACAATTATCAAGCATCAAATTGATCCTAGTGTTTTATGCACTTTCTATGATAGTTCTTATTATACCCAACTTGGATGCTCACCATTCTAGGACCAATTTATAACCATAGCAAATACCATGCTGTTATAAAAGACTCTCAAAATAATATAAGTTAAGAAAGAGAGAGTAGCAATTTCTTCAAAATTAGGCCACCGCTGTGCTCTAAAAGATACAAGTGAAGTACTAGAGCAAAAATTATCAAGCTCAAAAGATATAAGTGAAGCACATAGAGTTTTCTAATAAATTCTAATCAAGTGGGCTTCTCCCAAAATATGTGTACAGCAAGGGTTATTGTGGTAAACTAAAATCAAATACTAATATCATACAAGATGCTCCAAGCAAAACACATATCATGTGGCGAATAAAAATATAGCTCCAAGTAAAGTTACCAATGAACAAAGACGAAAGAGGGGATGCCTTCCGGAGGCATCCCCAAGCTTAGGATTTTGGCTACTCTTGAATATATTGGGGTGCCATGGGCATCCCCAAGCTTAGGCTCTTGCTAGTCCTTATTCCATAGTCCATCATATCTTTAACCAAAACGTGAAAACTTCACAACACAAAACTCAACAGGAAATCTTATAAGCTCCGTTAGTGAAAGAAAACAAAACCACCACATAAGGTACTGTAATGAACTCAATATTTATTTATTTTGGTGTTAAAACTACTGTATTCCAAGTTCTCTATGGTTCATACCACTTAATACTAGCCATAGATGCATCCAAATAAGCAAACAACGCACGAAAGGCAGAATCTGTCAAAAACAGAACAGTCTGTAGCAATATGTAACTAACGCAAACTTCTGGAACTCTAAAAATCCTACCAAAATAGGAAGTCCTGAAGAATTTGCCTATTTATCATCAGCAAAAATAATCAACGCAAAATCTCGTTTCTGTGATTTAACAAAACTAATTTTGTGCACGCAAAGTTTCTGTTTTTCAGCAGAATCAAATTAACTATCACCATAGGTTATCCTATAGGTTCTATTTGGCACAAACACTAATTATAACATAAAAAAACATCTAAACAGAAGGTAGATGCAAAACTTATTACTAAACATAAACAAACACAAAAAACACAAATAAAATTGGGTTGCCTCCCAACTAGCGCTATCGTTTAACGCCCCTAGCTAGGCATTGATAATTTTAATGATGCTCACATGAAAGACAAGAATTGAAGCGCAAAGAGAGCATCATGAAACACGTGACAAACACATCTAAGTCTAACATACTTCCTATGCATATTCATATTATAAGAAAATAAATTATTGTAGCAAGCAAAAACTACCATATGCAAGGAAGCGGAAAGAAACAATAGCAATCTCAACATAACGAGAGGTAATTTACTAACATGAAAATTTCTACAACCATATTTTCCTCTCTCGTAATAATTACATGTGGGATCATAAGAAAATTCAACAAAATAGCTATCACATAAAATATTTTCAACATGATCCACATGCATGCGAAGTTGACACTCTTCCGAAATAGTGGGGTTGACATTAACTAAAGTCATGGCCTCTCCAAACCCACTTTTATCAAAAAATTCATAAGATTGAACATTCTCCAAATATGTGGGATCTAAAGTTGACACTCTTCCAAACCCACTTTCAATAATATTGCAAACACTATTATCAATCTCATATTCGTCATGGGGCTTAAATAAATTTTTAAGATCAAAAGAAGAATCACCCCAATCATGATCATTGCAACAAGTGGTAGACATAGCAAAACTAGCATCCCCAAGCTTAGGGTTTTGCATATTATTAGCACAATTGACATCAAGAGAATTTATAGTAATATCATTGCAATCATGCTTCTCATTGATGCAATAGCAACGATCTCATGTTTAACATAAGGAACTATAGCAAATTCATCTACATAAATATTGGCACCATGGCCACAAGAATAGAAAGCATCATGTTCGTCAAGGGATATTTCAATCAAATCATCAGAATCATTATCTATAGATTCATGCATATCATTATTTTCTTCCAAAGCAATAGTCATTCTCTCAATAAATTCTTTGACATAGACATTATGAGCATAGTTTTCATAGCAATATTTAAGTATGTCAAAATTTTCAGATTCATAGAGAGTAATATCATACTTTTTAATCAAAGAAGCAACTTCCTAAGCATCCTTAAAGGCAACAAATTCTTCAATTTGTTCGATATCATAGTAACTATAAACACCCTTTGCATAAGAAGATAAGATTTCATTTTCATTAAACTCACATAGGTAGGGAAGGTGTTTTTTAGGGTTCTTAGAGCAACAAGTAAAATCATTAATTTCACAAAGATTCCAAGCATAACACAGCAATCTATTTATTTGATCCCATAAGAGTCTCCCTTTTTCAAACAAACGGTGACACGCAAAATGAGCATGGTCATCTAAAGATTTCCCATCAACTAGGCTAGTTGGGGTTTCAGCACGAGCGCATAAGGATCGAAGATGATCCAAGTAGAACACTTTAAGTGGATCCATATCAATAGATTTAGCAAGCAAAGATGCAAGCACATAGAAGGCACATGGTGACACGAGCAAACAGAAAGGCAAACGAAAGAGAGAGGAGATTGGGAATGAGAGGGCGAATAAAACGGCAAGTGTGAAGTGGGGGAGAGGAAAACGAGAGGCAAATGGCAGATAATGTAAATGCGAGGGAGATGATTTTGTGATGGGTACTTGGTATGTCTTGACTTGTGCGAAGACCTCCCGGCAATGGTGCCAGAAATCTTTTTGCTACGTCTTGAGCTTCCGTTGGTTTTCCTTGAAGAGGAAAGGGCGATGCAGCAATAGTAGCGTAAGTATTTCCCTCAATTTTTGAGAACCAAGGTATCAATCTAGTAGGAGGCTCCTCAAAAGTCCCACGCACCTATACAAACAAATAAAGAACTCGCAACCAACACAATAAAGGGGTTGTCAATCCCTTCACGGCCACTTGCGAAAGTGAGATCTGATAGAGATAGTATGATAAGATAAATATATTTTTGGTCTTTTATAATATAGATGCGAAAAGTAAAGATACAAATAAAAGTAGATTGAAAGCTTATATGATAAAAGATAGACCTGGGGGCCATAGGTTTTACTAGTGGATTCTCTCAAGATAGCATAAGTATTACGGTGGGTGAACAAATTACTGTCAAGCAATTGATAGAAAAGCGAATAATTATGAGATTATCTAGGCATGATCATGTATATAGGCATCACGTCCGTGACAAGTAGACCGACTCCTGCCTGCATCTACTACTATTACTCCACACATCGACCGCTATCCAGCATGCATCTAGAGTATTAAGTTCATAAGAACAGAGTAACGCATTAAGAAAGATGACATGACGTAGAGGGATAAACTCATGCAATATGATATAAACCCCATCTTTTTATCCTCGATGGCAACAATACAATATGTGCCTTGCAACCCCTGCTATCACTAGGTAAAGCCACCGCAAGATTGATCCCAAAGCTAAGCACTTCTCCCATGGCAAGAAAGATCAATCTAGTAGGCCAAACCAAACTGATAATTCGAAGAGACTTGCAAAGATAAGTCAATCATACATAAAAGGATTCAGAGGAGATTCAAATATTTCTAATAGATAAACTTGATCATAAACCCACAATTCATCGGATCTCGACAAACACACCGCAAAACGAGTTTACATCGAATAGATCTCCACAAGAGAGGGGGAGAACATTGTGTTGAGATCCAAAAAGAGAGAAGAAGCCATCTAGCTAATAACTATGGACCCGAAGGTCTGTCGTAAACCACTCACAACTCATCGGAAGGGCTATGGTGTTGATGTAGAAGCCCTCCGTGGTCGCTTCCCCCTCCGGGGAGCACCGGCGAAGGCTCCAAGATGGGATCTCACGGATACAAAAAGTTACGGCGGTGGAAATTGTTTTCCGTTGGCTCCCTGGACGTTTTCGGGGTACGTGGGTATATATAGGAGGAAGAAGTACGTCGGTGGCCGCTCGTGGGGCCCAGGAGACAGAGGGGCGCGCCTAGAGGGGGTGGTCATGCCCTCCTATCTCCTGGACGCCTCAATTGCTTCTTGACTTGCACTCCAAGTCCTCTGGATCACCTTCGTTCCAAAAATCACGCTCCCGAAGGTTTCATTCCGTTTGGACTCCTTTTGATATTCCTTTTGTTTGAAATTCTGAAATAGGCAAAAAAACAGCAATACGGGCTGGGCCTTCAGTTAGTAGGTTAGTCCCAAAAACGATATAAATGTGTAAAATAAAGCCCATAAAAAGTCAAAAGGGGTAATATAATAGCATTGGACAATAAAAAATTATAGATACGTTGGAGACGTATCAGAGGCAGGCGGTGGCGGCAACGGCCCGAATGTCCGGATGGGGATCCAGATGTCCGGATGGTGTCCGGATGGTCCGGCTTCGGGGTCCAGCTTCGGAATCCTTTCAATTTTGAGTTCTAGGAAAACCAAGTACAAAATCTATGCTAATGTCTTCCCAAGGATGATAAGGAATAGGAAGAGGCATGTAAAGACCATGAGATTGAGCTTTTGACTTAGCTTTGCGACATGTAGAGCATCAGTTGGTGAAGCGTGGGACGTCGCGGAACATCTTGGGCCAAAAGTAGTTCTTGGAGAGTGTGGCGAATGTCTTGTCGTGTCCAAAGTTTCCCATGAGTCCGCCTCCTTGAGCCTCTTGCAAAAGGAGCAAACGAAGAGAAGACTCGGGAATGCAAAGTTTGTTAGCTATCATAAGATAATCATCCTTGATGTAATTTCGTTCCCAAGATGTATGCATCAAACACTTAGCATAAGGAATAGCAAAGGTAGGATCATTCACATACAATTCGTTTATGTGATCAAAGCCAATAACATTCAATTCAAGTTTAGTGACAAGTGTGCATATGCGGGAAAGGGCATCCGCCACTACGTTTTCCTAACCCTTGATGTACTTGATGACATAAGGAAATGACTCGATGAATTCACTCCATTTTGCATGACGCTTGTTCAACTTGGTTTGTCCTTTTAAGTACTTAAGCGTTTCATGATTGGTATGAATGATAAATTCATGAGAGCGAAGGTAGTGTTCCCATTCACGCAAAACATGCACTAAAGCATATAGCTCTGTCATAGATGGGGTAATTGAGTTGCGCTCTAGAAAGTTTCTCATTAAAATATGCTATGGGGCGCTTCTCTTGCGTTAACACACCTCCTATGCCATGACCACTAGCATCACAATGAATCTCAAAAGGTTTGTCAAAGTTGGGTAATGCAAGCACGGGAGCATGAGTAAGCAAATTCTTAAGCTCATTAAATGCGGCATCTTGGGATGGTCCCCAAACAAATGGCGCATTTTTCTTACTCAAGGAATGTAAAGGTGTAGCAATGGTGCTAAAATCCTTCAAAAAGCGACGATAGAAACCGGCTAAACCAAGAAAACTACGCACTTGTTGCAAGTTGGTTGGTTGGGGCCAAGTTATAATAGCATTGATCTTAGATTCATCTACATGAATACCCTTAGAACACACAACAAAACCCAAGAAAACAAGCTTATGAACACCAAAAAGGCATTTGTCCACATTAGCATAAGGTGCTCTTTCCTAAGGGTTTGCAACACGGTTCTAATATGGGTGACATGATCTTTGAGAGATTTGCTAAAGACAAGAATATCATCAAAATAGACCACAACAAATACACCAATATTGGGACGAAGAACAAAATGCATGACTCGCATGAAAGTACCGGGTGCTTCGGATAAAACCATTGGCATAACTAGCCATTCATATAAGCCAAATTTGGTCTTTAATGCGGTTTTCCATTCATCACCTTCTTGGATGCGTATTTGATAGTAGCCACTCTTAAGATCAATCTTAGAGAAAATGGTGACTCCGCTAAGCTCATCAAGCATATCATCTAAGCATGGAATAGGATAACAATATCTAATGGTGATAGCATTGATGGGATGGCAATCAGAAACCATGCGATAAGTACCGTCTTTCTTTGGAACAAGTATGACCAGAATGGCACAAGGGCTCAAACTTTCACGTACCTGACCGTTGTCGATTAGTTCTTGCACTTGCCATTGGATATCCTTAGTTTCCTCGGGGTTGGCACAGTAGGGAGCTATGTTAGGTAGAGGTGCTCGGGGGGTGAGGTCGATTCGGTGCTCAATGCCTCGTAGTTGAGGTAGACCCGGAGGAAGCTCATCGGGGAAAACATCTTGGAATTCCTGCAAAATAGAAGACAACACTAAAGGTAGATCATGAGACGTGTTAGTTTTTGGTGCCTCGTCTTTGCACACAAGGACAAAGTGCATAACACGTGATGGGTTCTCACACACTTCTCTCATCTCACTTTTGGTGGCAAATAGGACTAAGTTTTTCTTATCGCTCATCATGAGGCACTCGATTTTGGCTTGTGGCTCTCATTCTCTTTTGGGTGGATCACTCTCTCACTCTTTTCTCCATGATGGGTGGCTTGCTTGTCGGCGATCACTTGACTTAGAGACACAGGTCATAGCACATACTCCTTTCCATTCATCTTGAAGCTATAATGAATGGTAGGCTCGTTGTGGATGATGCCGCGCTCAAATTTCCATGGTCGACCAAGAAGGAGGTGGCAAACGGACATGGGGACGACATCACACTCCAAAGTGTCTTCATATGCTCCAATTTTGAAGGAGACTTTGACTGTATGCTCAACTTGTATAGTGCCATAATCACTTAGCCATTGGACCTTGTAGGGATGCGGGTGCTTCATCTTGACCAATTGGCGCTTGGAGCATAGTTCTTCACGTGCCAAGTTGTGACAACTACCTCCATCGATGATGACCTTGACTGACCTTCCATTGATGTTGGCCTTTGTGTGGAAGATGTGGCATCTTTGGTCTTCATCTTGTTGATGTTGAAGAGTCAAGACTTTGGAGACAACGAGAGCAGGGCTTGAATCCTCATCGCAAAAGACTTGATCATCTTCATCTTCGTTCACGCGGCGGTGCATGGCCACTTGCTCAAGGGCTTCCATCTCCTCTTCGCTCATGGACTCATAGGTTCCGTCGTTGTTGAGGATCATGGTGCGCTTGTTGTTACACTCAAAGGACTTGTGGCCTTGGCCGTCGCAAGTGAAACACTTGATGGAGCCTGTCTTGACGGTTTCATCGGATGGAGTAGATGATGAAGCGCGCAGCTTGAAGTTGCTTGTAGTAGAAGGAGGACGACTTGAGGTTCTCGAAGTTTTGTTGTAACTCGACTTGTCGCCGTTACTTGTAGATGGCTTGGTTGAGGTAGAAGTTGTTGGAGTCACTGAACCTTGGGTGTTGGATAAGCAGTATGTAATGCCCCGAATCCGATGCGCCAGGTGTTTCCAGTTATTCGCCGTCGTTGACATGTCATTTGCTTGCATGTTGCATTTTGCTATGTCATCATCTGCATTTCATCAGCATGTTTTTCAAAACTTGCATCTGTCTGAGTCCTCCCAGTTCTCTCTGTTGTCCATTCTGAGCCCAACCACACTCGCATGTGCCCGTTGCACCTCCCAGTTCTTGTTTTGTGAGCCGAATAAAAACATTCTTGGAATGGGCCGAGATTTGCCGAGTGTCCTTGGTATATCACCGGTAGACTGCCTGTCAAATTTCGTTCCATTTGGAGGTCGTTTGATTCCCCAACGGTTAACCGAGTTAAGCGAAATCCCCCTTATCTTTGCAGCCCAGCACCCCTCCACACATCCCACCTAGCCCATCTAAACCCCCTCCATGCTCTTGGTCGTTGGATCACAATCGTGTGGGCGAAAACCGCACCTTATTTGGACTCTCCTAGCTCCCCCTACATATAAATCAGTCCCCTCCCCCGAAATTTTGGGCAAACCCTAGATCAAAGCCTCCTCCGCGCCACCGGATGCATCCTCTCCGCGCCGGACATGTCCACCGCCGTCCAGCCACATCGCCTGGAAAATCCCGGGGTGACACGTCATCGCCGCCGCCGCCGCCTGCAGCCAACCGGCGCCCTCCATGTCGCCCGCAGCTCCCCCGCGCCGCCGCGGGCCCGCCAGGCCCAGATCCGGCCCGCCCGGGCCCGGACGCCGGACGCCCACGCCCACAGGCGCTGAGCGCTCCGCGGCTGTCTTCCGTGCCGCCCAGCTAGCATCGCCGTCCGGCCCCGCCTCCGGCCAGCGAGTCGCCGGAGCTCGCCAACTCTGCCCTGCGCCGGCGCCTCGGTCCAGCGCCGCGCCTCCCGCCGGTGGCCCATCTCCTCCGTCACCAAGCTCGCTGCTAGCCACCACCGGAGTCAAAATCCACCACCACCCCCGGATCCGACCGAATCAGAGGGGCTGCGCCCAGATCCGGCCGATCCGCGTCCCTGCCGGCCTCCACCGCCTGTCCTGCTGTGTGCGGTCGCCGGGAACGGTCGCCGCCCCCTGCCATGGCCTCGGTCGGCCTCGTCGGCAAGGACGACGAGTGCCATTCCTCACCTGGGCCGCCTCCTGTGCATGGGCCTTGGCCCATCGCGCCACGTGGGCCATGCCCGGCCCAGTCCACGCCCCGGCCTGATCCCCTCCTCGGCCTGCTTCCTCTCCAGCTGGGGCTCGGCCCGCATGGTGAGCTCCCTATAATTCCCCACCCGTGCGCGATATAGCTACCGGACGCCCACCTGTTTTTTTTCTAAAATCGGTCAAGTCCCTGATTTTCAGTAGCATGTTGCATACTTGTGTGGCTTGTATCTTGGTGTGTACTGCTCCGTTTTGCGCATATAATATGTCAAAATGTTCATATCAGAGTGCTCTTCATGATGGTCTTGTTTGCGTTCATGTTCCTGTATAGATTGAAGCCTAAATCTTCGTTGCAAAACTGCTATATGATATAAACTGCTGGAATCTGCCGTTTGATAACATCATCTGTGCATCTTGTGAGTGCCACAACTTTGTCACTGTTGATGCTATTATGATGATCTTGAGAGGTGTTGGGGAACGTAGCAGAAATTCAAAAAATTTCCTACGTATCACCAAGATCTATCTATGGAGAGACCAGCAACGAGGGGAAGGAGAGTGCATCTACATACCCTTGTAGATTGCTAAGCGGAAGTGTTCAAGTGAACGGGGTTGATGGAGTCGTACTCGTCATGATTCAAATCACCGATGATCAAGTGCCGAACGCACGGCACCTCCGCGTTCAACACACATACAGCCCGGTGACGTCTCTCACGCCTTGATCCAGCAAGGAGAGAGGAAGAGGTTGAGGAAGACTCGTCCAGCAGCAGCACAACGGCGTGGTGGTGGTGGAGGAGCGTGGCAATCCTGCAGGGCTTCGCCAAGCACCACAGAAGAGGAGGAGGAGGAGAGGCAGGGCTGCACCAAGAGGGAGAAGAACTCATGTATTATGGGCAGCCCTATGCCTCACTTTATATAGGGGAGAGGGGGCTGCGCCCCCCTCTAGGGTTTCCCACCCCCAAGGGGTGCGGCCATCCCTAGATGGCAAAGGGGGTGGCGGCCAAGAGAGGGAGGAGAGGGAGGCGCAGGGAGCATGGGCCTTAGGGCCCATCTGCCCTAGGGTTTGCCCCCTCCCACTCTCCCCTGCGCCTTGGGCCCCTTGTGGGGGGCGCACCAGCCCACCTGGGGCTGGTTCCCTCCCACACATGGCCCATGCAGCCCTCCGGGGTTGGTGGCCCCACTTGGTGGACCCCCGGGACCCTCCCGGTGGTCCCGGTATGTTACCGATAAACCCCGAAACTTTTCCGGTGACCAAAACAGGACTTCCCATATATAAATCTTTACCTCCGGACCATTCCGGAACTCCTCGTGACGTCCGGGATCTCATGCGGGACTCCGAACAACATTCGGTAACCACATACAAGCATCCTTTATAACCCTAGCGTCATCGAACCTTAAGTGTGTAGACCCTACGGGTTCGTGAGACATGCAGACATGACCGAGACGTTCTCCGGTCAATAGCCAACAGCGGGATCTGGATACCCATGATGGCTCCCACATGTTCCACGATGATCTCATCGGATGAACCACGATGTCAAGGACTTAATCAATCCCGTATACAATTCCCTTTGTCTAGCGGTATTGTACTTGCCCGAGATTCGATCGTCGGTATCCTTATACCTTGTTCAATCTCGTTACCGGCAAGTCTCTTTACTCGTTCCGTAACACATCATCCCGTGATCAACTCCTTGGTCACATTGCGCAAATGATGATGTCCTATCGAGTGGGCCCAGAGATACCTCTCCGCTTACACGGAGTGACAAATCCCAGTCTCGATTCGTGCCAACCCAATAGACACTTTTGGAGATACCTGTAATGCACCTTTATAGCCACCCAGTTACATTGTGACGTTTGATACACCCAAAGCACTCCTACGGTATCCGGGAGTTGCACAATCTCATGGTCTAAGGAAAAGATACTTGACATTAGAAAAGCTCTAGCAAACGAACTACACGATCTTCGTGCTATGCTTAGGATTGGGTCTTGTCCATCACATCATTCTCCTAATGATGTGATCCTGTTATCAACGACATACAATGTCCATAGCCAGGAAACCATTACTATCTGTTGATCACAACGAGCTAGTCAACTAGAGGCTCACTAGGGACATATTGTGGTCTATGTATTCACACGTGTATTACGATTTCCGGATAATACAGTTATAGCATGAATAAAAGACTATTATCATGAACAAAGAAATATAATAATAACTAATTTATTATTGCCTCTAGGGCATATTTCCAACAGTCTCCCACTTGCACTAGAGTCAATAATCTAGTTCACATCGATATGTGATTAACACTCAAGGTCACATCCCCATGTGACTAGCACCAAAAGAGTTTACTAGAGTCAATAATCTAGTTCACATTTACCATGTGATTAACACTTGATGAGTTCTGGGTTTGATCATGTTATGCTTGTGAGAGAGGTTATAGTCAACGGGTCTGAACCTTTTAGATCCGTGTGTGCTTTACAAATCTCTATGTCATCTCCTAGATGCAGCTACCACGCTCTATTTGGAGCTATTCCAAATGACTGTTCTACTTGGAGCTATTCTAAATTGTTGCTCCATTATACGTATCCGGTATCTCTACTCAGAGCTACCCGGATAGGTGTTAAGCTTGCATCGACGTAACCCTTTACGACGAACTCTTTTACCACCTCCATAATCGAGAAAATTCCTTAGTCCACTAGTTACTAAGGATAACTTTGACCGCTGTCCTGTGATCCATTCTTGGATCACTCTTGTACCCCTTGACTAACTCATGGCAAGGCACACTTCAGGTGCGGTACACAGCATAGCATACTGTAGAGAGCCTATGATAAAAGCATAGGGGACGACATTCATCCTTTCTCTTTCTTCTGCCGTGGTCGAGCTTTTAAGTCTTAACTTCATACCTTACATCTCAGGCAAGAATTCCTTCTTTGACTGATCCATCTTGAACACCTTCAAGATTATGTCAAGGTACGTGCTCATTTAAAAGTACTATTAAGCATTTTGATCTATCTTATAGATCTTGATGCTTATTGTTCAAGTAGCCTAATCCAGGTTTTCCATTGAAAAACAGTTTTCAAATAACCCTATATGCTTTCTGGAAATTCTACATCATTTCTGATCATTAATATGTCAACAACATATACTCATCAGAAATTCTATAGTGCTCCCACTCACTTCTTTGGAAATACAAGTTTCTCATAAACTTTGTATAAACCCAAAATCTTTGATCATTATCAAAGCATACATTCCAACTCCGAGATGCTTACTCCAGTCCTTAGAAGGATTACTGGAGCTTTGCATACTTATTAGCATCTTTCAGGATTGACAAAACCTTCCGGTTGTATCACATACAACCTTTCCTCAAGAAAATCATCGAGGAAACAATGTTTTGACATCCTATCTGCAAGATTTTATAAACAATGCAGTAATCGCTAATATAATTCCAACAGACTCTTAGCATCGCTACGAGTGAGGAAGTCTCACCGTAGTCAACTCCTTGAACTTGTCGGAAAACATCTTAACGACAAGTCGAGCTTTCTTAATGGTGACATTTACCATCATTGTCCGTCTTCCTTTTAAAATCCATATGTACCTAACAGCCTTACGACCATCAAGTAGTTTTGCCAAAGTCTACACTTTGTTTTCATATATGGATCCTTTCTCGGATTATATGGCTTTGAGCCATTCGTCGGAATCCGGGCCCACCATCGCTTCTCCATAGCTCGTAGGTTCATTGTTGTCTAGCAACATGACCTTCAAGATAGGATCACGTACCACTTTGAAGTAGTATGCATCCTTGTCATCCCACGAGGTTTGGTAGTGACTTGATCCGAAGTCTCATGATCAATATCATAAGCTTCCACTTCAATTGGTGTAGGTGCCACAGGAACAACTCCATGTGCCCTGCCATACACTAGTTGAAGTGACAGTTCAATAACCTCATCAAGTCTCCACCATCCTCCCACTCAACTTTTCGAGACAAACTTTTCCTCGAGAAAGGACCCGATTCAATAAACAATCCCTATTGCTTTCGGATCTGAATTAGGAGGTATACCCAACTGTTTTGGGGTGTCCTATGAAGATGCATTATTATCCGCTTTGGGTTCGAGCTTATCAATTCTGAAACTTTTTCACATAAGCGTCGCAGCCCCAAACCTTTAAGAAACTACAACTTAGGTTTCTCTAAACCATAATTCATACGGTGTCATCTCAATGGAATTACGTGGTGCCCTATTAAAGTGAGTGCGGTTGTCTCTAATGCCTAACCCATGAACGATAGTGGTAATTCGATAGGAGACATCATGGTACGCACCATATCCAATAGGGTGCAACTATGATGTTCGGGCACACCATCACACTATGGTGTTTCCAGGCGGTATTAATTGCAAAACAATTTCCACAATGTCTTAATTGTGTGCCAAAACTCGTAACTCAGATATTCATCTCTATGATCATATCATAGACATTTTATCCTCTTGTCACAATGATCTTCTACCTCACACTGAAATTACTTGAACCATTCAATAATTCAGACTTGTGTTTCATCAAGTAAATATACTCTACATCTACTCGAATCATCTGTGAAGTAAGAACATAACGATATTCACTGCATGCCTCAGCACTCATTGGACTGCACACATCAAAATGTGTTACTTCCAACAAGTTGCTATCTTGTTCCATTTTACTGAAAAACGAGGCTTTTTAGTCATCTTGCCCATGTGGTATGATTTGCATATCTCAAGTGATTCAAAATCAAGTGAGTCCAAACGATCCATCTGCATGGAGTTTCTTCATGCGTACACACCAATGGTTCGCATGTCTCAAACTTTTCAAAAACGAGTGAGTCCAAAGATCCATCAATATGGAGCTTCTTCATGCGTTTTACACCAATATGACTTACATGGCAGTGCCACAAGTAAGTGGTACTATCATTACTATCTTATATCTTTTGGCATGAAAATGTGTATCACTACGATCGAGATTCAATAAACCATTCATTTAGGTGCAAGACCATTGAAGGTATTATTCAAATAAACAGAGTAACCATTATTCTCCTTAAATGAATAACCCTATTGCGATAGACATAATCCAATCATGTCTATGCTCAACGAAAACACCAAATCTCGATGGTAGAGGGAGCGTGCGATGCTTGATCACATCAACCTTGGAAATACTTCCAACACATATCGTCAGCTCACCTTTAGCTAGTCTCCGTTTATTCCGTAGCTCTTTTATTTCGAGTTACTAACACTTAGCAACCGAACCGGTATCTAATACCCTGGTGCTACTAGGAGTACTAGTAAAGTACACATTAACATAATGTATATCCAATATACTTCTATCGACCTTGCCAGCCTTCTCATCTACCAAGTATCTAGGGTAATTCTGCTCCAGTGGTTGTTCCCCTTATTACAGGAGCACTTAGTCTCGGGTTTGGGTTCAACCTTGGGTTTCTTCACTAGAGCAGCAGCTGATTTGCCGTTTCATGAAGTATCCCTTCTTGCCCTTGCCCTTCTTGAAACTAGTGGTTTCACCAACCATCAACAATTGATGCTCTTTCTTGATTTCTACTTTTGCGGTGTCAAACATCGCGAATATCTCAAGGATCATCATATATGTCCCTGATATATCATAGTTCATCACGAAGCTCTAGCAGCTTGGTGGCAATGACTTTGGAGAAACATCACTATCCATCTGGAAGATCAACTCCCACTCGATTCAAGTGATTGTTGTACTTAGACAATCTGAGCACTAGCTCAACGATTGAGCTTTTCTCCGTTAGTTTGCAGGCTAAGAAAGTCGTCGGAGGTCTTATACCTCTTGACGTGGGCACGAGCCTGAAATCCCAATTTCAGCCCTCGAATACATCTCATATGTTCCGCGACGTTTCGAAAACGTCTTTGGTGCCTCAACTCTAAACCTTTTAACTGAACTATCACGTAGTTATCAAAATGTGTATGTCCGATGCTCGCAACATCCACAAACGATGTTTTGGGGTTCAGCACACTGAGCGGTGCATTAAGGACATAAGCCTTCTACTGTCCGCATAATCGCTACTGTCAACTTTCAACTATATTTTCTCTAGGAACATAACTAAACAGTAGAACTAAAGCGTGAGCTACGACATAATTTGCAAAAAGGTCTTTTGACTATGTTCAAGATAATTAAGTTCATCTTATGAACTCCCACTTAGATAGACATCCCTCTGGTCATCTAAGTGATTACATGATCCGAGTCAACTAGGCCGTGTCCGATCATCACGTGAGACGGACTAGTCATCATCGGTGAACATCTTCATGTTGATCGTATCTACTATACGACTCATGCTCGACCTTTCGGTCTCCGTGTTCCGAGGCCATGTCTGTACATGCTAGGCTCGTCAAGTTAACCCTAAGTGTTTTCGCTGTGTAAATCTGTCTTACACCCGTTGTATGTGAACGTAAGAATCCATCACACCCGATCATCACGTGGTGCTTAGAAGCGACGAACTGTAGCAACGGTGCACAGTTAGGGGAGAACACTTCTTGAAATTGTTGTAAGGGATCACCTTATTTACTACCGTCGTCCTAAGTAAACAAGATGCATAAACATGATAAACATCACATGCAATCAAATAGTGACATGATATGGCCAATATCATTTTGCTCCTTTTGATCTCCATCTTCGGGGCTCCATGATCATCATCGTCACCGGCATGACACCATGATCTCCATCATCATGTCTCCATGAAGTCGTCTCGCCAACTTATTACTTCTACTACTATGGCTACCGGTTAGCAATAAAGTAAAGTAATTACATGGCGTTGTTCAATGACACGCAGGTCATACAATAAATAAAGACAACTCCTATGGCTCCTGCCGGTTGTCATACTCATCGACATGCAAGTCGTGAATCCTATTACAAGAACATGATCAATCTCATACATCACATATCATTCATCACATTCTTGTTGGCCATATCACATCACATATCATTCCCTGCAAAAACAAGTTAGATGTCCTCTAATTGTTGTTGCATGTTTTACGTGGCTGCTATGGGTTTCTAGCAAGAACGTTTCTTACCTACGCAAAACCACAACGTGATATGTCAATTGCTATTTACCCTTCATAAGGACCCTTTTCATCGAATCCGTTTCGACTAAAGTGGGAGAGACTGGCACCCGCTAGCCACCTTATGCACCAAGTGCATGTCAATCGGTGGAACCTGTCTCACGTAAGAGTACATGTAAGGTCGGTCCGGGCCGCTTCATCCCACAATACCGTTGAAACAAGATTGGACTAGTAACGGTAAGCATATTGAACAACATCAACGCCCACAACTACTTTGTGTTCTACTCGTGCAAAGAATCTACGCAATAGACCTAGCTCATGATGCCACTGTTGGGGAACATAGCAGAAATTCAAAAAATTTCCTACATATCACCAAGATCTATCTATGGAGAGACCAGCAACGAGGGGAAGGAGAGTGCATCTACATACCCTTGTAGATCGCTAAGCGGAAGCGTTCAAGTGAACGGGGTTGATGGAGTCGTACTCGTCATGATTCAAATCACCGATGATCAAGTGCCGAATGCACGGCACCTCCGCGTTCAACACACGTACAGCCCGGTGACGTCTCCCACGCCTTGATCCAGCAAGGAGAGAGGGAGAGGTTGAGGAAGACTCGTCCAGCAGCAGCACAACGGCGTGGTGATGGTGGAGGAGCGTAGCAATCCTGCAGGGCTTCGCCAAGCACCACAGAAGAGGAGGAGGAGGAGAGGCAGGGCTGCACCAAGAGGGAGAAGAACTCATGTATTATGGGCAGCCCAATGCCTCACTTTATATAGGGGGAGAGGGGGCTGCGTCCCCCTCTAGGGTTTCCCACCCCCAAGGGGTGCGGCCAGCCCTAGATGGCAAAGGGGGTGGCGGCCAAGAGGGGGAGGAGAGGGAGGCGCAGGGAGCATGGGCCTTAGGGCCCATCTGCCCTAGGGTTTGCCCCCTCCCACTCTCCCCTGCGCCTTGGGCCCCTTGTGGGGGGCGCACCAGCCCACCTGGGGCTGGTTCCCTCCCACACATGGCCCATGCAGCCCTCCGGGGTTGGTGGCCCCACTTGGTGGACCCCCGGGACCCTCCCAGTGGTCCCGGTACGTTACCGATAAACCCCGAAACTTTTCCGGTGACCAAAACAGGACTTCCCATATATAAATCTTTACCTCCGGACCATTCCGGAACTCCTCGTGACGTTGATGATCTCATCCGGGACTCCGAACAACATTCGGTAACCACATACAAGCATCCTTTATAACCCTAGCGTCATCGAACCTTAAGTGTGTAGACCCTACGGGTTCGGGAGACATGCAGACATGACCGAGACGTTCTCCGGTCAATAGCCAACAGCGGGATCTGGATACCCATGATGGCTCCCACATGTTCCACGATGATCTCATCGGATGAACCACGATGTCAAGGACTTAATCAATCCCGTATACAATTCCCTTTGTCTAGCGGTATTGTACTTGCCCGAGATTCGATCGTCGGTATCCTTATACCTTGTTCAATCTCGTTACCGGCAAGTCTCTTTACTCGTTCCGTAACACATCATCCCGTGATCAACTCCTTGGTCACATTGCGCAAATGATGATGTCCTACCGAGTGGGCCCAGAGATACCTCTCCGCTTACACGGAGTGACAAATCGCAGTCTCGATTCGTGCCAACCCAACAGACACTTTCGGAGATACCTGTAATGCACCTTTATAGCCACCCAGTTACGTTGTGACGTTTGATACACCCAAAGCACTCCTACGGTATCCGGGAGTTGCACAATCTCATGGTCTAAGGAAAAGATACTTGACATTAGAAAAGCTCTAGCAAACGAACTACACGATCTTTGTGCTATGCTTAGGATTGGGTCTTGTCCATCACATCATTCTCCTAATGATGTGATCCCATTATCAACGACATCCAATGTCCATAGCCAGGAAACCATGACTATCTGTTGATCACAACGAGCTAGTCAACTAGAGGCTCACTAGCGACATATTGTGTTCTATGTATTCACACGTGTATTACGATTTCCGGATAATACAGTTATAGCATGAATAAAAGACTATTATCATGAACAAAGAAATATAATAATAACTAATTTATTATTGCCTCTAGGGCATATTTCCAACAAGAGGCACATGTTCTACTCTTCATGCTATACATGTTAGTGTGCTTTGCATCCATGTTAGGGTGCATATTGATATATTAATCCCTGTTGCGAAAGGGCATGTTGCTGTTAACTGCTAAAAACTGTTGTAACTTGCTGATTTGTCTTTTTTTTTGCATTCTGTGTGTGCATCCTATGGGCATGATGTCTACATGTTTTAGGACATATTTATGTCATCTTTACAGGGCTGAAATCCAGCTATTTTTATATACCCTGTAGTGAGTGCATTAAGCTTGTGAAGCGGGCTACTTGCTGTTAACTTTCTGTCAATGCTAAAACTGCTATATCATGATGACATGTTTGCTTGATGCTACCTATTAATCCATGCATAATATGTAGATGCTTAGTTGACATGTTTTGTTGTGTATGTTATGATATATCATGCCATGCCTTTTTATGCCTCATATATGTCCTGTAGCATATGTTTTAATTGCCATAAAGATGCCTATATGCTGTTCCAGATTTCTGTTAACTTCATAATACTATGTTGTGAGCTTGATAGTATTTATTCTGTGCATCTTCTGGAGATGATCCAATTACATATTTTGATGCTATGAGTACTTTGTTCGCATGCCATGTTTGCTAATTTTGGATGCCATATGCCTCTGTTTCATGCATGCAAATATGCTATAATAATGTTGCTGTTTTACACTTGCTGAAACTGTTTCAACATTCTATCTTGTCATGTTGGTTCCTACTAATCCATGAGCCATATGTTTATGATACCATGATGTTATTTTCTCTTTGTTATGTGTAATTTGATGCCATGCCCTTGGTTGATATGTTTACTTGCTGTAGCTTGTCACTTTCTTTCTCTCAACTTGCCATCATATTAACTCTGCTCGTGCATATGCTCCTGTGTTATAAAGTTGCATTTTGTTTTGATCATCTTGGTTTAACCGTGATTCCTATTAACTTGAACCTTAATGATATTTGAAGTATGTTATCTTTAAATGAAGTGCATGTCAAGTTTGTGCTCATATGGTTCCTGTAGCATGTTGTTTTGATATTTGCAAAGTGCCTACTTGCTGTTTTAGGAAGATTGTTGTTATATCTTGTTTGGAGTGTATGTGTTGCACCGTTGCTCCGTTTTGAGCATGCTCTATATGAAACTTGCTTAGAATTGCATGTAGTTGCATCATGTTATGTTGAATCCTTGATTTGAGAGTGTTTGCTTGATGTTTGAATGCATTTTGCATCAATGCCATGTTTAACTTGTTTTGCTCATATCTTCTAGGTCGTAGCTCCGAACTAAATGAACTTTATATGTAACTTTACTAGAATTTTGTGTAGATAATCTTGGTGCATCTTAACTTGCTGTTTAACAACTTGAAAATAAGGTTTATTCATATCTGGAATAGTTTCTAAATTTGCATATGAGGACTTACCGGATTTGTTATATGTTGTTCTGACCTCATTTAAACTTGCTTTGATGTGTTGTTCTTGTATGCATCATCTCTTGCCTTGAGTAGCATCATGTAGCCTTGTCATGCATCATGATTGGTTGTGCATCATGTAATGTTTATGTGTTGTGTGTTTACCATGTTGTTTGCTTCTTTCCGGTTGTGCTTCTTCTCGATAGTTCCTGTTTCGTTGCGATCGTGAGGATTCGTTCATCTATGCTTGATTCGTCTTCGCCCGTTCATCTTCTTCATGGACTCGTTCTTCTTCCTAGCGGGATTTCATGCAAGATGACCGTTACCCTGGATCTCTCTACTATCATTGCTATGCTAGTTGCTTCGTTCTATCACTATGCTGCGCTACCTATCACTTGTTTCTCTAACCTCCCAAATTACCATGTCAGCCTCTAACCTTTTCACCCTTCCTAGAAAACCATTGCTTGGCTATGTTACCGCTTTGCTCAGCCCCTCTTATAGCATTGTTAGTAGCAGGTGAAGTTGAAGATTGCTCCGTGTTGGAACCGGATTATTTTGGGATATCACAATATCTCTTATTTAATTAATGCATCTATATACTTGGTAAAGGGTGGAAGGCTTGGCCTTATGCCTGGTGTTTTATTCCACTCTTACCGCCTAAGTTTCTGTCATACCGGTGTGATGTTCCTTGATTATGCGTTCCTTACGCGGCCGGGTGAATGGGAACCCCTTGACAGTTTGCTTTGAATAAAACTCCTCCAGCAAGGCCCAACTTTGGTTTCACATTTGCCTAACAACCTCTAACCCTTCCCTTGGGAGTAATTAACCCGAGGGTCATCTTTATTTTAAACCCCCCCCCCCCCCGGGCCAGTGCTTCTCTAAGTGTTGGTCCGAACCGAGCAGCCTGCGGGGCCACCTCGGGGAAACTTGAGGGATGATTTTACTCGTAGATTGACTCATCCAGTGTGCCCTGAGAACGAGATATGTGCAGCTCCTATCGGGATTTGTCGGCACATTCGGGTGGTCTTGCTGGTCTTGTTTTACTATTGTCGAAATGTCTTGTAACCAGGATTCCGAGAATGATCGGGTCTTCCCAGGAGAAGGAATATCCTTCGTTGGTCGTGAGAGCTTATAATGGGCTAAGTTGGGACACCCCTGCAGGGTTTAAACTTTCGAGAGCCATGCCCGCGGTTATGTGGCAGATGGGAATTTGTTAATGTCCGGTTGTAGAGAACTTGATACCAGATTCGACTTAAAATGCATCAACCGCGTGTGTAGCCGTGATGGTCTCTTTTCGGCGGAGTCCGGGAAGTGAACACGGTTTGGGTTATGTATGAACGTAGGTAGATTCAGGATCACTTCTTGATCTCTTCTAGCTTCTTGACCGCTGCGTTGCTTCTCTTCTCGCTCTTATTTGCGTATGTTAGCCACCATATCATGCTTAGTCGCTACTACAACCTCACCACTTATCCTTTCCTTACCCATTAAGCTTTGCTAGTCTTGATACCCATGATAATGGGATTGTTGAGTCCTCGTGGCTCACAGATTACTACAACCACAGTTGCAGGTACAGGTAATGCGATGATCAATGACGTGAGAGCGATGTTTACTTGTTCTGGAGTTCTTCTTCTGCTTCTTCTTCGATAAGGGGATAGGTTCCAGGTCGACAGCCTGGGCTAGCTGGGTGGATGTTGTTTAAGTTTCTTTTTGTGTTTCATCCGCAGTCAGATGTTCCTCTTATGTATGATGATGTTGTATTCGTGTGGCATGGTATGCCTCTTGTATGTATCCCCAACTATTATGTAATGGTTTGATGTAATGATATCCACCTTGCAAAAGCGTCTCCAATATGCGCTTCTATCCTTGGTGGGACCTTCGATTTCCTTTAGGAGGGGGTCACATATTGGGCATGACAAGTTGGTATCAGAGCCTCGACCGAGCTAGGAGCCCCCTTGATTGATCGTTGTTGGCCGTTGTTGAGTCTAGAAGAAAACTGTTTTCAGAGTCTAGTTATATCGGAGAGTAGGAATTATTTTTACTCCTCAGCCCCTTCGTCGCTCTGGTGAGGTCTCTTGACATAGGTGTTTTGAATTACTCCTCTTCCCCTTCGAACTTTCTTTAGGATCATGCAGTTGGTTTTTCCGATCGTTGGTTCTCAGCTCTTTTGATCCGGTGCATTTTCTCGTCAAGTCGATTCAACCTCCTTGTTTTCGCAAGATCAATCCTCAATTGCTTTCTTTTCCCACGCGCCCACCCTTTTACTTCTCAGAGCTGGAGTCCCTAATCCGGTATCCATCCTACTCGTGCGAAGTCTTTGCATTCTTTCCTGAATAATTTTCAACCGTTGTCTTCTCTTCAACTTATTCGTTGATTTCCCCTTCCAAGTTGCCTTTGTTTTTCCCGCCCTCCCACCCTCTTCTTCCCGAATCCTTAGTCTCTTTCGAGCATCAATTTCATTCGTGCGAAACCTCTTTAGTTTTTCGTCAGTTGTTTCAACCGGTGATTTCTTGTCTAGTTCGACATTCTTCATCCCTTTTTCTTCTCCGGTGGATTCAATTCAAGTTTTTTTGGGTTGATCATATTCTTTTTCCTTGGATCAAATGTTTCCTCTTGCTCATTTGCCGCTCGCCATTAAATTATTCCGGAGTTTGGAAGACATCTCAGGAGATTCGTCTGTGTTCGAATTAATTCGAGGTTGTCACCTCATTCAAATATTTCAGTTGTTCCGGTACATCATCTATTCCGCAATCCTTTTCAATGGTGTTTTCTTTTTAGTGGGCCCTAACCCACATGTCTTTTCCTAGGATCTTACCTGACTCTACTAATTATTCCAAAGTTATTCTCAAATTCTTTTCAAGTGTGACGTAAGAATGGATCATGATACGTCTCCGTCGTATCTACTTTTCCAAACACTTTTTCCCTTGTTTTGAACACTAACTTGTATGATTTGAATGGAACTAACCCGGACTGACGTTGTTTTCAGCTGAATTTCCATGGTGTTGTTTTATGTGCAGAAAATAAAAGTTCTCTGAATGACCTGAAACTCCACGGAACACCTTAGAAAAAACAATAAAAAATCCTCGCCAAAGATAAATACCAGGGGGCCCACACCTTGCTCACGAGGGTGGGGGGCGCCCCCTGGGCACGCCCCCTACCTCGTGGGCCCCCTGGTGGCCCTCCGACGCCAACTGCAACTCCATATATTGGCTTTCGAGGAGAAAAAAAATCAGAGAGAAGAAATCATTGCTTTTTACTATACGGAGCCGCCGCCAAGCCCTAATCTCTCTCGGGAGGGCTGATCTGGAGTCCGTTCGGGGCTCCGGAGAGGGGGATTCATCGTCGTCATCATCATCAACCATCCTCCATCACCAATTTCACGATGCTCACCACCGTGCGTGAGTAATTCCATCGTAGGCTTGCTGGACGGGGATGGGTTGGATGAGATTTATCATGTAATCGAGTTAGTTTTGTTAGGGTTTGATCCCTAGTATCCACTATGTTCTGAGATTGATGTTGCTATGACTTTGCTATGCTTAATGCTTGTCACTAGGGCCCGAGTGCCATGATTTCAGATCTGAACCTATTATGTTTTCATGAATATATGTGTGTTCTTGATCCTATCTTGCAAGTCTATAGTCACCTAATATGTGTTATGATCCGGCAACCCCGAAGTGACAATAATCTGGACCACTCCCGGTGATGACCATAGTTTGAGGAGTTCATGTATTCACTATGTGCTAATGCTTTGTTCCGGTTCTCTATTAAAAGGAGGCCTTAATATCCCTTAGTTTCCAATAGGACCCCGCTGCCACGGGAGGGTAGGACAAAACATGTCATGCAAGTTCTTTTCCATAAGCACGTATGACTATATACGGAATACATGCCTACATTACATTGATGAACTGGAGCTAGTTCTGTGTCACCCTATGTTATGACTGTTACATGATGAACCGCATCCGGCATAATTATCCATCACTAATCCGGTGCCTACGAGTTTTCCATATACTAGTTCTCGCTTATTTACTTTTCCGTTGCTACTGTTACAATCACTACAAAATACCAAAAACATTACTTTTGCTGTCTTTACTTTTGTTACCGTTACCACCACTATCATATTACTTTGCTACTAAACACTTTGCTGCAGATACTAAGTTTCCAGGTGTGGTTGAATTGACAACTCAGCTGCTAATACTTGAGAATATTCTTTGGCTCCCCTTGTGTCGAATCAACAAATTTGGGTTGAATACTCTACCCTCGAAAACTGTTGCGATCCCCTATACTTGTGGTTTATCAAGACTTTTTTCTGGCGCCGTTGCCGGGGAGCATAGCTCTATTCTTTGAGTCACTTGGGATTTATATCTTATGGACACTATGAAGAACTTGAAAGATGATCGAACTACTATTTTGCCCTCAACTACGAGGGGAGGTAAGGAACTGCCATCTAGCCTTGCACTAGCTTCTCCTTCTGTTATAAGTAAGCTTGCGACACCTAAACCTGCTACTGCTATTCATTCTGATATGTCGCATGTTATTGATGATGCCACTTCTGCTATGCATGATACTTATGATGAAACTACTTCTATGCTTGATACTACTGTGCCCCTTGGTGAATTTCTTGATGAGCAAATTGCTAGGTCAAGAGAAAGAGAAATTATTGCCCCTGAATACGATGATGATAGTGATGATGAAAATATGCCTTCTATTCCTGAGGGTTATCTTTTTGATGCAGAATCTTCTGCAGCTATTTTTGCTTGCCAGGATAGATATGAACTTAAGAGGTTGCTAGTTAAATGGAGTAAAGAATCTTTTAGAGATAGAATGAGACCCGGCCCTGCTTTTGCTACTTCACCTATTTGTGTCCCTGATAAGGATTATTATGATATTTCTGTTGATCCAGATATAATTACTTTGGTTGAATCTGATCCTTTTTATGACTATGAATCTGAAACTGTTGTGGCACATCTTACTAAGTTAAATGATATAGCTGCCCTGTTTACTAATAATGAGAGATCGCGCTACCTTTATTTACTCAAAATATTTCCGTTCTCATTAAAGGGTGATGCTAAGATATGGTTTAATTCTCTTGATCCTGGTTGTGTGCAAAGTCCCCAGGATATGATTTATTACTTCTCTGCTAAATATTTCCCTGCTCATAAGAAACAAGCTGCCTTGAGGGAAATATACAACTTTGTGCAAATTGAAGAAGAGAGTCTCCCACAAGCTTGGGGGTGGCTTCTCAAGTTACTTAATGCTTTGCCTGGTCATCCTCTTAAGAAACCTGAAATATTTGATATCTTTTATAATGGACTAACTGATGCTTCCAGAGATTACCTGGATAGTTGTGCTGGTTCTCTTTTCAAAGAAAGAACACCGGATGAAGCTGGAATTCTATTGAATAATATGTTGGCAAATGAGAATAATTGGGCACATCCTGAGCCAGCTCCTAAGCCAATTCCAGAGAAAATTACTAAGCCTATTCCTAAACCAACTCCGAAGAAGAGAGGTGTTCTATTTCTCAGTCCCGAAGATATGCAAGAGGCAAAGAAATCTATGAAAGAAAAAGGTATTAAAGCTGAAGATGTTAAGAATTTACCTCCTATTGAAGAAATACACGGTCTTAATTTACCGCCTGTTGAAGAAGTATATGATCTCAATTACTTATTTACTGAAGAACCTCCCGATATCCCGACATAGGTAGTAAAGGTAAATCTCTCTATAGATATGATAAAGCTGAAGTCCCTCCTACTAAAATTGCTAGTCAGTGCTTGGATGAGTTTCATGACTTTATGTTTAAGCAAGATGACTTTAATGCTTATTTTGGTAGACAATTAAAACAGAATACCTTTATGATTAAACGCTTGGGTGATTTTATGGTTGATATTAGAGGTGAACTTAAACTTGTTAGCAAACATGCTTCTATGGTCACCACTCAAGTAGAACAAGTACTTAAAGCTCAGAAAGAAGTGCTTGATGAAATGAATAGTAAGAAAAATGATTATGTTGTTAGAGTGGCTACTAGAATTGGTAGAATGACTCAGGAACCTTTGTATCCTGAAGGCCACCCTAAGAGAATCGAGCAAGATTCTCAGAGAAATAATATTGATGTACCTAGTTCCTCTAAGAGGAAGAAAAAGAAAAATGATAGGACTTTGCAAACTTCTAGTGAACCTATTGCTGAACCACCTGAGAATCCAAATGATATCTCTATTTCTGATGCTGAAACACAATCAGGTGATGAACATGAACCTAGTGATAATGTTAATGATAATGTTCATGTTGATGCTCAACCTAGTAATGATAATGATGTAGAAGTTGAACCTGCTGTTGATCTTGATAACCCACAATCAAAGAATCAATGTTATGATAAAAGAGACTTCGTTGCTAGGAAACATGGTAAAGAAAGGGAACCATGGGTTCAGAAACCCATGCCTTTTCCTCCGAAACCATCCAAGAAAAAGGATGATGAGGATTTTGAGCGCTTTGCTGAAATGATTAGACCCATCTTTTTGGGTATGCGATTAACTGATGTGCTCAAAACAAATCCTTATGCTAAGTATATGAAGGATATCATTACTAATAAAAGAAAGATACCTGAAGCTAAAATTTCCACCATGCTTGCTAATTATACTTTTAAGGGTGGAATACCAAAGAAACTTGGAGATCCCGGAGTACCTACTATACCATGCTCCATTAAGAGAAATTATGTTAAAACTACTTTATGTGATCTTGGAGCCGGTGTCAGTGTTATGCCTCTCTCTTTATATCGTAGACTTGACTTGAATAAGTTGACACCTACAGAAATATCTTTGCAAATGGTTGATAAATCAACTGCTATACCTGTCGGTATTTGTGAGGATGTGCCTGTTGTGGTTGCAAACGTTACTATTTTAACGGACTTTGTTATTCTTGATATTCCCGAGGATGATAGTATGTCTATTATTCTTGGAAGACCTTTCCTTAATACTGCAGGGGCTGTTATTGATTGCACCAAAGGCAATGTCACTTTTCATGTTAATGGCAATGAGCACACGGTACATTTTTCGAGGAAACAGCCTCAAGTTTATAGTATCAACTCTATTGGAAAAATTCCATCGATTATATTTGGAGGTTTTGAATTTCCTCTCCCTGCTGTCAAGAAAAAGTATGATATTCTTATTGTTGGGGATTTTCATATCCCCGTTGAGGTAACCTAGTGTCATTTGAAATTTCTCCGGTTCCGTGATTATTCGGAATGAGTTTGTTAACATGACTTGATCAACCTTGTTAGTGGGTTCATTTTGATGATCACGAGATGGATGAAACTAGAAGCACAACCTTTTGTACCCTCTTTATATTTTCTGTTATTTAGTAGAAATAAAGTAAAATAGTATTTTTCTGTCTGTCTCCTGACTTATCCGTGCAATATAAAAATATCCTGAAAATAAAAGTCCTCAAAATGCCATGCCAATTTAATATGAATTTTTTTGGGAATATTTGAAGATTTACTGTGCAAAAATTACCACGGGGGGAGCTGCCACCTGGTCACGAGGGTGGAGGGCGCGCCCTACCCCCTGGGCGCGCCCCCTACCTCGTGGGCCCACGGTGGCCCTCCTCCACTTATTCCTGCACCCATCTTCTTCCTCTGCCTCACACAAACACGAAAAACCAACTCAAGCACGAGTTCCAGCCCCCGTTGTTGTGATTTTCGATCTCCTTGCTCAAAGCACCTCTCGCAAAACTGCTTGGGGAGATTGTTCCTTGGTATGTGACTCCTCCATTGGTCCAATTAGTTTTTGTTCTAGTGCTTTATTCATTGCAAATTTGTGCTGCATAGGTGACCATGTTCTTGAGCTTGCATGTCAAATTTATATGGTTCCAAGTAGTTGTAATGCTTTATATAGGCTCTAGGCACTTGTGGGAGTGGTTGCTATCAATTTTATTGAGGTTGGTTCACTTTTATTTGAAGTTACTAAAAATTTCAGATTGTTTCACAAATAATGAAGAGACTTTTGAGGGGCTCGTCGAGCCGAAGCTCTAAGGAAAACCAAAGGAAGAAGAGCAGAAGCCCAAATTTAATTTGCCTCGCACCGCGGAGGTCCGGCCGTGTGAATGGCCTTCCGATGACTTCTTGAGGAGAGCCGGGATTTATGAGGATTTCTATTTATTGATTGAGAACACCGGCCTCACCAACTTCCTCCACGACCAACGTCATCAGTATCTCTTACTCACAAATACTTTTGTGCAAAACTTCCACTTTTTCCCTAAGAAATCACCTCCAACAGTAGAGTTTCATTTATATGACGTTGTTAAAGAGATGACATTAGCGGAATTCTGCGAGGTTAGTAGAATACCCTTTGAGGGCACCTTAGATGAACCCCACCGTAACGAAGTAGAAGCTTTTATTAACACTATCACTGTGGGAGAAACCAGGAAGGTTTCTGATGCAAGGATCACTAGCATACATTTTCCTGTTTTACGCTACTTTGCCTTATTTGCTAGTCGTTGCTTGATTGGACGCGGGAACTGTGGGAACCTTAGTATTCCTGATATCATTATTTTGTTCCATGGTTTGTACCGCAATAACTCTGTTAGTATGGGTGGAATTGTTGCTAGACGGTTAAGTCTGAACCGTACTAAGGGCCCCATCTTTGGAGGCATTTATGCTTCACGCCTAGCTGAACATTTTGAAATACCTATTAGGCTTGAGGAGAAAGAAGAAACAGCGTTACCCCGTGTTTATTTAGATTATAAGAGTATGATAGCGCATGAGTTTCTTCTTAAGAGTCGCGAAGGGGAGCTCAAATACAAACTATACTTTGATAAGCATCACCCTGAGACTATTACTTTGCCTGCCCCTTCTTTTTTTAACTTATCTGCAGGTCCTCACATCGTTCCGTGGTCGGCTGTTCAAGCATATCGGAATCCTGCACCAGCCCTGGAACCGGAGCCACAAGATGAGCCTCCACGACTATCTGTTTATTCTTGGGATCCAGAGGAGGTTGCCAGCCAGTGGCAGCCGGAGCCTTCTTCGTCGCAGTATGACCCCAGCTTCACCTACGGGTATCCGCCAGGCTATCCCTTGCAATAGACCAACTTAGGCCAAAAGCCTAAGCTTGGGGGAGTATGTATTTCCCACCGACATTTCATTCATGTTCACACACACTCATTGCTAGAAGTCGGTGCTCATACTCTTCCACTGTAATATCCATGCTAGTTTATTTTCTTTTTTCCTGCTTTCTTCTTGTGTGTTTAATAAACCTTAAGAAAAAACCAAAAAAATAGTAGTAGTTTATTTCTTTGTTGTAGTAATTAAAAAGAAAGCCCACTTCTTTTGCTTGTTGGGAGCTTTCCCGTGTAAATAGTTTTTATTTTTTTCCTTTCTTTGCGGGTCGAGAAGACTATATTGAAAATGCTTAGTGGCTCTTATACGCATGATTGTTTATTTAACTTAGAGCCCATATTACTTGTCTTCTCTCTTGAGTTGAATGCTTGCAGATTCCAGCTTAGTCCAATGCATGTGCACTCTTATTATTATACACACCGTTCGGTCGTGCAAGTGAAAGGCAATAATGATGATATATGATGGACTTATTGGGATGAGAAAAGCTGGTATGAACTCGACCTCTCTTGTTTTTGTAAATATGATGATTCATCGTTCCTGAGTTAGCTATTATGAAGTAAACATATTTGCAATGACATTTAGAGATTATAGTTGCTTGTGCCATGCTTGATTAGCTATGAGTTATAATGGTTTACCTTGAGTGCCAACATGCTATTAGAATGATTATGATGTGGTATGGTGGGATGGTATCCTCCTTTAAATGAATTGAGTGACTTGACTTGGCACATGTTCACACATGTAGTTGAATCAAATCAACATAGCCTTCATGATATTTATGTTCATGGTGGATTATATCCTACTCATGCTTGTATTCGGTGTAAATTAATTTTAATGCATGTTTACGACTGTTGTCGCTCTCTCAGTTGGTCGCTTCCAAGTCTTTTGCTAGCCTTCACCTGTACTAAGCGGGAATACTGCTTGTGCATCCAAACTCCTTAAACCCCAAAGTTGTTCCATATGAGTCCACTATACCTACCTATATGCGGTATTTACCTGTCGTTCCAAGTAAATTTGTATGTGCCAAACTCTAAACCTTCAAATAAACATTCTGTTTTGCATGCTCGAATAGCTCATATGTCAACTAGAGCTTCCCTTATCTTCCGTGTTAGGCGGGTTATCCTCAAGAGGAGTGGACTCCGCTCCTCATTCACGAGAAAATGGTTGGTAACCGGGATGCCCAGTCCCATGCTTCATGCAAACTAAATCAAAATAATTGCAAACAAAACTCCCCCTGGGACCCGTTGAATGTTGGAGGCACTCGCTGTTTCGAGCAAGCCATGGATTGATGCTTGTGGAGGAGGGGGAGTATAAACTTTACCATTCTGTTTGGGAATCGCCTATAATCTGTTTAGCATGGAAGATATCATCGTCTTTTCATTGTTATGTTGACAATGAAAGTATGCCGCTCAAAATATAATTTATCTCCATTTCAAAACCGAGCTCTGGCACCTCTACAAATCCCTACTTCCCTCTGCGAAGGGCCTATCTATTTACTTTTATGTTGAGTCATCACCCTTCTTATTAAAAAGCACCCGCTGGAGAGCACACTGTCGTTTGCATTCATTATAATTGGTTTATATTGGGTATGACTTGACTGGATCTCTTTTACCATGAATTACAATGTTTAGTCAGTCCTTGATCTTTAAAGGTGCTCTGAATTTATGTTTTGCGGTCTTAGAAAGGGCTAGTGAGATACCATTTTGTTATATCATGTTATGATTATTTTGAGAAAGTGTTGTCATCCGAGTTTTATTATTATGGCTCGCTAGCTAATTATGCTATTGATATGAGTAATTGTGAGACCTAAGTGTTATTTTGAGTATGGTTAGTTCATAATATTTTCTAAAACTTGAATGCTGGCTTTTCATGTTTACAACAACAAGAGCAAACAGAGTTCGTAAAAGTTTTTCTTTTTCTCTTTCAGTTTGTCAACTGAATTGCTTGAGGACAAGCAAGGGTTTAAGCTTGGGGGAGTTGATACGTCTCCGTCGTATCTACTTTTCGAAACACTTTTTCCCTTGTTTTGAACTCTAACTTGTATGATTTGAATGGAACTAACCCGGACTAACGCTGTTTTCTACAGAATTGCCATGGTGTTGTTTTATGTGCAGAAAATAAAAGTTCTCGGAATGACCTGAAACTCCACGGAACACCTTAGAAAAAACAATAAAAAATCCTCGCCAAAGATGAAGAACAGGGGGCCCACACCCTGCTCACGAGGGTGGGGGGCGCCCCCCTACCTTGTGGGCCCCTTGGTGGCCCTCCGACGCCAACTCCAACTCCATATATTGGCTTTCGGGGAGAAAAAAATCAGAGAGAATAAATCATCACGTTTTACGATACGGAGCCGCCGCCAAGCCCTAATCTCTCTCGGGAGGGCTGATCTGGAGTCCGCTCGGGGCTCCGGAGAGGGGGATTCGTCGCCGTCGTCATCATCAACCATCCTTCATCACCAATTTCATGATGCTCACCGCCGTGCGTGAGTAATTCCATCGTAGGCTTGCTGGACGGTGATGCGTTGGATGAGATTTATCATGTAATCGAGTTAGTTTTGTTAGGGTTTGATCCCTAGTATCCACTATGTTCTGAGATTGATGTTGCTATGACTTTGCTATGCTTAATGCTTGTCACTAGGGCCCGAGTGCCATGATTTCAGATCTGAACCTATTATGTTTTCATGAATATATGTGTGTTCTTGATCCTATCTTGCAAGTCTATAGTCACCTACTATGTGTTATGATCCGGCAACCCCGAAGTGACAATAATCGGGACCACTCCCAGTGATGACCATAATTTGAGGAGTTCATGTATTCACTATGTGCTAATGCTTTGTTCCGGTTCTCTATTAAAAGGAGGCCTTAATATCCCTTAGTTTCCAATAGGACCCCGCTGCCATGGGAGGGTAGGACAAAAGATGTCATGCAAGTTCTTTTCCATAAGCACGTATGACTATATACGGAATACATGCCTACATTACATTGATGAACTGGAGCTAGTTCTGTGTCACCCTATGTTATGACTGTTACATGATGAACCGCATCCGGCATAATTATCCATCACTAATCCGGTGCCTACGAGTTTTCCATATATTGGTTCTCGCTTCTTTACTTTTCCGTTGCTACTGTTACAATCACTACAAAATACCAAAAACATTACTTTTGCTATCTTTACTTTTGTTACCGTTACCACCACTATCATATTACTTTGCTACTAAACACTTTGCTGCAGATACTAAGTTTCCAGGTGTGGTTGAATTGTCAACTCAGCTGCTAAAACTTGAGAATATTCTTTGGCTCCCCTTGTGTCAAATCAACAAATTTGGGTTGAATACTCTACCCTCGAAAACTGTTGCGATCCCCGATACTTGTGGGTTATCAGATCCCATCAGTCACATGCCTTCTCCAAAAATTGTTTTCTAATTCTTTTCATCTGTCGCTCAACCTTTTCCTCTTTTCATTCTCTCGGAGTATCTCAGCAATTTCGGTGGTGTTTCTCGTCATCACAAAGAAGAGTTCTCTTAAATCTTGTCCGTTCTCTCGAAGATTCGTGGTTCTAGCTTCTAATTATCCTCTCAATTATTCAGTTGTCAGAAATTCCTTTTCTCAACCATCCAAAGTATTTTAGGAGTGGATTTCTGTTTTGTTTCGCCGGAGGCCATCATTCCAGCTATCGTTCTATATTTACCCCGGCGCATCTGTCAAGTATTCGTTAGTCAGCTCGTTGTCTCTTTGTTCTTTTGCATCTAAATCCCCTCAAGCATATTTGTTCTTCTAGTTCTTCCCGGTGATTCATTCTCTTTCGTCAGTCATTTTCGAATTCTTACGGTGGTTCATTTAGCTTCTTTTTCCTTTGTTATCATATCAATTCATTCGTTCTTTCCAATCCTACTGGTGGTTCGCGAAGACTTTCTCAAGTTTTGCGCCATATACCCCTCAATCCTTTCCAACAAGAATAAGTTGCATGCAAATCCATTGCTTGTCATCAATTTAATTTGATGAAGGATAAGCATACAATAAATCTTATTCTTATTTCTTCCAAGTGATTAATCCCTTTCATCGGAGTTTGTTCTTGATGAATAAATTCTAGTTCCAAGTGTTTTCATCTTTTCTTTTCCAGAGTTCAAATTTTCCTCGGCCATGTCGTCGGTACCTCCATCTAAATCACCACCAGGCTCTAATCTTATTCTTTCATCCTTCATTCTATCTCATCAACCTTTTGTTACCGGAGTTCTTCACGGTGGTTCTTCATGATTTAATTTATTCATCAAGAGTTCATCAAGATTCTTGTTGGAGGAGTTCAAGTATCATTCTTCTCGCGTCTCGAAGTGCAAATAATTCTCTGTTTTCTTCTAAAGTGGAGTTTTGCATTTCTTCGTTCTTCTTAGCTATTTAGACATTTGGTTGTGGCAGAGTTTCACCTCAAGTTCTGAGATGTTTTTGATAAGTCCACAACAAGCTTATTCTTTGATTGTTGATTTTCTCAACAACTCCGTTCAATCCTTCTTTCTAAGTTTTTTTTTCATTCCATTCTTTCAATTCTTCCGGAGGCATTGCATTGTTCATCTCATCAAGTGTCATCCCATCTTGTGTAGTTCATGTCTCCATTTCCTCCATTTTTAGTTGGATTGCTGCCCAAATTCCTTCATTCTTATTCCTTTTCTATCTTGTTCTAACCGGAGTGGTTTCGGATTCTATCTTATTCCTTAGGTTTTGATTCTCGTCATATTCGCTTTTCCTCTTTTCTACCCGAGTGCTCTCGACTTTGTTCATTTTATCTTCTTACTTCAACTCTTCCTCTTTCTCTTCCGGCTCGTTCCTACGATCTCGGGACGAGATCTCTTGTTAGTGGATGAGAGTTGTAATGCCCCGAATCCGATGCGCTAGGTGTCTTCCAGTTATTCTCCGTCGTTGCCATGTCATTTGCTTGCGTGTTGCATTTTGTCATGTCATCATCGGCATTTCTTGAGCATGTTTTTCAAAACTTGCATCTGTCCGGGTCCTCCTAGTTCTCTCCGTTGTACGTTCTGAGCCCAACCACACTCGCACATGCACGTTGTACCTCCCAGTTCTTTTTTTGTGAGCCGTAGAAAAACATTCTCGGAATGGGCCGAGATTTGCCGAGTGGCCTTGGTATATCACCGGTAGACCGTCTGTCAAATTTTGTTCCATTTGGAGGTCGTTTGATGCCCCAATGGTTAACCGAGTTAACCGAAAAACCCCTTATCTTTGCATCCCAGCATCCCTCCACACAGCCCACCTAGCCCATCTAAACCCTCTCCATGCTCTCGGTCCTTGGATCACGATCGTGTGGGCGAAAACTGCACCTCATTTGGACTCTCCTAGCACCCCTACCTATAAATCAGTCCCATCCCCCAAAATTTTGGGCAAACCCTACATCAAAGCCTCCTCCGCGCCATCGGACGCGTACTCTCCGCGCCGGACATGACCACCACCGTCCAGCCACGTCCCATGGCCAATCCCGGGGTGACACGTCATCCCCGCCGCCGCCCGCAGCCAACCAGCGCCCTCCACGTCGCCCGCCGCTCCCCCGCACTGCCGTGGGCCCGCCAGGCCCAGATCCAGCCCGCCCACGCCCGGACGCTGGCCGCCCGCGCCCGTGCTCCGTGCCGCCCCGCTTCCGTTGCCGGCCGGCCCCACCTCCGGCCGGCGAGTCGCCAGAGCTCGCCAGCTCCGCCCGCACCGGCGCCTCGGTCCGCCGCCGCGCCTCTCCGTCAGCGCCCCGTCTCCTCCGCCACCAAGCTCGCCGCTAGCCGCCGCCAGAGCCAAACTCCACCAACATCCCCAGATCCGACCGGATTGGAGGGGCCGCGCCCAGATCCGGCCGATCCACGTCCCTGCCGGCCTCCGCCGCCCATCCTGCTGTCTGCCGTCGTCGGGAACGGTCGCCGCCGTCCTCCCATGACCTCGCTCGGCCTCGTCGGGGAGGATGATGAGTGCCAGCCCCTCGCCTAGGTCGCCTCCCGCGCGTGGGCCTCGGCACATCGCGTCGGGTGGGCCACGCCCCGGCCCGATCCCCTCCTCGGCCTGCTTCCCCTCCAGCTGGCCTCGGCCCGCATGGTGAGCTCACTATAATTCCCTGCCCGTGCGCGATATAGCTACCGGACGCCCACCTGTTTTTCAGTAGTATGTTGCATTTTTGTGTGGCTTGTATCTTCGTGTGTGCTGCTCCGTTTTGCGCATATAATATGGCAAAATGTTCATCTCAGAGTGCTCTTCATGATGGTCTAGTTTTCATTCATGTTCGTGTATATATTGATGCCTGAACCTTTGTTGCAAAACTGCTATATGATATAAACTGCTGGAATCTGCAGTTTGATAACATCATTTGCGCATCTTGTGAGTGCCACAACTTTGTCCCTGTTGATTCTATGATGATGATCTTTATATGCGCTTGTTCTGCTCTTAATGCTCTAAATATTAGTGTGCTTTTCATCCATGTTAGTGTGCATCTTGTTATATTAATCCTAGTCCCAAAAGTACATGTTGCTGTTAACTGCTAAAAACTGCTGTAACTTGCTGATTTGTCTTTTGTTTTGCATTTTGTGTGTGCATCCTATGGGCATGGTGTCTACAAGTTTTAGGAGCATATTTATGCCGTCTTTATAGGGGTGCAATCCATGTATTTTTATATGCCCTGTAGTGAGTGCATTAAGCTTGTGAAGCAGGCTACTTGCTGTTATATTTCTGTCAATGCTGAAACTGCTATATCATGATGCCATGTTTGCTTGATGCTACCAATTAAACCATGCATAATATGGAGATGCAGTTGACATGTTTTGTTTTATATGCTATGCTCTATCATGCCATGCCTTTTTATGCCTCATATATGTTCTGTAGCATATGTTTTCGTTGCCATGAAGATGCCTATATGTTGTTCCAGATTTCTGTTAACTTCATAATACTATGTTGTGAGCTTGATAGTATTTATTCTGTGCCTCTTCTAGATATGCTCCAATTACATATTTGGAGTATGCTATGAGTACTTTGTTCGCATGCCATGTTTGCTAATTTTGGATGTCATATGCCTTTGTTTCATGCTTGTAAATATGCTGTCATAATGTTGCTGTTTTACACTTGCTGAAACTGTTTCAACATTCAATCTTGTCATGTTGGTTCCTACTAATCCATAAGCCATATGTTTATGATGCCCTGATGTTATTATCTCTTTGTTATGTGTAATTTGATTCCATTCCCTTGGTTGATATGTTTAAGTGCTATAGCTTGTCACTTTCTTGCTCTTAACTTGCCATCATATTAACTCTGCTCATGCATATGCTCCTGTGTTATAAAGTTGCATTTTGCTTTGATAATCTTGGTTTAACCTTGATGCCTATGAACCTGAAACTTAATGATAATTTAAGTATGTTATCTGTACATGAAGTGCATGTCAAGTTTGTTCTCATATTATTCCTGTAGTATGTAGTTTTGATGTTTGCAAAGTTCCTACTAGCTGTTTTGGGCAGATTGTTGTTATATCTTGTTTGGAGTGTATGTGTTGCACCGTTGCTCTGTTTTGAGCATGCTCTATATGAAACTTGCTTAGAATTGCACGTAGTTGCATCATGTCATGTTAAATCCTTCATTTGAGAGTGTTTGCTTGATGTTTGAAGGCATTTTGTATCAATGCCATGTTTAACTTGTTTTGCTCATATCTTCTAGGTCGTAGCTCCGAACTAAATGAACTTTATATGTAACTTGACTAGAATTTCGTGTAGATCATCTTGGTGCATCTTAACTTGCTGTTTAACAACTTGAACATAAGGTTTATTCAGATCTGGACTAGTTTCTAAATTTGCATATGAGGACTTACCGGATTTGTTATATGTTGTTCCGACCTCATTTAAACTTGCTTTGATGTGTTGTTCTTGTATGTGTCATCTCTTTCCTTGAGTAGAATCATGTAGACCTGTCATACATCATGCTTGGTTGTGCATCATGTCATGTTTATGTGTTGTGTGTTTACCATGTTGTTTGTCTTTCCGGTTGTGATTCTTCTCGATAGTTCCTGTTTCATTGCGATCGTGAGGATTCGTTCATCTATGCTTGATTCGTCTTCGCCCGTTCGTCTTCTTCATGGACTCGTTCTTCTTCCTAGCGGGATTTCAGGCGAGATGACCGTTACCCTGGATCTCACAACTATCATTGCAATGCTAGTTGATTCGTTCTATCGCTATGCTGCGCTACCTATCACTTGTTTTTCAAGCCTACCAAATTACCATGTCAACCTCTAACCTTTTCAACCTTCCCAACAAACTGTTGCTTGGCCATGTTACCACTTTGCTGAGCCCCTCTTATAGCATTGTTAGTTGCAAGTGAAGTTGAAGATTGCTCCATGTTGGAACCAGATTATTTTGGGATATCACAATATCTCTTATTTAATTAATGCATCTATATACTTGATAAAGGGTGGAAGGCTCGGCCTTATGCCTGGTGTTTTGTTCCACTCTTGCCGCCTTAGTTTCCGTCATACCGGTGTTATGTTCCTTGATTTTGCGTTCCTTACGCGGCTGGGTGTATGGGAACCCCTTGACAGTTCACTTTGAATAAAACTCCTCCAGCAAGGCCCAACTTTGGTTTTACATTTGCCTAACAACCTCTAACCCTTCCCTTGGGAGTAATTAACTCGAGGGTCATCTTTATTTTAACCCCCCCTGGGGCAGTGTTTTTCTAAGTGTTGGTCCGAACCGAGCAGCCTTGTCACGCCCAAGATGCGACCCTATCCTAAAGGAACTCGAAGGTCCCACCAAGGATAGAAGCGCATCTTGAAGACGCTTTTGCAAGGTGGATATCATTACATCAACATTACATAATAGATGGGGATACATACATAAGACATACAATGTCACCCGAATACAACATCATCTTACATAAGAGCACCATCCGACTACGGATGAAACACTAACAGAAGCTCAAACGACATCCACCTTGCTAGCCCAGGCTGCTGACCTGGAACCTATCCCCTGATCGAAGAAGCAGAAGAAGAACTCCAAAATAGGCAAATATCACTCTCGCATCAAGATCATCGCATAACCTGTACCTGCAACTGTTGTTGTAGTAATCTGTGAGCCACGAGGACTCAGCAATCCCATTACCATGGGTATCAAGACTAGCAAAGCTTAATGGGTAAGGAAGGGGTAAAGTGGTGAGGTTGCAGCAGCGACTAAGCATATATGGTGGCTAACATACGCAAAAGAGAGCGAGAAGAGAGCAAACGGAACGGATGTCAACTAGTAATGATCAAGAAGTGATCCTGAGCTCCTACTTACGTCAATCATAACACAGAAACCGTGTTCACTTCCCGGACTATGCCGAGAAGAGACCATCATGGCTACACACGCGGTTGATGCGTTTTAATTCGGATCTGGTGTCAAGTTATCTACAACCGGACATTAACAAATTCCCATCTGCCACATAACCGTGGGCACGGCTCTCGAAAGTTTATACCCTGTAGGGGTGTCCCAACTTAGCCCATGATAAGCTCTCGCGATCAACGAAGGATATTCCTTCTCCCAGGAAGACCCGATCAGTCTCGGAATCCCGGTTTACAAGACATTTCGACAATGGTAAAACAAGACCAGCAAAGCGGCCCGATGCGCCGACAATCCCGATAGGAGATGCGCATATCTCGTTCTCAGGGCACACCGGATGAGCAAGACGTCGGGTTGGCATAGACCCTGGTTGCCCAGGGGGCGCCGGACATCGCTCAGTTTGGACCAACACATAGACAAGCATTGGCCCGGGGGGGCTAAAATAAAGTTGACCCTTGGGTTAATTACTCCCAAGGGAAAGGTAGGTGGTGGTGAGGCAAATGGTAAAACCAAGGTTGGGCCTTGCTAGAGGAGTTTTATTCAAAGCGAACTGTCAGGGGGGTCCCATAAATCACCCGACTGCCTAAGGAACGCAAAATCCGGGAACATAATACCGGTATGACGGAAACTAGGGCAGCAAGAGTGGAACAAAACACCAGGCATAAGGCCGAGCCTTCCACCCTTTACCAAATATATAGATGCATTAATTAAATAAGAGATATTGTGATATCCCAACATAACCCTGTCCACCATGGAGAAATCTTCAACTTCACCTGCAACTAACAATGCTATAAGAGGGGCTGAGCAAAGCGGTAACATAGCCAAACAACGGTTTTCTAGGAAGGGTGTCAAAGGTTAGAGGTTCATGGCAATTTGGGAGGCTTGAAGAGCAAATGATAGGTAGCGCAGCATAGCGATAGAACAAAGCAACTAGCATAGCAATGATAGTAGTGAGATCCAGGGTAGCGGTCATCTTGCCTGAAATCCCGCAAGAAAGAAGAACGAGTCCATGAAGAAGATGAAGCCACGAAGATGAACCACACGTAGACGAAAGCATCCTCACGATCGCAACGAAACGGGAACTATCGAGAAGAAGCACACAACATGGTAAACACACCACACATGACAAGACATGATGCACAACAAGCATGGTGCATGATAAAGCTACATGAAGCTACTCATGGCAAGAGATGATGCAAACAAGAACAACACATCAAGGCAAGTTTAAATGAGGCCGGAAACAACATATAACAATTCCGGTAGGTCCTCATATGCAAATTTCGAAATTGGTCCAGAACTGAATAAACCTTATGTTCAAGTTGTTAAACAGCAAGTTAAGATGCACCACGATGAACTACATGAAATTCTAGTCAAGTTACATATAAAGTTCATTTAGTTCGGAGCTACGGCCTAGAAGATATGAGCAAAACAAGTTAAACATGGCATTGATGCAAAATGCATACAAACATCAAGCAAACACACCAAAACAAGGATGCAACATGATAATATGAAGCTACATGCAAAAACAAGCAAGTTTCATATAGAGCACACTCAAAACGGAGCAACGGTTCAACACATACACTATATACAAGTTATAGCAACAATCTGTCCAAAACAGCAAGTAGACATATTGCAACCATCAAAACAATATGCTACAGCACCCCAACGTAAGAACAAAGGGCATGGGCATGAAGTACAGGTAAATAATAACAAAACATGAACACTGAGCTATCTCCAGAAATCACTAGAACATGCTCAAACACACATGGTAAGATTGCAAATAATAACAGTTTCAGACTTATCAGGAAATAACATCAGGTTGCAATGTTTAGAGCTATCAAACAACATGTTATAGGAAATTAACATGGCAAACAAAGGCATGGCATTAATCTACTAATGGCATAGAACAAGAGTCCCTTACTGACCATGAGCCAAAAAGGATCAGAAGAAAAGGTGGCATCCATGTAAACATGGCAAGTTATATGACAGATTCATACATGGCAGAAACAACAATAAGTAGGCATGTTCGTGAGCTTGAGCCACTCACCACAGAGCAATACAAGGCATGGCAAGGCAACCATCAGTAAGAAGACATGTTTATGAAGCCAAGCATGGCAAGAACAAGTTCATAGGGTGCATGGATCACTAGAAAAACACATGGCCAAAACTGAACTTCATGTTAACAGGCTGACAGCAACATTATTTAGCAACTTTGGAGCAAGATATGAACAATCTACAGCAAGCTATAAATACAACCAGGGGCATGAATGGATAGATCAAGACATGTATAACAAAACATCCTTAGTGAACATCTCCGGAATAATGCAGGAAATGACTTGTAGAAGCATGTTAACATAGCAACAAAATATAACATAATCTGTCAGGAAAACAGCAACAGCAAGTACCCTACTTAGCAAGCTTGAAGCACTCAGCACACAACTCACAAAATTACATGGATGGCACCCCTGGAAAGATGGCATGGCATAGGTAAAAACACATGTAGAGCTCATGCTCATAGGATGCACACATCAAACATGGCAAAAATGACAAATGAGCATGTTATAACAGTTCCAGCAGGTTAACATCAATATGCACTCTTCCAACAGCATTTCGGGCATCAAGATGAGCTCAAATGAAAATGATGCAATGGAATGAAATGAAGTACTCGTCGAGTCGAACAATTTGACATATTACACACACGAAACGGAGCAATATGCACAGAGTTATGATGCGATGAACATGGCATGATAATGTCAAAATAACAGGGACTTAGTCGTTTTCTGAAAAAAAAAACAGGACGGGCGTGGAAGGCTATATGACGCACAGGGCGCGGGATAGTGTCGGCTCACCACTGGGCTTCGGCCCAGGTTGCGGGAAGGGGCCGGCTGGGCTGGGCCTCAGCTTGTGAGGCCCACAACGGCGCGAGGGGGAGGCGCAGCCATCGTCCTCCTCGATCCCGAACGGGAACGAGGCAGGAACAGCGATGGCGGTGGTCGGCGCCGGTGGCGAGCAGGCGAAGACGGAGCGGCGCGGGGCAGATCCGGTGGATCTAGGCCTGAGGAGGCCGGATCCGGTGAGGGCGGCGGCTGGCGGAGCTCCGAGCTACGGCTTCGGGCGACGGGCGGCGCGCGGGCGCCGGCTGCAGCGGCTTCGGGCGACGGGCGGCGCCGGCAGGCGGTTCCGGCTGGAGGCGAGGCAAGGCGGACGGCGGACGGGCCGCGGGCACGGCGGCGGGCGCTGGCCGGCGGCGGGATGCGCGGCAGCGGCGAGGACGGTCGTCGGCGGCGGGGCGCGAAGGGCTCGGGCGGGCCCGATTCGGCCCACGGCGGGTCGGATCCGGGCCCCGACGGGCCTGGCGGCGTGGGACGGCGGCGGGGACACATGGCAAGCTGCGAGTGGCTGAGGGAGGCGGCGGCGGAAGTCCGGCGGGCGCGGACATGTCCGGGCGCGGAGAGTAAGGCTAGGCTAGGGTTTCATCTGCGAAAATGGAAGGGGAGGGCCTATTTATAGGTAGAGGGAGCTAGGAGAGTCCAAATGGGGAGCGGTTTTCGGCCACGCGATCGTGATCGAACGACCGAGAGCATGGAGTGGAGTTAGGTGGGTTTTGGGCCACTTTGGAAGGGGTGTTGGGCTGCAACAAAAGAGGGCTTTACGGTTACCCGGTTAACCGTTGGAGTATCAAACGACCTCCAAATGGCACGAAACTTGACAGGCGGTCTACCGGTGCTATACCAAGGCCGCTTGGCAAACCTCGGGCCATTCCGAGAAAGTTTAACACCCACACACGAAAAGAGGCAAAAGGGGAATGCCGGAGGACATAGGAGTGCCGGATTGCAAAACGGGCAACGGGGAAAATGCTCGGATGCATGAGACGAACACGTATGCAAAATGAGATGCACATGATGACATGATATGAAATGCAGATGATGACATGGCAAATTGCAACACACAAGCACATGACATGGCAACGACGGCGAATAACTGGCGGACACCTGGCGCATCGAATCCGGGGCGTTACAAGCCTGCGGGGCCACCTCGAGGTAACTTGAGGGATGGTTTTACTCGTAGCTTGACTCATCCAGTGTGCCCTGAGAACGAGATATGTGTAGTTCCTATTAGGATTTGTTGGCACATTCGGGCGATCTTGTTGGTCTTGTTTTACGATTGTTGAAATGTCTTGTAACCAGGATTCCGAGACTGATCAGGTCTTCCCGGGAAAAGGAATATCCTTCGTTGGTCGTGAGAGCTTATAATGGGCTAAGTTGGGACACCCATGTAGGGATTAAACTTTCGAGAGCCGTGCCCGCGGTTATGTGGCAGATGGGAATTTGTTAATGTCCAGTTGTAGAGGACTTGACACCAGATTCGAATTAAAATGCATCAACCGCGTGCGTACCCGTGATGGTCTCTTTTCGGCGGAGTCCGGGAAGTGAACACGGTATGGGTTATGTATGAAAGTAAGTAGATTTAGGATCACTTCTCGATCTCTTCTAGCTTCTCGACCATTGCGTTGCTTCTCTTCTCGCTCTTATTTGCGTATGTTAGCCACCATATCATGCTTAGTTGCTACTGCAACCTCACCACTTATCCTTTCCTTACCCATTAAGCTTTGCTAGTCTTGATACCCATGATAATGGGATTTCTGAGTCCTCGTGGCTCACAGATTACTACAACCACAGTTGTAGGTATAGGTAATGCGATGATCAATGACGTGAGAGCGATGATTACTTGTTTTGGAGTTCTTCTTCTGCTTCTTCTTCTATCAGGTGATAGGTTCCAGGTCGGTAGCCTGGGCTAGCTGGGTGGATGTCGTTTGAGTTTCTGTTTGTGTTTCATCCGCAGTCGGATGTTGCTCTTATGTATGATGATGTCGTATTCGTGTGGCATGGTGTGCCTCTTGTATGTATCCCCAACTATTATGTAATGGTTTGATGTAATGATATCCACCTTGCAAAAGCATCTCCAATATGCGCTTCTATCCTTGGTGGGACCTTCAAGTTCCTTTAGGATAGGGTCGCATATTGGGCGTGACACCTTAGGTCTTGGACGAGTACTTGGCATACTTTAAGTCATCTTGCACTTGACGTTCTGCTTTGGTAGCTTGATGCACGAGCTCAATGAGGTTGGTGTAGGTTTGGAAGTCGGCAATCTTCTTGATGGGATGATTGAGGCCATTCAGGAAACAGGCCAAAGTTTGCTCATCATCTTTCGTTAATTGGCTCTTATCATGGCTATCTGTCGGTGCGAAATGACACCTATGGGATCACTGGAATCCCTTCTACAGTTGCAGGGCGTGGGGGTCGTGAGAAGAGCGGGACTAGTAGGCAACACAAGGGGGATTTACCCAGGTTCGGGCCGCAAAGATGCTGGCCCTCTTGTTCATGTGATGGACGCATGAGACTCTTCCCAGGGCAGCGCGCAGGGTCACTGACAGGGTGACGCTGCTCATCACGCATAACCTGAGAGGAGCGCACCCTGGGCGTCGGTGTTGGCGTCTTGGAGGTCGCCGTGCTGCCACCTGTCGGGACAGCGGTGCCCCTGGAGGGCGCCACGCCGCCTGCGGGGGGGGGGGGGGGGGCAACTCCACCTCCGGAGCCCGCGACTGGTGGCTCGTGGCCTGGCGTGCGAACGACGCCACTTGCCGGGCCGGGACCATCGGGGGGATGTAGATGTTCGCCAGCCGTGCCACGGGTTCTCTCCGCGACTGGCCCGCTACCGGCCCACGCCGGTACCAACCCGGTCCCGAACGAACCGATCGCCGTGGTCGTCTTCTTCTTAGGAGCCATGGCGATGAAGAACAACTAGGTCAACTGCTAGAGCAGGTCCTCACGATTGCGCCCCCCTACCTGGCGCGCCAAAGATGTCGGTGCGAAACAACACCTATGGGATCACCGGAATCCCTTCTACGGTTGTGGGGCGCGGGGGTCGTGAGAAGAGCGGGACTAGTAGGCAACACAAGGGGGATTTACCCAGGTTCGGGACGCAAAGATGCGTAAAACCCTATGATCCTGCTTTGGTGGATGTATTTAGTGTTCTTGAGCTCTCGAACTAGCTCTAGGTGCTGTGAAGTTCGAAAGAGCCGAATCCTTCCTCCATGCGCCATGGGCCTCGTTTTATAGGCGAAACAGGCTGCCATAGTGGCACACAGGTGGTGGAAAGTGCTACAGCGTTGCGAGCTTATCACTGGTATTACAGGACAAAGTGCATTTAATGCGAGGCTTAGGTGTCCCTTGGCTTTATCGGGGACGGGGGCGAGGCCCATCCCTTCCGTCACCGCTCCTCCTTGCTTCGACACGCGCCCTGGCCAGCAATGCATGCGGTGCCATGTAGGCAGGCAGGCAGCTGAGGTGGCGTGGTGGTGGAGCCTCCACGAAGAGCTGCATGTTGCCACACAGGTGCCTGCCCAGCTGGCTGGGTCGGCAGCTGCATGCGAATGGCGGCGAAGACTTGGCTGGCGTGGGCCTGGCAGTGGCCCTGCCGATGTGCTTGGCGAGGGTCTTGCCGGGTGGACCGGCAAGGGACTTGCCGGGTGGCCCGGCAAGGGTCTTGCTGTGGTGCGCTAGCTTCCCCGGCAAGGATCTTGCCAGGGGTCTTGTGGGTTTCTTTGGTGAGGATAGTTGCCTTCCTATCCTCATTTGATCTTGAGTATTTCATGTCTTCACAAAGATCTGCATGCCACCATGGAGGTGCCTCCCGAGCCCTGTCCTGACGCGTTTGTCGAGCGTTGGTGGGCTCAAAGGTGGCTCGCTCGGCTGGTGGGGGCGAGCTCCCCCGGCAAGGGTCTTGCCTGGACCGCTGAGGCTGCCCCAGCAAGGATCCTTGCCGGGGAAACCTACTCCGCCCATCTGATCTTCATGGCCTTGGTCCTTGTCGTTGCTCTGTTTGCCTTGTGGCTTCATCTTCTCTCTGGCTTCCCTTTCCTGCCCTGTTATGTGTGGCCGTGGCGGGAGGCTCTGACTGCCCGTGCACAAGTAAAGGGGTCAAAAGCAGAGCCCCTACTTTTGTACACCGACAGGAGCCCCCGGGCCTGGGCCACACATAAGCGTAGCATGTTGTTGGGCCAGGCTCTGAAGGGTGCGTGGACAGTTGGGGCGGATTTTTACCGCGGCCACTGTTCTGTCCGCTGTGCTTCCCCACGACCCGAGTTGAACGCGCGACGTGGGGGTCGTGCGCGCGCATGACGTGGGCATGCTGGCGTCACCTTGTGGTGGACAGTAAAGAGGCGGCTTGCGTGTCTCTTTGAGCCCGCAGGGCCGCCTCCCATTTACTGCCCTCGCTTGGGAACCGTTGTTCCATGCGTCCCACTGCGCTTGCCCCTTGCGCCACATTCGCTGCATCCATAACGTAGAGCGAATGGCAGGCGCGAGGGACGTGGGAAGTCGTGCGTGTGCGGGTCGATTCCCACGCGCCTTCAATGGATCGGGGAGGGCGGTCAACATCCCCGCTTGTTGTCAATTCAACAAGCCGGATTGGCTGAGAGTGGGCGGCGGAGCCTCGACCCCGCCCCTTTATAAAGAGGGGAGCAGGAGGAACGGTGCCTCTCAACTCTTCGCCATTTGCCTCTCCTCATTCCTGCTTCCCTTCTTCTTCTGCCATGGCGAGGGGGCGTGGCGACGCATCATCAGTGGCGGCGAGGGTCTTGGCCAGACAGCGCATCGCTCCTCCCCAAGAGCTCGTAGTGCAGGAGCCGGCCGCTAGAGGAAGGGAGAGGGGGCGAGGTTGAGGCCGTCGTGGTGCTCGAGGGAGAGGGGGACGGGGCGGCAGATCAGCCTCGCCTCCAATGGCAGCCCCTCCTCCGATGGAGGGACACACCGGGGAGAATCCCTGCGAGTTCTTCGTCAAGCTGCGCCAGCCCCCACGCCGTCGCCTTCGCCTCCCGACTCCATTCGCGCGGGAGATGGAGCTGGATCCGCCGCAGGCATTGTGGCTACATATGAGGGGTTGCGGGAACAGCGGCACCTGGGCCGACGTCGAGTTCGCCGCCCCTCACGTCATGTATCTTCACCGAGGGTGGAAGACCTTCGCCCACCTCCACAGCTTGACGGATGGGCTCACCATCCATTTCAAACTAATGGAGGGTGGCCTCCTCTCCATCAAGATCTTCGGGCACTTTGGGACTTGCGCGAGGTGCTGCATGGAGAGCTCCTCCGATGATGAAGATTCCTCTTCAAGCGAGAGTGGCACGGAAGACAACGGCAGCGACGACGAGGGCAGCGAGCGGCAGGATGACAGGTCCGACTAGGTGTCGGGCGCCACTCCGAGCGGCACCGGCGACCTCATCATCCGTGTCGCCGGCTCCTTGAACTTCTCGGGGTCGTCTCCTTGGGCGGCTGGCGTTGGGAGGCTGCAGAAGAGGAAGAGGGCGGGCGGCAAGGCCGTCAAGTTGGAGTACGAGGGCACCGACGCCTTCGTCGCATATTGACGTCCTGCCGCCTCATTTCGAGCTCTACCTCCAGCGCCGCCATCACCATCCAGCCCTTGGACGGCCACCGAGATGCTCTCTTGGTGTCTTCTGCCACTCGTAGCTCGCCTAGGCGCCCCTTTTGCCCTTCTGCTTTCTTGTTCCATTTCCTGAGGAGAGGGACAAGAAAGGGATTATGGGCACCTTATATCTTTTTAGTCTTGTAAGCCTTCGGGCCTTTTTAACTTTAGAACTTGTAATCCCCTTGTTCATGTTTTTCATTTCGTATGGACTGTACCTGTACGAGATGTTTTTTAATGAAAAAGGGATGTTTGCCGGGTTTTTCGCTCGCGGGTGGAACCCATGACAAGGAGTGAATCCTTGCCACCTTTAAGAAAAATGTTTTTTCGCCCGGCAACAGGCCTTGCCATCCCCCCACTTCGCTCGACCTTTCTCACGCTCTTGGCGGAGGCAGGGATGAGGTGGGCTTAGGCTCCTCATTCCTATTCTTTGCTGTCGCGGCTACGACCAGATTCGGACCCAGGGGATAATGCTTGGGTGCCGAAAAGGGGGAGCACGGTAGCTTAGAGATGGAACGGGGTTTCACGTATCCCAGTCCATAACAAAATGCACGATAGAGGGTAGAGAACTTATCTGGATCTGTAGCCCCCGGCAACCTTGGCTTGCCGCGGATGGATCCTCGTTCTTGCAGCCCCCGGCAACTCTGGCTTGTCGGGGTCTGGATGCCAGTCCGTTCCCTTTCTTCCAAAACAGCTCGGCAAGAATACTTATGTGCCCTGAGAACCAAAGAAGACAAGGAAGAACAGAGAGACGCTCACTCGACATCTAAGCTAGGGGTTAGCCGCCGCTAAGCACTATCAACCCTAACCAAGGAGGAGACTCAACCTAGCATGCATGCTATAACTTACGACACCGTCGCTTCATTTATTTATTCTCAGGGTCTGTGCCTGGCTTTGTACAAAGGGTTACATGCCTTGCCGGCAAGGCTTGTACAAAAGGGTGGCTTGCCGGGAGGCCCGGCAGCCGCGCCTTATGGGTAAAACTTGCAAAGATGCTCGATGTTCTAGGAGTTGCTCACTGGAATGGCATCTTTGGTCTCCAGCTGGACTGCGCCGGGCCTGGTGACTCGTGTTACCCGATAAAGGCCTTCCTACTTTGGCGTCAACTTGTTGGAATTCTTGGCCGACTGAACGTGCCGAAGAACAAGGCCGCCTTCCTCAAAGCTCCGGGCATGAATCTTGCTGCTATGGTAGCGGCGCAAAGCTTGCTGGTAGCGTCCTGCTCTCATAGCCGCCCGGAGACGATCTTCCTCAAGGACTGCGGCGTCATCTTGCTACAATCGCTCTTGCTCAAGCTCATCATAAGAGAGCACTCGAGGTGACCCGTATATGAGTTCTGTGGGGAGAACTGCTTCTGCCCCGTAAACCAGGGCAAAGGGTGTTTGGCCGGTGGCTCGATTTGGCATCGTTCTGATCGACCAAAGAACCGCCGGCAACTCATCAATCCAGCGCCTTCCACTCTTGCGCAGCCTGTCAAAAGTCTTCGTTCTTAAGCCTCGCAGGACTTCAGCATTTGCTCTCTCCACTTGGCCATTGCTCTGTGGATGTGCCACGGAAGCAAAATAGACCCTGCTGCCGAGATCCTCAATGTATTGCATGAAGGCATGGCTTGTGAACTGTGTGCTGTTGTCGATGATGATCCTGTTGGGCACCCCAAAACGGCATACCAGTCCCTTGAAAAACTTGATGGCTGACTGCGTTGTCACGTTCCTCACTGCTTCCACTTCTGGCCACTTTGTGAACTTGTCGATTGCGACATACAAGTACTCAAAGCCCCCGACAGCACGGGGGAAAGGGCCCAATATGTCGTGCCCCCAGACTGAGAAGGGCCAGGAGAGAGGAATAGTTTGAAGGGCTTGAGCTGGTTGATGGAGCTTCTTCGAATGGAACTGGCACGCTTCACACTTGGTTACTAGTGTCGTCGCATCCTGGAGGGCGGTGGGCCAGAAGAAACCTTGCCGAAAAGCCTTGCCGGCAAGGGCCCTCGACCCTATGTGGGAGCCACATATGCCTCCATGTATTTCTGCCAACAGCTTTAGTCCTTCCTCCCGGGAGATGCACATCAATTTACCCCATTCGGTCTTCTTCTGTATAATACGTTATCAACGAATTGGTACAGAACAGACCGGCGGGCTACTCTTTCTGCCTCTTCCTGCTCCTCAGGAAGCTCTCGTTTTTGAAGGAATCGGACGATGTGCTGCGCCCATGCCGGAGCCTGTGGCTCGACAACAAGGACCAAAGGCATCTCTTCTGCCACGGGAGCGGCTGTCTCCACGGCCATGACCTGAGGTCCTGCCGGAGTCGGTTGCCCTGCGGCGGGATCGGCATCCACGACAACAGCTTCGTCGGCGGCTCCGGGGAGCTCGGTGGGGAAGTACTTGCCGGGGCCTAGCTTCCTCCGCTTGTTCTGCCCAGTCGACGGCTCAACGGATGGTTGGTTTAACTGAAGCACAAAGGTACCTGGTTCCACAGGTAGCTTGAGGGCAGCGCGCTTTGACAAGTAGTCGGCGATGTCGTTCTCCGCCCGAGTGACATGCTCCGCTTGTATACCGTCAATGCGCTCCTCCAGTTTCCTCACCTCATCTACGTAAGCTTCCATCAACGGGCTTTGATAATCTTTGTTGATCTGCCTAACGACGAGCTGTGAGTCGCCCCTGACGATGAGCTTCTTAACTCCGAGGTGTACCGCGATCCTGAGACCGGCAAGCAAACCCTCGTACTCAGTGGTGTTGTTGGTTGACATCTCCCGGGGGAAATGCATCTGGATGACATGCTTGAGGTGCTCTCCGGTGGGTGCGACAAGCAGCACACCTGCACCAGTGCCTTGCAGCGAGAAGGCACCATCAAAGTACACGATCCAGTTGCGGCTTGTTTCCTTGCTGGGGAGAGTGGTCTCCTGTACCTCTTCATCTGGCGTCGAGGTCCATTCCGCAACAAACTCCACCAAGACTCTGCTCTGAATCGTCGAGGTACTTTCAAACTTCAAACCGAAACTTGACAGCTCCAGGGCCCATTCCACGATCCTCCCCATTGCATATGGGTTGTGCAGTATCCGTTGCAATGGGAGGCGGGTGACCACCATCATCTCGTGCACTTGGAAGTAATGGCGCAGCTTCCTCGAGGCCATAAGGAGGCCGAAGAGCAGCTTTTGCACACCTGAGTACCTCGACCTAGCCCCCTGCAAGAGGGAGCTGACAAAGTACACTGGGTGATGCACCATTTTCTTCTTCTGTGCCTCTTCACCCAGTCGTGTGGGTCCTGTCATGCTGCCGTCAACCCCTGCCGGGGACCCAACCCTGCCGGGATCGAGCGCTGCCGGAGAGGGTTTCAGCTTGCCATCAGTCGGCTCTGCCGCTGCCACTGCCTTCTCGTCGACCTCTCTCTACGCCACTAGTGTGGCGCTAACCACTTGATTTGTTGCCGCTAGATAAAGCAGCAACGGTTCTTGTGGTTTGGGCGCGACCAACACTGGGGTAGAGGAGAGGTATCTCTTCAAATCCTGAAGCGCTGCCTCGGCCTCTGGGGTCCACTCCAATGGCCCTGCCTTCTTCAAGATCTTGAAAAAGGGAACGGCACGCTCCGCGGACTTGGAGATGAACTGGTTCATGGTAGCAACACAGCCAGTGAGCCGATGCACGTCCTGGATCCGTTTGGGTGCCTCAATCTGCTCGATGGCCTTGATCTTATCTAGGTTTGCTTCAATCCCGCGCTGGGACAGAAAGAACCCGAGAAGCTTGCCGGACGGGACGCCGAAGATACACTTCTCAGGGTTCAATTTGAGGCAGGTTTGCAAATGTTTCCTCCAGATCTTGCACAAGGGTTGCTTTTTCCTTGGTTTTGACCAATATGTCATCCATATAAGCTTCCATATTTCTATGTAGCTGGGGCTCAAAACCAATTTGGACCACTCTCGCAAAGGTTGAGCCAGCACTCTTCAACCTGAAAGGCATCCGTAAGAAGCAATACGTACCACATGGGGTGATGAATGTTGTCTTTTCCTCGTCTTCCTTTGTCATGAAGATCTGGTTGTATCCTGAGTAGGCCTCAAGGAACGATAAGAGGTCACACCCAGCCATGGAGTCAACAATCTGGTCAATGCGCGGTTACGGGAAAGGATTCTTTGGACAGGCCTTATTGATGTCTGTGTAATCAATGCACAGCCTCCACTTCCCATTTGCCTTGCGCACCACTACTGGATTGGCCAACCACGTCGGATGGAGTACTCCTCTCACCAAGCCTACTGCCTCTAGCTTTTTGATTTCCTCCGTGATGAACTCCTGCCTCTCCAGAGCTTGCTTTCTGACCTTCTGCCTGACGGGCCACGCATGGGGACAGACAGCAAGGTGGTGCTCAATCACCTCCCTGGGAATGCCGGGGATGTCGGAGGCTTGCCATGCAAACACATCGACATTCGCCCGCAGGAAGGTGACGAGCTCTCTTTCCTATTTGCCGTCAAGGGTGGATCTTATGGTGAACGCTCCCCCTGTGTCGTCCTCCTTGACGGGCACCTTCTTGGCCTCTGGTGGTGTAGATCTGGACTTCTTGCTCTTGCCGGCGGAGCTCTCTAGCACGTTCTCAACGGAAGCACAACACCCCGAAGAGGTGCGCTTGCCGGAGTGGGTGCAAGGGGTCTCGCCGATCTTCTTCTCCCCCAGGGCACCATCGGCAAGAGTAGGTGCCTTAGTGGCAGCTGCTGCAACTGCTTCCCGATAGAGTTGGTCGGCGCAGATCAGCGCATCTTTCTTGTCAGAGGGGACGGTGATGATGTTCATCGACCCGGGCATCTTCAGCATGTTGTAGGCATAGTGTTAAGCCTCCATGAACTTCGCTAGCGCCGGGCGGCCGAGGATCCCATTGTAAGGCAAGGGGACCTCGGCTACATCAAAAACAATCCTCTCCGTCTTGTGGTTCAGCTCGCCTCCGAATGTCACGGGCAGCGTGACCTTTCCCTTTGGCTGGCTCCTCCCTGGGTTAGCCCCTTGGAACGTGCCCGTCTCCTCGAGGTCTCCATCAAGGATTTGCAGCCTTCTGACCACGACAGGAGAGATCAAGTTCAGGCCGGCCTCGTCGTCAACCAACATCTTTGTAACCTTGAGGTTGCGGATTGTTGGTGAAAACAACAATGGCAAGCACCCGACCGCAGTGGTGCGGTCAGGGTGGTCCTCGGTGTCGAAGATGATGGGCGTGCTGGACCATTTCAGCGGCTTCCGTGCATCGAACGATGGCTCCACTGTCGTGATCTCACGCGCCCACTGCTTGAGTTGGCGTTGGGATGTATGCAACGAGGCTCCACCATCGACGCATATGGCCTCTGTGGTTTTCTGAAACTCGTGGTCGCCGGACTAGTCATCCTCATCATGATCATCGTCTTCCTGCTTCTTGTCGTGGCCTCGGGCGGGCCTCTCTTGCTGATTATCCTTACCGCGGCAGCCTCCTTGGCCGCCACGTTTCTTGCCGGATCCCTCGGCACCATCTGGGCCCTTCTCCTTGTCCCGCCGCTCATACTCGGCTTTCTGCTTCTCGGCGAGCAGCTCTACCTGCCGGCAGTTTTGGAAATCATGGCCCTTGGTGCGGTGGATCTTGCAATACTACTTGTCGGAGCCTCCTGGCTTATCGGCGGCCGCCAAGGCCCGGCAAGCGGCACACCCGGCAACCTCCTTGCCGAGGTCACTTGCCTTGGGTTTCTTGGTGGCGCTGGTATCGTCTGATCCCTCGACGGCAAGCACGGTCTTTCTCCTGCGCTTCCTGTTACGGCACCGACCCTTCTTCGCAGGGGTGGCGGTGTCATCCGTGGAGTCGCCGCGCCGGCGCCTTCGCTGGGGTACTTCCTTCCCTCCTCAGCACGAGCGCATCGATCGGCCAGAACATAGAGCTCGGCAACATCCTTAACCTTGTTCATCACAAGCTCTTTACGCATCTTGCGATTGCGCACGTTCTGATGGAACGCACTGATCACAGTGGTAGGATGAACGTCGGGGATGTTGTACTGCACTCGGCTGAACCTTTGGATGTACTTGCGCAGGTTTTCTCCTTCCTTCTGGGGGATGATGTGTAAATCACTTGCCTGGCCATGAGCTTGGTGACCTCCGGTAAAGGCGCCAACAAACTCATGGCACAGATCCGCCCAAGAAGAGATGGAATCCACCGGCAAGTGCATCAACCATGACATAACATTAGGCTTGAGTGCCAACGGGAAGTAGTTGGCAAGCACCTTATCATCGCGGGCCCCAGCAGCTTGCATCGCGATGGTGTAGATGCTGAGGAACTCTGACGGGTGAGTCTTGCCATTGTACTTCTCGCCAACGTCGGGCTTGAACGTACAGTGGGAGGGTCACTGGAACTGCCGCAGCTCACGGGTGAAAGCCGGACAACCCACCTCGTAAGGTAGGCCACCGTAGCCTCCCGGCGCTGGGTGGTCCGTAGCGGGCCCTGCCCGCCTGTCCGACTGGTGGCGCGCGTCACGTCGGCGCTCGATCGTAGTTTGAGCGTCCTCATTAGCCCGCTCCCGAAGGACTTGGCGCTGATCGCGGTTGGTTCGCGGGTCGGACGACGCGATGGAGATATCATCACGAGCATCGCCGCGACGGACCGACGCCCAGGGTGGTCGGGATGGATGTGGGGAGTACACCGTGGTCGCGTCGCCACCGGCATGGCCTCCGCTAGCACGCGGTAGCCCGGTGGAGCTACGACAGACGGGTCCCGCCAGCCGCAACCCATCGTTGTTGGCGATGCCGACGAGGCTCCGGACGGTAGCCCTCCATTCGTCAAGCTTCTCCACGGCGGGAAGAAAATCGAGGAGCAACTACGCACGCGCTAGGGCTTCCGCTGGCGTGGGTGGCGGCGAAAGTTGGGTGACTAGTTCCTTGGCGTCGTCCAAACCAGTCGGCCAAAAGAAACCATGGCGGAAAGCTTTGGCGACAAGTGATCTTGAGGCTACGTGGTGGCCGCATTCGCCTTGGTGTATATCTTCGAGGATTGCTATGCCCCTCTCTGGCTCGACGCAGCGCTGGAAGACTCCAGTGACACTGCGCCTAACAAGCTCTCGGTTCATTATTGTGTAAGCTCCGTCTCGGCGTTGGACTTGTCTTGCCGAGATCTCGTCAGTTGGCAGCTCCCTGTTAATCAGGAATTTGAGGATGGGTTGGGCCCATGATGGAGCTGTGACTTCTTCTGTTGTCAAGGTGGCCACCACAACCAGGGCGGGTGGGCTGGGTGGTGAAGAGTTGGAGTCGGCCACCGCCTGTGGCGTTGATTCAGTCCCCGGGCCGACTGTAGTAGTCCCCGAGCCGTGTGCTGAAGTCCTCTGGCCGGGTACGACTACAGCAGTCCCTGAGCCGCCTGTCGAAGTCCCCGAGCCGCCTGCTTGGTTCCCCAAGCCGGCTTCGACTGCATCGGGGTCAGGCGGCACGAAGATGGAATCGGACTCCGGAGCCGGTTTGATAGACGGCTTAAGGAGGCGTTGGAGGGAGACGCCGGTTGGTATAGCTTGCCGAGTGGAGCCTATTTGTGCCAGGGCATCTGCTTGCTCGTTGTCGGCTCGTGTCACATGGAGGAACTCGCACCCTTCAAAGTATCCGTTGAGTTGCTGAACGAGGAAGCGGTAGCTCGCCATGTTTGCGTCCTTGGCGTCCCAGTCGCCGGATGATTGTTGGACTACCAAGTCCGAGTCGTCATAACACAGGATCCGGCGGATGCCGAGTTCTTTGGCTAGCCGGAGTCCGTGTATGAGCGCCTCGTACTCGGCCACATTGTTGGAGGCGGCAAAATGAATTTGCAATGTATATCTGAGCTTGTCGCCCTTGGGAGAGGTGAGGACGATGCCGGCTCCCAAGCCGGTGCGCATCTTGGATCCATCGAAGTGCATCCGCCAATGGGTGGAGTCGGGCGCAGGCGGCAGGTACTGGGTCTCGGCCCAATCGACGAGGAAGTCGGCCAATGCTTGGGACTTGACGGCGGTGCGGGGCTGATAGAAGATCGTATACGGGGCCAACGCAATGGCCCATTTGGCCACCCGGCGGGATGCATCTCGGCTGCCTATGATCTCGGCCAGCGGGGCAGTGCATACGACCATCATGGGGTGCTCTTGGAAGTAGGGCTTGAGCTTCTTGGCGGCGAAGTAGAGGCCATAGCACATCTTCTGATAGTGTGGATAGTTCTGCTTTGATGTGGACAGTACTTCACTCAGGTAATAGACCGGCCTCTGGACTGGCTGAACTCGGCCCTCTTCCGGGCGTTCAACCACGATGACAGTGCTGACCACTCAGCTAGTGGCGGCAATGTAAAGGAGCATGGGCTCTTTCTCGGTCGGTGCCGCCAGGACAGGCGGCGTGGACAGCATCTTTTTTAACTCGTGGAAAGCTTGATCTGCTTCGTCGTTCCACTCAAAGTGAGTGGACTTCTTCATGAGTCGGTAGAGAGGGAGGGCCTTCTCCCCGAGCCGGCTGATGAATCGGTTGAGGGAGGCCAAGCATCCGGTAAATTTTTGGACGTCTCTTAGCTTGGCAGGAATCTCCATTCTCTCTATAGCCTTGATCTTCACCGGGTTGCATTCGATGTCGCGTTCGGAGACCAGGAAGCCTAGGAGCTGGCCGGCTGGCACTCCGAACACACATTTTTCTGGATTGAGCTTGATCTAAAACCGGCGCAAGTTCTCGAACGTCTCTTTAAGGTCTTCCAGCAGGGTGCCGTGCTTCTCCGTCTTCACCACAACATCATCTACATAGATGTGGGCATTTCTGCCGAGTTGCTTGAGGAGGCTTTTCTGCATGCAACGCTGAAAAGTGGCACCGGCGTTTCTCAAGCCGAATGTCATAGTCAGGTAGCAGAAAGCTCCGGATGGTGTGATGAAGGTGGTCTTCAGGCGGTCAGCTGGGTCCAATTTTATCTGGTGGTAGCCTGAGTAAGCATCCAAAAAACTCAACAGCTCGCATCCGGCTGTGGAGTCTATCACTTGATCAATCCTTGGCAGGGCAAAAGGATCCTTGGGGCAAGCTTTCTTGAGGCTGGTGTAGTCAATACACATGCGCCATTGTTTGTTCTTCTTCAGCACCAGGACCGGGTTGGCAAGCCACTCGGCTAGGAAAACCTCCATGATGAAGCCGGCTGCCAGAAGTTGGGCTATTTCTTCTCCGACTACTCTTCTCTTTTCCTCTGACAGGCGGTGCAAGGGCTGTTTGACCGGCTTGGCGTCCTTCCGGACATGTAGCTTGTGCTCGGCGAAATCCGTCGGGACACCCGGCATGTCTTTTGGAGACCATGCAAAGATGTCCCGATTCTCACGGAGGAAATCGATGAGCTCTCTTTCCTATTTGCTGTCAAGGCCGGTTCCCATGACCACGTATCTCTCTGGGCGCTCCGGGTCTAGAGGTATCTTCTTGGTTTCTTTGGCCGGCTGGAAAGAACACTGAGCCTCATATTCCTTTGAATCGGGGGACTGGGCCGGCTGTTTGCCGGCCATGGCCATGACTCGGTCTAGCATCTTCTTCTCTTCAGCAATCACGAGGGACTCGGCCAGCTGGCTGCTAGCAGCCACACACTCGGCGGATTTCTTGTAGTCTCTGGATATGGTGATGACGCCCTTGGAACTTGGCATCTTCATCTTGAGGTAGGCATAGTGGGGTACAGCCATGAACTTGGCCAATGCGGGTCGGCCAAGCAGCGCGTGGTAAGGGCTCTCCAGATCCACTACCTCAAACCATATTGCTTCTCGGCAGAAATGATCTTTGTCTCCAAAGAGGACGTCTATCTTGATCTTGCCAATCGGAGCACAGGACAGGCCGGGTACAATGCCATGAAACACAGTCCGACTCGGCATGAGCTGCTTTGCCTTGACGTTCAGCTTCTCCATGGTATCACGGTACAGTATGTTGATGCTGCTTCCGCCGTCTATCAGCACGCGGGAGAATCGGGCAGCCCCCCGATCTGTTGCGAGGGTGGCATCCCAAACAAATGCATAAGAGCCGGGTGATGGCATCACCTCTGGGTGATCGGCCCGGCTCCAACTGATAGGTTTCTCCGACCAGTGCATGAACTCGGGGTTGTTGGATGCGACTGCATTGACTTCTTGGTGTTGTCGGCGCCGACTTCACCGATCTTCTGGTTGGCTTGTAAAGACGACGTAGGCGGCATGCTCATCAGGGAACTCGTCGTGGACGGCTCCGACTGCTGGTCGAGCGGCCGGTTGTTGAGGAGCCGGAGGCGGCTGACCAGCAGGCGGAGGCGGCACCAGTCCCTCGCCTTTGGAGATTCGCGTGAGCCAATGGCACTTCCGAGTGGTGTGGTTGGAGGCCTTCGCGCCGCTGTGGAACTTGTAGGGGGCATCAAGTGCTTGCTCATAGGAGAAAGCCGACTGCCAAGCCGGCTTGCCGCCCTTCTGCTTCTTGGGCTCGGGCCGCCCCTCAGGTTGTTCGTCTTCGACTGTGGCTACTTGCTGACTGGTACAGGCGCCGAGTGGACTCTCCAGCCGGCGTCTTGGGAGCCGGCGCAAGCACCTTCCCGGAAGCGTTGACTCGAAGCTCGGTCTTCATGGAGGAGTCGGCAGTGGCGTATTTGTCCGCGATGACCAGCAGCTCGTCGAGGGTAGTCGGCTCGTCGCAGAGGAGTCAGTGCTTGAGGAGGGTGCCTTCTCGGCACCCGGCCATGAAGTACTCTATTGCTTGAACCTCATGCACCCCTTCGCAGGAGTTTCAGAGCTCGGCCCAACGCGTAAGGTAGTCACGAGTCGACTCGTTGGGTCCTTGCACACACAAGGAGAGCTGTCGGGGCTTGGGAGCCCGCTTGTAGGTGCTGGTGAAGTGGCGGATGAAGGCTTTCGTGAAGACGAGCCAGCTATTGATGCTGTAGCACTTGAGGCTATTGAGCCAGGTGCGCGCCGTGCCCTGGAGCATCAGGGGGACGTATTTTACGGCCACATGCCTGTTGCCATTTGCTATGCGAACCGCGGTGGAGTAGTCAATCAACCAATCTTCCGGCTTCATGGAGCCGTTGTATTTGGGCGTGTCTCTTGGGAGCGAGAACCCTTTGGGGAAGGGCTCGTCGCAGATGCGGGGGCTGAAGCAAGGAGGGCCGACATCATCTTCTTCTTCTAACGCCAGGGATCGCGCAAGGCGGTCAATCCGATGGCGGGCATCGTTTTCGCTGACTCCTTCGTGGCGACCTAGTCGGCCGCTGAGAGTCGGATGCGTGACAGGCGGTGGGGTGGGATATCTCTCCCCACGAGGCGGAGGAGGAGGCAGATCGCCTCGTCGCTCCACGGCTCGAGGGCGGCCTTCTGCGTCGCGCTCGATAGTGACTCGAGTCCGGCTGCGACTGGCAGCCGGCTCCTTTTCCTGCCTTGTGCGGGCTCCGCCCACAGTTGGCGTACGCGATGTCGCGCCGTGCTCTCGGCGTGGGGGAGGGCTTTCGGCGCGGACACCGGCTTCGTGCCGCTTTGCGGCCGCGTCGATTAGCTGCTGGATTCGCCTGGTCATGTAGGGGAGCTCGTCGGCCCCTACTCCGCTCAGCTCGTCTATGACCGACTGGGCGGAGCGTAGGTTCTCAAGAGGCATGGCGTAGAGTGGGCATTCTGCCCCCAGCATGTCGGCGATGGCCGCGCCGCGTTTTTGGACAACGCTGGCCCGGCTCGGTCCATCGGGAGGTGGCGTTCCGAAGGCGGCGCGGTCGACCTCGCGCTGGTGGGCCTCGGTGAGGCGTCTCATAGTAGCTAGCTTCTGGCCCTCCGCGACGAGGGAAAGACGGCGAGCCTCCAGCGCCTCGGCGTCGGCATCGGCCGGGATGGGGACGGACAAGTCCTGCAGCACCGCTTGCAGGGTGTCGTGGGTGTTCTCACCGGAGGCGACTCCATGGCTGATGACCAGCACCTCGGTAGCGGTGCTGCCGCCATTGTCGACTCGTGGGAGAGGATCATCGAAGACCACCACGTTGGTGGGGAAAGCGTCGAGTGATGCAGTGTCGGAGTCGACAAGCATCGGGTTGGTGGAACCGACCGACTCCAAATCCACAGCAGGCTCGCTGGAGACGTGGAGTTGGTCGAGGAGGCTGACGACGTGGCTCTCGAGGCAGTCGGTGCCCGCATCAGATGCGGGCTCGTTGGAGATGCGAGCCTCGCCAAGGAGATCGGCGAGGCAGCTCGCCGCGCAGGCGCCATCGACACCTCGCAGCGCGTCGGGGCAAGCGCCTTTGGGCGTGCCGGGCTGGCTACGCTCGCGAGGGAGGAAGAGGGTTCCCGTACAGAACAGGTCTCCGAACGACGGTGCACCTGGCCCCACGGTGGGCGCCAAATGTCGGGTGGTTGGTGCGACATATGCCAACGGGTGGCTTATCATTGTGGGAGCCAATAAGACGTCGCTAGTGCCTGGAAACGGGATAAGGCGAAGACATGCACGCCGGCGAATCTTACCCAGGTTCGGGGCTCTCCGTGGAGATAACACCCCTAGTCCTGCTCTGCGGGGTCTCTGCATGATCACTAGATCAACAAGTAGCTCCAAGAGGCTCCTTGAGCTATTTGGCGAGAGGAGGAAGAAGAGGCAATGCTAGCTCTCTTCTCCTCTTAAAGTTGTGTCTAAATCTATCAAGGTCCAAACCTTTGCATGGGTGCCCCGGGGGGGTTTATATAGGCCTACCCCCCGGGGGTACAATGGTAATCCGGCTAGGCCTAGGCCCAGCCGCCAGTGTCTATGCTGGCCGGCTTCTCCGCCGATAGCTGGGTCCCGCCAACAGCTGGGTCCCATCGACTGGTGGGTCCCGCCGGCTGCCTGCTTCCTGGTAGACAGGTAGGCCCCACCAATTGGGGGTCTTGTCGGGGGCTGGTTACTGTTGCCTCACCCTTGATGACGAGGGCTTGGTCGAGGTAAGCGTGGCTACTGTGTCGCCGCCTTGCGGGCGCTCACTGTAGCCTCACCTCGTCTTGTCTCCTTAATGAGGCTCATTCTTCGAGGGTGGGAACAAGCCGGCTGGGGAGAGCCGGCTTCATCCCTGGCCGACTAGGAGGCGTGCGACCGCCTTCGGATGTCCCTCTGGCCAAAGGGGCCCGCCGCCTGCGGGCCGTACCGTCAGTTTATCGCGGGTGATGTCATGGTCAGCATGGCAACAGTGCCGCGCCGGACGGGTCATGGCAGCCCCGTATGGCGCACTGTAGCCATGCAAACCCCGGGATTCGGGGGCGGCGTATCTCACTGTTGCCACGCCCTGTCTCGTTGTTATTATGCTGGAACAAACTTCGAGCGCCCGATCTGGGCCGCCTATTGGGGGCCGGCTTCTTGGAGTCGGCCGTGTGGTGGCCGGCTTTCTGGAGTCAGCCATGGGGTGGCCGGCTTTCTGGAGTCGGCCATGGGGTGGCCGGCTTTATGGAGTCGGCCATGTGGTGGCCGGCTTTCTTTAGGAGGGCTCTTGGCCAGGCCGCCCCTGTAGCCGGCCAAGGGGGTAGCCGGCCGGGGGAAGGCGGCCTCGCGTCTTGGATGCTTGATGGTTCAATCAGCCTTATTATTTTTCAAGAACCAGGGGGAGCCGGCTAGGCTACTCGTGGTCATTTACTCCGACAAGAACGGAAACGGTTCATCTTAACAAGATGTGTGTGATATGCGGCATTTGTGATCAGCTAAAAGAACACAAGCGAATCGTGTGAACCAGATGTGTGTGATACGCAGCAAACAACCCACTCGGATGAACTGTTTGCGATGAGAAATTTTAACACAGACGGTTACTATAGTAAGTTCGTGTGCAATTCTGTTCGCACAAAAAACTTAGAAAAATGCAAACTAGTTGCTTGCGTATAAACAATTATCAAAAAGTAACGAGATAGACCTTCTTCAAGCCAATCAACATGTGTTCAAAAAACAAAAAAATTCAAAAATTACAAAACAAAGACCTCGATATTAACTAGATGTGATGGGTCAGTACAAAGGTTTATAATACAAAGGTTTATAATAAACATTTGCAGTTACCCATCCAACTAGTTAATATTGAGTCCACTTCCCATCCGGTCACCCATCTCATGACTACTCCAGCCTTAGCACAATTAACTTGGGAGTTCTGTTAGACGAGCTATCAGTAGGGAAGTTGGTCCTTGCTGCTGTAGATCCCTCTTTGCAGCATTTATTGCGCAACACAATGGAAACAGTTCAACTGAACAATATGTGTGTGATATGCGGCAAACAGGTCCATGATCATAAATGTGTGCGAAGACCAATAATAACACAGACAATTGCTACTAATAAGCCGTGTGATTTGCTCTGTCTACAGAAGAATAACATGCATATATCATCCAATTACATAAGTGACTATACAGATCATTCACACACACCTCAATAAACAATTGCATGCATTCTAAAGTAGGAGAAACGATCGTCTAGTCATCTACTTCTTGTGACGCTCCCGCCACTTCTCTGTCGCTCGATCCCTCGGCTGGGTCATGAACAAGACACTTCCTCATGTCAACAATCTGCCTGTACATCTGGTAGCTTGTGTACGCGTCATTGGTCGCGTGCTTGACGTGTTCTTCATCCAGTCTCTTATGCCAAACACTGTGCCAGGTGTCCTTGTCCTTCTTGCTCTCATCCTTCATCTTCATGTAGTAGGGGTCGATGACGGCCGAGGCGAGGTCAACCAGGGAGTTCAGTTTGTTCTTGGCGCTGCCCCAGACCTTGTAGTGGTCCTGGATGTTGATAAGATTCGGGCATTTCAAGCCCGAAACCTTGAGCGCTTTTAGATCGTTGGTGGTGTCCACCGCAGCGAACTTGTAGTGGGAGCTGGTGATAAAACTGGAGAAACGCTCGCAAGGCCTTGTGGCCAGGTGGTAGTGGTAGACGAGGACGTCATGTCGCACGCACAACTGGGCGAGGCAACCTTCTGATCATGCCTGGCACGACCGATGGTGTACTCGAGGTCGAAGCTGACCACTTGGTTCTTGTCCTCGGCAAGGAACTGCTCCATAGTTTGGATGGAGCTCTCCACCGACACCGGATTGTTTGTGTACACCACCGAGAGGGCCTTCCCCCTCATCTAGGTGTCCATTACGTGATGCATGGTAAACTGCCCGCCGTTGTTGTCCTCGGCCGCTGGGAGCGCCATTGGAGCCACGGGGATCACCATTGGAACCGCTGGATGTCCTGTCTATATGTGTCATCGTGGAGGTGCTTATTGTGTCGTGTGACGCGAGAGGTGAAGGTAAATGGCCGCAGGAATAAATGGGGGCCGGGCGGCCTGGATTCTCGGTGCGTCCGCATGGCAGTTTTTGCATCGGGTAACTGCATTGTGGAGCCGCGTCCAGCGCAACCGCATGCACACGAACGTGCATGATCGTGCGCCGGGCCCAAACACTAGCAGCGTGCATGGAGGGACAAGGGCAGAGCACCCGGAGGGACGCGAGAGCGCAGAGCACGTGCGGCGGGACATGAGCAGAGCACACCGCAGCCGCCTCAACCGCAAGCAACCACACGCATAGAGCAGTTGAACACGTCGGAAATGGTCGCCTACAAGCCGTCCGACACTTGCGTCACTGCGTAGAGAGTGGCCGTGTGCTACTACCTCCGTCCTGGTCTATAGTCCCCTTTATATTATGTTCCATACTTTGCCCTCAAATTTAACAAACAAAATGTTAATCATGTTTAAAAAATTATATAATTGGAAACTATGTTCAAATATGAATCGAACTATATAATCTTTGGCGACATGCATTCGTATTTTATTAGTTAAATCCTACTTATAAACTAGGAAGTGTGTATAGTAGGTAATTCAATCGCAAATATTTTTTTATTAACCGTATGTGTACATGGCCTTTCGTTATCCTCTTGCACGTCTTGTCAGCCTGCTGCCGCAGACGGCTTACAGCGCAAGCTTGCGCAGTGTGCGGGAGCGTTCTTTTGGCCAAATGGTGGTGCCAACGAATCATCGATGAACCCATTCCCGCGCAACCTCGCAGGTTCCCGCGCAAGCTTCCCGCCCGACTGGGTGAAATCCCCCAAAATCCCAATGCTTACCGTCCTTCTATAAAAACCCTCACGGCCGGCGAGTCCCGCGTCACATTTTACCCTCCCTCCCTATAGCTTATCTCGTCTGCTTCTCCCACAATCGCCAACGGCACTGGTCTGTCGTGGTCGCTCAGCCACTCCGCCATCACCAGATGATAGCTCCAGCTGGGAGGCTACACCGCGGCGGCGGCGCAGTCCCCGGCATAGTGTAGTGCGCATGGCGTCCCTGTTGGGTTTGCACGAAACACCCATCACATGCTCCGCTGCCGGTGCCCGTCAGCAGCTGTTGCCGGCCGCCGTTGCCGCCACACCATCGTCGAAAGCCAGGTCCATCGCCCGCCCTGCCGCCGCGTCCCGAAGGCGGGAGGTGGCCGTCGTGGCCGCCACCCCACTGCCGGCCACCGTGGCCATCACTTGGTCCGCCACTGTGGCCTGAAGGCGGGAGGTGGTGGTCGTGGACACCACCCCATCGTCGACCGCCCTGGCCGCCAGCCCATCGTCGACCGCCGGGGTCATCACCCGCTCCGCCACCGCCGCCCGAAGGAGGGAGGTGGAGGTGGATGCCGGCACGTGCGTCAGCGACCTTGCGCGCTACACCGAGTTCCTGCGGGAGGAGGAGGAGCGCCTCGTCGAGCATGCAAAGAGCCTTACTGCCGCCATGGCTACGGCACATATCGCCTCAGAGGCGAGGAATCAGGAGATCAATGAGGAGAACCACCGCTTCGAGAGGGATCATCTGGAGCGATAGTTCGAGCTGGTGAGCGTCACCGAACGTGCAGTAGTGGTAGGCACCATATTGCATTTGTCCAGCTCGTCGGTAGGCTCCTCCTCCTCTACCTCTTACTGAGCGTGCTCGGCAGAGGAGAGGCTGCCGGAAGTAGTACAAAGCCCCTTCCGTAGTAGTAGTATTTATGGGCTATTTTGTTCAGTTCATCTGACTATAGATGTGGTGGAATGTACAACGTACTTAAAATTAGCTAGTATATAAAGTAGAACTAGCTATTTTAGTACGTGGTTGGCAACAATTGGGGAAAAGTTTGGTCGGTTCAGCTGTCGAGTTGAACTGTTTGTATAAATTAAGCACGCCTTCTTAATCTATGCTTAATTACTGAATTTTAGTTGCAAAAATTAGATAGTGCTAGTGATTTTCAGCTGCATATTTTGACAAATTGCAGTGTTACAAGGTTGACAAATGGAAATGTTACTAGATCAAGAAATGTTAATCTTTCAAGTTTGACAAATGGCAACATACCCAATATGACAAATGCAAATCTTACCAGATTGTTTGTAAGTGGTTGCACACGGGTTCCAAAACAACCGTTTGCATTGAAGAGATGCACAAATCCTGCTCTTCCTTTGCATACCGGTGTTCTATCTAAAACGTTTGCAATCAAGAGCTGCAAAAATCCTGCTCGACACATTTTCCCTTGGCTTCCTGGGGAAGCTGTCAGTTTGCATATGGGTGTTCTAACTAAGATGTTTGCGACCGAGATACAATATTAAACCCAAGAAAAAAACTATTTCCGGCGGTGGCGAGGCGGCGTGCCGCACCGTCCTTGTTGTTGTCGTCCTTCGGGACGCCATTGTTGAAGTCTTCAAGGCAGCTTAGAATGTTCTTCACTTGTAAATCAAACATATTGTCGTTGCGCGATCGACGGACGGGGCGCGGGAGGACGGCAGCTGGCGGCGTTGAGAGGTAGCGGTCGATGGCAGCATCCCACGCCGCGAAGGGGTGCGTGCACGGGCACGAGCACGGTGGGTGCAGCCAAACGCACGGGGACCGGTGCCACGGTGGTTGGAGGGGCACGCACGTGCACGGGCACGGGCACGGGCGCTGGCGCTGACATGTACACAAGCTCGCGCGGGTCCGCGGAGACCTCGGTGATGCCCGCGGCTTCGAGCTCTGCGATAGTGCTCAGCGACCAGCCCATCAATGCTACGGGGATGGTCGCTGGCGCGGGAGCGGGGATGGGAGCTGGGACGGGAGCGGGGGCAGCAACAGCCGCGGCCAGCTCGTTCTGGGCCATGTCCATGAGGCCCCATTCCTCCTTATTTTCTATCTCGTCCGGCTCGGAGTTGACTTCACAAGACTTGAATACTAGTGGCAGATGATCCTTCTGCGCCATGGCGTTGGTGGAGATCTGCGGGAGGGAGGGGAATGGGAGGTGAACAGTAAGGCCGCCCGTATTACGCAGTGGCCCGAGTGCCATTAATGGAGAGAAAGGCGGGCGGACATGGAAGTCAAAGGGCTCGATTCCCAGTGAGCCTGCGCAGCGTACAGCTCACACGCTTCCTGGCGAGCCTGCGCATTGGAGGACAACTTGCACGCCTCTCGGTCAGCCTGCACACCGGACTGCGCTCGCATGCCTCCCGTTCAGTCAAGCAGCTGTCCGCACGGCACCTCCTATAGCTATTAGAACGAAGACACGTGGCGTCACGTGAAGGGTTAACATAACGCACACGATTTAAGTTATACAAATGTTTGTGAGGTTAGAGTGGCAGCTATTTGTTTGAAAATGCCTTTGTTGGCTGTTATTCAAGTGCTTCTTCTCTCAATATGGACACGAAAAATAGCACAACATGTCGGGTGCCATTCCATGATAGCATGCCAGGTTTCATGAATTTCAGACGAGTTTTGGATTTGCTAGAATTTGAAAATAAAGTATCTCAACGTTTTGCCGGCAATCAACAATGCCCTGGTGTTTGAAATTCATTCCCATTTCTTGCATGGGACCTAAGCATGCGCCCAAGGACAAAGATTTGATTTTTCAACCAATTTATATGCACTAGAGCATGTGCATGTAGCTCAAATTTGAATTATGCACATAAATGCCTAGAAAACCCAGTTAATGTATAAAAATGTCCAAATGAACCCTGAAAAATTGAAAAATTTAACACAACACTCCTGTTGTTCTATGTTGACACTAGAAAAATTTTGAAAGCAATAAGAGGCAGCGGATATCATGTTGTCCATGAAGGTGGGACATTCCCTACCGAAACCATCAGGCTTGTTGTGAGAACCTCTGGTTTGTGAGAAGCTTATACCCAAACCTGCCCCAAATGGTACAAAATTTTACCATGGCATGTCGATGCCGCTCTATGATAGCATGCCAAGTTTCATGAATTTCAGACAAGTTTTGGATTCACTAGAATTTAAAAACTGGGAAATCTCAATGTTTGCGGCCGAGTGATGGTGGCAGGGTCTTTGACATCCATTCCCATTTCTTGCATGGGACCTAAGCATGCAACCAAGGACACAGATTTGAATTTTCAACCAATTTATATGCATTACAGCATGTGCATGTAGTTCAAATTTGAATTATGCACATAAATGCATCGAAAACTCAATTAATGCATAAAATGTCCAAACGAACCCCGAAAAATCCCAAAAATTGACACAACACTCCTATTGTTCTATGTTGACACTAGAAATTTTTCGAAAGCAATAAGAGGCAACAGATATCGTTTCGTCCCCAAAGGTGGGACATTCCCTACCGAAACCATCAGGCTTGTTGTGAGAACCTTTGGTTTGTGAGAAGCATATCCCCAAACCTGCCCCAAATGGGATAATATTTTTACCATGGCATGTTGATGCCGCTCCATGATAGCATGCCAAGTTTCATGAATTTCAGACGAGTTTTGGATTTACTAGAATTTAAAAACCAAGAATCTCAATGTTTGCGGCCGAGTGACGGTGGCAGGGTGTTTGACATTCATTCACATTTCTTGCATGGGACCTAAGCATGCAACCAAGGACACAAATTTGATTTTTCAACCAATTTATATGCATTAGAGCATGTGCATGTAGTTCAAATTTGAATTGTGCTCATAAATGCATTGAAAATGCAATTAATGCATAAAAATGTACAAATGAACCCCGGAAAATCCCAAAAATTGACACAACACTCCTATTGTTCTATGTTGACACTAGAAATTTTTTAAAAGCAATAAGAGGCAGCGGATATCATTTCGTCCCCAAAGGTGGGACGTACCCTACCGAAAACATCAGGCTTGTTGTGAGAGCCTTTGGTTTGTGAGAAGCATATCCCCAAAACTCCCCAAATGGGACAATATTTTTACCACGGCATGTTGATTTCGCTCCATGATAGCATGCCAAGTTTCATGAATTTCAGACGAGTTCTGGATTTACTAGAATTTAAAAAACAGGAATCTCAATGTTTGCGGCCGAGTGACGGTGGCAGGGTGTTTGACATTCATTCCCATTTCTTGCATGGGACCTAAGCATGGAATCAAGGACACAAATTTGAATTTTCAACCAATTTATATGCATTAGAGCATGTGCATGTAGTTCAAATTTGAATTGTGCTCATAATGCATTGAAAACGAATTAATGCATTAAAATGTCCAAATGAACCCCGAAAAATCCCAAAAATTGACACAACACTCCTACTGTTCTATGTTGACACTAGAAATTTTTTGAAAGCAATAAGAGGCAGCGGATATCGTTTCGTTCCCAAAGGTGGGACGTACCCTACCAAAAACATCAGGCTTGTTGTGAGAACCTTTGGTTTGTGAGAAGCATATCCCCAAACCTACCCCGAATGGGACAATATTTTTACCACGGCATGTTGATTCCGCTCCATGATAGCATGCCAAGTTTCATGAATTTCAGACGAGTTTTGGATTTACTAGAATTTAAAAAAACAGGAATCTTAATGTTTGCGGCCGAGTGACGGTGGCAGGGTGTTTGACATTCATTCCCATTTCTTGCATGGGACCTAAGCATGCAACCAAGGACACATATTTGAATTTTCAACCAATTTATATGCATTAGAGCATGTGCATGTAGTTCAAATTTGAATTGTGCTCATAAATGCATTGAAAACGCAATTAATGCATGAAAATGTCGAAACCAACCCCGAAAAATCCCAAAAATTGACACAACTCTCGTGTTGTTCTATGTTGACACGAGAAACATTTTGAAAGTAAGAAAAGGTAAAATATATCGTTTCATCCCCCAAGGTGGCACGTACCCTACTGAAACCATCAGGCTTGTTGTGAGAGAAGCTCTAGTTTGCGAGAAGCTTATACCCACACCTGCCCCAAATGGGACAATATTTTTACCACGGCATGTCAGTACCGTTCCATGATATCATATCAAGTTTCATGAATTTCAGACGAGTTTTCGATTTACTAGAATGTTAAAAGCATGTATCTCAATGTTAGCAGCTGAGCGACAGTGTCAAGGTGTTTGACATTCATTCTTATTTCTTGCATGTGACCTAAGCTTGCAACCAAGGACAAACATTTGATTTTGCAACCCGTTTTTATGGACTAGATCATGTGGTTTAATTTTTATTTGTGCACCTGAAATGCCTAGAAAACCAAGTTACCGTACAAAAATGTCCAAAGGAACCCCGAACAATTCCAATTTTTTTACAACACACATATAGTTGATGTTCACTGCAGATAAAAGGTCTAGCAATTCAAACACTGTCCATTGCCGCTGTGACCCCACTCTGTAATTTAAATCAAAATTAAAAATCAAGTACATCCCACATAGTTTATTATCACCAACCATGTGAGATGCAGTACAAAATATCCTGGAGCACCGTCGGTGTATAGTACGCCTATGTCTTACGCGAGAAGGTCCATCGGCTACAGTCCACAGCCAGCATGTCAAGCACACTAGCTCGCTCCCCAAATATCATTTCATTGTTCAATCATCGCCGGTGAAAGATGGGGACGTGGACTCGCGTCGTGAGGGAAACTTCGGCGACCCACTCCGGTGAGAGCGCGGCTGCAACCACCATGCACGTGCTAATAAGGTGCATGAGCGCAGCCGCAATCTGCGACCGAGCGGCCATGACAACCCAAATGGCTGCTGTTGCTTCTCAGGTGGCGGCAGCAACATCTGCCTCGGGGATAGCAGTTGGCGAGAGTGGCACAGCAGCTGTCCGTTTCCACAGCAGCGGCCTTATCCCTAATGGAGGCTGCCCACGACCATGTCGAAGCCACCCATGCCCAGCTAGTGGTGGTCACCGCACAAATCGAACGAAGCTTCTCTGACAATGGTCGGCAACCCACGGACGAAGAGTTGGCAATCACCGCGAGCGTTCGAGCAGCCATCCGTTCCTCCGCCGCATACCTTGCGACGACGGAGCCCATCCAAGCCCAGATCGCGTCCGCCCATGCCTAGCTCGTGGTGGCCTTTTCCAAAGAGATGGCAGACACGGATGGTGAGATGCTTGCCGAATACGGTGAGATGGATGCCATGGAGTTCCTTCCCCAGGAGATCGTTGGGCGCAAGATGGACATGGAGGAGGCGGCGGAGATCGACGAGCACCAGCCATAGTAGTACTCTTTGTTTTGTTTAATAAGGAGCGTCGGTCTTTAATTCGTTAGATTAATGTTTAGGCCAGCTAGTTCTATTTAATTGGTGAAATTGCTCAATTAAGAAGTGTGGGTGTGTTGTAGTCTCCTTTGTGTACCCAAATTATGCAATGACATGGATGAGCACTGTAACCAGGGAAATTGGAACCAAAATTTTTGACGTTCAAACTCATCGCACACGGGTTAAGCTATCTGAACCGTTTGTGATGTTCACATATCGTACACAGTTATGAATAAGGGACCGTGTCTGATGACACTTTGCGCGCCAGTTTTTCGCTGAAGCGATTCCAAATTTTCGGCTTCCGCGGAAATATCTACCTCCCTGCTGCCTCCCTCTTACCAAAAGCCACATTTCCCCTATTTTCGCCTTCCTTTCCAAGTTGAAACCTTCACTCCTTGCTTGCAGCGCCGCCCCCCTCGCCGGTGACCCTCCTTCACGCTGCTCGGCCTCGTCTATCCAGGCAGGTAATCCACACCAGACCCCCATCCCCCTCCTCCTTCCACATCCCACATGCCCCGACCGTCGGCAACACCTTCCACCCAAATCACCGACCCATCCACCAAATAAGTGCCGCCCTAAGCCATGGTGCACGCAGTATATCCAGGAGCTCAAGGAGCATTTGGCAGCGGAGAAGCAAATCGTGGCCGCACACTCAGATGAGGTCGTGATGGCTACCATTCGTGCCGACCCCTAGATCTTGGAGGAGCACCTTGCCATTTGCTAGCTATGCCAGTTAAGCATGCTCGGTTTACCCGTTGCGTGTGCTGCTCCTGCCTTTCCCTAACAAATTCTAGTGAATTGTGCTATCTAATTTTACCATGCAATCTGTTGCTCCTATGTATATGTTCTATATGTCGTGCGGTGTGGTGCTCACTTATTAACTGTTTGGTTAATTAGTTGTCATCTTCAGGTAACTATTTGGTTCAATTATGCAAATGTGATGTTCAATTCATCAGGCTGCAATTTTGTATTGTCTTCCATGTGAGAAATAAATCAAATTTATCTTTACAAAATACATGAGAAATGAATACAATTGCTATATTTCCAAGTTGTCAAGCATGCTTGGTTTGGTTATACATTGTGCAATGTGGTGTTCAGTTAACATTTGGTTCATTTGTGTTGTGGTGTTTAGTTAATTGTTTGGTTCAATTCTGCAATGCAATGTTCAATAGTTGTGCGTGCATTCTGTTATTGTATATGATGTGAGAAGTAAATCGAATTTGGCTATACTAAATACATGAGAAACAAATACAATTGCTATATTTCAAAGTTGTCAAGCATGCTTGGTTTGGTTATACATTGTGCAATGTGGTGCTCAGTTAACGTTTGGTTCATTTGTGTTGTGTTGTTTAGTTAACTGTTTGGTTCAATTATGCAATGCGATGTTCAATAGTTGTGGGTGCATTCTGTTATTGTATACCATGTGAGAAGTAAATCAAATTTGGTTGTACTAAATACATGAGAAACAAATACAATTGCTATATTTCCAAGTTGTTAAGCATGTTTGGTTCAGTTAACTGTCTGATCTTCTATTAAGAGTATGTTATATTGTGCAATGTGGTGCTCAGTTAATATTTGGTTCATTTGTTGTGGTGTTTAGTTAACTGCTTGGTTCAATTGTGCAATGCAATGTCCAATTGTCATGGTTGGAATTTTGTATTGTTGTGCATGTGAGGAATAAATCGAATTTGGCTGCACTTAATACATGAGAAACATATACAAGTGCTATATTTCCTAGTTCTTAATCTTGCTTGGTTTGGATAAATGGGTTTTCCATGTGGCTTGAATTAATCTGATGAATCTGCAATGTGCTTATTTTTCATCAACATATTTTTACTGATAGCATGCGAACCCTTACTTAACCTGATGACTAACTACCTTATATGTGTTGCAGGGGAAAAATGGGAAGCACTAAGGTTTACAATCGAGGTTAGCACGTGCTGGGTCAGTTGTCTAATAGCACATTATTGTGCAATTGCAGGAACCATTCTAATACTTAGGTTTTTAACAATTTGGTCTTGCACATGTAGGTCCTGCTGTCAGAGGTTTTGACCCACTGTTCGACCCTTTTTGCATATGGGGAAATGAGTTGTCCATGAATATCAATCAAGTCAAGAAACTCAGAAAGATTGTTAGGATAAATAAATTGGCGACAAAAAACAACAAGATCTTTCTCTGCACAATGAAGAAGACATCAGTTCACTAGAAGATGGTACTAACTATTATACCTTGCCTTTTTTAATCCCTTTGCCCCATTTCTAATATAGAGAAGATATTTATGCACATCCTTGTTTTCAGGCCTTTCCAAAGCAATTCACTGATGATTACCTCTCAAACCACCTCTATGGTCATGAGGCGAGGAAGGTTTTCATACAACACCTACGGTTCAATATTGAAGTGTTCCTGAAGAGGACGAAGGATGGACGGTCAATCATCCACAGGCACTGGCCTAAAGTTGCAAAGACCTTCAACATCAATGAAGGCTCAATATTCGCCTTCCGCTTCAGCAGTTTTCCCGATGAGATGCATCTGTCTATGTACCGTCTATGATGCTAATTTCGAAAGGTCATGTGAAACTTGGTGCTAGTGCAGTTGTGTAATGGGGTAGCTGAGTGCTGAAGCTATCATGTTGTACTCTGATGTATTTCAGTTATGAAATCCTGCTTCCTTAATATGGGAATGAAATATATTATGTGTTTAATATGAATGTCTATTAGATTAATAAATGGATTATTAATAATAGGGCAATTAGCCTGCTAATTGGTTTTTGCTATTGCAAACGGTTATTGAGAAAATACCGCGGCTGATGACCTAAGGCAACACACACAGTTTCTAGGAATAAACCATGTTGGATCGATGAACAATCACACACGACGTTCTATTGAAAACTGTTTACGTTAGGCCACCTTGCGCAAACGTTTACCGCATAAAAACTGTGTGTGATGGACAACCTTTGCCACACGGTTTCTTCTACGCACTGTGTGTGATGCATTCAATAACGCAAACAATATTTTTTTATTATTGTGTGCGTTGGGAACACCATCACAAACGATTTAACGGGGAAAATTGTGTGTGATGTACCTACGAACGAAAACGTTTTCCTTGCAGCAACTGTGTGGGATTTATATACGAACTGAAACTTTTCGCGGGGATTGACTGTGTGGGATGTACTTACGACCGGAAATGATTTCGCGTGTATAATTGTGTTTTGAGCACTACTGTATGTATAACCGTATGTGCTCGCTCGCCGGTCGCACACGACCTCATTTTGCTGTGTGTGTGCCAGGAGGGCATATCCCCGACGATTTCTGGGTCGTGTGGGAAGGACCCCCTAATCGCCCACACTCACTAGGTGACGGTTCCGAACACCGTCGCGGAAAGGGGTTAAAAACCGTTTGTATAGCACCTCGTTGTACCAGTGTTAGTGATATTGCTCCAAAGCCCCCAACCACTTTCTCATTCCAAATATGTCCAAAACCCAAAGTCAAACTCGGCCCCACCGATATTTCCTATCCGGCGCCACTGAGGTCATTTAACATAGCCACTGCCAGAAACCCTAACAGTTCGGTCACACTGATATGGATCTCAGTCTCATCGAGATGGCCTTGCAAACTCTCTGTTGCTTGTTGCAATTGTTTCGGTCTCACCGAAATTGCGATCTGTCACACCAAGTTGGCTTGACATCTTCTCTGTTGCCTTATTGCTTCACTTCGGTCTCACCGAGTTGATGCAATCTGTGCCATCGAGTTGATGTTTGCCCTAAGCCCTAGCACATCGGTCCCATTGAGCTGTTCCAGACGGTCCCACCGAGATCATAACGTTCACATTTTGAACTGAATTGGTCTCGCCGAGTTCTTCTATTCGGTCTGACCAAGTTTGGTCAAATGTGTGTAACAGTTGTATTTTGTCTGGAGGCTATTGTAGGACCTTGAGAAGAGGTGTCTAGAGGGGGGTGATTAGACACTTAGTACCAAAGTTGCAGTTTTTAAGTTTCCTTAAGTTTAAGTGGAGATAAGGCACAAATTTAACATTCACAATACATATCAAGCAAGCATGCAAAGAGTATATGAGCAGCGGAAAGTAAAGCATGCAATTTGCAAGAAAGTAAAGGGAAGGGTTTGGAGGATTCAAACGCAATTGGAGACACGGATGTTTTTGGCGTGGTTCCGATAGGTGGTGCTATCGTACATCCACGTTGATGGAGACTTCAACCCACGAAGGGTAACGGTTGTGCGAGTCCATGGAGGGCTCCACCCACGAAGGGTCCATGAATAAGCAACCTTGTCTATCCCACTGTCGGTGTCAAAACCGGCGGATCTCAGGTAGGGGGTCCCGAACTGTGCGTCTAGGCGGATGGTAACAGGAGACAAGGGACACGATGTTTTTACCCAGGTTCGGGCCCTATCGATGGAGGTAAAACCCTACTCCTGCTTGATTGATATTGATGATATGGGTAGTACAAGAGTGGATCTACCACGAGATCAAGGAGGCTAAACCCTAGAAGCTAGCCTATGGTATGATTGTTTTAATGGTTGTGTGTCCTACAGACTAAAACCTTCGGGTTTATATAGACACCGGAGAGGGCTAGGGTTACACAGAATCGGTTACAATGGTAGGAGATCTACATATCCGTATCGCCAAGCTTGCCTTCCATGCCAAGGAAAGTCCCATCCGGACACGGGACGAAGTCTTCAATCTTGTATCTTCATAGTCTTGGAGTCCGGCTGACGATGATAGTCCGGCTGTCCGGACACCCCCTAGTCCAGGACTCCCTCACCCACCATGACCGTCGCCCACGAAGGACTTGCCTCACTAGTGGTAGATCTTCACGAAGTAGGCCATCTCCTTGCCCTTACAAACTCCTTGGTTCAACTCCACAATCTTGTCGGAGGCTCCCAAGTGACACCTAGCCAATCTAGGAGACACCACTCTCCACGAAGTAATAAATGGTGCGTTGATGATGAACTCCTTGCTCTTGTGCTTCAAATGATAGTCTCCCCAACACTCAACTCTCTCTCATAGGTTTTGGATCTGGTGGAAAGAAGATTTGAGTGGAAAGCAACTTGGGGAAGGCTAGAGATCAAGATTCATATGGTAGGAATGGAATATCTTGGCCTCAACACATGAGTAGGTAGTTCTCTCTCAGAAAATGTATGCTGGAAGTCTGGGTTTAGTCTGATGGCTCTCTCCACGAATGAAGAGGAGGTGGAGGGGTATATATAGCCTCCACACAAAATCTAACCGTTACACACAATCTACCAAACTCGGTGGGACCGAATCGTTAAACTCGGTCAGACCGATTTAGCAAATAATGTGACCGTTAGGATTTTCGGTGGGACCGAAACGCAACTCGGTGAGACCGATATGATTGGGGTTAGGGCATAACGTAATCTCGGTAGGACCGATTACACAAACTCGGTGAGACCGATTTTGGTAATAAGCTTTCCAGAGAGTTGGTCAGGCAAACTCGGTTTGACCGATTACACAAACTCGGTAGGACCAATTTTGGTAATGAGTTAACCAGGAAGTTTGCATTGTAATCTCAGTAGTGCCGATTGCTCAAACTCGGTGAGACCGATTTTGGTAATGGACATACACAAAGAGATTACAATCCCATCTCGATGAGACCGAGATCCCTATCGGTGAGACCGATTTGCTTAGGGTTTGTGGCAGTGGCTAGGACATCTGAAATCGATGGCGCGGGATAGAAAGAATCGGTGTGACCGATTTTGGCTTTAGGTTTAGGTCATTTGTGGAAGTGGGAAAGTAGCTGAGAGTTTTGGAGCATATCACAAAGCACATGAAGCAAGAGGCTCATTAAGCAACACCTCATCCCTCCTTGATAGTATTGGCTTTTCCTATAGACTCAATGTGATCTTGGACCACTAAAATATAAAATGAAGAGTCTTGAGCTTGAAGCTTGACCCAATCCTTTGTCCTTAGCATCTTGAAGGAGTTCCCACATCCTTTAGTCCATGCCACTCCATTGTTGAACTTATCTGAAACATGCTAGATAAAAGTGTTAGTCCAACAAGAGATACATTGACATTAATTATAAAAACCACCTAGGGAGCACTTGTGCTTTCAATCTCCCCCTTTTTGGTAATTGATGACAACATACATCAAAGCTTTAGATAAAGATATAAAGAATAGCAAGTAAAGCTTTGGAAAGACATGTAACTAACATAGGCTCCCCCTACATGTATGCAATCATGTGAATATGGAATATAGAAGCATGTGAGAGCATAAACATGATAGAGCAGGCAATGTGTTACATGTATCTTGGCCATATGCATCAAAGCAAAGAATATTAAAGAGAATACCTTCATGCTCATGAGTCCTTCTTGCAAATAATATGTACATCAGCAAGAATTCCTCATACACATGATTTGATGCATATACTTACCTTGAAGTCTTGAGTTGGCTTAGGATGGAATGAACCTGCGTAAACAAGGTTAGATAACACAGATACATCTACTAGCCAGAGAAAACAGAAGAAACCACAAGAATACCAAGACTGGGATGACATGTAGAGAGTGAGTACTAAGTACCACATTGGATTAGACATGTCCTCAAGAGTAAAGATATGCAATGAATTTAAATGATTTCTTTCCCTTAGATGTCTTGCTCCCCCTGAATCTAGCATGGGATACTGGGAGAAGATAGGGAACAGAAAATCAGAGCTGAAAGATATGAATGATGATCAGAGCTAATGTATACTAATGCAAATAAGCACAAAAGATCATATGAACATGTCACTCCCCTCAAGAAGACATGTGGGCATCTCTCCTCTTGAACACCAAGCATCTGGGATCCTTGAGAAATACTCTCTACTTAAGTATTCTCTCCCCTGGAGATCTCTCTCCCCTTTGAGGGTCTCTCCCCCTAGAAGATCTCTTTCCCCCTTAAGAAGGTGATAAACTCTTTCTTTGATGTGATCTCTCTCTAAATGATAAGCTTTGATGTTCTCTCTCTCCCCCTTTGACATCAATTTCCAACAAGGGTCTTCTGGAATCTGTCTAATGGGTTTGGTCCTTGAGACACAGCACAAAGCAATGATAAAAATGTGATGCTTGTAGAGGACAAGATTCATTGAGTGGAGCTGGATCAGAAGAAACACAGAATATGTGGCAAACTGCTTTTTCTGATGTGAAGTCGGTGGCACCGAGTGGTATGCTTTGGTTGTACCGAAAGGATTCGGTTGGACCAAAGACAAGAAATCGGTGAAACCGAGTTCATATCAGAGAAAACACTTGTCACCTCAGCTCACTTAGACTAGTAAGATCTCACAAAGATTTGCAAGGAATTTACTAAAAGATGTGCAAGGAATTTGATGCAGAAAATGCAGAGCAAACAGAAAGAAATCCAGATGAAGTTTTTTCTTTTTTCTTTTTTTGAAAGGGGAAACAAATATGCATGAGCCAAATGCAAAAAGACAGAAAAGAACACAAGAGAACTTCATCTAGAGATGGTCGACGACAAAGTCACCTATGTTAGAGTATATTGACTTAGGAGTCAAGTGAGATCACTTGATAATAGGTCATACTCATCGTTTACGCTCAAAATGGGGTTGCCATTTTTTGTTTAAGCATCTTGATGTATTCACATCTTGTCGAGTTGCTCTAGCTCATGACTTGGAGTAAAGCTTCTCTAAGATGGAATAACATACCTTGGTTGGTGGTGTAGTCCATGTAGTTGAACTTGTGTGGGTTGCTCAAGGTTGATGTAGCTCATCAAGAATTTGGATCACCACTTGGAATTTGAGTCCATCTACCTACATGGGTTAGTTCTTGCAAGGAAGAGCACTTGTGTATCCAAAATGACAATTATGAAGCTCAACGTAGAATTTGTCAAAGGATATGTTTGAATGGTTCCGTGCTTCCTTGTTTTCAACCACCATAGTATAGAGACTTGGTGATGTAGAGATTGCTCAAGATGTGAGTATATTACAATCTCATGGAGTTTGATTCCACCAAGTACCTACATGGGTTAGATAACATGCAAGATACAAATATATCCAAGACATAAGATTTTCATCATAAGAGAAATGTCAAGGATTAGTCATAAGCTCATGTCTTGCATGTATCCAATGGAGTTTCTTCTCCAAGTTTGAAGCATCAATGATGTTCAATTCTCCTCTTAACCTGCAAAACACTTTCTCATCAAGAGGTTTAGTGAATATATCCGCTAATTGCTTTTCGGTCCGAACATGCTTAAGGTCAATGTCACCCTTAGCAACATGATCTCGAATGAAATGATGACGAACTTCAATATGCTTAGTTCGAGAATGTTGCACAGGATTATGACCAATTTTGATAGCACTTTCATTGTCACAAAGCAATGGAACATGTCTCACATATATCCCATAATCTTTAAGAGTTTGGGTCATCCAAAGTAATTGAGCACAACATGAACCAGCGGCAATATATTCAGCTTCGGCGGTGGACAAGGATACCGAGTTTTGTTTCTTGGAGGACCAAGACACAAGAGATCTACCAAGAAATTGACAAGTACCCGAAGTGGACTTTCTATCAACCTTGTCTCCGGCATAGTCCGAGTCGGAATAGCCAACAAGATCGAAAGAGGCCCTCTTAGGATACCAAATCCCAAAGTTTGGTGTATGAATTAAGTATCTCACTATCCTTTTCACGGCCTTAAGATGACATTCCTTAGGAGCAGCTTGATATCGTGCACACATGCACACACTTAGCATGATATCGGGACGTGAAGCACATAGATATAATAATGAACCAATCATAGAGCGATAAACCTTTTGGTCAACCGGTTCACTATCTTTGGTCAAGTCAATATGTCCACTAGTAGGCATGGGTGTAGACATACCTTTGCATTCTTGCATATTGAACTTCTTGAGTAAGTCCTTGGTGTACTTCGTTTGAGAAACAAAGGTACCTTCCTTAGTTTGCTTGATTTGCAACCCAAGGAAGAATTTGAGTTCACTCATCATAGACATCTCAAACTTCTCTGACATTAGCTTCCCAAACTTTTCACTAAAATGAGGGTTAGTCGAACCAAATATAATATCATCAACATAGATTTGGCACACAAATAGTTCTCCATTAACCCTTTTATCAAAAAGAGTAGAATCAATTTTCCCAATTTCAAAGCCTTTTTCAATAAGGAACTTGGTCAAGCATTTATACCATGCTCTATGAGCTTGTTTAAGACCATAAAGAGCTTTGTGAAGTTTGTAAACATGATTGGGTTTCTTAGGATTGACAAAGCCGGGAGGTTGCTTAACATAAACTTCCTCCTCTATTTCATCATTTAGAAAAGCACTTTTAATGTCCATTTGGTACAAGGTGATATCATGATGATTAGCATAGGCAAGTAAGATGTGAATGGACTCAAGTCTAGCAACGGGAGCATAAGTCTCACCATAGTCCATACCTTCGACTTGTGTGTAGCCTTGGGTGACGAGACGTGCTTTGTTGCGAACTACTTGTCCATCTTCATCTTGCTTGTTGCGAAACACCCATTTGGTACCGATGACATTGTGGTTGTTGTCGGGCTTCTCTACCAATGTCCAAACTTGGTTCCTCTCAAAGTTGTGTAGCTCTTCATGCATGGCATTTATCCAATCTGGATCTTCCAATGCTTCTTCAACCTTCATAGGTTCAATGCTAGAGATGAAAGAATAGTTTTCACAAAAGTTAGCTAAACGAGTTTTAGAGCGAGTGATTCTCCCGGTTTGAATGTCATTGTAGATTTGCTCGACGGGATGATCTTTAGCAACTCTTTCTCGAACTCGTGAAAGCTTTTGCTTGGGTCTTCGTTGAACATGTTCTTCATCTTGTTCTTCTTCTTGGCCTTCTTCATTGTTGGCATTGTCGTTCTCTTGTCATGGTGGAGAAGGAGGTTGTCGACGTTCATCTTGATGCACTTCCTCGTTTTCTTCATCTTGGTGTGTCCCACTTGTGGATGCTTCCGTATCAACTCTTGGTTCACCTTGTCGTGAAGTTGAAGCTTCCACTTGGACGGACGAGGTGCTCTCCTTCACCTCCGTTGGACGAACCTTGCCAATAGCCAAGTCTTGGATTGCTTCCGAAGGATCTTTGTCTCCTACATCAATTGGCAATTGCTCTACTTGCGAGCCATTAGATTCATCAAACTTCACATCTACCGTCTCTTCAACCTTTCGGGTGAAATTGTTGTAGACACGGTAAGTGTGAGAGTTTGAGCCATAACCTAGTAGGAAACATTCATGAGACTTAGGAGCAAATTTAGAGCGACGATGCTTATCAAGAATGTAGCACTTTGAGCCGAATACTCGAAAGTATCCAACATGGGGTTTGTTATCGGTAAGGAGCTCATATGCCGTCTTGCCGAGTAGCTTGTGAAGATACAAGCGATTTGTTGCATGACAAGCTGTCTCAACCGCTTCTGCCCAAAAGTGCTTCAGCGTCTTGTACTCATCAAGCATCGTTCTCGCCATTTCGATGAGCGTCCGGTTCTTCCTCTCAACAACTCCATTTTGTTGAGGTGTGTACGTAGCCGAGAACTCGTGTGAAATCCCTTCTTCGTCAAGAAAGGTGTCCACATTTGCGTTCTTGAACTCTGTTCCGTTGTCGCTGCGAACCTTCTTGATCTTCACTTCATATTGATTTTGGGCCTTCCTAGCGAAGTTTTTGAAGATTTTTTGGACCTGCGATTTATCATCGAGAAAGAACACCCACGTAAATCTTGAAAAATCATCAACTATAACTAGACCAAAAGAATTTCCACCGAGACTCTTGTAAGAGTTGGGACTGAAAAGATCCATGTGAAGTAGCTCGAGTGGCCTCCTTGTAGTCATGATGTTCTTCACGGGATGCCTTCCTCCAACCTGTTTACCATCTTTACAAGCACTGCAAAGTCTATCCTTATCAAATATGACATCGTTAACTCCAAGGATATGATTTCCTTTAATAAGCTTGTCAAGGTTTCGCATACCAACATGACCTAGTCGTCTAGGCCATAACCAACCTTTTGAGGATTTAGCAATGAAGCAAGTTTTAGGTTGAGCCTTTTTAGTGAAATCAACAATGTATAGATCACCTCTACGCACACCGGTAAAGACCATTTTATGGTTGTCTCGACGAAACACTTGGCAATCTACTTCAGTAAATAGAACATTGAAACCGAAATCAGCAAGTCCAGATACTAAAAGTAAGTTGTATCCAAGAGATTCAACAAGCATAACATTTTGTATGGAGCTATCATGTGATATGGCCACCTTACCAAGGCCAACCACCTTACCCTTTGAGTTGTCACCGAAAGTGACATACTTTCGAGGACTATCATTATCAGCAAGCTCATGAAACATGTCTTTATCTCCGGTCATGTGATCGGTACATCCACTATCAAGAACCCATTCCTTTCCTCCTGACATATATCCCCTAAGATTTGCCATAAGACCAAAATGTCTCATTGCCTCATCAAGATCGAAGTCACTATCATCATCCTCATCATAGTATCCATGTTCAACATCGTCATGTGGTGGATCAAGTCCTAGAGAGGGTGATTTAGAGTGAGTTTGACAATGATCTTGCTTATGAATTTTTATAGCTTCAGAAATAATATCACTAATAATCCCAACATTTCCTTTGGCATGCATAAGGTTTGTAAGCTCAAATAGATGATCACCAAACATAGGAACACTAGAATTCATCTTACTCAAGGCAATAGACTTATGGAGAATTTTATCAAGATTTTTTAAGGAATAATCTGGAAATAGTTCCTCAAGAAATTTCCATATAGTGTAGGCACACTTAAAAGTAGGCAAACATCCAATCAAGTTTCTAGGCAATCCTCTAATGATAAGTTCGGCAGTTCTAAGATTCCTAATCATGTCAATTGACTCATCATGGGTAGGATGCATAGGATCAACATAAGGTGCACAAGGGCTAGCAATGTACTTGTTCAAATGATATTGATTGAAAATAACAAGCATCTCATTTTTCCACTCATGAAAGTACTCTCCATCAAGAATAGGCACTCTATGTCTAAGACTCCCAATAGTAGACTCATCCATCTTCCTCCAATGGTGATTAAACCAAAGCAATGGAGACCAATGCTCTGATACCACTTGTAGGACCTTGAGAAGAGGTGTCTAGAGGGGGGGTGATTAGACACTTAGTACCAAAGTTGCAGTTTTTAAGTTTCCTTAAGTTTAAGTGGAGATAAGGCACAAATTTAACATTCACAATACATATCAAGCAAGCATGTAAAGAGTATATGAGCAGCGGAAAGTAAAGCATGCAATTTGCAAGAAAGTAAAGGGAAGGGTTTGGAGGATTCAAACGCAATTGGAGACACGGATGTTTTTGGCGTGGTTCCGATAGGTGGTGCTATCGTACATCCACGTTGATGGAGAATTCAACCCACGAAGGGTAACGGTTGCGCGAGTCCACGGAGGGCTCCACCCATGAAGGGTCCACGAAGAAGCAACCTTGTCTATCCCACCATGGCCGTCGCCCACGAAGGACTTGCCTCACTAGTGGTAGATCTTCACGAAGTAGGCGATCTCCTTGCCCTTACGAACTCTTTGGTTCAACTCCACAATCTTGTCGGAGGCTCCCAAGTGACACCTAGCCAATCTAGGAGACACCACTCTCCAAGAAGTAACAAATGGTGCGTTGATGATGAACTCCTTGCTCTTGTGCTTCAAATGATAGTCTCCCCAACACTCAACTCTCTCTCATAGGTTTTGGATCTGGTGGAAAGAAGATTTGAGTGGAAAGCAACTTGGGGAAGGCTAGAGATCAATATTCATATGGTAGGAATGGAATATCTTAGCCTCAACACATGAGTAGGTAGTTCTCTCTCAGAAAATGTATGTTGGAAGTCTGGGTTCAGTCTGATGGCTCTCTCCACGAATGAAGAGGAGGTGGAGGGGTATATATAGCCTCCACACAAAATCTAACCGTTACACACAATCTACCAAACTCGGTGGGACCGAATTGTTAAACTCGGTCAAACCGATTTAGCAAATAATGTGACCGTTAGGATTTTCGGTGGGACCGAAATGCAACTTGGTGAGACCGATATGATTAGGGTTAGGGCATAACGTAATCTCGGTAGGACCGATTACACAAACTCGGTGAGACCGATTTTGGTAATAAGCTTTCCAGAGAGTTGGTCAGGCAAACTCGGTTTGACCGATTACACAAACTCGGTAGGACCGATTTGGTAATGAGTTAACCAGGAAGTTTGCATTGTAATCTCAGTAGTGCCGATTGCTCAAACTCGGTGAGACCGATTTTGGTAATGGACATACACAGGGAGATTACAATCCCATCTCGGTGAGACCGAGATCCCTATCGGTGAGACCGATTTGCTTAGGGTTTGTGGCAGTGGCTAGGACATCTGAAATCGGTGGCACCGGATAGAAAGAATCAGTGTGACCGATTTTGGCTTTAGGTTTAGGTCATTTGTGGTAGTGGGAAAGTAGCTGAGGGTTTTGGAGCATATCACAAAGCACATGAAGCAAGGGGCTCATTAAGCAACACCTCATCCCTCCTTGATAGTATTGGCTTTTTCTATAGACTCAATGTGATCTTGGACCACTAAAATATAAAATGAAGAGTCTTGAGCTTGAAGCTTGAGCCAATCCTTTGTCCTTAGCATCTTGAAGGAGTTCCCACATCCTTTAGTCCATGCCACTCCATTGTTGAACTTATCTGAAACATGCTAGATAAAAGTGTTAGTCCAACAAGAGATATGTTGACATTAATTACCAAAACCACCTAGGGAGCACTTGTGCTTTCAGCTATATAGAACCCTCCACTCCCTTCTCCATATGTGAGAGAACCATCAGAACGTGTCTACACTTCCAGCATACATTTTCTGAGAGAGAACCATCTACCCATGTGTTGAGATCAAGATATTCCAATCCTACCACAAGAATCTTGATTTCTAGCCTTCCCCAAGTTGCTTTCTAGTCAAATCATCTTCCCACCATATCCAAATCTGTGAGAGAGAGTTGAGTGTTGGGGAGACTATCACTTGAAGCACAAGTGGAAGGAGTTCAACATCAACAAAACATCTATTACCTTTTGGAGAGTGGTGTCTCCTAGATTGATTAAGTGTCGCTGGAAACCACGACCACCTATGGGACCAGGACGACCCCTTGCTGGTTCGGCAGGGGGACGGTGCATTGCACAAAGAGCAGACCAATGTGGGACAGTGCAACAGAGATCACACGGGCAGTTTTACCCAGGTTCGGTCCGCTGCGAGGCGTAAAACCCTACTCCTGCTTTGGTGGATTAATGGTGGAAAAGTGGTGGCGGGGCATAGTACACTTGGCCGGCAAGGGTTGCCTCAGGGCGGTAGCGACTACGCACGTATGGGGGCGTGAGTTCTCTAACTTTCCAACCCCATAAACCATTGCCATGGGCCTCCTTTTATAGGTTAAGGGGTTACCAAAGTGGCAAATAAGTCACTAGACACTAATAAGATAGCAAATAGTGCTATCATACCTAACTCTGCAGGCTGACAGTGTGCATTTAATGCACCGCTTAATGTCACGTCCTTGGTTGCCCGACAAGGCTTGCGGGGCTATCTTGCCAACTCCATGCCTGCCCGTCTGACACATCACAGGACGGGTGTCGTCTGTGGGTTTTCTGGTAGAAAGGGGCTGCCATGTGGCGAATGGCAGCCACCTAACCACTCTACGGCTTGACACTGCACTGATCGACGACATGAGTCATGGTGGAGTGCTTGGTGAGGTGTTTCAGCCTTCGCAAGCCCCGGTAGGCCTTGCCGGGATGCCTCGGTCATCTTCTTCTGGGTGTGCCCTCGCCCCTTGTCGGGATCGCCTGCCCGACAAGGGAGGCTTCTTCCTTGATGATATCTTGCTTCTTTGGCTTGGCCTTGGTCCTTCTGATCTGCTGGTTGGTTCTTCAAATCTCTTGGTCTCTTGCATTCTGTCTTGGATTGGCCCTTCAATCTTGATCCTGCGCCTGTGCACAGTCAGGGCAACAAACCCAGGGTCTGTTGCATTGACAAAAGCCCTCGGGCCTGCCCCGAACGCGCTGCCGAGCATCATCCGGGTAGGGCCTAATAAGCGCACAGGCAGAAACACTGAAGATGCTGGTATCTTGAGATCTTCTTTGCTTATTCATTAGCTTGATTTCGGGCCAGTTTACGGTTTCCCCGAGCATCGTGTAAATCCAATGGCGGTGGGGCCGCTCCAGTAATGGCCCGTGAATGACTTTAATGCATGGGGTAGAAACTGTCAATTCACTCTTCCCACCACGCCCTTATCCTTAGCCACGTATGCTGCATGCATCGCACGGGGTAGGTAATAGAAACGCGTGGTGTGGGAGAGCATAATGGCGAGGGCCCGGCTTCCTTGAATTGGTGGAGGAGGGCGGTGGTCCTCGCGGTGGAACCAGCCCCAGCCCCCCGCTTGCCTATAAAAGGAAGAGCGGGGGAAGAGTGGAGGCATTCATCCGCACTTTCCTCCTCCTCTGCCTTGCTCCCTCTTGGATCCCCAGGCTTGAGCTTAGAACCTTTTGTGGTTGTGAGGATACTCGGGCGGCACAACAGTAATGCTGGAGGTGGCGACTCCGGCGCGCTCGTTCGTTGTCATGCCGCCCGTAGCCTTGATTCTGGTGGGAGGGGATGTGAATGACACCATGCTGAGGCCCACGCGGGTGAGGGGTGTGGTAGTCGGTCGCTCCTTGTTCTTCGCTCCTGCGAGACACAGAGGAAGGGCCCTAGGGGAGGCCTGTCATTGGCGATGGCAGATTTGGCTCTTTTGGGTGTCTCCCTCTATTTGTGGAGGAGGGCTTCTTGTCTTCGTACACATCTTCGGAACATGTGGTGAACTCTGACGTCAGGGCCATTGGGGATGACCATGCTCTATGTGGGGTAAGCCAGAGAGCATGGCATTCGGTGTGGCTGACGATCTGAGGTCTTTGGGTGGTAGTGATGCGGATGGCCGCGGCAACCCATGATGCGTCAAGAACGGGGGTGACCGTTCCAATGAGTCGTGTTTGCCGGTGACTCCGTGCTCCCATATGGTCCTCTAGCAGCGTCACCATCCGCGTTCGCCCCCCGGTTTCTTCTTCCTTGCCGAGAGGCGCCGCCATCCTGATCCTTGGGAGGCGCCGATTCCCAGCCGGGTTCGCCTTCTGCCTCTTCGACCTCGTCCTATAGGAGATGGACAAGGGTAAAGGCATCACGGGGCACTTATCTTTTTTCAATCTCAAACTTGTAGGCATTTGGCAAATTTTAATTCAAATAATGTAGTCTCTCGAGTCCATGTTCATGTTCTATAATGCTTGTACTTGTATCAGCATGTTAATAAAAAAGATAAACCTTGCCAGGACCCGTGCATGTATATGTTCATGCAGAGGCGAGATGTCTCTTTAATGTAAATAAATGAGTTTCTCTTAGCAGGTTATCTTGCCGGCACCCTTTTTGCCTGTCGGAGAGCAACATCTGCCGGGTTACAGACAAAGGGACCTTCCCCCACCAACTTCCTTTTACCAAAGGCCACTACGACCATTCTTACCGAAGCAACGTTTGAGTCATGAATGGGAGCACCTAAGTCTAAAAAGGGTGGCGAGGTTTTCTAATGCATAAGTTATTTTAACATATAAGGTGGCTGGGCGACCCGCTCACCCAAAGCGCCCCCAATTTTCATTTGATTTTGTCCGTTCGATCTGCACAAGTCGGGTCAACGCTGTTCAGCGGACGTTCGATTTTTACTTCGTTTTTTGACCTGGTGTTCTTTCGTGGCGTACTATGATTGGTGGGCTCAGTGCAATCCTCCATTGGCTGGGTTGGATTTGGATGAGTCGCTCCTGCCGCATCGCACGTTTTGTCGCGCGATGACCGCGTCATGCGCGTCGTGGGGCCAAATTTCGTGTTTTGACCCTTTTTGCAAACAAAATCGGGAACTGACCCCAGTTCGGAAAAATTTCGGGATCTGACCCTTTTGCCTACCGCGAGAGGGCCTAGCGGTAGGATTGCGTGCCCTACCGCCATACCCTACGGCTGTAAGCCCTTTGACGGCGACTGACGGCCGTTGGCAGGCGCTGGCGTGGAAAAGGGCCTACCGCCATCTCCTACGGCGGTAGGTTACTGGAGCCTACCGCCATACCCTCTGGCGGTAGGGTCCTATGTTCTGGATAAGGTGGGGAGGGGCTGGTTTGTGGGGCCCACCACCACTCTTCTTCCCCACTCATCTTCTTCCCCGTGCTCAGCTCCTCTTCCCCCTCTCTCCCCCTCACAAACCCCCTAGATCCACTCCATTTGCTTGGGATTTCATCGGTGGATCCGGAGCATTTTCATCACCCAAGGTACCTCCCCCATTCCCCCTTCTTTTGATTGGTTGAGATCTTTGTTTTGTGTTGATTTGGTCAATTCATTGCAAACCCTAGGTGTTGATGTTGTTGTGTGCATTTATGATGCATTTACGATGCATTTATGGCTAGGGTTGTGGTTATGTTAGGGGTTGGTGTTAGGGTTAGGGTTAGGGATGTTGGGTGGTTATGTTGGTGGTTATGTTGGGGGTTAGGGTTATAGTGGTTATGTTAGGTGTTATGGTTAGGGTTAGTGGTTAATGGTTAGGTTAACTTCAGTATGAACAGTAATTATGAAAAATTTCGTTCATTTGTCCATTTGTGTTGGTTGGATGACATATATGGTGTCACGCCCAATATGCGACCCTATCCAAAAGGAACTCGAAGGTCCCACCAAGGATAGACCCGCATATTGGAACGCTTTTGCAAGGTGCATATCATTACATCAACATTACATAGTAGATGGGGATACATACAAAAGGCATACAATGCCACACGAATACAACAATACAACATACAAGAACAACATCCGACTACGGATGAATCATAAACAGAAACTCAAACAATATCCACCCTGCTAGCCCAGGCTGCCGACCTGGAACCTATCCCCTGATCGAAGAAGCAGAAGAAGAACTCAACGCAAGCAAGCATCGCTCTCGCGTCATGATCATCGCATAACCTGTACCTGCAACTGTTGTTGTAGTAAACTATGAGCCAGGAGGACTCAGCAATCCCATTACCATGGGTATCAAGACTAGCAAAGCTTAATGGGAAAGGAAGGGGTAAAGTGGTGAGGTTGCAGCAGCGACTAAGCATGATATGGTGGCTAACATACGCAAATGAGAGCGAGAAGAGAAACAAGCGGAACGGTCGTGAAGCTAGCAATGATCAAGAGGTGATCCTGAACACCTACTTACGTCAAACATAACCCAGAAACCGTGTTCACTTCCCGGACTCCGCCGAGAAGAGACCATCACGGCTACACACTCGGTTGATGCGTTTTAATTCGGATCTGGTGTCAAGTTATCTACAACCAGACATTAACAAATTCCCATCTGCCACATAACCGCGGGCACGGCTCTCGAAAGTTTAAACCCTGCAGGGGTGTCCCAACTTAGCCCATGAAAAGCTCTCGCGATCAACGAAGGAATAGACCTTCTCCCAGGAAGACCCGATCAGTCTCGGAATCCCGGTTTACAAGACATTTCGACAATGGTAAAACAAGACCAGCAAAGCCACCCGATGCGCCGACAATCCCGATAGGAGCTGCGCTTATCTCGTTCTTAGGGCACACCGGATGAGCAAGACGTCGGGTTGGCATAGACCCTGGTTGCCCAGGGGGCGCCGGACATCGCTCGGTTTGGACCAACACTTAGACAAGCATTGGCCCGGGGGGGCTAAAATAAAGATGACCCTCGAGAGAGCGACTCCCAAGGGAAAAAGTAGGTGGTGGTGAGGCAAATGTTAAAACCAAGGTTGGGCCTTGCTGGACAAGTTTTATTCAAAGCGAACTGTCAGGGTGGTCCCATAAATCACCCGACCGTGTTAGGAACGCAAAATCCGGAAACATAACACCGGTATGATGGAAACTAGGGCGGCAAGAGTGGAACAAAACACCAGGCATAAGGCCGAGCCTTCCACCCTTTACCAGGTATATAGATGCATTAATAATATAAGAGATATTGTGATATCCCAACCAAAATCCTGTCCACCATGGAGAAATCTTCAACTTCACCTGCAACTAGTAACGCTATAAGAGGAGCTGAGCAAAGCGGTAACATAGCCAAACAACGGTTTGCATAGGAAAGGTGTCAAATGTTAGAGGTTCATGGCAATATGGGATGGCTTGATAAACAGGTAATAGGTAGCGCAACATAGCGATAGAATGAAGCAACTAGCATAGCAATGATAGTAGTGAGATCCAGGGTAGCGGTCATCTTGCCTGAAATCCCGCTGGGAAGAAGAACGAGTCCATGAAGAAGATGAAGCCACGAAGACGAACCACACGTAGACGAACGCATCCTCACGATCGCAACGAAACGGAAACTATCGAGAAGAAGCACACAACATGGTAAACACACCACACATGAACAAGACATGATGCACAACAAGCATGATGCATGACAAGGCTACATGAAGCTACTCATGGCAAGAGATGATGCAAACAAGAACAACACATCAAGGCAAGTTTAAATGAGGCCGGGAACAACATAACAATTCCGGTAAGTCCTCGTATGCAAATTTCGAAATGGGTCCAGAACTGAATAAACCTTATGTTCAAGTTGTTAAACAGCAAGTTAAATAGCACCAAGAGGATCTACACCAAATTCTAGTGAAGTTACATATAAAGTTCCTTAGATTCGGGGCTACGGCCTAGAAGATATGAGCAAAACAAGTTAAACATGGCATTGATGCAAAATGCACCCAAACATCTAGCAAACACACCAAAACAAGGATGCAACATGGTAATATGAAGCTACATGCAAAAACAAGCAAGTTTCATATAGAGCACACTCAAAACGGAGCAACGGTTCAACACATACACTCTATACAAGTCATAGCAACAATCTGTCCATAACAGCAACTAGGCATATCGGAAGCACCAAAACAACATGCTACAGCACCCCAACATAATAACAAAAGGCATGGGCATGAAGTACAGGTAAAGCATAACAAAACATGAACACTGAGCTATCTCCAGAAACAACTAGAACATGCTCAAAAGGACATGGGAAGATTGCAAATAATAACAGTTTCAGACTTATCAGGAAATAACATCAGGTTGCAATGTTTAGAGCTATCAAACAACATGTTACAGGAACTTATCATGGCAAACAAAGGCATGGCATGATACTACTAAATGCATAGATCAAAAGTCCCTTACTGACCATGAACCAAAAAGGCACAGAAAATATGATGGCACCCACGTAAACATGGCAAGTTATATGACAGATTCATACATGGCAGGAACAACAATAAGTAGGCATGTTCGTGAGCTTGAACCACTCACCACAGAGCAATACATGGCATGGCAAGGCAACCAACAGTAAGAAGACATGTTTGTGAAGTTATACATGGCAAGAGCAAGGTCATAGGGTGCATGGAACACTAGCAAAACACATGGGAACTAGTGAACTTAATATTAACAGGCTGATAGCAACATTATCAAGCAACTTTGGAGCAAGATTACAACAAGATGCAGCAGGCTATAATTGCAACCAAGGGCATGAATGGATAGAGCATGACATGTAGATCAAAACATGTTTATAGGACATCTCCAGATTATGCATATAATGATTAGTAGCAACATGTTTATATAGCATCACGAAATAACAGATTCAGCCTAGCAAAACAGCAACAGCAAGTACACTACTTAACAAGCTCGATTCACTCACCACAAGTCATTGCATGACAAGATAAGCATAGCATCATCAAGAAGACATGTTTGTGAAACAAACCAAGGCAAGAACAAGTCCATAGCATGCAAGGATCAACTATAGCAAGCTTGGCCAAATTGAATAACACGTAAACAATCTGCCAGGAAACATTTTGAAGCAAAAGTACAGCACTCAAATGACATGTTAGACTACTCCATAATTGCAAACAAGGGCATGAATGGATAGACAATAACCATATGTTCAAAACACCCTTACTGAAGTATCTCAAAATATGCATGGATCGCTCTGTAGCATCAAGTTTACATGGCATCAAAATAACAGCAGAACAGGGACTAAAATCAGCAATATCACGAAGCCTAGTTTGCATGCTTGTGCTAGTCACCACATTGATCACAAAAATACATGGCATACACCCCTGGAAAAAGATGGCATGGCATAGATCAAAACACATGAAGACATCAACCCCATAGGATGCACACATCAATCATGGCAAAAATGACAAATGAGCAAGTTATAACAGTTTCAGCAGATTAACATCAACATGCACTCTTCCAACAGCATTTCGGGCATCAAGATGAGCTCAAATGAAAATGACACAATGGAATGAAATGATGTACTCGTCGAGGCGAACAATTTGACATATTACACGCACGGAACGGAGCTACAGATGCAGAGATACAATGCGATGAACATGGCATGTTTATGCAAGAAATCTGGGACTTAGAGAAATATTCAACCTCGCGGGAAAAGTCAACCGCGGCGGATCTCGCTGGAGTTAGGTCGCCGGAGCTGTCGGGGACGGGGCCGGGGAGGCGGATCCGGGGCTCCTCTGACCGGATCTCGCCGGATCCGGTCCGGGTCGAGGCGGAGGGGCGACGGGGAGGCGCGGCAGAGGCGCTGCGGGGCGGCGCAGCTCCGGCTGAGCTCGGCGCGGGGGCGGTGGAGGCGGCGGCCACGCCGGCGCGGGAGGCGGAGGCCTCGGGCGCGGGCGGTGGTGGAGATCCCGGGAGGCGACGACCGCGGGGAGGGGCGGCGGAGTGCGGCGCGGGGCCGGGCGCGGCGAGGCCGCGGCCGGGCGGGACCGGTGGTGGCTCCGGGCGCCGGCGGCGGGGAGCCGGGCCGCGGGGCGGCCGGCGGCGGCGACGTGGAGCGGGGCCGCGCTCGGGCGGCGGCGCGGGCGGGCGCGGTGCGGGCCGGGCAGCGGCGGCGCGCGGGCCCGCGACGGGCTCGGGCGGGCCGCGGCGGAGGCGGGCGGCGGCGCGCCACGTGGCGGGATCCGATTGGGCGCGGCGGCGGGGCGGACATGTCCGGGCAGGGAGTGGACGTGTCCGTCGGCGGCGGGAGGAAGAGGACTAGGGTTAGACCGGGATTTTTGGAGGGGGAGGTGTTTATATAGGTAGAGGGAGCTAGGAGACTCCAAATGAGGTGCGGTTTTCGGCCACGAGATCGTGATCGAACGACCGAGAGCATGGAGGGAAGTTAGATGGGTTTTGGGCCACTTTGGAAGGGGTGTTGGGCTGCAAAAAAAGAGGGCTTTACGGTTACCCGATTAACCGTTGGAGTATCAAACGACCTCCAAATGGCACGAAACTTGACAGGCGGTCTACCGGTGCTATACCAAGGCCGCTTGGCAAACCTCGGGCCATTCCGAGAAAGTTTAACACCCACTCACAATAAGAGACAAAAGGGGGACGCCGGGGGACATAGGAGTGTCGGATTGCAAGGATGCAAGAGACGAACATGTATGTGAAATGAAATGCACATGATGACATGATAAAATGCAACATGCAAGCAAATGACATGGCAACAACGGCGAATAACTGGCAGACACCTACCACATCGAATCCGGGGCATTACAACACTCCTCCACTAACAAGAGATCTCGTCCCGAGATCTTAGGACCGAGACGGAAGGGAAAAAGGATGAGGTGAAACAAGAAATCAAGAGAAGAAGTAAAGAATCGAGAGCAATCGAGAAGAAGAGGGGAACGACGAGAATGACGAGAATCGAAAGCTCACGGAATCAGATAGACTAAGAAGCCACTCGTTCTAACCGAAGTGGTTAGAATGAGAAAAGAAACGAATAAGACTGAAAGGATTTAGGTAGCACTCCGGCTGAAAATGAAAGGAATAGAACATGAACTTGAGAGGATGGGATGAAACTTGTTGAAGACATGACACAAAACCTCCGGAAGAATTGAAAGAGTTGAAAGAAAAGAACGGAGAAGAAAATGACAACTTGTGCCATGAATGAAATTGAAAGCATCTTTAGAAGTAAGGTTAGAATGGAGTTGTTGAGAAAATCAACAACGAAGGAATAAGCTTGTTGTGGACTTATGGAAAACATCTCTAAATTACGAGGTGATCTCCGACCACAAGCGGAAAAGATTGAACGGCTGAGAAGAACGAAGAAATGCAAAACTCCACTTCAAAAGAATATGGAGAATTAATTGCACTTCGAAAAGCAAGAAGGAAAGATACTTGAGCTCCTTCGATAAGAATCTTGATGAACACTTGAGGAATGAATTAAATCATGAAGAGCCACCGTGAAGAACTCCGGTAACAAAAGGATGATGAGATAAAATGCAGGATGAAAGAATAAGATGAGCCTTGCGGTGATTTGGATGGAGGTTCCGACGAGATGGCCGAGGAAATTTGAACTCCGGAAAAGAAAAGATGAAAACTCTTGGAACTAGAATTTATTCATCAAGAACAAACTCCGAAGAAAAAAGATTACTCACTTGGATGGAATAAGAATAAGATTTATTGTATGCTTACCCTTCATCAATTAAATTGATGACAAGCAATTGATTTTGCATATTACTTATTCTTCTTGAAAAAGGATTGAGAAGTGACATATTGCAAACTTGAGAAGGTCTTCATGAACCACCGGTAGGATTGAAAGAACGAATGGATTTAAATGATGACAAAGGAAAAAGAATCAGAAAGAACCACCGTGAGAATTCGAAAATGACTGATGAAAGAGACTGAATCAGCGGGAAGAATTAGAAAAGCACAAAGATACTTGAGGAATAAAAGACAAGATAATGGCCGGATCGCGAACTGGTTGAAGAATACTTGAACGAAGCACGGGGAGAATATAGAGACGACCGAAGCTGAAAACTTAGAACGAAGAAATCTTCCGAAAAGATGACCTCCAGATGATCGGGAGAGAAAGCAACTCCTGAAATGCTCCGGATGGGTGAAAAGAATTTGCATGACTAGAAACAATTTGATAGCATAACATCGAGCTAGGACCGCGAATCTCCGGGGGAACGGACAAGATTTAGAGGAAAAACTCTTCCTCGATCTTCAAAGTTGAGAATGACGACGAGAAACACCACCGAAATTACCGAGATACTCCGGGAGAATGAAAAGCAAAGAGGTTGAACCGACGATGAATTGATTTGAAAGAGATCTTGGAAAAGCATGTGACTGATGAAATTCATTCTTACGTCACACTTGAAAAGAATTTGAGAATAACTCCGGGGAAATTAGAAGAGTCAGGTAAGATCCTGGGAAAAGACCTGTGGGTTAGGGCCCACTAAAATAGAACACCGTTGGAAAGGATTGTTGAACAGATAGATGAAGCACCGGAACAATGAAATATTTGAATGAGGTGACACCCTCGAATTAATTGGAATATAGACGAATCTCCTGAGATGTCTTGAGCACTCCGGAAGGATAAACTGGCGAGAGACGAACGAGCAAGGAAAAACACTTGAGCCGAGGAAAAAGAATATGAACACCGGTTGAAATGATTGACAAAAGACTGAAGAGGCTCCACACCAATGAAATAGATGGACGAGAGAGAGTCAGACTCCGAGAAGAAGAGGGTGGGAGGGCGGGAAAAACAAAGACAACTTGGAAGGGGAAACCGACGAATATCTTGAAGAGAAAACACTGGTTGAAATCATTGAGGAAAGAAACAAAGACTTCGCGAGTAGGCAGGATACTCGATTACGGACTCCGGTTCCGAGGAGAAAAAGGGGAAGGCGGGTGGGAAAATAAAACAACTGAGGATTGATCTCGCAAAAGACAAAGAGGTTCGAGTCCACGAGAAAAGCACCGGATCAAAAGAGCTGAGAACAACGATCGGAAAACCAACTGCGTGAACCTAAAGAAAATTTTGAATGGGAAGAGGAGTAATTCGAAACACCTACGCCAAGATTCCTCACCAGAGTGACGAAGGGGCTGAGGAGTAAAAAGAATTCCTACTCTCCGATATAACTAGACTCCAAAAAAGTTTTCTTCTAGACTCAACAACAGCCAAACTACACGATCAATCAAGGGGGGCTCCTAGGGTCGGTTGAGGCTCTGATACCAACTTGTCACGCCCAATATGCGACCCTATCCAAAAGGAACTCGAAGGTCCCACCAAGGATAGACCCGCATATTGGAACGCTTTTGCAAGGTGCATATCATTACATCAACATTACATAATAGATGGGGATACATACAAAAGGCATACAATGCCACACGAATACAACAATACAAAATACAAGAACAACATCCGACTACGGATGAATCATAAACAGAAACTCAAACAATATCCACCCTGCTAGCCCAGGCTGCCGACCTGGAACCTATCCCCTGATCGAAGAAGCAGAAGAAGAACTCAACGCAAGCAAGCATCGCTCTCGCGTCATGATCATCGCATAACCTGTACCTGCAACTGTTGTTGTAGTAAAATGTGAGCCACGAGGACTCAGCAATCCCATTACCATGGGTATCAAGACTAGCAAAGCTTAATGGGAAAGGAAGGGGTAAAGTGGTGAGGTTGCAGCAGCGACTAAGCATGATATGGTGGCTAACATACGCAAATGAGAGCGAGAAGAGAAACAAGCGGAACGGTCGTGAAGCTAGCAATGATCAAGAGGTGATCCTGAACACCTACTTACGTCAAACATAACCCAGAAACCGTGTTCACTTCCCGGACTCCGCCGAGAAGAGACCATCACGGCTACACACTCGGTTGATGCGTTTTAATTCGGATCTGGTGTCAAGTTATCTACAACCGGACATTAACAAATTCCCATCTGCCACATAACCGCGGGCACGGCTCTCGAAAGTTTAAACAATGCAGGGGTGTCCCAACTTAGCCCATGACAAGCTCTCGCGATCAACGAAGGAATAGACCTTCTCCCAGGAAGACCCGACCAGTCTCGGAATCCCGGTTTACAAGACATTTCGACAATGGTAAAACAAGACCAGCAAAGCCGCCCGATGCGCCGACAATCCCGATAGGAGCTGCGCATATCTCGTTCTCAGGGCACACCGGATGAGCAAGATGTCGGGTTGGCATAGACCCTGGTTGCCCAGGGGGCGCCGGACATCGCTCGGTTTGGACCAACACTTAGACAAGCATTGGCCCGGGGGGGCTAAAATAAAGATGACTCTCGAGAGAGCGACTCCCAAGGGAAAAAGTAGGTGGTGGTGAGGCAAATGTTAAAACCAAGGTTGGGCCTTGCTGGACAAGTTTTATTCAAAGCGAACTGTCAGGGGGGGTCCCATAAATCACCCGACCGCGTTAGGAACGCAAAATCCGGGAACATAACACCGGTATGACGGAAACTAGGGCGGCAAGAGTGGAACAAAACACCAGGCATAAGGCCGAGCCTTCCACCCTTTACCAGGTATATAGATGCATTAATAATATAAGAGATATTGTGATATCCCGACCAAAATCCTGTCCACCATGGAGAAATCTTCAACTTCACCTGCAACTAGCAATGCTATAAGAGGGGCTGAGCAAAGTGGTAACATAGCCAAACATCGGTTTGCATAGGAAAGGTGTCAAAGGTTAGAGGTTCATGGCAATATGGGATGGCTTGATAAACAGGTAATAGGTAGCGCAGCATAGCGATAGAACGAAGCAACTAGCATAGCAATGATAGTAGTGAGATCCAGGGTAGCGGTCATCTTGCCTGAAATCCCGCTAGGAAGAAGAACGAGTCCATGAAGAAGATGAAGCCACGAAGACGAACCACACGTAGACGAACGCATCCTCACGATCACAACGAAACGGAAACTATCGAGAAGAAGCACACAACATGGTGAACACACCACACATGAACAAGACATGATGCACAACAAGCATGATGCATGACAAGGCTACATGAAGCTACTCATGGCAAGAGATGATGCAAACAAGAACAACACATCAAGGCAAGTTTAAATGAGGCCGGGAACAACATATAACAATTCCGGTAAGTCCTCATATGCAAATTTCGAAATGGGTCCAGAACTGAATAAACCTTATGTTCAAGTTGTTAAACAGCAAGTTAAAGAGCACCAAGAGGATCTACACGAAATTCTAGTGAAGTTACATATAAAGTTCCTTAGATTCGGAGCTACGGCCTAGAAGATATGAGCAAAACAAGTTAAACATGGCATTGATGCAAAATGCACCCAAACACCTAGCAAACACACCAAAACAAGCATGCAACATGGTAATATGAAGCTACATGCAAAAACAAGCAAGTTTCATATAGAGCACACTCAAAACGGAGCAACGGTTCAACACATACACTCTATACAAGTCATAGCAACAATCTGTCCATAATAGCAACTAGGCATATCGCAAGCACCAAAACAACATGCTACAGCACCCCAACATAATAAAAAGGCTTGGGCATGAAGTACAGGTAAAGCATAACAAAACATGAACACTGAGCTATCTCCAGAAACAACTAGAACATGCTCAAAAGGACATGGGAAGATTGCAAATAATAACAGTTTCAGACTTATCAGGAAATAACATCAGGTTGCAATGTTTAGAGCTATCAAACAACATGTTACAGGAACTTATCATGGCAAACAAAGGCATGGCATGATACTACTAAATGCATAGATCAAAAGTCCCTTACTGACCATGAGCCAAAAAGGCACAGAAAATATGATGGCACCCACGTAAACATGGCAAGTTATATGACAGATTCATACATGGCAGGAACAACAATAAGTAGGCATGTTCGTGAGCTTGAACCACTCACCACAGAGCAATACATGGCATGGCAAGGCAACCAACAGTAAGAAGACATGTTTGTGAAGTTATACATGGCAAGAGCAAGGTCATAGGGTGCATGGAACACTAGCAAAACACATGGGAACTAGTGAACTTAATATTAACAGGCTGATAGCAACATTATCAAGCAACTTTGGAGCAAGATTACAACAAGATGCAGCAGGCTATAATTGCAACCAAGGGCATGAATGGATAGAGCATGACATGTAGATCAAAACATGTTTATAGGACATCTCCAGATTATGCATATAATGATTAGTAGCAACATGTTTATATAGCATCACGAAATAACAGATTCAGCCTAGCAAAACAGCAACAGCAAGTACACTACTTAACAAGCTCGATTCACTCACCACAAGTCATTGCATGACAAGATAAGCATAGCATCATCAAGAAGACATGTTTGTGAAACAAACCAAGGCAAGAACAAGTCCATAGCATGCAAGGATCAACTATAGCAAGCTTGGCCAAATTGAATAACACGTAAACAATCTGCCAGGAAACATTTTGAAGCAAAAGTACAGCACTCAAATGACATGTTAGACTACTCCATAATTGCAAACAAGGGCATGAATGGATAGACAATAACCATATGTTCAAAACACCCTTACTGAAGTATCTCAAAATATGCATGGATCGCTCTGTAGCATCAAGTTTACATGGCATCAAAATAACAGCAGAACAGGGACTAAAATCAGCAATATCACGAAGCCTAGTTTGCATGTTTGTGCTAGTCACCACATTGATCACAAAAATACATGGCATACACCCCTGGAAAAAGATGGCATGGCATAGATCAAAACACATGAAGACATCAACCCCATAGGATGCACACATCAATCATGGCAAAAATGACAAATGAGCAAGTTATAACAGTTTCAGCAGATTAACATCAACGTGCACTCTTCCAACAGCATTTCGGGCATCAAGATGAGCTCAAATGAAAATGACACAATGGAATGAAATGATGTACTCGTCGAGGCGAATAATTTGACATATTACACGCACGGAACGGAGCTATAGATGCAGAGATACAATGCGATGAACATGGCATGTTTATGCAAGAAATCTGGGACTTAGAGAAATATTCAACCTCACGGGAAAAGTCAACCGCGGCGGATCTCGCCGGAGTTAGGTCGCCGGAGCTGTCGGGGACGGGGCCGGGGAGGCGGATCCGGGGCTCCTCTGGCCGGATCTCGCCGGATTCGGTCCGGGTCGAGGCGGAGGGGCGACGGGGAGGCGCGGCAGAGGCGCTGCGGGGCGGCGCAGCTCCGGCTGAGCTCGGCGCGGGGGCGGTGGAGGCGGCGGCCGCACCGGCGCGGGAGGCGGAGGCCTCGGGCGCGGGCGGTGGTGGAGATCGCGGGCGGCGACGACCGCGGGGAGGGGCGGCGGAGTGCGGCGCGGGGCCGGGCGTGGCGAGGCCGCGGCCGGGCGGGACCGGTGGTGGCTCCGGGCGCCGGCGGCGGGGAGCCGGGCCGTAGGGCGGCCGGTGGCGGCGACGCGGAGCGGGGCCGCGCTCGGGCGGCGGCGCGGGCGGGCGCGGTGCGGGCCGGGCAGCGGCGGCGCGCGGGCCCGCGACGGGCTCGGGCGGGCCGCGGCGGAGGCGGGCGGCGACGCGCCACGTGGCGGGATCCGATTGGGCGCGGCGGCGGGGCGGACATGTCCGGGCAGGGAGTGGACGTGTCCGTCGGCGGCGGGAGGAAGAGGACTAGGGTTAGACCGGGATTTTTGGAGGGGGAGGTGTTTATATAGGTAGAGGGAGCTAGGAGACTCCAAATGAGGTGCGGTTTTCGGCCACGCGATCGTGATTGAACGACCGAGAGCATGGAGGGAAGTTAGATGGGTTTTGGGACACTTTGGAAGGGGTGTTGGGCTGCAACAAAAGAGGGCTTTACGGTTACCCGATTAACCGTTGGAGTATCAAACGACCTCCAAATGGCACGAAACTTGACAGGCGGTCTACCGGTGCTATACCAAGGCTGCTTGGCAAACCTCGGGCCATTCCGAGAAAGTTTAACACCCACTCACAACAAGAGACAAAAAGGGGACGTCGGGGGACATAGGAGTGCCGGATTGCAAAACGGACAACAGGGAAAATGCTCGGATGCAAGAGACGAACATGTATACGAAATGAAATGCTCATGATGACATGATAAAATGCAACACGCAAGCAAATTACATGGCAACGACGGCGAATAACTGGCAGACACCTGGCACATCGAATCCGGGGCGTTACATATGGATTGATTATATTGTTCCCATTTTCTTAGATGCATAAGCTCGTAAACGTTCATTATTTGGACAAGTCGACATTTATGCTTGGAAATGACGATGAAGGGGAAGAGGCTATGGTTTCTGACACAAGTCCAAGCTTTGATGATCTTGTAGTTCAAGTGAGAAGCGTCTTACATTGGAATGACCCAAATGCCAAGGTTAAGCTTATTGGGAGGTATGACGTTGGATTGGGAGTAAAGTCCCGATTAAAGAGTATGCCCATAACCTCCCAATTGCATTGGAATGTGTACAAGGAAAAAGTAGACGCATCACAAGACAAGTCTCTTGAGGTCTTTGCCACAAAGGTTGATCCTCCTCCTCCTTTGCAAATTGATCTCAACCGCAATGCATCCTCCCCCATGCATGATGACAGTGCCGAGGTGTATGTCCCCAATTCTTCTAGCCAACCACCAAGTAGCCAACCCAATGAAGATCATATCAAAGCTAGCGCCATAGTACTCCGTCATGATGCTATTCCTCATGTTGAAGAAGATGCTATTCCTCATGTTGATGATGATGCTATTGTTGCTCTAGAGGATGATGTTTACTCGGAGAATGAAGAGATCCATTACAATCCAATTGGTAACTTGGATGTCATTGTGCGGCAACAAGACATGGACCGTACCCTCCCTTATAACCGTATGTGTGGGTATAACTCGGATGACGAGGGTCCGGAGGAAGAGTTGGATGAGGATGGGTTGACTGCGCAAGAAAACGAAATCTACAAGAAGGTGACCGGCAAGGAGAGAGGGCCGCCTTTGTTTAGAGATGTGAGTCTTGCGGACAATGCAGTCGTTGATGGTGGGATGAGATTATGGTTGTCCGAGCCAACGCCTTGCCCCAAATTCAGTGATCCTCGACCAGAAAATGAGGATGAGAATGCTCATTTGAAGAAAGGCATCAAGTTTGGTTCTTTGGTAGAGTTCAAGATATGGTTGTGTGACAATGCCATTAGGAACCATAGGCCGTTTGTTGTTGGTCATTCAAATCAAAAACTTCGGTACACGGTCAAATGTGACAAAGAAGGTTGCAAATGGATGGTCCGCGGTAGAAAAATCAAAGAAACCGGGCAATGGGTCTTGAAGAGTCATGTTGGTACTCACACGTGCGTACCCCCAGACAAGGCCGACCAAAGCAAAGGACACCGTCAACTCACGTCGGAGTATCTAGGATATAAATTGTTGCATCAAATAGCACATGATCCAACCGTGAAGGTCAAGTTTCTCATGTCTTCGATTGAGGAACAATTCGGACACCCGGTCAAGTACGGGAAGGCATGGATGGCGAAGGCAAACGCTATTAGGATGTTGCATGGTGATTATGAGGCCGCATATAACATTCTCGCCAAGATATTGGCAGCAATTGCTCATCGAAACCCGGGAATGCGCCATCGGGTGGAGTCAATTGCCGGAGTGTTTCATCATGCCTTCTGGAGCTTTGGACAATGCATTGAGGCATTCACGTATTGTCGCCCGATGTTGTCTATAGATGGTACATTCTTGACCGGCAAATACAAGGGCACATTTATGGTGGCGATGGCCCACTCTTCAAATGATAACGTGTTGCCGGTGGCATTTGCCTTGGTGCCTCCGGAGCACGACGATAATTGGGAGTGGTTCATGGGGCATGTGAGAACCAAGGTGATAGGCAAGCGAGAGGTATGCATTATATCGGATCGCCATCATGGGATTCTCAAAGCAATAGACGTTGATATTCCCGGTCTTCCAAAGCTTCAACACCGTTGGTGCATGAGACACTTTGTTGCAAACTTTTACCGGGCATGCAAGAGCAAGGAGTTTTGCAAAGACCTTACCCTTGTTTGCGTTGCTTTCAACACCGCCACATTCGAGACCCAATATGATAAACTCCTCGAGGCTTTGGAGAAGAACAAAGGGGGAAAAGAATTCTTGGTTAGGCACTTTCCGGAGAAGGAAAAGCGGTCACGCGCTTACGATGAAGGAGGTATGTGATATGGGGACATGACAAGCAACATGGTGGAATGCTTCAACAATGTGTTGAAGGGTGTCCGTTCCTTGCCGGTGACCGCAATACTCAAGTACACTTTCATGAAGCTCAATGAGTACTTCCTAAAGCATTCTGCAAGCACGGCCAAGTGGATTGGGGAAAAGATGGACTATCCATTAAAGGTTCATTATTGGTTGTTGCATCAAGCATGCAAGTCTGCCAAACAACAAGTGATCACATATAATGAAAAAGAAATGATCTATCAAATCGATGAGCTGGGTAGGACAACAAGGGACGGTAGGTCTTACGGTGGAGTTGCTTACGAGGTGCGCCTTAAAAACCGTTGGTGCCAGTGTGAGAGGCCACACAAGTTTCATTGGCCTTGCTCGCATTTGATGACCGCAGCACGGGTGAGAAACATGAACGTATCCGATGGCACAACGGTGCGGTTGCACGAGTTTACATTGGAATGAACAAGGTTGATGTGGGCGCCTCGGTTCAATCCTTTCCTTGATGCCTCACAGTGGCCTGAGTATGTTGGGCCAGACATTGTGCCAGATCCCGCACTCATGGTGCCTATGAGGGGAAGAAGAAGAAATAAGAGATTCCGGAGTGACATGGATGATCTAGCTGGTTACACCGGAATGAAGCAATTTAGTAGTGGTCATTTCATGGAGCCACCGGAAAACAACAATTGTGGAGAATGCAATGGCACAGGACACAACGTTAGGACATGCAAGAAACGAAGAACCAACACGGGCACTAGTTAAACACATGGACGGAGAAGTAGCCTTGGAGGGGGCCGTGGCCGTGGAGGAAGGGCTAACATTGGAGGGGGCCGCGGCCGTGGAGGAAGGACTAGCCTTGGAGGGAGCCGTGGCCGTGTATCCGGTGGTTCTAGGACACATTGGGTTGATAGGGGAAGGCCTATCGACGTGTTGCTCAATCCGGATGGTTAAATAATGTGAATGGTACTACTTTTAATATGTTCATGCATTTGTTGATATATTTGCCCCTTTACATGTCAATGTGTTCATATTTAGACTTAACATCTTTATTTGTTGTAGGGCATGGCTTCATCCGGTTCCATGACAAGGCCACCGCGTGCTCACCATGAAGACATGCCACACAAGTGGAAGGACGCATCTTTGGACAAGGTGAAGGAGAAGGATGTGAAGATTCCGTCATGTTGGTGTGGAGATGTTTGCAAGGTGAAGGAGTCCACCGACCGAAAGAAGTCATGGACCGAAGGAAGGAGATATTTTGTTTGCCCCAATTATGCTTACGATCGTGCGCTTCCAACTAACGCCTATGACATTCCACCGGTATGCTGGAGAAGTAACATGTTACTCTCAAATGTGTGTCATCACTAACATCCGTTTTATATGCAGTCACCGCCTCCTCTATGCAAGTACTTCAGCTGGATAGATCATGAAGTGCCAAAAGATATCCAAAAGGACCAATTAGAAGATTGTTTTAGGCGCCAATGGCTATTCGAAGAAAGGTTTCAAAGAGGCTTGGAGGAAGAGCGTCGTCAAAAAGAGAGGATGGAGCGGAAGCAATGTGAGGAGGAGAGGGCACGCCAAGCGAAGCTTGCTCGTGAGGAGGAGAGGGCAAGAAAGCTTGCAAGAGCTCGCAAGGCACAAGAGGAGGATGAAGCACGTGACAGGAAGGGGAAATGGCCCCGTATGACTCAGTAAAGCCTTCGCCTTCGGTGGACTCGTCATGTAACCGGATGAAGCCATGCCAAATTTATCATGAACTATGTAGTACTAAGGCAAAAAGCCATGTGTCGTCAACTTGTCGTGAATGAATTTGCCATTTGTATTGAATTTGGTGTGAAGATGTTTGCAATGTGTTGTGAATGAATTTAGTTTGTTAGTGTATTTTGGGTTTTGTCACGATTCTTATTGAAAAACTGTTGTGCTGGGAAGAGAAGTGGGATATAACAGAACAGAGTGCTCTGTTTTTGGAGTTAGAACCCTACCGCCACAGGACATGGCGGTAGGGTGCTGGACCCTACCGCCAGGTTGCATGGCGGTAGGGCGGGGCAAAGTTTCTGTGACGAATAAACCAAGACCGTTGGCGGTAGGACCAGACCCTACCGCCACAGGCCATGGCGGTAGGGTGCTGGACCTTACCGCCAGATGCCATGGCGGTAGGGGGGCAAATCTTCTGTGACGAGAAACGCCAGCGCCCTGGCGGTAGGGGGACCCTACCGCGACATCTGGCGGTAAGGTCCAGCACCCTACCACCATGGCCTGTGGCGGTAGGGTCCCTCCTCTCCCCTGTTTTGCCCATATGTGTCGAATGTTAGCATAACATACCCAGTTCTATCAAATATTAGAATGATCATCTCGCAAGCACATACATAACTCAACTCAACATAGTTCATTACATTCACGAATAACAAATGTTCAAACTTATTAAAACATGACCCGGTTCGGATGACATCGTTTGAAACTAATAACTCATGCTCAACGGCACATTTTCTAAACAGGTAACATATCTCTCATACTTATCAGACGTTCAATTTGATCGTCACGCCCTTGATTACGCTTCAGTTGAAAGTCTGTGGATCCTGCCCAATGACCCAACATACCATTCGTTTCACGGAACCAAGCCCATGCAGCACGACGAGCGGGATTCTCTGACACGCCCTGTTTGATTGCCCATCCTATGACCTGCCCGGGTTTCCTCAAGTCCATCTCACCGAATTCTTCTTTGCTTGCAGTGAACGCAATCTCAACTGCCAAAGCGTGTCTGCAAGCATATTCCCGGTCTTGCAGCTGATCAAGCATCCTCTCTTTCTCCTTCACAAGCTTTCGGAATGCTTTTTTCTCCTTAGCATCAGAAGGTTCCTCGATAAAGTGATACTTGCTGAAATCCTTCATGGCCGCATTTGCCTCATCACAACTCTTCAACCATGCTTCACATTCCTTCTTCAAGCAACGGTGTCGCTCCGCCATGATCTTCTCACACGCTATGTTCATAGTCATGGATCGACTGTCCATCCTACATGAATATACGGGTTTAAGATGACATAAACAAAAACATAAAATAAATTAAGTAGGGTACATGTGAAGCATGGTTCAAACGACATACAACACCAAGTGACATACAACACCAAGTTCTTAATGAGTTCAAATGTTAAGGGTACAAGTCATAGTAGTTCAAACGACGACCAAGCATAGGGTACATGTCATTACAGTCCAAATGACAAAGATTACATAGCCTAATGCAATACTATGCGGTGTACGGTCCCGGGTTGCAACAAATAACATCATTTCTTTCTTTGACCCATGCCCAACGAGATGCCCGGTTCTCATCCGACGAGAATGGTTGGCGAACTAACCAATCAATGACCTGACCATGATTGCCCATGTCTATCTCAGCATATTCTGCCGTTGTCGCACACAATGTAATTTGCATTGCAAGATCACGCCTACAATTTTTTTCCGCTGTCTTGAGCTTCTTCATCAGCCTCTCCTTTTTTATTATAAAATTTTCAGAACGGTCTTTATTGAAATAATTATATGAAAATGCCCTACACTCCGCATTCAACGCATCAATGGCTTCGATCCACAAGTTCATCTTTTCCTCAGTCAATTCGCGTTCACGATTCGCCGCCGCCTCAGCAGAAGTTTCAAAGAAAACAAACGGTGCCATCCTACAATTGGAAAAGTTGCTATTAAAGTAACTTAGCTTTAATTGCTTTCTTAAGCATAACCTAATCCCCATTATGTACATTAAGATTAGCACTAGATCTAGGCACACAAACTTTTCTACAAGCAATTCTAAGCACATCATACATAAGGAAATCATAAACATAAAACCTAAATGGATCATAGTAATTGATTTGACCACACCAAAATGATGAGCTAGGGTTTGCAATCAAATGAGCAAATGCAAAGTAAACAAAGATATCAACCAATCAAAATGAGGGGAAATGAGAGAGCCACCTTGAGTGATGAAAATGGTAAGAATTCACCGGAGAAATCTCAAACAAATGAGAGAGATTTGGGAGGCTCTTGTGCTTCAAGAAAGAGGGGGGGGGGAGAGTTGAGCTCGGTGGAGAGGTGATGTGGGCTGAATGAGTGGTTGAGGAGGGGGGGAATATCCAGCCCCTCCCCACCTTATCCAGAACACATGACCCTACCGCCAGAGGGTATGGCGGTAGGCTCCAGTAACCTACCGCCGTAGGGGATGGCGGTAGGCCCTTTTCCACGTCAACGCCTGCCAACGGCCGTCAGTCGCCGTCAAAGGGCCTACCGCCGTAGGGTATGGCGGTAGGGCACGCAATCCTACCGCCAGGCCCTCTGGCGGTAGGCAAAAGGGTCAGATCCCGATTTTTTTTTTGAACTGGGGTCAGATCCCGATTTTGTTTGAAAAAGGGTCAAAACACGAAATTTGGCCGCGTCGTGGGAAGCCGCGGAGAGGTTGGCTGGCATATGTGTACCTGGCTTGTGCGCCCGACCTTGTGCTCACGCAATGACAGGTCGGCCATTGCTGGTCCTGGTCCCGCTCGTCAGCCGCATTGGGTTAGAATAATAGCGAATTTCATGGCACATCGCGCGTCTCGTCAAGTGCTCCCCGCGTTATGGGCGTCCTGGGAAGCCACGGAGAGTTTGGCCGCTTGTGCGCCTGCGCTTGTCCTCTCGCGTTGACGGGTGGGGCAGTGCTGCTCCTGGTCCCGCAAGTCGGCTGGATTGGGTTAGAGCATGGTATTTAGATTAGGTATTTCCTTGGTCAACCACTCCTGCGGCATCGGTCCTCACGCGCTGCCCGCGTCGTGGGGAGTTGTTGCGTCAGCTGCGGGCGGGTGGGCCGGCGCATGTGCACCCAGCTGGTACGCACATTTTTCTGCTGACACGATGACGTGTGGCCCCGTGCTTCTCCTGGTCCCGCTCGTCGGCTGCGGTGGCTGCGCTGCCTGGGCATATAGGAGAAAGAAGAGGAGACGACATGGGCGGCTTGTCCCTTTCTTTCCGCTGCTGCGAACGTGCGTGCAGAAAGGACCCAGCCACGCCGTCCGCTCCTTCTTGCAAGCCCCCTTCTTCCCGTCCTCCTCCACTCCGCCTGGGCGCCACCTCCTCCTCTCCCTCTTCCACGGCTCGCCCAGCCACCGTTCCCAGCCCCCGCTGCTTCGTCGTCTGCTCCTCCATTGACGACAGTTTAGGTAAGACAAAGATGAGTGTCCGATCTATGCCCTCGCCAGGTTGCATCCATTGGTGAGGAGAGGCCGATCCACGTATGTGCTGTCGCTGCAGGATAGCGAATGTCAGCGAGAAAGGCCGTCTTTGGAGTACGCAGCCGTCTCCCTCTCCGCTTCTCCTGGTGGCACCTCCCTACGTGAGCTCCTTCCTCCAATCCCTTGCGTTGCCTCTCTTCTTGCTCCTTCCCCTCCTCTTTCTCATCCCATGTATTTTCTATTTGTTTCTGCAATTATACTCCATGGTGTAACACCCCAACTATGGATCTGGATCGGATTGGATGCAACTCGAAGCTAGGGTTCGGGGAAGAGAGTATATTCGTTTATATGCTGGTATCAGCTGTATTTTGTCTTGGAGTTCATCATAGGAATAATAGCTCTGGCTTAAATAGCCCAGCGACAACAAACGGAAAGCAACAACAATGGCACGGAATGAAATGCTACAGTTACTAAAGTAACGGTTCAGGCGAGCGTAGCGAGCCGTTGGATCTTCACGCGACTTCCATCAAGGCCGTTCGTTAACTGAACCGAGAAACATGCCTGACAATACCCCTTCATGAAGGCGAACTTGTCCTCAAGGAGCTTCAGCGATTGAACCAGCCGTCCACCGTCTTCTTAAAGAACGCCGGAAATGTCCTCTTGATGAAGCTTGCGTCCTCCCACGAAGCGTCGTCCGGAGGAAGATTTTCCCATTGTACAAGCCACTAAACCACCGGCAGATTGTTTCGGGGAATCTGGCGCGTTTCAAGCACAAAACTGGGTTCCGTCTTGATTCGGCCATCTAGGCTAATCAAAGGGAGATCAGAGCAAGGGACAACTGATGGGCCAAGATGCTTCTTCAATTGGCTGACGTGAAAGACAGGGTGAATGCTGGCATTGTCCGGTAGGAGTAGTTTGTATGCTACCTTCCCCACACGAGCGATCACACGAAAAGGTCCATAGAACTTACTCTGAAGTTTAATATGCGAGCGGATGCCGAAAGCATTCAGGCGATAAGGCTGCATTTTCAGATAGACCATGTCACCTTCAGTCAGTGTGCGTTCAGAGCGTTTTTGATCTGCGTATTTCTTCATGCGAGCTTGCGCACTGGCCAGATTTGCTTTGAGGTACTGCCACAGTGAGTTGCGGTCTGTAACAAATTCAGCAGCTTCACTGGTAGAACTGGATCTTGACTGTGGAATTTGTAAGTCCAGCGGAGGATAGCCGTACAGTGCTTGAAAAGGGGTTTTCTTCAGAGAAGAATGGAAAGAAGTGTTATACCAATATTCAGCCATTGATAAGTGCGAGGCCCATTTTTTGGGTTCTGTTGAGATCATGCATCTCAAGTAATTCTCAATGCACTGGTTAACTCGTTCGGTTTGGCCATCAGATTGGGGATGGTAAGCAGAGCTATAACGTAGCTCGATTCCCATAGCAGAAAAGATGTCTTGCCACAGTTTGCTGGTGAAGATTCTGTCCCGATCAGACACAATTGCCAAGGGAGGGCCATGTAACTTCAACACGTTGTCGATGAAAGCTTTGGCCACCGTTTGAACAGTGAAGGGATGAGCTAAGGGAATGAAATGAGCAAATTTTGAGAGCCTGTCCACTACCACAAAGATAACATCATACCCTTGTGACTTGGGAAGTCCTTCAACAAAGTCCATGCTGATGTGAGACCATACCATGTCAGGTATATGGAGAGGATCCAAGAAACCAGGATAGGGGCAAGTTTCTCCTTTGTTTTTCTGACATACAGGGCACAGTTGCACAAATTTTTCCATGTCTCTTTTCATGCCAGGCCAGTAGAACACTTGTTTCAGTCTTTGATAGGATGCCTTCATTCCTGAATGACCACCCACAGCAGAAGAATGTAAGGTTTGCAGAAGTTTGTTCCTAAGAACAGTATCGCTTCCCACATAAATTTTCCCATTGTGCCTGATAATGCCATCTTGGAGAGCATTTTTGTGGACAGTGTGTGTTGGAGTCAGAAGGAGCTACTCTAGTAATTTCTGACAGTGAGCATCCTCTTTGTAAGACTGTTCAACTTCAGAAATCCATTTGGGAGTTGCAAGGGAAATTGCCATGCAAGAATGTTTCCTGGACAGAGCATCAGCAACTACATTGTCTTTTCCTTTCTTGTATTCAAGCTGGAAGTTGAATTCCAGTAGTTTCAACATGAGTTTATGTTGGATAGTTGTCGATATTTTCTGATCAGTCATAAACTGCAGACTCTTGTGATCTGTTCTAATGATAAGATCATTTCCCAGGAAATAATGTCTCCATCTTTTTAAAGCTTCAATAATTGCTAGGGCTTCTTTTTCATATGTTGACAATGCTGCATTTCTAGGGCAGAGTGATGAGCTGTAGTATGCAATAGGCCTGCCCTGTTGCATCATAACTGCTCCTAATCCAGTGCCTGAAGCATCAGTTTCCAAAACAAAGGGTGCAGAAAAGTTAGGTAAGGCCAGAATTGGTGCAGAGATGAGAGCTTGTTTGAGTTGTTGGAAAGCAGAATACTGGGGAGAATTCCAGCAGAAACTGTCCTTTTTGAGAATATCATGTAATGGTCTGGCAATTGCTCCAAAGTTCTGAACAAACCTCCTATAATAACCACAGAGTCCAAGAAAACCTCTGAGTTGAGTTGGGGTTGTGGGAGTTGGCCAATCAGCCACTGCTGAAATTTTGGATTGATCTGTTGACACTCCAGCTCCAGAGATGGTGTGGCCCAAGTAGGATACTTCTGGTACAGCAAAGACACAATTAGATAGGTTAGCTGAGAGCTTGTGTTGCTGTAGCAATTCCATTACTATTTCAGGTGCTCTTTGTGCTCTTCCAAGGATTTGCTGAATATTAAAATGTCATCAAAAAATACTAAGATGAATTTTCTCAAGTAAGGCCCAAATATTTTATTCATCAGAGCTTGAAAAGTGCCTGGAGCATTGGTGAGTCCAAAGGGCATAACCAGGAATTCATAGTGACCGAAGTAGGTCCTAAAAGCAGTTTTGTGTATATCTTTTTCACTCATCCTTATCTGGTGGTAACCAGATTTCAGGTCTATTTTGGAGAAGATGTTTGCTCCATGCAGCTCATCCAGTAGGTCTTCTATGACAGGAATGGGGAATTTATTTTTGATTGTGGCTGCATTGAGTTTCCTATAATCAATGCAGAGCCTCCATGAACCATCTTTCTTCATAACTAGTATGGCAGGAGAAGAATAAGGGCTCTGACTCTCTCTTATGATTTTGGACTGAAGTAACTGATGTACTTGCTTTTCCATCTCATCTCTCTGCATGTGGGGCACCCTATAGGGCCTGGAGTTAGGTGGTATAGTGTTAGGTTTGAGAAGAACTTCATGATCCAGTTCTCTGACAGGAGGCAGTCCAGTAGGTTCTTGGAAAACTTCTGGACATGCAGACAGAATTTCTTGAATTTCAGGGGGAGTTGCATGCTGCTTACTGGAGTGGACAGTGCTATCTTCAGTTAACTGTAGAGCAAAGGCTGGTGCTCCACTGAGCAGCATTCGGTTGAGTTCCAAGGCATCTATCTCATCAGTAGCTGACAGAGTGTCACAAGCTGGAATAGTGACAGGAGTTGTGCCCTGGTGATGTACAGTTAACTGTCTGGGGTCATAAGAAAAGGATACAGGACTATGTTGTGCCATCCAATCTGAACCCAAGACTACATCATGACCTGGCAAATCAAGAATTCTGAATTGTTGTTGAAATTCCGTATTGCCAGCAGTAAAAGTAGTTGTTGGTATAAAGGAACCAGACCATAGTTTGCCACCCCCAGCTACAGTGACTGCTCTTGTAGTGTCTTTCAGGATAGTACAAGAAGTTTGAAGTGCAAAGTGTAGGTTCATGAAGGTGGAGTTACTACCAGAATCAATCAAGGCTCTGGCTTGTTTGCCCCCAATAGAGATCATAATGGACATGGTGTTGACTGTATCTGCTTGCATTGCCTGCAAGGAAATCTTCATACACTGTTCCTATCCTTGTGTCTGTTCTTCCTGCTCTGTTTCCTCAATTTCCTCTTGTTCAACAGTATCATCCTGTGGTTGTTCCCCAGTAAGAACATTGAGCACTGGCTGCTGTTTGCATTTGTGTCCATGCATCCAGTGATCACCACATCTCCAACATTTCCCCGGTTCTCTAGGTCTTTGTGTTATTGTTGGAACTTTAACATCAGCAGATTTCTCCATAGAGTTAACTGGTTGTTTGGTGAAACCAGTAGAGGATTTTGGATTTTGAGTAGGGTGTAAACTGCTGGAACTGTTTCTTGACAGGTGCTCCTTTCTCAATGTCAATTGCCAGCCAATATGCATCTGTTAGTGTGGCAGGTCTGAGCGGCCTGATTTGGTATTTCAGCTGTGATCTCAGTCCATTGACAAAGCATCTAACAAACCAACTCTCAGATAGGGATGGGTTTTCTTGTTGTATCTCAGCCATGAATTCTTCAAACTGCTCTGTGTATTCTGTTACTGAAGAATTGTTCTGTTGCAGAGAATTGAATTTCTCAGTTAGGTCATAGGAGCTGGATGCAGAAAACCTGTGAAGTATCTCAGTGCAGAATAGCTCCCAACTCGGTTTCTTTTTTAGTAAACCAGAGCGTCTGAGCCAAATGTCAGCCCTGCCAATGACATGCATTTGTGCTAGGTTAACCTTGTATTCACTGGGTGTCCCTGCCATTTGAAAAAATTTCTCACTCTGTCTGATCCAACCTCCTGGATTAGTACCATCGAAGTTGGGAAATTCTAGCCTTGGCCCTTTTGTGATTGATTTCAGAAACTGTGTGCGCATCTCCTGTTCATACTGCTTATAGTAGTCCTCCCAGCCGCTTCTCACAACAGGAGGCTGAAAATTATGGAAGGCAGGTGTGTGAGCCGTTCTGTAAGCTGCAGAAGGAGTAACATTGCCTGAGGGGAGGTCAAACCGAGCTGGTTCTGTGTAACCAGGAGGAGGTGCACCACTAGTAACTCTGATTGGAGCTAAATTAGGTGGGATTTGCGAGGACAGGTGCTTGGTTTTCTCTTGTTCTGCAGCCAAACGCTTTCGGAGTTCTTCAGTGAGTGGGCGAGGCGCCTCTTGTTCTACTATTTCAGGGTTTGCTTGAGAAGTCTCAGCTGTAGCAACCGTGGGGTTGATATTTGGCTGCACTGTTGAGGGCGTTCTGGATGTTGAAAAACTCTTTAGCACATCAGCCATGGTGGACAGCTGAGAGTTGAGATTCGTGACGGCCTCTTGAACGCCTGTGAGTACCTTGGTCATTGCGTCCTGTTTGAGGTTGATTGCGTGGACATCCTTTCGCAAATCATCCAGCTCTCCGCGCATGTCCGCTGTCTCCTCGCGGTTCTGAAGGACGTCGCCCTTGAGTGCCATCAGTTCGGCGATATCGTTGTCGTCCATGCTTGGCTTCGAACGCCCCATCGAGACCCCGAGTATCCGAGAGGAATTTTACAACCAGATGTACTGGAAACCCGATCGGATCTGAGTCTCCTGCCGCCGCCGACGGAATCCGCCTCTTCGCAACACCACTCAGTAAGGGACCTGGGATTTTACCGAGGGAACGGTGTGTTCCCGCAACCAGTCCCTGGCCCTGAGCTGCCGCCGAACAGGTCTACCGCCGCCAACGCCTCCACGCCGCCGCCGAACTCCAACCCCGACACCAACGCTGTACCCCGCCGCCAGATGAAAGGGAGGGAAGGGAGGGGAAATCCTGTCGCACCGCCTCGCGCCGCCGAGGATCAGACTGGCTCTGAGTACCAATTGTAACACCCCAACTATGGATCTGGATCGGATTGGATGCAACTCGAAGCTAGGGTTCGGGGAAGAGAGTATATTCGTTTATATGCTGGTATCAGCTGTATTTTGTCTTGGAGTTCATCATAGGAATAATAGCTAACTATTACAGAAGGGGAACGCTGGCTTAAATAGCCCAGCGACAACAAACGGAAAGCAACAGCAACGGCACGGAATGAAATGCTACAGTTACTAAAGTAACGGTTCAGGCGAGCGTAGCGAGCCGTTGGATCTTCACGCGACTTCCATCAAGGCCGTTCGTTAACTGAACCGAGAAACATGCCTGACACATGGTGCTTGCACGCCCATGGATCTGGAAGTAGACATTTTTCTGTTTGTACTATTCCATTATCTGTTTTGTTTTCAAAGGTTGATGTTCTAACTACATATGTTTTTCTTTCATTTACCTCATCTTTTTCATAGGCTTCCGAAGTTTTTCTATTGAAAGCTGGGCAATTTCGTTATAGAAATAGTTTTATTTATACACTTCCACTATAACTTATCTTCATGTGTTCAGTGAGAAACTTGGTTCTGAAATTTGACTATGAAATTTTACATAATGCAGCGGAGTCCATTCTTCTTGGCTTTCAACACTGCCTGTTCTTGCTGGGAACTATTGTTATATTACGCTCTGCAGTTGTTCTGCAGATGGGAGGAAACAAGGTAAGATCAGAAGTTTACTACTGTTGCTTTGGACTGAATTTATCGATTGGTGACTGATGGTGTTCTACCTTTGTTAGGAGGATAAGGCAGTTTTTATGCAAATGTTGATGTTTTTGGCTGGAATCAACACCCTTCAAAGAGTTTCTTTGGTTCCTGATTGCCTGCGGTGATTGGTAGATCATACACCTTTGTTCTACCTACCATTTCGATCATACTTGTGGGACGCTATGCAGACGAACCAGATCCACACATGTTATATGTTGAAAAGAAGGGTAATTCTACTTGCCTCCCAGTAATCTTTTCCTGCATGTAAACTGATGAGTCACCTGGATTTCGTTTTTGAAGGAATTCCCCAAAATCTTGCATGGAGCAAAAGGTGCTTTGATCGTTGCTTCTGTACTTGGTGATCTTCTTTACTGTTTAATAGTTGCTTCATGTTTCTATAGGATACCCCCATATGCTACATGACAACCATAGTGAGCATGTCAAAAGTTTAGCATGCTTATTATAATTCTCTTCTCTGTAAATTATTATACGAAGTTTGCGTTTTGCTTGGTTAACTCCTCTGTGTTCTATAGACTATCGTGGTAAAGAGGTTTTTATCAGGTTATTCATTCCCATACATTGAACCTATGGTTCTAACTTTTGCCCATGATAAAGAAAATGGGGTTTACCGCTTTTAATCAATATCTAATTAAACCAACAAAACAACTACAGTTCTGCCAACATACCATTTTTTGCTGGTGGACATACCAAATTACTCATATGTATCATATTATGCTGCTTCCCATATTGTTTACTCCCAGGAATGACAAGGCATTCAGGTTCTCTTTTTAGCTTTCCTACACAGGAACATATTGCAAAATTAAGATACATAACATTGTTCCACCTACAGGTCTGTCTTATATCTACAGGTATATCCATGCATTCTTTGTTCTTTTTCTTCAGTGATCTACTGATCTTCGTGATTTAGTTTAGTGCTAGAGTTAGCAAAATTTGTCATGGAGCAGATTGTGCTTGACTTCACGTGTGTATGATGTAATATGAATTAATGGTATCTTTGTGGTTGACTCGGTTATGTGCCTTTTGTCTGAATCAATTGAGAAAAATCTGAATATATACCTGAATGTGGTGGTTTCACACATTCTGAATGAAGCTACCAATGAGTACCTTGCTTCTGAAATCATGAGCTTTTTACTTCTATGAAAAGTGATAAAGTTACAACATAGTTTGCTCAAAGGCGTGCATAACTGCAGATTGAGCAAGGCACAATCTGAAAATAAAATAAAATAAAATTAGAAACAGTGTGTGCATCATGTGTATGTTTGCTCATGAGATGTGTATATGTTGGCTGAGCGACGCTGTTGGCAGTGCCGGTTGTGGCGCCTCGCCTCGGGAGCCCTTTGACGTGGTGCGCACCTGCGTCCCCGCCTTGGCCGCCTCGCGTTGGACAGGAGGGGATAAGTCAATCCCTAATTAAGATATCCAATGAAACTGGCAACATCATTACGGAATGGAAATGATTGGATGACAAATTGTATAGATTTAGTATCGTATCATTTATTTGTGACTACATGATCTTAATTGTGCGTCTCTGAATATTTTATGCCCTTGTTCTTGGAAGATTAGACTGATGTGGTGTTGCTTTATTAATAAATGACATGCTTACTTACGGGTTTGATTTAGATGTGTAGGCAAAGGTGGATACAGAATCATAATCTCAGGTTTAGGCATGCACATGGCCACTGATCACAAAATAAGTTGGCACAAGTGCAGTATTGTGATTTTCAGCAAGAGAAAGAGAAGTACAGTTAATTGTTCAGATTTTAAGCTACACTTGAACCTTGTCCTAATAAGTACTCCGTGCGTTTCTAAATATAAGTCTTTATAGAGATTCCAAAAGAAACTACATATGGATGTATATAGACGTAGTTTGGAGTGTAGATTCACTTATTTTGCTTCGTATGTAGTCCATATTGTAATCTCTAAAAATACTTATATTTAGGAACGGTGGTAGTAGAACTGTTGTGATGTTGCTCTATTATAAGTGCCTTGCTTAAATGCTTGGTTAGGTCGAGTGTATAGCAATGAGAAGCCTAGCTGAACAATGCTAGAAATAACATTAATGTGTTAAGCTTCAGATAAGCTAAATATTCTGTGACAAGCTTTGGAAATTGCCTGGGCTGGGAAAAAGCAATATGTAGCTATCTTGTGTTGCATGCAGGCAATGCTTGTGTATAGGTATGCCACATCTGCTATCTGACACTCGGCCCCAGTTTTTATAACAATTAGAATTTGTGATTGTAATCGATTCATTGTGTTACAATATCCTTTGCATGTTAGCTTCTCCTTACCGGCATTTGGTAAAAGTTGTGATCCAGGAGAAGAGAATGACGGCCTTATAGCTCTGGCAAGCCCGGCTGACAGTCCTTCTTGATCTCCACTTGGTATAACATTCAATGGTAGTGATAGCTTTGGGTGTGACTCTGCACCCTTTCATGTAATTGTGTTCCTCGAACGATATTTATAATTGTGGTACTCAGTTTATGGGAAACAAATGGACCAATGGTTAATGATCTGGTGTTGAGAAAGAAAAAAATAAATGGAATGTGCATTGAGTGGCTTTAGTTTTCTTTCCCATCATACAACGTACCTTTACGTTTTCCTAAATTTGAATTATTAAAAGGTCCTGAGTATTGCCAAATTGTGAAGCATTTATTCTCTATTGTTTCTCTTTAGAAGTTTCTCCACAGCGACACTTTCCACCTGGAAAAAGCATAAGGCTATCAACCCATTTTTTTGTTCCATTGGCATCCCTTTGTACGCACATTCTATCAATTAAACTTAGCAATGAAGCTTTGGCAATTCTGTCATCACCCTTTCAAAAACAATATAACATCTTGTTTTTCTTTAATCTTTGTTGTACATCCTGTAACTCTCCAAGTTATTCTTTATAAAACCACTTCTGCTAAGATAAAAAAAAAACAACAACAACAAAGCCTTTAGTCCCAAACAAGTTGGGGTAGGCTAGAGGTGAAACCCGTAAGATCTCGCAACCAACTCATGGCTCTGGCACATGGATAGCAAGCTTCCACGCACCCCTGTCCATAGCTCGCTCTTTGTCGATACTCCAATCCTTCAGGTCTCTCTTAATGGACTCCTCCCATGTCAAATTCGGTCGACCCCGTCCTCTCTTGACATTCTCCGCACGCTTTAGCCGTCCGCTATGCACTGGAGCTTCTGAAGGCCTGCGCTGAATATGGCCAAACCATCTCAGACGATGTTGGACAAGCTTCTCCTCAATTGGTGCTACCCCAACTCTATCTCGTATATTATCATTCCAGACTCGATCCTTCCTCGTGTGGCCACACATCCATCTCAACATACACATCCATCTCACCACTTCTGCTAAGATAATGTTGAAATATTTTTTTGGTTCTATGTTTTTGTGTACCGAAGTTTATGGAATCAACTATGCTGCCTAAAACTTGCCAGGCTATGTATGTGAGACACAATGATGCTCTTGATCACCCTAAGTGATTGCTAAAACCTAACTTTACCAACAAAGACCCAATGTTTTCCAAACACACTGGGTTGCGCGCAAATGGATCAAGGGTTACATTCATGCCCTATGTACTTGCTCAAACCTAAAGTTAATAAGATGCAAATATTGGAGCAACCTACTAATACATGAAAATTGTATAGAAAGTTCCATATTAAGGCGGGAAATGTGATATACTTTGGGTTTGAATTTGGACCTTGTGCCATTCGGCTCTATGTTACCCGATTAAGATAACCAAATATACATACTCAAGTATATAATCTCAAAGATAAATTATCCTTCATTTTTCATCTTGAAGGGTTTGGATTAGTATCCTAAGTGGTTGCTAAAACCTACTTCTACTAACAAAGTCAAATATTTTCAAAACACCTTGGGTTTGACAGGAAACTGTTGATGCTTCAGTGTTGAACTATTGATTAATCCCTCCTTTTTCTTTAATCTATGTGATGGTGTCCCTTACCATAAATACATGTTATGTGGATCCAATTGAAATGATGTTTTAGGCATGTTTGATTGTTATAAAACAAATGTCATAGACGATAGCTATTGCTATTATGGAGACATTTCGCACTATTGTTCATCTGCTATTCAATGTTTGATGCTCCTTCATTATTTTTATAAAGATGGGCTAAAGCTCCAATCATACATGTTTGCTCAAACCTAAAGCTCCTAACTAACGATTTTTGAAAGCATTCATGATTTTGAAGGTACATATATTTTTAAACAAAAGCCTATGTGTTTTTTTGCTCAAACACAAAGACGCTGAAAAATGGAAATGTTTTCAATGCAAACATGATTACAAATGGGTCATGGTAAGTATTTTGTGCTATCAAATTAAAATGTGTGTGTATATATATATATATATATATATATATATATATATATATATATATATATATATATATATATATATATATCATTGTAGATAAAAATCCATCATGTTTTATATTAAAGGGGATTAAACCATGGATATTTTTTTGCATCGCGCACATGGATTTAGCGTGCCTCTGCGCCATTTGGTGCAACGGGTCCACTACTAGCTTACAGAACACGAATGGACAAGAGGTAGAACTTATCTGTTTGGCTTGCCCGGGATCGTAGTGTCGGGCAATCTTCTCAACTCCTTGTCGAAGCCAAGTTTGTGGCAAGAACCTGCAGCTTCATGCAGCTGAGAATGAATGCAGGATGCGATCCTATCTATATGCATATGCAGATGCTCATGAAATGCTTATGCAATGATCTGGAATGCTCATGTTTGCATGTAGTCTAGGTTGCCCCCTACAACGCTTCTTTATTTTCTCTTGCACGGGGTCATCACCCTGGCTTTGTACAAGGGGTTACATGCAACTGAGGCAAGGTCTATACATATGGGTGGCGGTCGCACCTTACTAGTAGAACTTGCGGAGATGCTCAATATCCCATGAGTTTTGCAACTGAGTGCCATCTCCGGTCTCCAGATGGACTGCGCCAGGTCTAGTGACTCATACTACCCGGTAAGGGCCTTCCCACTTCAGTGATAACTTGTGTGTACCCTTGGCGGACTGAACGCGCCTAAGGACAAGGTCACCTTCCTCAAGACACCGGGCATGAACCCTGCGGCTATGATAGCGAAGCAGGGCTTGCTGATAGCGTGTAGCATGCGTAGCAGCCCGGAGACGGTTCTCCTCGAGTAGCACAACATCGTCTCACCGGTGCTGATCTTGCACGACTTCATCGTAGGCAAGCACTCGAGGCGACCCGTAAATGAGTTCCGTGGGGATAACTGCTTCTGCCCCGTAGACCAGGGAGAAGGGAGTCTGCCAGGTAGCTCGGTTTGGTGTCGTTCTGAGGGACCAGAGAACTACCGGCAGCTCCTTGATCCACTGCCAGCCGTACTTCTGCAGCATATCAAAGGTTCTTGTCTTGAGTCCACACAACACTTCAGCGTTCGCCCTCTCAGCTTGTCCATTGCTCCGGGGGTGTGCCACAGAGGCGGATGAGATCTTGCATCCGAGGGCATGAACATATTGCATGAAGGCGCGACTCGTGAACTGGGTGCCGTTGTCGGTATGATCCTTGCCGGAACTCCAAAACAACACACCAGATCTTTCAAGAACTTGATAGCTGACCGGGCAGTCACCTTTCTCACGGAAGTCACTCCCCGTCACTTTGTAAACTTGTCGATAGCAACGAACAAGAATTCAAAGCCACGATTGCTTGGGGGAAGGGGCCGAGGATATCGAGCCCCCAGACCAAAAATGGCCATGATGGAGGGATTGCCTGAAGAGCTTGAGTAGGCAGGTGGATTTTTCTAGAATGGAACTGGCAGACTTCACACTTAATGAATAGCTCGACTGCATCTTGGAGGGTCGTGGACCAATAGAATCCTTGCTGGAATGCTTTCCCAACTAATTCCCTTGATCCAATGTGGGAGCCGCACATTCCTTTGTGTATCTCAGCCAGTAGTTCCTTTCCTTCTTACCGGCAGACGCACTTCAATTTCACACCGTTGGGCCTCCTTTTGTATAGAGTGTCATGGACAAACTGATACATACTAGCCCTCCGGGTGACTCTTTCAGTTTTGTCTTGATCACCAGGAAGCTCTCCGGTTTGGAGGAAGCGGACAATGTGTCTTGCCCAAGTTGGAGCCTGGGGCTCGGCAACGAGGACTAGCGGCACCTCCTCTACTGCGGGAGCACCAACCTCATACTTGGGGTCCATGGGCCCGGCTGGAGGGGGCGATCTGGCAGGCTGCGAGGAGTTTTTTCCGACAAGGTCTCTGTCGGGAGCAGACGGCTCTACCGAGAGAGGCTTACCGATGTCCAACTTTCTCCTTTTCCGGGCCATTGTTGCTGGGTGTACGGAGCGCTAAGTAAGACACAGAACAAAAGTTCCTGGTTCCACATGAAGCTTTTGTGCAGCACACTTTGACAGATGATCAGCTATGCTGTTTTCCGCACGGGGTACGTGCTCTGTTTGTAATCCATCAAATGGTCCTCCAATCTTCTCATTTCCTCGATGTATGCCTCCATCAATGGGCTTTGATAATCCTTGTTGACTTGTCTCACCACCAGCTGTGAATCTCCTCGAATGATTAGCTTCTTAATTCCCAATTCTACTGCAATCCTGAGCCCAACAAGGAGCCCTCCATACTCTGCTGTATTGTTGGTTCCTTCTTCCCGGGAAAAATGCATTTGGAGGACGTACTTCAAGTGCTCCCAGGAGGGGGCGACAAGAAGCATGCCAGCCCCTGCACCTTACAGGGAAAAAGTACCATCAAAATACATATTCCATTCTTGGGGTGATTCCTTGTCGTGGATAACTATCTCAGTCACTTCCTCATCAGGGGTTGGCATCCATTCTGCAATAAACTCTGCCAACGCCCTGCTCTGGATAGTTGCTGTGCTCTCAAACTTCAAACCAAAGCTGGATAGCTCCAAAGCCCACTCCACTATTCTACCGATGGCCTCGGGGTTTCGGAGTATCCCTTGCAATGGGAAACGAGCGACAACCGTGATTTCATGGGATTGGAAGTAGTGTCACAGTTTCCTTGAGTCCATGACGAGACCAAAAATTAACTTTTGCACGCCAGAGTACCTTGATCTAGCCCCCTTTAACAAGGAGCTGACGAAGTACACTAGGCGCTGCACTACTTTCTTCCTCGCCACGTCCTTGGGGTTGCCCTCGTTGCCATGGTCACTGCTGTCCTGATCCTTGTTTGACTCTGCCGGTCTCTGCTCACTCCCTTCCTCATTCACTTATCGTTGTGCTACCAAGGCCGCACTGACCACTTGGTTGGTTGCCGCGAAGTATAGTAGCAGCGGATCCTGGGGTTTGGGAGCAACCAGGGTAGGCACAGAAGACAGGTAGGCCTTCAACTCTTGCAAAGCTGCATCAGCTTCTGGGGTCCACTTCATAGGGCCTGCCTTCTTCAAAATTTTGAAGAACGGCAGGGCACACTCGGCAGACTTGGAGATGAATCTGCTTAGCACGGCAACACATCCCGTCAGGCGCCTCACATCTTTAACTGACCTTGGCGCTTGGATCTGCTCAATGGCCTCAATCTTGTCGGGATTAGCTTCGACCCCCCTGTGTGACAGAAAGTACCCAAGCAGCTTGCCGGTGGGAACACCAAATACACACTTCTCCGCATTGAGCTTCAAGTTGATCTTGCGCAGATTTGCAAATGTCTCCTCCAAATCCTGGATAAGAGTTGCTTTGTCCTTGGTTTTGACCACAATGTCATCCATATATGCTTCAATGTTTCTATGTAGCTGAGGTTCAAAACCAATCTAGGCCACCCTTGCAAAAGTAGACCCGACACTCTTTAATCCGATGGCATATGGAGAAAGCAGTATGTACCACATGGAGTGATGAACGACGTATTCTCCTCATCTTCTTTGGACATGAAGATCTGGTGGTATCCAGAATAGGCGTCCAAGAAATGAGAGCAAATCACAGCCTAAGGTGGAATCCACAATTTGATCAATACACAGCAAGGGAAATGGGTCCTTCAGGCAAGCTTTGTTGAGATCTATGAAATCAATGCATAGCCTCCACTCCCCGTTTGCCTTCCGGACCACCATTGGGTTTGCTAGCCAAGTGGGATGTAGCACTCCTCTGACCAAGCCAGATGCCTCAAGCTTCTTGATCTCTTCTACAATAAACTATTGCCTCTCCAAGGCCTGCTTCCAGACTTTTTGTTTAATAGGTCTGGCATGTGGGCAGACAACAAGGTGGTGCTCGATTACCTCCATGGAACACTGGGGATATCAGATGGTTTCCAGGCAAACACATCGATATTCGCCCGTGGGAAGGCAATGAGCGTGCTTTCCTATTTGTCATCGAGGGTGGTGCTGACGATGAAAGTACCATCAATGCCAGCCAGCCCTGCCGGGACCTTTTTCACTGGGGAGCAGCAACCTTGGACCTATTGCTATTGGAACACTCCGGCACGTCGTCAACGGGTGTCGTGCACTCGCTAGGGGCACACTCGCATGACTCCTTGTCGAAAGTCCTACAATCCTTCTTCTTTCCTTTATTTTCCTTGGCGGGAACTGTTGCCATCGCTGCCTCTGCGGCGACCGCGTCCCGGTACATCTTGTCCACACAAATGATGGCATCCTTCTCATCTGATGGGATGGTTATAACCCCCAGGGGCCCAGGCATCTTCAGGGTGTTGTAGGCATAGTGGGATGCCGCCATGAATTTAGCCAGAGCCAGGCGTCCAAGAATCCCATTGTACGACAAGGGGAGATCAACCACGTCAAACAAAATCTTCTCAGTCCGGTACTTTAGTTCTCCCCCAAACATTACCGGCAACTTGATCTTCCCCTTAGGATGACTCCTGCCGAGATTAACTCCTTGAAACGTGCCGGTAACCTCTAGCTCTTCCTCTGCTATCTGAAGCTTGCTGATAATTGCTGGGGAAATCAGATTCAGTCTGGCCCCACCGTCCACCAACATCTTCGTGATCTTGAGGTTGCGAATTGTTGGAGAGACCAACAATGGCAGGCACCCTACCGCAGTGGTACGGCTAGGATGATCCTCCTCGTCAAAGATGATGGGTGTATGTGACAATTTGAGCGGCTTCTGAGACTCTCGTGCTGGTTCCATGGCATTGACTTCTCCCGCTCACCGCTTCAGCTGGCGGTGGGAGGCGTGCAGAGATGCACCCCCGTCAATGCACAGGGCATCAGTGGCCTTCTAAAACTCTTGCTCACTAGTTTCCTCTTCATCCCCTCCATTAGTCTCATCACCACACGCTTCCTTCTCCTAACCCCTGGCGGGTTTTCCTTTGCTCTGAAAGGTTTTGACGGGGCAATTTGCTTCACCGCCTCGGCCCTTGCCGCTAGCGGCATTCTGACCTTTGTCCTTGTCACGCCTCTCGTACTCAGCTCTCTGTCTCTTGAATAACTGCTCAACCTGATAGCACTCTTGAAGGTCATGGCCCTTGGTCCGATGGATTTTGAAGTATGGTCTGTCACCCTTCCCGGCCTTCTCGGCAGCCGCAGCTTCCCGGCAGTCAGCGCACACGGCAGCCTCCTTGCCGGAGACTTCAGCCTTGGCGATCTTGCCGGTATTTGAGGTGCCTGACCCCTCAACAGTCATCACTGCCTTATCCCTCCGCTTCTTACTGCGCTTCTTGCTCTTCTTCTGACTGGTTGATTCATCATCATCCTGTGAATCAACATTGATGCAATCTTCCTCTTTGGGTAACTTCCTTCCCTCCTCCATCCGAGCACACCTATCCACTAGGGTGTATAGCTCCTTCACAGTCTTGGGCAACCGCACGTTCATCTTAGAACGAATCTGGCAGTTTCCCACATTGGACTAGAAGGCAGCTATCACAGCTGCTGGATAGATATTTGGAATATTTCTATGAACATTGCTGAATCTCTATAAATACTTACGAAGGGTTTCTCCTTCCTTTTGTTGGAGAAGCTGCAGGTCGCTGGGACGGCCCGGCTCCTGGTGGCCATCGGTGAAGGCACCGATGAACTCGTGGCACAGGTCTTCCCATGACAAAATGGAGTTCTCCGGCAGGTGCATCAGCCAAGACCTCACATTGGACTTGAGGGCCAAAGGGAAGTAGTTTGCGAACACCTTCTCATCTCTTCCCCCGGCAGCCTGAACAGCGATGGTATAGATGCTCAAGAACTCTGCCGGGTTCAGCCTCCCGTCGTCCTTCTTAGGTATCCCTAGCTTGAACGTGCGAACTGACGGCCAACAGACTTGCCGCAGCTCACGGGTAAAGGCATGGCAACCAACCTCCAAAGGTAGGGGCCCACCAAGACCGAGCGCGGGCTCGTCGACGTTGAGGCCGTCGCACCCGTTGGTTCGTTGGAGGACGCCGTGGCGCTGCTCAATGACGCACACGTCTCCTCTCCGCCTATCCTCTGGGGTTCGTCGTTGGCCTGGACATGCTCGACGGTCAGAGGAGGCCATCGAGACGTCGTCGGGGTCTTGATTTGGTTGCGCTCGAGCTGGCTGCCGTGGCGGGGACTGCACCGTGGGGACGGCTCCTATCGGTGTGAAATCCAGCATATCTCATAGTAGGGGTCCTAAGCTAGGCGTCTTGGAGAGATGGTAACATGGACACAGGGTTTTACCTAGGTTCGGGCTCTCTCTAAGAGATAATACCCTACATCCTGCTCTTGATTGTATTCATATGGGTGCAGTACAGAGTACATGTATCTACTACGAGATTGTTCTAATGAATATTAGATTATCTATTGACTAGCCTGGCCTCGGTTTATATAATACACTAAAGGCCTAGGGTTTAGGAGAGTCCTTGTCTTGTGCGCCAAGTCTGTGGAAATCTCCTTATATGCGGCATGGGCTACCCGAAGTGGCCCATGAGTGAACCACCATGGGGGTCCTCGGCCCGATCCACCTGGTCGGGAGATGATGTGGTGAGTACCCCCTAGTCCAGGACACCATCAGTAGCCCCCCGAACCGGTCTTCAAGTTGGGGATTGTCGGATTTCGGGTTCCGGCAGACTCTTGAGGTTCGAACACTGGGGTGCGCACGAAGATCTTTCCCCTACCAGCTCACGCGTCGAAGTCTTGCAATGGATCTAGGCTAGAAAGAAGAACACACAAGGGACATGAGATTTATACTGGTTCAGGCCACCATTGTGGTGTAATACCCTACTCCAGTGTGTGGTGTGGTGGATTGCCTCAGGGGCTGATGATGAACAATACAAAGGGAGAACAACCTCGCTAGGGGCTGTTCTTGAGCTGGTGCGATGAACTGCTAGGATGAGTTCAGTCGATTCTCTCTGGTCTATGCGTCTCCTTGAGATAGATGCTCGATGCCTCTACCCTGTGGGTGGCTAGTCCTATTTATAGAGGGAGGCCCTGGGCCTCTTCCCAAATAATGAGCGGGAAGGGCGCCAACAATTGGCCATTTTGAAGGGGAACATCTAGTACACTTATCCTGACTAAAGTTGGTCTTCGACTGCCAAAGGCTCTGATGGTGACACCGCCCTGGGCTCCACGATGAGCTCCATCCTGCCGTTCTGCTGGTCTTGGTCTTGTTGCACCGAAACGGCAACCTTTTCCTGATGCCTTGGCATGTGCTTGCCCCCTTTGCACCGAAAGGGAAACAGGGACACTGCGCAGGCCGGTGCCCGCCTGGCGCCTGCCTGGCCTCGATCGTCATGGCTTGCGTCAGGGGCTCCTCGGGAGGTACCCTGCCTTGATCTCTCCGCCTCCTCACCAGCCTGCCTGAGGAGGCTGCTCTTGAGGAAGCTTCCTGTCGTCCGCCCCGCGAGGCTTGGCCCCTCGCGATGGTCTTGAGCTTGAGCTGATGAAGCAGGGCTGCATTGGGCCCCCACTTGAGCCACGCCGCAGGCCGCAGGTAGGCAAGTCTGGGGACCCCCGTTCCCAGAACGCCGACAGGGATGCTCCTCGATTCTTCAGAATTGTTCTTCATCTTTGGTCGTCGGTCTTGAAAACTGGTTCAACAATTCTTCCCATCTTTGATCTTGAGGATCGCTGAAGTGAGTTTGAAGAGTTTACACATCGGGTATCCGAGGAGCCCCTTCAAGTCTTCGGCCTTTTTCAATGCTTTGTTATTTTTACGCCACACCTCGGGTTTGAAGTGCTTCCCGTGCGGCGGTGTATCCGAGCTCCCCGCCGAACTGTATCCGAGCTGCAACGCCAGACTGTAGCCGAGCTGTCTTTTTACAGCCGAGCTCCAATGCTGGACTGCATCTGAGGAGGCATAGAGTACCTCGTGTTTGAAAAAGTTTGGAGGTTTATCCGAGCTTAATGCTGAAAAGTTCTCTATGGGACCAGCCGCTCGCAGCCGAGCTTTATATCGAAAATATCCTATATGGATTCCGCCACTTGCATCCGAGTTTTATGCTGGAGTGCTTCCGAGCTGTGCAATTTGTTTGCTGATGAGATGTATGTAGCCAGTAGCCCTCAAGGTTTGTGTCGGCCTAAAACCCGAGATGCACATTAGAGGAGATAGTGATCAGTGGACGGGCCCTTGAGAGAGGATTTTGAGAAGTCGCTGCAATATATTAGCTTGATGCCGGATAAGTCCTAGTTGGTACCTATTGTTGTCCGAAGACACTTTTGCCCATAGTTCGGTCAAGCCGAACTCTGAGCACTTTGAATTTTCTGCATTGAATAGGCAATGCAGTAGCCCCCGAGACACTGGTCGGGTGGCAACACCAGATCAGGGGATTGATGTGCCCCTGTAATATTAGTAACTGATAAGACCGAAGCCCAGTAGCCCCCGAGCCTTAATGCGGGCACGGGTGGCCGAATTAAGGATCGATATCCAGAGTAAAATCATAAATTATGTGTAATGATTCTATGTATTCAAGTACTCTACATCATTAATTAATGCTCGGATCTGCATTGTACAAAGCTTTGTTGACCGACCATCGACTTCAACCTCCTGGGCCAGTAGCCGAGGAGTGTTTGTCCTACTTTATAAAGCCTTTATAAGGGCAAAGATTTATGGCAAACAAGGCAATCCGGCCATATGGTTTTATAAACAAAGGTACACAGGGAGATATGTTATATTACTATTAACGTAAGAAACATCTTCCAAAGAAAATAGTCCCGCTATCGGTTCCTTTCTTTGGGTTGTCATGCTGACCATGATCATGAAACCTCACCTCCGGTCAATGTAGGAGAAAAATATTAAGGATTTAGTTCAGGGAAAGTTCCCGAACTCTATGGTGTAATGAACCAATTTTTTTAGTTCCGTCATTGCCAACCAATTATCCTTTAAGATGGTTAGCTTTCAGCTTCACCCAGTCTGAGGTACTAACTCGGATGACCCGGTAGTAACAATCATAGAGGTGCTCCATTCATCACCTAGCTAAACAATCGGGAACATAGGGGTAAACACCGGAGCCAGTCAACCCAGCTTGGCCAAAATCTTAAGTCAAATTGATGCATATTTTATGGCTTTATAACGATAATTACAAAAGGCAGCGCTTGTATAATAAATACAAACGCTGATGAGATATGTTATTTTGACTCCATTGCGACCGTTTATCATTTGAAAGTGGCCCATCGTCGGCTTCTACCCCTTTGTAGATGCTACACAGGGTGTTTCTGCAGTAACAAGACGACCCTTAGCCGACGTCTCGGTGCCTAGAGGCGGTTGTGTTAGCGGAAACTAGGCAATCAGATATGCGGGCTTTATAACTTCCACTTAGTCATAGGAGCTTAAAGTTGGGAGGCCCGTTACTAGCCCCTAGTTAGTGTTTGGCGACAACCGAGGTCAAGTCGTAAACACTTCGGCCAATGTTATGAACGGTGTCGTGGAATAGTCAAGGCAGATGTCCTAGTGTGAGGACTTAGTCGTGGAGCCATCACAACTAGGTTAGCTTAAAAGGGTTAAACGGGACAAAGGACACAGAGAGTTTATACTGGTTTGGCCCCTTGCGGTGAAGGTAAATGCCTAATCCAGTTTGAAGTGGTATTGCTTATGTCTCGATCACCAGGGAGCGAATACGCTTGACCTAGCTTTCGATCTCTCGTTTCTTGCCCTGAACCGCCACCGGGTCATCCCTTTATATACATAGGTTGACGCCCAGTGGGTCACGGAGTCCCGGCTGGCTCATAGACAACATGTCCGACTCGGTGACTAACTATACTTCCATTACAATATAAGTCATACACATATGGTGGTTTACCCCTATGGGCCTTAAGTCGCCCTTGGGCCCTTGCTTTGTGAACCGCCATCTTCAATATCCTCATGGGCTTCGTATTGTTGAACCGCCATAGGTATAACCCGGCCCCTCCTGGGCGGGTCATACCTAATAGTCATATCCCCAACATTAGGCCCCAGGTTGATTTGAACTTGTTCATGTCAATCTTCAACACTTAGAAAAAATCCTTCCTTCTTCATTTGTGTGATATCTCATAACCCGCCATGACGTCATCTCCTGCAATTGCGGTAACCCTCCATGACGTCATATGCCATTAATTTTACACAATATCCAATATATCTTAACAGATCCTTATCTTTAATAATCATTCCGAAAACCGAGGTGTTCGAACTGCTGGATAATCATTCTTTGGCCTCCTCGTTTTTCGCGCCCACCTGTTACCCTTTCTCCTTATAAATAGGGCCAAACACCCTCCTTTCATTTCCCCCTTGCCTTCTCATCTTCTTCTTCCTCTCGCGAATCCTCTGCCACCTCAAGCTTCGCGGCCGCCGTCCTTCGACCGCTGCACCAACTCAGGCCGCTGCATCAACCTGATTGGTCCAGAAAATGCAGGCGCTCCACCGCAGTCCTTCTGCATCTGTAAGTGTTCATCTCCTCTGTGTTAGATCTGCATTAGGGTTAGCCCTGTTCTTCGATGTTCTTCGGTGTTCTTGCTTTCTTCTTCAACCCCAGTAGCTTCTGCTCTGAATATAGTATAGAACTCGTGTGGTAGCAGTTTAGCTATTGTTTTTAATATCAGAACACTTTTTCCTTCATAGAAGATCCCATCGGAGCACACAAACTCTTCTGCTGCCGCTTTAGGTTTAGAATTTACTGCATTTTCTGAACTGCCACAGATCCAAAATTATAGCTTCAATATGTGAAATCTGTTTGTCCATCACTTAGCAAAAAATTTTCTTGTTGTCATGGCAGCTTACACCACTAGTCATCCTTCTTGATAGACCCCACTATGTATTGTCATGGCGGCTTACATCACTAGTCATAGCCAGTTATATGTCAGTAGGTCCCTTTTAAGCCGCCATTCTGAACATGTACTGTAGGGTTTACCTCTGGCTTAATGAATCAACTTAAATCAGCAAAATTGTTCTTTCTTTTAGGCTTCTTTCTTCACAATGCCGCCGAAGACAGCCACTTCATGTAATTGGGTTCCCTCCATTGTCACTGAGGACACGCTGAAGGACTTTGTGAAAACCGGCTATTTACCAGAGAAAACTGTCATGCATTATCGCGCCCCCAATCCAGAAGAGGAAAAACCTCAGCCAAAGGATGATGAGGTCATTGTTTTTACTGACCATGTGAATCGGGGCTTCTCACCGCCCACTTCTTATTTTTTCCGAGATGTTCTGCACTTTTTTGAGCTTTATCCTCAAGACATCGGACCCAATTCCATGTCAAACATCTGCAACTTTCAAGTTTTTTGCGAGGTGTACCTTCAAAAGGAGCCCAATGTTGAACTGTTTAGGGAATACTTTTATTTGAACCACCAAAACGAGTTTTCGAACGGACCCAACTTGGAACTTGGCGGGATCTCAATTCAACGAAGAAGAGATGCTATCTTCCCTTATGCTCGCTTGCTGAGTCATCCCAAAGATTGGAACCAGACATGGTTTTATTGCAAAGACACCTCTCCGGCTAACGAGAACCCACTGCCATGCTATTGTGCCTAGTGTCTTGACTCAAAAAGTCATCTTCCTGATAAGCTTACCGCTGCTAAACATAAAAAGCTCGCCCCCACCATTGCAAAGGTCAAGGCTCTGCTAGGAAACGGTTTAACTGGCATTGACTTGGTTCAATGCTGGGTTGCATGGTAGATCATACCCTTGAGTTGCCGATCCGGCTTAATGTGTACTTACACGGGTGGTAAAAACGATCCCCTGCGCCATAGCTCTGTGCGTCTAACTGATGACGCCTTCAATGAAATGACAAAGTCCCTTCTGAATGAAGATCCGACAGACTGCAGCAAAGTGGGTCTAAACCCTTTCTGCACACTTAACCCGCCACCAGATGTGAGTCTTTAAATTACTTACTTTACCTTCAGCACTTCAATGTTCTACTAACTCAACTTTGATGACTTTCACAGGCTGAAGATAATTTTTGGAAGAAGAAATACGACCATGAAGCTGCAAAAAAGGCCAGGGTTGCCCAGAAAGCCGCCAAGAGGAATAAGAAGAAATCCAATACTTCTGAGCTGTTTGAACTGAACGACAGCTCTGAGTCGGAGGTAGCTCTTGATTCTCTTGGCTCCTTTTTCAACTATCTTATTGACATTGACTATCATTAGGATGACACGGGGGCCAGCCAAGCAATCGAGGAAGAGGTAACTATCATTTCCTCCGATTTCGAGGCTTTGCCAAGACAGAAAACTCAAAAAGTAACCCAGAAAGTAAGCTTTTCACACCCCTTAGCTCATCTAGATCCTCACTTTATTTTGAAGCAACAACAGCATGAGAGCCGGCGACAGACTCGAACCAGCGGAGGTGAAGAATTATCTTCTGGCTTACCGAACACTCCAAGGAAACATCGAAACGAGGTTATCCCAAATTTAAACTCTTTTTATCCTTTGGCGGGTCTTATTTGCCAGCCACTTGATTCTTCTGATTCAAATTATCAGGAGACTTCTCGCTCCTCCTCCGGCGACTCATCACAGTCCCAGCTTCTTGCTTTCAAAACTACTCCTGGGTAATAACAAATACTTATTATTTTCTTCTTATGCTCCTTTATATTTACAATGACCTCTCATGACCTATGTAGTGGAAAAGCCAAGCCTAGTAAGAAGGCAAGGGTGACTAAGCCGGCTGAAGACCCCAAAGTTGCTGAACTGGAGCAACAGATTCTAGCGTCTGACACCTCCATCCCACAACCAGAAGAACCTGTTCTTGTCGTCCCACTAGAAATTCCTGACCCCTCCCTCGACCAGGCAAACAATGATCCTTTGAACACCAAATCATCAAGCCTAATTAAACCGGCTGAGACACATGATGATGACGTGATGATTGCCAGCACTGGCTTTAGAGAGCCGGGAAGGCCTACTGTCTTGGCCAAGCACTCCGCCAAAGAAGAACATATTGAGAGGTGAAAAGTGAGATTTGACATTGCCAACTACTCTCAACTGAGCATTGGTGAAGTATACTCTGGTTATATCAATCAAGTGGACACGAGACGCGATCTTGAAGTTGATATGGTGAAGTAGATGCATCAAAAATTTGAGGTATGAACTCCTTCTTTAACGAGTTATGCATATCCTGCCAGCCCCCAAGTCTATTGTATATGATAGAATTGAATATGATGTAGACATGATAGAATCTTTCAAAATCCGTCTTACACCATCTAAGTTAAAGCAGATCTGTAATGATTAACACTGCATCCGTAGCCCCCAAGGGCCGGTTTAATCAGCATGAATGAGCCGGTCCTTTGCATCATTGTTTATAAATCAGAGCTTACTTGTGTAGCCCCCATGAGCCGGCTGTGATAGTTTGCGGCACAAACGGGTCATTATAAAGTAGTAAAAGACAAGCAATATGCATTAGCCCCCAAGTGCTAAGTACTCTTGCTTGCGAAGTGCTTGGGACTTATTCACATAAGCCGTTGTATGAATAATTTTTTTGGCAGGCATTAGCCCCCAAGTGCCAAGTGTTGTTGCTTGCAAAAGGCTTGGGACTTCATTTCTGTAATCTAAACATGATTTTGAACATGTGTATGTACAGGCCACCACTACTCAACTTCAAACACAATTGAGTGACGTGAAGACTCGGCTGGAGCAGCAAGAATCTGAGACCCGGAAGGCCGACTCAAAATTCCAATTCAGCGTGGCTAAAACAGAGAAACTGAAGACCAACTTTGAAGTCGAAAGGAATGCATGTGCTGAGGAGAAAACTGCCTTAATACAACGGGCTGAAAAGGCAGAGGCGACTCTTCAGGAGGTGACCTCTGAGCTTACCGGCTTAAAACACCATGTATCCCAGATGGTTTCTGCTATCTTTGGTGAGTCACCTTGCTAGTATCAAATTTGAATCTCTTCCTTGACTGTATAGGTCGCTTCTAACAAATCCTTGACTATTATTCAGGTCCCAGGAGCAACAATCTTAGCTAAGAGATGCTTGTGAAGCTCAAGGCTGTTTACACACTTGTTGAACAACTATATACTAGAACTCAATGCTTATTGACCACAATTTCTCCGGCTAATCAAGCACCTACTCTCTTGAGTGATGTCTTGAAGAAGCTTTCTGTTCTGCCTGAAAGGATCAATGAGATGAAGCGATCATCTAGAAGAGCTGGTGCTGTGATAGCTCTTAGCCGGGCCAAGGCATGGCTATCAGAGCTAGACCCGACCGATATAGCTACCGGGTACCCAAGCTTAAAAAAAGATGGAACTCCCTTTGATAAGAAAGACTTCGCCGCCTGCATGAAGGAGATACGCCCCCTGGCCAGCCTGATTGCCAATGAAACGGATCTTTCAAGATACCAACCGACTTATGACATGGAAAATCAGAAGCTGCCTACGCCGGCTTATAAAGTGATGGATCTAGTTCCCCCAATCCGTAAGCATACTTTTGCTCCTGAAGTTGACCCGTCTGAGCTTATAGATGATGAAGATGAATTCCAAGCCTTGTGTGGCATTGATTGGTCATCACCAAACTTCCAGGCACCAGAGGAGGACGAAGAAGTGGAGAAGGATGATCCAGAAGCTTCAAGCCGTCAGGGCCAATAAGATTGATTCGTTGTGCGGTTCATATGTTTGATCTTCCAAAAAAACTTAATCATTTTGACTCCTTGAGTCATGTAATAGGCTAGTAAAACTTTGCTCTGTCGTGCCGTCGTGCACGTTTGTGTTTTGCCCAACACTGTTTGATCCGCCACTTGGAAACTACCATTATATCTTTAGGATGACGCTGATTTATGTAGATGACATTTTGTCTTATCCTGCACACAAGTAGATCACAAGAGCCCTGGCGGTTTTCCGCAGGGCGGGTCATAATATCCCATATATAACCACTGATGTTTAAAATAGTTTATAGACAGGGCTGGTTTAATCATAACCATAACAAAAATATCATACCTGTGATATTGAATCGTACTGCGAGCTTATGATACCCGTGCAGTAAGGGTGATAACCCGAAACTTAGAAGCCAATACTTCCAAGTATTTAATATCATCATATACTGGCGACTTATCATCCAAAGCCTGGTCGGGTTAACAAAAACCACAAGTATGCTTCAAATATGAGCTATGAGAACTGAGGCTACATGGCCTGAATCACTTGAAACCATATGTCAAGATGAACCCATAAAATGTTCAAAAAACCAAGCAAAACGAAAAAATGAGGCTTTCGGAAGGTTTTGGTGAATACACCTGGTGTTCCAAACCAGCTCACAAGGGTAGTAACACTATGTTCTCTTTGGTGAATACACCTATGTTTGAATAGGAAGCCCCCACATGCTTTGTAATCATGGCGTATGAGCCGGACCAAAAGGGTTATTTCACATATGCTTCGAATACGAGCAGGAAGCCCCCAAGTGGTTTGTGGTCACGGCGTATGAGCCGGACCAAAAGGGTTATTTCAGCTATGCTTCGAATACGAGCAGGAAGCCCCCAAGTGACCATAAGGTTTGGCATTCACCGATCAACAGGGATATTCACAGCTATGCTTCGAATAAGAGCAGGAAGCCCCCAAATGACCATAAGTTTTGGCATTGCATCGATCAAGAGGGATATTCACAGCCCATCATTTAACATGGGTTGACCTCTATCGATCTTATAGTTTAATACAGTCATCGGATCGCTGACTAGTTTGCGCTTATTGTGACAGTCAGTTTTTTTTGCTTTCTCCACTGAGGTGCTTAACCATGCAAGCTGGAAGCACAATCGTGGTGGTTCTCCCTTTGCACACCTAGCCGAACAAAGCAGAACGTAGGAGGCAAGCACAGGAGCCGGGCAACCCAACTATTGAGCGAAGACACAATTCGAAACCGATGCATATATAGCAATATCCGAGAATGTTTTTGCCAAGGACTCCATGAATTACCTTGGCTTTTGATGGGTTCGGCTCTATTTGTAGCCCCCTGTTGATATTGCCAAATCTCTAAAGGTGTCCGGTGTTGCATTGCGAGACTTATGCTGGAAACACACAAATAGGTTAAAAGTGCCATAGGCTTGAAAAACCAAAAAACTTTAGTAAAAACTTTACGCCCGAACTAAATCAAGTTTTTGGTGCTAATCTGAAAATTGGTCTTAAAGTTTTTTGTTCTTCTGTCGTGCTTTAACATGACACATCCGATCTCTAAACTACAAGTAGGTCAGCATCGGCTTCAACCTCTTTATCCCGAAGGTGGAGTGCTTCTCCGAGGCCAGTTTAGCAAACTAAACTCGAGCGGCTTTAGAGAGAAGCTAGGCTATCCGGCTATTTACCATACACTCGAGTCAAAAATGGAGTGATAGAAAAAGACTTTGCAACAACTAGGAAGAAAACAATTATTATAAAATGGCTCGTATAAATTTACGAGCCCCCAGTTAACTTGGGTAAAATGAATATTTTTAACAAACAATGTTTTTGACAAACTAAGTTTTTAATAAATAACTATAATGGTTGGTCGAACCGAACAAGAAAAAAAATGAAAAAGCTGAGCATGAAAGCAACTTAGCTGATTAATGTGTTCGGTGTCGATGACGCAGCCCGAGCTTACGGCGGGACAAGGTCCCATCCCCCAAGCCGGTCTCAAGGTGGCAAAGCGAAGAGCTCGGCACTCCGAAGTGGCCACATAGCACGGCCAATGTGGCAAGGTGGAACCCCCAGTCCGTCCGACGCGAGGGAGCAGGCCAGCAGTATGACGCCGAAGTCCCCGGCGTGGGTTAATGAAGGATGACGAAGCCCCAGGTCCAGCCGAGGTGACGTGGTACGTCGGTACGCCGAGGTGACAGTGCTGCCCAACCCGGATAATTTACATGTGCACAGAAAATAGTGCAAGCCAAAGATAATAGTAATAATAATAAATTTAAAAAATTCGTAGCATAATAAATAATTTATACAAAATGAGTAATAAAAGAAATATGGCCCATGTGCCGAACACTTGATGAGGTAGATCTCTCTCAGAGATGCCGAAGTCCCCGAGGCAACCGAACATGTCGATATGGCAATTTAACCAACAAAGTGATCACGCGAGCCGATTTACGCCGATTGGGACGACGACGTCGGCTTGCTGAAGTGACTGTAAAATAATGCAGTGCAAAAAATAATAATATAAATATATAAAAAATCCTCGCATAATTAATTTGCACAGAATAAAAAAATAAGAGATGTGGCCTCGCGTCGAAGCCAATGTCGGTGCGGGGCGCCGACGTGACAAAGCCTGTATTCACAGGGCGGTCCGAGTCCTCGATGAGGCATTTGCCGAACTGCGAACGGGAAACTGACCAAACCATCACGCAACCATCGTTAATTTGGCCATCATTTGACAGACCTGTGTACAGATGATGGAACAAACCAGAGTAATAATTCCTCGGAAAAATAAACCCAAGCAAGAAAAAATTATTAGGATCGATAGCACCTGGTTTATCTGTTGTAGCAATCTGAAGAAAGGTTACTCCCAGAATTGGGACTCGATCCGCGCACCCATTGCCTGATGGGCGATGAAGCGATGGCATGGCGATGCTGGCAAAGGTTGGCTCGCCAAGGCAGAGGCCCCGGTCCAGCTAACGTGACGAAGCTGGTCGGCTGGTGACACCAAAGTCTCCGGAGTAGGTTGATGAAGAGATGGCGAAGCCCCCGGTGCATACGAGGTGATGGAGTAGGTCAGTAAGGTGACGTTGCAGCTGCCGTGCCAGCCGAGGTGTTGAAGTGGTTCAGCATGGCAGACATCGGTTTGAAGAAGCTATGGCTCGGCCATGCCGACGCTAGTCATAACTTGTGACTCGGTCAATGCCGGATTGATGAAGTGACCGAGCGACGATGTCGGCGTGCCTGACCTGTGCAATCCGGGGGGCGATGGCGTTGGCGATAATTTAGCCTTCACGATGCCGAACTCTTGTTCGACTTGCCGACCTGATGATACGATAAGGTTGGGCTCGGCTCGATGAAGCAACGATCTGTCTAGCGCAGGTCGGCAGACGTGGAGGAAGGGCTGGTTTGACACTGGCGCGATGGTGAGGATTACCTCCGAAAAGGAGCAAAATTTGTGGGCATGTGTTCAGAAACAAAACACAATACCCTAGAAAGAGATTCTTCCAAAAAGGTTGTCCAATATCCCGTTCATGAAGAAAGATGAACTAAGGTCGGATTCGTATTCAGGCAGAAAACAGATCCAAAAAGTGATGCACTAATCGGAAGGTTCCTCGAGTTTGAACGGTCGGATAGAGCTGAAATTTTGAGAGGGGGTACATATGGAAATTCCACAGAACCTGAATGGTTGGATCTTCCAAATAACCTCCAAGCTGGGCTCTGGAGACCACACCCTAAACTCGTCCAGATTCCCGTCCAGACTCGGTAGGCCTCTAGTATATCATAGATCGCCGAAGATACCTCTATCAGAACGTGATGAAATTTTACAGGGTTGTTGTACATGCAATTCCGCACAATTCCATCAAAGAAATCATCAAAGCGATGCTCGAGGGGGTGGTGGCGGCGGATACAGGTTTGCTATCCAGAAAAATAGCACAGTCGCCCGAGGGCAATGTTGACGTTGAGCCCCCGAGCTCCATGGATGATTCCTCCACAATCTTGATAGAGATCGGAGTTGATAATGAAGGCCCTCATCCAAACATAATGATTTGAGATGGAGTGCTGTCCTTAATCGAGCCAAGGTGACTAATCGAGCTGGTGACGAAGATGCTGACATCGACATTAAAGCTCGATTCTGACGTGTAGATCGCGTCGGAGATGATCTAAATTCCCATCGCACCGTTGTGACTGCCAGCAGGCTCTCAATCAAATCACCAATGTTGGTGTGAAATCCGGCATATCTCATAGTAGGGGTCCTAAGCTAGGCGTCTTGGAGCGATGGTAACATGGACACAGGGTTTTACCCAGGTTCGGCCTCTATCGAAGAGATAATACCCTACATCCTGCTTTTGATTGTATTCATATGGGTGTAGTACAGAGTACATGTATCCACGACATTGTTTTAATGAATATTAGATTATCTATTGACTAGCCTTGCCTCGGTTTATATAATACACCGGAGGCCTAGGGTTTAAGAGAGTCCTCATATTGTGTGCCAAGTCTTGTGGAAATCTCCTTGTATGCGGCATGGGCTGGCCGAAGTGGCCCATGAGTGAACCGCCATGGGGGTCCTCGGCCTGATCCACCTGGTCTAGAGACGACGTGGTGAGTACCCCCTAGTCCAGGACACCATCAGCTCCCTCCGTACGGGCAATAGCATGAGCTGTCACCGTTGCTTGGGGAGGCCATGGAGGGTCAACTCGTCATGAGCCCTCGGCTTCGGCGAAACCGAGCAGACTTTGGATGGTGGCACGCCATTCATCCATCTAGTCGGCCGCTAACGGAAACCTTAGCAGCAACTGATCCCGCGCCATGGCCTCCGAGGCTGTGCTTGGTATAGACGATGATGAAATTGATCGCGCCATTGCTCGTCTCGTGATGGAGCCAGTGGCGGTAGCACTGCAGCCCCGCTGTTGCGGTGCGACCACCTGGATGGCAAGGTGGTGAGGCGGAGGCGATTGAGGCTAGTAGCTCCATTGGGTGCCGCAGCTCGGTCGACCCGCCCGGGGAAAGCACACGCGTAGCAGTCGTGCCTGTGGCAGGGGCGGCCGGAGGGCAGCGGTTTGCCCCAGACCGAATGCCATCACTGCGGCTGTGTCCGTCGGCGAGCGGAGTGTGGCCATCGAGGTGTTGCTAGTGCTGCTTTCCTTCGGCATCTCCTGCTCCTACGTCGGCCCGAGGGAAATGGTGGTGGTGCCGCCTGCTCCGACCACATCCCCAACAACATCCGCATCCTCGCGCGGCTCCGCGTCACCTGCAGCGTTGGGGGCCGCGGGTGGTGGAGCCTTCGAGGTGGATGGATGAGCCGAAGAAGCTGGTTTCTTCTTGGGCGCCATGGTCGATGGCGTCGTCGAAGATGCAGATGGCAATGAAGGTGATATGCTGCTCATGTCTTCAGGTTCGCACAAGCGATGCCCCCTATCTGGCGCGCCAAAGATTTCGCAGGAAACCACAGCCACCTATCAGACCAGGACGACCCCTTTGCTGGTTCGGCAGGGGACGGTGTGTTGCACAAAGAGCAGACCAACGTGGGGGCAGTGCAACAGAGATCACAAGGGCAGTTTTACCTAGGTTCGGGCCACCGCGAGGCGTAAAACCCTACTCCTGTTTTGGTGGATTGATGGTGGAAAAGTGGTGGCGAGGCATAGTACACTTGCCCGGCAAGGGTTGCCTCAGGGCGGTAGCGACTACACACTTATGGGCGTGTGGGTTCTCTAACTTTCCAACCCCGCGAACCGTTGCCATGGGCCTCCTTTTATAGGTTAACGGGTTACCATAGTGGCAAATCAGTCATTAGACACTGATAAGATAGCAAATAGTGCTATCATACCTAACTCTGCAGGCTGACAATGTGCATTTAATGCACCACTTAACGTCACGTCGTTGGTTGCCCATCAAGGATTGCCGGGCTATCTTGCCAGCTCCACGCTTGCCCGTCTGACACGTCACAGGAGGGTGTCGTCTGTGGGTTTTCTAGTAGAACGGGGCTGCCATGTGGCGAATGGCAGCCACCTAACCACTCTGTGGCTTGACACAACACTGATCCACGACATGAGTCATGGTGGAGTGCTTGGTGAGGTGTTTCAGCCTCCGCAATCCCCGGCAGGCCCTCCGGGACGCCTCCGTCATCTTCTTCTGGGGGTGGCCTCGCCACTTGCTGGGCTCGCCTGCCCGACAAGGGAGGCTTCTTCCTTGATGATATCTTGCTTCTCTGGCTTGGCCTTGGTCCTTCTGATCTGCTGGTTGGTTCTTCGAATCTCTTGGTCTCTTGCATTTTGTCTTGGATAGACGCTTCAATCTTGACCTTGCGCCTGTGCACAATCAGGGCAACAGACCCAGCGTCTGTTGCACTGACATTAGGTGTCGCTTGGGAGCCTCTTACAAGATTGTGAAATTGAACTAAGAAGTTTGTAAGGGCAAGGTGATCGCCTACTTCGTGAAGATCTACCCGAGGGAGGCAAGTCCTTCGTGGGCAATGTCCATGGTGGGATAGACAAGGTTGCTTCTTCATGGTCCCTTTGTGTGTGGAGCCCTCCTTGGACTTGTGCAACCGTTACCCTTCGTGGGTTGAAGTCTCCATCAACGTGGATGTACGATAGCACCACCTATCGGAACCACGACAAAAATCTCCGTGTCTTCATTGCGTTGCATACTCCAATTCGATCCCTTTACTTTCTTGTAATTAACATGATTTATTCTTTCCGTTGCTCATACTCTTGTCATGCTTTCTTGAAATGTATGGCGAGTGCTTAAACTTGTGCTAAAACTCCACCTTAACTTGAAAAACCTAAAAACTGCCACTTTTACTTGTTGAGGGTCTAATCACCCCCCTCTGGACCCCTCTTCTTGATCCTTTCATTTTGTATCGGAGCTTTGTTCTCCATTGCTTTGGTTTAATTTCCATTGGAAGAAGTTGGATGAGTCTATGATCGGGAGTATTAGGCGTACAATGCCTATGCTTGACGGAGAGGTCTATAGTTCTTGGAAGAATGAGATGCTTGAGATTTTCAATGAATATAATTTGATCAAGTATATTACTAGCCCTTATGTGCCCCCCATTGATCCTTTGCATCCTACCCCCGATGAGTATCTTGACACCCGCAATCTTAGAACCATTGATCTTATCATCAGAGGATTGCCTAGAAATTTGCTTGTATGCTTGCCTACATTTGAATGTGCTTATACTATATGGAAATATCTTGAGGATCGCTTTCCAAACTATTCCTTGAAAATCTAGATGAGATTCTTCAAAAGTCCATTGCTTTTCAAAATATGGAACCTAGTGATCCTAAATTTGATGAGTGTATATTTGAGCTTCGTGACCTCATGCGTGCCAAAGGAGATGTTGGAGTCATTAATAGCACCATTTCGCAAGTTGTTAGAATTCATAAACATGCACATTGTCATGGTTATAAATCTAATGAATCACTCTCTCTAGGTGATGATCTTTCACATGATGATGTTGAACATTTATATTATGATCAGGATGATGATAGTGAAATTGCTCTTGATGATTCAGTGAGACACTTTGGTCTTATGGCTAAACTTCGTGATTACATTGCCGGAGGAAAGGAATGGGTTCTTGATAGTGGATGTACTGATCGTATGACCGGAGATAAGGACATGTTTTGTGAGCTTGCTGAGAACGATGGTCCTCGCAAGTATGTCAACTTTGGTGACAACTCTAAGGGTAAGGTAGTTGGCCCTGTTATGGTGGCCATCTCCCATGATAGCTCTATCAGAATGTTATGCTCGTTGAATCTCTTGGTTATAATCTACTTTCCGTATCTAGACTAGCTGACTTCAGTTTCAATGTTCGATTTACTAAAGTAGATTGCCAAGTGTTTCAAAGAGATAATCATAATCTGGTCTTTACCGGTATACGTAGAGGTGACCTATACATTTTTGATTTCACTAAGAGAGCTCAACCTCGTACTTGCTTAATTGCTAAATCTTCTAAAGGTTGGTAATGGCATAGAAGGTTAGGTCACGTGGGTATGTAGAATCTTGATAAGCTTATTAAAGGTCATCATATCCTTGGTGTTAAAGATGTCATATTTGATAAGCATAGACTTTGCAGTGCTTGTCAAGCAGGAAAACAGGTTGGAGGAAGTCATCCCGTGAAGAACATCATGACCACGAGAAGACTGATAACCCGCAAGTATACGGGATAGTTGTAGCCTCTTTCAATAGGTAAGAGTGTCGAACCCAACAAGGAGATAAAGGTAGAACAAATACTCTCTCAAGTCCTATCGGCCACAGATACGACTCTACGCACGCTTGACGTTCGCTTTACCTAGAACAAGTATGAAACTAGAAGTACTTTGTAGGTGTTGTTGGATAACTTTGCAAGATAATAAAGAACGCGTAAATAAAAAGTAGGGGCTGTTTAGATAAAGATGCAATAAAGTAAATAAAGAGAGTGTGGAAAAGTGGTGGTAGGAGTTGTGAAAGTGTTCCTAGGAAATTGACTACTTTACTAGATCGATAGCAAGTATCATGTGGGAGAGGCCACTGCTAGCATGTTATCCCTGACTTGGAATTCTATGCACTTATGATTGGAACTATTAGCAAGCAGTCCGCAACTACTAACGTTCATTAAGGTAAAACCCAACCATAGCATTAAGATATATTGGTCCCCCTTTAATCCCGTATGCATCAATTTCTATGCTAGGCTGAAGCTTCTGTCACTCTTGCCCTCCAATACATAGTCCTATTAACATACAACTAACCCTATGGTGTGATCCACGCACGCGCTCATATGATGGGCACCAAAGGACAGCAACATAACCACAAGCAAATTAAATCAATCATAGCAATTCATCAACCACCAATAGGACAACGAAAATCTACTCAGACATCATAGGATGGCAACACATCATTGGAAAATAATATGAAGCATAAAGCACCATGTTCAAGTAGAGGGTACAGCGGGTTGCGGGAGAGTGGACCGCTGTAGATACAGTGGTGGAGGTGATGGAGATGTTGGTGAAGATGACGGTGGTGTTGGTGAAGATCGCGGTGATGATGATGGCCCCCGGCGGCGTTCCGGCGCCACCGGAAGCAAGGGGGAGAGAGCCCCCTTCTTCTTCTTCTTCCTTGACCTGCTCCCTAGATGGGAGAAGGGTTTCCCCTCTGGTCCTTGGCTCCCATGGCGTGGGAGGGGCGAGAGCCCCTCCAGATTGGATCTATCTCTCTGTTTCTGCGTTCTCGAATTCTGCCCTGGCACCATTTCCTTTATATCTGGAGATCCGTAACTCCGATTGGACTGAAACCTTCGCCCAGATCGTTTTCCAAAAATTAGCTTTCTTGCGGCCAAAGAAGGGCATCAACCGCCTTACGGGTGGCCCACGAGATAGGGGGGCGCCCCCCCCCCTAGAGGGGTGGCATGGGCCACTTTCTTGGCCACCTCGGGCACCGTTTCGCGTTGATTCTTCCTCCCAAAAATCACAAATATTCCAAAATAATTCTCCGTCCATTTTTATCCTTTTTGGATTCCGTTTGATATTGGGTTTCTGCGAAACATAAAACATGCAACAAACAGGAACTGGCACTGGGCACTGGATCAATATGTTAGTCCCAAAAATAGTATAAAAAGTTGCCAAAAGTATATGAAAGTTGAAGAATATTGGCATGGAACAATAAAAAATTATAGATACGACGGAGACGTATCAGCATCCCCAAGGTTAATTCCTGCTCGTCCTCGAGTAGGTAAATGATAAAAAGATAATTTTTTGATGTGGAATGCTACCTAGCATAATCTTGATCTTATGTCTAATCATGGCATGAATATTAAGACACGAGTGATTCAAAGCAATAGTCTATCATTTAACATAAAAACAATAATACTTCGAGCATACCAACCAAGCAGTTATGTCTTATCGAAATAACATAGCCAAAGAATGCTCGCCCCTACAAAATCATATAGTCTGGCTATGCTTCATCTTCATCACATAAAGCATTCAAATCATGCACAACCCCGATGACGAGCCGAGCAATTGGTTCATACTTTTTAACGCGCTTCAGCTTTTTCAACTCTTACGCAATACATGAGCGCAAGCCATGGACATAGCACTATGGTGGTAAAAGATGGTGGTTGTGAGGACAAAAGAGGGAGAAGATAGTCTCACATCAACTAGGCATATCAACGGGCTATGGAGATGCCCATCAACAGATATCAATGTGAGTGAGTAGGGATTGCCATGCAACGGATGCACTAAGAGCTATAAGTGTATGAAAGCTCAAACTGGAAACTAAGTGGGTGTGCATCCAACTTGCTTGCTCATGAAGACCTCGGGCGTTTGAGGAAGCCCATCATCGGAATATACAAGCCAAGTTCTATAATGAAAATTCCCACTAGTATATGAAAGTGATAACTCAAGAGACTCTCTATATGAAGAACATGGTGCTACTCTGAAGCACAAGTGTGGTAAAAGGATAGTAACATTGCCCCTTCTCTCTTTTTCTCTCATTTTTCTTCTTTTTATTTTCCATTTTTTTCATTTTTTTCTTTCTTTTTGGTGGGCTTCTTTGGCCTCTTTTTTTATTTGGGCTTCTTTGGCCTCTTTTATTTTTCATAAAGTCCGAAGTCTCATCCCGACTTGTGGGGGAATCATAGTCTCCTTCATCCTTTCCTCACTGGGGCAATGCTCTAATAATGATGATCATCACACTTTCATTTCCTTACAACTCAATATTACAACTCGATCTCGAACAAAGATATGACTCTATATGAATGCTTCCGGCGGTGTACCGGGATGTGCAATGATCTAGCATAGCAATGACATAAAAAACCATGAAAATATCATGCTAGCTATCTTACGATCATGCAAAGCAATATGACAATGAATGCTCAAGTCATATATATGATGATGACGGAAGTTGCATGGCAATTTATCTCGGAATGGCTATGGAAATGCCATGATAGGTAGGTATGGTGGCTGTTTTGAGGAGGGTAAATAATGGGTTCATGATACCGGTGAAAGTTGCGCGGCACAATAAAGGCTAGCAAAGTGGAAGGGTGAGTGTACGTATATCCATTGACTCACATTAGTCATAAAGAACTCATATACTTATTGCTAAAGTCCACTTAGCCCTCGAAGCAAAGTACTACTATGCATGCTCCTAGGGGGATAGATTGGTAGGAAAAGACCATCGCTCGTCCCCGACTGCCACTCATAAGGAAGACAATCAAAAAACACTTCATGCTCCAACTTTGTTACATAACAGTTCACCATACGTGCAAGCTATGGGACTTGCAAACCTCAACACAAGTATTTCTCAATTTCACAATTACTCAACTAGCACGACTCTAATATCACCACCTTTATATCACAAAACTATTGCAAGGAATCAAACATATCATATTCAGTGATCCACAAGTTTATGTAGGATTTTATGACTAACCATGTGATTGACCAATTCCTGTCATCTCTCTAAAAAGATATAAGTGAAGCAAGAGAGTTTAATTCTTTCTACAAAAGATATGCCCACGCTCTAACAAATATAAGTGAAGCAAAAGACCATTCTACAAATGGCGGTTTTCTATGTGAAGAGAAACAGGCAATCCAAACTTCAAATGATATAAGTGAAGCACATGAAGCATTCTATAAAGCCATACTAAAAAGATTTAAGTGAAGTGCAAGGAGAATTCTATAAATCAACCAATTACTATCTCATACCAGCATGGTGCATAAAATAAAAGTGAAAACTAAATGCAAAAGACGCTCCAAGACTTGCACATAATGCATGAACGAAACGAATTCGAAAACATACCGATACTTGTTGAAGAAAGAGGGGATGCCTTTCGGGGCATCCCCAAGCTTAGACGCTTGAGTCTCCTTGAATATTTACTTGGGGTGCCTCGGGCATCCCCAAGCTTGAGCTCTTGCCTCTCTTCCTTTTCCTCATATTGAGACATCCTCGATTAGACACTACATCCACACAAAACTTCAACAGAAAACTCGGTAAGATCCGTTAGTATAATAAAGCAAATCACCACTCTAAGTACTGTTGCAAACCAATTAATATTTTATTTTTGCATTGTGTCTACTGTAATATAGCTTTTCCATGGCTTAATCCACTGATACAAATTGATAGATTCATCAAAACAAGCAAACTATGCATCAAAAACAGAATCTGTCAAAAACAGAACAGTATGTAGCAATCTGAACATCCACCATACTTCTCGTACCCAAAAAATTCTACCAAAATTAGGAAAAATAAAAAAGTTGTATAGAAAGACAGTGCGAAAGGAATCAGAACCATTTCACGTTCCAATTAAAAATGTAAAATCGCGCACTACAGCCAAAGTTTCTGTCCTGCACCGTACAAACCAACAAGCATTGTAAACATCCTAAAGGCAAACCTTGGCACATTATTTTTATAATACAATGGAATTATACAAGGGGATAATTATTTTTGTTGAAAAGTTTCTGTAATCAAGATTCACAAAGTTTCTGTGAGCGTGAACAAAGTTCAAGGCTAGCTCCCACTTCAACAATGCTTGTCTTTCTCACTTTCACTTTCCTTTTTGAAAAGTTTTTAGGTTCCCCACTTTATTTTTTCTTTTTAAAACTATAAGAAAGCACTCAATAGAAATAAATGACTCTCTAAAACTTCTGGGTTGTCTACTTGGCAGCGCTTTCTTTAAAACCATTAAGCTAGGCATTTAGTGCTCAAGTAATGGATCCACCCGGATCCCAAGGTATATCAAAGCCAATTTTAATTAACAATGATTTGTAATTTAGTAGTGAGCACAAAGTAACATCTACCAAGCAACAGCGAAGTCTAACTCTCTTCCTATGCATCGGCATGTCATAAAAAAAATTCATGCACACCAAGTAAAGGCCAATGCATAGTATAAGCAGTTTCTTGCAATTCTATCGTGTTGGAAACATAGAGAGGTGGAAACATAGTTCCTACCTCATAATAATTGCAAGTAGGAGCAGCAAGCACATGCATATTACATTCATCAAAATCATCATATGCAATGGTAAAAGGCAACCCATCAATATAATCCTTACTAAGTGCAATTTTTTTCTCCGATATAGTGTAGTCGGGAGAATTCAAAAAGATAATAGGACTATCATGCGTGGGTGCAATGGAAACAATTTCATGTTTAACATAAGGAACTATAGCAAGTTCATCTCCATAAGCATAATTTGTATTGGCATCTTGGCCACAAGCATAGCAAGCATCATGAAAAAGGGATATTTCAAGAGAATCAACGGGATCATAACAATGATCATAGCAATCATCCTTCGGTAAGCATGAAGGGGAATTAAACAATGTATGAGTTGAAGAGTTAATCTCATTAGAAGGTGGGCACGGGTAGCTAATCCGCTCTTCCTCCTTTTGTTCTTCGCTCTCCTCATCATCTTTTTCATCCAATGAGCTCACAGTTTCATCAATTTCTTCTTCCATAGCTTCCTGCAAAATATTGGTCTCTTCTTGGACAGCGGAGACTTCCTTAATAAATGCATAAATATAGTAATTGTATTCATAATTTTCATAGCAATATCTAAGTATAGCAAGATTTCAGTCCTATAAACACCACCATCATCAAAAGCTTCATACTTTTGAAACAACTATTCAATTTCATAAGCAGCCTTAAAAGCAATAAATTCTTCTATTTGTTCCACATCATAGTAATCATATATACCATTAGCATAAGAAGCTAAGGTTTCATTATCATTAAATTTGCATGAAAAGGGAAGGTGTGGAGCCTTCATCCTAGAGCAACAAGTAATATCATATCTTAAGCATAGATCCCGGGCATACCAACGCAACATAATAAATTGATCCCATAATAGTTTCCCTTTTTATGTCGAGCGATAATCCCTAAAGTATTCACGTTGATCCAACGTGTCTCCCATTATAAAGTTGAATGGGGTTTTCTCAGGATTATCAAAGTAGTACATAATATCTTTCACATAATGAGAATCGAGGGTTTTAGGAGTTACCCCATTTTCATGAGTAGCAAGTACACCTAATGTTTTTGGTATTTTGTGTTCCATATCCATAACTAAAGATAGAGAACAACTTAGAACAGCAAATAAAAATTACTTAGTGATAAAGAAAACAAGCACACACGAGAATATTCACCCCACGCTATGACTCCCCGGCAACGGTGCCAGAAAAAGGTCTTGATAACCCGCAAGTATACGGGATACTTGTAGCCCCTTTCAATAAGTAAGAGTGTCGAACCCAATGAGGAGCTAAAGGTAGAACAAATACTCTCTCAAGTCCTATCGGCCACAGATACGACTCTACGCACGCTTGACGTTCGCTTTACCTAGAAGAAGTATGAAACTAGAAGTACTTTGTAGGTGTTGTTGGATAACTTTGCAAGATAATAAAGAACGCGTAAATAAAAAGTAGGGGCTGTTTAGATAAAGATGCAATAAAGTAAATAAAGCGAGTGTGGAAAAGTGGTGGTAGGAGTTGTGGAAGTGTCCCTAGGCAATTGACTACTTTACTAGACCGATAGCAAGTACCATGTGGGAGAGGCCACTGCTAGCATGTTATCCCTGACTTGGAATTCTATGCACTTATGATTGGAACTATTAGCAAGCAGTCCGCAACTACTAACGTTCATTAAGGTAAAACCCAACCATAGCATTAAGATATATTGGACCCCCTTCAATCCCGTATACATCAATTTCTATGCTAGGCTGAAGCTTCTGTCACTCTTGCCCTCCAATACATAGTCCTATCAACATACAACTAACCCTATGGTGTGATCCACGCGCACACTCATATGATGGGCACCAAAGGACAACAACATAACCACAAGAAAATTATATCAATCATAGCAATTCATCAACCACCAATAGGACAACGAAAATCTACTCAGACATCATAGAATGGGAACACATCATTGGAAAATTATATGAAGCATAAAGCACCATGTTCAAGTAGAGGGTACAGTGGGTTGCGGGAGAGTGGACCGCTGTAGATAGAGGGGGGAAGGTGATGGAGATGTTGTTGAAGATGACAGTGGTGTTGGTGAAGATCGCGGTGATGATGATGGCCCCCGGCGGCGTTCCGGCGCCACCGGAAGCAAGGGGGAGAGAGCCCCCCTTCTTCTTCTTCTTCCTTGACCTTCTCCCTAGATGGGAGAAGGGTTTCCCCTCTTGTCCTTGGCTCTCATGGCGTGGGAGGGGCGAGAGCCCCTCCGAGATTGGATCTATCTCTCTGTTTCTGCGTTCTCCAATTCTGCCCTGGCACCGTTTCCTTTATATCTGGAGATCCGTAACTCCGATTGGACTGAAACCTTCGCCCAGATCGTTTTCCAAAAATTAGCTTTCTTGCGGCCAAAGAAGGGCATCAACCGCCTTACGGGTGGCCCACGAGATAGGGGGGCGCGCCCCCCTGGAGGGGTGGCGTGGGCCACTCTCGTGGCCACCTCGGGCACCGTTTCGCGTTGATTCTTCCTCCGAAAAATCACAAATATTCCAAAATAATTCTCCGTCCGTTTTTATCCCGTTTGGATTCCGTTTGATATTGGGTTTCTGTGAAACATAAAACATGCAACAAACAGGAACTGGCACTGGGCACTGGATCAATATGTTAGTCCCAAAAATAGTATAAAAAGTTGCCAAAAGTATATGAAAGTTGAAGAATATTGCCATGGAACAATAAAAAATTATAGATACAACGGAGACGTATCAAAGACCGCTTGAGCTACTCCATATGGATCTTTTTGGTCTCAACACCTACAAGAGTCTCGGTGGTAACTCGTTTAGTTTGGTCATTGTTGACAACTTTTCTAGATTTACGTGGGTGTTCTTTCTCGATGATAAATGACAGGTCCAAAAGATCTTCAAGAACTTCGCTAGGAAGGCCCAAAACCAGTTTGAAGTGAAGATCAAGAAGGTTTGAAGTGATAATGGAACGGAGTTCAAGAACGCCAATGTGGATACCTTTCTTGACGAAGAAGGGATTTCACATGAGTTCTCGGTTACGTACACGCCTCAACAAAATGGAGTTGTTGAGAGGAAGAACCGGACACTTATTGAGATGGCAAGAATGATGCTTGATGAATACAAGATGCCAAGACACTTCTGGGGCGGAAGCGGCTGAGACATCTTGTCATGCTACGAATCAACTATATCTTCACAAGTTTCTCGGCAAAATGGCATACAAGATTCTCACCGGTAACAAACCCAAAGTTGTATACTTTCAAGTATTTGGCTGAAAGAGTTACATTCTTGATAAGCATCGTCACTCAAAATTTGCTCCTAAATCTCATTAAGGTTTCCTACTCGGTTATGGATCAAACTCTCACACTTACCATGTCTACAACAATTTCACTCGAAAGGTTGAAGAGATGGTAGATGTGAAGTTTGATGAATCTAATGGCTTACAAGTAGAGCGATTGCCAATTGATGTAGGAGACAAATATCCTTCGAAAGCAATCCAATATTTTTCATTGGCAAGATTCGCCCAAAGGAGGTGAAGGAGAGTACCTCATCCATTCAAGTGGAAACCTCGACTTCACATCAAGGTGAACCACAAGTTGATTTGGAGGCATCCACAAGTGGAACACGCCAAGATGGAGGAAATGAGGAAGTACAATAAGATGAACTACATCGACCTCCCTCTCCAGCTCCACAAGAGAACAACAATGCCAACAACAATGAAGGAGGACAAGAAGAAGAAGACAATGAAGAGGATGTCCCACCCCAACCCAAACTAAAGCTCTCACGAGTTAGAGCAAGAGTCAAAAGAGACCACCCCGTCGAACAAATCTTCAATGATATTCAAACCGAGAGATTACTCACTCGAAAACTAGTTTGGCTAACTTTTGTGTACGCTACTAATCATTTCTAGTATTGAACCTATGAAGGTAGAAGAAGCTCTTGAGGATCCAGATTGGGTTAACGCTATGCATGAAGAGATACACAACTTCAAGAGGAACAAAGTGTGGACATTGGTTGAAAAGCCTAATGACAAGCACAATGTCATTGGAATCAAATGTGTGTTTCGGAATAAGCAAGATAAGGATGGACAAGTTGTATGCAACAAGGCTCGTCTCGTCGTTCAAGGCTACACTCAATTCGAAGGTATGGACTATGGTGAGACATTTGCCCCCGTTGCTAGACTTGAGTCCATGCGCATCTTACTTGCCTATGCAAATCACCATGACATCACTTTATAACAAATGGACATTAAAAGTGCTTTTCTAAATGGAGAAATTGAGGAGCAAGTCTTGTTAAACAACCTCCCGGTTTTGTCAATCCTAAGAAACCTAATCATGTCTACAAACTTCACAAATCTCTTTATGGTCTTAAACAAGCTCCTAGAGCAAAGTATAAATGCTTGACAAAGTTCCTTATTAAGAAGGCTTTGAAATTGGGAAGATTGATTCTACACTTTTTACTAAAAGGGTTAATGGTGAATTATTTGCGTGCCAAATTTATGTGGATGATACCATATTTGGTTCTACTAACCCCCATTTTACTGAAAAGGTTGGAAGGCTAATGTTGGAGAAGTTTGAGATGTTTATGATGAGCGAACTCAAGTTCTTCCTTGGTTTGCAAATCAAGCAAACTAAGGAAGGTACCTTTGTTTCTCAAACAAACTATATCAAGGATATTTTCAAGAATTTCAACATGCAAGAAAGCAAATGTATGAAAACACCCATGCCTACTATTGGACATCTTGACTTGACTAAGGATGGCAAACCGGTTGATCAAAAGGTTTACTGCACTATGATCGGTTCATTGTTATATCTACGTGCCTCCCATCCTGATATTATGCTAAGTGTGTGCATGTGTGTCCAATATCAAGCGGTCCCTAAAGAATGTCATCTTAAGGCCATAAAAAGGATAGTGAGATACTTATTTCATACACCAAACTTTGGCATTTGGTATCCTAAGAGTTTATCCTTTAATCTTGTGGGCTACTCCGATTCGGACTATGACGGTGACAAGGTTGATAGGAAGTCCACTTCGGGTAATATTCAATTTCTTGGTAGATCCCTTGTGTCTTGGTCCTCCAAGAAACAAAACTCGGTATCCGCCAAAGCGGAATACATTGCCGTCAGATCATGTTGTGCTCAATTACTTTGGATGACCCAAACCCTTAAGGATTGAGGGATACATGTGAAACATGTTCCATTGCTTTGTGACAATGAAAGTGCTATTAATATTTCTCACAATCCCGTGCAATATTCTCGAACTCAGCATATTGAAGTTTGTCATCATTTCATTCGAGATCTTAAGCATGTTCGTTTTGATAAGCAATTGGCGGATATATTCACCAAACCGCTTGATGAGAAAGTATTTTGCCGTTTGAGAGGTGAATTGAGTATCATTGATACCTCAAACTTGGAGTAGAAGCTCCATTTGGATACATGCAAGGCATGAGCCTTTTTATGACTAATCCTTGAAGTTTCTATTATGACGATGATCATATGTCTTGGATATATACTTGTACCCTTGCATGTTATCTAACCCTTGTAGGTACTTGGATGAGCCCAAATCCATGAGATTGCAAGTCACTCACATTTTGAGCGATCTCTACATCACCAAGTTCCTATGATATTGAATACAAGGAAGCATGAACTCACTCAACATAACCTTTGACAATTTCAATATATCAAATTTCATTTGGTATCTAGTTTCATGATTGCTATTTTGGATATATAAGTGCTCTTCCTTGCAAGACTAACCCATGTAGTAAGATGAACTCAAACTACTAATGGTGCTCCCAACTCTTGATGAACTAAATCAACCTTGAGCATCCAACACAAGTTCGATTACATGATCAAGATCAACACCACAACCCAAGGTATGTCATTCCATCTTATAGAAGCTTTGCCCCAAGTCATGATTCAAAGCAACTCAACAAGATGTGAATACGTCAAAATGCTTAAACGAAAAATGGTAACCCCATTTTGAGCTTAAACGATGAGTATGACCTACGATCAAAAAGTGCTATCACTTGACTCCTCAGTCAAATACTCTAACATAGGTGACTTTGTCGCTCACCCCTTCTATATGAAGTTCTGTAGTGTTCTTTTCCCTAGTCGCTTTTTCTATTTGCATATTGTCCTTGATTTCTCTCTCTCTCTCTCTCTCTCTCTCTCTCTCCCTCTCTCTCGCTCTCATAAAAAACTTCATCTAGATCTCTCTTCTGTTTTTCGTCTATGATACTGTTGTGAATTCATTGCAAATCTTTATGTTAATTCCTTGCATTGTGAGATTTCATTTGCTAAGTGAGCTAAGATGACAAAATCTTTGCTATGTGTTGAACTCAGTCCCTCTGATTCAAACTTATCAGACCGAAATACAAGGTCTCCTTGTGAATAGTTCATCGGTACAACCTACATGGACTAACTCGGTCGCACCAATAAGTACCTTCTGTGACTCTGTCATTTCGGAGCCACCGATGGAAAACGCATCGGTGTCACCGATTTCAACTCTAAGAAAATGTTTTTCCATTTCTTTTTGAATATTTTCTTCAGCTCTACTCAATGATTCTTTCCTCCATCAGCATCATAAGTTATTCACTGCTTTGTAGTGACTCTCAAGGACCACACCTATTTGACTCATGATCCATAAGTGCCCTTCTTGGAAATTGATGTCAAAGGGGGAGAGAGAGCATATCAAAGCTTATCACATGAGCATATGTAAGTTCTTCTACAGAGGCTTGTTATCAAAGAGGAGAGAAGTCACATGTCTTTAAGAGGGGAAGATATGTCAATATATCTGATCTTAGATATTGCTAAAGATTCTTTCTTGTTGCTTTGATTTTATCTTACCCTATCTTCTCCCATTATCCAATATCAGATTCAGGGGGAGAAAGAGTCCATGTCTAAGGGGAGGAAAACCTTTGGAATTCATTACACATATTTAAATTTTTGGGGACATGTCTATATCTAAATGAAGTACTCAGTACTCACCCATTACATGTCATCCCAGTCTTGGTATCTTTGTGGTTTTTTGAAATTGCTTTACCAGGAGTGTTCTTGTGTTATCTAACCCTGTTTTCTCAAGTCCCCTCTTTCCAAAGCCAGCTCAAGACCACAAGGTAAGTATATGCATCACACTCATATGCATGATGATCTCTTGCTAGTGCACATATTGTTTGCAAGAGGGATTCATAAACAAGGAGGTACATTTCTAGATCATATCATTGGCTCTGATGCATATAGCCAAGATACATGTAACTCGTTGCTTGCTCTGTCATAATTATGCATTCAAATGTTCTTATATTCTATCTTCACATGATTGCATATATGTAGGGGGAGCTTATGGATGTTACATGTTTCTCCAAAGCTTTACCTATTCCCTTCATATCATTTACCTAAAGCTTTGATGTATGTTATAATCAATTACCAAAAAGGGGGAGATTGAAAGCACAAGTGCTCCCTGGATGATTTTGGTAATTAATGTCAACATATCTCTTGTTGGACTAATACTTTTATCTAGTGCTTTTCAGAAAAGTTCAACAATGGCGTGGAATGGACAAGAGGATGTGGAATCCCTTATAAATACTAAGGACACACATTGGCAAAATCTCAAGACTCTTCATTTCATTTTTAGTGATCCAAGATCACATTGAGTCCATAGGAAAGCCAATACTATTAAAAGGGGATGATGTGTTTCTTAATGGTCCACTTGCTCAAAATGCTTAGTGATATTGCTCCAAAGCCCTCAACCACTTTCTCATTCCAAATATGTCCAAAACCCAAAGTCAAACCCGGCCCCACCGATATTTCCTATCCGGCGCCACTGAGTTCATTTGACATAGCCACTGCCAAAAACCCTAACATTTCGGTCACACCGATACGGATCTCGGTATCACCGATGGCCTGTTGCAATTGTTTTGGTCTCACCAAAATTGTGATCGGTCACACCGAGTTGGCTTGACATCTTCTCTATAGCCTTATTGCCTCACTTCTATCTCACCGAGTTAATGCAATTGGTGCCGCTGAGTTGATGCTTTCCCTGAGCCCTAGCACATCAGTGCCACTGAGTTTTTCCAGTCGGTCCCATCAAGATTCTTAACATGCACATTTTGAACTGAATCAGTCTCACCGAGTTCTTCAATGCGGTCTGACCGAGTTGGGTCAAATTTGTGTAACGGTTGGATTTTGTGTGGAGGCTATATATACCCCTCCACCCCCTTCTCCATATGTGATAGAGCCATCAGAACGTGCCTACACTTCCAGCATACATTTTTTTGAGAGAGAACAACCTACTCATGTGTTGAGATCAAGATATTCCAATCTTACCACAAGAATCTTGATTTCTAGCCTTCCCCAAGTTGCTTTCCACTCAAATCATCTTTCCACCATATCCAAATCTATGATAGAGAGTTAAGTGTTGGGGAGACTATCATTTGAAGCACAACAGCAAGTAGTTCATTATCAACACAACATCTATTACCTTTTGGAGAGTGGTGTCTCCTTGATTGGTTAGGTGTCGCTTGGTGAAAGTGCAACTATCCCTATGTGGTTTTTGTAATTCATAACAACATATAGCTCATTGAGCTAATGCTATTCCAAGACTATTATTTCAGGAAAGCTCAATGAATGGCATGGCATGGATGAAAGTGGATCCCTCAAAGTACTAATGACAAAGGATTGGCTCAAGCTCAAAAGCTCAAGACTCTTCATTTTATAGTTTAGTGATCCAAGATCACATTGAGTCTATAGGAAAAGGCAATACTATCAAGGAGGGATGAGGTGTTGCTTAATGTGCTTGGTGATATGCTCCAAAAACCCTCAAGAACTTTCTCACATCCACAAATAACCTAAACCTAAAGCCAAAATCGGTCACACCGATTCTTTCTATCCGGCGCCACCGAGTTCAAATGTCATAGCCACTGCCACAAACCCTAGGCAAATTGGTCCTACCGATAGGGATCTCGGTCTCACCAAGATGGGATTGTAATCTCTCTGTTTCCCTTCGTAACATTTCGGTCTAACCGAAGTGAGCGGTCGGTCCCACCGAGATTGAAATGTAAACTCTCTGTTTCCCTTTTGTAACATTTCGATCTCACCGAAAAGAGCAAATCGGTCCCACCGAGTTTACCTGACCAACTCTCTGGAATGCTTATTACCAAAATCGGTCTCAACGAGTTTGTGTAATCGGTCTTACCGAGATTACGTTATGCCCTAACCCTAACCGAATCGGTCTTACCGAGTTGCATGTCAGTCCCACCGAAAATCCTAATGGTCACTAGGTTTACTAAATCGGTCCGACCGAGTCTGTTGAATCGGTCCCACCGAGTTTGGTAAATTGTGTGTAACGGTTAGATTTTGTGTGGAGGCTATATATAGCCCTCCACCTCCTCTTCATTCGTGGAGAGAGCCATCAGAACAAACCTACACTTCCAACTTACCATTTCTGAGAGAGAACCACCTACTCATGTGTTGAGGCCAAGATATTCCATTCCTACCATATGAATCTTGATCTCTAGCCTTCCCCAAGTTGCTTTCCACTCAAATCTTCTTTCCACCAGATCCAAATCCCATGAGAGAGAGTTGAGTGTTGGGGAGGCTATCATTTGAAGCACAAGAGCAAGGAGTTCATCATCAACGCACCATTTGTTACTTCTTGGAGAGTGGTGTCTCCTAGATTGGCTAGGTGTCACTTGGGAGCCTCCGACAAGATTGTGGAGTTGAACCAAGGAGTTTGTAAGGGCAAGGAGATCGCCTACTTCGTGAAGATCTACCGCTAGTGAGGCAAGTCCTTCATGGGCGACGAACATGGTGGGATAGACAAGGTTGCTTCTTCGTGGACCCTTTGTGAGTGGAGCCCTCCGTGGACTCGCGCAACCGTTACCCTTCGTGGGTTGAAGTCACCATCAACGTGGATGTACGATAGCACCACCTATCAGAACCACGCCAAAAACATCCATGTCTCCAATTGCGTTTGAATCCTCCAAACCCTTCCCTTTACTTTCTTGCAAGGCATGCTTTAATTTCCGCTGCCTATATACTCTTTGCATGCTTGCTTGAATTGTGTGATGATTGCTTGACTTGTCCTAAGATAGCTAAAATCTGCCAAACTCTAAAATTGGGAAAAGGTTAAGTTTTTAATTGGTCAAGTAGTCTAATCACCCCCCCTCTAGACATACTTCAAGGTCCTACACTTGGGAGCCTCCGACAAGATTGTGGAGATGAACCAAGAAGTTTGTAAGGGCAAGGAGATCGCCAACTTTGTGAAGATCTACCCGAGTGAGGCAAGTCCTTCGTGGGCGATGACCATGGTGGAATAGACAAGGTTGCTTCTTCGTGGACCCGTCATGGGTGGAGCCCTCCGTGGACTCGCGCAACCGTTACCCTTCATGGGCTGAAGTCTCTGTCAACGTGGATGTATGATAGCACCACCTATCGAAACCACGCCAAAAAACTCTGTGTCTTCATTGCGTTTGCACACTCCAATCCCATCCATTTACTTTCTTGCAATTAGCATGCTTTACTCTTTCCCCTGCTCATACTCTTGTCATGCTTGCTTGAAATGTATTGTGATTTGTGAATGCTTAAATTTGTGCTAAAACTCCACCTTAACTTGAAAAACCTAAAAAAAGCCAATTTTACTTATTGAGGGTCTAATCACCCCCCTCTAGACCCCTCTTTTCTCGATAGAAAGGCTTGGTGGGCAAGAGCTGGTCGTATGGCACCTGAAGCAGGTCGAAGGTCTCCACAGAGAGGACGTTTAGGCCGGTGCCATCGTTGATGAGGGTCTTGGTGACTACGATGTTGCTGATGGTAGGCGTGCATATCATGGGAAGCGCGCCTGCGGCTACTGTGGTCTTGGGATGATCCATGAAGTCGAAGGTGATGTCGGCCTCATGCGCCGCGCGGCCTCGAGGAGCCTCATGCCCCGGCCGAGTAGCGCCTGCCCGACGGAAGAGTTGCTTGATGTGGCGGCCCGAAGCTGGCGCCTGTGACCCACCGATGATGCATGCAACTGCGTGGGGTACCGGAGCTGCGAAGCACGCACAAACTAGTCGCGGAGCTCCTCCCAAGAAGGGATTGAGGCGCCCGGGAGGTCTCGAAGCCACGATCGGGGGCCTCCGTTAGGGCCATGGGGAGCCAGTTCGCCATGGCCTTGTCGTTGCCACTCGTCGCATGGATGGCCTTCGCGTATAATCGAAGGAACTCCTCGAGGTCCGCAACACGGGGGCAAAGCGGCCTGAACCTCACGGGTCACTGCACCCGACGTAGGTCGGGGGTGAAGGCCGGGCAACACGCAATGCTCCCATACACCTTGGGAGGCCATGCCTACAGGGCGGCGCTCGCGATGGGGAAGACGAAGTGAGGGCCGGGCGTGGTTGGTGAAGAGGGGAAGCTTCGACACGCCCCTACCTAGCGCACCAAATGTCTGATTCAGGGCTTCGCAGACCCAAGAAGGTTCAAGATCTAGGGCGTGTGCAAAGATCCCCACCTATGCTAATCTCAAGCACTCTACCTCGCGGCCTTGGCTCGTCGAGTACACGCGAGAGGGAAGAAGATGAACACAACGGTTTACCCAGGTTCGGGCCACCTTGTGGTGTAAAACCCTACTTCTTCTTTGTGGTGGATTGGCCTCACTAGGAGGCTGAAGATGAACTAGTACAGTGGATGAGCAGCCTCGCAAGGGCTTAGGAAGTGAGGATGGAATGAATACGATCCGGTCCCCATCCATGGTGGTGGCTAACCTATATTTATAGTGGCCTTGGTCCTCTTCCCTCGAAACATAGGCGGGAAGGGATCCCACAACGACCAATTTGAAAGGGGACAAGAATTACATCTTATCCTGACGAAAGGTGGTCTTCACGTGCAAAGCTTCTGGTCGTGACAGCTGTGGTAGGCTCGGCGGTGACATCCATCTAGCCGAGCCCGTGATCTTGGTCTTGTTGAACCAGAATGGAAAGCTTTGGGGGATTCCTCAGGAACCCGCACCTGTCCTTGCTCCTCCCTTATCACCGAAAGGGAAACTGCCTCCTCTTCGCCTGCTAGTGCCCACCTAGCCTTGGTCGTCATGGCTCATGTCATCGTAACCTCATGAGGTTGGGTACCTGCATAGAAATCTCTGCTCCGCGGGAGGCAACCTGGGGAGGCTGTCCCTTGGGAGGTCTTGATGTCTTCCTCCTCGCGAGCCCGAAGGACCTCGCGAGGGTCTTGTCTTGGAGGACTTGCCGCTGGGCCGTACCAGGCCGTCGAGGGAGCCACGCCATGGGCCGCAGGCAGGCAGATCTGGGTACCCCCGATCCCAAAACACTGACAAATTCCTTATGATTGTTTTGAGATATAAAGATGGTGATATTAGAGTCATGCTAGTGAGTAATTATGGATTGGTACAAATACATGTGTTAAAGTTTGTGACTCCCGTAGCATGCACGCATGGTGAACCGTTATGGGATGAAGTTGGAGCATGATTTATTCTTTGATTGTCTTCCTTATGAGTGGCGGTGAGGGACGAGCGATGGTCTTTTCCTACCAATCTATCCCCATAGGAGCATGCTTTTAGTACTTTGTTTTGATAACTAATAATTTTTTGCAATAAGTATGTGAGTTCTTTATGACAAATGTCGAGTCCATGAATTATACGCAGTGTCACCCTTCGACCATTGCTAGCCTCTCTAGTACCGCACAAATTTCACCGGTGCATTAAACCCACCATATACCTTCCTCAAAACAGCCACCATACCTACCTATTATGGCATTTCCATAGCCATTCTGAGATATATTGCCATGCAACTTCCACTGTTCGGTTTTATTATGACACATACCATCATTGTCATATTGCTTTGCATGATCATGTAGTTGGCATAGTATTTGTGGCAAGGCCACCATTCATATTTTTTACACATGTCACTCTTGATCATTGCACATCCCGGTACACCACCGGAGGCATTCATATAGAGTCATATTTTGTTCTAGTATCGAGTTGTAATTCTTGAGTTGTAAGTAAATAAAAGTGTGATGATCATCATTATTAGAGCATTATTGTCCCATGTGAGGAAAGGATGATGGAAGCTATGATTCCCTCACAAGATGGGATGAGTCTCTAGACTTTTAGAAAAATAAAAGAGGCCAAAGAATCCCAAATAAAATAAAAGAGGCCAAAGAAGCCCAAGCAAAAAAATGAGAGAAAAAGAGAAGGGACAATGGTACTATCCCTTTTCCACACTTGTGCTTTAAAGTAGCACCATTATCTTCATGATAGAGAGTCTCCTATTTTGTCACTTTCATATACTAGTGGGAATTTTTCATTATAAAACTTGTCTTGTATATTCCAATGATGGGTTTCCTCTAATTGCCCTAGGTCTTCGTGAGCAAGCGAGTTGGATGCACACCCACTTAGTTTCTTTTTGAGCTTTCATACACTTATAGCTCTAGTGCATCTGTTGCATAACAATCTCTACTCACTCAAATTGATATCTTTTTTAGCCTGTTAATACGCCTAGTTGATATAAGACTTTCTCCTTCTTTTTGTCTTCTCCATAACCACCATATTCTCTTCCACCTATAGTGATATATCCATGGCTCATGCTCATGTATTGCGCGAAAGTTGAAATTTTTTTAGAACATCGAAAGTATGAAACAATTGCTTGGCTTGTCATCGGGGTTGTGCATGATAAAATACTTCATGTGATGAAGATGGAGCATAGCCAGACTATATGATTTTGTATGAATAACTTTCTTTGGCCATGTTATTTTGAGAAGACATGAGTGCTTTATTAGTAACTTGAAGTATTATTGTTTTTATGTTAATATTAAACTTTTGTTTTGAATCTTATGGATCTAAATATTCATGCCACAATAAAGAAGATTACATGGATAAATATGTTAGGTAGCATTCCACATCAAAAGTTCTATTTTTATCATTTACCAACTCGACGACGAGTAGGAATTAAGCTTGGTATAACTTTTGATTGTTCCATGCTACTATATTATCTATTTAAGATGTTTTATATGCAATAATATGCTATTTTGTATTTTTTTGGGACTAATTAATCTATTAACCTAGAGCCCAGTGCCAGTTTCTGCTTTTTCCTTGTTTTTGAGTTTTATAGAAAAGGAATATCAAATGGAGTCCAAATGGAATAAAACTTTATGATAATTTTTCTTGGACCAGAAGACATCCACAGAACTTGGAGAGGGGGTCAGAAGATGGCCGAGGAGGCCCAAGCCTGCCAGGCACGCCCTAGGGGGGCGCCCTGAGGGCTTGTGGGCCCCCTCGAGACTCCTCCAACCCTAATTCTTGTATTATAAATTCCCAAATATTCCAAAAACAACATAAGCGTCCACCAAAATACTTTTCCGCTGCCGCAAGCCTTTGTTCCAGTGAGATCCAATCTTGGGGCCTTCTCCGGCACCCTGCCGGAGGGGGATTCGATCACGAAGGGCATCTACATCAACATTATTGCCCTTCTGATGAAGTGTGAGTAGTTTACCACAGACCTAGGGGTCCATAGCTAGTAGCTAGATGGCTTCTTCTCTCTCTTTGATCTTCAATACAATGTCCTCAATGTTCCCTGAGTTCTATCCGATGAATATTCTTTTGTGGTGTGTTTGTCGAGATCCGATGAATTGTGGATTTATGATCAGATTATCTATGAATTTTATTTGAGTCTTTTCTGAACACTTTTACGCATGATTAAATATCTTTGTATTTCTCTATGAATTATTAGTTTAGTTTGGCCAACTAGATTGGTATTTCTTGCAATGGGAGAGGTGATTAGTTTATTGTTCAATCTTGCGGTGTCCTCACCCAATGACATAGTAGAGGTAGCGAGGCACGTATTTATTGTTGCCATCAAGGGTAAATGTATGGGGTTTTCATCATATTGCTTGAGTTTATCCCTCTACATCATGTCATCTTACTTAAGGCGTTACTCCGTTCTTATGAGCTTAATACTCTAGATGCCTGCTGGATAGCGGTCGATGTGTGGAGTAATAGTAGTAGATGCAGAATCATTTTGGTCTATTGACACATACATGATGTCTATATTCATAATCATTGCCTTGGATATCATCATAACTTTGCACTTCTCAACAGTAATTTGTTTACCCACCATATGTTTTCTTTCATGAGAGAAGCCTCTAGTGAAGCCTATGCCCCCCTGGTCTATTTTCCATCATATATTTTCAGATCTATAAACCAAAAACCCAAAAATACATTGCTGCGATTTATTTATATTTACTTTATTTTGCACTTTTATTTATCTTTTATACCTATCTCTATTAGATCTCACTCTAGTTTGAGACCCTGAAGGGATTGACCACCCCCTTTTCACGTTGAGTGCAAGTGTTTGTTAGTTGTGTAGGTGCATAGATTGGAGACTTGCTTGTGCCTTCTACTGGATTGATACCTTGGTTCTTAACTGAGGGAAATACTTATCTCTACTTTGCTGCATCACCCTTTCCTCTTCAATGGAAAAATCAATGCAAGCTCAAGAAGTAGCAGAGCCCATTAACAACCCGCTAAATATTTGGGCTCAATATCGGCACGACATAGTTTCGGCCTGTTAACAACCCATTCAAGGGATGGGCCAATTTTCAGGATGTATGTCTTTCAGCCTTTCAGCAACCCATTTAAGGGATGGGCCAATTTCTAGCCCGGTATGTCTTTCAGCGTATTAACGGCCCATAAAGGAGTTGGGCCATTTGCAGTCAGACCTTAGTTTTGGCCTCTTAAAGGCCCATGCTCTTCAAGGTCCAATACCAGCCTGGTTTCTCTTTCGGCCTTCTAAAGGCCCACGATACAGTTGGGCCATATGAAGTCCGACCTGACTTTCGGCCTCTTAGTGACCCATGCTCTTTATGGTCCAATACCAGCCCACTATCTCTTTCGGCCTGCTAAAGGCCCACAACACAGTTGGGCCATATATAGCCCGACCTTAGTATTGGACTGATAACGGCCCGTGAAATTGAATGGGCCCACTTATTTCCCGCTTCTATTTCGGCCTGTTAACGACCAGGGAGGTAACTGGGCCAAGCATTAACTGTTGGCTCATTTCAATTATAGCGGCCCAATAGAGCTTTCGGCCTGGTTACGACCCATCAACTTATTGGGCCCGCTAAAGTTTGAACATGTATGTAGGCCCAATTAGACAAAGTCGGGCATTTATGGACAGTACCAAAACCGATCAAAGAAAGGCCTAAAAGAATTTTGGCACCTGCGAGCCCATTAGGGGGGGCATTAAGCGAAGTGGGTCGCTATCCTTTATATAGGGCCCACGATGATTCATGCTAGCTATTAATTTCACTACTTTTTTGGCTTCCTAGTGACCAGTTAGCTCGAATGCAAGGTGCGCTAAGCAAATGTACGGTATATAGGGAAAAACGTAGCGCATCCAACATATATTACAGGAAATTATATCCACTGGGCAATCAAAGATTGATGTCAATGAAAATAAATGAACGTAACTTAATGGTCTACAACCTCAGCGCGGATGACGCCCATAAGCATGTGAGTAGGTTCTTCCTTCTTTGCTACACTATCTCTGAAAGCATTGATCGGTTATTGTTGTGCAAGAAATTGCACCTCTGATTCCTCCATGATTTCCATCATTGCTTCAGCCAGTAATTGGTTCACAAACATACATTTTTCTCCGTTGGATTCGAGATGGAGGAAATTGAACAGATTCATATGGCGATTTTGGCAGGCTTGTATTATTGATAGTCGAGAGTGTCTCAAACACTGCATCATAACATAAACAACCGAACAAATTAATCAAGAGTTATTTCCATATTACCTGCCTGTCGGTGCATCAAACATTCACGTTTGCTACCCAAACTCACGCACAGGTGTGCTAGTGATTATACATCCAGTACCAGTGCATGATACAAAGATAAGGCAGAGAAACCGATCTTCGTGAGATCAAGGAGAGCATAAAGAAGGGCAAGTTAACATAAGATCGCCTCAGGGAGGCCTCCCTTGCCGGGTAGGAGAGCCTTGTCAGGTCAAGGCCACACCTGACACTACGAAAAAATACACTTCCGAGATGATACGTGTTTGTCACAGTAGGTCGCGTTTTTTGTCATGCGTGTACATCCATGACGATTTTATGACAGAATCAAGATAGTCATACCTGTGCTGTCGTAGAAGTGTTCCATGACATTACCAAAATTATCATCACGGAAGTGTCCACTTCCATGATGATAAATCGCGCGTCACAGAAATGCTTTCGTCAAGGGTAACCGACACGTGGCATCCACCGTAACGGAACACCGTTAAGCTATCGGGTCCGGTTTTGGATCCGATAACCCGTTAACAACCCCGACCAATGGGGATTTTCCACATGTAAAATCATCATTGGCTGGAGGAAACACGTGTCGGCTCACTGTTGGGACAGATGTCGTCCATGCATTGGACCGAAGGCGCCTATGATACGGCGACACGTGGCACGACCCAACAGAGTCCCATTCCTGTGAAAAGGCCGACCCGTTTGACTTGGTCAAAAGTTGGCGGGCCGGCCGACGGAAAGCCTGTTAACGGCATGTTCGCATATAGCCCATTTACAGCCCGCTAACCCAGGGCTCGTTACGACCTCTCCGAATTAGGCCCAGTAGCATCATCTGGGCCGTCCAATATGATTCCAGCCTATTTTAACTTCTGGCCCATGTGTGGCCCATGACTTCTTTCGACCCATATGAGGCCCTTTGTAACTCTTGGCCCATTAACGGCCCGTGGTGAAACTGGCCCGTAATGAACAGTGTATCACTTTATACCCATTAATGGACAGTTATTCCATTGGGCCATTTCCAGCCCAAGTTATCTTTCGGCCTTCTTAGGGCCCATTGATTCTTGGGCTCATTTGCAGCATTCGGTTACATACGGCCCGTTACTGTCATTTTCTGCTTGTGGGCCAAATTCAGCCCGTCGTTTCAGTTGGCCCGTTTGCGGACCGTTAATACGTTGGGCCATTTTCATGTCAAAAAAAACCCGTTAGGCTGTTTTCGTAGAGTTATCAAATACGGCCTATTAACGGCCCGTTATGGTCCACGAATAGTACGACCCATGATTGGCGAAATGATGATACGCCCCATAGAAGGCCCATGGATCCTACGGCCCGTATGAGGCCCATGGATCATACGGCCCGTGTGAGGCCCATGGATCATACGGCCCGTAGAAGGCCCATGGACCCTACGACCCGTAGAAGGCCCATGAATCCTAAGGCCCGTATAGAAGGCCAATGGATCCTACGGCCCGTATAGAAGGCCAATGGATCCTACGGCCGGAAGAAGGCCCATGGATCATACGGCCTGCAGGAGGCCCATGGTTACAACAGTCCGTGTGTTGCCATGATTATTTTGGCCAGTTACCAAAAATAGGCTATTATGGCCACTAGAAAAACATAGAAAAAGAACTGCAGTGACTACAAGCAAACAACTAAACAAGACAATAAGGAAATAAATAAGCAAGCAATCAATGCTAGCCAATTACCGCTATTACACATATTACATCCATTGGGCATCAAAGTTCGCCACCAGTGCAAATATAGGGAACAAAGCAGCATATTACATACACTGGCCGTCAAAATTGGCCACCAGTGCAAATAAACGCGGCAGCAAAACAAGAGCATAACTGAAACAACTTCAGAAGAGCTCGAGAAACGTTATCCTGGGTATCCACCATGCTAGCAATAAGCTTAGCAAGCTTATTAGCTTTGTCCTGTTTGGCACTAAAATCCTCCAACGCTTGCTGTTGCACCAGAAAGTATGCATCTGAATGCTCCAGGGACTTCTGCAGTCCTTCCGCTTCTTGTCGCAGCACAGCTGATCGATGTCTTTCCGCTTGTAGTTGAGACTCAAGAAACCGAACTAATTCAGACAGTGAGTTTGAATAGCTTGTGCAAGCGGTAGTGGCCAGTAACTCGAACACTAAACCAAGACAGGACTTTGGAGTTGTCTCGCTGTCTTCAAGATAGTCTTCCTTAGCTGTTTTATCAGCTTTGTTGGAGACCAATAAGGATGTGTCACTATCCTGAACCTTATCTGCATTACTTTCTTTACCATTGCTTAATAAGGCACTCTTCCCCAATATTCTGTCAGCATTCTAAAAGAAGAAACAAGAAGACACATAACAAGTTTAGCATGTACTAGTATATGAAACTCATTTCGGTGAACCAGTTCATTAGTAAGGTGGACAGGATTAAACTACGAAGTCTTCTATTACCAAGTACTAGTACATAATAAAAGCATCAAACAAACATATATCTATGTCCTATGGTCACTGCATTGTCTTGCCAAATCAAAATAGAGGCACGGTTCAAATCATATCAGTTCAAGACAAAGCAGCAGTGAAAGAATACAAAGCATGGGAAACTACACGGCACAACAAGATTTCAGATGGGTACCACGTGTCTACATGTACAACAACACTATTGGCTCTGTTGTGATGCTAGTAATGTGCATGATATGAAAGTCAACTGTATACACAATTGAAATTGAAATCAACAGAGCTATTGATAAGAGCAAACCTATTAAGGAAACATGCGTGAACATACCTGCTGTGCCATTGGAGTTTCGATTGGATCCTTGAATTTAAAAATAAGTTTGTATGAGTAAATACAGTGATACAAGAGCAAAGCAATCATAGTTAAAAAAGGCGCGCCTAAGCGAGCGCTTAAGCGCGCCTAGGCTCTAGGCGTTGGCAAAACACATTGCGCATAACTATGCTTAATCTATGCATAACTGCGCATAAGCATGCGCTTTGGTCAGTAAAGCGCAAGGCGGTGGCAAAACACACAATTAATGCCTAGCGCTTTTTTGAACCATGATAGCAATGGAATCTTAAATTAGAACAGTTGTTCTTCAGGTTTAGGCACTTGTTCTACATGAACAGAGTACAGTAAGACACAAGAATGTAATACTTAAAAATAGAAAAATGAGCTCATAGACCTTACCACATTCTTGGTTCGGGACCAGTATAGAACAAGGCGTTCCCAGTCATCGTCCAGTAAATGTGTCTCAGGAGAATGTAAGGGAATTTGATGAGTTTCTTTGCCGGTGAAGTACGTTTTCTTCAGGTAATTCCGATACTACCACCAAGCATTCTTGAAGATAGCAGAGGTATTAGCACAGGTTACCTCATCCCGAGTTTCTAAATCGGTCCTTCTCTATGGAGAAAAATGGGAAAATTTCCTGTATTATAACCATCATGCAGGTAGGATGTATGGGACGAAGCAAAGTAATTGCCATGAATAACATTACTTGCACATAACTCCTGGACAAACACCTGCAACTGGCATTTTCCTTCATCTTCAGTATAATATTTCCAAGATGGGAAGACACGCACATACGATTTAACAACATCAAATGCGATAGATGCTAAACTATGACTAGATTGTTGTGCTTCCTCCACAGGAATAGGCGTACTAACTAGTGGAGTTGGGGTTCGCCGTGATAGTACTGGCCCTTTGGGCACTTGAGCTGCCTTACTAACTGATTATCTAAGTAATCAGGATCGCATCATTTCATTCACATATGTGATTTATATGCTAAATAGAGGGCATTCGATAATGTCTTAACTAAGAACATGGTGTTGAATATTATGTATATGATGTCTAAACTATGCAATGCAAGACACCATATGCATGATATGAGCAGTATAACCGTGCCAAGTTAGAGCATACACCTCAGTGGGGGAATAGGACTGGTCATCTGTCTCTGAATCCATCTCTGAGGAGCTATCAGGACCCAACAAGAGATATGCTTCGACAGGTAGCACTGTCTGCTCTAAAGGCCTTGTTTTCACTCCAGATTTTTCCATCTCCCACCCAAATGGCTAATTCACAGGAAGAGTAGTTTAATGTACAAACATTGTCGACAAATGGAAATTTAATGAAGAAAAGGATGGGCAAGATATCATTCAAATATATGATGCCTGGTTAAACAGGATGGCATTGCACATTTCACATATATTATGGCTGGCTAAAAGACATGAGACTACATAATTCCCATATATGATATAGAAACTAAACAGGTGGCATTACAGAACATGTCTAAACTAAGAAGATGACATATATGATGTCAAAAGTAGGCACTGCAAGGCAACATATGCATGATATGACTAACATCATCATGCCAAGGTAGAGCAAACACCTTGGGGGGTAAATAGGAGTGGTCAGCGGCTTCTGAATCCGCCTCAGAACAGATATCTTCCTCTCGATTACAATCTGGAGAGGGGTGGGGAGGGTTTGCCATTGAACCCACCATGGAGCGATGTCTGCATGACATTGTATTGCCGTGCAGAACTCTTCTCTATTTCTCTAAATGTTCAGCATGACTGTGTACAATATCTGACATGCATAGGAAAAAAATATGGTGAGATTATGTAAGGAGAGCATGCAAAAATTTAGAGTGATGGTAACAACCAGTGGATGGATCCAAAAATAATGATAGCAGGCTGATGATTGCTTTAAATTAATAAAAAGCCAGATGATGATTGCTTTACTATTTGTTTCCCAACCAAGATGAACAACATAGGCAGACCCTAGGTGAACCAGATATTAGACAGACATACTATTCATTGCTGCCTCGATATGTGCCCCACAACTAATTTAGAACTCAAGTTTGAACATTAATTTGGATCTGACTTGGGAGTCCAAGAGCTGAACAGGACGATAAAGTAGTAGGTAAGTTTAAGCAATGCATAACATAAGCAGAAACAAAAGAGTGCAACCTCTCCTGTGGACCCATGTACTCCTCAGGTTCATCTGCTGAGTCGATGATGGTGATGCTGTGCGGTGGGTGCCGGTGGCAGGGAAGGAGATCTGAGGTGGCGAAAGACGGTCAGGAGTCGTGATGTCTGGTTTGGTGGATGCTTCTGTCGATGGAGCAGCTCAGGTGAGGTGGACGACGTCGCGGCAGGAGCAGGACAAACCACACAAAGTTCCCTTCGACACGTACCTATAACTAAAGTAATTCTGTAAGGGCTCATTTGGCTTGCATGATTCTTAAAACGCAGGGATAGGAAAAACACCGGAATAGGATAGGAAAATGCACATGGTAAATAGAGCATTTGTAAACACAGGATTTCTGTCAACTTGGGTGTTTGGTTTATAGGAATTGGAAGAGCAGAGGAATACAAAGAAACATGGCCAAAATAAAGTGAAACCATATGAAAGTGTGTATAGTTTTAATGTTATTCTGGCACTAATGCACTTGATCTTGTTTTCATGCATAGGATTTTGAATAGTAGGTCTAGGTGGATGTTTTGCTTCATTCCTTTCAAGAAAATGCATGAATAATTGGGGTGGTCGCTGAAGCAGTTGAGGAAGAGGTGGCTGTCGGAGGTGTGGAGGAAGATCTGAGGAATCTGTAGACGGCGTCCAGGGCACTGCTCTGTTGTGATGGATCGTTCTGTCGTTGGAGCAGCTCCGGTGAGCCGTAAGACGTCAAGGCTGAAGCAGCACAAGACAGACATCGTCAATCTCAAGTGGGACTCTAATAGCATCTCCAATAGATGATGTAAAATGGATGTAAAATTTACATCACCAGAATCCACCTGACTACAATAGATGAGGTAAAAACTATTGACTCTGAACTTAACTGTCGAAACTAAAATTTACTGTGGAATCTGAATGCTACTATCGAAACTGAACGCAATGGTAGCAGAGAGGCACTTGACATGTAGTTTAGGGAGGTCTTGCAGTTCATCTTCAACCTGCACCCCCCTGAGCCGCCAGCCACCACCGGCCGAACCACCGGCCCCAGCGGCGCCTCGCCGCCCCGAAACAACTCCCCACCGCCGCACCAGCCAGCCCTCTAGGCCTCCCGCTCCCACCCTGAACCCTAAGATAGATAGTAGGGTACCTCTCCGGCGAGCCCCCGTCCCCGCTGTGGGTGGTTCTTCCTTAACTCCGGTGAGCCCCCCAACCCCTGAAAATCGACTGACCCAAAAGTCGATTCAGTCGACTGAAGTGTGGCTAAATCAGAGCAGAGCAGTAGCTCGAGCGAGGGGGAGAGCAGCAGTAGCAGCTGGGCGAGCGAGCGATTGAGCGAGAGCCGGAGCAGCAGCAGCAGATCCGGCTGGTATTGATGCCACCGTCGAAGGGGCCTCGCACTGGGGGAGAGCCGCCATGGAGATGTCGCCCGCGGCGCCGGCTTCAAGGTAGCCTCTCCATGGGGGTGCGGGATGGATCATCGTCGTCGCCAGGAGGTCGAGTTAAGGAGAAGGTGCGATGCGATGAGTGTACAACCTCTTTGTTGTCGCCGAGTAGGCCTCGGTTTCGTCTGAGGAGTCGATGAGGATGCTGCGGTTCCGGTGGAGTAGGTTAAGGCGGCGCTGTGGGGATGGAGCAGCCGCGATAGACGAGGCGATCGTCGGAGCAGCTCCTTGGAGGTGGAGGATGGGGCGGCTGAACCGGCGGGACGACGAGATGGACGACGGATCCTCATCCAGGAAGGTGGACGAGGGACGTCAAGCTGTTGCGGTGGATGACATCGTCGGGGAAGAGGCTCCGGCTGGGCAGCGGTGAGGTGGCGGATGGAGGAGGGTGGGTTTTCGCGGCTGGAGCAGAGAGGTTATGGCGGCCTGGGATTTTGAATGGCGAAAAGGGGGCGATGGGAGGGGGTGAAGCATGACTTAGGGACGCGCTTGTCCAAAATGTAGGGTGTGTTACAGAAGTACCCCCCACCGATTTGAACTAGCGGCCCTTTCGGCTCAGGGTTAGAAGGGGGATTTTACGTGTCGGGATTTGGCAGCTGGAGGGAGTTTTCACGCGCGTTGTAATTTCGGGATAGCAAGGCACGGGTTGTGAAGGTGCCAGTTTTGGGAGCACGATATTTGAATTTTTGGGATATAACAAGACGCGGGTTGAATTTTAGGGAGAAGCCTAACGTGTAGTAATATTGTACTTGTACGTACCAAATCAATTCGCACTTCCCTCAACAAAAAAGAAAACGAAAAAATAAAACTATTCACGCCACACAAAGAGGGAGTCTTGCCCCGTTTTACTATACAAATGCTATTAAAAACTACTCCCTCCTTCCATCTATATAGGGCCTAATGCATTTTTCGATGCTTTTGACCAAATATTAGAGCAGTAATATATGACATGCAACTTACACAAAGCACACCGTTCAATTCTTCTGTCAAAGGTTCTTTCAATGATATAATTTTCACATTGTGCATGTCATGTACTATTAATCTTGTCAATAGTCAAAGGCGGTCTTAAAAATCTCATTACGCCCTATATAGATGGAAGGAGGGAGTATGAATCCATGTTATGTCCGATTAATTTTTTTCGCTTGCTGTATAATGCATGTAACCTACTCATACCAACATTTTAGTGCATTCCAAATGTCTATACTACCGCTGCAATTCGAACTAAATTTGAATTCGTTTCTCTATTTCAATAAGAATCTACAATCATGATTGTTGCCAACTTCAACAATCATTCGTGTATTACCTTAATAACACACCACATGATTACTATAGAGATAGATATGGACTATGTGTACTACATGAACTCGAATTCTATTTTTTGAATACACTTGATGTTGATTCCAAATAATAGTACATTTGATGTACTAACTATATATTCATAATCTAAACCATGTTCCATACGTACACCGTGTTTATCACACAAAGTATAGTGCCCCACCCCCTACATTATGACAAGTATTTAGACCTGAGTTGCAAAAGCCACACATTAGCCCAAATTATAATCAATGTTCTACATTATGATATCTTCTTCAAGTATCCATATCCACTTTTTTATAATGAATTATGATCTTTGTTCGTCTTTTACACCTTCACGATCCTCTTCTATTTGTAGCTAGCTAGCGCTAACTTTCTATGATGCATGCACACGCCCGCCCCCCTCTCACCCACCCTTAGCGTCCCCTCCATCGCGCATGTTCATTATTTCTCTTTAGGTCGTCCACCAGCGGTGTGTGTAGGCCCCCGGCTCCTTCTTTCTGGCACACACCGGTCGATATACCTCTCTAGCCAAGTGTGCCTACAACAAACACATATATACTTCCCCTCTTCTCTTCTCACCATCCATGCCCCCTATGTCCAATACGATTCCACGCAGGTGCACACTCCCGCCCCTCTTTTCATTGATCACATACTCGCACACTCCTCCCCCTCGACATGGTAGGCCTCTCGCACCACCTCCTAGCCACACCCTCTCCCCCTGTCTGCCTCTCCGGACCTTATTTGCTTCTAACACATGTAGGCGTGTATATGAACTGATCTCCCTACATATAGCCAGGTCGACTATAATTCGTTTTCACCAAGCACCGATACACTTACCTCGCTAGTTATGTCTCTCCTTTTCTCGGACACACGACGATTGATCTTCCTATGTAGTTACGTGTGCTTACCACAACCATATCTTGTCCCCTCATCATCCTTGAACACTTCCCGACCCGTCTCTCACACACACGTGCATAGACAGACAGACATCCCCGCCCTCTCTTATTGATATTGCACTCATACCCTCCGTTTGTCTAGCAGGCCTCTCCCACCATTTGTGAGACGCCACTCCACCACCAACCCTCCAACGCTCTACCTTTGTCTTTTTCCCAACCTTATTCCTCTGCTACACATATCCATGGATGTCGATCGATCTCCCTCAATACATAGCTAGGTATCTCTCCTTCCCCACACATATACTAGTCGATCGGTCTCTACCCCCTCCCCCCCACACACACTGATAGTCGAACGTTTTAGGTAGGTATCCATGCCACGGAGAAAAACTGCACCTCTGCCCTCTCATATTCCAGTAGGCCAGCCGCCCTGTATCTTTGACGTGGGCAAACACAAATTCAATGACACTCTTTATCGATCGCGCAGCCACACACTTCATCCCTGTTTTCAATTCTATCGATATCTCACGTCCATGACTCCATTTCACACACATTGCATATGTTACGTTTTTCTGATTGAGATATCATCAACACATTGCCTCTGTTTCGCACAAACCATCTCTCTCACACCCACCCACGTACGTTCCTGCACCTAAAGAAGAAGTGCACGCAGGACGCACGTACTCACGTCTCGTTCCCAGCCACACCCGCGCGGGTACACGGTGGAGTTCGTTTCTGTATGAAAAGGTAGCCCACGTGATAATTTGACGCGTGTAGCGGTTGTTTACTCGAAGGAGGGTCGGGTACCACGCCTAGACGGAACAAAGTTCGATTTGACACGTTAGTATTAAATAAAGTTATATATTCCTCAATGGCACGTATAGAATATAAAACGATTGCCGTGGGGAAAATGGAAAAATGGGTTTGTCTCTCATCACACCATCTCACACAAGGCCGCCGTGGCCTCTCTCTCTCAGCGTTGGTCAGTGATCCGGCCGCATCCCGTCCGCCGGCGAAAAGGGAGGATGTGCATCATCTCTCCATTCAACGGCGTTGAGGCAGCACGTCCTGATCTGCGGTACCCGCTGTTCTCTCTGACCAAGCTCCGGCGTGGTAGGGCCTTCGCCACTTGCTCGCTGCCGCAGTATGGGCAGATCCCGGCTGCCAGCGCCCTCCTAGTAACATCCTGACGACCCTCAGGTACAGCTTCCTCTGGCCTTGCTCCACTGCCCATCTTCCCACGTTGCTGCATGTGGATCTTCTTTAGTTGTTTGCTTAAATCGTATCTCGGCCGGCGTACTTTCCATCTTGCAATCTCGTCCTCAAACCATTTTTGATAAACCACCATGTGCTATCTTTCCCTTATTACATGGAGCATGCTTATTTTTTGTCGGTGTATGTGTCTTCAACTCATCTTATTGGGCAGTAATTATTTCCTTTTGACCTCCTTTTGCAAACAGGGCTATCCATTTTCACCTCGTTGCTATTGCGACCTTTTGGTGAACTGCACAAATCACTTTTCTAAAGAGTGTTTTGTGCAGTTCCGCCAAAATGTCACACGGGCAACGTTTTTACGTTTCTGTAGGACTGCGGAAAGGGAGATTGGTTTTGCTATCCTCCTCATCCAACTCCGTGCCTAAACTTCTGCAACAAGAAGTTAGTCCTAAAGAGAGATTATAGAGGTGATTGGCTTCTATTTATGTGTGTTATGTTTCATCATCTAGTTCCACTATTATCGTAATCACACTGATTGGATATCTTTGCAAACAGGGATAGTCGGCTCGATTTTAGTGGAGCTGCACAAAATGATCGGATTGTGGTGTCCTTCATACACCTCTTTTTTGGCTACAGAGCTGGGTGAAACTAGCTGCCAAGCAATGAACACTGTGCCAAGGAAATGGAGCCATGCCTACGAACAACATCGATTAATTATATTTTTTTCTTTATTTGTACTCCTTCTCACAACTTTGTCTTCAGTTGTGATGTGAATATTGGCGCTGATCTGCGAACCATTGAGATGCATTAGCCATGGTAGTTTCATTTGTATTTGATGGAATGTTGTAACGAGATAATCTGGAGCCAAGACACATGAATCCTTAGTTGAAACCTTTTTTTCCTGCGGGAACCAAAGTTGAAACCTTCATAGCATCACAGTACAATTTCATCAAAATTATGCGTACATATAAACAAATCCTGAAGGATTGATGGCAATGCTAGAAACAATTCAACTTCGATTCGCCGACATGTTGGACATCCTTCATCCGGCTCCACCTGCCATGCAGCAATATTGAGTGCACAACACAACTTCAGGGAAAGATTCACCCCGGTCGTTGCACCGCAGTAGTAATGACTAGTGAGCAGTCAAATCACAGAGCCCCACCTTCGCCACAATAAGTTGCTCGGATGAAGCAACCATCATTTCTCTGTTCCTTGAATCCGCTGGTACTCCCTTATTCCCACAGTAATAAGTTGCTCGGGCGAATCAACCGTCACTATATCCGCTCACGTGTGATGACCACAGGAGCTATCCATTCTGATTGCATGTTAAAAAAATAAAGGTCGATAACTAATGCGACAAACTTTCAAAAAAAAAACTAATGCAGCACCTCGGGCCAATGCGGCCAGATCGCATTTTGCACGAGAAATTACACACCATGTTTTGTTGACATGTGGTCCCGTTCCAACATATCAGTGAGACGACGGTGAGTCCTTTTCTACTAGTATTTCCGAACAGACGTGTAGGCCAAGGCGCCTCTTCGTGAACCGTGGCAAATTGGCAACCGTCCACCGACTCTTCGCCTTTCCCTCTCGATTTGGAACTGCTGTCGCACACTCTTCCTCTCCCTCCTCCATTTTCCTTCAGCCCTTCACCCTTCCTTTTGCCATTGTTCGATCGTCTTCTCCATGGAGGGAACAGGCCGGAAACGACCCCGTTATTTTTGCCACGATCTGAAAGATGACGTGGTCGAGGTACTCATTGATCGGTGCGACGTCATCACCTCGGCTAGCATGGCAGGTTCGTTCAAGCCCATTCTCGACTCAACTAATAACATCATTACAAGGAACCCAAGAGTCAAGGAGCGGTTTGATCTCCCCTATCTTCTTCGCCGTGACCCTGATGACTACTGGCATGGGGACGACGGAGGCCTCGCCTTGTGCAAGTTGATGCCGCTTGATAATGATACGTATGATGTTAAGATGACATTGCTTAAGGGCAAGGATTGGGCAGGCGTAAATGGAGATTGGGTTGTTTACATTGGGTCCAACTGCGAGTGGGAACTTGTGAATGTGTACACTCGTGACCGGGTTCCACTTCCAAAAATCTCAGCAGACTGCCCAGAGGTTGAGCACACCGGTATTGTACGCACGTTCAAATACGATCATGGTGACTGTCTTCTATGGAAGATAGCAATTTGTCGAGTTCCCAACCGCTCTTGGAATTACAACAACTATGAAGTTGTTGCTATCTTCGACAAGCTTGTTGCCGTCCTTCGTGGTTCGACTGGATGGATATTGCTCAAAAATCAGTTTCTATGCATAGATGTGTACTTAATGCAATTCAATACGAGGGCCTTGTGTTTGCTGCCACCACTCGTGGCACTGTTTTTGCATGGAATCCTTATACTTTCGGTACGTTTGTCTTCTACCATAATTATAATTGTTTCATCCACATGCATGCGGGTTAGCAAGTTTCCCTTTACTAATTAACCTTCTTTTGTGTTTCCAAGGTCATGTGAACATTCCACCACCTATACTTGAAATTTTTTATAACCAAGGGGGAGATGACGATGGTGATGATCACGAGCATGAGGACGAGCAGAACGTATATACTCAGTGGCACCTGGCAACTAATTCCGATGGATCACCTCTTCTTGTGTGTATACATCGCACTGAGTTTGTTACTACTGAGGGAGCATGTGTTGTCTCCCATGGTCGCACTCTCCGGACATATTCCAACACCCGTTGCATGGTATTCGGGATGGATACTAGTGTGCTAGCACCAACACCTTCTCCCTGGTACAGAATTGATAATCTTGGAGAAAACTCGCTCTTCCTTGGACAAAACTATCCGATGATGGTGAAAGACGATCCAACTGCCGTTGACACAACATTACTAGTACCATTTATGAGAAGCAACTGTGTCTATAACTCGGACATTTGGGTGGTTCCCTACCCTGGTGCTGATATAGTAGGCCGCTTCAGCCTGGATGATCAGTCCTGCGTTGGTCTCGAGATCGACAATAGATGGCCCGTCCCAAAGAATCACTTGTGCTTCAAAGCAAGCGTTTCCAACGCCGAGGATTGGTTGAGTTGAAGTTCATTTCATTGCTTGTTATTTTTTGTGTGATGAAAACTTTAGTATTTATAATGTATCCTCGTTGTCGATGTGGGTTGATGACCTGTTGTATGTAATAAAATGATATGCCTATGATAAACTTACTAAATTTATGAATGGCTTTCGAGTCACTTCTCTGAGTGAGTTGTGCGACGAGGCAAAAAAATATTTTCTGAATACATAATTGTACGTGCATTGCAACAGGTTATCGGATGAGGCGAATCAACAATAGTAGTACACTATTTGTACTAGCTTCACATGCTTCGCGCATCGGGCGTGTTTTTTTACTGTAGCCATACTGTACGTAACCAGCACCTCGAATCCTCGATACTAGTACTATATAGTAAGTAGTAGGACTAGTAGGGTGGCATGGGCCAGAACAAGCATTCATGTCCAGGAGTACGGCACACGCCACCAGCACGACTTCCATCTGACACCATATTTCTTGGAGTCCGTGCTAGAGCAATCTCTTCAACCTCATCGTTTCTATAACTCAGCCATCGCGCGGTGGACGAGGTGGGGGTTTGCCGATAGTCGGTTTCCTGAACTACGGTCCCACTTGTAAGGCCAACTCCAACGTTCTATCAATATATGGATGTACTCTTCTTCCCAATACCAAAACTTGCATCCATTCTACTCCCTACATTCCACAATATATGCCTTCTATTTGTCAAAATATAGATGTATCTAGACATGTTTTAGTATATAGGTACATCCATTTTTCGACAAATGGAAGTCAAGTATTTTGGAACGGAGGGAGTACACAATAATTTTTTTAAGTTAGCACAACTAGTCTAATCCGAGAGCACCACCGAAGATTTGGTCGGGCTCTTCCTCCTTTTGCCGACATGTGGGACATCTAGCATCCAGGTTGTGTCATGCAAGAAAATAGAGTGGTAGTTGAAGTCACGTGATGTGCATCTTGGGTTAAACTGTAAATAGAATCTTACTACTCTTGAGTAGCTCCAAAAGCGGGCACCGAAGATCTTTATTGGATTTGTTTTTCATCACCAGCACATCGAGGTGAAAGATGTGCAGCTTCAGTGGGTCCTCTTGCGTTTTCACTGACATGTGGGACTGCATGTGAGCAAACAGACGATGGGCTCCGCGCGTCCGCTGGCTGGCTGAGAAGAGAGATAGAGGAGGGCTGAGCACGGACTACATGAAATTTGTTCTACGTAACCAGCACCTTGATATTCGCGTGTGGTTGTTTCTAGAATAAAAAAAGGAGGTACCCCTACTTATGTTACTCCCACTACGCCTAGCCTAAGGTTAGTAGGTGACCTTGTGCTTGGCTCTTCGCCTCTTCCGGATGTCGATGGTTCTATAGTAGTGCTTCTGGTAATCTGACACCAAATGAACTGCTGCACGTCCACCGCTTGTAAGCAAAAGTTTCTCCTCGTGTTGCGAGCCATCGCGCACGCGTTGGCAAGGGAGAAGGCGTAATCAAGCTTCTTGTCGTTCTATGAGTTGACGGGACACATCAAATTTATTTACTAGTAGTACATACTCTCTCCAAAAAAGGGCTGACCATGTCATTGCTACCATCCCGTGCTCCATCATTGAGTACGTGCACTATTCACATGCCATCGAGGAGAAAAAAAATATTGCGTAGGTGCCATCGAAGTGCATGACTCACTTACGTAAAAGGGTTCCCCCCGCTTTTCCCCCCGCATGACTCACTTACGCACTACTTATCTGATTATCTCCATTTTCTTGCATGACACCTGCACCTTGATGCTAGATGTCTCGTGTGTTGGGAAAAGGATGAACAAAGCTCACGTAAAAGAAAAGAGTTGAAGAGCATAGATTCCCGACGACCAAGAAGGAGCAAGGAACCTCGCGGTGGAGCGTCTGCAAGGAACCTTGCGCATTTTCCCCTGTTTTTTGCCTCCTGCCCACCTATAAACAAATAAAAGAACATGAACTTTTTGCTAACCACTAGAAACGGTACATCTGGATGCTAAGTTGAAGATGTTTTATACTCCCTCCGTTCCCAAATATAAGTCTTTTTAGAGATTTCAATAAGGGACTACATACGAAACAAAATGAGTGAATCTACACTCTAAAATATGTCTACATACATCTGTATGTTGTAGTCTATTTAAAATGGCTAGAAAGACTTATATTTAGGAACGGAGGGAGTAGTTTATATTGAATTATTGATAACCACGCAACAAGCCACACATGTACAGGACGCATGCAGCCACGCATGTACACAAGCCAACGCACTAACTCCATCCGATCCAACTCATGCACATATGCGCACAACATGGATCACACAACGCACATACACAACACGTGCATGCACACACGCTCGGCCACAGAATGCACGTGAATAACACATGCATGCACACACACTCGGCTGCATGGAGGCGTGCTCCATCCGTGGCGACGTCCGGTTTGTCTTGCTACAGCGAAGCTCGCACGCAACAGCGCATACGCATCTCTTGCAACACCTCTTTGCTGTCGTTGTTCAACTACTAGTCGGAGACGAAGACGATCGCAACCTCTGCCTTAGAGCTAGCACCGATGGAAAAACACGCACGTTGCACGCACACGAGCACATATGGAGTGCCCACGACATGGTGGTGGTGCATCCCCAGTCGTCTCTACTCCTTCTACACACGTTGTCTATCAAGGCGGATGCATGCTAATGATGATGTGGGTGAAATCTTCTAGGACTCAGATGATGACGAGGAAAATTATGAGACACAAGGTGATGTACACTGTCAAGGTCAATGGTCAAGGGGGTGCTAGTAAGTGCTTAGATGTGCTTAGAGCAAGTACTACAAGGAATAAACTAGTATATTTCTGCTTAGTTCGAGGAAAGAGAAGAGGAGAGAGAAGGTAAGCGGGCTCTTCGTGAAGAGCCAGCTCTAGCACGTGCTCCTAGGCACTTTGTGAGAATGAAAGGTGGGCCACATAATAAAAAGTAGTACCCTCTTTTGATCTACTATTGTACATGTTGACTACTCCCTCCGTTCCTAAATATTTGTCTTTTTAGGATTTCAAATGAACTACCACATACGGATGTACATAGACACATTTTAGAGTGTAGATTCACTCATTTTGCTCCGTATGTAGTCATTTGTTGAAATCTCTAGAAAGACAAATATTTAGGAACGGAGGGAGTATAAGATGGGTTGTAGATGACATGGCACTGGCTTATAGCCAGCAGCTGGCTATACTATTAACCTTGCTCTTTAGATGAGGTGCTAAGTGCATTAAATGGCTTAGTAACTCAAGTCTTCAATGCATAGGTGCTTAGTTTATTGGTGCCACATCATATTTTATGCCTACGTGGCAGGCTTAGTAGCTATACATGGTGGAGCACTGGGAGAGGCCAAGGCTGGTCATATGGGGAGTAACTTATACTGTAACATATTACTATGTTACTCTAAACATCTCTATAAACTGGAAAGGAGGGAGTAGTAACATAGACTAGTGTCATATGCAGAGTACGGGAGCACATGATATTTCCCCGTCCGGACCAATCCCAAGTTGGCTTCTCACCTTCTTGGCCCAACAAAAGCCCCTCCCCCCTCCCGCGCGCGCTTTCTGCCCGGCGCCAGCTGAGCCCGCCGCTCCACATTGATGGCAAGTCAGGGCGACGCGACCTCTCACTACTTCCGCCGTTGAAGCGGCACGCCGACCGAGGGCACCGCCCGCTGCACGCCCGGCATTTCAGACTACACAGTGGAAAGTAACTTTAGAGCAAGTACTACAATTAGATGACATAAGCAGGCTATAAGGATTTAAATATAGTATTTGTGCTTAGTTGAAGGAGAGAGAAGAGGAGAGAGAAGAGAAGCGGATTGTAAACGTGTAGCCGGTTGTACTCCAACATACTTTGAGAGACAAAAGATGGGGCCATTATTAATGATATAGTATTTATACTAAAGGGACTAACGGACGCCTTAATTACTCTGTTCTTTTGAGACAAACCTTGGTGGGGCTATTATTGACTTTTTTGAGCTATTATTGACTTGGACGTGGGGTTTGGGGGCCAAAGGCCTACTATTATACTCGCACGACCGACCTGACATGCTCTACCCTAGCCATTGCTGTATCATATGGTTTAGCACCGTTCCAGATCTTAGCGCCACCACGCCATTCTTCTCTTGCCCTCCTTCCGGCGTGCACCGCGAGAAGGGACAATAGTCCTCCTAACCCCGCCTTTCGTGATCCTGAACGGGAGAGGGGCGATCAGGTTTTTGGGGAGCACACTCCTATGACTGCTGCCAGCGACGACTTCCTCAACGACAGCCTTCTTCCCCGACCTCGGTAACCTCTTCATCAACGACATGAGTGACAACATCAACCACATCGGTTCTGTTCCCGATGTACAGTATGTGATTCTGTCCTCCTGGTTTAGTCCGCATCATTACTTTGATGTTTGCAATTGTCGTCATGATCTATTTACTGCCGATTCAGATTAAATCTCATACTAAATTGCTCATATATTCAACAATCCAATCCAAAAACCTGATTACAGGCAATTTACTCCGAGTGGTTTTGCTGCGCTTTTCAAGCCGCCTACTTTTAAGGGGGTGCAATATAAAAGGTGGCACACGAGAGTAGTATATTGGTTTCAGATCATGTACTGCTATGACGCCACTAAGGGTAAGCCTGAGGGCGATCTTAATCCTACACAGCAGGAAGCTTTTCAGAGATGGATACCCTCTTCAAAGCCACCCCGCTGAGGGTTCTTGACGATCCCATTGTGGATTCATATATGTCGTTTGACAGCGGAAAAGACATGTGGGTTGCGCTCGAGGCCACGTTTGGGCCCTCGGGCGCTGGCAACGAGTTGTACGACATGGAGCAATTCTGCGACTACAAGATGACTGATGAGTGCTCTGTCGTTCAGCAGACTCATGAGATAGAGTCACTCTCTAAGGAACTTGAGTACTTTAAGTGTGTGTTGCCGGACAAATTTGTTGCTGGGACCATCATTGCCAAGCTTCCACCTTCGTGGAACAATTTTGCTACTTCTCTGAAAAACAAGAGACATGAGTTTTCTGTTCTGGATCTCATTAGCACTCTTGATTTTGAGGAGAAGGCAAGAGCAAAAGACACACGTGCTCGGGTTGCTGAGGGACCTTCTAGTTCCCACATGGTACATGAGAAGAACTTCCAGCCCAACCAGCCCCAAAACAACAAGAACAAATCTCAGGGGAAAGGCAAGTTTGATGCAAAGAACAAGCCGTCACATTCTACCAACTTAGAGAAGAATTCTCATAAGGGGAAGGGATACAAACCTCAATTTTGGTAGCACCGCACAAAATTTATATGGCTGCATCTACCTGCTGCCAGCTAACCTCATGGTGCTCCAGGTATTCCTACATTCGTAACTAGGTACAATGACCACCGCAAGATGAAATTAGCTTGTTCGTACGCTGACTTGCTGAATGCAGTGCAGAACGATCCTGTCATTTGTGGAGGAGCAAACAAGTAGTGCAGCCGAAGGTGGAAATCAACCAAGGACTTATGAAATTATATATAATCTTCCTGAGGCAGGTCAGTATCCCCTTCGTCCAGATGATCATGTTTTGTCATGCCGAGCTATTGATATGTGCTACTGTTTTGCAACACCGTTTAAGTATAGCTATTGTTTTCCTATCTTTTCAGATTCAGGACAATGAATATGATTTCAGGGGAACTACACAATATGGACCCATGTTGAGTCATCTCTATTGCCTCATGTGTTTGCTGCAAATGTGTCAGCATCAATTGCAAGATGAGGCAGCTAGCTAGCTGTGGAGTTGCCAACATGCTCAAAGTGCTCGCAACATTGAGAAGAAACAAGCATTCCCATGAAATTAATGCGTGCGCAAGGAGGCCCTTTGCTCAGAGAAGCATCGACCGATTTTCTTTATTTCCACACCTTCTCACAGCTTTGTATTGGTTATAGTATGGTGAATAATTGAGATGCATAGACATGCTGAACTATTGTTCTTCTGAAAGTTATTTTAATGTGAGTGTTTGCATCCAGTACCGCATCCTCTAATTTGGTGGATGCACACAGAGAAAATAAATCTCCTTAATTTGGTGGATGCACCCTGTTTAATTTGGAGTAGCTTGGCGGATCATAACTCCGAGAGAAAACTTGACGAACAATTGAAGAATGAAAAGAATCCTTGATGAACCACCATGTAGAGCCTCGATGAAGAACTCCGGTAATAAAAGGATGATAAAAGAAAGAGAAGTTGAAAGCACAAGGTGAAGCCTTGCGATGATTTAGATGGAGCTTTGCGACGAGATAATGCGGAAAACTTGGAACTCCAGGAAAGAAAAAATGAAGCATCTCAAACCGAGAAATGTGACATGATGAACAACTCTGGAAAGAAGAAACTAGATCACTTGGATGAAACAATAATAAGAATTACGTTATGCATATCCTTCACCAATTTAAATTGATGACAAGCAACGGATTTGGCATACTACTTATTCTTCTTGAGGGATTAAGGATAGACATAGCGCAAACTTGGGAAAAACTGGAACAAACCACCGGTAGGATTCGGAAAGAACGAATTAATTGATACGATAACAACGAAAGAGGAATGTTGAAAGAACCACCGTAAGAATTAAAAGAACGAAAGAAGAAAACAAGCGCATCACCAGGAAGAATTGGAAAATGAACGAAGATGCTTGAGAGAATTTAGATACCTGAGAACAAAGAGATCATGAATTGATTAGAGGATATTTGAACGATTCACCGGTAAGATTTGGAGAACTATAGCTACACGCTGAGAATGAAGAATTATGACATGATGGCCTTCGGAGGAAAGAAATGGAAACAACTCATGCAATGTTCTGGATGGTAAGAAAAGAATTGTCACAATCAAAAACAATTATGAGAGGATGGTATAAGGCTAGAACCATGAATCTCTGGAAGAACGGGTAAGGATTTAAGAGGAACTCTTCTTCGGTCTTCAAAATCCGAGAATGACGACGAGAAACACCACCATGAATTGTTGAGACACTCTGGAAGGATTAAAATAAAAAAGGTTGAGCCAAAGATGAATTTTTTTTTGAAAACGACCTCGGAGAAGGCATGCGACTGATGAAAATTCATTCTTACGTCAAACTTTGTAAAGAATTTGGGAATGGCTCCGGGAAAATTAGAAGAGTTAGGTAAGATCCTGGGAAAAGACCCGTGGGAGGGCCCACTCAAGAGAAACACCGTTGAACAATTTTGAATTGAGATTGCACCGGTTGAATTAAATGACTTGAATGAGATAATAATCACCAAATAATTTGAACAGATCTTGAATGAAAAGACGAGCCTTCTGAGATATCTTCAAGACTCCGTATATGAACTGGGAGAGGTGAATAAATAAGAGAGCCTTGGATAATAAATTCACATGGGAAGATATGTGAAACAAAAGGAAGAGATATGATCAACACCGAAGCTTGAAATAAATCCACCGGAGAAGAAAAGAGAACGAAGAATAATAAACTTGAAGCTCCTTTAGTATCTTCCTGAGAATCATCGGATAAGAACATTGATGGAAAAGAATGGAGAGACTTCCCATCAATAAAAGGATACTTGATTAAGAAATCTGAGTCCTTGAAGAAAAAAGGGTGGGAGGGTGGTAAAAACAAGGGCAACTATGGTTAAAACAAACACCGTTGAGAAAACTGAGGGATGATCTTGCGAATGTTGAAATGATCGGATCCACTTGAAGAGAATCACACCGATTGCAAAAGAATTGACATGACAATCTCGATAAACAAGAAGGATTAGCACTCCCATAGAAACATGAGAACACCGCTTAGAATAAGGTATGAAATCAACACTTGACATCGAAGCAACTCGAATACCACAAAAAAACAAAACAAGGATTTGGCTCACAGAATAAGCCGAAACAAATACATATGATAGAGATTTACCCAATCCCATATCATGCATCTGTCGGAAAGATACTCTAGGAGCTACTTGAATTCCCACCTATAAAACTCCCAAAACTTTCCGGTTATGCAATCTGGTGTTGGGGATACAGGGGAAGCAATATATATCTCACCCAAAACTAACAATCCCTACGTCCAAGCTGTATCCATCCGTCAACACATAACCAAGAAACCTTCGGAAATCGTATACCTCAATCTTTGAAAAGCATCCGCTATATGAGCTATGGCAATACTCCCGAACTCCCACCCCAGTACTGGGTGGCGTCGAGGTTATCTCACCAACAACTGCATAAAAGAGATTTTTTATGTCGGCAAAACTCAGGTATTCCAGAACTTCAACGATAAAATTATGACGACAACACCTCAGAGCTCAACTCCCCGGGACACTGCCACAACCCCTAAATGTGAGGAGGCACCAAGAACAATGTTCTCATCATAAGAATATCGGAGCGGTCCCAAGATACCCGCGTGATCCTATTTTTTTAGTGAAATTTGAGGAGAGGAAAGTCAAAACATCTACGTTAGGAGGCCTCACCAGAGCGACGAAGGGACCGAGGAGTAAAAAGAATCCTACTCTTCGATATATATAATCCTAAGACTCTAAACATTTTTGTTCTAGACCCAACAATGTCAGCGATTCAATCAAGCAGGGGGCTCCTAAGTCGGGGATGGCTCTGATTACCAACTTGTAACACCCACAATGCGTTATATCTCCCATGTGTCGAAGCATGACTTAGAGGCATAACCGCATTGTGGTTTTGTCGCAAGAAGGGTCATCTTCATACAATCCCGTGTAATGAACAAGAATGGGATAAAGAGTTGGCTTACAATCGCCACTTCACACAATGAACATATAATTCATAAATCATTCAGAACACACGCATAGTCCGACTACGGACGAAGCCAAAAGAAAAGAAGATAACCCAACTGCTAGATCCCCGATCGTCCCAACTGGGCTCCACTACTGATCAACATGAAATGGAACATAGCAGCAACCCAGATCTTCGTTGAGCTCCCATTTGAGATCGCTTGCAAGACCTACACTGGTATCATCGGCACCTGCAACTGTTGGTAGTATCTGGTGAGTCACGAGGACTTAGCAATCTCAAAACCCACGAGATCAAGACTATTTAAGCTTATGGGTAGGAAGTGGTAATGAGATAGAGTTGTAGCAAGCACTAAGCAAATATGGTGGCTAACATACACAAATAAGAGCGAGAAGAGAAGCAATGGAACGGTCGAGAAGCTAGAAGTGATCAAGAAGTGATCCTGAAACTACTTACGCACAATCATAACACAAAGACCGTGTTCAATTCCCGGACTCCGCCTAAAAGAGACAATCACGGCTACACACGCGGTTGATGTGTTTTAATTAAGTAAGGATCAAGTTCTCTACAACCGGATATTAACAAATTCCCATCTGCCACATAACCGCGGGCACGGCTCTCGAAAGTTTATACCCTATAGGGGTGTCCCAACTTAGCCCATCACGAGCTCTCACGATCAGCGAAGGATATTCCTTCTCCCGGGAAGACCCGATTAGTCTCAGAATCCCGGTTACAAGACATTTCAACAATGGTAAAACAAGACCAGCAAGACCACCCGATGTGCCGACAAATCCCGATAGGAGTCGCACGTATCTCGTTCTCAGGGAACACCGGATGAGCCAGACATCGGGTTGGCATAGACCCTGGTTGCCCAGGGGGCGCCGGACATTGCTCGGTTCGGACCAACACTCGAAGGAGCACTGGCCCGGGGGGGCTAAAATAAAGATGACCCTCGGGAGGGCGACTTCCTAAGGAAAAATACAGGTCCTGGGTAGGCAAATAGAAAACCAAAGTTGGGCCTTGCTGGAGGAGTTTTATTCAAAGCGAACTATCAACGGGTTCCCATAAACCCGACTGCGCGAGGAACGCAAAATCAAGGAACATAACACCAGTATGACGGAAACTAAGGCGGCAAGAGTGGAACAAAACACCAGGAATAAGGCCGAGCCTTCCACCCTTTACCAAGTATATAGATGCATTAATTAAAATAAGAGATATTGTGATATCCCAAGATAAACATGTTCCAACAATGGAGCAATCTTCAACTTCACCTGCAACTAACAACGCTATAAGAGGGGCTGAGCAAAAGCGGTAACTTAGCCAAACAACGGTTTGCTAGGAAGGTGGGTTAGAGGCTTGACATGGCAATATGGGAGGCATGGTAAACAAGCGATAGATAGCGCAACATAGCGATAGAATGAAGCAACTAGCAAGCAAAGAAGAAGTGATATCAAGGGTCATCTTGCCTTAAATCCCAATAGGAAGAAGAACGAGTCCATGAAGAAGACGAACGAGCGTAGTCGAACGAATCCTCACAATCGCAACATTACCGGAACTAAGAAGCAACACCGGAAAGAAGCAAACAACATGGTAAACAAGCAAGCATAAACATGGCGTGATGCACAAACAAGTATGATGCACGTCCATTTAAAGAGGCATGGCATGGCAAAGTGCAACAAACAATACTACAAATTAAGTGGAGCTCAATATGCAACGAGTTGCATATTGACGAAACACCACATCCATTTATTTAGTTCTCTCTCGTTTATATACCCAACAATATTAAATGTTGTTAAACATGGCAAGAGGTGAAACATAATTAAACTAACTATTGATGCAAGTTTAAGTGAGGCCGAAAATAAGAAACAACAATTCTGGTAAATCCCCACATGTCAATTAGCAATTTACTGCAACAACAATTTTAAGCATTTAAATGTTGTTATCATGATGCGAATGCCGTATGCAAGTTATATGAAATCTTTATGAAAATATTGACATGAGCAAGTTATGAAGCCTTTGTCACCGTGGTGGAAAGAAAGGGTGCCACGGCAACGAATTCGAAAATGATGCCATGGCAACATATCGATTTCGGTAGCTCATGGAGATACCGGTGCAAAAGGAAGTGTGATGTGAGCGATTCATGCAAGATGGTGGAGTGCTCCCGGATTCCGGGTTCCCACAGGACAACGGCATGGCAAATGAGGAACGTGCGAAGACATCTCGGAAATGGTGCAAACACGAGCATCTCATACAACACATGCATTCGGTCCACGGGGTATCATCTCGTGGTTATACCTTTGAAGCGTGCGTTTTTGGCAGAACGAGTTCGTCGAGGGAAGTAGTGGTACTTGAGGGTCGTAGCGGAAGTAGCCGTTCTCGCGGTGGTAGTGGAAGTAGTGGTACACGACGACCATTGAGGTACTCGCGATCTTGGCGACAATAGTTGTTCACGGGTCATAGACGTACTTGGCATATCCATGCGTAGGGGTACTTGGCGATCCGTAGATGTACACGACAATCGTAGTGGTACTTGGCAGTTCCGTGTAGTCAAACTTGACGATCCGAGGGGGTACTTGGCGCATCACCATGTAGTTATACATGGGTTAAACAGAGGCATTGACAAATCTAGAGGGGAACTTGTGCACAGGAGGAGGTTTTGGCGTGCAACAAGCAACAAACAGGAGACAGAGAAATCTCTTGCAGTCTTCCGGTCAACGTGAACAGGAGGTCAGATATGACGAAGGGAAGGGGAGGCGGCCCCGACACGGGTCCTGGCATTTGGCTAAATCGAGTCCACCGAGACAAGCGGGCGAGCTGCTGCTGTTGCTGTTCGAGGCGAAGCAAGGGCACGGTTCAGACGAAGTGGAGGAAGCAGCGGCGGGGCTTGGGGCTGGCGAAGGAGATTCGGGCGAGGACAGGGTTCTCCGGCGAGGTGGCGATGGACTTGGGTTGCAGGGGCGCCGAGGCACTGAGCGATGAGCTGCTGCTGCCCGATGCAGACGGAGGCAGCCAGGGGACACGGAGGACTCCGGGAAGACGGGGATGAGTGCCCGGGTGCAGAGGTCATCGGAGCTTGGCGCGGATGCGAACGGTGAGGCCAACACGGGACTTGGATCTGCCAGGGGAAGAGATGAACGGCGCGGCAGAGCTCGGGGAGACCATGGCGCTTGGAGCTCCTGTTGGTGGCGACGAAGAGAGGCGGCGGCGCTGGAGCAGGGCGCTAGCGAGGCGAGGGAGAGGCCGGGCGCGGAAGACGACGTGGAGGCGTAGCACTGGTCGCGGTCGTGGGAGGCGGATCTGGAGCAAGAGGTCACCGACGAGGAACTAGATGGGGCGACGCTGCTGCTATTGGTGAGGTGGCGGGGTCGAGGAAAAATCTCGGGCGCGGGCGCCATGGGAGGAGCTCAGTGCAGGGGGCGCGAGGGGAGCTGCTGGTGCTTGCGGCCAAGGCGGCTGTGAGCAGAGGAGGCGAGAGGCCACGGGCGAGGGGTGCGAGGGCGAAGAAGAGGGGAGCAGGAGCTGTTCTCGTGCGTGTGGCGGCGCAGGGAGGGTAACAAGGGAGAGAGCGAGGGATCGAGAGGAGAGGAGGCGAGCGCTAGGGTTGGGTTAGGTAGGCTGCGGCTGGGTCTTGGGCCAACTAGTGCAGCTGCTGGGCTCCCTCTCTCCTTACTTCTTTTCTAAAACAAAAAAAAGGAAGGAGAAAAGGAGAGAAGAGCAAAGATTACGGAAAGAATTGGGCATAGGGTATGGAGAAGGTTGGAAAGGAAATTATGAAAGGCATATAATTTAAACTGCAAGTGTGTTTATGGGTGATTCCGAAATAGTGGAATATTTAATTTAGCTCCCTAACAATATTGAGAGACTTTTATATGTTGTAAAGAGAAATCACCATGTGCATTTCCCTCGATTTAAATGGATCGAAGATCCATGCAATTTATTTAGCTGAGTTCTTAAAAAGATTGCATGATGACATGATGCAATGTAAAAGATGCAATGAGATGAGATGCATGAACGAAATGCAAAACAAAAGACAAAAACCCAACCACGAAGGAAAATATCACAACACATAGCCGGAAATGGCAAGAGTTGGAGTTACAAATATGGAAAGTTACATCCGGGGTGTTACAACACTTCACCACTACAAGAGGATCTCGTCCCGAGATCTAGGATGGCACCGGAGAGAAACGGAAGAGGAAGAGAAGATGTAAAGCTAAGTTGCTTCTTTGACCAACGAGTGAAACCACAAACCTTGAGAGGTTGAACAAATTGAAAGGAAACAAAACAGCAGAGATGACCAAGATTGCAAACAGTCTGTTGGACAAGAGGAACAAGGAATATGATGAGAACCAAGAGCTTAGGGGACAAGGTAGATTTTGAAGCCACTCCGGTTAAAATTAGCTGGACAAGGAATAAGAATAAAGAATTCGGGCAGCACTCCGGTTGAAAAGAGACGCATGACTTGATAAGATCAAAGAACTTGAATGAGAACACAACACTCCGGTTAAATGGTTGAGCAAGAAAATAACATGATCTTGACAAAATGAGGTGATTGGTGAAGAGAGCAACATCACAATGCGTCCGGAATGAAAGAATAGAAGCTAGATTGTTCTGATAAAGGGATGGAGAAGAAAATGACATCTTCTGCCACAAATGAACTTGGAAAGCATCCTTGCAAAGAAGAATTGAACGGAGTTGTTGGAAAATCAACAACGAAAAGCACAAGCTTGTTGTGGGCTTATGGCAAACATCTCAAAATGATGAGGTGACAACCGGCCACTAACAGAAACAATTGATTGGTTGAGATCAATGAAGATAAGAGAAACTTCTTTCACCAAGAGGATAACTGGAGAACTTGGGTCATTGATAAGCACCACAATTAGCTACATTCCTTCGGGAAGGCTGTAGGTGAGATATAACCCAATATAACTCCAACAAAAGATTGATTGGTTCAAAAGATCTCTTGAACGAAGATAAAATGATGGATTTAGATACGTCACTCTTGGAAACTCGTGAATCGTGAAACACGAAAGGAAATTATCCAGAATGACATAACACCACCTTAAAAGATAAGGTAGGAAGAATTGCACTTCGGAATGCAAGATCAAAAATGCTTGAACTCCTCAAGACAAAACATGTGTTAAGCACCCTGTTTAATTTTGAGTAGCTTGGCGGATCATAACTCCGAGAGAAAACTTGACGAACAATTGAAGAATGAGAAGAATCCTTGTTGGACCACCATGTAGAGCCTCGATGAAGAACTCCGGTAATAAAAGGATGATAAAAGAAAGAGAAGTTGAAAACACAAGGTGAAGCCTTGCGATGATTTATATGGAGCTTCGCGATGAGATAATGCGGAAAACTTGGAACTCCAGGAAACAAAAAATGAAGCATCTCGAACCGAGAAATCTGTCATGATGAACAACCCTAGAAAGAAGAAACTGGATCACTTGGATGAAACAATAATAAGAATTACGTTATGCATATCCTTCACCAATTTAAATTGATGACAAGCAACGGATTTGGCATACTACTTATTCTTCTTGAGGGATTAAGGATAGACATAGCGCAAACTTGGGAAAAATTGGAACAAACCACCGGTAGGATTCAGAAAGAACGAATTAATTGATACGATAACAACGAAAGAGGAATGTTGAAAGAACCACCGTAAGAATTAAAAGAACGAAAGAAGAAAACAAGCGCATCACCAGGAAGAATTGGAAAATGAACGAAGATGCTTGAGAGAATTTAGATACCTGAGAACGAAGAGATCATGAATTGATTAGAGGATATTTGAACGATTCACCGGTAAGATTTGGAGAACTATAGCTACACGCTGAGAATGAAGAATTATGACATGATGGCCTTCGGAGGAAAGAAATGGAAACAACTCATGAAATGTTCTGGATGGTAAGAAAAGAATTGTCACAATCAAAAACAATTATGAGAGGATGGTATAAGGCTAGAACCATGAATCTTTGGAAGAACGGGTAAGGATTTAAGAGGAACTCTTCTTCAGTCTTCAAAATCCGAGAATGACGACGAGAAACACCACCATGAATTGTTGAGACACTCCGGAAGGATTAAAAGAAAAAAGGTTGAGCCAAAGATGAATTTTTTTGAAAACGACCTCGGAGAAGGCATGCGACTGATGAAAATTTATTCTTACGTCAAACTTTGAAAATAATTTGGGAATGGCTCCGGGAAAATTAGAAGAGTCAGGTAAGATCCTGGGAGAAGACCTGTGGGTTAGGGCCCAAGAGAAACACCGTTGAACGATTTTGAAGAGAGATTGCACCGGTTGAATTAAATGAATTGAATGAGATTATAATCTCCAAATAGCTTGAACAGATCTTGAATGAAAAGATGAGCCTTCTGAGATATCTTCAACACTCCGTGTATGAACTAGGAGAGGTGAATAAATAAGAGAGCCTTGGATAAGAAATTCACACGGGAAGATATATGAAACAAAAGGAAGAGATATGATCAACACCGAAGTGTGACACCCCAAAAATTTAACCATGTTTTGTTTATTAAAATTTTGCCAGGAAACTTAAAATTTTATTTTATGGATTTATTCTTGATCTCAGAACCTCTCTTTTCTTCTAAGTTATGGAGTTTTTACCCCAAGTGAAAACTTTTCAATCATTATTGGACTTATTTCCCCTCCCAAATAAAACAATTCTTTTATCAGTGGGATTATTTATATAATTATTTTCCCTGGGCTTTATTTCTCTAAAATGGTTTTAGGGTTCCATTTGCACTGCAACCCTTTGATAAATTCATTTAAAAATCCCACCAAAATTTGGGGATGACATATGATGTCCCTAGATCACTTTTATGCAAAAATATATTTCATTCATTGGACATTTGGAGTTCTACACCAAGTTTTCAAATCTGGTCCAGTGGGCAATTTTGCACTACAACCTAATTAAATATTTCTTTAAAACTTCCACCAAAATTATGGGATGTTAATAGGAGTATATTATTCAACTTTATGCAAAAACCCAGTGATGTCCTTTGAAAAAATTGAGTGAATCATCCTCTTTTTCATTCTGGTCCAGCATGGTGATTTGTACAGCAACCATATTTTAACTTCCCCTTTTAGCTATGATTCTTTTTCCTACTTATATACCACCCTGCCAAACCCTTAAGTCCAGAAGAGTGGACCCATTGGAGGATTTTAAGTGCATGCAATTATGCCCTTTTCTTTCTATCCAGAATCAGTTTTCTCACAAACTTGCACCATCAAGTTTCTAGTCTTGTCCAACTAACATTACCACCCTCTCTATCATCTAAAGAGACTAGGATCTGGAGATTTTGGCCACCCCAAGAGTTGCCTAAATGCACTTAGCATTCTGTCGAACACCTTGTGTGCATGGCCAGTTTTGGCATGGTTTTTAGTTAGCATTGTAAGCTTGGTTCCCTGACCTAACCTCCATGTCCCTTGATCTCCCTACTAGCTCTAACCTAATCCTATTATTTGCCAGCCTCGCTCAAGCACTCTAGGCTAACCTGGCATTCCGTCGAGCACGTCTCGTGCGTGGTCTGGGCGTGCCCAGGACGCGCGTTTTGCACGAGCGGGCACCGAGCCGCCGCGTCGCACGGCCGCCTCCCCGCACCCGCTTTGGCCTCTCCCCACTCGCAGCTAGCATGCCCGCCCCCTCCCTCGCCGCAGAGCCGCCCCTGGCGCCCTACAGCGCTGCTGTTAGGTCGGCCACGGCGGCTAGCGACCGACCACAGTGGGCTCCTGCCCCGGACGGCGCCGCCCGAGCCACTAGCGCTCGCCAGCTGCCCCCTGGAGCAGCTCAAGCTCATCCGCAAGCGCTCGTCGCCGCCACGTCCCCCTGCTGCTACAGAATGGCGGTCGCCGGTGATCTTATCCCCGGCCGCCGCGGAACCGCCATTGCTCACCTATTTAAGGGCCCCCCAGATCGTCCAGGCCCTCGAGCAACTCATACCACCTCTCTCACTCCCTCACTGATCCTCCCGTAGTAGCAGAAAGGCCAGAAATGGTCATCTTCTTCTTCACCGGCAACCACGACCGCCGCCTCTGTCTCGTTCATTCCAACGCCACCAGGGCCTCACCCTCTCCACTCTCTTCACCAACAGCATCCCGCAGCACCCACGAATCCATCCCCATGGTCGATTTTGATCAGGACTCGCCACAGGCGAAAGCCCCATCTCACCCGACACCGCCGTCCACCGGGAAGCTTGTCGCCGGCGACTCCGTCCACGTCGGCGACCATGGCGGGTACCCACGGGTTCGCCTCGACCACCTAAGCACACCCATGTGCTCAGATCCCCGAGGGATGCCTCCATTCGCCGGCGAGCCTCGCCGGAGCTCCGCCTCTGTTCGGTCGGAGAAGACGGCGCGCGCGTGGACTGGTCAAACCTGACCAGTGGGCCAGGCGGGCCCACTGTCAGTGACCCAGCGTCCACTGACTCGTCCGTAAGTGGAGACGTATTCCCCAGAATACGTGTTCGACGTCATCGGCCCTCCCGCGCAGCCGAACGGCTGGGCTAGGCCCAGTTGTGCCAGACGGCTAAGTCTCGCCCAGTGCGCACTTCTGCCCTTCTCTTTTTCTTTTCCAGCAGATCCCAAATAAATCCACAGCAGCAATTTCACATCCAAATTCGAAGGTTCAAATTTCTAAATACTTCTAAATTCAAGCTCCATTTATCCAGATGGGATGAACATTTTTCCTAAGCCTTGTTTTTGCTAGATCTAATAAATAGCCCATTTAATTGATTATTCCAGCTTAGTAAATTCATAGGAAAATCATATGAACTCCAAATGACTTGATTCCTTTTCTGTTATTTCTCAATTCTCATCTAGTTTATTGTTGTAATTATTTCGAAATTTTCCAAACAACTTTTATGTACTGTTTTGGAATTGTGTGGTAATTAAAATATTTTGAAAATAGGAAATGGAGGGGAGATATAACTTTCAAAAGTTTTGGAGTGCACCTCACCCCTCCACAACTTGAAGGCAAGCATTCTAAACTCTAGCATAATGTTTTTGTGTGTCGTTTGAACACGGTTACAATACCACCTCAACACGGAGTATCCGTTATTTTATGTGATGATATGTTCAAACTCATGAGTGCATATTGATAATTTCATGCTATTGGAGTTTGATATGTTTGGGATAGTAGTCACCATCATATGCCTTTCATGCCTACCGGGAGGAAGTCGGGAGAGCCTCTGTCTTGGGTAGACACAAGCTTGTCTCCGGTCTTTGTTGAGACGGTTGTGTCCGGTACGGAAAAGTGAGGCATGCCGAGTGGTGACTTTGTCCGTTGGTTGAAACATATTTGTTATGCTAACCATGCAGGAAATACTTAAACCTCCTGAGTCAACCATAGATCGAGTCTTGTTCCGGTAAGCCCCATACTTGTTTTGTACTACCACTTGTTCCTGCCACAGGTAGGGTACGGTTCAGTAAGTTGTCAACCCCTTTCCTAGCACACACCGTACAGAGAGGCCATGGTGGAAGATACCGGAGGCCTCCGGTAGGCATGCCACCTGGTCCGGGGGCATGGGTGTTTTCGGTTGTAGCCGAAGGGGTAGCTCCCCTAGTTTGCGCGCGGTATAAATTTTGTGATCCAATGCTAATCGAGGTTGTAGCCTCCCCACTTAGAGTTTTGCTTAGCAGGTTTCGTGGGTGATTCCTGACACCGGTAAGTTAGGCTGGTGTGTTCGGTCAGGTGTGTTTTCAATTAAAAGGCCATAGACGGAATTAGTCCCGATGGACTAAAGGAATCCGTTACTCGTGGGTAAAGAGTACACCCTCTGCAGAGATTAAATCTATTCGAATAGCCGTGTCCATGGTTAAGGACTATAGTCTGGGATGGGTCAAGTGTCGGTCTTCGGAGGAGAAACTACTAAACCAGAACATGAATCATGACCTGTGACTTAGGATGATTGTTATTATTAATGTTATGGACTAACACTTTATATTATTGGATTTATTGAGTATCGCTGGGAAGGTTCTACCTCCTGGATATTCACTGTGATTATCTTTCTTACAAGCCCTTTATGTGGTGTCGCTCAGACGCCCGACTGTGGCATGCTTGTTATTTACTTTATAAGCCCTTTAGGTGGTGTCGCTCAGACGCCCGACTGTGGCATGCTTGTTATTTACTTTATAAGCCCTTTATGTGGTGTCGCTCAGACGCCCGACTGTGGCATGCTTGCTATTTACTTTATAAGCCCTTTATGTGGTGTCGCTCAGATGCCCGACTGAGGCATGCTCGTTATTTACTATCCTTTCGAGATGTCACTTCAGACATCCGATCGGTGCATCTTATTACTACTCCGTTATTTCATATTCATGTTGCATATAAATAATCTGCTTGCATGCATCAGGGATTTCATTCTATGGCTAACGTTATGATCATAGAATATTTCAGAGCATGTTTATCATTTGTTATATTATACCCGTGTTCATAATGTTTGTGAGTACATTCAAAGTACTCACTGGCTTATCCCTGGCTATTGTCTTGGCCAGATTTCTCACATGGAGAGGAGCGACGTGATGACAGCCCCGGAACCTAAGCAACGGTGATAGCAGCCTCGCAAAGATAGGAGTTAGCCTGGTGACCTGTTCCTGTGGGAAATGGAGTCCCATAGACACTGATGATCCACAAACCGCTTCCGCCATCAACCACTAGAAACCATTTGTTGTACTCATAGGCCAGAATGGTCTTGTACTACATATTTTGTATTTTGCTTGGAATTTCTGTAACAAGTTGGTGCCTCATCAGCTAACAATAATCCTGGGGCTAGTGAGCACAAGGGCCATTTTCTGGAAATTAATATCCCAAAAATCCGGTCTTGACATGAAGCTTGAAATAAATCCACCGGAGAAGAAAAGAGAACGAAGAACAATAAACTTGAAGCTCCGTTAGTATCTTCCCGAGAATCATCAGATAAGAACATTGACGAAAAAGAATGGAGAGACTTCCCATCAATAAAAGGATACTTGATTAAGAAATCTGAGTCCTTGAAGAAAAAAGGGTGGGAGAGCGGTAAAAACAAAGGCAACTATGGTTGAAACAAACACTGTTTAGAAAAACTGAGGGATGATCTTGCGAATGTTGAAATGATCGGATCCACTTGAAGAGAAGCATGCCGGTTGCAAAAGAATTGACATGACAATCTCGATAAACAAGAAGGATTGACACTCCCATAGAAACATGAGAACACCACTTAGAATAAGGTATGAAATCAACACTTGACATCGAAGCAACTCGAATACCACAAAAAAACACAACAAGGATTTGGCTTGCAGAATAAGCCTGAACAAATACATATGATAGAGATTTACCCAATCCCATAGCATGCATCTGTCGGAATGATACTCTAGGAGCAACTTGAATTCCCACCTATAAAACTCCCAAAACTTCCTGGTTATGCAATCTGGTGTTGGGGATATAGGGGAAGCAATATATATGTCACCCAAAACTAACAATACCTACATCCAAGCTGTATCCATCCGTCAACACATAACCAAGAAACCTTTGGAAATCGTGTACCTGAACCTTCGAAAAGCATCCGTTATACGAGCTATGGCAATACTCCCAAACTCCCGTCCCAGTACTGGGTGGCGTCGAGGTTATCTCACCAACAACTGCATAAAAGAGATTTTCGATGTCGGCAAAACTCAGGTATTCCAAAACTACAACGATAAAATTATGATGACAACACCTCGGAGCTCAACTCCCCGGGACACTAACACAACCCCTAAATGTCAGGAGGCACCAAGAATAGTGTTCTCGTCATAAGAATATCGGAATGATCCCAAGATACCTGCGTGATCCTAATTTTTTTTAGTGAAATTTGAGGAGAGGAAAGTCAAAACATCTACGTCAGGAGGCCTCTCCAGAGCGACGAAGGGACTGAGGAGTAAAAAGAATCCTACTCTCCGATATATATAATCCTAAGACTCTAAACATTTTTGTTCTAGACCCAACAACGTCAGCGATTCAATCAAGCAAGGGGCTCCTAAGTCGGGGATGGCTCTGATTACCAACTTGTAACACCCACGATGCGGCTATATCTCCCACGTGTCGAAGCACGACTTAGAGGCATAACCGCATTGTGGTTTTGTCGCAAGAAGGGTCATCTTCACACAATCCCATGTAACAAACAACAATGGGATAAAGAGTTGGCTTACAATCGCCACTTCACGCAATGAACATATAATTCATACATCATTCAGAACACACACATAGTCCGACTACGGACAAAGCCAAAATAAAAGAAGATAACCCAACTGCTAGATCCCCGATCGTCCCAATTGGGCTCCACTACTGATCAACATGAAACGGAACATTTGGTAGTATCATTCGTTGAGCTCCCATTTGAGCTCGGTTTCAAGACCTGCAATGGTATCATCGGCACCTGCAACTATTGGTAGTATCTGGTGGGTCACGAGGACTCAGCAATCTCAAAACCCACGAGATCAAGACTATTTATGCTTATGGGTAGGAAGTGGTAATGAGGTGGAGTTGCATAAAGCACTAAGCAAATATGGTGGCTAACGTACACAAATAAGAGCAAGAAGAGAAGCAACGGAACGGTTGAGAAGCTAGAAGTGATCAAGAAGTGATCCTGAAACTACTTACGCACAATCATAACACAAAGACCGTGTTCACTTCCCAGACTCCGCCGAAAAGAGACAATCACGGCTATACACGCGGTTGATGTGTTTTAATTAAGTCAAGGGTCAAGTTCTCTACAACCGGATATTAACAAATTCCCATCTGCCACATAACCCCGGGCACGGCTCTCGAAATTTTATACCCTGCAGGGGTGTCCCAACTTAGCCCATCACAAGCTCTCACGATCAGCGAAGGATATTCCTTCCCCCGGGAAGACCCGATCAGTCTCGGAATCCCGGTTACAAGACATTTCGACAATGGTAAAACAAGACCTGCAAGACCGCCCGATGTAACGACAAATCCCGATAGGAGTCGCATGTATCTCGTTTTCAGGGCAGACCAGATGAGCCAGACGTCGGGTTGGCATAGACCCTGGTTGCCCAGGGGGCGCCAGACATCGCTCGGTTTGGACCAACACTCGAAGGAGCACTGGCCCGGGGGGGCTAAAATAAAGATGACCCTCGGGAGGGCGACTCCCTAGGAAAAAATACAGGTCCTGGGTAGGCAAATAGAAAACCAAAGTTGGGCCTTGCTGGAGGAGTTTTATTCAAAGTGAACTGTCAAGGGGTTCCCATAAACCCGACCGCGTGAGGAACACAAAATCAAGGAACATAACACCGGTATGATGGAAACTAAGGCGGCAAGAGTGGAACAAAACACCAGGCATAAGGCCGAGCCTTCCACCCTTTACCAAGTATATAGATGCATTAATTCAAATAAGAGATATTGTGATATCCCAACATAAACATGTTCCAACATGGAGCAATCTTCAACTTCACCTGCAACTAACAACGCTATAAGAGGGGCTGAGCAAAAGCGGTAACTTAGCCAAACAACGGTTTGCTAGGAAAGTGGGTTAGAGGCTTGACATGGCAATATGGGAGGCATGGTAAACAAGTGATAGGTAGCGCAGCATAGCGATAGAACGAAGCAACTAGCTAGCAAAGATATAAGTGATATCGAGGGTAATGGTCATCTTGCCTTAAATCCCGATAGGAAGAAGAACGAGTCCAAGAAGAAGACGAACGGGCATAGTCGAACGAATCCTCACAATCCTCACGAGTTGCATATTGACGAAACACCACATCCATTTATTTAGTTCTCTCTCATTTATGTACCCAACAATATTAAATGTTTATATACATGGCAAGAGGTGAAACATAATTGAACTAACTATTTAGGCAAGTTTAAGTGAGGCCGGAAACAAGAAACAACAATTCAAGTAAATCCCCACATGTCAATTAGCAATTTAATGAAACAACAATTTTAAGCATTTAAATGTTGTTATCATGATGTGGATGCCGTATGCAAGTTATATGCAATTTTTATGAAAATGTTGACATGAGCAAGTTATGAAGCCTTTGTCACCGTGGTGGAAAGAAAGGGTGCCACGACAACGAATTCGAGAATGATGCCATGGCAACATATCGATTCCGGTAGCTCATGGATATACCGGTGCAAAAGGAAGTGTGATGTGAGTGAGTCATGCAAGATGGTGGGGTGCTCCCGGATTCCAGGTTCCCACGGGACGGCGGCATGTCAAACAAGGAGGAACGTGCGAAGACATCTCGGACACGGTGCAAACATGAGCATCTCATACAACACATGCATTTGGTCCACGGGTGATCGTCTCATGGTTATACCTTAGAAGCGTGCGTTCTTGGCGGAACGAGTTCGTCGAGGGAAGTAGTGGTACTTGCGGGTCGTAGCGGAAGTAGCCGTTCTCGCGGTGGTAGTGGAAGTAGTGGTACACGACGACCATTGAGGTACTCGTGATCTTGGCGACAATAGTTGTTCACGGGTCGTAGACGTACTTGGCATATCCATGCGTACGGTACTTGGCGATCCGTAGATGTACACGACAATCGTAGTAGTACTTGGCGGTTCCGTGTAGTCGAACTGGACGATCCGAGGAGGTACTTGGCGCATCACCATGTAGTTGTACATGGGTCACACAGAGGCATTGACAAATCTGGAGGGGAACTTGTGCACAGGAGGAGGTTTTGGTGTGCAAAAAGCAACGAACAGGAGACAGAGAAATCTCTTGCAGTCTTCTGGTCAACGTGAACAGGAGGTTAGATCTGACGAAGGGAAGGGGAGGCGGCCCCGACACGGGCCCTGGCGTTTGGCTGAATCGAGTCCACGGGGACAAGCGGGTGAGCTGTTGCTGTTGCTATTCAAGGCGAAGCAGGGGCATGGTTCAGACGAAGCGGAGGCAGCAGCGGCGGTGTTTGGGGCTGGCGACGGAGATTCAGGCGAGGACGGGGTTCTCCGGCGAGGTGGTGATGGACTTGGGTTGCAGGGGCGCCGAGGCGCTGAGCGATTAGCTGCTGCTGCTCGATGCAGACGGAGGCAGCCAGGGGACGCGGAGGACGCCAGGAAGACGGGGATGAGTGCCCGGGTGCAGTGGTCATCGGAGCTTGGCGCGGATCTGAACGGTGAGGCCAACGCAGGACTTGGATCTGCCAGTGGAAGAGATGAACGACGCAGCGGAGCTCGGGAAGACCATGGCGCTTGGAGCTCCTGTTGGTGGCAACGAAGAGAGGCGGCGGTGCTAGAGCAGGGCGCTAGCGAGGCGAGGGAGAGGCCGGGTGTGGAAGACGGCGTGGAGGCGCACCACTGGTCGCGGTCGTGGGGGGCGGTTCCGAAGTGACAGGTCACCGATGAGGAACTGGACGGGGCGACACTGCTGCTATTGGTGAGGTGGCGGGTTCGAGGAAAAAGATCGGGGGCGGGCGCCATGGGAGGAGCACAGGAGAGGAGCTCAGTGCAGGGGGCGCGAGAGGAGCTGCTGGTGCTTGCGGCCAAGGCGGCTGTGAGCAGAGGAGGCGAGAGGCCACGAGTGAGGGGTGCGAGGGCGATGAGGAGGGGAGAAGGATGATAGAGACAAAGGTGTCCCGTCTTTCGATGAGATGGTGGATTTCGCTTTGGTGGAAGTCGACTTTGACGATCCGACTACGAACGTGTGAGGACGTGGCGCCTTAGCAATCGCTAAACCAACTCCGAGAGGTTATTGACCACGCCGGAGCACGATCAACCTGACCACGAGGGTCTGTTTCCTGCGAGCAAACGAAGAACAAGCAAGAAACTGAGATTGCAATCTGGATATTGCGAATATAAGATGAAAGCTTTATTGATCAAGGTGGGGTTCTGTGACGCCTTTGTCTGGTCGTTGAACACAAACGAAGTACGCGAAGTTGCAGCTATGGCGAACTTTTAATCTAAACAAAACCCAAAGTCTAAACGGTGCCCTAAGGGCTGTATATATGGAGGAAGAGGGGGTGAATTTCGTGGCCCTTGGTGGAGGGGTCCGAAACTAACCTTATCTCTTGTTTCCCCACACATACGGACTCTAAAAATAGCCTATACTTATGTATTTCGAAATTACATGGGCCTGGCCCAATAATAAGGTGACGCAGCACCTAGAATAGCCTCTGGACGAAATTTATGAAGTGGCATCTTGTATATTTCGTCCAAGGCTTCATGCACTCATTATGGTGGCTTCAAAGTCCTGAAATCATCACTTGTCACTCCGTTCTTGTTCCCCTTGTGCATGCCATCATCTCCATGCTTGTTTCTTGCTCCAATGTTCATCCTTCTCCAAGCTAGGCCCTTCATTTGTAAGCAAAACAAATGTATCCAATTTAGGCAGCATCATATTCTCATGAACATTAGAATCATTACCAAGAAACGGAAGTACCTGGTAATTTGGTTGGCGTGCACGAGCTCTAGTAATTGGTCCAGTATGTATAGCAGCAGGGGTTGTGGGTGTAACAATGGTATTGATGTCCTCATCATCCTCCCCTTCTTGAAATGAAGTCGTGCTCGATGGAAGTTCATCTTCCTCACCCAAATATGGCTTCAAATCTGCAATGTTAAAAGTGGGACTAACCCCAAAATCTGCAGGCAGCTCAAGTTTATATGCATTATCATTTACTTTCTCCAACACCTTAAAGGGACCAGCAGCACGTGGCATTAGCTTTGATTTGCACAAATCAGGAAATCTATCCTTACGCAAATGTAACCAAACAAGATCTCCAGGTGCAAACACAACATGTTTTCTACCCTTATCTCCAGCAAGTTTATATTTAGCATTCATACGCTCAATGTTTTCCTTTGTTAACTCATGCATTTTTAAAATCAATTCAGCACGTTCTTTAGCATCAACATTAACCTTCTCCGAAGATGGAAGAGGCAACAAATCAATAGGTGCACGAGGTAGAAAACCATACACAACTTCAAAAGGGCACATCTTAGTAGTAGAATGCAATGAACGATTATAAGCAAATTCAATATGAGGCAAGCATTCCTCCCACATTTTCTTATTATTCTTCAAAACAGCCCTAAGCATAGTAGACAATGTTCTATTGACTACTTCAGTTTGTCCATCAGTTTGGGGGTGACAAGTAGTACTAAAAAGCAGTTTAGTCCCCAACTTAGCCCATAAACATCTCCAAAAGTGGCTAAGAAATTTAGTATCACGATCTGAAACAATAGTATTTGGCACACCATGCAAGCGAATAATTTCACGAAAGAACAAATCAGCAACATTAACAGCATCATCGCTTTTATGACATGGTATAAAGTGTGCCATTTTCGAGAATCTATCCACGACAACAAATATGCTATCCCTCCCCTTCTTTGTTCTAGGTAAACCTAAAACAAAGTCCATAGATATATCCTCCCAAGGAACACTAGGCACAGGCAAAGGCATATATAAACCATGAGGATTGAGTCGTGACTTAGCTTTTTGACATGTAGTGCAGCGAGCAATAAAACGCTCAACATCCCGTCTCATCTTTGGCCAAAAGAAATGTGTAGCAAGTACGTCCTCCATCTTTTTCACGCCAAAGTGTCCCATTAGTCCTCCTCCATGCGCCTCCTGCAACAACAAAAGACGAACGGAGCTAGCTGGAATGCATAGCTTGTTAGCACGGAACACAAATCCATCATTAACGACAAACTTGTTCCATGTTCTTCCTTCTTTACAATTCTGCAATACATCTTTAAAATCAGCATCATGCACATATTGATCTTTGATGGTCTCCAAACCAAAAATTTTGAAGTCAAGTTGTGAAAGCATAGTATAGAGACGAGACAATGTATCAGCAATAACATTTTCTTTACCCTTCTTGTGTTTAATTACATAAGGGAAAGTCTCAATGAATTCAACCCATTTAGCATGTCTACCATTCAGTTTAGCTTGACTTTTAATATGTTTCAAAGATTCATGATCAGAATGTATAACAAATTTTTTGGGCCATAAATAATGTTACCATGTTTCTAAAGTCCGAACAAGAGCATATAATTCTTTATCATAAGTAGAATAATTCAGACTAGGCCCACTCAGTTTTTCAGAAAAGTATGCAACAGGTTTGCCATCTTGTAATAACACACCTCCTAATCCAATTCCACTAGCATCACATTCAAGCTCAAAAGTCTTATTAAAATCAGGAAGTTGGAGTAAAGGAGCATGTGTCAACTTATCTTTCAATACCGTGAAGGCTTCTTCCTGTGCGGTACCCCAAACAAAAGGCACATCCTTCTTTGTAAGCTCATTGAGAGGTGCAGCAATGGTGCTGAAATCTCTCACAAAACGCCTATAGAAACCAGCGAGGCCAAGAAAACTCCTCACTTGTGTGACCGTTTTGGGCTGCGGCCAACTCTCAATAGCTTCAATCTTGGCTTTATCAACTTCAATTCCCTGTGGAGTAACAACATAACCAAGAAAAGACACTCGGTCGGTGCAAAAGGTGCACTTCCCAAGGTTACCAAACAAACGTGCATCACGTAGAGCAATAAAAACAGCACGTAAATGTTCCAAATGTTCCTCCAAAGATCTGCTATAAATCAATATGTCATCAAAGTAAACTACCACAAATCGTCCAATGAAAGCACGTAAAACTTTGTTCATTAATCTCATGAAAGTACTAGGTGCATTAGTTAACCCAAAAGGCATGACTAACCACTCATATAATCCAAACTTAGTTTTAAATGCTGTTTTCCATTCATCCCCCAATTTCATACGAATTTGATGGTATCCACTATGCAAATCAACTTTGGAGAATATTGTAGAGCCACTCAATTCATCAAGCATATCATCTAGCCTAGGAATAGGATGACGATAACGAATAGTAATATTATTAATGCCTCTACAATCAACACACATACGCGATGTACCATCCTTTTTCGGCACTAGAATAATAGGAACAACACAAGGACTAAGGGATTCACATATATAACCTTTGTCGAGAAGCTCTTGTACTTGACGCATAATCTCCTTCGTCTCCTCTGGATTGGTACGGTATGGCGCACGGTTTGGCAGTGAAGCACCGGGAATTAAGTCAATCTGATGTTCAATCCCTCGAATAGGCGGTAATCCCGTGGCACGTCTTGTGGAAAGACGTCAGCGAACTCCTACAAAATGTTAGTGACAGCAGGAGGCAAAGAGGAAGGCACGTCCTCGAATGAAAATAAGCCTCTTTGCACACAAAAGCATAGCAAACAGATTTGCTAAAATCTAGCTCATCAATATCAGATTTAGTGGCAAGTAAACATGCACTTTTCAATTTAATTTCAGAAGCAACACTAGATGGTTTACTATTAGGCTTCATATGTTGCTCAAATTCTTTTGCCACAATCTGATTTTCACTCTTATTTTTCTCCTGTTTTGCTTTATTAGCTCTATTAATATCATCTTTCAAAATGGACTCAGGAGTCATAGGAAGCAAAGTAATATTTTTATCCTTATGAACAAGAGTATACTGATTGTTTCTACCATGGTGTACAGAATTTTTATCAAATTGCCATGGTCGACCAAGTAATAAGGAACATGCTTGCATAGGTACCACATCACAATCAACATAATCAGCATATGTAGAGATACTAAAATGCACACGAACAGTACGTGTTACCTTAACCTTGCCGCTGTTGTTGAACCATTGGATGTAGTAAGGATGTGGATGTGGTCTTGTGGTGAGAGATAGCTTCTCCACCATCTCCATGCTAGCCAAGTTGTTGCAGCTCCCTCCATCTATGATGACGCGCACAGAACGTTCCTTCACAACTCCCTTGGTATGGAACAAATTGTGCCTCTGATTTTGCTCAGCTTGTGTGACCTGCACACTCAAAACACGTTGAGCAACTAAACATTCATACATGTCAGCGTCTTCAGGAGCCATGTATTGCGTCTCATGATCAGAATCATCTCCACCGTGTTCTTCACGTGTAATAAGAGCCAACGTCTCCTCATCATAGTCACTAGCGGACTCATACCCACCATCCTTAGTAGCAATCATCACACGCTGAGATTTGAATTCTCTCGCATAATGACCTCTTCCCTTACAACGACGACAAATAATATCACTGGTGTGCCCAGTTGATGCCATGGAAGAAGAAGAGCTCTGTGTAGGCCCGGCAGGTGCGCTCTTGGCAGATAGTGGAGGTTGTGCCTGCTTTCTTGTATCACGGCTGGAGGTAGCAGCTGATGGAGGTGCTGGTGTAGTGGAAGTAGAGGATGCACGCGGTTTCCATGATGAAAGTCGACCTGCAGAAAAGTTAGTTCGCGCCAATGCTTGTCGACCCTGCACTTCACGTTCAGCTTTACAAGCAAGATGGAATAAACGAGTGATATTAGTATACTCCTTATACTCTAGAATGGTCTGAATCTCTCTATTTAATCCACCTATAAAACGTGCAAGCATAGCTTCATTCTCCTCAACAATACCACATCTAATCATGCCAGTTTGTAATTCCTGATAATATTCTTCTACAGAATTTTTTCCTTGTCTTAAACGCTGCAATTTTTGAAGCAATTCACGTTGATAATATGGTGGAACCCAACGAGTACGCATAGCAGTTTTCAAAGCAGCCCAAGTAGTGGGAATAGGATATAATCTACAATGTTCAGACCACCATACACATGCAAAACTAGTGAAAGCACAAACAGCAGCAGCAACCCGTCTCTCCTCGGGATATTGTAAACATGTAAAACGTTGTTCAGTTTCTAACTCCCAAGTAAGATATATATCAGGAACATATCTACCCTCAAATGGTGGAATATTCAATTTCAGTTTAGGAATATGGACATCATCTCGTACCTAAGGTGGTGGTGCAGGCCTACCAGTACGAATATATACCTGAGGTCGACCTGCTGGTGGTGGTGCTGGTGGCTGCATGTAGTGCTGATTTTGGTCAACCTCATCCTCATAATCACCCGCATACTCATCATCCTCCTCGGTACCAGCAGCAGCAGTAGCAGGAGCCAAAGAAGCACCAACAGCAGTAGCAGCGGCACCAGAATTTTGTCCTGGCTCAATAGGAACACGCTGAGCTCGTCCATACTGATTCGGAAGGGGGCGTAGTTGTTGTTGTTGTTGCAGAGGTGCGATAGGTGCAGCCGGCGGTGGTGGTGGAAAACGCGCGAGCAATTGATTAAACTTGCTATCAAGCTTTGTTTCAAACGTCTTCTCAATGCCATCTATCTTCTCCATGGCCTCGTCAAACCTGTTTAGCACATCTTGCACCTGTCCACTCATCATTTGCTGAAATTTATCATGTAGCTGTTTGTTCGTCAGGTTCTCCCAATCAGTCTCATCGGCTTGTGATCCTACCATGGTTAGCAGCAAAGAGAAACACACAAGAATATGATCCTACAGACTACTAAGAAGTGGTGGTGGTGTATCACAAACCCGTCAAGCAAATCTCAAATTCTTACCAGTTCTTACCCAGCAGCAGGTGGTGATCGGCAACCGTTGTAGTCAAAACACTCAAAGCTTGGATATAGCGATTACCAGGGAGAATCAAACGCACGACGTAGATGTATGTGGAGCTGGGAAGGCTTATAATATGTGTAGCTCTAATACCACTTGATAGAGACAAAGGTGTCCCATCTTTTGATGAGATGGTGGATTTCGCTTTGGTGGAAGTCGACTTTGACGATCCGACTACGAACGTGCGAGGACGTCGCACCTTAGCAATCGCTAAACCAACACCGAGAGGTTATTGACCACGCCGGAGCATGATCAACCTGACCACGAGGGTCTGTTTCCTACGAGCAAACGAAGAACAAGCAAGAAATTGAGATTGCAATCTGGATATTGCGAATATAAGATGAAAGCTTTATTGATCAAGGTGGGGTTCTGTGACGCCTTTGTCTGGTCGTTGAACACAAACAAAGTACGCGAAGTTGCAGCTATGGCGAACTTTTAATCTAAACAAAACCCAAAGTCTAAACGGTGCCCTAAGGGCTGTATATATGGAGGAAGAGGGGGTGAATTTCGTGGCCCTTGGTGGAGGGGTCCGAAACTAACCTTATCTCTTGTTTCCCCACACATACGGACTCTAAAAATAGCCTATACTTATGTATTTCGAAATTACATGGGCCTGGCCCAATAATAAGGTGACGCAGCACCTAGAATAGCCTCTGGACAAAATTTATGAAGTGGCATCTTGTATATTTCGTCCAAGGCTTCATGCACTCATTATGGTGGCTTCAAAGTCCTGAAATCATCACTTGTAACTCCGTTCTTGTTCCCCTTGCGCATGCCATCATCTCCATGCTTGTTCTTGCTCCAATGTTCATCCTTCTCCAAGCTAGGCCCTTCATTTGTAAGCAAAACAAATGTATCCAATTTAGGCAGCATCATATTCTCATGAACATTAGAATCATTACCAAGAAACGAAAGTACCTGGTAATTTAGTTGGCGTGCACGAGCTCTAGTAATTGGTCCAGTATGTATAGCAGCAGGGGTTGTGGGTGTAACAATGGTATTGATGTCCTCATCACAGGAGCTGTTCTCGTGCGTGTGGCAGCGCAGGAAGGGGAACAAGGGAGAGTGCGAGGGACCGAGAGGAGAGGAGACGAGCGCTAGGGTTGGGTTAGGTAGGCCGCGGCTGGGCCTTGGGCCAACTGGTGCAGCAGCTGGGCTCCCTCTCTCCTTACTTCTCTTCTAAAACAGAAAAAAAAGGAAGGAGAAAAGGAGAGAAGAGCAAATATTAGGGAAAGCATTGGGCATAGGGTATGGAGAAGGTTGGAAAGGAAGTTATGAAAGGCATATAATTTAAACTGCAAGTGTGTTTATTGGTGATTCCGAAATAGTGGAATATTTAATTTAGCTCCCTAACAATATTGAGAGACTTTTATATGTTGTAAAGAGAAATCACCATGTGCATTTCCCTCGATTTAAATGGATCGAAGATCCATGCAATTTATTTAGCTGAGTTTTTAAAAGGACTGCATGATGACATGATGCAATGTAAAAGATGCAATGAGATGAGATGCATGAACAAAATGCAAAACAAAAGACAAAAACCCAACCACGAAGGAAAATATCACAACACATAGCCAGAAATGGCAAGAGTTGGAGTTACAAATATGGAAAGTTACATCCGGGGTGTTACAGCTGCACGCACATGAGCACATACAGAGTGCCCACGACGTGGTGGTGGTGCGTCCCCAGTCGCCTCTACTTCTTCTGCGCACGTTGCCTATCAAGGCGGCTGCATGCTAATGATGATGTGGGTGAGATCTTCTAGGACTCAGATGATGACGAGGAAAATTAGGAGACACAAGGTGATGTACACCGTCAAGGGCCACGGTCAAGGGGGTGCTAGTAAGTGCTTAGATGTGCTTAGAGCAAGTACTACAAGGAATAAACTAGTATATTTCTGCTTAGTTGGAGGAAAGAGAAGAGGAGAGAGAAGGTAAGCGGGCTCTTCGTGAAGAGCCAGCTCTAGCACGTGCTCCTAGGCACTTTGTGAGAATGAAAGGTGGGCCACATAATAAAAAGTAGTACACTCTTTTGATCTACTATTGTACATGTTGACTACTCCCTTCGTTCCTAAATATATGTCTTTTTAGGATTTCAAATGAACTACCACATACGGATGTACATAGACACATTTTAGAATGTAGATTCACTCATTTTGCTCCGTATGTAGTCATTTGTTGAAATCTCTAGAAAGACAAATATTTAGGAATGGAGGGAGTATAAGATGGGCTGTAGATGACATGGCACTGGCTGATAGCCAGCAGCTGGCTATACTATTAACCATTCTCTTTAGATGAGGTGCTAAGTGCATTAAATGGCTTAGTAACTCAAGTCTTCAATGCATAGGTGCTTAGTTTATTGGTGCCACATCATATTTTATGCCTACGTGGCAGGCTTAGTAGCTATACATGGTGGAGCACTGGGAGAGGCCAAGGCTGGTCATATGGGGAGTAACTTATACGGTAACATATTACTATGTTACTCTAAACATCTCTATAAACCGGAAAGGAGGGAGTAGTAACATAGACTAGTGTCATATGCAGAGTATGGGAGCACATGATATTGCCCCGTCCGGACCAATCCCAAGTTGGCTTCTCACCTTCTTGGCCCAACAAAAGCCCCTCCCCCCTCCCGCGCGCGCTTTCCGCCCGGCGCTAGCTGAGCCCGCCACTCCACATTGATGGCAAGTTAGGGCGATGCGACCTCTCACTACTTCCACCGTTGAAGCGGCGCGCCGACCGAGGGCACCGCCCGCTGCACGCCCGGCATTTCAGACTACACAGTGGAAAGTAACTTTAGAGCAAGTACTATAATTAGATGACATAAGCAGGCTATAAGGATTTAAATATAGTATTTGTGCTTAGTTGAAGGAGAGAGAAGAGGAGAGAGAAGAGAAGCGGATTGTAAACGTGTAGCCGGTTGTACTCCAACATACTTTGTGAGACAAAAGGTGGGGCCATTATTAATGATATAGTATTTATACTAAAGGGACTAATGGATGCCTTAATTACTCTGTTCTTTTGAGACAAACCTTGGTGGGGCTATTATTTACTTTTTTTGAGCTATTATTGACTTGGATGTGGGGTTTGGGGGCCAAAGGCCTACTATTATACTCGCACGACCGACCTGACATGCTCTACCCTAGCCGCTGCTGTATCATATGGTTTCACACCGTTCCAGATCTTAGCGCCTCCACGCAATTCTTCTCCAGCCCTCCTTCCGACGTGCACCGCGAGAAGGGACAACAGTCCTCCGAACCCCGCCTTTCGTGATCCTGTACGGGAGAGGGGCGATCAGGTTTTTGGGGAGCACACTCCTGTGACTGCTGCCAGTGACGACTTCCTCAACGATAGCCTTCTTCCCCGACCTCGGTAACCTCTTCATCAACAACATGAGTGACAACATCAACCACATCAGTTCTGCTCCCGCTGTACAGTATGTGATTCTGTCCTCCTGGTTTAGTCCGCATCATTACTTTGATGTTTGCAATTGTCGTCATGATCTATTTACTGCCGATTCAGATTAAATCTCATACTAAATTGCTCATATATTCAACAATCCAATCCAAAAACCTGATTACAGGCAATTTAGTCCGAGTGATTTTGCTACTTTTAAGGGGGTGCAATATAAAAGGTGGCGCACAAGAGCAGTATATTGGTTTCAGATCATGTACTGCTATGACACCACTAAGGGTAAGCCTGAGGGCGATATTAATCCTACATAGTAAAAAGCTTTTCAGAACATGGATGCCCTCTTCAAGCCACCCTGCTGAGTGTTCTTGACGATTCCATTGTGGATTCATATATGGCGTTTGACAGCGGCAAAGACATGTGGGCTGCGCTCGAGGCCACGTTTGGGCCCTCGGGCGCTGGCAACGAGTTGTACGTCATGGAGCAATTCAGTGACTACAAGATGACTGATGAGCGCTCTGTTGTTCAGCAGACTCATGAGATACAACCACTCTCTAAGGAACTTGAGTACTTTAAGTGTGTGTTGCCGGAAAAATTTGTTGCTGGGACCATCATTGCCAAGCTTCCACCTTCGTGGAACGATTTTGCTACTTCTCTGGAAAACAAGAGACATGAGTTTTCTGTTTTGGATCTCATTAGCACTCTTGATTTTGAGGAGAAGGCGAGAGCAAAAGACACACGTGCTCGGGTCGCTGAGGGACCTTCTAGTGCCCACATGGTACACGAGAAGAACTTCCAGCCCAACCAGCCCCAAAACAACAAGAACAAATCTCAGGGGAAAGGCAAGTTTGATGCAAAGAACAAGCCTCACATTCTACCAACTTCAAGAAGAATTCTCATAACGGGAAGGGATACAAACCTCAATTTTGGTAGCAACGCACAAAATTTATATGGCTGCATCTACTTGCTGTCAGCTAACCTCATGGTGCTCCAGGTATTCCTACATTCGTAACTAGGTACAATGACCACCGCAAGATGAAATTAGCTTATCCATATGCTAACTTGCTGAATGTAGTGCGGAACGATCCTGTCATGTGTGGAGGATTAAACAAGCAGTGCAGCCGAAGGTGGAAATCAACCAAGGACTTATGAAATTATATATAATCTTCCTCACGCAGGTCAGTATCCCCTTCGTCCAGATGATCGTGTTTTGTCATGCCGAGCTATTGATATGTGCTACTGTTTTGCAACACTGTTTAAGTATAGCTAATGTTTTCCTATCTTCTCAGATTCAGGACAATGAATATGATTTCAGGGGAACTGCACAATATGGATCCATGTTGAGTCGTCTCTATTGCCTCATGTGCTTGCTGCAAATGTGTCAGCATCAATTGCAAGATGAGGCAGCTAGCTAGCTGTGGAGTTGCCAACATGCTCAAAGTGCTCGCAACATTGAGAAGAAACAAGCATGCCCAGGAAATTAATGCTTGCACAGGGAGGCCCTTTGCTCACAGAAGCATCGACCGATTTTCTTTATCTCCACACCTTCTCACAGCTTTGTATTGGTTATAGTATGGTGAATCATTGAGATGCATAGACATGCTGAACTTTTGTGCTTATGAATGTTAGTTTAATGTGAGTGTCTGCAGCCAGTACCGCATCCTCTAATTTGGTGGATGCACACAGAGAAAATAAATCTCCTTAATTTACTCCATAACCACCCTATTAAATAGGCCTAGTAACAAACTAGGCGCATGCAGTGGCCGGCGGGCACATGCATCCTGCATGCATGGCCAGTCAGCCAAGTCCATGCGCCAGCTCCAATGCAGCAACACAAAAGAAGAGAGCGGTTCTTGGGAAAAAGCGAGTAGTTAGTGCAGCGGGCCTTATAAACACGACCAACTCGCTCTCCCGGTTCCGTCTCCCCCCAATTCCCCCCGCTCCCCAATCTTCCTCACTCGTCCAGAAAACCCCCCTCACCTTCTTCCTCACTCGTACAGAAAATGCCTGCTCCTCTTCTTCCACTCCTACAGAAATCCCCAGCCCTCCTTCCCCACTTGCACTGCCACTAGGCTCGTCTCTGGCTACTTTGCTCAAACCCGTGAGCTCGGCACGACACCCACAAGGAAAATGGAGTCAGCTGGCCCCAGCGCCAAGAAGATGATGCTCCCGCCAGCGGCGACACCGGTTGTAGATCGTGCACCTGGTAGCGCGGGGAGTAGCGGCGAGCCCCCCCCACCCGGATCTGAGGAACCGGTAGAATCTCTGGTGGACCGCATCAGCGATCTCCCGGGCGTCATCCTTGAGGAGATCATCTCGCTTCTCCCCACCAAGGATTGCTGCCGCACACAAGTCCTCTCAACTCGGTGGCGCCCTCTATGGCGCACCACGCCCCTCAATCTCGACTGTCTTCAGATATCTGTCCTTCCTGAATTTGATCTCCTCAGAGCCATCGTCTCATGCTACCTGCTGTCCATACCCGGTAAGGTGGACGCTTGGCTGACGTCCCCTGAATTCAGAAAACTCCAGCAGTTTGAGTTCTACCATTACCACGAAAGTTCCATACCACGAACGTACCAATAATTCGTGCCCACACCACCGTTGTCCATATCGTGGTTTTCCTCCTCTCTCCACACCGCCACCTTCGCCCGGTGCCATCTACCAGACGATCTGGTACAAATGCTTCGACTCCCACTGCTAAAAAACTTTCACTTGTGGTGGTTTATTTGTCGGAGGCCTCACTGCACAACATCATCCACTCCAGTTGCCCTGCCCTGGAGAGCTTGCTGATTGTTTTGGGAATAGAAATCGGTATCAGTTGTCTCCAAATAAAGTCGCCTCACCTTAAAAGCATTGGAATTTGTTTTAAAGGATAGCATCTCATCATCAAAGATGCCCCTTCACTTGAAAGGTTGCTCCTTCATAATTGTTATACACCTTCAGAAATAACTATCGTCTCTACGCTCAAACTGGAGACCTTGGGTGTAATTCGTGACCCGTTTAATAATCACAAGGAGTTGGTGTTTGGCTCCTCACTTTTTTAGGTACCATATATTATCATCTACACATTTGTAATCATATGCTGCATTTTTCATTTGTGCGCATAAGTTTTATATCATCTTGGAGTACACCTTGGGTACTAATATTATGTTATTTGCTCAATGAAGAGTCTGTCCATTGATAGCCTATCAATGCTGCTGGATTCTGTCAAGATCATATATATCAAAATGTATAGTTTTGATCTGGATATAATTATTGGCTTGCTGCGATGCTTTCGATCTTTGGAGAATTTATACATAGAGGTGATGATTTCACGCACATTGAAAGCCCGTATATATTGTACTAGAATTAACTATTCAGCTGTCGTTCTTTTGACATACTCTTTTTTCAGACCTTAACTGTTTTCAATCTTCATGTCTACTTAGGCAGAACCACATGGAGAAAAACATATAACAAGCACAAGGATTTTCTCAGTTCTCATGACATTCGTTTGAGGACAATAACGATGGGACGATATGCATCCAACCAAGCAAATAGAAGCTTTGTCACATTCTTCCTATTGAATGCGAGGTTACTATTGTCCGTGAGGCTTAATTTTTACAGCAAGGGATTTCTGACGGACGAACATGTTGAACAGCAAAAAAAAGAAGTTTCAGGTGGACAAATGGGCTTCTAAACGTGCTCGGCTTCTATTTACAACAAGTTGTAGACATCATGAAATAATATTTTTTCACAGGATGTTGACTTTATGGATCAGACCTATCCATTTGTTTGTGAATGCAAAAAAGAGTGGTTGGGTTAGATGTTACTGTCATGTTCAATCTGGGTTTTGTCTAAAAATTTGATGAACAATTAATCCTTGGGCTTTTTGTACCATTTTTATGCTTGACTTGCATGTTGTTGCCCTCATACTCCCCTCCACCTGCCACTACATTGCCGCATCTTCCATGGCTGCTGTTCTTTCCCGTCCGAGGCCTTGCCGTCGTTCTCCGCCTTGGTTCGCTTGCCGTGCCCGCCACCATCTGGTGTTGTCAACATGGTCAACAACCAAGTGGAATCAGGAGATGACTGTATGTGGAGAGGCTGACAGTAGGGACCCACCAAGGTCATTGCATTTCGTAAGCAGGTGCCTCGTTATTACAAGACAAAAAAATACTTCCTCCTAATTGTTTGTCAACTAGGTTCCACGCCATTGTCAATGTAGTCAATAAATGAGAAAATTACACAACAAGCGGATAACACCAGGGACCCAACAGCTCGCCCAGTTGTTTTTCAGTTTCAGAGATGGAGCTCAACTGCATGATGTGCGGGGGCTGTGGCCCGTCTAGCCCACACTTACGCTTTTATTAAGCACATGACGAGCCCAGTTGATATATTTTTTCTTTCTAAAATTGGCTAGCCCAGTTCTTTTTTTTGGAGAATACCAAAACCGAGGCCTACTTGCTTTTCTAAGCCGCGCTGGGCTGCAAATCTTTCAAGATGAGGAGGGATGTAAGTAGTAAGAAATGGGCTTCCCCAGAAAATGGGCTATAAGTTGTAAGAAATGGGCTGTAAATTTTTAAACCAAAGCCAACCGGCAATTGCATTAAAATATCATTTTTTCAGGATTTCTCTACTCTCTACTCTTATAAAAACCAAAGCCAACTGGCAATTACATTAAAATATCATCTTTTCTCCCACAAGATAAACTACTCATACAAATGCATCCTCATGTTCCATGCAACGAACGGGCATCTTGCTAGTTAAGATTCTAAATTTCATTCATTTTTTTGCGGAGAATTGTTTTTTGAATTTTACTTTGATATAATTTTTTGAAAATTATTTTTAACGTCACTCGAAATTTCGTGATTAAAAGAGTTCGGACCCCACCGAAATATGCAAAATTTCGTTGAATTTTTTAGCAGTGCCCAGAATATATGGTCTGTAATACTAATAGAGAGAATATGGGCTTCAAATACCCTTAAGAATTAGCAATTGGGCTGTAAATTATTGAAAATATTGGCTAATGGGTTGTATGCTGCTTTCCATAGATTTGGAGGCTGACTTCTGGGCCTACTAGGTTGACGATGACGCTGTCCTAAATTTTTTTGACGCATACGCAAGGCTTTGTCAACTTAGTCAACACACAGCAGTGACTGTTGGATGTCCATCCAACGGCCGCCGTGCTTCTTCAATCTCTGATCTTCCTGCTCCAGCCGCCCAAACCAGCGCCGGCGGGACCGCCTGCTCCCTCCTCCCGTGGCTGGCTGTGCTGCCGCCAAGCCATCCCTCTCCCACACATCCTGTTATTTTCCGGCGACGTCAGCCTCACCTCGCAGCCGACCAGTCAACGCTTGTTCTCCCCTCAGCATGGTCATCCGCTGCGGTGGCTTCGCCAGCTCCAGGTGGTTCTCTTCCTGGGCCTCACCCTCGTCCACCACGTTTGTGCTCTCGGCGCAGCGAGGTCAACATGGTCAACAAACAATAGCCATCGGAAGAGGCTGACAGTAGGGGCCCACACAGGGAAATGCCTCCTTATTACGCGCAAAATAATGATTCCTCCACCTGATAGCTGGGACCCATCGGAAGGGCCTGTGTATTTCGCGAACAAAACGTTCCCCCCGCTGTCAGCTTGGACTCACCGGAAATGCCTCCTTATTACACACACAAAAAATGAATACTCCCCCTGCTAGTTGGGACTCACCTTGGTCGGAGGCTGACTTGTAGGCCTACTAAGTTTATGGGGACGGAGGGCTTTGTCAACTTAGTCAATATGAACGATTCTAGCTCCAGTGACCGTACGGTGTCCATCCAACGGCCGTAGTGCTTCTTCAACCTCTGGTCTTCGTGCTCCAGCCGCCCAAAGCAGCGCCGGTCGTGCCGCATGCTCCTGCCTCCCGTGCCCGGCTGTGATGCCGCAGAGGCCTCACCGCCCCCTACTATTTCCACCGCTAGCCAGGCCATCCCTCTACTCACCCACACCCCCTGTTATTTTGCGGCAACGACAACCTCACACCACAGTCGAACCAGTGAACCCTCATACTCCTCTTCGCGTGGGCATCCACTGCTGCGTCTTCCCCGGCTCCGCGTCGTCCCCTTCCTAGGCCTCGACGTCGTCCACCACCGTGGTGCTCTCAGCGTGGCGTGGTCAATGTGGTCAACGACCGACTTCCATCGGAAGAGTACTGTGCATGGAGGGGCTGACAGCTGGGTCCATGGTGGCCGCAAGGAAGTGCCTCCTTATTACACGCAAAATAATTATTCCTCCACCTGACAGCAGGGACCCACCAGACGGGCCACCGTATTTTGCAAAAAAAATATTTCCCCCCTGACTGCTGGGACCCACTAGCTACACCTTCGCACGCAAGGAAGTGCTTCCGGAAAAAAAAATTCGCCCCCCTGACTGCTGGGACCCACCAGCTACATCTTCGCACGCAAGGAAGTGCGTCCGAAAAAAAAGATTCTCCCTCCTGACTGCTTGGACCCACCAGCTACACCTTTGCACGCAAGGAAGTGCGTTCGAAAAAAAATGATTCGCCCCCCTGACTGCTGGGACCCACTAGCTACACCTTTGCACGCAAGGAAGTGCGTCCGGGCAAAAAAAAAGTGATTCGCCCCCCTGACTGCTTGGACCCACCAGCTACATCTTTGCACGCAAGTAAGTGTCTGACAGTCTGGACCCACCTGGTTGAAGCGTACGTAGCATTGTCATTTTGGTCGCGAACGTGTACGTACATATATACTGGTCGATGTAGAGGCGCGCACATGTCGTAGTAGAGGTGCATACGTGGCGTAGTAGAGGCGCGCACGTAGCATGTACACATACGTACAGCGGCCAGTGTGCAAGAAAGAAAATACGGCCACGTACGTGTACATACGGGCGGGGTCTCAGACGCCTACTCGCGCATACGTACGGCCAGGGCTCGTGTACATGGCTGGGTCAGAACGGAGAAACAGCGTCGTCGTCGTTTTCATGGGGAGGCAACGGAATGCATCGTGTTCATCGGGAGGCAACGGAACGCGTGGGAGCCAACTGGCTTGGACGGAACAGGCGATGGAAACGAGGCCTGGTGTACCGCAGAACGGAGGAAACGGCCTTGTGTTCGACCGTCCATGTTTGAAACGGGATCCTGTTCATCGGGAGGGGTGTGGCATACCGCAAAACGGAGGAAACGGACCTCCTACGGTTAAAATGGGGCTCCTGTTGATCGGGAGGGGTGTGGCGTACCGCAAAACGGAGGAAACAGACCTCCTACGATCGAAACGGGGGTCCTGTTGATCGGGAGGGGTGTGGTGTACCGCAAAATGGACGAAACGGACTTGTGTTGGAGCACTACGGTCGAAACGGGGGTCCTTATCATCGGGAGGGGTGTGGCGTACCGCAAAACGGGACTCCACGGGATATTGGTCATCTCCACCGTCGACCTCCTCCAGCCTCCACGGGATACCGCCGACCTCCTCCAGCCTCCACCGCGCACTACTCCACCGGCTACTGTTCAACCACCCCTCCACAGGCACCCCTCCACCGTCTACTGTTCATCCAGCCCTCCATGGGGTCGTCCTGTTCATCCAGCCCTCCACACCATGGGGCCCTGTTCATCCAGAGGCAATGCCACCGCTCACTGTTCATCCACCCCCCGCAACACTCACTATTCATCCAGAGAGGCAGCATCGACCAGCTTCAGTTAGCAGCAGTAGTGAAGGAATCGCTCCATCGGGTTTAGTTAACAGCCATCGATTAATTGCTCGGGTTCAGTAACACGTAGCCTGCAGTGCAATCGCTCGGGTTCAGTTAGAGCCCAACGCCTCGCTCGGGTTCAGTTAGAGCCAACGTCTCGCACACACGCGCGTACGTGTACAAGAGAAACGCGCATCGCTTTGCCCTCGACCTCCCACCGTAACCGAGAACTCCCCGAAATTTTCCTCGCCCCTACTTCTACCACGGTTTTTTCCGTCATGGACGGTCCAAAGAATGTCATGCAACTGCGTCTCCGGCCCACCCAGGACGAAAAGCCCATTTTCTGTCATGATTTTTTGTCATAGAAGTAGGAGCCCACCACATCTATGATGATACCGGGTTTTGTCACAATTATCGTCATAGAAGTGTCATATGTATGACAGAAAAAAGTTTCATTCGGCCCAAAATGTCACGGATGTGTCTTTTTTTTGTTGTGTGAGGAATGAGACCAGTCCACCCCGACAAGGTTTTCGAGGCCGCCAAGACTAGTACCTGCCAGGCTCCTTGCCGGTAGACCTTCACTAGGATGCCACCGATCCACCTCATCGTACCCAAATCATTAATCAGTGCGGTGCCAAGCTATAAAGCAACTAGGTGGATCCATTCAAGCACGTGGAAGCGTCGTAAGGAAGAGATTTGCTTTATTGACACTTGTCTAGGAGGCCTCTCATGCTAATAAGGAGATGGATAAGCGGTGCAGCAGGCTTGCCGGCCTTCAGCCTCAGCACGACACCTAGCAGTGCATTTAATGCACTTTGTCCTAACTCCCAGAGTTAGGTATGATATCACTGATAGCTATCCAATCATACTAAAATAACTGTTTTGCCACTATGGTTGCCCCTTCAGCTATAAAAGGAGGCCGAGGCAACCTAGCGAAGGGTTGGAATTTTAGATCCCTCAACATTTGCACACACACACACACACACACACACACACACACACACACACACACACACACACACACTGCTCCCCCTGAGGCACTCTTCCCGAGCTAGAGCACATTGTGTCTTCGTGTTCCTCTAGATCAATCCACAATAGCAGGAGTAGGGCTTTACGCTGCAAGGCGGCCCAAACCTGGGTAAAAGAGAGTTGTCCATATCTTTGTCGTCCTCTGTTGTTTCTGCTCTTTGTGCAATGTGACCGCCCCTTTGCCGAACCACAAAGGGCACACCTGCCCCATAGGTGATCGTGCTTCCACGCTCATATCTTTGGCATGCCAGGTAAGGGGCGTTGCTTGCACGAAGCTGCAATAGCCGGCGCATCCATCTTTGTCATCATTCTTCATTGCCCATGGCTCCCAAGAAGAGAAGTGGTGCGATGACGCATCCTTCTGCATCGAAGGTTTCGTCACCTGCGGCTGCAGGTGCTGCAGACACGACAACTATGGCAGGGGGAGCAGGCCCAGTGGGCGGTGCTGCTAACACTCCTATCGCAACTGGAGCAGGGGCCGGGGCCATAGGAACGGACCAACCACTTCAACATGTTGTTGATCAAGCTGTTGCTGGTGTGGGTCATGGAGGTGCCTAGCTTCCTCCTTCTCGCCCCACCGGCGACTCAACCAACATGATGTCGATGCCCGCTCCAGTGCGAGACAAGATCTACTGGCCGCACCATCTAGAGGGGCGGAGATGGGAGGCGCGCCTCGTTTGAGCTGGGCGAGCACAACAAGACCCCGAGCGGCACCGTCGACCCGCAACAACCGTGTTCGCACGGGAAAGGCCCAGCTGACCAAGAGCCTGGCCATCAAGAACAGCTCCGATTGCGCCAGACTCCCCTAGCGATTGACCCAAGATGGCAGGAGCCCAAAAGCGCTCCTTCTGGCTCGTCCAGAAGTCGAGCAGTGTCGTGCTTTGCCTCTCACGCCATGCCAGGAACGGCGGCCAAAGCAGTGGCGAGAGCTCAGCTGTTGCCGAAGTTTCCTCTAGCAGCAGACAAGATGGATTAATGGAGACCTACCATCCAAAGTCTCCTTGGATTTGCTGAGATCAACAAGTCGCCGCGTGCAGAGCCATCGCGGCACCCGTAGGCAATGCCGGCGGCCCTCACCGGTGGCCAAGATCACTACAAAAAAACCACTTCCGTGATGATACATGTTTGTCATAGTAGGTCACATTTTCAGTCATGCATGTACATCCATGATGATTTTATGAGAGAATCAAGAGAGGCATACCTGTGATGTCGTTGAAGTGTTCCATGACAATACTGAAATTATCATCACGGAAGTGTCCACTTCCATGATGATAAATGTCGCGTCATGGAAGTGTTTTTGTCAAGGGTAACCGACACGTGGCATCCACCGTAATGGGTCGCCGTTAAGCTACCGGGTTCTGGTTTGGATCCGATAACTTGTTAAGAGCCCGGACCAATGGGGATTTTCCATTTGTAAACTTCTCATTTGCCAGAGGAACCACGTGTAAGCTCATCATTGGGACAAAGAGGTGCCTATGATATCTCGACACATGGCACGACCAAACAGTGGCCCATTTAGCTTACAAACACCGGCCCATCTGACTTGGTCAAAACCTAGCGGGCCGGCCCATGAAAAGCATGTTAACGGTTTGTTTGCTATAGCCCATTTTACGGCCCTGTAACTCACGGCCCATTATTGCGTTCCTGAATTTGGCCCAACAGCGTCAGCTGGGCCATCTAGTATAACACTAGCACTTTTCACTTTCGGCCCATGTATGGCCCATGACGTCTTTTGGCCTATATGAGCCCTTTCATATCTTTGGTCCCTTTAGTGGCCTGCAGTGACTCTGGCCCACAATAAATAGTAAATTTCTTTATACCCATTAACGACCCATGATTCACATGCGCCATTGACGGAGTCCTAGTTTCGAGGGTCCTCAGGTGTCCGACCCAAGATGAGGGCCGGGCTTAATGGGTCGGCCTTAGGCAGAAGGCCGTCCTCCGTGTTCAGGTAGAATTCCTATGTGCGTGGACGACAAGATTAGAGTCCAGATGTATTGTTTCCTTCCCATATGAACCGACTTTGTACAAACCCTAGGCTCCTCCGGTGTGCATATAAAACTGGAGGGTTTAGTCCGTAGAGGCTATCATAATATTCATAGGCTAGACAAGCTAGGGTTTAGCCATTATGATCTCGAGGTAAATCAACTCTTGTAACCCCTATACTCATCGAATACAATCAAGCAGGACGTATACATAGGGTTTTACCTCCTTTAAGAGGGCTCGAACCTGGGTAAATATTGTCTCACTTCGTCCATTGTTACCATTGGTCCTTAGACGCACAACTTGGCCCTCCTACCCGAGAGCTGCTGGTTTTCACACCGGCATTGGTGCTTTCATTGAGAGATCTGTTGTGTAGTCCCGAAAAAGCGATCTATGGCTCGCCTAGTCATCAACAACAACATCACTTTTGGAAGGATCCTAAGTTCCAGGCAGACCCTCCAGCTCGGCAGTTTCATCATAGGTGCCCGTACGGCCATCAAGCCTACAGCACCCCCTATCACCACCGAACACCGTCTTCACATCGGTCTCAAGTACTACGAAAAGATGGATCCGGCAGACGTCTCGTCCTTAAACGAGCTGCCAGATCGCATCGCCGCCCTTGGGGTTTCAACAGATTATGGTCGGATTGGGCTTAAGCCTGACCAGAGGGAAATTTGTCGCCTGCCGATCACCCACCTGGTAGCGGTCGTTGAGAAACGAGCCGGGGACACCTGTCCCCCTATATTGAGAACCAAATATGTTCGGGTCTCCGAACCCCTCGAGCCGGATACTCTCCCTTCAGACGAGACTCCACGTCCCCTAAATTCTGGCTCGGATGTAGGAATATGGGGAGTACTTGGATCTCCCCGGACCCGAACTGGTCACTTCGGAGATGTTTCAAGCTCCAAGCACAGATGTGGGTCGGGATTTGCATTTTAACCCACCCACCCACCCACCACAATCAATACTCTCCAAGAAACTCAGGCCCTCCAGACATATATGAACTGATGTATATACGACAACAACCTTAGGATATGGTCCATCACTTTTTGTGCCAGATTCCTACTTGTTAAAAGAAAGATCAAAGATAGCCGCGACAACAATGTAGTCTCGGTCTTCCATCGCAATTCCACCGGCAAGGGAATACTGAATGCCCTCGACCGTCGTCACATACATAGCTTCACAGAACTATCACATGTAGTGCAAAGGTACCGCGCGATGGAAAGCACATGGAAGGACTAGAACACTCAACTGGAGCCCGCATCCTTTAAGAAGTATGCGTCCTGGACTAAACGGATGCACCCTAGCGGGGCCTCCGATCATCAGTCTACCAGAAGAAAAAATAAACTCTTTACGAGATATAGGTCCATTCTTGGCGAACTCCTCGAAAAGCCCTGTCCGATACATGCGAATCTGAGCACAGACCCAACCCATAGCCTTCGAGCATGTTGGGTACTCCGGCAGGTAGCAAAGAGTGGAGTGGCCATCCTCGCCACCATCACTCCAGAGAAATACTCCCCGGAGAGGAATGATCTTAACGTCCTCATGGTCTTTGAGACCTTTTCTTTAATTAATCGACAAAAAAGGGCGCTCCGCGACCACGCCGAAGTCCACAAAGTTACCGCACTAAACCCATAACCTTCACCGCCGAAGACGAACCAAAGGCTCGATCAGTCCGAGCACCCGCCGCCCTAGTCCTAAACCCCATTGTGGACGGCTTTCGGCTTACCAAAGTTCTCATGGATGGCGGCAGTGGGCTTAACCTCATCTATGAAGACACGCTTAACAAAATGCAGATTGATAGAACATGCATTGAGCAGAGCAACACCACCTTTCGAGGCATCATCCCCAGTCGAGAAGCACGATGCTCTGGGAGAATTAAATAGGATATGGTATTCGGCACGCCTAATAACTACAGGTCTGAAGAGTTGCTGTTTCATGTGGTCCCCTTCAACAGTGGGTATGACGCCATCCTCGGACGGGACGCCTTCTCATGTTTCCAGGCTATACGCGCTACGGGTATATGAAGCTTAAAATGCCCGGACCCAACGGAATCATCACAATCTCGAGCGACCCGAAAAAAGCACTCCGTGCCGAAAATGAAACCGCATCCTTGGACCTCAAGTCGTTATTCGAAGGCCTAGAGGCCGAATAACTAACCACCCTACGGTCCACGATGGACAAGGACGATGTGATCCTCGATAAGAGAGCTAAATCCACCTCTTTCAAGCCAACAGATGAAATAGTTAAATTTCAAGTGCACCTGACGGACCCCAACAAGACAGCGTCTATCAGAGTATAGCTGGATCCGGCAGTGGACACTGCTTTACGGACATTCTTGCATGGAAATTGGGATATTTTTGCATGGCACCTTTCGGACGTGCCCGGCATCCCAGCAGGCTGGCCGAACACAGCCTGAACATAATTAAGGGGTTTAAACCCGTGAAGCAGACACTGCCGCGATTTTCTGAACCTAAGAGTCAAGCCATGGGAGAAGAGCTAGCCAAACTGCTAGAAGCCGTTTTTTAGGGAAATTAAACATCCGGATCCGTTAGCCAACTTGGTCATGGTACCAAAGAAGGACAAATCCTTGCGCCTTTGCGCCGACTTCAAAGACCTCAATAAGGCCTGCCCTAAAGATCCTTCCCTGTTGCACCGCATTGACCAGATTGTTGACGCGACTGCAGGATACGATTCATTGTGTTTCCTCGATGCCTATTCCGGATACCATCAGATTAAAATGAAGGAATCGGACCAGGCCACAACGATGTTCATCACCCCGTATGGCCCTTTCTGTTTCAACACTATGCCCTTTGGGCACAAAAACACTGGGGCCACTTACCAATGTATGATTCAAACATGCTTGGAAAAACAAATCGGCAAAACAGTCGAAGCATATGTGGACGACGTGATCATTGATACGTCTCCAAAGTATCTATAATTTTTGATTGCTCCATGCTATATTATCTACTGTTTTGGACAATATTGGGCTTTATTATCCACTTTTATATTATTTTTGGGACTAACCTATTAACCGGAGGCCCAGCCCAGATTTGCTATTTTATTCCTATTTCAGAGTTTCGAGGAAAAGGAATATCAGACGGAGTCAAAATGGAACAAAATCAACTGGAGAAGTTATTTTTGGAAGGAAAGCCACCGGATAGACTTGGACTCTACGTCAGAAGATACGGGAGCTGGTCACGAGGGTGGGGGGCGCGCCCCCTGCCTCGTGGGGCCCCCGAAGCTCCACCGACGTACCCCTTGCACCCATATATACCTATGTACCCTAAAACTTCCAGAACAGAAGATAGATCGGGAGTTCCGCCGCCGCAAGCCTCTGTAGCCACCAAAAACCTCTCGGGAGCCCGTTCCGGCACCCTGCCGGAAGGGGAACCCATCACCAGTGGGCATCTTCATCATCCCGGCGCTCTCCATGACGAGGAGGGAGTAGTCCACCCTCGAGGCTGAGGGTATGTACCAGTAGCTATGTGTTTGATCTCTCTCTCTCTCGTGTTCTCTCTATGGCACGATCTTGATGTATCCCGAGCTTTGCTATTGTAGTTGGATCTTATGATGTTTCTCCCCCCTCTACTCTCTTGTGATGAATTGAGTTTCCCCTTTCAAGTTATCTTACCAGATTGAGTCTTTTATAAGAACACTTGATGTATGTCTTGCCATGTTTATCTGTGGTGACAATGGTATATCATGTGCCACTTGATGTATGTTTTGGTGACCAACTTGCGGGTTCCACCCATGAACCTATGCATAGGGGTTGGCACACATTCTTGACTCTCCGGTAGAAACTTTGGGGCACTCTTTGAAGTACTTTGTGTTGGTTGGATGAATCTGAGATTGTGTGATGCATATCGTATAATCATGCCCACGGATACTTGAGGTGACAATGGAGTATCTAGGTGACATTAGGGTTTTGGTTGATTTGTGTCTTAAGTTGTTATTCTAGTACGAACTCTTTTATAGATTGATCCGAAAGAATAACTTTGAGGTGGTTTCGTACCCTACCATAATCTCTACGTTTGTTCTCTGCTATTAGTGGCTTTGGAGTGACTCTTTGTTGCATGTTGAGGGATTGTTATATGATCTATCTATGTTATTATTGTTGAGAGAACTTGCACTAGTGAAAGTATGAACCCTAGGCCTTGTTTCCTATCATTGCAATATTGTTTACCCTCACTTTTATCATTAGTTACCTTGCTGTTTTTATTATTTCAGATTACAAAAACCTATATCTACTATCTATTTTGCACTTGTATCACCATCTCTTCGCCGGACTAGTGCACCTATACAATTTACCATTGTATTGGGTGTGTTGGGGACACAAGAGACTCTTTGTTATTTGGTTGCAGGGTTGTTTGAGAGAGACCATCTTCATCCTACGCCTCTTACAGATTGATAAACCTTAGGTCATCCACTTGAGGGAAATTTGCTACTGTCCTACAAACCTGTGCACTTGCAGGCCCAACAACGTCTACAAGAAGAAGTTTGCGTAGTAGACATCAAGCTCTTTTCTGGCGCCGTTGCTGGGGAGGCTAGGTAAAGGGCACTCACTCGCACCCCGTCAAGTAAGCTCTTTTCTAGCGCCGCTGCCGGGGAGGTGAGTGCTTGAAGGTATATCTTTAGATCTTGCAATCGAATCTTTTTGTTTCTTGTTTTATCACTAGTTTAGTTTATAAAAGAAAACTACAAAAAATGGAATTGAGAGTGCCTCATATGCTTCATCTTTTTAATGTCTTTCGTGAAAATGATGGGAAGGAAAATTGTGCTCAAGTACTAGAAGAAGAATTACATAGAATGCTTGGCATAAAATATGTGAATGATGAGCATGATTGCAATGTTGTTAGTATGCATTCCTTGAATATCCATGATGCTAATGATATGCAAAGCCACAAGCTTGGGGAAGCTATGTTTGATGAAGATGATATTTTTTGTCCCCCAAGCTTTGATGAGCAAATTTACTATGATGAAAGCATGCCTCCAATCTATGATGATTATTGTGATGACACATATGCTTTAAAGAATAATGATAACCATGAAACTTGTCATCTTGATCTTAATTTTCAATCACATGATACTTATTTTGTTGAGTTTGCTCCCACTACTATTTATGAGAAGAATTTTGCTTATGTGGAGAGTAGTTAATTTTCTATGCTTGTAGATCATGAAAAGAATGCTTTAGGTGCTTGTTACATTGTTGAATTCATTCATGATGCTACTGAAAATTATTATGAGGGAGGAACATATGCTTGTAGGAATTGCAATAATGTCAAGTTTCCTCTGTGTGTTTAAAATCTTGAAGCTATACTTGTTTTACATCCCTATGCTAGTTGATTATTGTTCCCATAAGTTGTTTGCTCACAAAATCCATATGCATAGGAAGTGGGTTAGAGTTAAATGTGCTAGTCATATGCTTCATGATGCTCCCGTTACGTTTCAAGTCTTATCTTTTATGTGAGCATCATTGTCATCATCATGCCTAGCTAGAAAGGCATTAAAGAAAAGCACTTGTTGGGAGACAACCCAATATTTATCCTTACTGTTTTTGTGTGTCCACATGATTATCTACTGTAGTAATCATGTTTTATAGGTTTTGTTTCAATAAAGTGCCAAGTAAGACCTTTAGGATAGCTTACGGTGATAGTTGTGTTGATCCTGCTGAAAATCAGAAACTTTTGCACCCAGTAAATTAGTTTTGTTAATTCACAGAAACCTGAACTTGATCTTATTCATTTTTCTATGGATTGGTACACAAATTGCTTAGTACTTCCTATTTTGGTAGGATTTTTGGAGTTCCAGAAGTATACGTTTGATACAGATTACTACAGACTATTCTGTTTTGGACAGATTCTGTTTTCTATGTGTTGTTTGCTTATTTTGATGAATCTATGAGTAGTATCGGAGGGTATGAACCATAGATAAGTTGTAGTACAGTAGATATTACACTAATATGAATTTTTAATGAGTTCATTACAATACCTAAGTGGTGGTTTTATTTTCTTATACTAACGGAGCTTACGAGTTTTCTGTTGAGTTTTGTGTTGTGGAGTTTTCAAGTTTTGGGTAAGGATTCGATGGACTATGGAATAAGGAGTGGCAAGAGCCTAAGCTTGGTTATGCCCAAGGCACCCCAAGATAATATTCAAGAATAGCCAAAAGCCTAAGCTTGGGGATGCCCCGGAAGGCATCCCCTCTTTCGTCTTCGTTCATCGGTAACTTTACTTAGAGCTATATTTTTATTCACCACATGATATGTGTTTTGCTTGGGGCGTCATTTAATTTTGTTAATTTTTGCTTTCTGTTAGTTAGAATAATGTTTTGCATCTTTATTTTCAATAAAAAGTCAAGGATAGCCTTTGCCATGCTTATTTTGCTAATATACACGTTGCTGTTTGAAAACAGAAAGTTTACTGCTGTTGCAAAAATTCCCTAGAAAAGTCAGAGCATGATATAAGGTTGAAACTTTTTGCATAATGAGCTCTGATAAATTTACTGTAGTGGGAATTTTTTTCATAATTTTTGGAGTTAGGGAAGTTTGATGAATCTTGCATTCTTTACAGACTGTACTGTTTTGGCAGATTGCTATTATGTTTGCATTGTTTGCATATGTTTGCTTGTTTAATGATTCTATTTGAGGTTAGGAGTATTAAATATGCAGAGGCGTCTAGTATGCAATGTCTAATAATAATGTTAGTGATTTGTTACAGTAGAAAATGATAAGGTTTTGCATTGGTTTATACTAACCTATCTCATGAGTTCTTGTTGAGTTTGTTGTGAATGAAGCTTTTTATAAAAAGAGAAACCATGATATGAGAGGAATTAAGGAGACACAAAAGTTCAAGCTTGGGGATGCCCAAGGCACCCCAAGATAATATTTCAAGAAGTCTCAAGCATCTAAGCTTGGGGATGCCCCGGTAGGCATCCACCTTTCTTCTTCAACAACTATCGGTTAGTATCGGTTGAGCCTAAGTTTTTGCTTCTTCACATGAGCTGTGCTATCCTTGCATTGTAGTTTTCTTTAGCTTTGTTTGCTGTTCGAATAAGCATGAAGATCTGAAATTCTTAAATGTTAGAGAGTCTTCACATAGTTGCACAATTATATTCGACTACTCATTGATCTTCACTTATATCTTTCGGAGTAGTTTGTCATTTGCTCTAGTGCATCACTTATATCTTTTAGAGCATGGTGGTAGTTTTATTTTCAAGAAATAGATGAACTCTCATGCTTCATTTATATTATTTGGAGAGTCTTAAACAGCATGGTAATTTGAATAAAAACTATCATACAAAGTGAATTGGATGCTATGATCAATTTGATACTTGATAATTGTTTTGAGATATGGAGGTAGTGATATTAAAGTCATGCTAGTTGGGTGATTATGAATTTAGAGAATGCTTGTGTTGAAGTTAGCAAGTCCCATAGCATGCACGTATGGTTAAAGTTGTGTAGCAAATTTGAAACATGAAGTGTACCTGGCTTGTGCATCCTTATGAGTGGCGGTCTGGGACGAGCGATGGTCTTTTCCTACCAATCTATCCCCATAGGAGCATGCGCGTAGTACTTGGTTTTTGATGACTTCTAAATTTTTGCAATAAGTATATGAGTTCTTTTGACTAATGTTGAGTCCACGGATTATACGCACTTTTACCTTTCCACCTTTGCTAGCCTCTTCGGTACCGTGCATTGCCCTTTCTCACCTTGAGAGTTGGTGCAAACTTCGCTGGTGCATCCAAACCCCGTGATACGATACGCTCTATCACACATAAACCTCCCTATATCTTCCTCAAAACAGCCACCATACCTACCTATTATGGCATTTCCATAGCCATTCCGAGATATATTGCCATGCAACTTTCCACCGTTCCGTTCATCATCATCATGACATACTTTACTTTTGTCATATTGCCATTGCATGATCATGTAGTTGACATCGTATTTGTGGCATAGCCACCATGCATAATTCATACATGTCACTCTTGATTCATTGCACCATCCCGGTACACCATCGGAGGCATTCATATAGAGTCATATCTTGTTCTAGTTTCGAGTTGTAATTCATATGTTGTAATCAATGAAAGTGTGATGATCATCATTATTAGAGCATTACCCAAAAAGAAAAAAGAAAGAAAAAAAGAAGAAAGGACAAAAATAAAAAAAGAAAGGCCCAAAAAAAATGAAAAAAAAGAAAGAAAAAAAATGAAAAAAAAATAAAAAGGGGCAATGTTACTATCTCTTTGTTCTTCATGTAGTGAGTCTCATATATTGTGCTACAAAGTAGCACCACGTTTTTCATATAGTGAGTCTCATAAGTTGTCTTTTTCATTCTAGCGGGAAATTTTCATTATAGAACTTGGCTTGTATATTCCTACAATGGGCTTCCTCAAATGCCCTAGGTCTTCGTGAGCAAGCAAGTTGGATGCCCACCCACTAGTTTTCTTTTGTTGAGCATTCATTTATAGCTCTAGTGCATCCGTTGCATGGCAATCCATACTCCTCATGTTGACATCAATTGATGGGAATCTCCATAGCCCGTTGATAATCCTCATCAATGTGAGACTTTCTCATTTTTTGTCTTCTCCACACAATCCCCATCATCATATTCTATTCCACCCATAGTGCTATATCCATGTCTCACGCTCATGTATTGCGTGAAGGTTGAAAAAGTTTGAGATTATTTAAGTATGAAACAATTGCTTGGCTTGTCATCGGTGGTATAGAAGTTGGGAACATATTTGTGTGATGAAAATGAAGCATTGCCTAACTATATGATTTTGTAGGGATGAACTTTCTTCTGTCATGTTATTTTGAGAAGACATGATTAATTTGATTAGTATGCTTGAAGTGTTACTATTTATTTTATCAATATGAACTTTTATTTTGAATCATTTGGATCTGAACATTCATGCCACAATAAAGAAAATTTCATTGAGAATTATGCTAGGTAGCATTCCACATCAAAAATTCTTTTTTACCATTTACCTACTCGAGGACGAGCAGGAATTAAGCTTGGGGATGCTTGATATGTCTCCAACGTATCTATAATTTTTGATTGCTCCATGCTATATTATCTACTGTTTTGGGCAATATTGGGCTTTATTATCCACTTTTATATTATTTTTGGGACTAACCTATTAACCGCAGGCCCAACCCAGATTTGCTATTTTATGCCCATTTCAGTGTTTCGAGGAAAAGGAATATCAGACGGAGTCAAAACGGAATGAAATCAACTAGAGAAGTTATTTTTGGAAGGAAAGCCACCGGATAGACTTGGACTCTACGTCAGAAGATACGGGAGCTGGTCACGAGGGTGGGGGGCGCGCCCACCCCCCTCGGGCGCGCCCCCTGCCTCGTGGGCCCCCCGAAGCTCTACCGACGTACCCCTTGCACCCATATATACCTACGTACCCTAAAACTTCCAGAACAGAAGATAGATCAGGAGTTCCGCCGCCGCAAGCCTCTGTAGCCACCAAAAACCTCTCGGGAACCCGTTCCGGTACCCTGTCAAAAGGGGAACCCATCACCGGTGGCCATCTTCATCATCCCGGTGCTCTCCATGACGAGGAGGGAGTAGTTCACCCTCGGGGCTGAGGGTATGTACCAGTAGCTATGTGTTTGATCTCTCTCTCTCTCATGTTCTCTCTCGTGTTCTCTCTATGGCACGATCTTGATGTATCCCGAGCTTTGCTATTGTAGTTGGATCTTATGATGTTTCTCCCCCCTCTACTCTCTTGTGATGAATTGAGTTTCCCCTTTGAAGTTATCTTATCGGATTGAGTCTTATATAAGAACACTTGATGTATGTCTTGCCGTGTTTATCTGTGGTGACAATGGGATATCATGTGCCACTTGATGTATGTTTTGGTGACCAACTTGCGGATTCCGCCCATGAACCTATGTATAGGGGTTGGCACACGTTCTTGACTCTCCGTTAGAAACTTTGGGGCACTCTTTGAAGTACTTTGTGTTGGTTGGATGAATCTGAGATTGTGTGATGCATATCGTATAATCATGCCCATGGATACTTGAGGTGACAATGGAGTATCTAGGTGACATTAGGGTTTTGGTTGATTTGTGTCTTAAGGTGTTATTATAGTACGAACTCTTTTATAGATTGATCCGAAAGAATAACTTTGAGGCGGTTTCGTACCCTACCATAATCTCTATGTTTGTTCTCCGCTATTAGTGGCTTTGGAGTGACTCTTTGTTGCATGTTGAGGGATTGTTATATGATCTATCTATGTTATTATTGTTGAGAGAACTTGCACTAGTGGAAGTATGAACCCTAGGCCTTGTTTCCTATCATTGCAATACCGTTTACGCTCACTTTTATTATTAGTTACCTTGCTGTTTTTATTATTTCAGATTACAAAAACCTATATCTACTACCTATTTTGCACTTGTATCACCATCTCTTCGCCGAACTAGTGCACCTATACAATTTACCATTGTATTGGGTGTGTTGGGAACACAAGATACTCTTTGTTATTTGGTTGCAGGGTTGTTTGAGAGAGACCATCTTCATCCTTAGCCTCCTACGGATTGATAAATCTTAGGTCATCCACTTGAGGGAAATTTGCTACTGTCCTACAAACCTGTGCACTTGCAGGCCCAACAACGTCTACAAGAAGAAGGTTGCGTAGTAGACATCAATATTCAAGACAAAACACGTCGAAACACCGGTGGATGATCTTCGCCTCACCATCAACAACCTCTGGACATACGACATAGGGCTCAATCCGGAAAAACGTTTCTTCGGAGTTCCAGTTGGAAAATTACTAGTGTTCATTGTTTCCCATAGAGGAATTGAAGCAAACCCAGCTAAAATTTGAGCTTTGTCACAATTGGCTATACCAAAAAACCTAAAGCAAGTCCAAAAACTAGTAGGGTGCGTCGTGGCCTTAAGACACTTCATCTCCAGATTAGGAGAAAAAGTATTACTACTTTACAAGCTACTAAGAAGCACTGATAGCTTTGAATGGACGGATGCTGCTACAGCCGGATTGGAAGAAATCAAGGCCCTACTCGCAAGCAACCCAATCCTAGTTGCCCCAGATGTTGGCGAGCCTATGTTCTTGTATATATAGGCAACTAACCAGGTAGTCAGTGCCGTACTCGTCGTCGACCGAGGGGAAGAGGGACATAAATTCCCCACCCAAAAACCAGTTTATTATGTATTAGAGGTCCTCACACCATGAAAATCCCGATACCCCCACTACCAAAAGGTAGCCTATACGGTCTTCATGGCATCCCGAAAACTACGACACTATTTTCAAGAGTTTTCTATCACACTGGCATCGGAAGTACCACTTAACGACATTATGAACAACAGGGACGCCATTGGCCGCATAGCCAAATGGGCCATCGAACTTCTACCGTTCGAAATAACATACAAGCCATGTCGGGCACTTAAATCTCAAGTGTTGTCCGACTTTGTCGTTGAATGCACGGAAGCCGAACTCCCTCAAGAGTATAGTTCATACTCCAACTGGATTATGTAATTTGACGGCTCCAAAATGCTAGCTGGACTGGGAGCTGGCATCATCTTGACATCCCCCATCGGGAACACAGTTAGCTACGTGTTACAAATCATGTATACGGACTCCAATAACACAGCAGAATAGGAGGCGCTTCTACACGGTCTTCACATGGCTGTCTCCATGGTTATACAATGCCTAGAGGTGCGTGACGATTCAAACCTTGCAATATCACAGGTCAATGGAGAGTTCGATGCAGAAGACCCTAAAATGGCAGCATACCGAAACTTCATATTAAAAATATCAGCTTGGTTCGAGGAACTTGAATTCCATCATGTCGCTCGAGACATCAACCAGGCAGCCGACATTCTCGCTTGCATGGGCGCTAAGCGCGACCCTGTGCCACCTAACACCTTCGTGGAAAGACTCTTCAAGCCATCCGTAGTATGGCAGGGTGAGAGCAAAGAATCTAGTACGGACCTGGTCACACCCCCAGCAACCGAACACAATGCAGATACCGTCGGGGGTCCGGATATCAAAATAACACCCTCTGCTCATGAGATCATGGCTGTTATCACTCCATGGACCGAACCCTTCCTAGCCTACCTTAATAGGCAGGAGCTTCCCGATAATCAGAATGAAGTTTGTTGCATAGTTTGACACTCTAAAGCCTACAAAGTGCACGACGGTGAGCTGTACAAAAAGAGCACTACCAGAGCCCTCCAAAGGCGCATCTCCAAAGAGGAGGGAAGGAAACTCTTGGCAGAAATACATGCTAGTCTGGGAGGTCATCACGCTGCAGCTCGGGCCCTCGTAAGCAAAGCTTTTAGGATAGGGTTTTTCTGGCCTACGGCCCGAGAAGATGCACAAGCCCTTGTCCAACATTGTGTGGGCTGTCAGCTTTTTGCCAACCAAAGTCAAATGCCTCCCACAGCCTTTAGAACAATCCCCATTACTTGGCCCTTCACGGTCTGGGGGCTTGATATGGTTGGTCCCCTTAAAGGGGGAAGCCACAAAAATAAATATTTGCTGGTGATGGTAGACAAATTTACTAAATGGATAGAGGCCAAACCAGTAAAAACAACTGAAGCAGGGCCAGTGATTGACTTTATATCCGACGTAGTACAGCGTTATGGTGTCTTTTATAGTATCATCACTGATAATGGCTCCAACTTTACAACTGATGAGGTGAAAGACTGGTGTGCCAAGTTGGGCATTAAACTCGACTATGCATCCATATACCACCCTCAAACAAATGGCCAAGTTGAATGGGCCAATGGTCTGGGTGCGCTCCTTACGACAATCAGATAAGCACTAGGTTGAGGAACATGATTCCTTACTCTGGGGGCTGCGGACCACGCCCAATCGAACGACCGGATACACACCCTTCTTTATGGTGTACTGTGCAGAAGCGGTATTGCCCTGTGACATTATTCATGACTCACCTCGAGTGCACATGTGTGAAGAGCGAGAAGCCAAACTAGATTGGCAGGGTGACCTAGATGGACTCGAAGAGGAGTGCGATGTTGCAAAGGCTCGTTTCGCATTTTATCAATAATAGGCCAGGCGATACCAAAGCAGAGAAGTGCAGGCTAAGACATACAATGTTGGAGAACTTGTTTTACGCCTCCCAAAAAAGATAAATGACAAGCTCAAACCAAAATGGGAGGGGCCATTCATCATAGATGAAGTCCTTACATGAGGAGTCTATCACCTTCGCAATGCAGCGGATAATTGCCTTGACCCGAACCCATGGAATGCCACGTGACTCTGAAGATTTTACGCATAGTTCGGCCTCTTTATGTTTTACTTTGACTAGGTTTTCCCTTCTCCTCTCTTTTTTTGTTTTTCCTTTTTATATCCCAGGGTATGTTCGGACCTACCGCACTATTAGGGGTACACATCTTTAAATGTATACACCCCACTGTTCATGCGGGCTTCTCTAACGAAGCTTATGATTAAAAGCTTATAGCTTACATTGTCTATGTCGATTGTTTTGTACATTTTTAACCATTATATGCACCTTTATGACTTAAGTTTTTGCCAAGCTGGGTTTCCTCGCTCCCGTGCTTATACCTACGTTCCTGATTGTTCGGCTAGGGTGTAAAGGGAGTACCTCCGCGATTGTTACAACCGGGTTATCCGGATCTGTACCTCAGACGGGTGAAGCCGAAAGCTAGCTTATTAAGGGAATAATTGGTCGGCAATTAATGACAAACTATTTTGCATTTGCAACAAATACGGAATAGGCTGCCCATCATTCGGATACAAGCCTAAGCAAGAATAATTCAGCATGTCGACCCAAGGAAAGGAACCCCTAATAGAACTATTTTCCTTTGAAGATGTTTCTTATGTTTAGCAGTAATATAATATAACTCCCCGAATACATTTTGTCTGTTAGAGAAATATGGCCGGATTTCTTGGTTTCCGAACATACTAAATGTTTCTTATTCAGCATAGTATCCGGGAACACTCCAACTTCTTGGTTCGAAGGTTAAAGCCGAAGGCCTGCGATGACAAATTTTTCCAAGTTCGACCAGAGATAAAGTTTGATGATAAAGTAAAATTATTACATAGAATCGAACGCCTACTCTTTTTCTACACCATCTATAAGACTATCTAGCTTACAGTCTTCTTGCGAATATTTCGCCGCTATCATCACTTGGTCATATACCAAGTTTACTGGAATTTCTTTTCCATCCAGTCCCTGAGGTCAAACTCGGGCCATATGATTCGGATCGAGTCCGGTGTAGCGCGTCTTCACCATTGCCCATGCCTCTCGTGCGCCTTCTCGGCATGCGGACGTCTTCCATAACTCGAAACAACGACGAGCACCCTTGAATAGGCCCGCCAACCCCTCCATACTTTTGGGAGGGGAATTGGATGGCCATAGAGCTTTGACAATGCTCTTCATGGCTTTCTGGTCCCGCTCATGCACTTTCGTCAGTTCTTTTAGAACGTCGTCTTGGAACTCGGACACTTCTTCTTCGTGACGGCCAGTGAACAAACCTACAAGAATAGCATTATAACATTCTGTATTATAGGATTATATAAGTCATCCGGATGGTTCAGGTGTAATACTGAATATGCCACCCTTCAACTTTTGGTTCTCCTTCTGCACATCCGAGAGTTGAGGCTTTAAGCTCCTTATCTCTTCGGCTTGCTTATTTGCTTCCTCCTCCAGTTTTTTCTTTTCGCCTCTGGTCATCAGAGCGCTCTTCATTTCTTCAAGCTCCGCGACAGTAGCATTTAGCTGTGCCCAGTTTGTTTTGAGCTCCTCGGACAATGCGCTGTTCTTCTCTTTGAGAACCTGCGGTTATAACGATCCTCAAATCAGTTAGTCTCTACCACTTTAAGTCTCGGGGGCTACTGGCACATATCTACTAAATTTTCATAAATTTTCACCTGTATATCCTTTGAGAATAGGCGAGTAACTCCAGTGAGTCCGTCCCGGGCAGCTCGGATATATGCGTCCACGGTGCTGAGGGCAGTAAATTCCTGCTCAGAGAAAGCCGGGGCGCGCGGGGTCTCTTTTAGGCATCGATGATTCATCACACTCTCCACTTCGTAATTAGTGATGGATACTAGTACATCCATTTTGCATCATGCTTTTATATCAATATTTATTGCATTATGGGCTGTTATTGCACATTATATCTCAATACTTATGGCTATTCTCTCTTATTTTACAAGGTTTACCATGAATAGGGGGAATGCCGACAGTTGGAATTCTGGCCGGAAAAGGAGCAAACATTGGAAACCTATTTTGCACTGCTCCAAAAATCCTGAAACTCCATGAAACTTATTTTTGGAATTAGTAAGAATTATTGAGCGGAAGAAACACCTCAGGGGCCCACACCCTGGCCAGGAGGGTGGAGGGCGCGCCCACCCCTACTGGGCGCGCCCCCTGTCTCCTGGGCCCCCTGGTGCCCCCCCAGTGTCCATCTTCTGGTATATGAAGGCTTTTACCCTGGAAAAAATCGTGGGCAAGATTACGGGACGAAACTCCGCCGCCACGAGGCGGAACCTTGGCGGAACCAATCTAGAGCTCCGGCAGAGCTGTTCTGTTGGGGACACTTCCCTCCGGGAGGGGAAAATCATCACCATCGTCATCACCAATGATCCTCTCATCGGGAGGGGGTCAATCTCCATCAACATCTTCACCAGCGCCATCTCCTCTCAAAACCCTAGTTCATCTCTTGTATCCAAACCACAAATTGGTACCCGTGGGTTGCTAGTAGTGTTGATTACTCCTTGTAGTTGATGCTAATTGGTTTACTTGGTGGAAGATCATATGTTCAGATCTTTAATACATATTATTACTCCTCTGATTATGAACATGAATATGCTTTGTGAGTAGTTATGTTTGTTCCTGAGGACATGGGTGAAGTCTTGCTATTTGTAGTCATGTGAATTTGGTATTCGTTCGATATTTTGATGAGATGTATGTTGTCTTTCCTCTAGTGGTGTTATGTGAATGTCGACTACATCACACTTCACCATTATTTGGGCCTAGAGGAAGGCATTGGGAAGTAATAAGTAGATGATGGGTTGCTAGAGTGACAGAAGCTTAAACCCTAGTTTATGCGTTGCTTCGTAAGGGGCTAATTTGGATCCATATGTTTAATGCCGTGGTTAGGTTTACCTTAATACTTCTTTTGTAGTTGCAGATGCTTGCAATAGGGGTTAATCATAAGTGGGATGCTTGTCCAACTAAGGGCAGTACCCAAGCACCGGTCCACCCACATATCAAATTATTAAAGTACCGAACGCGAATCATATGAGCGTGATGAAAACTAGCTTGACGATAATTCCCATGTGTCCTCGGGGGCTCCTTTCTCATTATAAGAAATTGTCCAGGCTTATCCTTTGCTACATAAATGATTGGGACACCTTGCTGCACTTTATTTACTTTATTTACTTATTACTCGTTACAATTTATCTGATCACAAAACTATCTGTTACATACAATTTCAGTGCTTGCAGATAAAACCTTATTGAAAACTGCTTATCATTTCCTTCTGCTCCTCGTTGGCTTCGACACTCTTACTGTCGCCGTGATGGGGAGCGAGCACCTATGGGGCAGGGCCCCTTTTTAGTTCGGCAAGGGGGCGGAGGGCGCACAAAGAGCAGATCGAGGCGAGAGCGCGCGGGGGATTTTTACCCAGCTTCGGAGCTCTCCGGAGAGATAAAACTCCTACTGCTGCTTTGTGTTTGTATTCTGTTCTTGCTCGAGAGAGCGGGTGTGCCGTCGACTCAGCCGAACCCTCAAGCCGCGGAACCAAAATTCCGAACCCCTTCTACGTGCGCATGGGCCTCCTTTTTATAGGCTAAAGGGGTCACCGACAGGTGGCAGTGTAGAAAGAGGGGTAGAAAGGTAAAAACGCGGGTTGGTACAACTGCTACCAACAGTGTCCCCTACCTAACTCTGACGGCAGGGGACAAGGGCATTTAATGCCCGTCCGGTCGCCCCAACAGTGCAAGGAAACGACCGTTAGGGGCGCCACCGATCGCCACGATGGCCTCCTTGTCTGCTTCGCTTGCCACCTCGCGCCGCCATGCTGTACAGCTACCCGCCACGTGCACCAGGAGCGATCTTGTGGCGACACGTCGTCGGATGCGCTGGAGCGCGGGCGCAGAGTGGCAGCCTTGCCGCGGCAAGCGCCTTGCCGCGGCCCTTATCTTGTCGCACCAGCAAGCTTGCCGCTCGCCGGGCCTTGCCGGGACGCGCGGGGCGTCGCGGCAAGTTTTCTTGGAATGCCTTGAGCGGCCTTCCCGGCAAGCTCCTCTTGCCGGGGTCTTGTCTTCTTCCCGGCCAGCTTCTCTTGCCGGGGCCTTGGTTGGCCTTCCCGGCAAGCTCCTCTTGCCGGGGCCTTGGTTGGCCTTCCCGGCAAGCTCCTCTTGCCGGGGCCTTAGCTTGAGTACTCTGTTCTTGAATGGCATCAAAGTAGCCGTTGAGGATCTTGGCGGACGCCCGGCAAGCCCTGCCGCGGGTCACTGCGACTGCCCGTGCACAAGTTCGGGATACTAAGGTACCCCTACTTTAGTACACCGACAGGAGCCCCCGGGCCTGGGCCATACACGGTGCCGAGCGCTGTTGGGCCAGGCCCAAAACAGGGCACGGGCACGCGCGGCCTAGGTCACACCGCATATCTCTCCGCTTCCACCGCGCACGCCCAGAACGGCACGCGTCAAACGCGGCATCGTGGGTGACGTGGGCGGCGTGTGCGGGGCTGAGCCTTGTGAGCATGCGTCAAGCCATGATGAAGGGGATGGCTCTCGCCCTCCTACCTAAACGGAGGTAGGCGTGGGGGCGTGGTGCATTTACTCGACGGGGCCAGTGCGTGGTTTTCGAGGCGTCCACTCCCACGATCACGAGGTGGGGCGAGGCCGCCTCACCCGTCCCCTCGGCTCTGCATCCCCGCCACGCGGCTCCCATGCGCTTGGGGTCACGGACGGTGGGAGTGGGAATCCGGGCCATCATGGGCAGAGGCAGCGGGTCGGCCCTGACTCCCTGCTTTTCCCGTGCCTTGATTCGCTGAGCGGGGCGGCCGAGCCCCCCCACCGCGCTCCTTTACAAAGAGCGGGAGGGGAGCACAGAAGCCCGCACTCTCTTATCTCCTCCTTTTTTCAGCTTCTTCTCCCCTTTCTCCCATTCGCCATGGTGAAAGGGAACCCTGGCCCTTCATCGGTGGCGGCGAGGGTCGCCGCCAGACAGCGCACCTCTCCCTCTCTCGCGCCCTTGGAGGGAGTGCCGGCCATAAGGGGAAGAGGGAGGGGGCGAGGTCGCGGACGAGGTCGAGGCGCTCGGGGAAGAGGCGGACGGGGCGGCGCGCCAGCTTCGCCTCCGCCGGCGGTTCCTCCCCCCACTGCGGTCCACATAGGGGACGATCCTTGCGAGTTCTTCGTCAGGCTGCGCCAGGCGCCTCATCGTCGTCTCCGACTCCCAGCTCCGTTTGTGAACGCGATGGAGCCGGAGCCGCCCGAGACGTTGAGATTGCACATGAGGGGCTGTGGGATCAATGGCACGTGAGTCCACGTTGTATCCCCAGTTCCTAATGTGATGTATCTTGATCGAGGGTGGAAGACGTTCGCCCGCATCCACAGCCTGACGGCGGGGTTTACCCTCCATTTTAAGTTAATGGAGGGCGACCTCCTCTCCGTCAAGGTCTTCGGGGACTCTGGCATCCGGGTGAGGTGCTGCGTGGACAGCTCCTCCGATAGCGAAGACTCCCCCTCGAGCGAGAGCGACGAGGAGGAGAGCGACAGCGACGACGAGGGTAGTGGGCGGCGGAGTGGCGGGTCCGACTAGGTGTCGGGCGCCGCTCCGCGCGTCACCGGCGACCCCATCATCCGCGTCGCCGGCCCCTTGAACTCCCCGGGGTCGTCTCCTTGGGCGGCTTGCGTAGGGAGGCTGCGGAAGGGGAAGAGGGTTGGCGGCAAGGCCGTCAAGTCGGAGTACGAGGGCGTAGTGCCCTCGACAGCATGCTGACATCCTGCCGCCCCGTCTTCGAGCCCCGCTTCCGGCGCTGCCATCACCGTCCAGCCTTCGGACAGCCCCCGGGCTGTTCTCTTGGTGTCTTCTGGCACCCGTAGCTTGCCTAGGCGCTCCTTTTGCCCTTTTCGCCTCCTTGACCTACCTCCTGAAGAGAGGGACAGGAAAGGCATTACGGGCATCTTATCTTTTTAATTTGTAAGCCTTCGGGCCTTAGCTGCATCTAAAACTTGTAATCCTCTCTTTCATGTTTTTCATCCTTTATGGACTGTACCTGAGTGGGATGTTTTTTAATGAAAAAGGGGTTGCTTGCTGGGTTATTTGTCTCGCGGGTTAAACCTACGCCAAGGAGCAAATCCTTGGTATCCCTCGGACAGACAGTTCGCCTCCCGGCAACAGGCCCCTGCCGCCTTCCCACGTCGCTCGACCTTTCTCACGTCTTTGGAGGCGGGAACGAGGTGGGTGCGGCCTCCTCGTTTCATCCCTCCGCTGCCGCAGCTACAACCAAACTTGGCCCCGGGAACGGGCTCCAGGGCCTAGAGTTGAGGGAGCACGGCAGTTTTTGGGAAGAAACACGGTTTCGCATTCCCCAGTCCATAAAAGGATGCATGAAGAGGGACGAAAGACTTATCTGATATTGCAGCCCCCGCAACTCTGGCTTGCCGCGGGCGAATCTTGGCACTCGCAGCCCCCAGCGATTCTGGCTTGCCGGGGCCTAGGTGCCGGCGCGCCCTTCTTCTCCTTTTCGTTCTCAAGCGGTGTGGCCAGGATGTGCGAGCCCTGCGAACGAAGGAAAAGAAAAAAGGACGGACTCTCGACCTCTAAGCTAAGGGATAGCTGCTGTTAGGCACTATCAACCCTAACCAAGGACGAGACTCGACTTAGCATGCATGCTATAACCCCGGGGTATCAGCGCTTCATTTACTTGTGCTCAGGGTCTGCGCCTGGCTTTGTACAAAGGGTTACATGCAACAGCAGCAAGGCTTGTACAAAAAGGTGGTTGCCGGAACAGCTTCCGGCAACCGCGCCTTATGGGTAAAACTTACGAAGATGCTCTATGTTCCAGGAGTTGCTCACCGGAAAGCCATCTTCGGTCTCAAGGCGGACAGCGCCAGGCCTAGTGACTCGTTTCACCCGATAAGGGCCTTCCCACTTCGGCGTCAACTTGTTGGAATTCTTGGCGGATTGAACGCGCCGAAGAACAAGGTCGCCTTCCTCGAAAATTCTGGCTTTAACTTTGCGGCTGTGGTAGCGGCGCAAAGCTTGCTGGTAGCGAGCGGCTCGTACAGCAGCCTGAAGACGATCTTCCTCGAGGAGCAGCGCGTCATCTTGGCGCAGCTGCTCTTGCTCAAGCTCATCATAAGCGAGCACTCGAGGCGATCCGTATACGAGTTCCGTGGGGAGAACTGCTTCTGCTCCATATACTAGAGCAAAAGGTGTCTGGCCAGTGCCTCGATTTGGCGTTGTTCTGATCGACCAAAGAACCACCGGCAGCTCCTCGATCCAATTTCTTCCGCACTTGTGCAGCCTGTCGAAAGTTCTGGTCTTGAGCCCGCGCAGCACTTCAGCGTTTGCCCTCTCCGCTTGACCGTTGCTTCTTGGGTGAGCAACAGAAGCGAAGCAGATCTTGGCGCCAAGATCTTGGACGTATTGCATGAAGGTGCGGCTCTTGAATTGTGTGCCATTGTCGGTGATGATCCTGTTAGGGATTCCGAAACGGCAAACAATTGACCGGAAGAACTTAACTGCTGACTGTGCGGTCACCTTCCTCACTGCTTCCACTTCAGGCCACTTTGTGAACTTGTCGATTGCGACGTACAAGTACTCAAAGCCCCCGACTGCTCGGGGAAAGGGGCCGAGAATGTCGAGCCCCCAGACCGAAAATGGCCAGGATAAAGGGATTGTTTGGAGAGCTTGAGCTGGCTGATGTATCTGCTTGGAGTGGAACTGGCACGCTTCACACTTGGTTACGTGTGCAGTTGCATCCTGGAGGGCTGTCGGCCAGAAGAAACCTTGCTAGAAAGCTTTGTCGGCAAGGGCTCTTGCGCCAATGTGGTGACCACATATGCCTCCATGTACCTCCGCCAACAGCTTCTATCCGTCTTCCCGCGAAATGCACTTCAATTTCACTCTGTTGAATCTTTTTCTATACATCATGTCATCGACAAAATGGTACATACTTGATTGCCGGGCTACTCTTTCTGCTTCTTCCTGCTCCTCGGGAAGTTCTCCTGTTTGAAGAAAATGGACAATCTGCTGCGCCCATGTCGGAGCCTGTGGCTCGACGACAAGAACTAAAGGCACAAATGCTGCTGCGGGAACATCTGCTTCCACGGCCAGAATCTGTGATTCAGCCGGAGTATGATGCTCCCCGGCAAGCGTGTTGGGACACAGCTTTGTCGGGAGTGTCTGCTTCATCGAAACAAACCCTGGGATTGTCGGAGCAGGCTGCCCCTCAGCATTCTTCGTGTTGATTTTGAGGACCTTCTTGACGGCGGCTTCGGGGAGCTCTGCCGGAAGGTAGTCACCAGTAATCAACCTCCTCTTCTTGCTCTGTCCAGTTGATGGTGTCACAGATGGTTGACTCAGCTTGAGCACAAAAATCCCTGGTTCCACAGGTAACTTGAGTGCGGCGCACTTTGACAGGCCGTCTGCAATGTCATTTTGAGCTCTTGGAACATGTTCCATTTGCAGGCCGTCAAAACGCTCTTCCAACTTCCTCACTTCATCAATGTAGGCTTCCATCAACGGACTCTGGTAATCTTTGTTTACTTGACCGACGACAAGCTGTGAGTCACCCCGGACAATAAGCTTCTTGATCCCAAGGTCTGCCGCGATCCTGAGTCCGGCAAGCAAGCCTTCATACTCTGCAGTATTGTTTGTTGCTTGCTCCTTGGGAAAGTGCATCTGGACCACGTACTTGAGGTGCTCTCTGGTGGGTGCGACAAGTAGCACGCCCGCACCAGCGCCTTGCAGCGAGAAGGCACCGTCAAAGTACATGATCCATTCTTTGCTTGCTTCCTTGACGGGGATGCTCCTCTCCGGAGTTTCTTCATCAGGCGTTGGCGTCCATTCTGCTATGAATTCTGCCAATGCTCGGCTCTGGATAGTTGAAGTACTTTCAAACTTGAGGCCAAAGCTTGACAATTCCAGCGCCCACTCGACAATCCTGCCTGTTGCTTCTGGATTCTGCAGTATCCTCTTCAACGGAAAGCGAGTGACTACTATGATTTCGTGCGCTTGAAAGTAATGGCGCAGCTTTCTCGAGGCCATGAGAAGGCCGAAAAGCAATTTCTGCACACCAGAGTACCTTGATCTAGCCCCCTGCAGAAGGGAACTGACAAAGTAAACTGGGCGCTGCACCATCCTCTTCTTTTTCTCTTCTTGTGGCTGCGCAGATCCATCCTTGTCGGGGCCAGAACTTGTCGGGGAATCCCCCTGCTTGTCGCTGGACTCGCTTGCCGCGGTCGCTGGCTCATCATCTGCCTCCCTCTCCGCTACTAACGCAGCACTAACCACTTGAATGGTTGCCGCCAGATATAGCAGCAACTTCTCTTGTGGCTTAGGTGCGACAAGTGTTGGAGTGGAGGATAGGTATCTCTTCAAGTCCTGTAGCGCGGCCTCCGCTTCAGGAGTCCATTGCATTGGACCTGCCTTCTTCAAAATTTTGAAGAATGGCAGGGCGCGCTCGGCGGACTTAGAGATGAACCTACTGAGAGCAGCAATGCAGCCGGCAAGCCTTCGCACATCCTTGACACGCTTCGGTGCTTCGATCTGTTCAATGGCTTCGATCTTGTCGGGATTGGCTTCGATCCCTCGCTGGGACACAAAGAATCCGAGAAGCTTGCCGGAAGGGACTCCAAACACGCACTTCTCGGGATTCAACTTGAGATTGATCTTGCGCAGATTTGCAAAAGTCTCGTCCAGATCTTGGATCAAAGTTTCTTTGTCCTTGCTCTTGACCACTATGTCATCCATGTAAGCTTCTATATTTCTGTGCAGTTGTGGCTCAAAAGCATGGCTGACTACTCTTGCAAATGTTGAACCGGCATTCTTTAGTCCGAAAGGCATTCGTACAAAGCAGTACGTGCCACATGGAGTAATGAATGCGGTTTTCTCTTCATCCTCTTCCGCCAAGAAGATCTGATGATATCCTGAGTATGCATCAAGGAATGAAAGCAGATCACATCCTGCCGTGGAGTCGACAATCTGGTCAATGCGCGGCAAGGGAAATGGATCCTTGGGACAAGCTTTATTAACATCAGTGAAGTCAATACAAAGCCTCCACTTCCCATTTGCTTTGCGCACGACTACTGGATTGGCTAACCACGTTGGATGGAGTACTCCTCGGACCAAGCCTGCTGCTTCCAGTTTCTTAATTTCCTCTGCAATGAACTCTTGGCATTCTACTGCTTGTTTTCTGACTCTCTTCTTGACGGGCCGCGCGTGAGGGCAGATAGCAAGGTGGTGCTCAATTACTTTCCTGGGAACACCGGGGATGTCATATGGTTGCCATGCAAATACATCGATATTCGCCCGCAGGAAAGCAACGAGCATGCTTTCCTATTTAGGGTCAAGCGTGGCACTAATGGTGAAGGTACCACTAGTGCCGTCCTTCTTGGCGGCCACTTTTTTGGTCTGTGGTGAAGCTGTCTTTGCTTTCTTGCACTTGCCGGTGGAGCTCGATGGTGCGTCCTCGACGGTAGCGCAGCACTCCGAAGAGGTGCGCTTGCCGGAGTAGGCATCAGAGCTACTCTTCCCGGACTTGGACTTGCCGGTGGAGCTCAATGGTGCATCCTCGACGGCAGCGCAGCACTCCGAAGAGGTGCGCTTGCCGGAGTAGGCATCAGAGCTACTCTTGCCGGACTTGGTCTTCTTCTTCCCCCCGGGAGCCTCAGCGGCAAGTGGTTTGTGTTCTGCTGCGGCTGCTGCTTCCCGGTAGATTTTGTCGGTACAGATAAGTGCATCTTTCTTGTCGCCCTGGACAGAAATGACACTTATCGGACCGGGCATCTTGAGCACGTTGTAGGCGTGATGAGAGGCTGCCATGAACTCAGCAAGCGCTGGACGGCCAAGTATCCCATTGTAGGGCAATGGGAAATCAGCAACGTCGAATGTGACTCTCTGTGTCCTGAAGTTCAGCTCACTGCCAAACGTTACTGGCAGCGTGATCTTCCCCTTCGGCTTGCTCCTTCCCTGGTTGATCCCTTGAAAGGTGCCGGTTTCTTCGAGCTCGCTGTCGGGGATCTGGAGCTTCTTGAGTACCGCGGAAGAGATCAGATTCAGGCCGGCCCCGCCGTCAACCAGCATCTTCGTGAACTTGAGGTTGCGGATCATTGGCGAAACCAACATCGGCAAGCACCCGACCGCAGTTATGCGGTCAGGGTGATCCTCAACGTCGAAGATGATGGGCGTGCTGGACCACCTCAGGGGCTTGCGCGACTCAACGGACGGTTCTGCTGCGTTCACCTCCCGCATCCACTGTTTGAGTTGGCGGTGCGAGGTGTGCAGAGAGGCACCGCCGTCAACGCACAGAACGTCTGTTGCCTTCTGATACTCCTGCTCGTCGGCCTCATCTTCCTCCATCTCATCATCTTCATCTTCGTCTTCGTCCTTGTCGCGGCCGCGGGAAGGCCTGTCTCCTTGCCGCTCCTTGGCCTTGCCGCGGCGCCCTCCCTGGGCTGGACGCTTCTTGCCGGATCCTCCGCCACCTCCCTGGGCCTTCTCCTTGTCGTGGTGCTCGTATTCAGCTTTCTGTAGCTCAACGAGCTGCTCAACCTTCTTGCAGGCCTGGAGGTCATGGCCCTTGGTGCGGTGGATCTTGCAGTACCGCTTGCCGAAGCCGTCCTGCTTGTCGGCGGCCACCACAGCCTCGCCGGAGTTACCAGCTTTGGCCTTCTCGGCGCCACCTCCACTGCCGGACTGCTCGACAACTAGCACATCCTTAGCTCTTCTGTTTCTGTTGTTCCGCCTCCGGTTCTTCTTCGCCGGGACGGCATCCTCACTGTCAGATCCTTCCGCTCCCGCTTTCTCTCCGGGGAGTTTCCTCCCCTCCTCAGCACGTGCACACTTATCGGCCAGAGCATATAGCTCGCTGACATCTCTGATTTTGCACATCGCCATCTCCTCTCTCATCCTGCGGTTACGCACGTTCTGATGGAACGCGCTGATAACCGTGGCAGGGTGGACGTCTGGGATGTTGCGCAGCACCTGGCTGAACCTCTGTATGTACTTGCGCAGGGGTTCTCCCTCCTTCTGGGCGAGCAGATGAAGATCGCTCTCCTGGCCATGGGGTTTGTGGCCGCCTGTGAAGGCGCCGACAAACTGATGACACAGGTCCGCCCACGAAGAGATGGAGTTGTCCGGCAAGTGCATTAGCCAAGATCTGACGTTGGGCTTGAGCACCAGCGGGAAGTAGTCGGCGAGGATCTTCTCGTCGCGCCCCCCGACAGCCTGCACCGCGATGGTGTAGACGCTGAGGAACTCCGACGGATGTATCCTGCCATCGTACTTCTCGGGTACATCTGGCTTGAAGTTTTTGGTACCGGGCCACTGGACCTGCCGCAGCTCACGGGTGAACGCAGGGCAACCTATCGCGTACGGCAAGTCGCCTGGTTCCCCTGGCGCATGCATATCAACAGTGGGCCCAGCGCGCTGGTCCGACTGACGCCACGCTTCTCTTCGGCGCTCGATGCGAGTACGAGCATCCTCTTGTCGTCGTTCTTGGAGAACTTGGCGCTGATCGCGGCGAGCTCGCGGGTCCGACGACGCGGTGGAATCGGCGTCGAGGTTGGCCCGGCGAGTCGGCGATCTTGGTCTTCGTGGAGGGGAGTACACGGTGGTGGCACCCCCAGCGGTCTTATCAGCGTCGGCTTGCGCCTGGGCGTCTTTCCGGGGCTTCGATACGCTCGGTTGCCGGGGCTTGTCACCGTTGGCGAAGCCGATAAGGCTCTGAATGGTGGCCCTCCAGTCGTCGATCTTGTCTGGCGTCGGAGGGTAATCTAGAAGCAGCTGGGCTCGGGCCAGCGCTTCCTCTGGAGTCTTGGGTGGCGGTGGCGAGCGACGCGAGGTGCGGGATATGCTCAGACTTCTAACATTGTTAGAAGGAGCAACATCTCGCCCAGGCGACCGTCTCGCGCTCGCGCCAGCATGTTGTCGCGCATGTTGGCCTTGAGCATCCCGCGACCCACCACCTTGGCCTTGTTCAAGCGCGAGTACGGTGCTAGGAGCACCAGGGCGTTGTTGATCCTGCACCTCCTGGGAGGGGTGCGGCGGATGTACAGACGCTGAAGCTTGTGGGGCCTTGTCCTTGGACCGAGTGACGATGTGAGTCCCTCCGCTGGCGCCCGCTCCTCCGCCGGCGTCCACCCCACCGCCCGTTTGCTCCGGTGGCGGTAGGATAGACATGGACGGAGCGGCCACCTCCGAAGCCTTCTTCTTCGGTGGCATGTCGATGAAGATGCTGATGTAGCGCGCGCAAACGCCGGATCAGGTTCGCATGACCTCGACGCACCCCCTACCTGGCGCGCCAGAGATGTCGCCGCGATGGGGAGCGAGCACCTATGGGGCAGGGCCCCTTTTTAGTCCGGCAAGGGGGCAGAGGGCGCACAAAGAGCAGATCGAGGCTAGAGCGCGCGGGGGATTTTTACCCAGCTTCGGAGCTCTCCGGAGAGATAAAACTCCTACTGCTGCTTTGTGTTTGTATTCTGTTCTTGCTCGAGAGAGCGGGTGTGGCGTCGAATCAGCCGAACCCTCAAGCCGCGGAACCAAAATTCCGAACCCCTTCTACGTGCGCATGGGCCTCCTTTTTATAGGCTAAAGGGGTCACCGACAGGTGGCAGCATAGAAAGAGGGGTAGAAAGGTAAAAACGCGGGTTGGTACAACTGCTACCAACAGTGTCCCCTACCTAACTCTGACGGCAGGGGAGAAGGGCATTTAATGCCCGTCCGGTCGCCCCAACAGTGCAAGGAAACGACCGTTAGGGGCGCCACCGATCGCCATGATGGCCTCCTTGTCTGCTTCGCTTGCCACCTCGCGCCGCCATGCTGTACAGCTACCCGCCACGTGCACCAGGAGCGATCTTGTGGCGACACGTCGTCGTATGCGCTGGAGCGCGGGTGCAGAGTGGCAGCCTTGCCGCGGCAAGCGCCTTGCCGCGGCCCTTATCTTGTCGCACCAGCAAGCTTGCCGCTCGCCGGGCCTTGCCGGGACGCGCGGGGCGTCGCCGCAAGTTTTCTTGGAATGCCTTGAGCGGCCTTCCCGGCAAGCTCCTCTTGCCGGGGTCTTGTCTTCTTCCCGGCCAGCTTCTCTTGCCGGGGCCTTGGTTGGCCTTCCCGGCAATCTCCTCTTGTCGGGGCCTTGGTTGGCCTTCCCGGCAAGCTCCTCTTGCCGGGGCCTTGGTTGGCCTTCCCGGCAAGCTCCTCTTGCCGGGGCCTTAGCTTGAGTACTCTGTTCTTGAATGGCATCAAAGTAGCCGTTGAGGATCTTGGCGGACGCCCGGCAAGCCCTGCCGCGGGTCGCTGTGACTGCCCGTGCACAAGTTCGGGATACTAAGGTACCCCTACTTTAGCACACCGACACTTACTTATCGAAAGGACTACGATAGATCCCTTACACTTTGGGTCATCAAGACTCTTTTCTGGCGCCGTTGCCTGGGAGTGTAGCGCTTTTGGTGAGTGGAACCTGGTAAGGAAACATTTATATAGTGTGCTGAAATTTTCTGTTAGTTGTCACTATGGAAACTAATCCTTTGAGGGGCTTGTTCGGGGTATCTTCACCCGGACCAGAAGAGCAAAGAGTTTCTCCTCAACCTACTGAACTTTTTGAAAATATTTACTTTGAGATTCCTTCGGGTATGATAGAGAAACTGCAAGCTAATCCATTTGCAGGAGATGGAACATTGCATCCTGATTTACACCTTATCTTTGTGGATTATTTAAGCTTGCAGGTATTGCCGATGATGTTGTCAAAAGGAAGGTCTTCCCTTTATCTTTGAAGGGAGTTGCATTGAGATTTTATAGGCTATCTGATGATATGAGATCTTGGAATTATAAACGATTGAAGTTGGAATTTCACCAGAAGTTCTATCATATGCATCTTGTTCATCGTGATCGTAATCACATATATAATTTCTGGCCTTGCAAAGGAGAAAACATCTCTCAAGCTTGGGGGAGGCTTAAGTCAATGTTATATTCATGCCCCAATCATGAGCTCCAAAGAAATGATTATTCAAAATTTTTATGCTCGGCTTTCTCTCAATGATCGCAACCTGCTCGATACTTCCTGTGCTAGTTCTTACATGCTGAAGACTATTGATTTCAAATGGGACATATTGGAAAGAATTAAATGCAACTCTGAATATTGGGGTTCCGACGATGGTAAGGAGTCAGGTATGACACGTAATTTTGATTGTGTTAAATCTTTTATCGACACTGATGCTTTTCATGGATTTAGCGCTAAGTATGGACTTGACTATGAGATGGTAGCTTCTTTTGTGAATCTTTTGCTACTCACGTTGATCTCCCTAAAGAGAAGTGGTTTAAATATAATCCTCCCATTGAATTAAAAGTAGTTGCACCTATTACGGTTGAAGAAAAGACTATCACCTATAGTGATCCTATTGTTCCTACTACTTATGTTGAGAAACCTCCTTAACTTGTTAGGATAAAGGATCATGCTAAAACTTCGGCTGTTGTTCGTAAGAGTAATACTAGGACTTATACACCTCCTGAGCAAGACAAAGTTGAACCTAGTATTGATATGGTTAAAGATCTCTTGGATGATGATTTAGATGGGCATGTTATTTATTTCTGTGGTGAGACTGCTAATATTGCTGGACCAGATACTAGGATACATAGACTTGTGGTAGGCACGCCTGTTATTTCTGTTAAAATAGGAGATCATTGTTATCATGGTTTATGTGATATGGGTGCTAGTGCTAGTGCAATACCCTATGATTTATATAAAGAAATTATGCATGACATTGCACCCGTTGAATTAGAAGACATTGATGTTACTATTAAACTTGCTAATAGGGATACCATTAAACCTGTTTGGATAGTCAGAGATGTTGAAGTCTTGTGTGGGAAGGTTAAATATCCTACTGATTTCCTTGTTCTTGGTTCCCCACAAGATGATTTTTGTCCCATTATTTTTGGTAGACCCTTCTTGAATACCGTTAATGCTAAGATTGATTGTGAAAAGGATACTGCTACAATTGGCTTAGAGGGTATGTCTCATGAGTTTAATTTTGCTAAGTTTCATAGACAACCTCGTGATAGAAAATCACATAGTAAGGATGAGATTATTGGTCTTTCTTCCATTGCTGTACCTCCTACTGATCCGTTAGAAAAATATTTGCGAAACCATGAAAATGATATGTTTATGAAGGAAAGAAGGGAAATAGATGAAGTGTTCCTTAAAAAGGAACCTATGCTGAAACACAACCTTGCCATTGAAATTCTTGGGGACCCCCCTCCACCCAAGGGTGATCCCGTGTTTGAACTCAAACCATTACCTGATAATCTTAAGTATGCTTATCTTGATGAAAAGAAAATATATCCTATTATTATTAGTGCTAACCTTTCAGAGCAAGAAGAAGAAAGATTATTGAAAACTCTGAAGAAGCACCGCGCTGCTATTGGATATACTCTGGATGATCTTAAGGGCATTAGCCCCACATTATGCCAACACAAAATTAATTTGGAGGATGATGCCAAACCAGTTAGAGATCCTCAACGATGATTGAATCCTAAGATGAAAGAAGTGGTAAGAAAGGAGATACTAAAGCTCCTTGAGGCAGGTATAATTTATCCCGTTGCTGATAGTGAATGGGTAAGCCCTGTCCACTGTGTTCCTAAAAAGGGAGGTATTACCGTTGTTCCAAATGATAAAGATGAATTGATCCCGCAAAGAATTATTACAGGTTATAGGATGGTAATTGATTTCTGTATATTAAATAAAGCTACTAAGAAAGATCATTACCTTTACCTTTTATTGATCAAATGCTAAAAAGACTATCCAAACATACACATTTCTGCTTCCTAGATGGTTATTCTGGTTTCTCTCAAATACCTGTGTCAGCTAAGGATCAATAGAAAACTACTTTTACTTGCCCTTTTGGTACTTTTGCTTATAGATGTATGCCTTTTGGTTTATATAATGCACCTGCTACCTTTCAAAGATGCATGATGGCTATATTCTCTGACTTTTGTGAAAAGATTTGTGAGGTATTCATGGATGATTTCTCCGTTTATGGATCCTCTTTTGATGATTGCTTGAGCAACCTTGACCGAGTTTGGCAGAGATGTGAAGACACTAGTCTCGTCTTGAATTGGGAAAAGTGTCGCTTTATGGTTAATGAAGGCATTGTGTTGGGGCACAAGATCTCCGAGAGAGGTATTGAAGTTGATAAAGCCAAAGTTGATGCTATTGAAAAGATGCCATGTCCCAAGGACATAAAAGGTATAAGAAGTTTCCTTGGTCATGCCGGTTTTTATAGGAGGTTCATTAAGGACTTATCTAAAATCTCTAGGCCTTTGACTAATTTATTGCAAAAAGATATTCCTTTTGTCTTTGATGATGATTGTGTAGAAGCATTTGAAATACTTAAGAAAGCTTTGATCACTGCACCTATTGTTCAGCCACCTGATTGGAATTTACCTTTTGAAATTATGTGTGATGCTAGTGATTATGCTGTAGGTGTTGTTCTAGGGCAAAGAGTTGATAAGAAATTGAATATTATCCAATATGCTAGTAAGACTCTTAATACTGCCCTGAGAAATTATGCTACTACTGAAAAAGAATTCTTAGCAGTTGTGTTTGCATGTGATAAGTTTAGACCTTATATTGTTGATTCCGAAGTTACTATTCACACTGATCATGCTGCTATTAAATATCTTATGAAAAAAAAGATGCTAAGCCTAGACTCATTAGATGGGTTCTCTTGCTCCAAGAATTTGTCTTGCATATTATTGATAGAAAGGGAGCTGAGAACCCCGTTGTAGACAACTTGTCTAGGTTAGAGAATGTTCTTGATGACCCACTGCCTATTGATGATAGCTTTGCTGATGAACAACTAGCGTTCGTTAATGCTTCTCGTACTACTCCTTGGTATGCTGATTATGCTAATTATATTGTTGCTAAATTTATACCTCCTAGTTTCACATACCAGCAAAAGAAAAAGTTCTTTTATGATTTAAGACATTACTTCTGGGATGACCCACACCTTTATAAGAAGGAGTAGATGTTGTTATTAGACATTTTGTACCTGAGCATGAACAGGAACAGATCCTACGCAAGTGTCACTCTGAATCCTATGGAGGACACCACGCTGGAGATAGAACTGCACACAAGGTACTGCAATCTGGTTTTTATTGGCCTACTCTCTTCAAAGATGCTCGTAAGTTTGTCTTATCTTGTGATGAATGTGAAAGAATAGGTAATATTAGTAGACGTCAAGAAATGCCTATGAATTACTCTCTTGTTATTGAACCGTTTGATGTTTGGGGCTTTGATTATATGGGACCTTTTCCTGCCTCTAATGGTTACACTCATATTTTAGTTGCCGTTGATTACGTTAATAAGTGGGTAGAAGCTATTCCAACTAGTAGTGCTGATCATAATACTTCTATTAAAATGCTTAAAGAAGTTATTTTTCCAAGGTTTGGAGTCCCTAGATATCTTATGACTGATGGTGGTTCACATTTTATTCATGGTGCTTTCCATAAGATGCTTGCTAAGTACGATGTTAATCATAGAATCGCATCTCCTTATCATCCGCAGTCTAGTGGTCAAGTAGAGTTGAGCAATAGAGAGCTCAAATTAATTTTGCAAAAGACTATCAATAGATCTAGAAAGAATTGGTCCAAAAAACTTGATGATGCATTATGGGCTATAGAACTGCATAGAAAAATCCTATGGGTATGTCTCCATATAAGATGGTTTATGGAAAAGCTTGTCATTTACCTCTTGAACTTGAACATGAAGCATATTGGGCTATTAAAGAGCTCAACTATGACTTCAAACTTGCCGGTGAGAGACTTGATGAACGGAGGACCCAAGCCTATGCGAATGCCAAGCTATTCAAAGAAAAATTCAAACACTGGCATGACAAAAGGATTCAAACACTGGCATGAAAGATTTTTTGCAGGAAAACTTCTCTCTAAATGTGAAGGTCCTTACGTTATCGAGGAGGTCTATCGTTCTGGTGCTATAAAAATCAAGAACTTTGAAGGCACAAGTCCGAGGGTGTTGAACGGTCAAAGAATTAAACATTATATTTCAGGTAATCCTATCAATGTTGAAACTAATATTATTGAAACCGTAACCCCGGAGGAATATATAAGGGACACTTTCCAGAATGTTCCAGACTCCGAAAAGGAATAGGTATGTGGTACGGTAAGTAAACCGACTCCAATACAATTCTAATGGCAATTTTTATCAGTTTTGGAATATTTAAGAATTTTAGGAAGAAAGAAGTAGTCCAAGAGGGGCACGAGGCCTCCACGAGGGTGGAGGGTGCGCCCACCCTTACTGGGCACGCCCCCTGTCTCGTGGACACCTCGTGTGCCTCCCGGTCTCTGTTTTCTTGCACGCTACATATTTTGGTCGGTAAAAATTCATTATATAAACTCCCGAAGGTTTTGACCACCGAATCACGCAAATATCTTGTGTTTTCGTTTCGAGCTGTTTCTGTTGCAGAATCTAGAGCACCATGACGTCGCCCTCCTTCAACAATGAAGACAAGGATGCTTGGCTTTTGAAGATAGAGCTGAAAAGAGAAGAACCGGAAGAGATCAACAAGGAGGAAGGGATCAAGAAGGTCACGGAGGTCCAAGCTCCGGCGGTGGAAGAACAAGACATCCCTCAACCCTTACCTAACCTCTTTACTCCAACAGAGATTGAAGCTTTCAAGATGATTGAATTGGCTCGCATTTAGAATAAGTATCTCACACAGGAGAATATTTTGTTGAAGGATCATATCGCCGGACTCAAGGGCATTATCCGCAAGTTGGAGGAGCTTTTACGCTCGATGTGCGATTATCCACCATCATCATCACCACCTCCATCACCTCCGAGGACATAATCACATGGGTATGGGCACTCCCCTTGGCAACTGCCAAGCTTGGGGGAGGTGCCCCGGTATCGTATCACCATCACACTCCTATCTTTACCGTTTTATTTAGTTCGATCCCTTTAGTAGTATCTTGATCGAGTAGATTGTAGTTTTGATATCAAGTAGTTTTGAGTTTTACTTTGCGATCTCTTTATGTAATCGAGTCCGTGAGCTATCTATAATAAAGATTAGTGTTGAGTCAAGGGCTTTTCTATGTTGCTATGATCTTGAGAAAGTAGAGAATAAAAGAGTTCATATTGATCTTATGATTAGTGATGACTTCACACATAGAAAGTATGAGGCATAAAAGTTGTTGAGAGTAGGCAAACATAGTTTTGGTCATCATTGCAATTAATAGGAAATAATAAGGAAAGAGGGGTTCACATACAAATATATTATCTTGGATATCTTTTATGATTGGGAGCACTCATTAAGTATGACATGCTAAAAGAGTTGACGTTGGACAAGGAAGACAACATAATGGTTTATGTTTTCTCACATCTCAGTTAAAGTATATTGTCATTGACCTTCCAAACATGTTGAGCTTGCCTTTCCCCCTCATGCTAGCCAAATTCCTTGCACTAAGTAGAGATACTACTTGTGCTTCCAAATATCCTTAAACCCAGTTTTGCCATGAGAGTCCACCATACCTACCTATGGACTGAGTAAGATCCTTCAAGTAAGTTGTCATGTTGCAGGCAATAAAAATTGCTATCTAAATATGTATGACTTATTAGTGCAGAGAAAATAAGCTTTATACGATCTTTTTGTGGAAGCAATAAAAGCGACAGACTACATAATAAAGGTCCACATACAAGGGGCAATATAAAGTGACGTTCTTTTGCATTAATATTTTGTGCATCCAACCCTAAACGCACATGACAAACTCTGCTTCCCTCTGCGAAGGGCCTATCTTTTACTTTATGTTTTTACTTTATGCTTGAGTCAAGGTGATCCTCACCTTTCTCTTTTCATTTTATCCTTTGGCAAGCTCTTCGTGTTCGAAAGATAATGATACATATATCCAATTGGATGTAAGTTAGTATGGATTATTATTGTTGACATCACCTAAAGGTGAATACGTTGGGAGGCAACACAATAAGCCACTATCTTTCTTAGTGTCCGGTTGAAACTCCATAACCACAAGTATTGCGTGAGTGTTAGCAATTGTAGAGGACTACATGATAGTTGAGTATGTGAACTTGCTGAAAAGCTCTATTCTTGACTCTTTCTAATGTTATGATAAGTTGCAATTGCTTCAATGACTGAGATTATAGTTTGTTAGTTCCCAATGAAGTTTCTGAACCATACTTGACATTGTGAATTGATTGTTACTTGAGTATAAGAAATCATATGATAAAATCTATATATGTTGTTGTTATAAGAATGATCATGATGCCCTCATGTCCGTATTTTATTTTTATCGACACCTCTATCTCTAAACTTGTGGACATATTTTTCGATTTCGGCTTCCGCTTGAGGACAAGCGAGGTCTAAGCTTGGGGGAGTTGATGCGTACATTTTGCATCATGCTTTTATATCAATATTTATTGCATTATGGGCTGTTATTGCACATTATATCTCAATACTTATGGCTATTCTCTCTTATTTTACAAGGTTTACCATGAAGAGGGTGAATGCCGGCAAATGGAATTCTGGCTGGAAAAGGAGCAAACATTGGAAACCTATTCTGCACTGCTCCAAAAATCCTGAAACTCCACGAAACTTATTTTTGGAATTAATAAGAATTGGTGAGCAGAAGAAACACCTCAGGGGACCCACACCCTGTCCAGGAGGGTGGGGGGCGCGCCCACCCCTACTAGGCGCGCCCACCCCTACTGGGCGCGCCCCCCTGTCTCCTGGGCCCCCTGGTGGCCCCCCGGTGTCCATCTTCTGCTATATTAAGGCTTTTACCCTGGGAAAAATCGTGGGCAAGCTTACGGGACGAAACTCCGCCGCCACGAGGCGGAACCTTGGCGGAACCAATCTAGAGCTCCGGCAGAGCTGTTCTGCCGGGGACACTTCCCTCCGGGAGGGGGAAATCATCACCATCGTCATCACCAATGATCCTCTCATCAGGAGGGGGTCAATCTCCATCAACATCTTCACCAGCACCATCTCCTCTCAAAACCCTAGTTCATCTCTTGTATCCAATCTTGTATCCAAACCACAAATTGGTACCTGTGGGTTGCTAGTAGTGTTGATTACTCCTTGTAGTTGATGCTAATTGGTTTACTTGGTGGAAGATCATATGTTCAGATCTTTAATACATATTATTAATCCTCTGATTATGAACATGAATATGCTTTGTGAGTAGTTACATTTGTTCCTGAGGACATGGGTGAAGTCTTGCTATTAGTAGTCATGTGAATTTGGTATTCGTTCGATATTTTGATGAGATGTATGTTGTCTTTCCTCTAGTGGTGTTATGTGAACGTCGACTACATGACACTTCACCATTATTTGGGCCTAGAGGAAGGCATTGGGAAGTAATAAGTATATGATGGGTTGCTAGAGTGACAGAAGCTTAAACCCTAGTTTATGCGTTGCTTCGTAAGGGGCTGATTTGGATCCATATGTTTAATGCTGTGGTTAGGTTTACCTTAATACTTCTTTTGTAGTTGCGGATGCTTGCAATAGGGGTTAATCATAAGTGGGATGCTTGTCCAGGTAAGGGCATTACCCAACCACCGGTCCACCCACATGTCAAATTATTAAAGTACCGAATGCGAATCATATGACGTGATGAAAACTAGCTTGACGATAATTCCCATGTGTCCTCGGGGGCTCCTTTCTCATTATAAGAAATTGTCCAGGATTATAATTTGCTACATAAAGGATTGGGCCACCTTGCTGCACTTTATTTACTTTATTTACTTGTTACTCGTTACAATTTATCTTATCACAAAACTATCTGTTACCTACAATTTCAGTGCTTGCAGAGAAAACCTTAGTGAAAACCGCTTATAATTTTCTTCTGCTCCTCGTTGGGTTCAACACTCTTACTTATCGAAAGGACTACGATAGATCCCTTACACTTGTGGGTCATCAGATACGTTATCCAAATCTTCATGATGTGGATGAGTTGGCGCCCCCGTCCTAATTGACGAGTTCAGCGCCAAATTGGCTGCAGCTTGGCTGGCCCGGGATCTTTGGTAAGGTTCGCCATGTACCTCTCTTGAGATGATAGAAGGTGGGGGAAAAATGATAACTCAGCCTTATGCCTAGGCATGAAGTGAGGAATGTACCTCTTTGGTGACGGGGGGGGGGGGCTCAGTGGCGCTCCCGGTCTCCTTTTGTTTCACACGCTCGCCTCGCGAAGGCGCTACCTTGCTCTTGGCTGCCTGTGATTGGGTACGGCTCACCGAGCGCCGATCCTGTAATGAACGGTTCAGTGCAGTGGGGGAGATGCGAGTGGAGGTATATCTCTTTTAGAATGATTTCTGAACATTTACCTTAACGAAAGGGTAGAGGTTGGGGTAGTCGGCCACAATCGCTACCTTCGAGCCATCAAGGCTCGATTGATCATAGACTCCATCATGAAATTTTATAAATATATCCAGATCCTCGTGGAATCTGGGGTCTTCGTTGCAAGCATGGTCCTCTGGCTGTGGGGGCAGGGGCAATGGATGTTTTCGACTACCTTCCTCCATGTCTGCTTTAAAGCAACCAGAGTAGTTTGATTAGTGCATCCCAAAAGTAAGGAAGAATAAATGCTGATAAATGATCAACTTACCCATTCAATGGGGTTGTACATGGAAAAACCTTCCCGACAATTTAAATGGGCAAAATCTTCTTCCTCCCCCTTATAAAGGTCGGCCAGCATGGCAGCCAGAGCGGCTTGGTTATTTGGACCCTCTCGCCTATAACGAGACGTGTCGTCCTCCCTGTTATAGCACCATAAAGGGGCTACTCTGGATTGGAGAGACTGGATGCATTGTTTTATCATGATGGCCATGACTTCAATGATGGAGAGTCCAAAATGGGCAAGTAGTCTGACCTTGCTAACCAGTCTCATTACCTCCACACTGTCCTCTTGCTTGGGGGACCTGGGGCGCCAGTTGAGTAGCATCTTCAGGGGAGCGTTGGAATATTCTGGAAGTCCGCACCAAACTAGGCCCGGAAGGGGAACATCCTTGATGTAAAACCATTCCAAAGACAATTCTTTGGACCCCCTTTTTGGATTCCCATCAGGGTAGCCTGGTTCGGCTATGCGCCATACTTCGGTGCCACCACTTCAAATATAGACCCTCCGCCTTGATGGCGGGGGACGAGGCAAAAGAACTTTCTCCATAGTTCGAAATGAGCCTCGCAGCCTAAAAACAATTCGCAGAGAGCGACAAAACCAGAGATGTGCAGAATAAAACCTAGCGAGAGATTGTGCAGCTGGATCCCATAGAATTTCAATAGGCCTGTGAGGAAGGGGTGGATTGGGAATCCTACGCCCCTCAAAAGGAACAAAATAAAGCACACTCTCTCCTCTTGGCTGGGGTTGGGGAAGTTCTCTGCTAACACATTATCGCCCATAGAAGCTAATCCCGCCCGCACGGAGACTAGATCTACGGGGGGGGGGGGGGGATATCCTTGCATCTGAATCCGATTCAGCTGAAGGTGGGATACTGAGCAGCTTCGCCAATCCCCCTCTTGATGGCTATGGGGACGCGAGGAGGATACAGGGGCGCTTGTGATGGTTTGAAGTTTTCGTGGTTTGCTCCGGTGCTCTTGGGGCGATGTGAGGCGGGGTTTGGGGATCTAACCTCATTATATAGATGCCACCCGTGCCTGGTAAAGGGTTAAATTGTAAAAAAGTTATGGACCATTCGCATTTGCTAAACACATGGAAATCGACGCGACGACATGAAGGAATCATAAAGACTGGACACAAAAACCGATACCAGACTATCATCAATCCGGAGTATGGTAAAGAACCCGCCTTGCAAAGCCGAAGACATGAATCCACATACTACATCGTCATTGAAGGCAAGTTCGGTGGCTACCGAGGGAGTCCTGGTTTCGGGGGTCTTGAGGTGTTTGGCCCAAGATGAGGGCCGGGCTGAATGGGCCGGGATGAAGCAGAAGGCCGTCCTCCGTGTTCGGGTAGGATTCCTATGTGCGTGGATGGCAATATTAGAGTCTGGATGTATTGTTTTGTTCCCTTATGAACCAACTTTGTACAAAGCCTAGGCTCCTCTGGTGTGTATATAAACCGAAGGGTTTAGTCCATAGAGGCTATCATAATATTCATAGGCTAGACAAGCTAGGGTTTAGCCATTACTATCTCGAGGTAGATCAACTCTTGTAACCCATATACTCATCGAATACAATCAAGCAGGACATAGGGTTTTACCTCCTTTAAGAGGACCCGAACCTGGCTAAACATTGTGTCCCTTCGTCCATTGTTACCATTGATCCTTACATGCACAACTTGCCCCCTACCCGAGATCTGCCGGTTTCGACACCGACAGCCGTTTCCAGCCTGTGTTAGCTTTCGGCCTACTGGCGACCCATACATTCTTGGGCTCCTTTCCGGCCCTCGATTACTTCCGGCCCATTGCTGGCCTGTTTTCCTAATGGGCCAAATTTAGCACGTGGTTAGAATCGGCCCGTTTGTGGCCTGTTAACCCATTGCGCTATTTGCAACCCGTCATGTATCCAGGCCCATTAATGACCCGTTATGCCTATGACAGAATTAAGCCGTTGCTATCTTCCGGCCTGTTAACGGCCAGTTATCGTGTTGGCCTGATACCAATTGCGTTCGTTTACGGCCCATGTTAGCCCATTTATCCGATGGTCCTTAGGAGGCCCATTGATTCTACGACCCGTTGGAGGCCCATTGATCCGACGACCCGTAGGAAGCCATTGATCCTATGGCCCATAGGAGGCTCAAGGTTACCACGGTCCATATCTGGCCCGTGGTTGTTGCGGCCACTAGCAAACCAAGGAAAAAGAAGACTACGGAAATAAACAAGCCAGAAACTAACGCTAGGCTATTAAGGCGATTAGACAGATTACATCCACTGGGCATCAAAGTTCGCCACCAGTGCAAATATAGGGAACACCCTACACTATACAAAAATGGCTTGCTATTTTCTTCAGCCGGTTGCTGCATGTTAAGAACAAATTTTGTATCGCAACAAACCAAATTACAACCATAAAACAAAAGGAAGGTTGGCATAAAGTTAACAGTCCGGCAGATAAATGCACCACCGTAGGTTCAGAAGCTCAGTTCATTTGACCTGGCTGTTAAGTTTTCATGTTGTATTGTCTGATGAAGCACCATAACCTTCCCCTTCATTTCTCCTAGGCTCCTGAACAACATAGCAAATCTCTCATAGTTTGGTTTCAAAACCATGCATATCTTGACGACATCGAACAATGGTTGTCCTTGTTTCATAAAGGGTCTCTTTTAGGGATGGGACTTGTGTCTGGAAAGGATATAACATTGTTTTGAGCTTGCATATCTTGATCATGAGGCAGTTTGGATGAGATTGCCTTAAAAATCAACCAAATAATACGCAGGAACGTTCTTTGGCACTGTTAGTGGACAGGTACTGACCCACTGTAGCAAGAGGTGACAATGCGGATATCGTCGCCTTGTCACCTTCAGAAGGTGGCAGTGAGGGAGTCCTGGATTAAGGGGTCCTCGGACGGCCGGACTATTAACATGGGCCGGACTGTTGGGCTATGAAGATACAAGTCAGAAGACTTCTTCCCGTGTCCGGATGGGACTCTCCTTTGCGTGGATGGCAAGCTTGGTGATTCGGATATGTAGGTTCCTTTCTCTGTAACTGACTTTGTATAACCCTAGTCCTCTCCGGTGTCTATATAAACCGGAGGGTTTAGTCCATAGGGCAGAATCATAATCACATAGGCTAGACTTCTAGGGTTTTAGCCATCACAATCTCGTGGTAGATCAACTCTTGTAATACTCATATTCATCAAGATCAATCAAGCAGGAAGTAGGGCGTTACCTCCATAGAGAGGGCCCGAACCTGGGTAAACATTGTGTCCCCCGCCTCCTGATACCATTAGCCTTAGACACACAGTTCGGGACCCCCTACCCGAGATCCGCCTGTTTTGACACTGACATTGGTGCTTTCATTGACAGCTAAAAGGTTTGATGGCTCCATCAATCATCTACAACGATGCAGTCCAGGGGGAGGTTTTCCTCCCCGGACAGATCTTCATATTCGGCGGCTTCGCCCTACGGAACAACTCGCTTGGCCATCTAGAGTAGATCGACGGTTAGGCCCCTAGCCGTCGGGTCAGATTTGGAAGCTTGAATTACGTGGCCGATATCCGCAGAGACTTGATCTTCGACGGATTCGAGCCCATGATGGGTGCTCCCTATCGAACATGACCTAAATCTGTCATCGGACCGTGCTCAGGAGATAGCACCTCTAACCGCTCTGGCCCTAGATCCGGAGCAGATCGCGCCATCCGAGGACGAGATGATCAACCCCGCCTTCGAAGCCGCAGACTCAACCGCGTTGGAGCCGCACACAGGTCTAACCTCGAGCGGGGCCTATGTCATCGGAACCTCGGATCCGTCTCCGGCCATAAGTTCCAAACCGCGTGCATTCGCGCCCATCGAACCTGATCAGGCGCCGATCGTCGAGTCAGCTCCGTGGACATCTTTCGGCACTCACCTTTAGGCGATGTGCTAAATTCACTAAAAGCCCTCTCCTTGTTAGGAGACTCTCAGCCGAACTATATCCTGCTTGAATTGGAAGCTGATGACGGGGAATTTCGCTTCCCACCCACCACCCACTACATAGCCACTGTCGAGGACTTAACCGACATGATCGACTATGACTCTAAAGACATCAACAGTATGGACAACGATGCCGGAGAGGAGCAGGCAGAAAAACCACTGCTTACAGGGCGCTGGACGACCACCTCCTCGTATGATGTATAACATGGTGGATACACCCAGAGAGAACAACGACGATAATAAAAATCCAATCGAGGATAAGCCTCTCGATATATAGCCAAAGCACCAGCGTTAGTGGCGCCGCTCTAAGCCACGTCGTGGTAAAAATAGCAATTCGTCATAGGAGAAAACAATACTCCAGACGATGCCGAAGACAATGAAGACCCCGTTGAGCCAACCTTCGAACAGGACGAACGGGAAGACGGGCGACTTAGCCCTGACAAACAGGCCATGAATGAAGACTCGCAGGACAATAACTACCTTCCGATCTCCGAGGATGAGGTGAGCCTCGGCGACGAAGACTTTATCATGCCCGAGGAGCCCGCCGAACAGGAGCGCTTTAAGGGCTAGCTAATTGCCACTGCAAGGAGCCTGAAAAAGAAGCAGCAACAACTTCAAGATGATCAAGATCTGCTCAACGATAGATGGGATGACGTCCTAGCAGCCAAAGAATACGGCCTCGAGCGCCCAACCAAAAGCTACCTGAAGCGCAAACTATTACCACAGTTCAATTATGAGGCGCTGGAGCCCATCCCACCAGCACATAATGCGGTTTACTGGCCACCACGTGGCCGGGACAAAGCGGCACCTCGAGCCGAACACCAGCCCGCACTACCTCGCCGTAAAAACAGAAATAAAACAGCTTGGGGATATACATATGACCTGTGGCATGACCTGGAAAACAGAGCAGGCCAGACCAGATTGATCAATGGATTGCGGGGGTGTGCCCCGACGCGCTATGATGGCCACCCGGCTGGACGTGACAAACATAATCATGACCGAACCGATGACCGTAGACGAACTCCATCCGAGCTACGTCACGACCTGGCCTGATACAGAGGCGCCACACACCCCCTCTGCTTCACTGAGGAAGTAATGGAACACAATTTCCCAGAAGGGTTTAAACCCATGAACATCGAATCATATGATAGGACAACAGATCCCGCGGTATGGATTGAGGATTTTCTTCTCCATATTCATATGGCCTGCGGTGATGATCTTCATGCCATCAAATACCTCCCACTAAAACTCAAGGGACCAGCCAGGTATTGGTTGAACAGTCTGCCTGAAAACTCCATTGGCAGCTGGGAGGACTTGGAGGACGCCTTTCTCGACAACTTCCAAGGTACATATGTCCGACCTCCGGATGCCGATGACTTAAGTCACATAGTTCAAAAGCCCGGAGAGTCAGCCAGGAAATTCTGGACTAGGTTCTTAACTAAAAAGAACCAAATTGTCGACTGTCCGAATGCCGAAGCCCTAGCGGCCTTTAAGCACAACATCCGCAACGAATGGCTCGCCCGACACCTCGACCAAGAAAAGCCGAAATCCATGGCAGCCCTCACGACATTCATGACCCGCTTCTGCGCGGGCGAAGATAGCTGGCTAGCCTGTAGCAATAACAATACAAGCGAACCTGGCACTTCTGAAGCCAGAAATAGCAACGGCAAGCCCCGACGCAACAGACACAAGCGTCGAAACAACGGTGACAACACCGAAGGCAAGGCGGACAACACCGCATTCAGTGGCTCTAAGTCCGGTCAGGGGAGAAGCAATACAAAAGAAACAATTCGGGCCCGTCCATTTTGGACCGCATACTCGATAGTCCATGTCAAATCCACATCACTCCTGATAAACCTGCCAATTATACCAACAGAGAGTGTTGGGTTTTGAAACAGGCCGACAAGTTAAATGCCGAGAACAAGGAGAAGGGGTCCCAAAGTGAGTACGATCACGAGGAGCCCTGGCCACCGAACACAGGGGGATAGAAGAAATCCACCCTCCCAAGTTAAAACGGTGAACATGATGTACGCTACCCATATCCCCAAGAGAGCGTAAGCGTGCGCTCAGGGATGTCTATGCGATAGAGCCAGTCGCCCCAAAGTTCAATCCATGGTCATACTGCCCGATCACCTTTGATCGCAGGGACCATCCGACCAGTATCCGTCATGGTGGTTCGGCCCACTGGTCCTTGACCCAATCATCGATGGGTTCCATCTGACGTGAGTCCTCATGGACGGTGGAAGCAGCCTGAACCTTCTCTATCAGGATACAGTGCGCCAAATGGGTATCGATCCTTCAAGGATCAAGCCCACAAAAACCACCTTTAAAGGTGTCATACCAGGTGTAGAGGCCTGCTGTACGGGCTCAATCACACTGGAGGTGGTCTTCGGATCTCCAGATAACTTCCGAAGCGAAGAGTTGATCTTTGATATCATCCCCTTCCGCAGCGGCTATCACGCACTGCTTGGACAAATCGCATTCGCTCAATTCAATGCGGTGCCACACTATGCTTATCTCAAGCTCAAGATGCCCGGACACCGCGGCATCATAACAGTCAATGGAAACACGGAACACTCCCTCTGTACCGAGGAGCACACCACTGCCCTTGCAGCAGAAGTACAGAGCGGCCTTTTTAGGCAGAACCTTAATTCGGTAGCCAAGCTCACGGACATTGTCAAACGAGTCCATACTACCCTGCAGCAGGACAGTCCAGCCTGTCAAGAGCTTGACTAGCAATTCAGCCTCCATCCCTGTCCTGACCAAGCGGCGACATCCGTACCACGCGTACATAACTATGCACTTAAAATACCATGGGCACAGACGGAGGCATAGCGAGATCGTGGTCCATAGTACGGCTCAACCGCTCCTGGATCCGCCTACTTTTCCTTTTCCTTTTTATTTTTAGGGCTCTTTTCTTTCCCAGGTAGTTCCTGGTGACCTGATCGACGGACCTATAGAGGGACAAATACACTAAGAAGGCAAGAAGCATTGGCGTATGGGGAAATTTCCAGGTGGTTTCTTTAAATAATCATTATACCTGCCTTAAGGACCCGCACGCAGCTCTCCCTTGGTCGTGGCATGTTAAATAGCCCTTTTGCTTATCGCACTATTTGTACAAAATACGCTTTGACGTATTAATTAAATGACAATGGAAAATGGTTTGCGGCCCAATTTCTGTGGCGTTAGCCTATTACTTCATTTTTCATTTTTCTTGATATTTTTATCAATTGCACCCGTACACTATGGTACGTCTCAATTCGCCAGGGGCTTCATTATGCTCCATACTACGGCAAAAAAAGTCTGAACACTTTTTATAGTATAGTTCGGCACGCCGAACTTATAGCATTACATGCATCGGCTCCGAATCATGTCTTTGGTCAATAGTTGGGTTGCCCGGCTCCTGTGCTTGCTACCTTACGTTCCGCTATATCAGCTAGGGTAGTAAAGGGAGAACTACTGCGATTGTGTCATGGTTCATCCAGATGAGCACCTCAGTAGAGAAAGCCGAAACTGACTATCATGATGTGGCGTGAACCGGTCAGCTGTTCGAGAGGTTACAAATCTTTAGCGATTTTTCCGCATTATGCGATGAATCGGTTTTTATCCCATCAGGTGTTTAAAACATCCCAAGTTTGGACTTATGAACACTAGGGGCTGCGCCTAAACTTCTATTGTTAAACTCCTATGGCTAAGTGAGGGTGATAAAGCCACATAGTCTGATTGCCTTGTTCGTTGCACTAAACACCTCCTTTAAGGATCAAACTTTGGAGTAAAGAGTGTTTAGATTTATCGCGAACAACCCCGTACTATCTACGTGGGGGCAGAAGCCGACGGCTGGCCAACTCTCAGATTTAACAATACGGCCGCACAGGAGGTAAAATATTGAATACCAAGCATTATATTACATAACGATCTTGTTTCATAATAGAGGACATGATAACATGAATGTATTCTAGGAAACATAACATCCTTTGCACATTGCTCTGCAACAATGTGGGACCCTTCCATGACATTATTAAAATACAGCTTAGGGGTGCGGTGCTCCTTGCCCGCGGGCGGTCCCTCGGTCATGAGCTTCACGGCGTCCATCTTCGCCCAATGCATCTTGACTCGGGCGGAGGCCATTCGTGCGCCTTCAATGCGGACTGACCACTTGATGGCATCCAGCCGAGGGCAGGCATTAACGAGCCATTTCACGAGCCGGAAGTAGCTGCTGGGGAAGGCTCCGGCCGACCATAGCCGGATTATTAAATCCTTCATGGCTAGCTCGGCCGCCTTGTGCAGTTCGACCAGCTATTTTAGCTGATCGCTCAGTGGCACCGGATATTCTGGCGCAAGGAATTGCGACCAAAATAGCTTCTCCGTAGAGCTCCCCTCTTCGGCTCAGAAAATTCCGCAGTGTCGAAAACACTACACGGTAGATCCGCAAATGCCCCTGGAGAACTCCAAATCCAGGTCAGTAATAGGAACCTGTTCTTCACATATTTGCTCTGCATAATAAAGGCCTTACCCGCCGTGATTTTTCTGGCCTCCTGGATCTCCTAGAGGGCGCCTTGGGATTCAACCCAGGCATCATGCGCGTTTTGACGAGCCTTGGTCAGCTCGGAATCTTGATCTGTAAGGTTCCGCTCCAAGGACTCGCACCTCTTGACGGTGTCCTGGAGCTCCTGCTGGACCTCAATGATCCAGGCCTCGTGCTTTCACTTGCGGCCTTTTCCTTGGCCGCTTTCTCCTCGGCCTCGGCCAGCGCCTTCTTGAGGGTCTCCACCTCGGTTGCCGCCCCTAACAAATAAAATGGCACATTAGTCAGCACAAATCATTTATCCTTCCTGAATATATACAAGGTTATTGCATACCTTGACTATCTTCCAACTGCTTTTTCATGTGGCCGAGGTCCTCCTCGGTCCGCTCCAGACTCTGCTTCAGTCCGGAGACTTCAGCAGTATGAGAGGTCGCAGCCAGCAGCGACGCCTGTTTGTTCACATAGACATGTTAGGTTAGTCTCCTACGAAAATTATTTGATCCTCTGTTCGGCTTTTCTTTCCGAACACCGGACAGAGTATCAGGGGCTACTGTCTATACCGTGACATTCTTTTTATAATTACGTTTCTTACCTGAAAGCCTGTTAGAAGGCTTGTGCAGGCTTTGGTCAGTCCGCTCTTCGCGGACTAAATCCTCTCAATCACCGTACCCATAAGGGTACGGTGTTCCTCAACAATGGAAGTGTCTCGCAGCACTTCCAACAAATTATCCGGTGCCTCTATATAGACAGAGGTCACCGGTGGAATAGGCACACCTCCTTCTTTCGAAAGAGGCGGCTGGCCTGATTCCGGAGCCATATGGGTCTCCGGAACTGTATTCGGCTAGGGGCCAAACTGGATACGGCCCCCATCATCAGTATCCATGGGGGTTTGCTCCCCCATGTGTCCGACAGCCGAGGCTTCGCCCTTTGGCGCCTCCCTGACGGCCTCCTGAATCTCCCCCGGGCCTGGGATCCTTCGAGACGACGCCTTGGCTCCATCCATGTCCTTGGCAGAGGAGGCCGTGGGAAGAGTCCCGCTGTCCATCGCATCCAGGTCCAGCGAATCCTCCGAAGATAAGGACCACTCGAGGTTGGACAAAGCCAGACTGCAAATACATGATTCAAAACATCAAAACAATGAAGTAGAGGGGCCGGATATATGAATGTGTCTGGATACTTACGATTTGGCCAGGGGCTTGTCCCTGGGGCGTCACTCCGAGCTGGTGTCGGTGGCCGCGGTGGAGCTGTCCGGAAGGGAAGCTTTCCCCTTCTTGGACGCCTCGGCCTCCATACGCGTGGAGGTGGGCCTCTTATTTCTCCCCCCTCAGGGGGGAACGGCTTTGTTCTTCTTCATCCTCTTCCTCGTCATCCTCGATGACGGAGGAGTGAGTCTCGGCATCTTCAGACATCGCGTCCGAAGTGCCCTTGCGACAGAGACCACCTCTGGTCCCCTTGCCCTTCTTCTCCGGCGCCTGATAAGGTGCCGGAACCAGCATCTTCGTTAGAAGCGGGATTTCTGGGTCCTCTGGCAGCAAAGCCGGACAGTTAACCCGCTCTACCTTCTCTGTCCAGGTCTGAAAGAATCAATAGGGAGGTTTAGACGCCTTCCTCGAGTATGCAAGTAAAGGGAACACCTTGAAAACATGAAAAAACTTACCGGACTAGCAGGATGGGTTAAGTCGTGCCCGATATCCTCGATCGTCGCCGGCCGCGCCTCGTTGGCCTTGAAGGGCACCTTCCAGATGTCTTTGTGCGTAGTGCCGAAGAGCTCCAGCAGGGTCTGGTGCTTGGACAGATCGAACTCCCATAGACGGCAAGTCCGGCGTTGGCACGAAAGGACCCAGCGAACAAGCATCACATGGATCACGTTGATGAGCTTGACGTTCTTGTTTATCATGTTCTGTACGCACATCTAAAGTGTTGTCAGCTCGTCCAGGGAAGACCAGGTCAGGCCTTTCTCTTGACAGGAGGTGAGCCGCATCGGGACTCTGCACCGGAATGCGGGAGCCGCGGCCCAGGTCATGTCGCGGGGCTCTGTGGCATAGAACCACTTCGACTGCCACCCTTTGACAGTCTGCACGAAGGAGCCTTCGGTCCATGTGACATTGGGCATCTTGCCCACCATGGCGCCTCCGCACTCTGGTTGTTGACAACTCACCACCTTCGGCTTCACATTCAAGGTCTTTAGCGATAGCCCAAAGTGAGGTGGGATGCGGAGGAAGGCCTCACACACGACAATAAATGCCGAGATGTTGAGGATGGAGTTGGGGGCCAGGTTGTGGAAGTCCTGCCCGTAGTAGAACATGAGTCTGCGGACGAACGGGTGGAGAGGGAATCCCAGCCCGCAGACGAAGTGGGAGATGAACACTGCCCTCTCATGAGGCTCGGGGGTGGGTACGATCTGTCCCTCGGCCGGAAGCCTATGGGCGGTTTCCTTGGCCAAGTACCCGACCTCCCGGAGCTTCGTAATGTCCTTCTCCTTGACGGAGGAGGCCATGCACTTGCCGTTTTCTCCGGATCCGGACATGGCTGGAGTGCTTTCTGGGGGCGGAGAGGATTACATGTTGGGCGCTGGAGCTTGAGAGTGGGAGGTGCAGAGAGAGACAGAGAGAGAGAGAGAGAGAGAAGGCGTGTGTGAAAAAGGGTGAATCCTTATCCCTTTATAAAGGCAGTGAATATCACGCGCCTCCCCATTCGCCTTAAAACTCGCCTATTCCCCAAGGGCCGTGCAGGTGGCACGGTTGGGTTACCCATGCCAGTATTGATGAGAATCCCATAATAAGGGGACACGATCTCTGCTTCGACAAGACGTGCCAATGAAACCACACCTCAAAATATGAAGCGGCAGGCTAAAAACTGATTCGAATAATGGCCGGGTGGTGATGTGATGTCATGCTACAAAAAGTTGCTAGCGGATTGGACTCGTGAAATATTATACTCTCTATGGTTTTGTGTGGTATTTGTTTGCAGAGCCAGACACGTTTTCCGTGTCCGAAGACTAGTGTGGAGTATTCGGAGAAGGAACCCGCCTTGCAATGCTGAAGACAATCTTCGTGCCGGACTCATCATCATTGAAGCCTGGTTCAGGAGCTACTAAGGGAGTCCTAGATTAGGGGGTCCTTGAACGACCGGACTATTAACATGGGCCGGACTGTTGGGCTATGAAGATACAAGTCAGAAGACTTCTTCCCGTGTCCGGATGGTATTCTCCTTTGCGTGGATGGAAAGCTTGGTGATTCAGATAGGTAGGTTGCTTTCTCTGTAACCGACTTTGTATAACCCTAGTCCTCTCCGGTGTCTATATAAACTGGAGGGTTTAGTCCATAGGGCAGAATCATAATCACATAGGCTATTACCTCCATAAAGAGGACTCGAACCTGGGTAAACATTATGTCCCCCGCCTCCTGTTACCATTAGCCTTAGACGCACAGTTTGGGACCCCCTACCCGAGATCCGCCGGTTTTGACACCGACACCTGCACAAAGTCAGCGGTGGCGGAGGCGAGCTCTTCCTCCGGGTCAAAGCTTGGATCAGTGCCCCTGACATGTGTACCTACAAGAAGCAAGTAAATGTTAAAAGCCAAACTGCAATTGCACAAATGATGTAAAATACTGTAAGACATGGGATGCAGCTAAGCTCGACGGCAAACAACAACATCGCCCATTATGGCCCTGCGTAAGTACATGGATTAGCATGTTAAGTAGAACAGGGTTAGCATCCACCAAAAATAGCAAATGGGCAGAATCTCTAGTATATCTTCATTAGGAGAGTAGCATGGTAGCAAAGGGATAGATTAAAAAATGGATACAACTGTTAATTGCAACAGGCTTAACAACATCCCAAGTCATGTTTTGTGTGTTTGTAGCCATTGAAATACAACTTTTTAAAATGTATTCAACTATTAATTGCAACAAGCTTAATAGTCATTGAAACCGGTACTGATAAAAATGCAATTGGCAGAGTTAAACATCACAAGGCAAGTGCTGCCAGAGCAGATAATGGCCCAGTTGTCTATAAAAGGGTAGGGAAAGTAGCTAAAACATGTTGGGCATGTTTAATAGAACATGCTTAATACATCGACCATACAAAACATAGCCATTAATTGCAATGGTGAGGCCATACCATGGCACCACGCCAGGCGTCATATTTTCAAAGCATGTATTTCATTTTTGTATAGTTGTTAACCCAGTAAACGACACGTTTATGCTTGAGTATTTGCCACACATTTCCTTGAAATATCTGCCCATTCCTTGTAAAAGGCATGAGAATGTACTAAATAGCACGAGCATGGTTTTCCAGACCATTCTTGTGCACCTTTTCATGCATCGATTGTTCGAATTCGAATTATGTGCATTAATGTCTAGAAAATGCAAATAATCCCCTACATTTGGTAAATGAGCCCAGAAAAATGGCAAATTTGAACACGTTGCCTCTGAGGCAGTATGTTGCTTGTTGGAAAAAGTGAATGACAAACTAGGACAGAAATTTGGATTCCCCTTCAATCTTGGTGATTTCCCTCTCGAGAGCATGGAACTTCCTCGGTGATGGTTCGATTTATGAAGGGCGTGCATGGCGACATTAATCAAACATTCTCAGCTTTTAACCAGGGCACGGTGAGGCCATACCATGATGGCATCATGCCAGGTGTCATGTTTCTCAAGCACGTAGTCCATTTTTCTCTAGTTGCTAACCTAGTAAATGACGCGTTTTGGTTGACTATTATCACACATTCCCTTGAAATCTCTGCCCATTTCCTGTAAAAGGCTTGAGAATTTACTAAATACCATGAGTATGGTTTCTCCAGACCGTTCGTGTGCACATTTTCATGCACCGATTGTTTGAATTTGAATTATGTGGATTAATGCCTAGAAAATGCACAAAATCCCCTAATATGGTAAATGAGCCTGGAAAAATGACAAAGTTGAGCATGTTGCATTCGAGGGGGTATGTTGATGTAGAAAAAACTGAATGACAATCTAGGAAGGAAATTTGGATTCCCGGCCCCTTCAATCTTGCTGATTCCCCTCGAAACCATGAAATTTCCTTTGGGATGGTTCGATCTATGAATGGCGTGCATGACGACATAAGACAAACATTCTCAAATTTTTACCAGGGCATGGTGAGGCCATACTATGGCACCACGCCAGGGGTCATGTTTTCCAAGCATGTATTTCATTTTTTTATAGTACCCAGTAAACACATTCCTTGAAATATCTGCCCATTCCTTGTAAAAGGCATGTGAATTTACTAAATAGCACGACCATGGTTTTCCAGACCGTTCTCGTGCACATTTTCAAGCACCGATTGTTTGAATTTGAATTATGTGCATTAATGCCTAGAAAATGTAGAAAATCCCCTAAATATTGTAAATGAATCCAGAAAAGTGCCAGATTTGAACATGGTGATTAGCAGGGTTTATGTTCATCGTAGAAAAAAAACTCATGGACAAAGGACAAAGGAAATTTGGATTCCCATTCAATCTCGGTTATTTACTATTGCACACGATTCATCTTCGTCACCTCTGCAAACCATGTGTGTTAAATCACACATGCAAAAGGAAAAAATAAAACCCTTGCCCCCTTCGTCCCCACCCACTCGTCGCGGACTCCTCCGCAACTCTGCACCTCATCAACTTATATCGCGGCGGCCACCCTAAACTCGACGGCGCTGTTGTCGGCGGGTGGAGGTCGCGCTCCAAATGACACAGGATTTCACCCCTACCGCTTTCCACCGCCTATCTGCACCAACATTCTGGACTCTGGTCGACTAGGGTTTTCTGCGGGATTGGGTCGGGGATTTTTCTCATGGAGAAGGTAATCAACTTAGCCAAAGATTCACTCATCTCTTATTGTAGTCTGTCCATCGCTATTAATCAACCGACGGAAATCGTCGTGGAGTCATTTTTGTTCTAGCTGATTCGTGGGTGTTCATTCATGTTTCCATAGTGCAAGCACAAATCGGGCAAGTGTGGTCGCGGCCAGTCGAAAAGCAAGTTCTATCTCACCATTCTGGATGACTTCAGGGAGCGCTCGGTATGTTCAATCTCAACCTACCACGGTCGGCATGGCCTAAATTTGTGAACATATACCGTCTGTTGCTACATTATCTATATATTTGCATCAAATCTTACATTATCTATTTTTAATTATATATTTTTGTACTTTGCTTTCATTTATATATTGATCTGTTCTATCAGTTACTCCCACACTTGCATCTTGCTATGTTATTTTAATATATCTAATTTACAATCTTAATTTTCATTTCAAGCAATACATCCCTTGCTTTGCAAGAACAGGAGTAGAAGGAAATCTTGGGCTTTACTTTGTTGATGACTCCCAGGATGTCATATTGACAATGCAGCATGGACATACAATGACGGTTAGCGTAAAACTTGATAAAGATGGTCACTCCTATTTTAATGCGGACCTTTGGAGAAAAATGTCTAAGTGTTATGAACTAAAAGCTGGCAATAAAATTCTAGTGCGTGCACCACAGCCTGGACTAATTAACATGGATGTTTACTTCCCCAACATCATCAGCCGATCAAGGTGTGATTGAGGTTAGTGTCCTTTCAACTTTCTCCATGCTGTCATATTACTTAGCGAAATTGGGGTATTTGTTTTGACTAATTGATCACTATTTAAACAACCAATTGTGATTTCATTTTCTAACTTTGTTCCTAGGCAGTAACAAATTCTAATTACCAAATTTTGCGCACTACTGGAATCAGCTTTTTTGTCGTCCGCCATGGTGGACGGCAAAGGCATACAAGGCGGACGACAAAGACCTTCGCCGTCCGTCAGCTGATGGCAACAGGTCCGGCTGAATGGGCTATGGCAAAGGCTTCTTTGCCGTCAGCTGGAGGACGGCAAAGATGAAACGATCTTTGCCATCAACCGACTGACGGAAATAGTCCTACACGGCACATGTGACAATGTCCGGCCATTAGTGGGCTAACAGTGAGCTTTGCCGTCAGCTGGCGGACGGCAAAGTAACCAAATAGGACAGCCCCAGGTTGAAGAGGGAGCTCCCACGTGGCATCTTTGCCGTCCGCTGGCTGATGGAAAAATGCTTTGCCATCCGCGATGGCAAAGATCCTGTATAGCCCCAATTTTTTCTGTTTTTCTTAAATTCATTCAATTTGAACACACAAGTTCAACACACAAATTTCACAAAAGACATATCCAACACACAAGTTTCATCATATAATTATATACATACATAACCAGCACGTACATAGTTCCATCCATACATATTACAAAAGTTTCACATTGTTCATCCAACACAGTTATCCATCCATATAAAAAGTTCCATCCATGCAAGTTCATCGATAAAAAATAAAAGCAGAAAGGGAAAAGAAGCACTCCATCCACGCAAGCTTCCGTGAATTAAATGAGATCTACAAAATGGGAAACAAGAAAGTTAGAAGAATAAGAACATGAAGAAGAAGAAGAAAATGAAGAAGAAGAAGAAGAAGAAAATGAAGAAGAAGAAGAAGAAGAAGAAGAAGAAGAAGAAGAAGAAGAAGAAGAAGAAGACTAGAATAAGAAGTAAGCATACTTAGGTAAAATGGAGCTAACCTAGCTAATTATGCCATCTTTGAGTGAACTAAGCATATTATGCCATCTTGGTCATTTTGGAGCTAACCTAGGTAAACTAGGTCATTTTGGAGCTAACCTAGGTAAACTTGGTCATTTTGGAGCTAACCTAGGTAAACTTGATCATTTTGGAGCTAACCTAGCTCAAATGGATCATATTGGGGCTAACCTAGGTAAACTTGATCATTTTGGAGGTAACCTAGCTAAAATGGATCATATTGGAGCTAACCTAGGTAAACTTGATCATTTTGGAGCTAACCAAGGTAAACTAGGTCATTTTGGAGCTAACCTAGCTAAAATGGATCAAAATGTAGCTAACCTAGGTAAACTTGATCATTTTGGAGCTAACCTAGCTCAAATGGATCATATTGGGGCTAACCTAGGTAAACTTGATCATTTTGGAGGTAACCTAGCTAAAATGGATCATATTGGAGCTAACCTAGGTAAACTTGATCATTTTGGAGCTAACCAAGGTAAATTAGGTCATTTTGGAGCTAACCTAGCTAAAATGGATCAAAATGTAGCTAACCTAGGTAAACTTGGTCATTTTGGAGCTAACCTAGGTAAAATGGATCATATTGGAGCTAACCTAGGTTAAATGGGTCATTTTGGAGTTAACTTAACTAATTATGCCATTTTTGAGTTACATAATTATGCCATTTTTTTTACACAAGTAAGCCAAGTGTATATGTCATTATTGAGCAAACCTAGGAAACTAAGCATATTAGAGATAATTTAGCATATTAGAGCTAACTTATGTCATTTCGGAGGAAACAAAGCTAAGTATATATAGATCATTCTGGAGAGATGACATACCTGACATAGTTCACTCCTCATTTTTCTTCTCCTTCTCCTTCCTCATCCTGATGCGCCAAGAACGGCGAGGCGGTGGAGGCAGTGGGATGTAGTCTTCTACCACAATTGGCATGGTCATGTCGCTCGACTGTGGGATCGCCAGCGCCACCACCATCGCGAGGTCATTGTCAGGCACTACCACCATCGCGAGGCCATCTTTAGTCAGCACCATCGCTAGGTCATCCTCAGCCACCACCATCTCTTGCCCATCGTCAGCCACCACCGTCGTAACGTCATCCTCAGCCACCGCCATCTGTTTCCCATCGTCAGCCTGCACCTCCTCATCACACGCTGCTCCTCTTCTTCCCCACACCATTCCGGATCATCCTTGCTGCTGCTTTTGCTATAGCCAGAGCCGCTGCTGCTTTGGCTATAGCCAGAGTCACTGCTGCTTCTCCCATTGCCTGACCAAATGCAACAATGACTGTTAACAATCAATGTGAGACAAAGCAAAATGTAGATGAAGAAGAGGCAGAACGTACTGGCATCATCGTCGTCCTGGTAGCACATGCGACACATAGTCGTGTTGAACACCTTCACGGTGAGGATGGCATCGCCGTCGTACCTGAGGAGAAGGAAGTACCCGTGCCGCAGGTCGTAGGCACGGTAGAACTACTCCCATCCATGACACAGGTACATGTGGCCGTACCTGATCACCAACTCTGCGTCCCAAAGCCTGCGAAGCCCGCTGCCGGCCTGTCGCAGCTTCACATTCTTTGGCCGATGGCCGTCCAGCATCGTCATAAAAGTGTCAGGCATCCTCTACAGTTTGGGACACAGAGTAATGTAGCAAAAAACAGAGTTATCATAATGAGATGGGTGAAGTGGAGATCTCTCCTTTTATATACTTGCTTCTTGGAGGAAGTCTCGAGTATGATACTGGAGAACTCAGAAGCATCCAACTCGTACTCCGGTGTGGCAGAGCAGAGCCTGCGGTGACGACCTCTCCCCATCTCTAATAAGCAGCAGAAGAGACCAATTAGCATCTAGAATCATATCTATAAACATAGAGCCAAGTTTCTAGACATGAAAGAAAACTGAGAAAAAAAGCAATGCATTTGTGCTCAACAACATCAACAACACTTTAGATGTGAAAGAAAACTGAAAATGTTGAGAAAAAGAGCATAGTAATCTAAAAATAGGGAAAAAAATACACTTCTTCTTCCTCCTCTTTAATTATCTTCTTCTTCTTCTTCTTCTTGATTGTTAATTCCTAAGGTGGAAGCAACTCTGGTTGGCAATATATAGTTGAAGTTACCAAGAGCTTGTTATCACTTTCCGTGGCAAATTGGTGTCAATGGTACCAAAAACATACTTATTTGTAATTATGAATTCACATCACATAAATCCAATATTGTCCCAGTTGATATTGGTTCAAGTTTTGTCTTAACTACACAAATATGTACTACATTTCCAGGCATATAAGGCAAATAAGCAGGGGAGGAGGTGTGTGTGTGGGGGGGGGGGTGAGTCCTTCCTTTCTTGGTGGTAGAGCAACAACCAGCCAGCCAACCAGACCACCAGTACACAAGCTAACCACACACACACATACAAATATATTCTCTGATTCCCCTTGCACAACACAAAGATAGATAGATACTCCTAGATTATTTCCATGGTGCTGATGCCGATGCTGATGATGCATGGTGAGACAGAGACAGAGAAGAATATGAAGAGGAAGTGGAAGATCACATCTCCCTTTACATGAGCACAATGCCTACTGGAGAGGAGAGGAGTAGTACCCCACACCTTTTCCAGCTGCCTCCCATGTTTGCTTGCTTGCTTGCCACTTTACACTCGTTTGCATTGCACTACACACTCACCCTCAGCTCATCACCACTGATGAACTGCAATCTAGCTTATCATGATCATCACACTCTCACACATTGTACTACTATTCAACAATTCAAATTAATCAGTTGTTGACAACCTAAGAAGAGGGGAACACTGCTTGCTTGATCAGCCAATCTTAGTGAGTGAATCAATCAATCAATATAATGAATTTAATCACATAACAATGTCAAATTTCAGACAAACATTTGTTTGTACCCCTGACAAATTTTACACTGGCCACCAGTGCCCAATCATCAATAATCAATCAATTTGAACAGAGCAAATGGTAAGGATAGAAATGCTATATTTTTTTGGATTATTGGTTTGAGAATTTGTTAGACAGGTCTTAATCTCTCAAACCAAAAAAAAACTCAAATGTTGCCTATGGGATCTTATGTCGTTTGCCCTTGAGAATTTGCTACTTTCTTTTTGCAGGATAACATCTGATCTATTCATATTCAATCATAACAATATAAGGCTCTCTGCTCTAAACCTAAACTAAACCAAACCTAAAGTAAACCTAAACTAAACTTAAAATACAAAAACAGAAATAGAAAAAAATACAAGAGGTCTCACCAGGTGGAGGAGGGGGCGTCGGAGGGGTGGGGCGGCCGCGATGGTGGATGAGAGGGGCGCTGGGGTGGCCGGGTGGAGGACGGGGCGCCGAAGCGGCGGGATGCAGTGGTGGCGAAGCTGAGGGGCTGCTGGGCCGCCGGGTGGAGGAGGGGGCGCTGGAGCGGCGGGGCGGCAGTGGTGGTGGAGCAGAGGGGCGCCGGGGCCGCCGGGATGGAGGAGGGGCGCCGCGGCGACATGGGTGGCGTGGGGCGGCGGCGGCTCGGGCATGGGGCGGGCCGGGGAGGCGCAGCGCGACGACGGGGATGGCGCGGGGTGGGGAAGGGGTTCACCGGGGCTGCTCAGGCGGCGCGGCGATGGGGGTGGCGCGGGGCGGCGGCGCGGCGATGGGGGTGGCGTGGGGCGACGGCGGCGCGGGGGCGGGGTGGCGCAGGGCGGCGGCGGCTCGGGCGCGTGCGGGGAGTGAGAGAGGGGACAGAGAGACGTGGGGCGCGAGCGGGCGTCGATGGATTTTAGTTAGGGCCCGGTTCTTTGCAGTCTGCTAGCAGACGGCAAAGATCCTAGCTAACGGACGTCAGTTTGGCCACTTTCTTTGCCGTCAGCTAGCAGACGGCAAAGAAAGTGTCTGTTAGGTGTTACTCGTTAGTGGGCCACCCTCATTATTTGCCGTCCGCTAGCGGACGACAAATTTTCTATGCCCTCCGCTAGTGGACAGCAAAGGGTTGGCTGACGGCAAACATGATCTTTGTCGTCAGCTTCTATTAAGCTGAGGGCAAAGACCTTCTTTGCCGTCAGCTAGCAGACAGCAAAGATCTAGCTGACGGCAAAGATCCTGATTCCAGTAGTGATATATATTCTTCTGCCATGTTCGAAATAAATAATACCTTTCCAGCTTTTAAGCAGGATATGTTGGATGCATAGTGAACGATCTGTATGTTACTAAGCATACCAAATTTCACTGGAAGGACTTGAAGCATGTCATAAACTTTGTTGATAATCTGAAAGAGATAGCACAGCGTATGAATGCTGGATTTTGGATGGTATTAATTATACCTATGGTGCACACATTGAACAAGACCAATTGTGTGCACAAAAGCTGGAAAAAAGTCTTATTTTAATGTTGATGCTCATAAACTATATATATCTTCAATGATATGTTACAATTGGTTTTTATTGTACATTTCAACTGAAATTGCCCGTTGTAGCAGTTCCTGGTTCGATTTCCCGGCGTGGTCGAATTACACTTGTGCCTGCTAATAACAACAAAGTGACTGCAAGGTACTGCATTTCCCTTAGAAATGGAACCATTCAAATTAACAAGTTATCACTTGTCGTGGCAATGCATCCATATTGGAAAATTGGAGACACTGTTCTACTCATGCTCTACCAAGGCATCGGAGGGCTCTTCCTTTTCATTGACGAGATGCCGAGTCGCCATGATCAAGTTGCTTCCAGCAGATAGTTGTGGTTGTTGGCCCTCAGCCTCTTAAAATGTGCTAGCTGTTACTATGTTAAGTATGTAGATATGGACCATATGGTTGTTGGCCGTTAGCCTCTTAAAATGTGATAGTTGTTACTATGTTAAGTATCTAGATATTGACCATATGGTTGTAAAAACCGTGTTACGAAGATCCTCCTTTTGTCAAATAGTGTAACCACTATATATATGTTACTCAAATGCTGTTAGCCAAGTTCTTAAATTTTCATGGAAAGTATTAGTATCATACACAGTTCTTTGAGTTTAAGCGTGTGCCCGATGTCCAGAAGGCATTTGCTTATTAACTGTCCATATTGCAAATTCACACACATGTTAACATAAGGAATCATATGTGTAACTTACTAATCATCGCACATGTGTACTCGCAGACGAATCATGTGCGATACTCCTAGCCACCGCAAGCAACTAGTTTGCATTTTTCAAAGTTTTTTGTACACACAGAATCGCACACGAACTTACTGTATTAACCGCCTGTGTTGTAATTTCTCATTGCAAACAGTTGATACGAGTCGGCTGTTTGCCACATATCATGCACATATTGTTTACAGGTCTCATTTGTGTTCTTTTGGCTCATCGCAAACAGTTCATCCATGTGAACTGTATGCCGCATATCACACACATCTTGTTAAATTGAACCGTTTCTGTTGTGTTCCTTAATCGAAAACAGTTTGTCTGAGTGAACCGTATGCCGTATATCACACACACCTTGATCTACCTAACCGTTTCTGTTGACTCCCTAATAGCAAATAGTTCATCTGAGCGGTATGTATGCCGTATATCGCACTCACATTGATATGGCTGCCCGTTTCTATTGTTCCACCTCATCGCAAACCGTTCGAGTGGACTTCCTGTGTGCCCTACATCGCACACGTAACTAAAATATGAACCGTGTTTGATGGCTCCGCCATCACAAACTGTCGGGGATATACCCCGCGGCGTAACCCGGCCCGAAGTATAACCCGACCGGACTGGACGACTCATTGGTAACCCGCCCGGAGCTTGGCGGTTCATTAGTAACCCGGCGGGCTGGTCAAATGGATGACGTGGTCCAAGGCCCAGAAGGCCGGTTCACGTTTAATGGTGGGCCGGTATATGAGGAAAGCATAAGGACTATTCTCCTACAAAGGAAGCAAGACTAGGACTCCAATTGTAATAGAGTAATCCTAATCCAACTAGGACTAGTCATGTAAACTGCCCCTTCAACATATATAAGGAGGGGTAGGGCTCTCCAAAGAGGGATAATCAAGAAGAAACAATCTCTAGGGCTAGACACAAAGAGCCGGTTTACCGGCGACTCCCTCATGATCATAATGAGACCTAGCCACAAACAACATGTAGGGTTATTATCGGATGATGTTTCCTAGGGCCCGAAGCTGTCTAAATCCTTGTCTTGTGTGATGATCCGCCTCGCGTCTCTCGATTCCGACCAACCTCCTCAAGCTACCACATAGATGCGTTGGCCTCGCGACTAAGTCCTCACACTAGGACATCTGCCGTGAGAAATCCACGACAGTTGGCGCCCACCGTGGGGTCTGCGCACGGTGGTGATGAGTTCTTGGAGGAATATCTCCCCGGGATTGAGGAGTTTGCAATTTTCCAGATGAAGGTCTCACAATCCATGAGATTGAAGTCGAAGAAGAAATTAAGGGTTTTGCGATCAATCCCCCGCACCCGTCTTCGGTGATCCATCGAATCCAACAGAGGGTCAGTTTTTGCTTTTGCATCGCTGCAAGTCGCCGAGTGATTTTCTTTGTTTGGGCGGTGAGCTGCAAGTTTTCGCCGAGAAACAAAATCTCTGCTGCGGCCGACGTGAGGGTCGAGACAAATTGCTAGTACTATCAACACATCAAAGTCATGGCTTAAGTCTGCTGCGTATTACGTGCATCGGCATCAACCACCACATGAAGACATCAGAGGAAGATTCCAACGGGCCATGATTGAACAAGCCACCTCTGAGTCGCCCCGCCTCGTCGCGGTTGAAAAAAGAAGAAGGGAAAAACACGGCAGGGGCGGATTATCCATGAGCCGGAAGAGGAAGCCAAACAGGCCCGTATGTCTAGCCTCGACCTCAAGCCGGCCGCCGCTGTCTATACGGTCTCTGATCCGAGCTACCGCCGGTTCGAGGGCACCTGGCCTCCTTTGCTGGTTCTGCCAAAGCAAAACCACCAGCGCGTGGCTCCACGGTCAAGCGTTGATCCGCCCTCACGCTGCCCTTGAGCAGCCTCAGCTGCCGCTGCGAGCCACCGGCCGGTGACCCGCCGCTCGAGCTGTCCGGGGCCCTTGCTTCTGCTTCTGTTATGCCCGCCTAAACCCGCTTTGAGCCGGTCCTCATGCTTCCTCACGCAAGGCTGAGCCGCTGGCACCTCGCCGCTTCACCTCCGCGACGCTTGTTCACCAAGCTGCGCCTTTGCCGTGACCGGCCCCGAGCTGCCGAGTCGCCAACCTCACCTTGATCCACCATCTCTGAGCCGCCGTGGCCGCCGGCGAGTCGCCGTGGCACCGTACCAGGCCAGGCTCACCTCCTCTACTGTGGCACGGCCTCCAGCCGCCTGCTAGCTTCTAGCACCATGGCGCACCGCTCCTGCAAGCATGTTCGGTCATTGTTTATGGCAGGTGCACGGCTGGAAGGGTGTGTTAGTATTGCTATACAAGGCAAGACAGCTCTTTGGTTAATACTGAGAAAAATCCATCTTTGGAGGAGGACAAAGTTCCATCAGAATTGCCAAAACTGCATTAGGGTTTTCTGAAAACAAATCATAAGGCCTAGCTCCCAGTGGTGGAAGTTTAAAAAAAAGAGAGAAAAAGAGAGATAGAGAGAGAGAGAGAGATCGTGCAAGCATCATTTTCGGCGGTATTCGTTCAGTAAAATGGGCCACCAAGCAGGCACGCAGGCCAAATTTCTACCATCCATGGTTTACATTGACCCGTCGAGTCACCCGACAGACGTTAAAAGGAAAATCAATGGAAGCCTGCGTGGGATGCTAGGCACTGCCATCTCCACTTTCTCACAAGAAGATGGAGGCAAAATCAACTAGTACTTACAGTACAGCCGCTCATACGGTGAGGGAGTTCTACTGCTAGTAGTAGTAACCCATCAAGAGTAAAATACTAGCACATGCACAGTGCTATTGGACCCAATTAAATTCTAGCCAGTGTGCAGATCATTTAGATACATTAAAACTGAGCACTCTTCCAGCCCTCTCAGAGCATCAGCGTTCACATCCGTCCGATCGTCAATTTTAAGCATTTTCAGCCGTCAGATTAGCTGGGAATAGCACGTAATCTCGGTTCTTTTGCTAATACTGATCGCACACCGTGTGGGCCGCTGCTCCGCCAGCATTTTTGGACGTTCCGTGTTAAATTGGGCCCAATGGGCCAAGTCTCCTCTCCCCACCCGAACCGGATCGAGACGTCGTCTCGCACAACCCCCTCCTCTCCCCGACCTCTGTGCTCTTTCTCCCAATCTAGGCGGCTGGGCGTATCCTTCCCGGCAGCACCGCCGACCACGACATCGACCTCGACCAGCGGCCCCCCTTGCTCTTTTTCGATCTCTAGCGCCAGCGCGCATAGCGAAAATGCGTCACACTCTCTGTTGATTTGCCTACCACGACGATGTGCTCGGAGCCGTCCTTTTAAGGTCGAACGCAACCGCCGCTGTTGTCAACTCCTGATCCCGATCAAAGCTCGCCCAATCCCGATCAAGGTCCACCTGCCCAATCCAGCGACCGGAGGAGAGGAGCAGCCGGTGCCGTCGAGGCCTCGAGGGGATTCAGCGGCCGCCAGCCGCGCGTGGGATCCAGGATAGAGGGAGCCGACGCGACGCGCGTGAGGGTACCGACGGTCCACGGGAACCAGCCAAGGCGAGGCGCCCGAGGGGATCCGGCGCTCGAGCGGCCGGTCGATGCATTGCGGTTCGTCGCCTGGCTACGGGGCATGCTCCGCCACGCCGCCTTCTGGGAGAGAGAGGCCGCGGCCGGGTGCCGGCACTAGCGAGTTGTTGTTCGCGTCGTCGGGAGCGCGTTCGCAGCAGGCTGTGCCAGCCGTATCTCACTGATGTCGTGCCTGAGGGCTTTGCTGGTTGGGCAGCTGGTGGAGGACGAGGCCAAGCTTGCTCCGCTCTTTCAGATCCAGGAGTGTAACAGAGTGCTGCGCGAGATCTCAGCTTTCAGGCGCAAACACCCCAACCTGTGATCTGTTTTTACGACGGATCTGAAGTCCTCTGGCACACTGCTGCCAGGTCCAGGAAGGTATACGAACTTTGAGCAGGCAACGTTGGTTCGTTCTCGGTGGAGGTACTGTGGGTCACTGGATACTGGATACAATAGCAGCACGTAATTATCCTGTGCTTTCTTGTGATTGTAAACCTAATCACATTCTAGATCGATTGATTCATATTGCCTTTCATAATTAGAATAACTGGTGTTGTTTATTATGGTATGCATTATCTTCCCTCCAGTTTTATTCTAGCTGCTCAACTTGCATATTTTACAACAGGACCAAAAGACACACACTATTTTATGGATATTTACATTAGCTTTTCATCCTTCAGTGGTGAAAACAGTTTCCCAAGTTTTCTTTCCTTGTTCATTCTTATATTAATTTTGTTGTAATGATTTTCATGACAATCCACACGCACACACGCACACACACACACACACACAGAGAGAGAGAGAGAGAGAGATGCAATATTTATTTAGTCTGATTTTTTGGTGGAAACAAACCGGAGGAAGTGATGTACATCTCAGAAAAAGGTAAGTGATGTGAAATTTCTAGGTGCATTGCTATTTACACTACCATGCAATGACATTCAAATATTAAGCATGTCCTTAATAAAGTTTAACATGCCATTTTCTACTAGAGTACTCTGATCCAAGCTGGATATGTAGCTAGCCTCTCCTAATCTTCCTGTAAAAGACACTCTCCTAATCTTCCCATGCTTTCAGTTTCTTCGGTATCGGAGTTCTCATCCATTCTTTGAAATTTCAGCGATCAATGCCGAGCATATGTATTTTTTGTCTACCCCTGGTACTCTAATCCCCCCCCCCCCCCCCCCCCCCCCAATTAGTTCCTTTTTACATTGCATCTGATTAATACCCATGAGATCCCCTTTTCATTTCAAAAATTTGTGATCTCCTTCCTGTTATGTCACTATTAAGTCTTCGGTTCAACGTGACACATGCAGGGCCACCTTAAGTGCTCAACTGCCACATCTAGCGGGGAATGGAGAGGGACAAGAAGATTATATGCGTACAGATGGTTGCGGGTTGATGAAGACTGACCTGCTGGTGCAATGATGAGGACTATATACCCCATGTACTTTACCATGAACAATCCAAGGTTGAATAATAAAATATTGATAGGATCTACCATTTATGACTTTCTCTTTGTAAAATGTGAATATGTTTCTAGACATTGAATAAATCTTGATAGGATCTGCCATTTATGGCTTTCTCTTTTTAAAATGTGATTATGTTTATAGACTTTGAATAATAAAAACACCAATTTCTCAAGCTTCTGAATAAATCTTTTTTATGTGGATTTCTGCTTTATTTATTTGATGTGACCACTGTTTTCTTCTTGCATGTGGCTTAGTAACACCAACCAATACATGTCTTTACCCATGTGATTTTTTTGTTCCTCTCACTCTATTATTAAACTTATTAATTTGATCTTTTTCGTTATACAGATCCACTAGTCTGTCATCCAAATGCATCAGGTTAAATCTATCCGGTCTATTTTTATTGATATATTTTCATTCCTATGAGAACAATTACTCTGGTCTGTGATATTTTTTCGCAGGACCACTATTCCTTACAAATGTGTCGCATAAAGGGTGCAAGCCAGCATTATTTGTGCAAGTCGCCGCCCCCTGCTAAATCCGCACACGTGACTGACTCATTGTCCGCGTCCACGTTTGTCTTGCCCGGGTCCGGGCCGTTTCCAATGCTGTGGCCGTCATTCGCGACCGCATCGGCTTACAACGACACGGACAACTTGCCCGCCCACCTTCACCGCCGGTTCACGCATCCGCACCGACTTACAATGCAGAGGACAACTTGCTTGTCTGCACCGGCTTACAAACACCGGGCCGGTTCATATGTCCGCTCCCGCGGCCGACTTGCCCGTGGTTGATTTCAGCTTCAATGCGGTGATCATCAACTTCGCGATGGATAATTTTCTGCCTAAACGAATCAAGTGCTATCCATCTAAAGTCTATTTTATTAGCATGTATTATTTTTGTCAAAGAACAATTACTTTGATCTGTATATTTTTATATACAGGACAATCATTCACTACAAATGTGGTTTATACTGTGGGTTTGGATCACGGGCTGACAATATTCCGCCCGGCGATTGTCCGTAACATATTATCCGATGAATGGACGCACACAAGCTGCCGCCCGTACGGCTCGGTCTACATCAACACACCGGGCTGCACCTGTCTGCATGACCTGTTTATTGAGTATGAGCAAGTCACAGCTTGGGTAGCCCGGTTTTCTTTCAACAAAATGGAGGCAAATTATCATATACTATCAACCGCCGTCGGCACTGGTTGGTTCAATAGGCAGGCGCACAAGTCGTCACCACTACAGTTTGGTTAACTTCAAATCACCAGTTGGAAGGAACCATTGGCCGAGTTGCTGACACGGCTCATACGGGACCATTTATAACCCGCTGCAGTCACCTCAAGCTTCTATGGATTCTCATCGTGCTATCAACTCCAATGATATACAAGTTATGCCGGTTTATATCACGGTCAAATATGGAGAGTCTCAAGCCAACTCCTCGAGTCACCTTTGAGACTCGGGGGCTATGATGACATGACTCAGCAAATCTTGCCAGTTTTAGCAAATTTAAGAACCCCAAGGACGATGGAGGGAAGGATAATCCGGTCCCGGAGGCTACTGTTATATTCATGAAAATTTAAAGGCCGTCAGAAAATTTCCGGCTTAGAAAGTATATGAAATTTACAAAATCCCGGCTCAATGAAGAAGTTCCGGGTCATCAGAAAGGATTCCGGTTTACTATCCGGCTCAAGGGAAGTCAGCCTCACTGAAGCTCTCAAATATCCGATTTACAATCCGGTTCAAGAGAAATCTGTTCTCCCTCAAAGCTCTGAAGCTCTCAAATCTGGTTTAAAAATGTCTGGTTCAAAAAGGAAGTAATTTCTCGCAAGTTCGAGTTTAAAGTCTGTCAGAAAATTTCTGGCTGAAAATGAATATTCCGGTTTAAAATCCGGTTCAAGGGAAAGATGTCTCCCATAAAGCTTTGGAGCTCTCAATATCCGGTTCAAAATCCCGGTTCAAGAAGAATTGATATTTTGCAAAAAGTTAAAGGTTGCCGAATAGGACCTGTTGCCATGATGTGTGGTTCAAACATGGGTATCCTGCCTTATTGGCTTATCATATCATTGATCACTTGGGGGCTGGGTCATATTCGAACCATAGCTACACCTCTTGATCGGCATAAGGCCACCAGGGAAATCAAATAGGGGCCAAAGAGAGTTTTTGTTGCTAAAGCACAGCTCAAACATAGGCACCCATTGAGCACAGCTCACAAAGTTACTTGGGGGCTCTTTGTGCAAAGCAACAAAGAGTTTGAAAGGACCCTTGTAGTTGGCTATCAAGCCACGGCTTGGAAGCCTGGTGTATTCACCTAAAACCCCGGGTTAACCTGCCTTCATCAAGTAAGCCACTCCTGTCCAGGTAATCCTGGTATGACCCACCCAACGTTTGACAAGTCAATCTTATACAGACCCTGAACTTGTCAAAGTTAAAACGACGATTGGTTAATTGGAGGCCCATCTTAAAAGGCTTTGTCAAATGGTTTAACTCAGTGGCCTGGCAGCCCATGAAAAGCCTCGAATTTGGGCCTGGTAGCCCTTGAAAAGCCTCGACTACAAGTTTTTATTTGATTTTGTTTTTGCAAAGTTTTATCTCTTTTGATAAGGTTTTGAGTTAAACCGGTGTCCATTGACCCGACCCGACTATAAGTCATTACATCAAACCGGTGTTTCTTAACCCGGCGTGGCTTTCAGTTATCAGCTGTTAGCACATAATCAATTATGAACCGGCGTTTCTTAGCCCGGTCTGGCATTGACTATAAATTGCCAGGATGATTATCCGATGTTTATTACAACCCGACATGGTTTTATTACAAACCGGCAAAATATGAGGGGAGTTATCATACTCAAGATTTGGGTTATCACCCTTACTACAAAAAGTTGGTAAACCAATGATGTGATTCAATGTCACAGGTATGATATATTTCATATTTGATTATTCTTAAGTGCAGCCCTGGTTATAAACCCGGGTTATATGTTGGGCATTATGAACCGTCCGGCGGTAAACCGCCAGGACACTTTAAACTTGTTGTATGCAGAAACAGGTTGAATAAAGCATAATTACAAATCACCGGTGTTTATTAACCCGGCCTAGTTTTGGACTATAAGTCGCCAGTATATATTTGGATTGCGCCATTGGAATCATGCTCTTATAAATCATTGGGTATATTATTCAAATCTTTAATAGATAGCATGGCTGGATTTTTATTATGGTTATCAGTAAACCAGTATTATGATTAAGGTTTTCAAAGTCGCTTTAGCGCAATGGCTATTATATTATCAATGGATATTATTTATTCTACAATTGAAGGAATAGTCCCGAGTCGCTACAGGCTTACGACCCGGTACTTGGGGGCTACATTATTTAAGTTGAGATTATATCAAATATGTAAGTCTCATGTCGCTGCAAGCATGCACCATGACACTTGGGGGCCAATGCAAAGTCATTTTTATTGGCCTTATTGAAGACCCGACTCATCACATCATAATGAGCCGGCCCTTGGGGGCTACCAATTGCTCCTATCGGTACACAAGTTTTTATCCATTATATTCAAGGGTCCACTGCTCAGTTGGTCAAGCACAAGACTCTTAACCTTGTGGACGTGGGTTCAAGCCCCATGGTGGGGTTACATCACATGATGTTATTTTCAATGAAGCATGATGATATTTATAAAGTCCCTGCTCATTATTGCATAATGACCGGCACTTGGGGGCTACACCGGTTGAAGTTTTTATGAGCATAAGGCAATTTCAAGTCCCAGGTTGTTGCAAGCATGCAACCCGGCACTTGGGGGCTACATATATGGAGTATTCAGTTTTTACTAGTGACTGAGATGAACAACATATATTTCTTTAAAGTGGCAGTAATTATATGGAAACAAGTCTTAAACCATCACTTTGTTCTGCTCAAGACTTGGGGGCTACAGGTAATATGGATATAAGGGAGAAATATCATCTGATTTTCAGTTTTGAGCAAACCAGATTGACCCAGTGTCACCAATCATTATGACCCTGTGTCTGCAACCCGGTGTCATCAATAGTCATGAACCGGCATTGACAAAAATCATGAACCGGCGTTGGCAACAATCATGACCCAGAATTATCAGTATTTATAACGCGACAATGGTGGTAATCATAAACCGGCAAGTTCTACATCCTTAAGCCAGCTGAAGATCAGAGGAGGATTTCAAGATCAATATGTTTTTGTTAAGCATTGGGAGCTGAATCAAATATTCTTCACAATATATTTCTGTGAGAAGCCAATATTAGCAAGTTGATTATGAAGCTGGTCTGTTGACCCGGATTTTCTAGGAGGAAATGACAAGGACATAAGGATGATCAAGTGCCGGTTTATAAGAATATTTAAACCGGAGCACAACCCGCCAAATTTGTTCTTGTGTTTATGTTGCAGATCAGTTTAACATGGATAAATCCAAATTAAACTGGGGGGCTAATGTCGGGGATATACCCCGCGGTGTAACCCGGTCGGAAGTATAACCCGGCCGGACTGGACGACTCACTGGTAACCCGCCCGGAGCTTGGCGGTTCATTAGTAACCCGGCGGGCGGGTCAAATGGATGATGAGGCCCATGTCCAAGAAGGCCGGTTCACGTTTAATGGTGGGCTAGTTTATGAGGAAAGCGTAAGGACTATTCTCCTACAAAGGAAGCAAGACTAGGACTCCACTTGTAATAGAGTAATCCAAATCCAACTAGGACTAGTCATGTAAACCGCCCCTTCAACATATATAAGGTGGGTAGGGCTCCCCAAAGAGGGACAAGCAAGAAGAAACAATCTCTAGGGCTAGACACAAAGAGCCGGTTTACCAGCGACTCCCTCATGATCATAATGAGACCTAGCCACAAACAGCATGTAGGGTTATTACCAGATGATGTTTCCCGGGGCCCGAGTCTGTCTAAATCCTTGTCTTGTGTGATGATCTGCCTCACGTCTCTCGATTCCGACCAACCCCCTCAAGCTACCACATAGATGTGTTGGCCTCCCGACTAAGTCCTCACACTAGGACATCTATCGTGACAAATCCATGACACAAACTTTTGCACCTTTTTTGACGGTTCTTTTACACCACCGTCTGTGATTAATGGATCGCACACAGTTTCGTCAATGGGTCTCTGATCGTAGTGTCACGTTAGCAGCATCCTACATTAGTGTTGATTGATGCGGAATACAAAAAATAGTAGTTTTATGTAAGGACATGCTTATTAGATAGATGTACTATGTACCAAAAACAGGCAGGCATATCACATTAACAGGTGTAATGTACTCCCTCCGTTCCAAATTACTCATCGTGGTTTTAGTTCAAATTTGAACTAAAACCACGACGAGTAATTTGGAATGGAGGGAGTATAAACTAAGAAGAATAGCACATGCAATTTAACCAGATTGGAAGAATTACAATCTAGACACCATATGCAATATGCAACCACATATCACGCTGGGAAGTTAGAGCAGGCACCTATGATGGTGGTGTAGGGGAAATGCGGTCATCAACTATAGATCTACCTTGACTATCTTCATCTAGCCTTGCTGTTTCTTGAGAATCATTTTGGGAGGTTGACACTTCATTCTTTAAAGGAGGATGTTTTCTCATAGTAGTCCACGAGCCTGATTGTTTAGTCATAAGTGTTTGAGGAGGGATACACAAGAAAATTAGTTTGATGTAAGAACATGGTTAATAGACAAATGTAGTAGGATGTACCAAAAACAGGAAGGCATATCATATTCAAAGGTATAATGTGTAAGCCAAGCAGATGCAATTTGACCAAATTGGAAGCAATTCAAGCTAGACACACGACTGGAGTGGTGAGCATGATGAACGAGGACCTGAGAGCCTGGTCGGAGGCATGCTGCTTCGCCACTATCATGGCTTTTTAGTTGGCTTGTAGGTGATGCCTATCTATGTTGGGCTTGTCATTGGCTCGGCCAGTGCCCTGACTAGCTATTTGGCTTCTGGTGCTCCCGGGATGGTGGTTCATGTAAAAAAAATCTTTCCTTATCTTAATAAAGACCGACTTTGGCCTTTCGAATACAAGCTAGACAACATATGCAACATGCAACCACATATGACACCGGAAAGTTAAAGCAAGCACCTGGGATGGTGGTTCATGGTAAGCGAGATCATCAACTCCAGAGCTGCGTTTACCATCTCCATCTGCTAACACTGCACCCTTTAAAGTGATGAAACATGTCTTGCCTACCCGCGTGCAAAGCTGGAGCAACTTCTCTCTTTTCTTTCGTGTTTCTATTAATAGTTTGGCAGAGGCTGAAATACCCATGCATAAAAAAAACAATAGTGAGAGTATGGGTGAAGTGTGTGCAGAACTAGTGCACTGTAAAAGTAGCAGATAGCGGGTGGCTGAAAAATAAATGATAGGAAATATATGATAGCTCTACAACATTGACGGCAAACAAAATTAGATTGGACTCCATAAGATTGTGTAATATATGAGCATAGGGATGGATGGGAAATGCATGTACACCTCCAGCACACCAACACATGTGGTCCTATCAAAATAAACCTCAACTAAAGATAAGTAGGTCAGTCGATTTTTTTAGGACCATCCAATCTATAAGGAATGGACAGATGGTCTTCGTGTACCTCCTGCCGGTCACTGTTGATGATCTTTCTTGAACTGCCATGACCACTAGCCCAGACCCCTGCCTCCGCCGCCCCACCCTCCCCTCGAGCTCACACCATTGCGGTGCTTGGAAGCGCCCCCCGGCCATCCGTGTAAGCCCGGTCGACCTCCGTATCGGGCGCCATTAGCTTCTAGGCCACACACACCCATAAGATAAACACTGAGGCACTGGTACCCTGGTGTAACAGGTGGATTAGGGCCTATACGTAGGGGAGTGCTTCCTTTAATCGGGAATCAACTAACCAGGAGTTGAAATCCAGGGGGTGATGTACCTATAGCTAAGGTGAAATAGTATATGAGGAAAAACCTTGTGCATCATGAGTTACTAGGAACATCTAGTATCAACAAGAAGGTGCAGGAAAAAGTGGTCAACTAGTGTCTTCTTTGGGATAAATACCGTGCAAGTAGACGCGTAAGATTTGCACGAATAAGGGAAGAGGAGTACATGTTTCGGTTGCCAGTTGTTGGATTTCCGGTTCTGGCAGACCCTTGAGGTTCGAACACTGGGGTGCGCACGAAGATCTCTCCCCTACCAGGTCACGTCTCGAAGTCTAGGAAAGATCTAAGCAAGAAAGATGAACACACAAGGGACACGAGATTTAGACTGGTTCAGGACACCATTGTTGACGCCATGGAAGAAGAAGAGATCTGTGCAGGCCCGGCAGGTGTGCTCTTGGCAGATAGTGGTGGTTGTGCCTGCTTTCTTGTATCACGGTTGGAGGTGGCACCTGAAGGAGGTGATGGTGCAGTGGAAGTAGATGATGCACGTGGTGTCCATGATGAAGGTCGACCTGCAGAAAAGTTAGTGCGCGCCAATGCCTGTCGATCCTGCACTTCACGTTCAGCTTTACAAGCAAGATGGAATAAACGAGTGATATTATTATAATCCTTATAGTCTAGAATGGTCTGAATATCTCTATTTAATCCACCCAGAAAACGTGCAAGCATAGCTTCATTCTCCTCAACAATACCACATCTAATCAAGCCAGTTTGTAATTCCTGATAATATTCTTCTACAGAATTTTTTCCTTGTCTTAAGCGCTGCAATTTTTGAAGTAATTCACGTTGATAATATGGTGGAACCCAACGAGTACGCATAGCAGTTTTCAAAGCAGCCCAAATAGCTGGAACAGGATATAATCTACAATGTTCAGACCACCAAACACATGCAAAGCTAGTGAAAGCACAAACAGCAGCAGGAACACGTCTCTCCTCAGGATATTGTAAACATGTAAATCGTTGTTCAGTTTCTAACTCCCAAGTAAGATATATATCAGGAACATATCTACCCTCAAATGGTGGAATATTCAATTTCAGTTTAGGGAGATGGTCATGATCTCGTACCTGAGGGGGAGCCCTAACATTGCCATTATTTGCATCTGGACGACCTGGTGGTTGTGGTGCTGGTGGTTGCACGTAGTTCTGATGTTGATCAACCTCATCCTCGTAATCTCCCACATAATCATCCTCCCCCACATCAGCAACAGGAGCCACAGAAGTATCAACAGCAGCACCAGCAGCTTGGCCAGGCTGAAGAGGGACATGGGTCGCTCGGCGGAGGGTTGCTTCACGATGTGGAGGTAGTCGTTGTTGTTGTTGTAGAGGTGCGTTAGGTGCAATCGGTGGTGGTGGTGGTAGACGCGCGAGCAATTCATTAAACTTGTTATCGAGCTTTGTTTCAAACGCCTTCTCAATGCCATCTATCTTCTCCATGGCCTCATCAAATCTGTTTATCACATCTTGCACCTGTCCACTCATCATTTGTTGAAACTTATCATGAAGCTCCTTGTTCGTCAAGTTCTCCCAGTCAGTATCGTCGGCTTGTGATCCTGCCATGGTTAGCAGCAATAGAAACACACAAGACTATGATCCTACAGACTACTAGGAAGTGGTGGTGGTGGTGTGGTGGACAGTCACAAATCCGTCAAGCAAATCTCAAATTCTTACCAGTTCTTACCCAGCGGCAGGCGGTGATCGGCAACCGTTGTAGTCAAAAATCTCAAAGCTTGGATAGAACGATTGCCAGGGAGAGTCAAACGCACGACGTAGATGTATGTGGAGCTAGGAAGGCTTATAATATGGTAGCAAAAAGGGTCAGCAATAATCAAATCAGAGATGCAAAGTTGAATAAATGCTCAACGACGGTACTGTGCTGGTCCTAGGCTAGACCGTACTAGAGACGCGAGCCTAGAACACTAACAAAATCACGGCGCTGCACGTAAACAAGGGAGGAGCACACTCTGAATTTTTTTCTTTTTTTTCACTTTTTTTTGCACTTTTTTTCCTCTTTTTTTTTTGCTCCGCAACAATTTTTTTTTCGAAAAAGTCTACAAATGTCCTAAAAACCGCCTAGCCAGAATTTTCCAGACTTAGTTTTTTTTTGAGTTTGGAACTATTTTTCTTCTGCGGGTAGCACGGATGTTGGGGAGTCCTTCTCTGTCACGACTCGGAGTATGGCGTGATCTGGAAATCTAAAACAGAGTAACAAAATACTGGACTCGGAATAGGACTGGTGGCGGAGAGGAATCTGGTGGAACTCGGACTAGTGGCGGATATATGCAGGGCGGTGGAACACGGACTGTGGCGAATCTGTGATGGAGGTGGACGCGGATTAGCGTGATGGCGGTGGATATGTGGTATATGGTAGAGGCGATGACGATGGTGGTATATGGCAGCGGTGATGACGATGGTGGTAGGTGCCAGCGGTGATGATGGTGGTGCGGCGGCGGCGTGACAACTTGTGAACAGAACTCGAAACTCTAAAGGACTAGACGCTAAGACCAGCAACTTGACACGACGATGCAACCGAAAATTCAACAAAGCAAATACAGAAAAGATTATGCAAAGGCTCAGATTGGTTCGGATGGGATGAACTAACCCTAATTTTTTTTGGCTTTTTCGTGGACAATAGGTATAAAGAACAAACTCGATCTAAACTATGAAAAACTGTAAAATCTCACCGAGCAACCTGGAAATCTGATACCACTTGATAGAGGCAAAGGTGTCCCGTCTTTCGATGAGATGGTGGCTATCGTTTTGGATGAAGTCGACTTTGACGATCCGACTACGAACGTGCGAAGTCGTCGCGCCTTAGCAATCGCTAAACCAACTCCGAGAGGTTATTGACCACGCCGGAGCACGATCAACCTGACCACGAAGGTCTGTTTCCTGCAGGCAAACAAAGAACAAGCAAGAAAATAAGATTGCAATCTGGATATTGCGAATATAAGAGGAAAGCTTTATCGATCAAGGAGGGGCTCTGTGACGCCTTTGTCTGGTCGTTGAACACAAACGAAGTACGCGAAGTTGCAGCTATGGCGAACTTTTAATCTAAACAAAACCCAAAGTCTAAACGACGCCCTAAGGGCTGTATATATGGGGGAAAAGGAGGGAATTTCGTGGCCCTTGAGGGTGGGGTCCGAAACCAACCCTAACTCTTGTTTCCCCACACATACGGACTCTAAAAATAGCCTATACTTAAGTATATCGAAATTACATGGGCCTGGCCCAATAATAAGGTGACGCAGCACCTAAAATAGCCTATGGACGAATATTATGAAGTGGCATCTTGTATATTTCGTCCAAGGCTTCATGCACTCCTTATGGTGGCTTCAAAGTCCTAAAATCATCACTTGTAACTCCGTTCTTAATCCCCTTGCACATGCCATCAACTCCATGCGTGTTCTTGCTCCAATGTTCATCCTTCTCCAAGCTAGTACCTTCATTTGTAAGCAAAACAAATGTATCCAATTTAGGCAGCATCATATTCTCATGAACATTCGAATCATTACCAAGAAACGAAAGTACCTGGTAATTTAATTGGCGTGCGCGAGCTCTAGTAATTGGTCCCGTATATGTAACAGTAGGGGCTGTGGGTGTAACAATGGTATTGATGTCCTCATCAGGTTCAAGACACCATTGTGGTGTAATACCCTACTCCAGTGTGTGGTGTGGTCGATTGCCTCAGGGGCTGGTGATGAATAGTACAAAGGGAGAACAACCTCGCGAGGGGCTGTTCTTGAGCTGGTGCGATGAACTGCTTGGGCAAGTCCAGTCGCTTCTCTCTCTCTCTCTCTCTGATCGATCTCTAGATGATCTACATCTGCCTCTACCCTGTGGGTGGCTAGTCCTATTTATAGGCGGGGGCCCTGGGCCTCTCCCCAAATAATGAGCGGGAAGGGCACCAACAATTGGCCATTTTGAAGGGGAACATCTGGTACACTTATCCTGACTAAAGTTGGTCTTGGGCTGCCAAAGGCTCTGACGGTGATGCCGCCCTGGGCTCCATGATGACCTCCATCCTACCGTTCTGCTGGTCTTGGTCTTGTTGCACCGGAACGGTAACCTTTGCCTGATGCCTTGGCCTGTGCTTGCCCCCTTTGCACCAAAAGGGAAGCGGAGGCCGGCGCCCGCCTGGTCCTTGATCGTCATGGCTTGCGTCACGGGCCCCTCGGGAGGTGCCCTACCTTGATCTCTCCACCTCCTCGCGAGCCTTCCTGAGGAGGCTGCTCCTGAGGAAGCTTCCTGTCATCCTCCTCGCGAGGCTTGGCCCCTCGCGAGGGTCTTGAGCTTGAGCTGATGAAGCTGGGCTGCATTGGGCCCCCACTTGAGCCACGCCGCAGGCCGCAGGCAGGCAAGTATGGGGACCCCCGTTCCCAGAACATCGACAGTAGCCCCCGGGCCCAAGGCGCGCCCGGACTTGGCTTAGCAGAGAAGCGAAGGGGCAAGTGCGAAGCACCGCGGGCCCCAACAGCCTGCGGCCTTGGGCGCCGCGTGGCGGTTGATTGGACGTGGGCGTCTCCGCTTCCCCACGATGCCCCGGCAACCGCACGACTTGACAAAAGGGGTGCCCGGGCCAGGCTGACCTGCTTTGTTCTCACCTTCCTTGCTCCAGATCCCATTTCTCGCCCTTCTCCTTCCTGCTTCCGAAATCCTCCAGATCTGCCTCAATCCTTCCCGCCCGGCGAGCTATGGCGCCCCGCAAGACTCCGACTGAGGCCGGGTACTCCCCAGCTCTGGATCCCACAAATGTGTCGGAGAGGAATCTTGCCCTCGTGCGCCAGAGGACGGTGGCGCAGGGCAACGCGGGAGTGACTGCGTTCAAGGCCGGCTCCAGCCAGCCTAAAGGCAAGGGGAACACCTTTTACCCACTCTTCGTGAGCGCCATCGTCGCCGGTCTGGTGCCTCCTTTTTCCGAGTTCTTCCTTGTTGTTCTTCGCATGTACAACTTGCAAGCTCTGCACCTCCACCTCAACTCTGTTCTACTTCTGGCGATCTTCGCCTAGTATTGCGAGGCTCACGTTGGGATAAAGCCCTCGGTGGCCTTGTTGTGTCATCACTTTTATCTCCGGGTTTCTCGTGGCCCAATCTCCGCATGCGCGAGTTTTGTCGCATACTCTGGCTCCAACGCCATATCGAAGCCCGGGAAGAGGATTGAAGGCTTCTGGAGTAGGTGGGTCATGGTGGACGCTGGGCGCATCCACCCTCGACTTGTGCAGCCCACGGGGCAGCCCAATGCCGTCGATGCGTGGTCTCACGCGGAGCTCGTCGACCCCCGCGTGAGGGCAGTGCTAGAGAGGATGGACGCGGACCTGAGGCCAGGCAACCTGGAGACGGCGAAGCTGACCGGGGCCACACTCCTGAGGGAGTTTTTGGAGCACCGGGTGGCTCCACTCCGGGAGCACTCGCTCCCGTTGTGGAGGCTCGGGGAAGCAGATGATGCCATTCGTTTGAGCTTTGCAACCCTGGCCGATGAAGATCTGGTCGCGTCCCTCCACTCCTTAGTCGGGGGAGACGTGGCGAGGCCGGAAGGTGCTCCTGTCCCCCTATTTCTTCGTGACGACTTGGAGCAGGCGGTGGACGCCATGCCCACCTTCCACGGCGAGGGGCTGGTGCCCGCAGTGGCTCCCGGGGATCTGACGGCGTTGCCGACGGTGAATGTGTCCTCCAGTGCCTACATGGCCCACATGCATCGCTAGCCAGGGCGCATGTTGAAGCGAGGAGGAGCGGCGACAGACGGGATGGGCCTCGCTCCCGTCCCCGATAAAGCAAGAGGACACCTAAGCTATGCATTAAATGCGCCTTGTCATGTATTACGAGCGATAAGCTCGTAGCACTGTAGGCCTTTCCACCTCCTGTGTGCCACTGTGGCAGCCCCTTTCAACTATAAAAGGAGGCCCAGGGCATACTGGAGAGGGATTTGGCTCTTTTGAACCACGCAGCCACCATAGCTAGTTCAGGAGCTGAAGAACACTCAATACATCCACCAAAGCAGGACTAGGATTTTACGCGTCCTCGTGGACCGAACCTGGATAAATGATCCTCGTGCTGATTGCTAATCCTGCTCTTCTCACGACCCCGCGCCCCGCAACCACAGAAGGGACTTGTGATCCCATAGGTGTCGTTTCCCACCGACATCTTTGGTGCACCAGATAGGGGGCGCAATTGTGAGAATCTGGTCTAGTAGTTGGCCTAGCAGTTCTTCATCGCCATGGCTCCTAAGAAGAGAAGACCACGGCGATTGGTTTGCCTGGGATCGGACTGCCAGTACTGGTGCGGACCAGTAGCAGGCCAGTCACAGAGAGAACCCATGGCGCGGACCGCGAACATCCACATCACCCTGGAAGTCCAGGACTGGTGAGCGGCGTTGTTCGTACGCCAGGCGATGAGCCACGCGTCGCGGGCTCCAGAGACGGAGTCGGGCCCCCGTAGGCGGCGCGGGGCCCTCTAGGGGCGTCGTCGTGCCACCAGACGGCGGCGCGGCGACCTCCAAGACGCCAACACCAGCGCGCACGGCGCGCTCTTCTCAGGTCATGCGCGATGAGCAGCGCCGCCCTGCTAGTGACCCTGGGCGCCGCCCTGGGAAGAGTCCCATGCGCCCTTCACATGATGAGGAGGACCAGCATGCGCGCCGAGGTGCTGGAGGAGGTGGCGGATGGCTGCGGGGCCGTGATGGGGCTCCTTCTAACGCGGTTAGAAGTCGAAGCGCATCGCGGTCCACACAGCTTTCACCGCCGCCCACGCCAGCAGAAGCCCTAGCACGCGCGTAGCTGCTCCTCGACTTTCCTCCCGCTGTGGAGAAGCTTGACGAATGGAGGGCCACCGTCCGGAGCCTCGTCGGCATCGCTAACAACGACGAGTTACGGCCGGCGGGACCCATAGGCCATCGCTCCGTCGAGCCACCGCATGCCAGCGGAGGTCGGGTCGGAGGCGATGCGTCCATCGTGCACTCCCCTCCTCCATCCCGGCCACCGCGGGTGTTGGTTTGTCGCGACGACGCTCGTGATGATATCTCCATAGCATCGTCCGACCCGCGAACCCACCGCGACCAGCATCAAGTTCTTCGGGAGCAAGCTCATAAAGATGCTCAAACCACCATCAAGCGCCGGCGTGACGCACGCCACCAGTCGGACAGGAGGGCAGGGCCCACTATGGACCACAAAGCACCGGGAGGCTATGGTGGCCTACCCTATGAGGTGGGTTGTCCGGCCTTCACCCATGAGCTGCAGCAGTTCCAGTGGCCCTCCCACCGCATGTTCAAGACCGACGTTGGCGAGAAGTACAACGGCAAGACTCACCCGTCGGAGTTTCTCAGCATCTACACCATCGCGATGCAAGCTGCTGGGGCCCGTGACGATAAGGTGCTTGCCAATTACTTCTCGTTGGCGCTTAAGCCCAGTGTTATGTCATGGTTGATGCACTTGCCGGTGGACTCCATTTCTTCTTGGGCGGATCTGTGTCATGAGTTTGTTGGCGCCTTTACGGGAGGCCACCAAGCTCATGGCCAGGCGAGTGATTTGCATATCATCCCTCAAAAAAAGGAGAAAACTTGCGCAAGTACATCCAAAGGTTCAGCCGAGTGCAGTACAACATCCCCGACGTTCATCCTGCCGCCGTGATCAGCGCATTCCATCATAATGTGCGCAATCGTAAGATGCGTGAGGAGCTGGCAATGAACAAGGTCAAGGATGTGGCCGAACTTTATGTTCTGGCCGATCGATGCGCTCAGGCTGAGGAGGGAAGGAAGTACCCCTGCGAAGACGCCGGAATGGAAACCGAATCCACAGATGATACCGCCACCCCGGCGAAGAAGGGCCGCCACCGTAAAAGGAAGCGCAAGGGCAAGACCGTGCTTTCCATCGAGGGGTCCGACGATACCAGCCCACCAAGAAACCCAAGGAGAGTGACCCTGGCAAGGAGGTTGCCGCGTGTGCCGCTTGCCGGGCCTTGGGGGCTGCCGATAAGCCAGGGGCTCCGACAAGCAGTATTGCAAGATCCACCGCACCAAGGGCCATGACCTCCAGAACAGCCAGTAAGTGGAGCTGCTCGCTGAGAAGCAGAAAGCCGAGTATGAGAGGTGGGACAAGGACAAGGGCCAAGAGGGTGCCGAGGGATCCTGCAGGAAGCGTGGCAGCCAAGGAGGCCGCCGCGGCAAAGATAATCAGCAGGATAGGCCCGCCCGGGGCCGCGACAAGAAGCAGGAAGACGATGATCATGAGGATGATGAGTCCGGCAACCACGAGTTCCAAAAAGCCACAGAAGCCATGTGCGTCGATGGTGGCGCCTTGCTGCATACATCCCACCGCCAGCTCAAGCAGTGGGCGTGTGAGATCACAGTGGTCCAGCACGCCTATCATCTTTGACACCGAGGACCATCCTAACCGCACTACCGCGGTCGGGTGCTTGCCGTTGTTGGTTTCACCAACAATCTGCAACCTCAAGGTGATGAAGATGCTGGTTGACGGCGGGGCCGGTCTGAACTTGATCTCGCCTGTTGTGATCAAGAGGCTGCTGATCCCTGATGGAGACCTCGAGGGGATGGGCACGTTCCAAGGGGTCAACCTGGGGAGGAGCCAGCCGAAGGGAAAGGTCACACTACCCGTGACGTTCGGAGGCGAGCTGAACTACATGATGGAGAGGATTGTCTTTGATGTAGCCGAGATCCCCTTGCCCTACAACAGGATCCTCGGCTGCCCGGCACTAGCCAAGTTCACGGTGGTTTCACATTACGCCTACAACACGCTGAAGATGCCGGGGCCGATGAACATCATCTCCGTCCCCTTCGACAAGAAAGACGCGTTGATTTGCGCCGACCAACTCTGCCGGGAAGCAGTTGCAGCAGCTACCGCCAAGGCACCTTCTCCTGTCGACGGAGTCCCGGGAGGGAAAAAGACTGGCAAGACACCTCGCACCCACTCCGGCGAGCACACCTCTTCAGGGTGTTGCGCTCCCGTTGAGGACATGCTAGAGAGCTCCACCAGCAAGAGCAAGAAGTCCAGAGCTGCACCACCAGAGACCAAGAAGGTGCCTGTCAAGGAGGACGGCACGGGGGGAGCTTTTACCATAAGCTCCACCCTCGACAACAAATAGGAAAGCGAGCTCATCACTTCCCTGCGGTGAATGTTGATGTGTTTGCATGGCAAGCCTTCGACATCCCCGGCGTGCCCAGGGAAGTGATTGAGCACCATCTTGCTGTTTGTCCTCATGCACGGCCCGTCAAGCAGAAGGTTAGGAAGCAAGCTCTGGAAAGGCAAGAGTTCACCACGGAGGAGATCAGAAAACTAGAGGCGAAAGGCTTGGTAAGGGGAGTGCTCCATCCGACGTGGTTGGCCAACCCGATAGTGGTGCGCAAGGCAAATGGGAAGTGGAGACTGTGTATTGATTACACAGACATCAATAAAGCTTGTGCAAAGGATCCCTTCCCGTTACCGCGCATCGACCAGATTGTTGACTCCATGGCCAGGTGTGACCTGTTATCATTCCTCGATGCCTACTCAGGGTACCACCAGATCTTCATGACAAAAGAAGACGAGCAGAAGACAGCGTTCATCAACCCATATGGTACGTATCGCTTTTTATAGATGCCTTTCAGGTTGAAGAGTGCTGGATCAACCTTTGCAAGAGGAGTCCAAATTTGTTTTGAGCCCCAGCTACATAGAAATATGGAAGCTTATATGGATGACATAGTGGTCAAACCAAGGATAGAGCAACACTTGTGCAAGATCTGGAGGAAACATTTGTGAACCTGCGCAAGATCAACCTCAAGTTGAACCCTGAGAAGTGTGTCTTCGGTGTCCCGTCCGGCAAGCTTCTCGTGTTCTTCGTGTCGCAGCGCGAGATTGAGGCAAACCTAGATAAGATCAAGGCCATCGAGCAGATTGAGGCACCTAAACGGATCAAAGACATGCGTTGGCTCACTGGCTGCGTTGCCGCCATGAGCAGATTCATCTCCAAGTCCGCGGAACGTGCCCTTCCCTTTTTCAAGATCTTGAAGAAGACGGGCCCAATGGAGTGGACCCCGGAGGCCGAAGCAGCGCTGCAAGATTTGAAGAAGTACCTGTCCTCTACCCCAGTGCTAGTTGCGCCCAAACCACTAGAACCGTTGCTGCTGTACCTAGCGGCAATGAATTAGGTGGTTAGCGCCGCACTAGTGGCGCAGAGAGAGGTCGATGAGGAGGCAGCGGCAGCGGCAGAGTCAATGGATGGGGAACTGGAACCCTCCCCGACAGGGCTCGGTCTTGGCAAGACCGAGTCCCCGGCAGAGGCTGACGCTAGTGCGACAGGGCCAGCGCGACTGGGTGAAGTGGCACAGAAGAAGAAACTGGTGCAGTACCCAGTTTACTTCGTCAGCTCCCTCTTGCAGGGGGCTAGGTCGAGGCACTCATGTGTGCAGAAATTGCTCTTCGGCCTCCTTATGGCCTCGAGGAAGCTGCTTCATTACTTCCAAGCACACGAGATCACCGTGGTCACCCGCCTCCCGTTGCAACGGATACTGCATAACCCAGATGCAACGGGGAGGATCGTGGAATGGGCCCTGGAGCTGTCGAGTTTTGGTTTAAAGTTCGAAAGCACCTCGACGATTCATTGCAGAGTCTTTGCGGAATTTCTTGCAGAATGGACTTCGATGCCCAACGAAGAGGTACAGGAGACCGCTCTCCCCGGCAAGGAAACGAGCCACAACTGGATCATGTACTTTGATAGGGCTTTTTCGCTGCAAGGCGCCGGTGCTGGTGTGCTGCTTGTCGCACCCACCGGAGAGCATCTCAAGTATGTCATCCAAATGCACTTCCCCCGGGAGATGTCAACTAACAACACCGCCAAGTACGACTGCTTGCTTGCCGGTCTCAGGATCGCGGCGGACCTCGGAGTCAAAAAGCTCATCGTTTAGGGGTGATTTGCAGCTCGTCGTCAGGAAGATCAACAAAGATTACCAAAGCTCGTTGATGGAAGCTTACGTGGATGAAGTGAGGAAACTAGAGGAGCGCTTTGACAGTATACGAGCAGAGCACGTCCCTCGGACGGAGAACGACATCGCCGACTACCTGTCAAAGCGCGCTGCCCTCAAGCTACCTGTGGAACTAGGTACTTTTGTGCTTCAGTTAACTCAACCATCCGTCGAACCATCAACCGGGCAGAACAAGCGGAGGAAGTAGGCCCCGGCAAGTACTTCCCCACTGAGCTCCCCGGAGCCGCTGGCGAAGATGTTGCCGTGGATGCCGATCCTGCCGCGGGGCAACTGACTCTGGCAGGGCCTTAGGCCATAGCCGTAGAGACGGCCGCTCCCGTGGCAGAAGAGATGCCTTTGGTCCTTGTCATTGAGCCACGGACTCCGGCATGGGCACAACACACAGTCCGATTCCTCCAAAAAGGAGAGCATCCTGAGGAGTAGGGAGAAGCAAGAGAGAGTAGCCCGCCGGTCTGCTCTATACCAACTCGTTCACAATGTCTTGTATAGAAAAGACCGAATTGGGTGAAATTGAAGTGCATCTCCCGAGAGGAAGGACTAGAGCTGTTGGCAGAGGTACATGGAGGCATATGTGGCTCCCACATAGGGTTGAGGGCCCTTGCTGGCAAGGCTTTCCGGCAAGGTTTCTTCTGGCCACTGCCCTCTAGGATGCGACAACACTAGTAACCAAGTGTGAAGCGTGCCATCTCCATTCAAAGAAGCTTCATCAACCAGCTCAAGCCCTTCAAACCATCCCTCTCTCCTGGCCCTTCTCGGTCTGGGGGATCGACATATTGGGCCCTTTCCCTCGTGCCGTCGGGGGCTTTGAGTACTTGTACGTTGCAATTGACAAGTTCACAAAGTGGCCAGAGGTTGAAGCGGTGAGGAAGGTGATAGTGCAGTCGGCCATCAAGTTCTTCAAGGGGCCAGTTTGCCGTTTTGGGGTACCCGACAGGGTCATCACCGACAACGGCACACAGTTCACAAGCCACGCCTTCATGCAGTACATTGAGGATCTCGGCAGCAAGGTCCGTTTTGCTTCGTGGCACACCCACGGAGCAACGACCAAGCAAAGAGAGCAAATGCTAAAGTTCTATGAGGCTTAAGAACAAATACTTTTGACAGGTTGCCCAAGAGCAGAAGGCGCTGGATTGATGAGTTGCCAGCGGTTCTTTGGTCGATCAGAACAACACCAAATCGAGCCACCGGCCGGACACCCTTTGCCCTGGTCTACAAGGCAAAAGCAGTTCTCCCCACGGAACTCATATACGGGTCACCTCGAGTGCTCGCTTATGATGAGCTTGAGCAAGAGCGATTGCGGCAAGATGATGCAACACTCCTTGAGGAAGATCGTCTCCAGGCGGCTGTGAGAGCAGCATGCTACCAGCAAGCCTTGCACCACTACCATAGCCGCAAGGTTCATGCCCGGAGCATTGAGGAAGGCGACCTTGTTCTTCGGCACGTTCAGTCGGCCAAGAATTCAAACAAGTTGACGCAGAAGTGGGAAGGCCCTTATCGGGGAACATGAGTCACTAGGCCCTCCGCAGTCCACGTGGAGACCGAAGATGCCATACCAGTGAGCAACTCCTGGAACATCGAGCGTCTTCACAAGTTTTACCCATAAGGCGCAGCTGTCGGGCCTCCCGGCAAGCCACCTTTTGTACAAGCCTTGCCGGCAAGGCATGTAACCATTTGTGCAAAGCCAGGCGCAGACCCTGAGCATAAATAAACGAAGCGCTGGCGCCCTAAGTTATAGCATGCATGCTAGGTCGAGTCTCTCCCTCGGTTAGGGTTGATAGTGCTTAGCAGTGGCTAATCCCTAGCTTAGAGGTCATCTGCGCGTCTCTCTGTTCTTTTTTGTCCTCTTTGGTTCGCTGGGCACATGAGCACTTCTGCCGAGCTATTTGGAAGAAAGGGAACGTACCGGCGTCCCGACCCGGGCAAACCAAAGTTGCCGGGGGCTACAAGTACAATGATCCAACCATGGCAAGACAAGGTTGCTGGGGGCTGCAGATCTAGATAAGTCTTGTATCCTCTATCATGCATTCCGATATGGAACTGGGATATGTGAAACCTCGTTTTATTTCTAGGCTACCGTGATCCCCTTTTTCTGTACCCAAGAATTATCTCCTGGGTCTGGGTTTGGTTGTAGTCGCGGCAGCAAGGAAATGGAACGAGGAGCCTAAGCCCACTTCATCCCTGCCTCCGCCAAGGGCGCGAGAAAGGTCGAGCAAAGTGGGGGGACGGCAAGGCCTGTTGCCGGGCAAAAAACGTTTATCTTAAATAATAACGAGGATTCGCTCCTTGTCGCGGGTTTCACCCACGAACGAAAAACCCGGCAAACATCCCTTTTTCATTAAAAACATGCCGTACAGGTACAGTTCATACGGAGTGAAAAACATGAGCAAGAGGATTACAAGTTATAAATTTGACAAAAGCCCGAAGGCTTACAGAATAAATATAGATAGGATGCCCGTAATCCCTTTCTTGTCCCTCTCCTTAGGAGGCAGGTCGAGGAAGCAAAGATGGGCAAAAGGAGCGCCTAGGCAAGGTACGAGGAGCAGAAGGCACCAAGAGAACATGCCAGCGGTCGCCTAGGAGAGGGTTGGCGGTGGTGGCGCCGGAGGGACAGCTGGAAGATGAGGCAGTGGTCCGTTAATACGCTATGAAGGCGTCGGTGCCATCGTACTCCGACTTGACAGCCCGCTACCTGCCTTCTTCGCTTTCTCCGGCCTCCCTACGCCAGACGCTCAAGGAGGCGACCCCGAGAAGTTCAAGGGACCAGCGACATGGATGATGGGGTCACCAGTGTCGCCCTGGAGCGGCGCGCCCGACACTTAGTCGGACCCGTCATCCTGCCGCCCGCTGCCCTCGTCATCACTATCGCTGTCCTCCTTGCCACTCTCGCTCGAGGAGGAATCTTCATTGTCAGAGGAGCTCTCCACGCAGCACCTTACACGAGTCCCGAAGTGTATGAAGACCTTGACGGAGAGGAGGCCGCCCTCCATTAATTTGAAATGGTGAGTGAGCCCCTCCGTCAGGCTGTGGATGCGGGAAAAAGTCTTCCACCCTCGGCGAAGATACATGACGTGAGGGGCGGGGAACTCGACGTCGGCCCATGTGCCGTTGTTCCCACAACCCCTCATATGCAGCCGCAGCGCCTGCGGCGGGTCCAACTCCATCTCCCGCGCAAATGGAGTTCGGAGGCGAAGACGACGGCGCGGCGGCTGGCGCAGCCTGATGAAGAACTCGTAAGGGTTGTCCCCGACGTGGCCCTCCACCAGGGGAGGGGCCGCTAGTGGAGCCGAGACCGATGCGCCGCCCCGTCCTCCTCTTCCCTGAGCACCGCGACGACCTCGACCTCGCCCCCTCCCCCTTCCTCTAATAGCTAGCTCTGCCGCCACGAGCTCTTGGGGAAGAGTGACATGTTGTCTAGTCGAGACCCTCGCCGCCATCGATGAAGCGTCGCCATGCCCCCTCGCCATGGCAGAAGGAAGGAGGCAGCAGGAATGGGGAGAAGCGGATGACGAAGGATTGAGAGGCGCCATTCCACCCGCTCCACTCTTTATAAAAGGGCGGGGGCGGGGCTCGGCCGCCCCTTTCGGCCGATCCGGCCCATTGAAGTGACAACGGGCGGGGCTGTCCATCGCCCTCCCCGCTCAATTGAAGGTGCATGGGAATCGACCCACGCGTGCGTGACTTCCCGTATCCCTCGCACCTGTCATTCGCTCTGCGTCATGCATGCAACAAAAGTGGCGCAAGAGACGGGCGCAATGGGACGCATGGAGCGACGATTCCCAAGTAAGGGCAGTAAATGAGCAGTGGCCCTGCAGCCTCGAGGAGACACAGAAGCCGCCTCTTTACTTTCCACCACAAGATGACGCCAGCGTGCTTCGGTCAGGCACACACGCACGACCCCCACTTCGCTCATTCAATGTGGGTCATGGGGAAGCGCAACGGATGGAAAGTTACTGCACTAAAAACCGCCCCGCCTGCCCGCACACCGTTTTAGGCCTGGCCCAACAATGCGTTGCGCCTATGTGTGGCCCACGCCCGGGGGCTCCTGTCGGTGTACTAAAGTAGGGGCACTCCTTTGTACCCTTTACTTGTGCGCGGGCAGTCAGAGCCACGGGCCGAAGCCACACTTAGCAGGGCAAAAGGGAGGAGTCGAAGCGGTGAGATGATCAAAGAAACACCAAAGACCGAGACCACAGAGAGCAGATGGATGAAGCAGGTTTCCCCGGCAAGGGCAGCGGCCCCGGCAAGCCCCTTGCCGGGGTGGCCCGCCCACACCAGCAGAGTGAGCCACCCTCGAAACCACGGTCTCCAACACCATCAACTACATTGGGCCAGGGCTCGGGAGGGACCTCCATGGTGGCATGCTGATCTTTGTGAAGACAAAGAATATTCAAGATCAGATGAGGATTGGAAGGCAACGATCCGCAACAAGATCCTTGCCGAGGAAACCCGCAAGACCCCCGGAAAGATTCTTGCTGGGGACGACAGCGCGCTGCCGCAAGACCCTTGCCGGGCCACCCGGCAAGACCCTTGCCGGGCCACCCGGCGAGACCCTTGCCAAGGGCGTCAGCGGGGCCACTGCAAGGCCGGCGCCAACCAAGTCTCCACCGCCATTCACATGCAGCTGCCAGCCCAACCAGCTGGGCAGGCACCTGCGTGGTAACTTGCAGCTTCGAGGCCAACTCAGCACACGCCTGCATGGCGGCATCCAGATCTTCGTGGAGGCTCCACCACCGCGCACCTCAGCTGCTTGCCTGCCTACATGGCGCCGCATGCATCGCTGGCCAGGGCGCGTGTTGAAGCGAGGAGGAGCGGCGACGGACGGGACGGGCCTCGCTCCCGTCCCCAATAAAGCAAGAGGACACCTAAGATACGCATTAAATGCGCCTTGTCCTGTAATACAAGTGATAAGCTTGTAGCACTGTAGGCCTTTCCACCTCCTGTGTGCCACTGTGGCAGCCCGTTTTGACTATAAAAGGAGGCCCAGGGCGTACTAGAGAGGGATTCAGCTCTTTTGAACCACGCGGCCACCGTAGCTAGTTCAGGAGCTCCAGAACACTCAATACATCTACCAAAGCAGGACTAGGGTTTTACGCGTCCTCGCGGCCCGAACCTGGGTAAACGATCCTTGTGCTGATTGCTAATCCTGCTCTTCTCACAACCCCACGCCCCGCAACCACAGAAGGGATTCTTGTGATCCCATAGGTGTTGTTTCCCACTGACAACATTGCAACGTGAGTTCCTCCTCCGAATACTCCAAAGCATCTTTCGAACATAGAAAATGTGTCCGGCTTAGCAAAAGAAATACCACACACAACCGTAGAGAGCATAATATTTCATGAGTCCAATCCGCTGAAAACTTTTAGTAGCATGACATCACGTCGCCACCCGGCAATTATTGGAACTGTTTTTAGCCTACCGCTCCATATTCCGAGATGCGGTTTTATTGGCATGTGTTGTCAAAGCAGAGATCGTGTCCCCTTATTGCGGGATTCTCATTAATGCGGGCATGGGTAACCCAACCGTGCTGTTTGCACGGCCCTTGGGGAATAGGCGAGTTTTAAGGCGAGTGGGGAGGCGCTTAATATTCACGGCCTTTATTAAGAGATAAGGATTGACCCCTTTCACCCATGCCTTCTCTCTCCCTTCCTTCCCCATTCTCGAGCTCCAGCGCCCAAGTTCTCATATTTTCCGCCCCAAGAAAGCACTCCAACCATGTCCAGATCCGGAGCACAGGGCAAGTGGATGGCCTCCACCGTCAAGGAGAAGGACATTACCGAGCTCCAGAAGGCTGGGTATCTAGCCAAGGAAATCGCCCACGGGCTTCCGGCACAGGGACAGATCGTCCCTACCCCGGAGCCCCATGAGAAGGTGGTGTTCATCCCCCACTTCATCTGTGGGCTGGGATTTCCTCTCCACCCATTTGTCCGCAGACTCATGTTCTACTACGGGCTAGATTTCCACGATCTAGCCCCAAATTCTTTCCTCAACATCTTGGCATTTGATACGTCTCCAATGTATCTTTTTGATTGTTCCATGCTATTATATTACCCATTTTGGATGTTTACTTTACACTTTATATCATTTTTGGGACTAACCTACTAACTGGAGGCCCAGCCCGAATTGCTGTTTTTTGCCTATTTCAGTGTTTCGAAGAAAAGGAATATCAAACGGAGTCCAAACGGAATGAAACCATCGGGAGCGATCTTTTTAGAACAAACGCAACCCGAGAGACTTGGAGTGGACGTCAAGAAGCAGCCGAGGCGGCCATGATGGTGCCAGGCGCGCCCTAGGGGGGTGGGCATGCCCCCACCCTCGCGGGCCCCTCGTGGCTCCCATGACCGACTTCCTTCGCCTATATATATACTTGCATACCCTCAAAATACCCAGGAGCACCACAAAACCCTATTTACACCACCACAACCTTCTGTATCCATGAGATCCCATCTTGGGGCCTTCGCCGGTGCTCCGCCGGAGGGGGAATCGACCATGGAGGGCTTGTACATCAAGACCATAGCCTCTTCGATGAGTTGTTAGTAGTTTACCACAGACCTTCGGGTCCATAGTTATTAGCTAGATGGCTTCTTCTCTCTCTTTGTATCTCAATATAAAGTTCTCCTTGATCTTCTTGGAGATCTATTCGATGTAACTCTTTTTGCGGTGTGTTTGTCGAGATCCGATGAATTGTGGGTTTATGATCAAGTTTATCTAGGAGAAACATTTGAATCTCCTCTGAATTCTTTTATGTGTGATTGGTTATCTTTGCAAGTCTCTTTGAATTATCAGTTTGGTTTGGCCTACTAGATTGATCTTTCTTGCAATGGGAGAAGTGCTTAGCTTTGGGTTCAATATTGCGGTGTCCTTTCCCAGTGACAACAGGGGTAACAAGGCACGTATTGTATTGTTGCCATCGAGGATAAAAAGATGGGGTTTATATCATATTGCTTGAGTGTATCCCTCTACATCTTGTCATCTTGCCTAATGCATTACTCTGTTCTTATGAACTTAATACTCTAGATGCATGCTGGATAGCGGTTGATGCGTGGAGTAGAAGTAGTAGATGCAGAATCATTTCGATCTACTTGTCACGGACGTGATGCCTATATACATGATCATGCCTATATATTCTCATAACTATGCACTTTTCTATCAATTGCTCGACAGTAATTTGTTCACCCATCGTAATACTTATGCTATCTTGAGAGAAACCACTAGTGAAACCTATGGCCCCCGGGTCTATCTTTTACCATATAAGTTTCCAATCTACTTTATTTTGCATCTTTACTTTCCAATCTATATCATAAAAATACCAAAACTATTTATCTTATCTTATTATCTTTATCAGTTCTCACTTTGGCAAGTGGCCGTGAAGGTATTGACAACCCCTTTATCGCGTTGGTTGCGAGGTTCTTGTTTGTTTGTGTAGGTACGAGGGACGTGCGTGGAGCCTCCTACTGGATTGATACCTTGGTTCTCAAAAACTGAGGGAAATACTTACTCTACTTTGCTGCATCACCCTTTCCTCTTCATGGGAAAACCAACACAATGCTCAAGAGGTAGCAAGAAGGATTTCTGGCGCCGTTGCCGGGGAGGTCCTCGCTCAAGTCAAGACATACCAAGTACCCATCACAAACTCATATCCCTCGCATTACATTATTTTCCATTTGCCTCTCATTTTCCTCTCCCCCACTTCACCCTTGCCATTTTATTCGCCCTCTCTTTCCCGTTCGCCTCTTTTTTTTGCTTGCCTCTTGTGTGCTTTTGTGTGTTGGATTGCTTGTCACGATGGCTCAAGATAATACTAAATTGTGTGACTTTTCCAAAACAAACAACAATGATTTCCTTAGCACTCCGATTGCTCCTCTTACCGATGCCGAATCTTGTGAAATTAATGCTGCTTTGTTGAATCTTGTCATGAAAGATCAATTCTCTGGCCTTCCTAGTGAAGATGCCGCTACTCATCTAAACAACTTTGTTGATTTGTGCGATATGCAAAAGAAGAAAGACATGGATAATGATATTGTTAAATTGAATCTATTTCCGTTTTCGCTTAGAGATTGTGCTAAAACTTGGTTTTCGTCTTTGCACTACAAAAAAATACACTTCCGTGATGATACGTGTTTGTCACAGTAGGTCGTGTTTTTTGTCATGCATGTACATCCATGATGATTTTATGACAAAATCAAGATAGCCATACCTGTGTTGTCGTAGAAGTGTTCCATGACATTACCAAAATTATCATCACGGAAGTGTCCACTTCCATGATGATAATTCGCGCGTCAAAGAAATGCTTTCATCAAGGGTGACCGACATGTGGCATCCACCGTAACGGAACACCGTTAAGCTATCGGGTCGGGTTTTGGATCCGATAACCTGTTAACAGCCCCGACCAATGGGGATATTCCATGTGTAAAATCATCATTGGCTGGAAGAAACACGTGTCGGCTCATCGTTGGGACATATGTCATCCACTCATTGGACAGAAGGCGCCTATGATACGTCGACACGTGGCACAGCCCAATAGAGGCCCATTCCTGTGAAAAGGTCGGCCCGTTTGACTTGGTCAAAAGGTGGCGGGCAGGCCCATGGAAAGCCTGTTAATGGCCTGTTCGCATATAGCGCATTTACAGCCTGCTAACCCAAGGCCCGTTACGCCCTATCCAAATTAGGCCCAGTAGCATAATCTGGGCCATCCAATATGATTCCAGCCCGTTTTCACTTCTGGCCCATGTATGGCCCATGACGTCTTCGGCTCATATGAGGCCCTTTATAACTCTTGGCCCATTAACGGCCCGTGGTGAAACTGGCCCGTAATGAACAGTGCATAACTTTATACCCATTAACGACCTATTATTCCGTTGGGCCGTTTCCAGCCCATGTTATCTTTCGGCCTTCTCAGAGCCCATTTACTCTTGGGCTTATTTCCAGCATTCGTTTACTTACGGCCCGTTATTGTCATTTTCTGTTGCGGGCTAAATTCAGCCCAAGGTTACAGTCGGCCCGTTTTGTGGCCCGTTAATATGTTGGGCCGTTTTCATAGCGTCATGAAATACAGCCGATTAATGACGGCCCGTTATGGTCGGCCCATGAACAGATGATTCCAACTCTAGCCCGTTTACGGCCATAATGCGGTCTGTTATTGGCCCATGTTTGGCCAACCAATCATATGGCCCGTACAAGGCCCATTGATGATACGACCCGTAGAAGGCCCATTGTGTCTATGACACATAGAAGGCCCATTGTTTCTATGGCCCGTAGGAGGGAAATGGTAACTACAGTAAATATGTAGCCCATGGTTATTGTGGCCTAGTTTTAAAAAATAGGTTATTCAGCCACTAGCAAACCACGGAAAAAGAACTGCACTGACTATAAGCAAAGAAATAAACAAGAAAATAAGTAAATAAATCATCAAGCAATTTACGCTAGGCTATCATGGCTATTACACATATTACATCCACTGGGCATCAAAGTTCGCCACCAGTGCAAATATAGGGAACACAGCAGCATATAAACGCCGCAGCAAAACAAGTCCAGAACAGAAACCACTTTAGAAGAGCTCAAGAAACAATATCCTGGGTATCCATAATGCTGGCAAGATGCTTAGCAAGCTTATTAACTTTCTCTTGTTTGGCGCTTAAGTCCTCCAGCACTTGCTGTTGCACCAGAAAGTATGCATCTGAACTCTGCAGGGACTTCCTCAGTCCTTCGGCTTCCTGTTGCATAACATCTGATCGATGTATTTCAACTTGAAGTTGAGACTCAAGAAGCCGAACTGATTCAGGCAACGAGTTAGAAGAGCTGGTGTCAGCAGTGGTAGCCAGTAACTCGAACACTACATCAAGACAGGACTTTGGGGTTGTCTCAGTGTCTTCAATATAGTTTTTAGCAGCTTTCTTGGAGACCAACAGGGATGTCTCACTGTCTTGAACCTTATCTGCATTACTTCCTTTACCATTGCATAACGGGGTACTTGTAACGCCCCAAGACCGACGGTCCAGAAGGCTTCCAGCTATTTTTTTGTGGCCGTGTGTTTTATTTTTGTTTGTTGCATTCATCATGACATCATCCGCATTGCATCGGCACTCTTTGTCGTCATTGTTTTTAAAACTTGCATCCGCTCGTATTTGCCGCGCCCCTGCTTTTGTTGACCGTTCGAAGACCAACCTTGTTCTTTGTTTTCGCTCTTGCCTAAACTGGAGTCTCTCTGTACAGTGCTTAAACCTCTCGCGCGCGTCCGAAATCTTCCCCGAACCCGACCCGGGCTGTCGTCACCGTTGGATCCGGATCATCCCCTAACATCTATAAAACATCTTCAGTTTCTTCTTTGACTCTCCTAACCTATTTATCTCAGAACGTCCGATTATAATCGGAGGGCCCGAGTAGCCCCTAAACTAACCTACCTGCTATATAACCATACAAAACCCTAAAATCTAGGGAGATGTCCCATCCATCCCGTCTCGGCCGCCGCCACTTTCTTCCTCGGGATCTCATCCCGATCCAATTGCACCAACCGAAGCTACTTCCTCCTTCCTCGTTTTCCCCATCAGGCCAACCTTCTCCTCTCCCTCGATCCACACATTCCCGCACCTCCTCCCCACGGCTTCCAGATCGAGCGAGCTCGATTTCCAGCAGCAGCGCCTTGGTTGCCCGTAGCTCCGTCGCCGCCGGGAACGAGTCCCTCCGCCCGTCAAGTTCCCGGCGCCTCAGCCTCACCCTCGCAGGCACCCCCCGGCCCCTTGCCGAAGATAGTGCCCCGACAGCCCTGCTCCCTTTCCCCTCGTGCTTCTGTTTTCCCTCTCTCACGCTGCTCTCTCTCTCTCTGTGTTGTCTTTGCAGTGCCGCCATGGATGGCCTCCTGTAGCTCCCGCTCGTTGCGCCGCCGTGGTTCCCGGCCGATCCGCGCCGAAGAGCCTCGGGCCCGTCCAGCCCCTTCATCCCTCGACGCTGAGCACCTCGTCGCCGTGCCCAGCCTCAGCTGCCACCTCGCACGCCACCAACTCCGTCCCGAGCACCCACAGCAGCTCCTCCGCCATGGACGCCGGGTCCCAAGGTCGTGCCTGTCCTCCTCCTCACCTCGGTCGCCGCCTTGCAAAGCTCCGCTCGCTGCCGGCCATCGCCGGGAGACGCCAGCGCCAAGTCCTGCTCCTTGCATCCTCTGCATCGCAGCCGCGGCGAGGCCTCTGCTTCTTCTGCGTTAACCGCGCCTCCCCCACCTGCCTGTTCGATCCAGCCCAGCATCGCCAAGGCCCAGCGCCCCTTCCAGCTGCCCTCTCCACAAACGGGCCGAAGCCCATGGGTGAGGCCCCCAGCACCTCCCTTTTTTCCCTTCTGTTGGGCCTGCTCCAGCCAGTTTTAGCCAATTTAGGTTTTTTTATCAGTCCGGCGAATTTGTCTAATTTTCCAGGGAATTACAGGTTTGCAGAAAAACCCTCAAACATCATGCATTTAATAACTCACAAATGGTGCATCAGATTAAAATGATTTATATATGTAAAATGCTTAGAATTTTATCTAGTTTCATAATATGCCACTTTCACCCATGTTTAAAATGTTTAAACTGCTGTTTGCATTTGTTTTGCATAATGACATGTTAAAATGATTTATTTCATAACTAATTAACCGTGGCTCCGAATTTAATAACTTTATATGTATTTGGGGTGGAAAAATGCATAGATTAACTTGGTGCACTTTATTTTGTTGTTGAACAACATTAAAATTGTGTTTAGGGCAGAACAGTAGCAAATTCATAAATTGCATATGAGGATTTTCCGGAATTGTTGTTTGAGTTTCTGGCGTCATTTAAACTTGCCTAGTTAGATAGTTTTCATATGTTTCACCCCTTGCCGTGTATAATAACATTTAATATTGTTGGGTACATAACCGGGAGAGAACTAAATAATTGATGTGGTGTTTCGTCAATTTGTAACTTTTTACATATTGAGCTCCATTTAATTTGTAGTGTTGTTTGTTGCACTTTGTCATGCCATGCCTATTTAAACCGGACATGCATCATACTTGATTATGCATCATGTCATGTATATGTGTGGTGTGTTTACCATGTTGTGTGCTTCTTCTCGATAGTTCCCGTTTCATTGCGATCGTGAGGATTCGTTCATCTACGCATGGTTCGTCTTCGTGGATTCATCTTCTTCATGGACTCGTTCTTCTTCCTTGCAGGATTTCAGGCAAGATGACCGTCACCCTGGATCTCACTACTATCTTTGCTATGCTAGTTGCTTCGCTCTATTGCTATGCTGCGCTACCTATCACTTGTTCTTCAAACCTCCCAAATTGCCATGTCAGCCTCTAACCTTTTCACCCTTCCTAGCAAACCGTTGCTTGGCTATGTTATCGCTTTGCTCAGACCCTCTTATAGCGCTGTTAGTTGCAGGTGAAGTTGAAGATTGCTCCATGGTGGACAAGATTATGTTGGGATATCACAATATCTCTTATTTAATTAATGCATCTATATACTTGGTAAAGGGTGGAAGACTCGGCCTTATGCCTGGTGTTTTGTTCCACTCTTGCCGCCCTAGTTTCCGTCATATCGGTATTATGTTCCCGGATTTTGCGTCCCTAACGCGGTTGGGTGATTTATGGGACCCCCTTGACAGTTCGCTTTGAATAAAACTCATCCAGCAAGGCCCAACCTTGGTTTTACCATTTGCCTCACCTAGCCCTTTTTCCCTTGGGTTTCCGGAGCCCGAGGGTAATCTTTATTTTAGCCCCCCCGGGCCAGTGCTTCTCTAAGTGCTGGTCCGAACCGAGTAGACTGCGGGGCCCCCTCGGGGAAACTCGAGGTCTGGTTTTACTCGTAGGATGTCTCATCCGGTGTTGCCCTGAGAACGAGATACGTGCAGCTCCTATTGGGATTGTCGGCGCATCGGGCGGCTTTGCTGGTCCTGTTTTACCATTGTCAAAAGGTCTTGTAAACCGGGATTCTCAGATTGATCGGGTCTTCCTGGGAGAAGGAATATCCTTCGTTGACCGTGAGAGCTTGTGATGGGCTAAGTTGGGACACCCCTGCAGGGTATAAACTTTCGAGAGCCGTGCCCGCGGTTATGTGGAAGATGGGAATTTGTTAATGTCGGGTTGTAGATAACTTGACACCAGATTCGAATTAAAATGCATCAACCGCATGTGCAGCCGTGATTGTCTCTTTTCAGCGGAGTCCAGGAAGTGAACACGGTTTTGGGTTATGTTTGACATAAGTAGGAGTTCAGGATCACTTCTTGATCATTGCTAGCTTCACGACCGTTCCGTTTGCTTCTCTTCTCGCTCTTATTTGCGCATGTTAGCCACGATATCATGGTTAGTCGCTGCTACAACATCACCACTTATCCTTTCCATACCCATTCAGCTTTGCTAGTCTTGATACCCATGGTAATGGGATTGCTGAGTCCTCGTGGCTCACAGATTACTACAACAACAGTTGTAGGTGCAGGTTTTGCGATGATCATGACGCGAGAGCGATGCTTGCTTGTTTTGGAGTTCTTCTTCTGCTTCTTCTTGGATCAGGGGATAGGTTCCAGGTCGGCAGCCTGGGCTAGTAGGGTGGATGTCGTTTGAGTTTCTTTTTGTGTTTCATCCGTAGTCGGATGGTGCTCTTATGTATGATGTTGTATTCGTGTGGCATTGTATCACTCTTGTATGTATCCCCATCTATTATGTAATGTTGATGTAATGATATCCACCTTGCAAAAGCATATCAATATGCGGTTCTATCCTTGGTGGGACCTTCGAGTCTCTTTAGGATAGTATCGCATATTGGGCATGACAAGTTGGTATCAGAGCCTCAAACGACCATAGGAGCCCCCTTGATTGTTAGCCGTTGTTAAGTCTAGAAGAAAACTATTTTGAGTCTTAGATTATACATATCGGAGAGTAGGATTTTTTACTCCTCAGCCCCCTTCATCGCTCTGGTGAGGACTCTCGACATAGATGTTTTGTCTTTCCTCTCCTTAAATTTCACAAAAAAAAATTTAGGTTCACGCGGGTATCTTGGGATCGTTCCGATATTCTTGTGACAAGAACATTGTTCTTGGTGCCTCCTGACATTTAGGGGTTGTGGCAGTGTCCCGGGGAGTTGAGCTCTGAGGTGTTGTCGACACAATTTTATCGTTGCAGTTCTGGAATACCTGAGTTTTGCCGACATCGAAAATCTCTTTTATGCAGTTGTTGCTGAGATAACCTCGACACCACCTAGTACTGGGGAGTTCGGGAGTATTGCCATAGCTCATATAACGGATGCTTTTCGAAGGTTGAGGTACACGATTTCCAGAGTTTTCTTGGTTATGTGTTGACGGATGGATACAACTGGATGTAGGGATTGTTAGTTTGGGTGAGATATATTGCTTCCCCTGTATCCCCAACACCAGATTGCATAACCAGAAAGTTTCGGGAGTTTTATACGTGGGAATTCAAGTAGCTCCTAGAATATCTTTCCGACAGATGCATGATATGAGATTGGGGTTCGACGTCTAGTGGTCCGCCTATCCACGGTCGTTTTTTACAGTGGTCTCGTTGTGTCTTAAAGAGCCCTTGGCTATGCTGGTTCAGGGACACTTCGTATGTCATGTGCACTGCCTTGTACATGATGGTGCTGTACGATCGAGCCCGCGTGGGCCCCACCAAGAAAACTTCGGACGAAATCTCTATCATGTGTTTGTTCCGGCTTATTCTACAAGCCAAATCCTTTGTTTTGTTTTGTTTGTGGTATTCGAGTTGCTTCGAAGTCAAATGTTAAATCCATACCTTTCATAAACGGTGTTGTCATATTGCTATGTGAATACTTATCCTTCTTGGTCATCGAGGTTGTCATGTTAATTCTTATCCTACCGGCGTGCTTCTCTTCAAGTCGATCCGATCATTCTCCCCACCCGCAAGATCATTTCTATGTTTTCTCAACGGTGTTTGTTTCATCCGTTCCAAGTTGCCTTTGTTTTCTTGCCCTCCCACCATTTTTCGTCAAGGACTCCGATTTCTGAATCATGTATCCCTTTTATTTGTGAGAAGTATCTTCATGCGTTTCTTTCAATGTTCTTATCCGGTGATTTCCCATAAAGATGCTCAACAGTTTCAAGTTCATCATCCTTCATTGTTGTTTCTTCTCCGGTGGAACCAATTCAAGCTTTCAATATTCATCATATTCCTTTCCTCGTTTCTAATGCTTTCTCATGCCGATGCACCTCTTAATCATTCACTTCTTCCTATTCATTTGTTCTGGAGTGCTGAAGATATCTCAAAAGACTTGTGTTTCCATTCTCAATCCGTTCAAGATATTTCGAGGTTGTTATCTTATTCAAGCCATTTAATTCAACCGGTGCAATCTCTCTTTTCAAGCAATCATTCAACGGTGGTTCTTTTGAGTGGGCCCTAACCCACAGGTCTTTTCCTAGGATCTTACCTGACTATTCTAATTATCAGGAGTGATTCTCAAATTCATTTCCATGTTTGACGTAAGAAAGAATTTTCATCAGTCACATGCCTTCTCCAAGGTCGTTTTCAAATTCTTTTCATCTTCGGCTCAACCTTTTTCTTTTAATCCTTCCGGAGTGTCTCAACAATTCATGGTGGTGTTTCTCATCGTCATTCTCAAATTTTGAAGACTGAAGAAGAGTTCCTCTTAAATCCTTACCCGTTCTTCCAGAGATTCAGGGTTCTAGCTTTATGCCATCCTCTCATAATTGTTTTTGATTGTGAAAATTCTTTTCTTACCACCCAAAGCATTTCATGAGTTGTCTCCATTTCTTTCCTCCGAAGGCCATCATGTCATAATTCTTCATTCTCAGCATGTAGCTATCGTTCTCCAAATCTTACCGGTGCATCGTTCAAATATCCTCTAATCAGTTCATGATCTCTTCGTTCTCAGTTATCTAAATCCCCTCAAGTATCTTCATTCATTTTCCAATTCTTCCAGGTGATTTGTGCCTTTGCTACTTCCATTTTCAATTCTTACGGTGGTTCATTCAAGATTTCACATCCTTCGTTATCATATCAAATATTTGTTGTTTCCAAATCCCACCGGTGGTTCCATCAATACCTTCTCAAGCTTGCTCTATATCTCTTTTAGTCCTTTCTACAAGAATAAGTAGTATGCCAAATCCATTGCTTGTCATCAATTTATATTGGTGAAGGATACACATAACACAATTCTTATTCTTGTTTCATCCAAGTGATTAATTCCTCTTCCGGAGTTCCAAGTTTTCCGCTTTATCTCGTCACGAAGCTCCACCTAAATTATTGCAAGGCTTCACCTCGTGTTTTCAACTTCTCTTCCTTTCTATCACCCTTTTATTATCGGAGTTCATCATGGAGGCTCTACATGATGGTTTGTCAAGGATTCCTTTCCTTCTCGATTTGTTCTTCAAGATTTCTCTTGAAGTTAAGATCCACCAAGCTTTACTATAAAATAAACATGGTGCTAAACACATGTTTTGTTTTGTGGAGTTCAAGCAATCTTCATCTTGCATCTGAAGTGCAATTCTTTCTACCTTAGCTTTTGAGGTGGTGTTATATCATTCTTGGCAATTTCCATTCAGGTTTTGCGATTCACATGTTGTCAAGAATGAGGTATTTTAAATCCATCAATCTCTTCTTTGGAGTTATCTTGGTATAGGTTTGACCTAAAGCCTTCCCTAAGGAATGTTGCTATTTGTGGTGCGTATCTATGATCCGAATTTTCTCCTACCCTCTCGGCGAAAGAAGTTTTCATCTCTTCTTTGATCTCAAACAAGCATTTGTTTTTCGTTAGTGGCAGAATTTCACCTCAAGTGTTGAGATGTTTCCATAAGCCCACTACAAGTTTATTCGTTTCGTTGTTGGTTTTCCAAGAACTCCGCTCTAACCTTCTTGGAAGGGTGCTTTCCAAGCTCATTTGTGGCAGAAGTTGGCATTTTCTTCTCCATTCTATTATTCCAATGATCTATCTTCTATTCTTTGGAGGCATTGTGATGTTGCTCTTTTCACTCACCATCTCGATTTGTGAGGATCATGTTCTTTTCATGCTTATCCATTCAACCAGAGTGTTGTGTCATGTATTCAAGTTCTTTTCATCGTATCAAAGTTTGCCTCTCTTTTCAACCGGATTGCTGTCTGAAATCCTTCTTACCCCTTGTGCCATTCTTTCAATAGTTCCAGAGGCAGTGTGTTGTTGATTTCATCAAGTATCATCCCATCTTCTCAAGTTCATGTTCAATTCCTTCCATTTACAGTCGAAGTGCTGCCAAAATTATATCATTCTTATTCATTCTTATCTCGTTTCAACCAGAGTGGTTTCAATTCCTTCTTGTTCATTGTGCTCGTCATTCACAGCTTTGCAACCTCCATCGTTAACATGGTGTTCCTTGTTTCTCTTTTCTACTGCTATGCTGTCAATTTCGTTCAACTCTATTGTGTTATTCTTTCAAGTTTTCAACCTCTCTAGGTTCATTGGTTTCACTCGTTTGTCAAAGAAGCAACTTAGTTTTACCTCCTCTCTTCCTCTCCGTTTCTCTCCGGTGCCATCCTAGATCTCGGGACAAGATCCTCTTGTAGTGGTGGAGTGTTGTAATGCCCCAAGACCGACGGTCCAGAAGGCTTCTAGCTATTTAGTTGTGGCCGTGTGTTTTATTTTCGTTTGTTGCATTCATCATGACATCATCCGCATTGCATCGGCACTTGTTGCCGTCATTGTTTTTAAAACTTGCATCCGCTCGTATTTGCCGCGCCCCTGCTTTTGTTGACCGTTCGAAGATCAACCTTGTTCTTCATTTTCCCTCTTGCCTAAACCGGAGTCTCTCTGTACAGTGCTCAAACCTCTTGCGCGCGTCCGAAATCTTCCCCGAACCCGACCCGGGCTGTCGTCACCGTAGGATCCGGATCATCCCCTAACATCTATAAAACATCTTCAGTTTCTTCTTTGACTCTCCTAACCTATTTATCTCAGACCGTCCGATTATAGTCGGAGGGCCCGAGTAGCCCCTAAACTAACCTACCTGCTATATAACCATACAAAACCCTAAAATCTAGGGAGATGTCCCATCCATCCCGTCTCGGCCGCCGCCACTTTCTTCCTCGGGATCTCATCCCGATCCAATTGCACCAACCGAAGCTGCTTCCTCCTTCCTTGTTTTCCACATCGGGCCAACCATCTCCTCTCCCTCGATCCACCCATTCCCGCAGCTCCTCCCCACGGCTTCCAGATCGAGCGAGCTCGATTTCGAGCAGCAGCGCCTTGGTTGCCCGCAGCTCTGTCACCGCCGGGAACGAGTCCCTCTGCCCCGTCAAGTTCCCGGCGCCTCAGCCTCACCCTCGCATGCATCCCCCGGCCCCTTGCCGAAGATGAGTGCCCTGACAGCCTTGCTCTCTTTCCCCTCGTGCTTCTGTTTTCTCTCTCTCACGCTGCTCTCTCTCTCTCTCTCTCTCTCTCTGTTGTCTTTGCAGTGCCGCCATGGATGGCCTCCCGTAGCTCCCGCTCGTTGCGCCGCCGTGGTTCCCGGCCGATCCGCGCCGAAGAGCCTCGGGCCCGTCCAGCCCCTTCGTCCCTCGACGCCGAGCACCTCGTTGCCGTGCCCAGCCTCAGCTGCCGCCTTGCATGCCACCAACTCCGTCCCGAGCACCCGTGGCAGCTCCTCCGCCATGGACGCCAGGTCCCAAGGTCATGCCTCTCCTCCTCCTCACCCTGTTTCCCCTGGTTCTCTCTCTAATCCCCGTGCCGTCGTCCTCCTGTAGGAACTAGCCCGCCATGGAGTTCGTCAGCCGCGTCCGCCACTTCTTGCACCCGGAGACGCACGCCCGCGTTGACCTCTCCCCTCGCCAAGCCGCCCGAGCACCTCCTCCAGCTTGTTGCCTCGGTCGCCGCCTTGCGAAGCTCCGCTCGCTGCCGGCCATCACCGGGAGAGGCCAGCGCCAAGTCCCGCTCCCTGCGTCCTCTGCATCGCAGCCGCGGCGAGGCCTCTGCTTCTTCTGCATTGACCGCGCCTCCCCCACCTGCCCGTTCAATCCAGCCCAGCATCGCCAAGGCCCAGCGCCCCTTCCAGCCGCCCTCTCCACAAACGGGCCGAAGCCCATGGGTGAGGCCCCCAGCGCCTCCCTTTTTTCCTTCTGTTGGGCCTGCTCCAGCCAGTTTTGGCCTGTTTAGGTTTTTTTATCAGTCCGGCGAATTTGTCTAATTTTCCAGGGAATTACAGATTTGCAGAAAAACCCTCAAACATCATGCATTTAATAACTCACAAATGGTGCATCGGATTAAAATGATTTATATATATGTAAAATGCTTAGAATTTTATCTAGTTTCATAATATGCCACTTTCACCCATGTTTAAAATGTTTAAACTGTTGTTTGCATTTGTTTTGCATAATGCCATGTTAAAATGATTTATTTCATAACTAATTAACCGTAGCTCCGAATTTAATAAACTTTATATGTATTTGGGGTGGAAAAATGCATAGATTAACTTGGTGCACTTTATTTTGCTGTTTAGCAACATTAAAATTGTGTTTTGGGCAGAACAGTAGCAAATTCATAAATTGCATATGAGGATTTTCCGGAATTGTTGTTGAGTTTCCGGCCTCATTTAAACTTGCCTAGTTAGGTAGTTTTCTTATGCTTCACCCCTTGCCGTGTATAATAACATTTAATATTGTTGGGTACATAACCGGGAGAGAACTAAATAATTGATGTGGTGTTTCGTCAATATGTAACTTGTTACATATTGAGCTCCATTTAATTTGTAGTGTTGTTTGTTGCACTTTGCCATGCCATGCCTATTTAAACCGGACATGCATCATACTTGATTGTGCATAATGTCATGTATATGTGTGGTGTGTTTACCATGTTGTGTGCTTCTTCTCGATAGTTCCCGTTTCATTGCGATTGTGAGGATTCGTTCGTCTACGCTTGGTTCGTCTTCGTGGCTTCATCTTCTTCATGGACTCGTTCTTCTTCCTTGCGGGATTTCAGGCAAGATGACCGTCACCCTGGATCTCACTACTATCTTTGCTATGCTAGTTGCTTCGTTCTATCACTATGCTGCGCTACCTATCACTTGTTCTTCAAGCCTCCCAAATTGCCATGTCAGCCTCTAACCTTTTCACCCTTCCTAGCAAACCGTTGCGTGGCTATGTTACCGCTTTGCTCAGCCCCTCTTATAGCGTTGTTAGTTGCAGGTGAAGTTGAAGATTGCTCCATGGTGGACAGGATTATGTTGGGATATCACAATATCTATTATTTAGTTAATGCATCTATATACTTGGTAAAGGGTGGAAGACTCGGCCTTATGCCTGGTGTTTTGTTCCACTCTTGCCACCCTAGTTTCCGTCATATCTGTATTATGTTCCCGGATTTTGCGTCCCTAACGCGGTTGGGTGATTTATGGGACCCCCTTGATAGTTCGCTTTGAATAAAACTCCTCCAGCAAGGCCCAACCTTGGTTTTACCATTTTCCTCACCTAGCCCTTTTTCCCTTGGGTTTCCGGTGCCCGAGGGTGATCTTTATTTTAGCCCCCCCGGGCCAGTGCTTCTCTAAGTGCTGGTCCGAACCGAGTAGACTCCGGGGCCCCCTCGGGGAAACTCGAGGTCTGGTTTTACTCCTAGGATGTCTCATCCGGTGTTGCCCTGAGAACGAGATATGTGCAGCTTCTATCGGGATTGTCGGTGCATCGGGCGGCTTTGCTGGTCTTCTTTTACCATTGTCGAAAGGTCTTGTAAACCGGGATTCCGAGACTGATCGGGTCTTCCTGGGAGAAGGAATATCCTTTGTTGACCGTGAGAGCTTGTGATGGGCTAAGTTGGGACACCCCTGCGGGTATAAACTTTCGAGAGCCGTGCCCGCGGTTATGTGGTAGATGGGAATTTGTTAATGTCGGGTTGTAGATAACTTGACACCAGATTCGAATTAAAATGCATCAACCACGTGTGTAGCCGTGATGGTCTCTTTTCGGCGGAGTCTAGGAAGTGAACATGGTTTTGGGTTATGTTTGACGTAAGTAGGAGTTCAGGATCACTTCTTGATCATTGCTAGCTTCACGACCGTTCTGTTTGCTTCTCTTCTCGCTCTTATTTGTGTATGTTAGCCACCATATCATGCTTAGTCACTGCTGCAACCTCACCACTTATCCTTTCCATACCCATTAAGCTTTGCTAGTCTTGATACCCATGGTAATGGGATTGCTGAGTCCTCGTGGCTCACAGATTACTAGAACAACAGTTGCAGGTGCAGGTTTTGCAGTGATCATGACGCGAGAGCGATGCTTTCTTGTTTTGGAGTTCTTCTTCTGCTTCTTCTTCGATCAGGGGATAGGTTCCAGGTCGGCAGCCTGGGCTAGTAGGGTGGATGTCGTTTGAGTTTCTGTTTGTGTTTCATCCGTAGTCGGATGGTGCTCCTATGTATGATGTTGTATTCATGTGGCATTGTATGACTCTTGTATGTATCCCCATCTATTATGTAATGTCGATGTAATGATATCCACCTTGCAAAAGCGTATCAATATGCGGTTCTATCCTTGGTGGGACCTTCGAGTCTCTTTAGGATAGTATCGCATATTGGGCATGGCAGTTCTCTTCTCCAATATTTTATCCGCGTTCTAAAAGAGAAACAAACAAACACATCTCAGGTTTACAATGTATTATATGAAACTCATTTTGGTAAACCAGTTCAGTAGTAAGGTGGACAGGATAACATCATGAAACAAACGTATATCTATGTAGTATGGTCACTGTATGGTCTATATCATTCTAGTTTATGTTGCCAAATCAAGATAGATATAGTTCGAATCATATCTATTGAAGACAAAGTAGCATAGACAGAATATAAGTGTGGGAAACTACACAACAATAACAACACTTGTAATGTGCATGGCAAGAGAACATAACTGTTTATTCAATTGAAACTGAAATCAACATAGAGCAAGTTACAACAGCAAACAGCCAAACACGTTGAAGAAACAGGTTTAAAACATACCTGCTGCGCCATTGGAGTTTCAATTGCATGCTTCAAATTTGAAATTAGTTGGTATCAGTAAATACAGTGATGCAAGAGCAAAGTAGTATGAACCTGTCACGCCCAAGATGCAACCCTATCCTAAAGGAACTCGAAGGTCCCACCAAGGATAGAAGAGCATCTTGAAGACGCTTTTGCAAGATGGATATCATTACATCAACATTACATAATAGAAAGGGATACATACATAAGGCATACAATGCCACATGAATACAACATCATCTTACATAAGAGCACCATCCGACTACGGATGAAACACAAACAGAAACTCAAACGACATCCAACCTGCTAGCCCAGGCTGCCGACCTGGAACCTATCCCCTAATCGAAGAAGAAGCAGAAGAAGAACTCCAAAACAGGCAAACATCACTCTCGCATCATGATCAGCTATGGAACCTAACCTGAGAACAATTCTTCTTCTGCTTTAAGCGTTGACTTTGGGTTCGGAGTGGTGGTCCTCGTGATTTGGGCACTACAGTTGCCTTACTAACTGCTCGTGTTTGGGTGCTCTGTGGTGGATACGTTGCTGTGTCAACGGGAACTGGGTGTCTATCTGCTGGGGTTGGGGTTACAGGGGTGAAGCTGGTTCTCTGTCCAACTTGGTAGGGGTACAATCTGCATGAGTGTGGGTTATGTGTGGTGGGGCTGGTTCTTGGGCAAGTACAATCATGGTTCTATCTGCATCGACAGGTAGCACAATCTTTTCTGAAGACCGTGTTTTTACTCCCACAGATACTGCCATCACTCCCTCCAATTGAAATGGCTGATAAACAAGAAAAGTAATTGAATGTACAGACATTGTAAGATAGACAGGTGCAATGGATAGTAGGTAAGAAAACAGGGCATGAAATAATTCACATTTATGTTGTCTAAGCAAACAGAATAGAGGACATAATTTCACATATATGATGGCTAATTAAACAGGATAGCATGACACAATTTCACATGTATGATGGCTAACTAAACATGATAGAATGACATACTTCAAAATATGATGACTATGTAAACAGGATGACATGATATAACTATACGATGTGTCTATTAAAGTGGTTGGCATGCCATAAATCACAAACGTGCCGTCGATGGAAACATGATGGCATGATATAATTCACGGATAGAATGTCATAATTTAAAATATGATGACTATGTAAACAGGATGAGATGATATAACTGTATTTTGTCTATAGAAAATGGGTTGGAATGCCATAATTCAGATACATGTTGTCTATGTAAACATCATGGCATGACATAATTCAAATATATGATTTATATACTAAGGAAGTGAGCAGAGGGCAATCGCATATATGATGTGTCAACTAAGGAGATGGCATTCAATATTGTGTATATGATGTAAAAAGTAAGCATTGCAATACAACATATGCATTATATCAGTAATATAACCCTGCCAAGTTTGAGCATATACCTCAGGGGGATAATAGGACTGGTCATCTGCCTCTGAATCCTCCACTGAAGAGCTATCTATAATCAGCAAGATATCTGCTTTAGCAGGTAGCACTGTCTGCTCTGAAGACCTTGTTTTCATTCCAGATTTCTCCATCACCAATTCAAATGGCTGATGCACAGGAAGAGCAGTTGAATATACAAACATTGTCGACAAAAGCAATGAGAAATACAAAAAAAAGGACGGCATGATATAATTCACATATATGAAGCTTGCCTAAACAGCATCGCATTGCATAATTCACATACATAATGCCTTTGTCAGGACCCCGATCCAATGCCACACCGATCTAGCATGTAACACCTCATATCACTTTGCGGCCTCACGCACGGTATCCCCACGGGTGTCGCCTTACCAGGCCTGGGACCGTTTGCGCCTTTTTGCTCACTTATATGATAGTGTCGCTAGCATTCATATGACAAGGAACCCGGGCTGACATGGCTAGTCGTAAACCCAAAGTGGCACTAACTTACAGGGACAGGCATACATGACCCAGCGACGAACGTGTCGGTCATCAGCGAGTGAATCCGGGCTGTAGCAACTGGGCTAGCAGGACTCCAGTAAACCGGGCTGTAGTGGGCTAACAGGACTCCGGTAAACACCGCGTGACATTTCCCCGAAGGGACAGACATAGGAACGAAGAAGGACACATGCCAGACAGCCTAAGTGTTCCGGAGTAGTAGCAAGCTACCAAGGCTCAGTGGAAGCACTAGGAGACATTTCCCGATAAGAGAAGCTACCAAGGATAAACAACTAGATAGTCAGATCCCACACATGCCAAGCATTTCAATAACATACACACAATATGCTCGATATGTGCAAATACAACATGGCATCACAACATGACTCTACAACTCAAGTATTTTATTCAATAGGCTCCGAGGAGCGAGATATTACAAACATGGGTCTCTCGACCCAGCATTCAGAGCATACAAGTCAAAGCACATGCGGAAGCTTAACATATCTGAGTACAGACAACTACAAATGGAAAAGGCTGAGAAGCCTGACTATCTACCAGATCCTGCCGAGGCACAAGATCGTAGCCGAGGTAACAAGCTAAACGTCGAAATCCATGAGGAACTACTAATGAGACCGAAGTCCCTCTGCAAAAACATAAAATAGGCAAACGTGAGTACAAATGTACCCAGCAAGACTTACATTAGAACTATCTACATATGCATCATTATCAACAAAGGGGGTGGTGGAGTTTAACTGCAGCAAGCCAGCTTTGACTCAGTGGCTATCTTGAACTACGACTACAAGTAACTCTTTTGAGGTGGCGCACACGAGTCCACATATTGACCATATCAATACACCACTATGGATCCGCTCCCGTCTCCCCACGAGAATGCCATCCATAGCACTCATGCTTATCTTGTGTATTTTAGAGTGTCCACTTTCACTTGTCTTTGAACTGTATAGGCAACCCAGAAGTCCTTTACCATGGACAGGGCTATTCGAATAGATCATATTAACCCTGCAGGGGTGTACTTCTTCACACACGCTCTCGCCACTTACCGCCATGTACACGTCATGTATCTCGGCAACCTTCAAGCGGAAGCCTGGCGAGGGAGTCGGCCACGACCTGACTAACCACACAAGTCTCTCGTCTAGGTTTATCGCCTATTCGGGTTCCATCCGCAAGGAGATCCGGCCGGGGTGTCGCTCACGGCGCCAAATGATGTGTGCAGGGTTCCCAAGTCCACCATCCGGGTGCCACTTGGTACACCGGGCCACTGTGCCTAGTCTGTCCCTAGCCCACCTGTACTGGGTGCCACTTGGTAGACTACTAACACTCCCTACAAACACCAGAAACTAGTTGCGACTCCTGGACAGAGATCGAGTTGATTAATAAGTCGAGAGAGCTTCGAGTGCCCGGAGCCCAATGTGTGGTAGTAACTGTTCATGGATCACAAACACAGAACTCAGTTCCTGAGGACGGTTTTAATGAGACAACCCACCATGTACTCCTACATGGCCTCTCACCGCTACCTTTACCAAATCGTGTTCACACACTTAGCTCACACACTATAGGACATGTTCATGACCATTCCAATTCATCCCCGATGAATCAGACCTGACACAACTCTAAGCAATAGCAGGCATGACAAACAAGCATGAATGAGTAGGCACATCTGGGCTCAAACAATTCCTACTCATGCTAGTGGGTTTCATCTATTTACTGTGGCAATGACAGGTCATGTAGAGGAAAGGGGTTCAACTACCGCAACACATAACAGTTGAAACGTTGTTGTCCTAATGCAGTAAATGAGAGCAGGAGCGGGAGAGTGGGATTGTATCGGAATGAACAAGGGGGTTTTGCTTGCCTGGCACTTCTGAAGATGATATAGCTCTTCATCGGTGTCATCGAACTCATCGTTGAAACCACGTCTATCGAGAGGGGATAATTACCGGCAACGGAGAAGGAAGCACAATCAGTGCAATGCACAATATGATGCATGATCATGACATGGCAAAATGAGTGTGTTGGGTTAATGCAACTAAAACCAGATGGGTTTGAGTCATTTTGAACCAATGGTTCAACCCCAAACTCATCTTATGAATTTAAATAGTGCTTATCATGTTTTGCACTAAACAGCAAGGTTAAGTTGTTTAAACATGCATGAAACTAGTAAAGATGGATAGATTGGATTTTTCATATATAACTTATTTCATTAGGAGTTACGGTTGAATTTCTATGAATTTTAGTAGTTTAGGCAATTTTCTGGATTTTCCTAAATAAGAATAAATACAGAAAAAGATTAACTGCGTCAGCATGACGTCAGGGTGACGTCGTCAAGTCAAAGGCGCCAACCCAGGTCAAACCTGATGGCTGGGGCCCACATGTCAGTGTAGCAGCTAACTAACAGGGTTAGTTAGTGTTACGTTAGCACTAATCTAGGTTAATTAGGGCCTGGGCCCACTGGTTAGTGACTAAACTAACTGCCAGGGTTAATTAGCACTAATCTAAATCTAACTAAAGGTTAACAGAGAAGGGCCCGCACGTTAGTGACCCGGGGGGGGTGGGGGGTCAAACCCCAGGTCAAACGGGTCAACGTCGCCGGACTTGGTCCACGGCTCGTCGCTGGCGACGCTAGAGATGGCGGAGGTGCTCGGAATCGCAGCTCAGGCGACCAAACGAGTGGCGGAGAGGCTCTACGAGACACCCAGGATCGTGCGCATCCATTGCGGCCAGTGGCAGCAGCTGGGGTGCACTACAGCGATGGCGGCCATGGCAAGTGCGGCGGCCGGAGCTACGGGTTCGAGCGGGGCGAGGCCACAGTGGACGGGAGGGCTGGCTAATGGGCTCACCGAGCTCCTGAAGATGCTAGGAGCACGGTGTCGTGCTCGGTTTCGAGCCTCAGTGGCTGCAGTGACGGTGGCGACATCGCCAGCGGCGTGGAGTTCTTGGCCAAGACGGGGTTATGGCCTAGAGGTCGAAAGCGACTAGGGGAGAAGGGGGAGACGACTCTGGGGCTCACCATGAGTCCGGTTGAAGGGTCAGTGGGCTCGAGGGCGGCCGGAGTTGAGCGGGGTGGCGAGGCGGATCTCCGGCGGCCGAGGAGGAGAAAAGCATAGGGGCGGCGCTTCGGGGCCCTTCCGGTCGCGTGGCTCGGTGAGGAGATAGGTAACAAGGTGGTGGAGCTCGAGGATAGCTCGGGGCGGCTCGGGGATGGACATGGCCGTGATGGTGTTCATCGGCGGCGATGGCTGCGCTCGGAAGAGGAAGCAGAGTAGGGAGAAGAGGTCGAGAGAGCAGAGAGCGAGAGGAGAGACAGAGGGGGCGCCGTGGTGGCAAGCAGGAGGTGGCCAGGGCGGCGTCGGCGCTCGCCACCGAGCTGCTTCGGCCACTTGGGCCGCCAGGTGGGCTTCACAGGTAAGTTAGGTAGGTTCCTTTCTCTCTCTTTTATTTAGTGTTTTCTATTTTCTATCTTTGTTTCTGGATTTAGTAAAAATACTAAACCTCATCTAAAAATTCTGAAACAAATTATGAGGACCTGTTGAATTATTTCCAACAACCCATATTTAGTTCCAGAATTATTTGAGCATTTAAAATTGTTATAGCAATTAAATGCCCAAATTCAAATACATAACGATTTAATTCAAAAGTCCAAAAATGGCCTCGAAATATGTGCATCATTTTTGCCAGAGGTTTTCACCTTTATCAAAAATCATGAACTTTTCCAGAGGTCATTTTTGATTTATTGAAAATGATTTTATTTGATCCTATTTGAATTCATTTGGTGCTAGGGTTTGGATCAATCCACATTTCAACTTCATTTGAAATTTAACATGATGCATGGATGCAATGCCACTATCTACAACCAAAATCTAGGGATGTGACAACTCACCCCCACTAAACAAAATCTCGTCCCGAGATTCGAGCGTAGGGTAAGAAGACACAAGGGACTCGAAACTAGCATGATCTTCATGATCCAACTTGCACATCATAGGAACGTCGATTCCTAGAATCATCTTGGTCTTGACAACTCTGCTTTTGAGATCTTCATCAAACACGAGTTTAGAGACAACTCTACAATGATGGATCATCTTAATGATCACAAGATCATCTCACAGAATGAGACGTAGAAACATCTCCTGAGCTGGGAGGCAAAACATGCATCAGGAGGGACGAAAGAAACAATTTGACGAGGGTTTCAAAGTAGCGAGGAAACAAATACTATGATCCCATAACGGGGCACCTTGGGAGAGGTGACTCGTAGAAATATTCCCTTAAGTGGCAGAAAGAGTTACTTTTGATTCAGAGATCATTGAAACTCTTTATACCAGCCTAAGGCAAAACATAATGGATCGTTTGAGGGAGCTCGAAAGAATGGCATACTCAAACTAGGATGGATGATGTTGCTTACCTTGTTAAAGACAACGCAAGGAATGATTTTGCTTGCGCGTGATCTCAAGAACTTGAGCATTTCCATATTCATCAAGGTTTTACCAACATCCGCATCAAGGATCCCGGCAACACAACGTACTACCTTGATGAACAGCGATGGACGATGCAGATGCAAAGGAGGATAACCTTCTCAGATTTCACCTTAGCGAGGCCAATGAAACAAAATCTGGATGATCGACCGAGAGGCATTTAACACTCCGTTTCTAATGTTCTCCTTGATGTGCTAGTGTATCCCATTCATATATATGGTTTGATATCTAGAACATCAAGTAAAAGGTCGAACTTTGGGAGCACAAAATCCATAAGGATCAACTTCTGGAATAAGTCATGCGAGATCCTCATGGGAATTGACCAAACGACTTAAACAAGATACTACAATAATAGTGCTTCCAGCTAGGTGCGTCCACTTCACTGGAACCTATATCACAGTTCTTGGGAGAAGTTCCAACCATCATATCTGCCTAAGATTGAGATCTGGTTGGTAACAGGGTAATTCAGACAACGTGTCTGGAAAAGAAAGTTTGCAACACAAACCGACAAGATGACGTTGCGAGAATCTCGGGGAGTGAACTATGATAGCAAGCCCCAAAACATGAGCTGGTTCTGCTACAACATGTGGACATGTTGTCCGAGACAAGCATGACCACATAGTAGTCTTATAATAAAACGCTACCGAGTTCAGAAGGGAAACCATCATTGAGGATACCGAAGTTCTTGCATAAGTCTTACTCTTAAGAAGGAACTTCTTCTCCTTGAACAAATCAGTCAGTGGCTTGGTGTGCTCGGAAACACATATGGAATGGAGGCGGCCAACCTATCAAACCATAGAGTACTTCGCATATAGGCGTGACTAACTTGGGACGATTCCAGAGGAGGCAAAAACAAACTTTCTCGGATTCACAACGGCAACTTGCACTAAATGCACGTGAATCAGAGGAAGTCACTTATCTCATCCAAACCTATGCTTCATGAGCTAGCATGAAGAAATGCTTTCAAAAGTTTCCAACACTAGCTGGATGTTCAACAGGAATCATGGAGGAGATAAAAATGTTGCCGATGGGCTCAACAACAATTCATCTAGGTTTCCATATAAGTGGAATTCCTCAATTATGTGAACAAGGTGACAGCATTGGTCAGACCCAAAAGATATAATGGTGTATGCTCGAAGAAACAACCACGAGTAAGACAACATTACGGATATCGTTGGTTCTGATTTGATTTAAGGATAGCCCATACTCGAATCAAAGATTGGATAAGATGATAGGTCCATTAACTGATCACGAGGTCAATCGATGAAAATACCATCTTTCTTCAACACACATACAAGATATCCCTTATAATGAACTAAATTGGACAAGCTTTTATCTTCCAACTCTCCAAGTTGTTGTTTAGCTTAACCAACTAGCTCAGGGGTATCCTGCGCAGATTCTTGGAGAAGGTAGGTTTACAAGAAACCAACTTGATCATGAGCTCAATGCATTGGTCAGGGGGATAAGCTGGTGATACTTCCAATATGGACTAAGCTCGAGAATAGTCTTGCTTTTCAGGGCAAGACGAAATGATCAAATAAGCAAGGAATTGAATAATCCTAACTCATTGATCGAAGAGTGCACTAGAAATAAGGACTAGGTAGCACAATCTATCTTAGAATGATGATTCAATACCAACACGCTAAGAATGAGATTATTGTCCATTAACTACCAAGCAACGGGGTTGCTAGCAGTATTGATTTCACACATCACGATTCACTTGTCGGCATTCCGGTTGCGACAACATGAAACCGAGGAATGAATAATGAGGGCGAGAAGTATCACTGTATCAAGAGTTCATAGGGTGGTGTGCAATTACATGATATTCTTGATATAAAGATAGTAATACTACAAGGTAGAACAGAGCAAAAGCTGGATTGGCATTTTGATCTGCGGAGTACAACTGCTTTGACCCAATCCTGGATATGGATGGGGTTCTGTAGTTTGTTTCTCCTAGTCATTCCGGAATAGACTGGCTTGACGAACCACAAGAGTAGTGGGCATCGAGGAACACGAAAGCATAACTACTTCTGACTATCAATTGATAGACGAGGGCCAGAAAACAACTAAAGAGGGACAACTCAAAGAACATATAACTTTCCGAGTTGTGGATGCATAGTTTAGTATGTCAAGTCAAATTCAACATATTTCTTCCGGATAACCCATGCAGAAAGGTAGAACTGGCAGAGTCACGATGTAGAATGGAGAACTCATCGAGAGCACTCTTGTTGTGATCTCTTGGTTCAAGGAAATTCCGCCATAAGCAGTTCATGGTATTTGGAAGAAGGAAATACCACAGACCTCGAGGACTATCGCAAAGGTTACTAATATCCTAAAGGAACTAGCAATCACTATCAACATGAAGTAAGTAGGGGAATCTCGGGTTCAGAAACCCAGGAGTAGAATACCTACCACTAGGTGGCATCACAGGATGCTTTCGAGAATGGTGGCCAGAATCATCACACTGGGGATACAAAGCATTGCTATATTACTGAGTGGTTCTCTAGGATGCCTAGGGTCATAATACTAGTTCCAACATATATGTCAAGGCAATGGAGTACCTCAACAAACAGTATAGTGTGCTTAATCTGGCCCACAAGGACATCGGAAATGGAAGAAGGGATTTGAAAATGCATCAGACTATTTAGAAACCTGGGACGACTCGGACAGCATAACGGCTATAAATCCTCAAAAAGATTTGAGACATCCTGCAAATTAGTGGCATGACCACTCAACATCATCATATCAAGGTTTCTAGACCAACTGTCAACATACAGAAGTTGTAGGAACTAAACAGAGACTTAAATCCATCAATCCTATAAGTCTACGAATTAGTAACACGTGATCCTGATAGAAAGAAGATAAAGCCTAGTTCCTTAACCCCGTGGGAAAAATAAGATGACTCAGATCAGAAGGGCATAAGGTATAAGGAGTAAAAAGAGCCTTACGTTCCATCCCACAATCAATTCCCTTATATAACTAAAGAATTTCTAGACTCAACTTCGACCAGTTTGGCTTGGTAATCCTACAGGCAGTCAGGCTCTGATACCATAGCTATCAGGACCCCGATCCAATGCCACACCGATCTAGCATGTAACACCTCATATAAATTTGCGGCCTCACGCACGGTATCCCCATGGGTGTCGCCTTACCAGGCCCGGGGCCGTTTGCGCCTTTTGGCTCACGTATATGATAGTGTCGCTAGCATCCATATGACAAGGAACCCGGGCTGACATGGCTAGTCGTAAACCCAAAGTGGCACTAACTTATATGGATAGGCATACATGACCCAGCAACGAACGTGTCGGTCATCAGTGAGTGAATCCGGGCTGTAGCAACTGGGCTAGCAGGACTCCGGTAAACCGGACTGTAGCGGGCTAACAGGACTCCGGTAAACACCGCGTGACATTTCCTCGAAGGGACAGACACAGGAACGAAGAAGGATACATACTGGCCAGCCTAAGTGTTCCGGAGCAGTAGCAAGCTACCAAGGCTCAGTGGAAGCACTAGGAGACATTTCCCGGTAAGAGAGGCTACCAAGGATAAACAACTAGATATTCAGATCCCACACATACCAAGCATTTCAATAACATACAGACAATATGCTCGATATGTGCAAATACAACATGGCATCACAACATGACTCTACAACTCAAGTATTTTATTCAATAGGCTCCGGGGAGCGAGATATTACAAACATGGGTCTCTCGACCCAGCATTCAGAGCATACAAGTCAAAGCACATGCGGAAGCTTAACATATCTGAGTACAGACAACTACAAATGAAAAAGGCTGAGAAGCCTGACTATCTACCAGATCCTGCCGAGGCACAAGATCGTAGCTGAGGTAACAAGCTAAACGTCGAAATCCACGAGGAACTACTAATGAGACCGAAGTCCCTCTGCAAAAACATAGAATAGGCAAACGTGAGTACAAATGTACCCAGCAAGACTTACATCAGAACTATCTACATATGCATCATTATCAACAAAGGGGGTGCTGGAGTTGAACTGCAGCAAGCCAGCTTTGACTCAGTGCCTATTCTGAACTACAACTACAAGTAACTCTTTTGAGGTGGCGCACACGAGTCCACATATTCACCATATCAATACACCACTATGGATCCGCTCCCGTCTCCCCACGAGAGCGCCATCCATAGCACTCGCGCTTATCTTGCGTATTTTAGAGTATCCACTTTCACTTGTCTATGAACTGTATAGGCAAACCAGAAGTCCTTTACCGCGGACACGGCTATTCAAATAGATCATATTAACCCTGCAGGGGTGTACTTCTTCACACACGCTCTCGCCACTTACCATTAGGTCAAGCCGGCTATGTTAATTAGGACATCTATCGACGGACCCCTTTTCTACGAGTTTATCTTTAATTTGAGCTTTGTTCCTCGTCTAGTTTGTCCGTCGGGATTCATGTTGTCTCCTTTGGGCGGTGAGGTCATGATTTCTTGTCATGTGGCCTTTTTTTGTGTTACATGTTATAATCCGGCGCTTCCGATCAAAATGATGACAACTGCGCCTCCAGGCCATGTGCATGAAGACTTTTCGACGGTCAATGTCAGGGTCAAGCTGGCTTCGGTAGACAAAAGAAAACTAGTACTACTCCACTATATAGGCAGGAGCCTCTGCGCTTGCTTGCTAGTGTTGCTCTCTTCACACTGTCTCGGCCTCTCCAAATCTAAACACGACAGCGGTGGCCACTCTCTCTCTCTCTCTCTCTCTCTCCCTCTCTCTCTCTCTCTCTCTGCTCACCGCTGGTCACAGATCTAGTCGGATCCTCTCCACCGAGGAAGGTGAGAAGGTGAAACGTTCACGTGGTCGTCCTCGACGATGACTCTTACCCACTGCTGGCGCATCTCGATCAGCCTGCCTTGCCATTCTCTCCCAAGCACCGCTGGCGAGGGAGGGCCTCCGACCCCTTCTTCCTCGCTGCCATTGTGTGGGCAGATCCCACCTCCCGCCGCCCACCTAGCGACATCCCGGCGACCATCAGGTATAACTTCCTTCGAAACCGGCCTTGCTCTACTTCCCGAGCTCCTGAGGTCGCTGCATTTGTATCTTTTACTATTTCTCAGGCCCCCTCGTAGATAGGATCGATCGGCTGTTCGAAAACCACCAATTTTTTTACATTTAAGAGGTAAAACTAGTTCATGCACTCGAATCTAGTACTACTTGGTTCAAACAAGGAAGAAAGGGGGTGGGGGGTGGGGGAGGATTTGTTACCTGAATCTAGGACTTGGCCGAAAGAGGAAATAATGGGGGTGAAAAGTAGCAGAGACTGGCTATCCAACTGGTCTCTAGGTCTAATAGGGAAATAAAGGGAAATGCAGTACAAACTCAATATAAACCCGATCTATTGGTTGAAAAAGGAAAGAAAGTGGGGACTGGGGGACAAGTCAACAAAGTAAGTCCAGCACTAGATTTGCTAGCCTCACACAGTTAAGGTGGCTATACCGAACAAAAATGGGACCAACCCAGATATCCTGTTCTGATGTTTGTTGCCCCGAGCCACTCTTATGTAATGCCACTGGTAAAATGTAGCAGTCGCACTGTTAAAAGTAAGGAGACGTTAAACCAATGTTGTTTTCAATGTAATGCCTCCAGTAATATGAATCGATGGCACTTTTTTACATGTCCTGCTAAATTTCCCATTAAGATAAGTTGGTTCTTTTCGTTAGAAATGCAATTGTCCTTGTCCGCCTACTCTCCCATGCCCAAAGTAATGTCATATTTAACGGTTGTAATAGTTAATCCTAATGCCCACACTAATATCTAGCAATGCCACTGCTTTAGAAATTGCTACTGTCCTTGTAGGATTGCCATTCGGATAAGGAACATGCTTCTTTTCATTTGATGCATGTTTCATCACTTGTTAGTCACCCTCCTTTCCACCTTTTTTGTGCAAACAGAGATATACATTTCACGCTCGATCTTAGTTGAACTGCACAAATGTTATCCAAATTATAGTTGAGCATTCCCGGAGCTTCACAACCAACCTTGATGTTGCTCAATTTTATTGCAACTAATGAAGAAGAAGCTCTGTGGGTTTCGTTTTCTGATGGAAATGGAACCGGGGCTGGAGCCCTTTTCTTAAATTTTTATGAAGAAGAAGCTGCTAGCTCATGGGACATTGCTTCATTTTAGGTGAACTGAACCAAAAGGTCCCTTGAATTGAATCATCCATGTTGGTGACTGAAAGAGCCAACTTCAGCATCCCAGTCTAAGCACCCCCGGCCTCCATCCTTGCAACGCACGGTACACCTCGTTTGCCACCTGCTCGACCCTAGTGTCACTGATAAAATGAAGTAATAATACAGTTAAAATAGAGCGAGTGTCATCTCTATCAGTTCATTTCCAATGTAGATAAAGAAAGTGCTTCTCTTTGTTAATGTATGTTTCATCAACTAGTCCCATTGTTAATGTAATCATGCTTTTTCGTTATTGGTGCAAACAGGGTTATTCAGCTGCATTTTGGTGGAACTGCACAAATGTACGTATGGAACTGGCATATATGCAGAGTGCAAGGTGTGCCAAGTAAAAATTACCGACACCAACCATGCTGCATGTAGGCATTGGCATCCACCACCACCAGTGGGATGTGTGGCGCTCTCTGTGGACGGATCTTTCTCGGCAGCAAATCCTCTAACCAAATACTAGTAGCTTATATTGGCAGTTTTCTAGGGAGTACTCTTTTCTGAAAGAAGCACCAATCTATTTTTCTTTATTTGTACACTGTGTCACAACTTTGACCCAAAGGTCCAGAGCTATTTAGGGTGATTGGCGTAGTACTCGGAGACTGATTGTAAGCATGATTTTCATTAGCTGTCACATTGATTGTAAGCATGAGCACGTGGAAGATTAGGTTAGTGCGAATCTTACCTTAAACCCTACCGCCGCCATTGAAACGAGGCGAGCGTCAAGGGAACCATGGAGAACGGCGGGGAACCGACGTCGCGCCATCCGGCCTCCTCTTGCGCTGGGAGAACGAATACTCCTGTGGCTCCGGCTGGCTCTGCACCCTGATGAACGGCACACCATACTCAATCGATTCGTTATGCTCCCGGTGATCGACCTTCGACCTGTACGCCCACCACCTCCGCCTAACTATCGCCTCATGCGAATCTGTCTGCTCCATCACCCAGAGGAGATACTCAATGAACTCGGAGGACTGCGGCATGACTGCCGCCGAGGAGTACATGTACATTGCCGCCCTCATTGCCGCCGTCTCGCTCATTCATATACATTGCCACATGGCCTGCACCGTCCTCGAAATCTCTCACTCATTGTCAAACAATGTAAGGATCTCCTTCAACCTGGCTAACTTTGCCTGGTCGCCGCCGCCGATCTGCATGATTCGCTGCTGCATCCTCTCCATAGATGTCCTTCTAAGTGGTCCGGTGCTAGCTTTGGAAGATGGGAGAAGAGACGGTGGTCTTGCAATAGAGAAGAGGGAGAGGCAAGATGGTGGTTTTGGAATGGAGATGATGGAGAGGAGAGGAGGTGGTTTTGCAATGGAGAAGAGGGAGAGGAACGTGCGGCAGTGATTTAGGATTGGACAAGAGGGCCGGTGCGTTGTGACTGGATCAAAATCAAAATCAATTTACCCTTCAATTAAGAAAGCAACCCCACATTAACTAGTCTCCCTTTTATTCTGGGTCATAATTGACCATGATTTTCGTAAAAAAAATATATGTTCTACCTTGCAAAAATAATATAATTTGACAGTACATTCAGATACGAACCAAACGATACAATTTTTGGTGACATGCATTCACATTTTGCTTGTCAAATACAGTACTTGGTCAAACTTTGACCCAAAATACGCAAAACAACAAAAAGATACTTCCAAGACCAGCGTCGCTCTTCTGCTCTTCTCCTCTTAAACCACCGCCGCTCCTCTCCTGTTCCAATCTAAATCCAGCGCCGCTCCTCTCCGCTTCCATTTCAAAACCACCGCCCCTCCTCTCCCGTTCCAGTCCAAAACCAATGTTGCTCCTCTCCCGTTCTAATCCAAAACCAGCGCTGCTCCTCTCCTCTTCCATTCAAAAACCACCGCCGGCGAGTGAAGGTGCTGTGGAGAACTAGATCGATGGAGGAGTGCAACCGATACATGAGGATCATAGACGGCGACCCTGTGAAGCTAGCTAGGATGTTGGAGATACACTCTTGGTTTGACAACTAGGACGAACGAGCGGCGATGGTGACATCCATGGCCAAATATCTACAACAGAGCGAAAAGGCGGCGGTACTCCCGGAGGGAGTCGCGCCGGAGTACATAGGGCTGCTCCTCTGGGTCATGGAGCAAATAGTTCACCGAATCCGATCGTGAGGGAGCTGTGGTAGGAGTATCGATCCCAGATGGAGCATCCACCTGAGATTGAAGGATCGAGCATCTACAGGGTGCCGTTTGTGAGGGTGTCCTGCCAGAACGATCCGATGGAGTCTTCGTCGACCGAACCCAACTGCAAGAGGAGAAAATAAGTTGGCCCGACGACGCTTCCCCTCCCTCGCCGTTCACATCGTCTCATGGGGCGGCTGTCTGCCGCCGAGGAATACGAGGGGACTGCCCCCCCCCAGCCCAATAGTCGGGCAGGTTTTGAATTGTCAGGAGGAGCTTGGGGTTGTCAGTATTTGTAGGTTGTGAATTGTGTTTTGTGTTGTGTATTTTGAGAGTACTTTCAGATATGAATGTCTTTTGAATTTCAGATTTGTAGTATTGAGCATTGAAGTAGTTTATGAATTCTAGAGATCTATTTTTAGCACTTAAAAATGTAGTTTCATAGGAGTATAAAAGTGCAGACAATGTGATTCTCAGAGAAGAAACTACAAGTTTCAGTTTCAGATAAGAAACTGCAAGTTCAGTTTCAGATAAGAAACTGCAACTTTCAGAGGCAGAGCATTTATATTAACACGGCCTTTTCAAACAGGGTTAACATCATATTCATGGTCGAAAATGGAACTACCAGCCAGTTAACATCATGGTGATCAACATTCATGCATAGCACATATTCATATGATGCACAGTCAAAATGCCCACACAATGTCGAGTGTGCGAAACACAGAGAAAATGAGGGACGAAGTTTTGGCAAGTGTTGGACGTGGTGTGCGTAGATGACAATGGGAACCCACATGTCAATAAAGGCAAAGGCAAAAAATATGGAGATATTTTCCCTGCACAGGTGTGAGGTGGAATCGAACCCGGGCGGAATAGCTGTCGGGTAGTGTCACTTGGCCACTAGGCTAGTTCAGTAGTTTCGTTAATAATAAGGTACTTCCTCACGTGGTCGGATCCCCTCCTGCGCCTTTGTGCGCTCGCCGCGACGCCGCTGTCTGCCGTTGTGAACATGCTGAACAAACGAGAGGAATCTGGAAAGGACTATACGTGGAGAGGCGGACAGTCGGGACCCACCAGGTCTATGGCCGTACGCAAGCAAGTGCCTCATCGAAAAAAAATACTTCCTCCTAATGCTATACTGACATTGGGGCCCACGGGTTTGTCAACATAGTTATATTTTTTAGGTGCTTCAACGTAGTTACTATAGGAGATAAATTCACAACGAAGCCGGGGAGCTGGCAGGTATCATTTATTATCACTGGGTCAGCAAGTATCAGCTGGGTTTTGGGCTGCCCCGTCTAGGCTTTCATTTTTAACATGCGCAGCCCACGACCTCGGATGGGAGGTCCATAGGCCTGTTTGTATTTTCTTGAGGGCCATCATGTATCGGCCGGCCTATGGACCTCCCATCCGAGGTTTTATTTTTGCTGAATATCGGCAACCCAATTTATGTATTTTTTTGAAGAAAACGCAGAGGTCTGTTCTATTTTTCTATATAAGAATAGGAACGCCAGGTCCAATTATGTTTCCCTTCTAACTATATTATATATATTTAAATTATTTTATATGTTATTATATATTACATTTATTGTCATTATATATTTAACAGATAATTACATATGTAAGAAAACAATATCCCACATCTTATTAACTTATAAAAATAATTTCTTAACAATAAAATCCTGGATTGCTTTGGCACAAAAATCCTAGTGATTGTGTACAAAAGCTTGGTAAGATTTAAGGACGAATGTAATAATATCACTTATTATTTAAATATATTTATAACAAAATGCTCAGCCCTTTTTATTTTTTGATAACTTTGCTGGCCCAACCCAACATTATAATTAGAATCAGCCCAGCAAAATCGTGTATTTCGAGAAAGTGCAAATGGCCTGTAAGTTTTTAGGAAATAAAATAAATGGGCCGCATGGACGCTACATTATGTGTTCACCCAGCCCAGCTAATGGCTGCAATTCAAAAAAAGATCAAATTAACTGTAAATTCTACCACGCAAAAAAGGACTGTAAATTCTGAAAAAATGGGTTGAATACGTGCCACATTTTTGGACGCTGAAATGTGGGCCAATAGGTCGAAGCCAATGCAAGTTGTTGTCAATTTAGTCAACAAATGATTCTGACATGTTAGCCGTTGGATTTACATCCAACGACCGGCATCCATCTTCAACCTCTCGTCTTCTTCCTCCAGCGCCGCCGGGACCACCTCCCTCCTCCTGCTGCTAGCAGCTCGATCTGCTTATCACGCTTCGCTATGAAGCGCTACTCCCACGTTGGCCAGGCCATCCCTCCACAACTCTTGTTCTTCTCCACCGAATGCCGAACCACACCGCACTAGAACCAGTTAACCCTCGTACACCTCTCCGTCTGCGACTCTACTCCCGCGTCTTCCCATCTCCGGCTCGTTGCTGTCCCGGGCCTCGCCGTCGTCCACCACCTTGGATGCGCTTGCCGCGGCATGGTCAACATGGTCAACGAACGACACCATCGGAAGTAGACTGTGCATGGAGAGGCTGACAGCTGGGTCCACGGCCGCACAAAATGAAATGTCTCCTTATTACGCGCAAAATAATGATTCCTCCACCTGACATTTGGGACCCACCGGAAGGGCCTCTATATTTCATGAAAAAAACGTGCCCCTCGCTGATAGGTCGGACCCACCAGCTATCTTCGCACGCAAGGAAGTGCCTCCTTATTACGCACAAAAAAATGAATACTCCCCCGCATAGTGGGAGGCTGACTTGTGGGCCTACCAAGTTGATGGGGACGGAGGGCTTTGTCAACTTAGTCAATGTGAACGATTCTAGCTCCTGTTACCGTACAATGTTCATCCAACAGCCGTAGTGCTTCTTCAACCTATGGTCTTCTTGCTCCAGCCGCCCAAACCAGCGCCGGTCGTGCCGCGTGCTCCTGCCTCCCGTGGCCGGCTGTGATGCCGCGGAGGCCTCACCGCCCCCTACTACTCCCACCGCTGGGCAGGCCATCGCTCTACTCACCAACACCGCCTGTTATTCGGCGGCGACAGCAGCCTCACACTGCAGCCGAACCAGTGAACCCTCATACTCCTCTTCGTGTGGGCATCCACTGCTGCGTCTTCCCGGCTCCGCGTCGTCCCCTTCCTAGGCCTCGCTATCGTCCACCGCCGTGGTGCTCTCGGCGCGGTGTGGTCAATGTGGTCAACGACCGAATTCCATCAGAAGAGTACTGTACGTGGAGAGGCTGACAGCTGGGTCCACGGCAGCCGCAAGTAAGTGCCTCCTTATTACGTGAAAAATATTTGTTCCTCCACCTGACAACAGGGACCCACCGGACGGGCCACCATATTTCGTGAAAAAACATTTCCCCCCTGACTGCTGGGACCTACCAGCTACATCTTCGCACGCAAGGAAGTGCGTCCATATTACGGGCAAAAAAATGATTTGCCCCCTGACTGCTGGGACCCACCAGCTACATCTTCGCACGCAAGGAAGTGCGTCCAGGCAAAAAAAACAATTCGCCCCCTGACTGTTGGGACCCACCAGCTACATCTTCACACGCAAGGAATTGCCTGACAGTCGGGACCCACCTGGTCGAAGCATACGTAGCGTTGTCATTCTGGTCGCGAACGTGTACATACATACTGGTCGATGTAGAGGCGCCACGTGTCGTAGTAGAGGCGCGCACGTAGCATGTACACGTACGTACAACGGCCAGGGTGCGAGAAAGAAAATACGGCCACGTACGTACTTACGGGCGGGGTCTCGAACGCCTACTCGCGCATACGTACGACCACGGCTCGTGTACATGGCTGGGTCGGAACGGAGAAACCGTGTCGTCGTCGTGTTCATGGGGAGGCAATAGAATGCGTCGTGTTCATGGGCAGGCAACGGAATGCGTCGTGCTCATCGGGAGGCAACAAAACGTGTGGAGGCCAACCGGCTTGGACGGAACATGTGATGGAAACGAGGCCTGGCGTACTGCAAAACGGAGGAAACGACCTTGTGTTCGACCGGCCACATTCAAAACAGGATCCTGTTCATCGGGAGGGGTGTGGCGTAGCGCAAAACGGAGGAAACGGACCTCCTACGGTCGAAATGGGGGTCCTGTTGATCGGGGAGGGGTGTGGCATACCGCAAAACAGATGAAACACACTTGTGTTGGAGTGCTACGGTCGAAACAGGGATCCTGTTCATCGGGAGGGGTGTGGCGTACCGCAAAATGGGACTCCACGGGATACTGTTCATCTCCACCGTCGACCTCCTCCAGCCTCCACGGGCTACCGTCGACCTCCTCCAGCCTCCACGGGCTCCTATTAATCCAGCCTCCACCGCACGCTACTCCATCGTCTACTGTTCAACCACCCCTCCATGGGCACCCCTCCACCATCTACTGTTCATCCAGCCCTCCACGGGGTCATCCTATTCATCCAGCCCTCCACGTGGTCCTGTTCATCCAGCCCCGACCGGCTTGATCGATCAGGGTCCTCTTCATCCAGAGGCAACACCACTGCTCACTATTCATCCCCCCCCCCCCCCGCAATGCTCACTGTTCATCCAGAGAGGCAGCATCGATCGGCTTCAGTTAGCATCAATAGTGAAGGAATCGCTCGATCGAGTTTAGTTAACAACCATCGATCGATCGCTCGGGTTCAGTAACGCGTAGCCTGTAGTGCAATCGCTCGGGTTCAGTTAGAGCCCAACGCCTCGCTCGGGTTGAGTTAGAGCCAACGCCTCTCACACACGCGCGTACGTGTGCGAGAGAAACGCGCATCGCTCGGCCCCCGACCACCCACCGTAACCGGGAACTCCCCGAAATTTTCCTCGCCCTTGCTTCTACCATGGTTTTTTCCGTCATGGACGGCCCAAAGAATGTCATGCAGCTGCGTCTCCGGCCCGCCTAGGATGAAAATCCCATTTTCTATCATGATTTTTGTCATAGAAGTACGAGCCCACCACATCTATGATGATACCGGGTTTTGTCACAATTATCGTCATAGAAGTGTCATAAGTATGACAGAATTTTTTTTCGTTCGGCCCAAAATGTCACGGATGTGTCTTTTTTGTAGTGTTGCCTAAAAATAGTATTGATTCATGGAATAAGTGCAAAGATTCTTTTATCTCTAAGTATTTTCCTCCTGCTAAGATCATCTCTCTTAGAAACGATATTATGAATTTTAAACAACTTGATCATGAGCATGTTGCACAATCTTGGGAAAGAATGAAATTAAGGATCCGCAATTGCCCTACACATGGTTTGAATTTATGGATTATCATACAAAAATTTTATGCCGGATTGAATTTCGCTTCTAGAAATCTTTTGGATTCGGCCGCGGGAGGCACTTTTATGGAAATCACTTTAGGAGAAGCTACTAAACTCCTAGATAATATTATGGTTAATTATTCTCAATGGCACACCGAAAGATCTACTAGTAAAAAAGTTCACGCGATAGAAGAGATTAATGTTTTGAGTGGAAAGATGGATGAACTTATGAAATTGTTTGCTACTAAGAGTGCTCCTATTGATCATAATAATATGCCTTTGTCTACTTCGATTGAGAATAATAATGAATCTATGGATGTGAATTTTGTTGGTAGGAATAATTTTGGTAACAATGCTTATAGAGGAAACTTTAATTCTAGGCCGTTTCCTAGTAATTACTCTAATAATTATGGTAATTCCTACAACAATTATTTTGGAAATTTTAATAATATGCCCTCTGATTTTGAGAATAGTGTTAAATAATTTATCATCTCTCAAAAGAATTTCAATGCTTTGCTTGAAGAAAAATTGCTTAAAGTTGATGAATTGGCTAGGAACGTGGATAGAATTTCTCTTGATGTTGATTCTTTGAAACTTAGATCTATCCCACCTAAGCATGATATCAATGAGTCTCTCAAAGCCATGAGAATTTCCATTGATGAGTGCAAAGAAAGAACCGCTAGGATGCGTGCGAAGAAAGATTGCTTCATAAAAGCGTGTTCTTCTAGTTTCCATGAAAATAATGATGAAGATATAAAAGTGATTGATGTGTCTCCTATTAAATCCTTGTTTTTCAGTATGGATCTTGATAATGATGGGACTGGAGATGATTCAACTTTTGTTAAAAGGCGTCCCAATGATTCGGAGGTTTTAGATCTTAATGCTAAAATTGGTAAAAGTGGGATTAGAGAGGTCAAAACTTTACATAGAAATGAACCCACTACTTTGGACTTCAAGGAATTTAATTTTGATAATTGTTCTTTAATAGATTGTATTTACTTGTTGCAATCCGTGTTAAATTCTCCTCATGCTTAGAGTCAAAATAAAGCTTTTACCAAACATATCGTTGATGCTTTAATGCAATCTTATGAGGAAAAACTTGAATTGGAAGTTGCAATCCCTAGAAAACTCTATGATGAGCGGGAACCTACTATTAAAATTAAAATTAAAGATCATGAATGCTATACTTTGTGTGATTTGGGTGCTAGTGTTTCCACGATTCCAAAAACTTTATGTGATATGCTAGGTTTCCGTGAATTTGATGATTGCTCTTTAAAATTGCACCTTGCGGATTCCACTATTAAGAAACCTATGGGAAGGATTAATGATGTTCTTATTGTTGCAAATAGGAATTATGTGCCCGTAGATTTTATTGTTCTTGATATAGATTGCAATCTTTCATGTCCTATTATTCTTGGTAGACCTTTCCTTATAACGATTGGTGCAATTATTGATATGTAGGAAGGGAATATTAGATTCCAATTTCCATTAAGAAAGGCATGGAACACTTTCCTAGAAAGAAAATGAAATTACCTTATGAACCTATTATGCAAGCCACTTATGAATTGAATACCAAAGATGGCAATACCTGGATGTGTTGTCGCTTTTATGCCTAGCTAGGGACGTTAAACGATAGCGCTTGTTGGGAGGCAACCCAATTTTATTTTTGTTCCTTGATTTTTGTTCCTAATAAATAATTCATCTAGATTATGTTTAGATGTGGTTTTATGTTTTAATTAGTGTTTGTGCCAAGTAGAACCTATAGGCTCATCTTGGGTGAAAGTTAATTTGATCTTGCTGAAAAACAGAAACTTCTACACGCACAACAATAATTTTAATAAATCACAGAAACGTGATTTGTAGTTGATTCTTTTTGAAGTAGATCAATAGACAAATTACCTAGGACTTACTACTTTGGTAGGATTTTTAGAGTTCCAGAAGTATTTGAAAGTTACAGATTGCTACATACTGTTCTGTTTGTGACAGATTCTGTTTTTGTGTGTTGTTTGCTTATTTTGATGAATCTATGGCTAGTATCGGGGGGTATGAACCATAGAGAAGTTGGAATACAGTAGGTTTAACACCAATATAAATAAAGAATTAGTTCATTACAGTACCTTAAGTGGTGGCTTTTCTTTCTTGCACTAACGGAGCTCACGAGATTTCCTGTTGAGTTCTGTGTTGTGAAGTTTTCAAGTTTTGGGTAAAGATTTGATGGACTATGGAATAAGGAGTGGCAAGAACCCAAGCTTGGGGATGCCCATGGCACCCCAAGATAATTCAAGGACAACCAAAAGCTTTAGCTTGGGGATGCCCTGGAAGGCATCCCCTCTTTCGTCTTCGTCTATCGGTAACTTTACTTGGAGCTATATTTTTATTCACCACATGATATGTGTTTTGCTTGGAGTATCTTGTATGATACGAGTCTTTGATTTTTAAGTTTACCACAATCATCCTTGCTGTACACACCTTTTGGGAGACACACACTTGATTTAGAATTTATTAGAATACTCTATGCGCTTCACTTATATCTTTTGAGCTAGACAGTTTTGCTTTAGTGCTTCACTTATATATATTTAGAGCACATCGGTGGTTTTATTTTGTAGAAATTATTGATCTCTCATGCTTTACTTATATTATTTTGAGTGTCTTTTAGAACAGCATGGTATTTTCTATGGTCATAAAATTGGTCCTAATATGATGGGCATCCAAGTTGGGTATAATAAAAACTATCATAGGAAGTGAATTGGATGCTATGATAAATTCGATGCTTGAGAATTGTTTTGAGATATGAGGATGGTAATATTAGAGTCATGCTAGTTGGGTAGTTGTGAATTTGAGGAATACTTGTGTTAAAGTTTGTGATTCCCATAGCATGCATGTATGGTGAACTGTTATGTGATGAAGTTGGAGCATGATTTATTTATTGATTGTCTTCCTTATGTGTGGAGGTCGGGATCGCGCAATGGTTAACTCCTACCAACCCTTCCCCTAGGAGCATGCATGTAGTACTTTGTGTTGATTACTTGTAGATTTTTGCAATAAGTATATGAGTTCTTTATGACTAATGTTGAGTCCATGGATTATACGCACTCTCATCCTTCCACCATTGCTAGCCTCTCTTGTACCCACCATATACCTTCCTCAAAACAGCAACCATACCTACCTATTATGGCATTTCCATAGCCATTCCGAGATATATTGCCATGCAACTTTCCACCGTTCCGTTTATTATGACACGCTCCATCATTGTCATATTGCTTTCGCATGATCATGTAGTTGGCATTGTATTTGTGGCAAAGCCACCTTGATAATTCTTTCATACATGTCACTCTTGATTCATTGCATATCCCGGTACACTGCCGGAGGCATCCACATAGAGTCATATTTTGTTCTAAGTATTGAGTTGTAATTCTTGAGTTGTAAGTAAATAAAAGTGTGATGATCTTCATTATTAGAGCATTGTCCCAAGTGAGGAAAGGATGATGGAGACTATGATTCCCCCGCAAGTCGGGAAGAGACTCCGGACTATAAAAAAAGAGTGGCCAAATAATAAAAAGGCCAAATAAAAAAATGAGAGAAAAAGAGAGAAGGGACAATGTTACTATCCTTTTACCACACTTGTGCTTCAAAGTAGCACCATGATCTTCATGATAGAGAGTTTCCTATGTTGTCACTTTCATATACTAGTGGGAATTTTTCATTATAAAACTTGGCTTGTATATTCCAATGATGGGCTTCCTCAAAATGCCCTAGGTCTCCGTGAGCAAGCAAGTTGGATGCACACCCACTTAGTTTCTTTTAGAGCTGTCATAAACTTATAGCTCTAGTGCATCCGTTGCATGGTAATCCCTACTGACTCACATTGATATCTATTAATGGGCATCTCCATAGCCCGTTTATATGCCTAGTTGATGTGAGACTATCTACTCCTTTTTGTCTTCTCCACAACCACCATTCTATTCCATATATAGTGGTATGTCCATGGCTCACGCTCATGTATTGCGTGAAGATTGAAAAAGTTTGAAAATACTAAAGTATGAAACAATTGCTTGGCCAAAACCGGGGTTGTGCATGATTTAAATATTTTGTGTGATGAAGATGACTGAAGTTTTGCCTTTGGCCAGAACAGCCTCTGATCATGTGCCATGTGTAGTCACAATCAAAACCTCTAATCCCAAATCTAAAATCTTTAGGTTTGAAAATTTCTGGGTTGAGCTTGATGGTTTTATGGATTGTGTTCAACAATCATGGAAGAAAGCTTCTCATAAATCTCATATCACTGCTAGGATTGCTCATAAGTTTAAGAGTTTAAGAGGTGCTCTTAAGAAGTGGCAATTAAATATTTCCATACTTAAGAATTTGATTGCTAAATGCAATGAGGTCATTTTGTGCCTTGATGGTCTTGAGGAGCTAAGGCCTTTGTTCAGACCTGAATTTAATTTCAGGAAGGTAGTCAAAATACATGTGGAGAAGCTCTTGCATATTCAGTTTGTTTACTGGAAAAAGAGGTGCACAATTAGATATATTAAGCTTGCTGGTGAAAATACCAAATTCTTTCATGCTATGGATACTGAGAGGCATAGAAGAAATTCAATTGCCTCTTTGAAGGACACTGATGGGACAATGGTCTCTAATCACTCTCAGATGGAGGGCATTATATGGAACTGTTTCAAGAGTAGAATGGGAGTCTCTAATGGAATTGCCATGGGCTTTGATCTCAGTAAGCTACTTAAGCCAGTTGAAGGGTTGGACTTTCTCACTTAACCTTTCACTAAGGAGGAAATGGATGACACAGTCAAACATATGCCCATTGACAAGGCCCCTGGTCCTGATGGTTTTAATGGTTTGTTCTTTAAAAAAATGCTGGCACATTATCTATCAAGATTTTATGAGTTGCCTGAGGCTTTTCATTCTGGTACTGCAAATTTGGAAAACATCAATGGCTCTTATATCACCCTGATCCCTAAGAAATTGAATCCTTAAGGGATTGGTGACTATAGACCTATTTCTTTGACTGGGATGGGTCTTAAGTTTTTGTCTAAGATGGCTGCTAATAGGTTTTAAAAGATAATTATGGCATGCATACATAAAAACCAATATGGTTTTATCAAGATCAGGACTATACAGGACTGCATTGGCTGGTCTTTGGAATATTTGCATCAATGCCATCAATCTAAGAGGCCTATTGTAATTCTTAAGATGGATTTTGAAAAGGCTTTTGACTCAATTGAGCATGAAACCATTTTGCAGATCCTAAAATATAAAGGCTTCAATCAGAAATGCATTCTCTGGGTCATGCAGCTTCTTTCCACAGGAACATCATCAGTGCTGTTAAATGGGGTACCTGGTAGGCAGTTTCTTTGTAAAAAGGGTGTTAGGCAGGGAGACTGTCTTTTATTGCTGCTGATCTTCTGCAAACAGTGGTGAACGATATGTTCAGGAGGGGAATTCTAAAGTTGCCAATTCCATGCCATAACGAAGATTATCCCATTCTGCAATATGCTGATGATACTCTCATTATATTGCCAGCTGATAAAATGCAACTTTTGGCTTTGAAGGACATGCTGCAAGTGTTTTCAAGATCAACTGGGCTAGTGGTTAATTTCCATAGATCTTCTATGGTGCCCATAAATGTTGATGAGGATGTTACCATTGAGTTGGCTACTACTTTGGTTGCCAAGTGGGAAAAATGCCTTTCACATATCTTGGCTTACCTGTTGGCACTAACAGCCCTAAAATGGTGGATTTTATGCCACTAGTGGATTGTATGGAGAGAAGGATGACAGCTAGTTCCTCCTTCCTCAATCAAGGGGAGAGACTTCAGTTCCTAAACTCTGCCTTGTCCTCCATGCCAATTTTTTATCTTGGTAGTTTGCTGGCACCAGCAGGAGTCTTAAAACAACTGGAGAGAATTCAGAGACAGTGTCTATGGAGAAAGCATAGGGATGAGCCAGCTCCATCCTTGACAGTGTCTCATTTGTAGGCCCAAGAGCAAAGGTGGTACTAACAGTTGTGGCTCTTTTTGGTGGAAGGATATTTATAAGCTGATGGATCATTATAGGAACACAACTTGGGTTCAAGTTAATTGTGGGAACACTGCCCTGTTTTGGTCTGATAAGTGGAAGCTACTCAGTTGAGCCTTTGCATATTAGGTTCCCTAGGCTTTTCTCATACGTGAAAGATCCCTGGATCTCTGTCTATGAAGCTTTTCAATATCAAGATATGGTTAACATGTTTCATCTTCCTCTCTCTGCACAAGCTTACCAGGATTTGTTGACAGTGCAAAATCTTATGGTCTCTTGTGGTAGTGATTTGGAGGCTAAGGATTGCTGGTTCTGGCAGGGGACATGTAATGCTTTCAAGCCAAAGCTGTTCTACTCAATTATGCATTCCAACATGTCCTTTAACCCTCTCCTTTTGTGGATATGGAAATTTTCTTGCACAATGAAAATCAAGGTGTTTGCTTGGATGTTAATCATGGACAGGTTAAATACCAAAGACATGGTGGAAAGAAGGCATTGGCATATGGATGATGGAGTTAACTGCCTCCTTTGTCACTTGACGACTAGAGAGACCAGGAATCATCTGTTTTTTGAATGCAACTTCAGTGTCAGAATATGGAATTATCTGCAAATCACATGGTCACCTGGGAATGACATGTATGATATTGTTTTGCAAGCCAAACAGGACTTTGCAAAGCCTTTCTTCACTGAAGTGGTGTTTGTTGATTGCTGGAACATATGGATAATCAGGAATGCAAAGGTGTTTAGGCATGAGCGGCAGAGTTTCAACAAGTGGAGGAGTGCTTTCATTCATGATATTCTGCTAATGCAACACAGAGTAAAGGCTAAGTACAAGGAAGTGCTTCTTAAGTGGATTTCCTTTCTACCTCCATGAGGTTTTGTATCCCGAAATCTTTAGTATTTAGTTTAGTTTTCTTTCTCTGATTACCCCTTGTAATCTTTGTATATTGTACAATTTTTCTTGGTAACAAAGTTGAAATGCTGTGGGGGGATTTCCTTACAGTCACCAGTCAAAAAAAAGATAGAGCATAGCCAGACTATATGATTTTGTAGGGTTAACTTTCTTTTGCCATGTTATTTTGAGAAGACATGATTACCTTGTTAGTACGCTTGAAGTATACTATTTCTTATGTCAATATGAACTTTTATCTTGAATCATTTGGATCTGAACATTCATGCCACAATAAAGAAAATTACATTGAGAATTATGCTAGGTAGCAGTCCACATCAAAAATTCTGTTTTTATCATTTACCTACTCGAGGACGAGCAGGAATTGAGCTTGGGATGCTTGATACGTCTCCAACATATCTATAATTTTTGATTGTTCCATGCTATTATATTACCCGTTTTGGATGTTTATGGGCTTTACTTTACACTTTTATATCATTTTTGGGACTAACCTACTAACAGGAGGCCCAACCCGAATTGCTGTTTTTTTGCCTATTTCAGTGTTTCGAAGAAAAGGAATATCAAACGGAGTCCAAACGGAATGAAACCTTCGGGAGCGATATTTTTGGAACAAATGTAACCTAGGAGACTTGGAGTGGACGTCAAGAAGCAGCCGAGGCGGGTGCCAGGTGCGCCCTAGGGGGGTGGGGGTGCCCCCCAGCCTCGTGGGCCCCTAGTGGCTCCCGTGACCGACTTCCTTTGCCTATATATAATTGCATACCCTGAAAACACCCAGGAGCACCACAGAACCCTATTTCCACCGCCGCAACCTTCTATATACATGAGATCCCATCTTGGGGCCTTCGCCAGTGCTCCGCCGAAGGGGGAATCGAGCACGGAGGGCTTCTACATCAACACCATAGCCTCTCCGATGAGTTGTGAGTAGTTTACCACAGACCTTCGGGTCCATAGTTATTAGCTAGATGGCTTCTTCTCTCTCTTTGAATCACTATACAAAGTTCTCCTTGATATTCTTGGAGATCTATTTGATGTAACTCTTTTTGCGGTGTGTTTGTTGAGATCCGATGAATTGTGGGTTTATGATCATGTTTATCTATGAGAAATATTTGAATCTCCTCCGAATTATTTTATGTGTGATTGGTCAGTTTGGTTTGGCCTACAAGATTGATCTTTCTTGCAATGGGAGAAGTGCTTAGCTTTGGGTTCAATCTTGCGGTGTCCTTTCCCAGTGATAGCAGGGGCAGCAAGGCACTTATTGTATTGTTGCCATCGAGGATGAAAAGATGGGGTTTATATCATATTGCTTGAGTTTATCCCTCTACATCATGTCATCTTGCCTAACGTGTTACTCTATTCTTATGAACTTAATACTCTAGATGCATGCTGGATAGCAGTCGATGTGTGGAGTAATAGTAGTAGATGCAGAATCGTTTCGATCTACTTGTCGCGGACATGATGCCTATATACATGATCATGCCTAGTATTCTCATAACTATGCACTTTTCTATCAATTGCTCGACAGTAATTTGTTCACCCACCGTAATACTTATGCTATCTTGAGAGAAGCCACTAGTGAAACCTATGGCCCTGGTTCTATCTTTTATCATATAAGTTTCCAATCTACTTTATTTTGCATCTTTACTTTCCAATCTATATCCTAAAAATACCAAAAAAATATTTATCTTATCTTATTATCTCTATCAGATCTCACTTTTGCAAGTGGCAGTGAAGGGATTGACAACCCCTTTATTGCGTTGGTTGCGAGGTTCTTGTTTGTTTGTGTAGGTACGAGGGACTTGCGTGGAGCCTCTTATTGGATTGATACCTTGGTTCTCAAAAACTGAGGGAAATACTTACGCTACTTTGCTGCATCACCCTTTCCTCTTCAGGGGAAAACCAACGCAGTGCTCAAGAGGTAGCAGCATTCATTGTCGTGTACAAGGCCTTCCTCCGCATCCCACCCACTTCGGATTGTGGCTAAACATCTTCAATGTGAAGCTGAAGGTGGTGAGTGGCCAACACACAGAGTGCGGAGGCGCCATGGTGAGCAAGATGCCCAATGTCACATGGCCCGAAGGCTCCTTCATGGAATCCGTCAAAGGGTGGCAGAAATCATGGTTCTACATCACAGAGCCGTGCGGCACCACCTGGGCTGCGGCTCCCACATTCCGGTTTGGAGCCCCGATGTTGCTCAGCTCCTAACCAGAGAAGGGCCTGGACTGGTCTTCGCCGGATGAGCTAACAGCGCTTCAGACGTGCATCAAGAGCATGACGAACAAGAACATCAAGCTTGTCAATGTGATCCAGGTGATTCTTATTCGCCGGATCCTTCCGTGCCAAAGCCGGACTTGCCATTTGTGGGAGTTCGATCCGACCAAGCACCGGACCTTGCAGCAGTTCTTCAGCACTACGCACGAAGACATCTGGAAGGTGCTTTTTAAGTCCAGCAAGACGTGGACGGACACGGCAGAGGACCGTGGGCACGACTTGGCCCATCCCGCTAGTCCGGTAAGTTTTTTCATGTTTTCAAGGTGTATCCTTTACTTGCATACTCGAGGAAGAAGCCTAAGCCTCCATACTAATTCTCTCAGGGCTGGACAAAGAAGGCGGAGCGGATTCACTTGTCCAGCTCCGCTGCCCGAAGACCCAAAAATTCCACTTCTTGCGAAGATGTTGGTTTCGGCGCCCTATCAAGCACCAGAGAAGAAGGCCAAGGGGACCAGAGGTGGCCTTTGTCGCAAGGGTGCTTCGGACATGACGTCCGAAGACACCAGGACTCACTCCTCTGCCGCCGAGGACGAAGAGGAGGAGGAAAGCAACTCTCCCCCTGAGGGGGGAAGGAAGAAGAGGGCAACCTCCGCAAATCTGGAGGCTGAGGCCTCCAAGAAGGGGAAGGGTTCCCTCGCGGATAACTCTACGTGGGACGTTGACAGCAGCCCAGAGCAGCGCTCCCGAGACAAGCCCCTGGCCAAATTGCGAGTACTCAAAAACTCAAACACATTCATATATCCGGCCTCTCTACTTCACAGTCTTAATACGTTGAATCATGCATTTGTTGTCCGGTTCGGTCCGACCTCGAGCGATCCTCATCTTCAAGAGATTCGCTGGACCCGGAGGCGATGGACAATGGGTCCCTTCCAGTGGCCTCCTCTCCCAAGGCCATGGATGGCGCTGAGGCATTGTCCCAAAGGATCCGAGGCCAGGGAGAGACTCGGGAGGCCATTAGGGCGGCGCCAGAGGGTGAAACCTCGGCCGCCGAACACATGGCGGAGCAAACCGCCATGGATACTGACGATGGGGGCCATATCGAATTCGGCCCCCAGCCGAATACAATTCCGGAGACCCATACGACTCCAGAATTATGCAAGCAACCTCTTTCGGAAGAAAGGGAGTGCGCCTATACCACAGGTGACCTCTGTCCATCCAGAGGCACCGGATAATTTGCTGGAAGCGTTGCGAGGCGCTTCCATTGTTGAGGAACACCGTACCCTTATGGGTACAGTGGTTAAGAGGATCCAGTCCCTGAAGAGCGGACTGACCGAAGCCTGCACAAGCCTTCTTATAGGCTTTGAGGTAAGCAACGCAACTATGTAAAAAGAATGTCACAGTATAGACAGTAGCCCCTGAGACAATGTCCGGTGTTCGAAAAGAAAAGCCGGACAGAGGATCAAACAATTTTCACAGGAGACTAACCAGTTGAGTCAATGTGAACAAGAAGGCGTCATTACTGGCTGTGACCTCTCATACTGCTGAGGTCTCCAGACTGAAGCAGAGTTTGGAGCGGGACGAGGAAGTGCTCGGCCGCATGAAAAAGCAGCTAGAGGATAAACAAGGTATGCAGTGACCTTCTGTATATCAGAAAGGATAGATGATTTGTAATGACCATCGTGCCATTTTATTTGTAGGAGCAGCGACTGAGGTGGAGGCTCTCAAGAAGGTGCTGGCCAAGGCCGAGGAGAGAGCGGCCAAGAAACAAGCTGCCCATGAAAAGCATGAGGCCAGGGTCAGTGAGGTCTAGCAGGAGCTCCAGGATGCCGTCAAGAAATGCGAGTCCTTGGAACGCAACATTATGGATCAAGAGTCCAAGCTTGCCAAGGCCTGCCAAAGCGCACACGATGCCCGAGTTGAAGCCCAAGGCGCCCTCCCGGAAATCCAGGAGGTCAGAAAAATCACGGTGGGTAAGGCTTTTATTATGTAGAGCAAATATGTGAAGAAAAGGTTCCTCTTACTGACCCGGATTTGGAGTTCTCCAGGGGCGTTTGCGGATCTTCCGCGCAGCGTTTCAGACGCTGCGGAGTTCTTCCGAGCCAAAGAGGGGAGCTCTACGGAGAAGCTGTTTTGGTTGCAATACCTTGCACTAGAACATACGGTGCCCTTTAGCGATCAGCTAAAACAGCTGGTCGAACTGTATAGGGTGGCCGAACTAGCCATGAAGGATTTAATAATCCGGCTATGGCCTGCCGAACCCATACCCAGCAGCTACTTCGGGCTCGTGAAGCAGCTGGTCAATGCCTGCCCTCGGCTTGATGCCATCAAGCAGTCAGCCTGCATCAAAGGCACGCAAATGGCCTTCGCCCGAGTCAAGATGCACTGGGTGAAGATGGACTCCATGAAGCTTGCGGCCGAGGGACCGCCCGCGGGCAAGGAGCACCATACGCCCGAGCTGTATTTTGACAATGTCCTGGAGGGATGCCGCATTGTGGCGGAGCAATGTGCTAAGGGTATTATATTTCCATGAATACATTCATGTTATCCTGTCCTGTACTATGAAACAAGATCGTGATGTAATATAATGCTTGTTATTTAAAATTTTACCTCCTGTGCGGCCGTTTTGTTAAATCTGAGAGTTGGCCAGTCGTCGGCTTCCGCCCCCACGTAGGTAGTACGAGGGTGTTCGGGATGAATCTAAACACTCTTTATTCCAAAGTTTGGTCCTTAAAGGAGGTGCTTAGCGCAACGAACTCGGCAATCGGACTATGTTGCTTTATCACCCTCACTTAGCCATAGGAGTTCGACAATAAAAATTTAGGCGCAGCCCCTAGTATTCGTAAGTCCGAACTTGGGATGCTGCAAACACCTGATCGGATAAAACCGATTCATCGCATAATGTGGAAAAACATGCAAAAGATTTGAAACCTCTCGAACAGCTGACCGGCTCATGCCGCATCATGATAGTCAGTTTTCGGCTTTCTCTACGGAGGTGCTGATCCGGATGAACCAAGACACAATCATAGTAGTTCTCCCTTTACTACCCTAGCCGATATAGCGGAACGTAAGGTAGTAAGCACAGGAGCCGGGAACCCTACTATTGACCAAAGACACGATTCGGAGCTAATGCATATAATGCTAAAGTTCAGGGTGCCGAACTATAATGTAAAAAATTGTTCGAACTTTGTTGCCGTATTATGGGGTGTAATGAAGCCTCTGGCCAATTAAGGTGTACTAGAGTGTACGGGTGCAATCTGATAAAAATATCAAGAAAAATAAAAATGAACCAATAGGCTAATGCCGCAGAAATTGGGCCGCAAGCTATTTTCCATTAAAGTTTGATTAATACGTCAAAGCGTATTTGTAAAAGTAGTGCGATAAGCAACATGGATTGTTAACATGCCACAACCAAGGGAGAGCTGCGTGCGGGTCCTTAAAACAGGCATAATGATCGTTTAAAGAGACCACCTGGAAATTCCCTTATACGTTAGTGCTTATTGCCGTCTTGGTGTATCCATCCCTTGATAGGTCCGATTATCAGGCCACCAGGAAAGGCCTGGGAAAAAAAGAAACCTGGAAAGAAAAAGAAAAAGTGAATGTACGTGGGTCTAGGGAAGGTTGAGTCGTATTATGGACCACGATCTAGTTGTGCCTCCGTCTACGCCCATGGTATTTTGAGTGCGTAGTTATGTACGCGCGGTACGAATGCCGCCGTTTGGTCGAGACTGGGACAGAGGCCGAATTGGTAGTCAAGCTCTTGACGAGCTGGACCGTCCTGCTGCAGAGTAGTTCGGACTCGCTTGACAGTGTCTGGGAGCTTGGGCGCCGAATTAAGGTTCTGCCTAAAAAGGCCGCTCTGTACTTCTGCTTCGAGGGTAGCGGTGTGCTCCTCAGTATGGAGGGAGCGTTCCGAGTTTCCATTGACTGTTATGACACCGCGTGATCCGGGCATCTTGAGCTTGAGATAAGCGTAGTGTGGCACCGCATTGAATCGAGCGAATGCGGTTCGTCCGAGCAGTGCGTGATAGCCACTACGGTAGGGGACGATATCAAAGATCAACTCTTCTCTTCGAAAATTGTCCGGGAATCCGAAGACCACCTCCAGTGTGATTGAGCCTGTACAGCGGGCCTCTACAACTGGTATGACACCTTTAAAGGTGGTTTTTGGGGGCTTGATCCTTGAGGTATCAATACCCATTTTGCGCACTGTATCCTGATAGAGCAGGTTCAGGCTGCTTCCATCGTCCATGAGGACTCACGTAAGAGGGAACCCTTCAATGATTTGGTCGAGGACCAGTGCGGCTGAACCGCCATGACAGATACTGGTCGGATGGTCCCTGCGATCGAAGGTGATCGGGCGGGACGACCATGGGTTGAACTCTGGAGCGACTGGCTCTATAGCGTAGATGTCCCTGAGGGCGCGCTTGCGCTCCCTCTTGGGGATATGGGTAGCGTATATCATGTTCACCGTTTTAACTTGGGGGGAACTTCTTCTGTCCCCCTGTGTTCAGTGGCTGGGGCTCCTCGTCATCGTCATCGCTTTGCGACCCCTTCTCCTTGTGCTCGGCATTTAACTTGCCGTCCTATTAAAAAACCCAACACTCTCTGTTGGTATGATTGGCTGGTTTATCAGGAGTGCCGTGGATCTGATATGGACGATCGAGTATGCGGTCCAAGATGGACGAGCCCGGATTGTTTCTTTTGTATGGCTTCTTCCGCTGACCGGTCTTAGAGCCACTAAATCTGGCGTTGACCGTTGTGTCCTTGGTGTTGTCACCGTTGTTTGCACGCTTGTGTCTGTTGCATCGGGGCTTGCCGTTGCTGTTTCTGGATCTAGAAGTGCCAGGTTAGCTTGCATTGTTATTGCTATGGGCTAGCCAACTATCCTTGCCCGCGCAGAAGTGAGTCATAAGCGTCGTGAGGGCTGCCTAGACTTTGGCTTTTCTTGGCCGAGGTGTCGGGCGAGCCATTCGTCACGGATGCTATGTTTAAAGGCCGCCAGGGCTTCCGCATCTGGACAGTTGACGATCTGGTTCTTTTTAGTTAAGAACCTAGTCCAGAATTTCCTAGCTGACTCTTCGGGCTGTTGAACTATGTGACTTAAGTCGTCGGCGTATGGAGGTCAGACATATGTACCTTGGAAGTTGTCGAGGAAGGCATCTTCCAAGTCCTCCCAGCTGCCAATGGAGTTTTTAGGCAGACTGTTCAACCAGTGCCGAGCTGGTCCCTTGAGTTTTAGCGGGAGGTATTTGATGGCGTGAAGATCATCACTGCGGGCCATATGAATATGGAGAAGAAAAATCGTCAATCCATACCGCGGGGTCTGTTGTCCCATCATATGACTCGATGTTCACGGGTTTAAACACTTCTGGGAATTCATGTTCCATTACTTCATCAGTGAACCAAAGGGGGTGTGCGGCGCCTCTATATCGAGCCAAGTCGCGACGTAGCTTGGATGGAGTTCGTCTATGGTTTTTGGCCCGGACGTGGTTATATTTGTCACGTCCGGCCGGGTGGCCATCATCGCGCATCGAGGCATGCCCTCGCGATCCATAGATCGATCTGGTCTGACCTGCTTTGTATTCCAGGTCATGCCGTAGGTCATATGTATATCCCCGAGTTGTTGTGTCTCTGTTTTTACGGTGAGGTAGTGCAGGCTGTTCTTCGGCTCGAGTTGCCGCTTTGTCTCGGCCACGTGGTGGTCGGTCAACAGCATTATGTGCTGGTAGGACGGGATCCAGCGCCTCGTCATCGAACCGGGGTAGCAATTTGCTTTTCGGGTAACTTTTGGTTGGCCACTCGAGACTGTATTCTTCTGCTGCTAGGGCATTAGTCCATCTATCGTTGAGCAGATCTTGATCAGCTTGAAGCTTCTGCTGCTTCTTTTTCAGGATCCTTGAAGTGGCTCTGAGCCAGCACTTTAAGCGCTCATGATGGACGGGCTCCTCAGGCACGATATAGTCTTTGTCGCCGAGGCTCACCTCGTCCGCGGAGAGTGGAAGGTAGTTACTGTCCTCTGAGTCTTCATTCATGGCCTGTTCATCAGGTCTAACTCGCCCATCTTCCCGTTCATCCTGTTCGGAGGTTTACTCAACTAGGTCTTTATTGTCTTCGGCACCGTCCCGAGTATTATTTTCTCCTGTGTCGATATTGCTGTTTTTCCCACGGCGTGGTTTAGAGTGGCGTCGCTGACATCGGCGCTTTGGCTATATCTCAAGAGGTTTATCCTCAACTGGATCCTCCTCATTGTCGCCGTTGTTTTCTTTGGGTGTATCCACCATGTATACGTCATACGTGGAGGTGGCCATCCAATGCCCTATAAGCGGTGGTTTTTGTGCCTGCACCTCTCCGGCATCGTCGTCCATACCGTCGATGTCTTTGGAGCCGTAATCGAGCATGTCGGTTAAGTCCTCGATAGTGGCTATGAAGTGGGTGGTGGATGGGAAGCGAAATTCTCCGTCATCAGCTTAAAGTTCAAGCCGGATATAGTTCGGCTGAGAGTCCCCTGACAAGGAGAGGGATTTTAATGAGGTTAGCACATCGACTAATGGTGAGTGCCGAAAGATGTCCGCGAAGCTGAACTCAACGGTCGGTGCCTGATCGGGTTCGATGGGCGCAGACGCATGCTGTTCGGAACCTATGATCGGAGACGAATCCGAGGTTCCGTTGACACAAGCCCCGCTCGAGGTTGGATCTGTGTGCGGCTCTAAAGCCGTAGAGTCTGCGGCTTCCGCGACGGGGTTGAGCTCCTCGTCCTCGTACAACGCAATCTGTTCCAGATTTAGGGCCAGAGCAGTTACAGGCGCTATCTCCTGGGCATGGTCCGATGACAGATTTAAGTCATGTTCATCGTGGTGGCAGGGAGCGGCTATCATGGGCTAGAATCCAGCGGTGATCAAGTCTCTGCGGATATAGGCAACATAATTCAAGCTTCCAAACCTAACCTGATGGCCAGGGGCGTAGCTGTCAATCTGCTTTAGATGGCCAAGCGAGTTGGCCCGCAGTGCGAAGCCGCCAAATACGAAGAACTGTCCAGGGAGGAAAACCTCCACCTGGACTGCATTGTTGTAGATGATTGACGAAGCCATCAAACTTTTCGGTGACAACGCAGCGGAACTCTCAATGAAAGCACTAATGTCGGTGTCAAAACCGGCAAATCTCGGGTAGGGGGTCCCGAACTATGCGTCTAAGGTCGATGGTGACAGGAGGCGAGGGACACGATGTTTACCCAGGTTCGGGCCCTCTCTATGGAGGTAATACTCTACTTCCTGCTTGATTGATCTTGATGAATATGAGTATTACAAGAGTTGATCTACCATAAGATCGTAATGGCTAAAACCCTAGAAGTCTAGCCTGTATGATTATAATTGCCTCTATGGACTAAACCCTCTGGTTTATATAGACACCGGAGGGGGACAGGGTTGTACAAAGTCGGTTACAGAGAAAGGAATCTTCATATCCGAGCGTCAAGCTTGCCTTCCACGCAAAGGAGAGTCCCATCCGGACACGGGTGAGAGTCTTCGGTCTTGTATCTTCACATGCCATCAGTCCGGCCCATGCCAAGAGGCCAGACGCTTGAGGACCCCTTAATCCAGGACTCCCTCAGCGACTAATGTGCCTCAGTACGGAACTGACCCAAGGGCCTCACCTCAGCCCACCGGAACTCTCCACGTGACATACCCTCTACCACTAGGTCTCGTTATCTTCTCACACCCACACATACCAACACGGACACCGCACAAACTATTTCTTCTCATGCCTCTATCCCCTCCCCCTTGCATGGACACACTCAAGGGCATCTCTCACCGTGACATCCTATTTGCCTCTCTATCTCTAGACCTCTCTCATTTATCATGATATCTCTCCCTCGTCGCCCTCCTCCGCCAACCCCTCTATCCATGACTCTCTCGAATATTTACACATACCCTCTGTAGGCCCTTGCAAATACGTCAACTACACATTCACACATGTTACATCTTATCATGTACACTATTGATCTAAAAAGCCCTCTCTTCACTTTTATTTCGCATACAACATTCCTTTTGAATAAAAACCCACACAAATTGTGGTCAAAATTTTATTTTAGATACATATATACAACATTACAAAGTTGTATGGAGTACGAAATTTAATTTGTTGCATGGTGCACCCAATGATATTTATTCCGCATTGTGAATTTCTATATTTGTGTACTATAGATGAAGTTAGTCATAATAAAGATAAACAAAGAGCATCTCTCCATCGCACACATCCCTCTACGCCCCCTTCACGGATGCACACGAACTATATCTAGGCCCTCTAAAAGTACTCCCCTAGCACATTCATGCATGTTTCATCATTCTCTCGCGATATATACAGCGACAATGACTGTATTTGAAGCGAAAGCTGTTGGAAATATGCCCTGGAGGCAATAATAAAATGGTTATTATTATATTTAGTGGTTCATGATAATTGTCTATTATTCATGCTATAATTGTATTAACAAGAAACCGTAATACATGTGTGAATGCATAGACTACAACATGTCCCTAGCGAGCCTCTTGTTGACTAGCTCGTTGATCAATAGATGGTTGTGGTTTCCTGACCATGGACGTTGGATGTCGTTGATAACGGGATCACATCATTAGGAGAATGATGTGATGGACCAGACCCAATCCTAAGCATAGCACAAGATCGCGCAGTTCGTTTCCTAGAGCTTTTCTAATGTCAAGTATCATTTCCTTAGACCATGAAATTGTGCAACTTCCGGATACCATTGGAATGCTTTGGGTGTATCAAATGTCACAACGTAACTGGGTGGCTATAAAGGTGCACTACAGGTATCTCCGAAAGTGTCTGTTGGGTTGGCACGAATTGAGACTGGATTTGTTACTCCATATGACGGAGAGGTATCTCTGGGCCCACTCAGTAATGCATCATCATAACGAGCTCAATGTGACTAATGAGTTAGCCACGGGATCATGTGTTATGGAATGAGTAAAGAGACTTGCCGGTAACAAGATTGAACAAGGTATAGGGATACCAACGACCGAATCACAGGCAAGTAACACACCGATGGACAATGGGAATTGTATACGAGATTGATTGAATCCCCTACATCGTGGTTCATCCAATGAGATCATCGTGGAACATGTGGGAACCAATATGGATATCCAGACCCGCTATTGGTTATTGGCCGTAGAGGCATCTCAGTCATGTCTGCATGGTTCCCAAACCCGTAGGGTCTACACACTTAAGATTCGGTGACGCTAGAGTTGTAATGGGAATTTTATGTGGTTACCGGAAGTTGTTCGGAGTTGCGGATGAGATCCCGAACATCATGAGGAGTTCTGGAATGGTCCAGAGGTAAAGATTTATATATGGCAAGTCCTATTTTGGCCACCAGAAAATGTTCGGGATTTTCGGTATTGTATCGGGAAGGTTCTAGAAGGTTCTAGAGTGGGGCCCACCTGCATGGGGGACCCACATGAACGTGGGTACTGGGGCCAAGGACCCACACCCCTGTTCAAGGCGCACAAAGACCCCCCTTAAAAGGAAAAAGATCATATCCCAAAGGGATAAGATCAAGATCCCTAAAAAGGGGGGATAACAATCAATGGGGAAGGGAAAGGATGGGATTGCTTTCCTCCCACCTTTGCCAATGCCCCAATGGACTTGGAGGGCAAGAAACCAGCCCCTCCAACCCTATATATATAGTGGGGAGGCACATGGGAGCTACACCCCTTGCTCTTGGCGCAGCCCTCCTCCTCCAACTCCTCCTCCTCCTCCATTGAGCGTAGCGAAGCTCTGCCGGAGAACCACGAGCTCCACCACCATGCCGTCTTGCTGCCGGAGTTCTCCCTCGACTTCTCCTCTCCCCTTGTTGGATCAAGAAGGAGGAGACGTCCCCGGGCTGTAGGTGTGTTGAACATGGAGGTGTTGTCCGTTCGGTTCTTGGATCAGATCTTCCGTGATTTGAATCGCCGCGAGTATGACTCCATCAACCGCATTCCTGTAACGCTTCCGCTTAGCAATCTTCAAGGATATGAAGATGCACTCCCTCTCTCTCATTGCTAGCATGTCCTAGATTGATCTTGGTGAGACGTAGGAAAATTTTGAATTATTACTACGTTCCCCAACAATGGTATCAGAGCTAGGTCTATGCGTAGATTCTATGCACGAGTAGAACACAAGTAGCTGTGGGCGATGATTTGTTCAATTTTCTTACCGTTACTAGTCCTATCTTGATTCGGTGGCATTGCGGGATGAAGCGGCTCGGACCGACCTTACACGTATGCTTACGTGAGACAGGTTCCATCAACTGACATGCACTTGTTGCATAAGGTGGCTAGCGGGTGTCTGTGTCTCCCAGTTTAGTCGGATCGGATTCGATGAAGAGGGTGCTTATGAACGGTAAATAGCAATTGGCATATCACCGTTGTGGCTTTTGCGTAGGTAAGAAACGTTCTTGCTAGAAACCCATAGCAGCCATGTAAAACAGGCAACAACAATTAGAGGACGTCTAACTTGTTTTGCTATGTGACATGATATGGCCAAAAGGATGTGATGAATTATATATGTGATGGATGAGATTGATCATGTTCTTGTAATAGGAATCACGACTTGCATGTCGATGAGTATGACAAAATGCATGAGCCATAGGAGTTGTCTTAATTTATTGTATGAGTTGCGTGTCAATAAAAACGCCATGTAATTACTTTACTTTATTGCTAACCGTTAGCCATAGTAGTAGAAGTAATAGTTGGCGAGACAACTTCATGAAGACACGATGATGGAGATCATGATGATGGCGATCATGGTGTCATGCCAGTGACGATGGTGATCATGCCACGCCTCGAAGATGGAGATCAAAAGCGCAAGATGATATTGGCCATATGATGTGAATTTATGATTTGCATGTGATGTTTATCTTGTTTACATATTATTTGCTTAGAACGATGGTAGCATAAATAAGATGATCCCTCACTAAAATTTCAAGAAATGTGTTCCCCTTAAGTGTGCACCGTTGCGAAGGTTCGTTGTTTCGAAGCACCACGTGATGATCGGCTGTGATAGATTCTAAAGTTCGAATACAACGGGTGTAAGCTAGATTTACACATGTGAAACACTTAGGATTGACTTGACGAGCCTAGCATGTACAAATATGGCCTCGTAACAAAAGAGACCGAAAGGTCAAACATGAGTCATATAGTAGATGTGATCAACATGGAGATGTTCACCGTTGATGACTAGCCCGTCTCACGTGATGATCGGACACGGCCTAGTCGATTCGGATCATGTATCACTTAGATGAATAGAGGGATGTCTATCTGAGTGGGAGTTCATTAAATAATTTGATTAGATGAACTTAATTATCATGAACTTAGTCTAAAATTGTCTTTACAATCTATCCTGTAAATCCAATGGCCCATGCTAATGTTGCCCTCAACTTCAACGCGTTCCTAGAGAAAACCAAGCTAAAAGACGATGGTAGAAACTATACAGATTGGGTCCGTAACTTGAGGATCATCCTCATAGCTGCCAAGAAAGCATATTTCCTTGAAGCACCGCTAGGCGACGCACCTATTTTCCCAGCAACTCAAGATGTTACGAACGCCTGGCAATTGCGTAGTGATGATTACTCCTTGGTTCAGTGCGGCATGCTTTACAGCTTAGAACCGGGGATCCAAAAGCGTTTTGAGCATTACAGAGCATATGAGATGTTCCAAGAGCTAAAAATGGTTTTCCAAGCTCATGCCCGGGTCGAGAGATATAAAGTCTCCGACAAGTTCTACAGTTGTAAGATGGAGGAAAATAGTTCTGTCAGCGAGCATATACTCAAAATGTTTGGGTTGCACAACCACTTGTCACAACTAGGAGAGAATCTTCCAGATGACTCGTTCATTGACAGAATCCTCTAGTCGCTTCCACCAAGCTACAAGAGCTTTGTGATGAACTACAATATGCAAGGGATGGAGAAGTCCATTCCTCAGTTATATTCAATGCTGAAATCAGCGGAGGTGCAAACAAAAAAGGAACATCAAGTGTTAATGGTGAATAAGACCACTAGTTTCAAGAAAGACAAGGGAAAGAAGAACTTCAAGAAGGACAGCAAGGGAGTTGCCGCACCCGGTAACTCATTTGCTAGGAAGAAGAAGCCAAAGAATGGACCCAAGCCTGAGACTGAGTGCTTTTATTGCAAGGGAAATGGTCACTGGAAGCGGAACTGCCCCAAGTACTTAGTGGATAAGAAGGCCGGCAACACCAAAGGTATATATGATATACATGTTATTGATGTGTACCTTACTAGCGCTTGTAATAGCTCCTGGGTATTTGATACCGGTGCGGTTGCACATTTGTAACTCAAAACAGGAGCTCCGGAATAAGCGGAGACTGGCAAAGGACGAGGTGACGATGCGCGTCGGGAATGGTTCCAAGGTCTATGTGATCGCCGTTGGCATGCTACCTCTACATCTACCTTTGGGATTAGTTTTAAAGCTCAATAATTGTTATTTAGTACCAGCTTTGAGCATGAACATTGTATCTGCATCTCGTTTAATGCGAGATGGATACTCATTTAAATCCGAGAATAATGGTTGTTCAATTTATATGTGAGATATGTTTTATGGTCATGCCCTGCTGGTCAATGGTTTATTTTTATTGAATCTCGAACATGATGTTACACATATTCATAGTGTGAATGTTAAAAGTTGTAAGGTTAATAATGATAGTCCCACATACTTGTGGCACTACCTCCTTGGTCACATTGGTGTCAAACGCATGAAGAAACTCCATGCAGATGGACTTTGGGAGTCTCTTGATTATGAAGCATTTGACACGTGCGAACATTGCCTGATGGGCAAAATGACCAAGACTCCGTTCTCCAGAACAATGGAGCGATCAACCAACTTATTGGAAATGTCGGCGTCCTGGACTTGGGGGTATCTAGTCCTTCCTGCCTGCGGCACACCACGTGGCTCCATCGATGGCCTAGTACGGCCAAGCTTCATCACCAACTCCACAACACCCTCGCGAGGTGCCAAGCCTCGTGAGGCGGACGGCGCCAAGACCCCCAAAGGAAGTGGCCTCCTCAGGAGGGCTCCTAAGGGGCGGAGAGTTCTATGCAGCTACCTCATGAGGTTCAGTTGACGTGAACCATGACGACCATGGCTAGGCAGGCGCCAGGCGAGTGCAGAGCGCAGGTTTCCTCTTCGGTGCAAGGGAGGCAAGCCACAGGCGCGGAGTCCCGAAGAATCAGCCAAAGGTTTCCATTCTGGTGCAACAAGACCAAGACCGCCAGGACGGCTGGACGGAGGTCATCACCGAGCCCACCACAGCGGCACGACCTGAGGCTTTTCGCAGGAGAAGACTACTTTTGTCAGGATAGACTGTACTACTTGTCCCCTTTCAAATCCCGCCGTTGTGGAATCACTTCCTGCTCATATTTGGGAAGTGGACCAAGGCCACTATATATAGGACTTAGCCACCACCACAGAGGAAGACCGAAAAACCAGAACAAGTAGAACACCACACTAGCTCAAGAACACCTCACCTCCTGAGGCTTGTTCATCCTTTGTACTAGTTCATCCATAGCCCCTCGAGGCAATCCACCACACCACACTGGATTAGGGTATTACACCACAACAGTGGCCCGAACCAGTATAAATCTCTATGTCTTTGTGTCTCTTGGAGCTCGACGTGCTAGGCTAGGGAGGATCGCGAGTAGGCAGGCTAGGGAGGTTGAGATCTCCGCACGCACCCTAGAGTTCGAACCTCTCAAGGGTTGCCGGATCCTGAAATCTGACATTTGGCATGCCAGGTAGGGGTGCGTCGGATCCTCTCTTCCGTCGTTCGATCCGTCTCTGCTCTGACATCTCCATGGTCGACGCGCGTAGGGATCGCACCAAGCGTCGGGCTACGGTCGCCGCTTGCATCGCTCAGACGGCTCCGGCGGGTGACGGCTGTGCCTGCCGCGCTCCTTCTCTAGTGGTCAACGGCACCACGGGCCCTGCAGGCCATGAGCAGCAAGCTTCATCGCTGCACCCGTCGGTGCGCCATGACGGGCGCACCGCTACTCCGTCACTGACCCCAGCAGCTTCATCCTCCCACGCGTGCCCCGGCCAGGTGGACGCGCAGGCCGCTCTGCTCACGGCGCGGGATCTTCTTCGGTACCGTCCGGTGGCTGATCTCTACGAGGAATGGCTCGAGCGTATCGCCGAGCTCACCAGCATCACGCACGGGGGCTCCGACGGGCCGGCTCGCTCGCTGCCTCAGCAACCACCTACAGTGGCTGACGTCGCGCATGAGGCTCCTCCTTCGCCTCCGGCCCAGGGCGCCATCACGAGGCAAGGCGTATGGCTCCACGGCACGACCCGCAGCACCCGGCGCCGGCTCAGGACGATGTGAGCTGCCAGGTGGTGCAACGTCCCCAAGGAGAAGCACGCGTGCTTCCAGCACCCCAGCACCATGTCACGCCCAATATGCGACCCTATCCAAGAGGAACTCGAAGGTCCCACCAAGGATAAACCCGCATATTGAAACACTTTTGCAAGGTGGATATCATTACATCAACATTACATAATAGATGGGGATACATTCAAGGCATATAAATGCCGCAAGAATACATCAATACATCATACATAAGATCAATATCCGGCTACGGATGAAACACAAACAGAAACTCAAACGACATCCACCCTGCTAGCCCAGGCTGCCGACCTGGAACCTATCCCCTGATCGTAGAAGAAGCAGAAGAAGAACTCCAAAACAAGCAAACATCACTCTCGTGTCATGATCATCGCATAACCTGTACCTGCAACTGTTGTTGTAGTAATCTGTGAGCCACGAGGACTCAGCAATCCCATTACCATGGGTATCAAGACTAGCAAAGCTTAATGGGAAAGGAATGGGTAAAGTGGTGAGGTTGCAGCAGCGACTAAGCATATATGGTGGCTAACATACGCAAATAAGAGAGAGAAGAGATGCAAAGGAACGGGGGTGAAGTTAACAATGATCAAGAGGTGATCCTGGACTCCTACTTACGTCAAACATAACCCAAAACCATGTTCACTTACCGGACTCCGCCGAAAAGAGACCATCACGGCTACACACACGGGTGATGCGTTTTAATTCGAATCTGGTGTCAAGTTATCTACAACCGGACATTAACAAATTCCCATCTGCCACATAACCGCGGGCACGGCTCTCGAAAGTTTATACCCTGCAGGGGTGTCCCAACTTAGCCCATCACAAGCCCTCACGGTCAATGAAGGATATTCCTTCTCCCAGGAAGACCCGATCAGTCTTGGAATCCCGGTTTACAAGACATTTCGACAATGGTAAAACAAGTCCAGCAAGACCGCCCGATGCGCCGACATCCCGATAGGAGCTGCACATATCTTGTTCTCAGGGCAACACCGGATGAACACTACGTACAACTAAAACCAGACCTCAAGTTTCCCCGAGGTGGCGCTGCAAGTGGCTCTAGTTTGGACCAACACTTAGAGAAGCATTGGCCCAGGGGGGGGGGGCTAAATAAAGATGACCCTCGAGAGCGCGACTCCCAAGGGAAAAGTAGGTGGTGGTGAGGCAAATGGTAAAACCAAGGTTGGGCCTTGCTGGAGGAGTTTTATTCAAAGCGAACTGTCAAGGGGGTCCCATAAATCACCCAACCGTGTAAGGAACGCAAATTCAAGGAACATAACACCGGTATGACGGAAACTAGGGCGGCAAGAGTGGAACAAAACACCAGGCATAAGGCCGAGTCTTCCACCCTTTACCAAGTATATAGATGCATTAATTAAATAAGAGATATTGTGATATCCCAACATAATCCTGTCCACCTTGGAGCAATCTTGAACTTTACCTGCAACTATGAACGCTATAAGAGGGGCTGAGCAAAAGTGGTAACATAGCCAAGCAACGGTTTGCTAGGAAGGGTGAAAAGGTTAGAGGCTAACCTGGCAATTTGGGAGGCTTGATCAACAAGAGATAGGTAGCGCGATAAAGCGATAGAATGAAGCAACTAGCATAGCAATGATAGTAGTGAGATCCAAGATGACGGTCATCTTGCCTGAAATCCCGCTAGGAAGAAGAACGAGTCCATGAAGAAGACGAACGGATGAAGCCGAACCAAGCGTAGACGAACGAATCCTCACGATCGCAACGAAACAGGAACTATCGAGAAGAAGCACACAACATGGTAAACACACCAAACATAAATATGACATTATGCTCAACCAAGTATGATGAAAGACAAGACTACATGAATCTACTCATGGCAAGAGATGATGCATACAAGAACAACACATCAAAGCAAGGTTAAATGAGGCCGGAAACAACATGTAACAATTCTGGTAAGTCCACATATGCAAGTTTAGAAATAGGTCCAGAACTGAATAAACCTTATGTTCAAGTTTCGAACATCAAGTTAAGATGCACCGAGATGATCTACACGAGATTCTAGTCAAATTACATATAAAGTTCATTTAATTCGGAGCTACGGCCTAGAAGATATGAGCATAACAAGTTAAACATGGCATTGATGCAAAATGCATACAAACATCAATCAAACACTCCCAAAACATGGATGCAACATGATAATATGAAACTTCAAGCAAAATCAAGCAGGTTTCATATAGAGCACACTCAAAACGGAGCAACGGTTCAACACATACACATGAAACAAGTTTGAAGGACAAGCTGTCCAAAACAGCAACTAGGCATCTAGCAAGCATCAAAACAATATGACACAACACCTCAACATAAGAAATAAAGGCATGGCCAGGAAGTACAGGTAAAGCATGACAAAACATGAACACTGAGCTATCTCCAGAAATCAATATAACATGCTCAAAAGGACATGGCAAGATTGCAAATAATAACAGTTCACAGACTTGGCGGAAATAACATCAGGTTGCAATGTTTAGGGCTATCAAACAACATGTTACAGGAACTTATCATGTCAAACAAAGCATGTCATGCTAGTACTAAAGACAAAGAACAAAACTCCCTTATTGAACTAATTCTAAAGATCAACAGAAAAGATGGTATCATCCATGCAAACATGGCAAATGATATGACAGATTCATACATGGCAGGAACAACAATAAGTAGGCATGTTGGTGAGCTTGTACCACTCACCACAGAGCAATACATGACATGGCAAGGTGACCAACAGTAAGATGGCATAATTATGAAGCTAAAAATGGCAAGAGCAAGTTCATATAATGCTTGGATCACTATCAACAATCATGGCAACATTTAACTTAATGTTAACAAGCTGACAGACACATTATTTAGCAAGTTTGGAGCAATATAACAACAAGTTAAAGCAGGCTATAAATTCAAACAGGGGCATGAATGGATAGAGCATGACATGTATAACAAAACATCCTTAGTGAACATCTCCAGATTATGCATACAATGACTTGCAGCAGCAGGTTTACATAGCATCATGATATAGCAGATTCAGACTAGCAAAACTATAACAACAAGTACCCTACTTCACGAGCTATATGCACTCACCAAAAGACACACAAAAATACGTGGATTGCACCAATTTAAAGACGGCATGATGTAGCTCAAAACTCATGTAGGCATCAAGCTCATAGGATGCACACACAAAATGCAATGAAAAAGACAAAACAGCAAGTTCTGTTAACAGACAATAGTTAACAACATATAGCACTCTTGCAACGATGATTTTGGCATCAAGATGAACTCAAATGAACATGGAATAATGGGACAAAGTGTAGAGCAACTCATGATGAACATTTTGATATATTACACGCACAAAACGGAGCAGTACACATGGAGTTACAGTAGGTCAAAGGTAGAAACAGAATGCAAATATTTTAGGGACTTGGAGAAAAATCACCTCAGCGAAAATCAACGCGGGACGAAGAGGTACCGGGACGGAGGGATCCGGGGACGCGGGACACCATTTGGTTCACCGAACGGGTGGATCTGATCCATGTTGGCACGGACTTCGAGGTTCGCTTGGGAGCTCGCCGGAGTTGGCCGAGGAGAGGTCCGGCGAGGCGGGGACGGGGCGCTCCGGGCGGATCTCACCGGATCCGGCCCGTGGCGAGGCATGACGGCGACGGGGAGGCGGCGCGGCGACCTCCGGTGGTGCGGAAGCTGCGGGACGACAGGTCCCGCAGCGGGGACGGCACTCGCCGGCGGCGGAGGCGAAGGCGGCGGGGCGCCGGAGGACGGCGGCGGGCGCGGCGAAGGGCGTCCGGCGGCGCGGGGATGTGGAGCCGGGCGGCGGGCCGCGAGGATCTCGGGTGGCGCAGGGGCATGCCCGGTCGGACGCGGGGCGCGGCCGGCGAGGCTCGGTGGTGGCAGAGCGAACCGGTGGCAGGGCGGCTGCAAGGTCCGAGGCGGCGCTCGGCGGCGGGGAGCGCGCGAGGGCGGCGCGGGGCGGCTCGAGCCCTGACGGGCGAGCGGCGGCGGCGCGCAGGCGAGCGGCGGCCGGATCTGGGCCCCGCGGGCCGCGTGGTGGTGGGAGGCAGCGACGACAGGTGGCGTGATGTGGTTGGCTGCAGGCGTCAGCGGTGGACTGTCTCGCGTGGCGCGGACGCGTCCAGCGCGCGGAGGAAGAAGAAGGCTAGGTTAGGGTTGATTTGATCCGAAATTTTGGGGGAGGGTGTGTTTAAATAGGTAGAGGGTGCTAGCAGACTCCAAATGGAGTGCGGTTTTCGCCCACACGATCGTGATCGAACGACCGAGAGCATGGAGGGGGTTTGGATTGGTTATTGTGCCACTTTGGAGGGGTGTTGGGCTGCACACAAAAGAGGCCTTTACGGTTCCCCTATTAACCGTTGGAGCATCAAACGACCTCCAAATGGCACGAAACTTGATAGGCGGTCTACCAGTGGTATACCAAGGCCACTTGGCAAATCTTGATCCATTCCAAGAATGTTTAACACCCGCTCACAATAAGAGACAAAAGGGGAACGCCGGAGGACATAGGAGTGTCAGATTGCAAAACGGACAACGGGGAAAATGCTCAGATGCATGAGACGAACACGTATGCAAAATGAGATGCACATGATGACATGGAAAAATGGAACACGCAAGCAAATGGCATGGCAACGATAGCGAATAACTGGCGGACACCTGGCACATCAGATTCGGGGCGTTACACACCAGGCTCGCGACCCGCCACAGGAGGTGGCAGAGCGCGTGGACCAGGACCACGTTCTACCCCCTCGACGACCTCCGGTGGCTAGTGCAGGATGTTGCGCGTTCACTATGGAGCTCCGCAACGTCGTCTGGCGGAGAAAGTTCAAGCCTGACCTGCCTCCACGCTACGACGGCACCGCAGACCGCACCGAGTTCCTACAGCTCTAATAGCTAAGCATCGAGGCGGCCAACGGCGACAAGAAGATCATGGCAAACTAGTTCCCGATGGTCCTCAAGGATGGCACGCGTTCTTGGCTCCTGAACCAGACCAAGGGACCAGTTTCTTCCTGGAGGAGATGCGCAGACACTTCATCGCCAACTTCCAGGGCACCGGCGACCGTCCCCCGGCCGCGGGCGACCTGCGCCGCATCAAGCAGCAATCTGGAGAGACCCTGCATAAGTATATCTAGCGCTTCAACAATGTCCGCCTCAAGATTCCCATGGTGTCTGACGAGGCCGTCATCTCCGCGTTCACTGATGGCGTCCGCGATGTCAAGATGAAGGAGGAGCTAGCCATTCACGAGGACCTCTGCACCACTCTGGAGATGTTCAACATGGAAAACAAGCGTGCAAGGGCTGAGGAGGATGCCTCTCCCTCCTCGAGCTCCCTGATGCTGATCCAGAAGAGAAGAAGACCAAGACCAAGGACACGAATCGCAAGGGGCCAGCCTTGCTTGCGGCCGAGCAAGAGACCAAGCGCGGCTGCGACCATCCTAAGTCATCCAAGGGCAAGCAGCCGTTCTACGGCTTCCACAACGTCTACAGCCACAACACCAGTGACTGCCAGGAGCTTAGGGCTCTTTGCGACGGGTGCCTCGGTCGACGCCCCGAGCGCAACGATCGAGGCTACGGTCGTGGAGGTGGCCGAGGTGGAGGACGCTGGGATGGACACGACCGTTGTTAGGAGTGGTGCAACCAGCCTCGTGAGGACCGCTGGCAGGACCAGCCTCGCGAGGGCAACTGGAGGGAGCAGCCTCGTGAGGACCACCCTCAGGGCAATGCAGCTTTGCCTCCACTGCCGAGAAGGAACGAAGATCACCACCAAGACGAGGGGGCTGGGGCCTTCCAAGAGCCATGGGCCATCGCCTACATCTTGGGCGGCTCACAAGCCCCAGCTTCCCACCATGTCTTCAAGAAGATTGCGTGCGAGGTGAATGCAGCGCTCCCCAAGCTTGAAGCAACTCGCCCTCCCAAGTGGTCCAAGTGCGCCATCACTTTCGACACCTCAGACTGGTTCAAGTGCACGTCCACAGCTGGCGCGCTCCCCATGCTCTGCTCCCCTGTCATCAGCAACATGACCGTCACCAAGACTCTCATCGATGGCGGAGCATGGCTCAATGTTCTCTCCGTCCAGACGTTCGACAGACTCCAGGTACCATACTACCAGCTATACCCCACCAAGCCATTATCAGGAGTGACCGACGGATCGACACACCAATCGGGCAGGTTTGCCTGCCAATCACCCTCGGCGAGCGAAACAACTACCGCAACGAGCTCATTAACTTCAACATCACCGACATCCGCCTGCCCTACAATGCCATCCTAGGGTACCCAGCACTGGCAAAGTTCTTGGCGGCCACACACCACGGCTACAACGTCCTCAAGATGCCAAGGAGCGGCGGCATCATCACGGTCGCCTACCAAGAAAAGGATGCTGTGTGCTCTCTCGAGCGCGCCTTCCAGGCTGCAGCAGTTGAGAACCTAGAAGACGAATATGGCGCCCTCCCTCCTAAGGTTGCTCCCAAGACGAGGAAGCTACAGCTGGGCCAGGGGTCTTGTGAGGGAGCGTCACTCGAGGACGCAGCGCTGAGTCTCGCATCTCCGGACGCGGCACCTTCACCCATCGCTTAGGAAGGCGCGCCCGGTGCCCCACTCAGGCTGGGCTTAGGGGCTCTCTTTTGGAGGGCCTCTGATCAAGCCAATGTCGAGAGAGCGGCACTCGGGCACCATGTGGAAGCGCTCTTCAGAGCACGCTTCCCAGGAGATGCCAGCAGGCGTGAGACACCAGGCATTCAGGAGTTCATCAGCAAGGCAATCGAGGAGATTCAGGAAGGAAGGGTTGTACAAGGAGATCGTCGCCTGTCGCGAGGTGGAGCTCACTGCCCTAGCGAGGGTAAAGAGTTCTGCGTCTGCATCGACATCCCTGGGCTCAACACAGCCGCGTCTCGTCAGCTCATGTGGTCGTCTCGTGTCGGCCGATGCAAGGGTCCACCTCACAGCAACGTCCGCATGCCTTTCGGCCTGGCGGGCACGGCAGAGGCGTTCCAGCGCTGCGTGAGGGACGCTCAGGCATCCTGTGAGGCCAGGCACCAGGCAATCCTGGCGGAGATGGAGGAGCACCTTCAGGAGCCTTCCGGTCCCTTCGAGCCTCCCGAGGCTCGGCACCGGAGCGACTTCAGCAACACACGTTTTTTGGCTACTTCAACAATTTTTCAGCAATGGTACCAGGTGACATCTCCCTAGTTCATTCAGTTTGGGGCCGCCCCTCGGGCTGCTTCATCCCCAGGCCGTGTGGGTCCGTCCCTGCGGCATGTATCGTTTTGCATTCACCAGGACTATCTAATCGTTTATGTGAATTTATCTATGATCATCACCTCGTGGCCACCGCCTCACGCCCTTCGTCCGTTCTGGCTAACGCCATTCCCGCATCACTTCACGATACTCACGTCGGCACGGTGCTTGTGCTTGGGTCCGTCCCTGCAATGCTGATAAACTCGGGGATCGAGCTCTGGTTCGCGGCCCGCCTCGCAGGGTCCTCGGTGCCTCCATCTCATGCCCCTGGGGTCGTCGGCCTTCTTTGTCATCTAACATGCAGGTTCACCCTGCAATGAGTCGAAGGTCGGCCCGGACAACCACCGTCTAGCCTCGCGAGTCGCTTGCACGTTAAACGGGGGGGGGGGGGTCTCTCGAGCATCGCGTCTTGAGATCTCCTACTGGCTCTCCAGCCCTCACCCCTGGCCTTGACCACGGCATCGCGACCTGGCATACCATCGGCGGCTGAGCTTGCTCGAGGGCCGGGTCCCGAGGACGTAGAGCACTTTTGCAAGCGAGGTAGGAGGGTGGCCAATGCAGGCTGCACCTGACGGTACCACAAGCGCAATAGCAAGTATCACCTCCTGAATGGACTCGGACGACAAAAAGTTAAGTCTTGGCTTGCTACGGCACCAATTTTGGTCCACACGCCCCGCCTCGCAGTTCCACTTGGGCGGTTCAGCTCCCCTTTTTGATTTTCTGTGCAATTGCTTGCACGCCAAAGGGGACCTCGTGAGAATCTCATCTTATGAGCTCTTATCGGACCTTGGGCCACTCACCTCCTAGCCTTGACCACGGCATCGCGACTTGGCATACTAGTAACGGCTGAAGCCTGCCTGGGGACTGGGTCCTGCTGGCGTAGAGCACCACGTTGCCTTGAGAAAACAAAAGGGAGGAACCTAGCCTAACTAGAATATGCGCATTCATCACAAAATCAAAAGAAACGGCATTGACATTAAATACATTCCAATCCTTACAAGCCCACGGGGGCTGATCTCCATTCTGCGCAGGGAAGGCAACTACTAGGTCCTACAGCATCGCCGACGGCACCGAGCGGCAGCCGCAGCAGCATTCTGGCCTCGACGGGAGCTCGGCGACACGTAGCTGTCATTTCTCGACTCCAAAGAATCACTGGGCTCAGGAGAGTCACTGGATTCCTAGGAGTCGTCACTTCTGCTGGACGAAGCACTAAAGGGGGCAGCACTCCAGCCGCTCGCCCCGCTTGTTGAAGATCTTGAAGAACAGGGTGGCCACACCATCATACTCGAAGTGGATCGCCAGGGCTCCCTCTGCGCGGCAAGCCCGGGCAATCTCGCCTCATCCTCGTGTCATGAAGACGTCTCCAGGTGGCACCACCTCGACTTCAGCCCCGGTGGCCAAGCTGCGGCACCCTGCGTGGTGCAGCCACAGCTCCACCGGTCCCCTCAGAGGCAACTTGGGGGAGAAGAACCACGGGAGTCAGATCCAGGTGTCGGGAGGCATCGCCGCCCGCACCACGAACTCGCGCGAGCTCCCCTCAGCGTGGGTCCGTGGTGCGGCCAGCAGGGCAATGGTGGCCCTACCTTCCTCATCAGGCACCGCGCGGCGGCACGCTCCATCATCTTTAGCATGGGCATATAGGGGAGATTGAAACCAGGCGGAAGCCTAGATTTACAAGGCCTATCCACCTCTTGCCCCATGCTGGCATCGTCATGAAGGAGGATTCCTTTCTTCGGCAGGAGGGGGCCGGGCCCCACCCTAGGGGCCTTGCCCTTCTCTGTCGCGGAGAACCTCCTGATTGGCGCCATGGAAGCAAGGTGGAGAGGAGAATAAGCAGGCGGGAGCAAGGCGAAATAAAGATGGGCAGGGGCTCCACCCTCTCGCGCGTTTATAGCCAGGAGAAGGTAAATCGCCGGCCTCCCACTATTTCCAGTAATGATGATCCTCTCTGCATGCAGCATGCAGTTATCAAGTCGAGCAGTTGCCGAGGCAGCGTGGGGAAACAGATTCGGCCATGTCCAATCAATTGCCACGCGTCATCAAGGCTGCAGGCGGTTAGGGCCCGCGATGCTCCACACTTTCCCTTTGGCTTCGTCTGGAAGCCAAGTCCGAGCGCGCCTTGGGCCCGGAGGCTACTGGCGGCATGCTGGACTTGGGGGTATCTAGTCCTTCCTGCATGCGGCCCACCACGTGGCTCCATCGATGGCCTGGTACGGCCCAGCTTCATCACCAACACCACAAGACCCTCGCGAGGGGCCAAGCATCGCGAGGAGAAGGATGCCAAGACCCCCGAAGGAAGTGGCTTCCTCAGGAGGGCTCCGGAGGGGCGGAGAGTTCTATGCAGCTACCTCATGAGGCTCAGTTGACGTGAGCCATGACGACCATGGCCAGGAGGGCACCAGGCAGGTGCCAGGCGGGTGCAAAGTGTAGGTTTCCTCTTTGGTGCAAGGGAGGCAAGCCACATGCGCAGAGTCCCAAGAAATTAGCAAAAGGATTCCATTCTTGTGCAACAAGACCAAGACCGCCAGGACGGTAGGACAGAGTTCATCACCGAGCCCACCGTAGCGTCACGACCAGAGGCTTTTCGCAGGCGAAGACTACTTTTGTCAGGATAGACTGTACTACTTCTCCCTTTCAAATCCCGCCGTTGTGGAATCCCTTCCTACTCAGATTTGGGAAGAGGACCAAGGCCACTATATATAGGACTTGGCCACCTCCATAAAGGAAGACCGAAAAACCAGAACAAGTAGAACACCACACCAACTCAAGAACACCTCACCTCCCGAGGCTTGTTCATCCTTTGTACTAGTTCATCCATAGCCCCTCGAGGCAATCCACCACACCACACTGGATTAGGGTATTACACCACAACGGTGGCCCGAACCAGTATAAATCTATGTGTCTTTGTGTTTCTTTGAGCTCGGCGCGCTAGACTAGGGAGGATCGCGAGTAGACAGGCTGGGCAGGTTGAGATCTCCGCATGCACCCCAGAGTTTGAACCTCTCAAGGGCTGTGGGATCCTCAAATCTGACAGGAACAAGACATACTGGTGTATGCGTTCCAATGAGCATTGAGGCTCGCGGTGGCTATCGTTATTTTCTCACCCTCAATGATGACTTAAGTAGATATGGGTATGCCTAATTAATGAAACACAAGTCTGATACCTTTGAAAAGTTCAAGGAGTTTAAGAGCGAGGTAGAGAATCAACATGACAAGAAAATAAAGTTCTTACGATCAGATCGTGGAGGAGAATATTTGAGTCATGAGTTTGGCACGCACTTAAGGAAATGTGGAATTGTTTCACAACTCACTCCGCCTGGAACACCTCAGCGTAATGGTGTGTTCGAAAATCGTAATCACACTATTGGATATGGTGCGATCTATGATGTCCCTTACTGATCTCTACCGCTATCATTTTGGGGTTATGCTTTAGAGACTGCCGCATTCACTTTAAATAGGGCACCATCTAAATCCGTTGAGACGACACCGTATGAATTATGGTTTGGGAAGAAACCTAAGCTATCATTTCTGAAAGTTTGGGGATGTGATGCTTCTTCAACTTGAAAAGCTCAAACCCAATTTAGAAAAATGCGTCTTCATAGGATACCCTAAGGAAATTATTAGGTATACCTTCTACCTCAGATCCGAAGGTAAGATCTTTGTTGCCAAGAATAGATCCTTTCTAGAGAAAGATTTTCTCTCGAAAGAAGTAAGTGGGAGGAAAGTAGAACTTGATGAGGTACCCCCTCTTGAACCGGAGAGTAGCACAGCACAGGAAGATGTTTCTGTGGTGCTTGCACCGACTAGAGAGGAAGTTAACAATGATGATCATGAAACTTCAGATCAAGTTACTAATGAACTTCATCGGTGCACAAGGACGCGTTCTGCACCAGAGTTGTACGGCAACCCTGTCCTAGAAATCATGTTGTTAGACAACGGTGAACCTTCGAACTATGAAGAAGTGATGGTGGGGCCGGATTCCAACAAATGGCTTGAATCCATGAAATCCGAGATAGGATCCATGTATGAAAATAAAATATGGACTTTGACGGACTTGCCCGATGATCAGCAAGCCATAGAGAATAAGTGGATCTTTAAGAAGAAGATTGACGCGGATGGTAATGTGACCGTCTATAAGGCCCAGCTTGTCGCTAAGGGTTATTGACAAGTTCAAGGAGTTGAATACAATGAGACCTTCTCACACGTAGTGAAGCTGAAGTCCGTCCGAATCATGCTAGCAATTGCCGTATTCTATGATTATGAGATCTGGCAAATGGACGTCAAAATGGCATTCCTTAATGGTTTCCTTAAGGAAGAATTGTATATGATGCAGCCGGAAGGTTTTGTCGATCCTAAGAATGCTAACAAAGTATGCAAGCTCCAGCGCTCCATCTATGGGGTGGGGCAAGCATCTCGGAGTTGGAACATTCGCTTTGATGAAATGATCATAGCTTTTGGCTTTATACAGACTTATGGAGAAGCCTGTCTTTACAAGAAAGTGAGTGGGTGCTGTGTAGCATTTCTCATATTATATGTGGATGACATACTGTCGATGGGAAATGATATAGAACTTTTGGAAAGCATAGAGGTCTACTTGAATAAGTGTTTTTTAATGAAGGACCTTGGAGAAGCTGCTTACATATTAGGCATCAAGATCTATAGAGTTAGATCGAGGTGCCTCATTGGTCTTTTACAAAGCACATACCTTGACAAGATATTAAAGAAGTTCAATATGGATCGGTCCAAGAAGGGGTTCTTGCCTGTATTGCAAGGTGTGAAATTGAGCGCAGCTCAATGCCCGACCTCGGTAGATGATAGAGAAAAGATGAGTGTCATCCCCTATGCCTCAGCCATAGGCTCTATTATGTATGCCATGCTGTGTACCAGACCTGATGTGAACCTTGCCATAAGTTACCCAAGTGATCCCGAAATGGAACACTGGACAGCGGTCAAGAATATCCTGAAGTACCTGATAAGGACTAAGGTTATTTTTAGTGGATCTACCACGAGATCAATGAGGCTAAACCCTAGAAGCTAGCCTATGGTATGATTGTTGTTGTGATTGTTCTCCTACGGACTAAAACCCTCCGGTTTATATAGACATCAGAGAGGGCTAGGCTTACACAGAGTCGGTTACAATGGTAGGAGATCTACATATCCGTATTGCCAAGCTTGCCTTCCACGCCAAGGAAAGTCCCATCCGGACACGGGACGAAGTCTTCAATCTTGTATCTTCATAGTCTTTGAGTCCGGCCGATGATGATAGTCTGGCTATCCGGACACCCCCTAGTCGAGGACTCCCTCAGTAGCCCCTGAACCAGGCTTCAATGACGACGAGTCCGGCGCGCATATTGTCTTTGGCATTGCAAGGCGGGTTCCTCCTCCGAATAATTCATAGAAGATAGTGAACACCTGGATAGTGTCCAACTCTGTAAAATAAATTCCACATACCACCGTAGAGAGAATAATGTTTACAGAAGTTTAATCTGCTGATGTATTTCGTGGCATGATGTCACACCACTACCAAGCCTTTACTTGAATTGTTTTTATTATACCACCTCAGCGCGTTTAGCGAAGCGGTTTCCTTGGCACGTCTTGTCGAAGCAGAGATCGTGTTCCCCTTATTCCGGGATTCCCATCAATACGGACGTGGGTAACCCAACCGCGCCCATTGCCACGCCCCCTCCATCAAAGGCGAGTTCCAAACGGTCACGGGGACGGCTCTTGGTATTCTCCCTCTTTATAATGAGACCAAGGCTCGTTTCTTTTCTTCAATCCTCGATCGAATCTACCCCTCGCCCCAAGTTCCAGCACTCAGGGCTCTAGATTCAGGTGCTTTGAATCTTCGACAATGTCCGGCTCCGACCTACAGGGCCGGTGGATGCCCTCCTCCGTCACGGAGGAGGACGTGCTAAAGCTGAGAGAAGCCAGGTACTTAACTTACAAGATTTCGCATAGGTTGCCTGCCCATGGGCAAGTTATTCCTACTCCAGAGCCAGGCGAGAGCGTCGTGTTTGTGTCTCATCTCCGTCGGGGTTTAGGCTTCCCGATGGATCCTTTTGTGAGAGGGCTCATGTTTTACTATGGGCTGGAATTCCATGACTTGGCTCCGGAGTCCATCCTCCATATCTCATCATTCATTGTCGTCTGCGAAGCCTTCCTCCGCACCACCCCTCACTTCGGTTTGTGGCTCAAAAGCTTCAACGTGGAGCCGAAGATGATTGAGGGGCGTCCGGCAGAGTGCGGCGGGGGCGATTATAAGCAAGAGGCCCGATGCTCCATGGCCAGAGGGCTCTTTTTGGGAGGAGCTCGGTTTGTGGCAACAGGAGTGGTTCTATATCACCGCTCCCAGGGGCAGCAGGCAGAGGCCGCCACCCGCCTTTCTCTCGGGCCCTCCACAATGGGTGACGTCATGGGTCAACAAAGGGCTTAACTGGGGGCCGTCCAAAGACGTACCCCTATTGCAGGACCGGATTCGAGACCTCCATGAGAGGGAGATCAATCTGGTCGTAGTGATGTAGGTTATGCTGATTCGGCGTCTTCTGCCCTGCAAACGTCGCCCCCTTCGCCTGTGGGAATTCAATCCGGAAAGACCACGAGCTCTCCAACACTTCATGGGTGCGACACCCGTGGAGATGTACAAATTGTTCTTCAGATCACAAGAGGTGTGTCCGAAATTGACCGAGGACGCCGGCCTAAGCTGCAATCGCCCGGATACTCAAGTAAGTAGCCATGTGTTCGGACATACCGTTTGTTTGCATATCTTGGATTTGTCTTTTAACCAATCGTCCTTTGAACAGGAGTGGATAGCGCAAGCAAAACTAATACAGTGTCCGGCCCCCTCCCGGAGACCACGCCGGATCCCGTGTTGGTCAACATGTTGGAGGTTGCGCCTTCAGAGGAGGGCGAAGGGGAAAACAGAGAAACTACCGCCTCCACTAAGGAGGCTTTCGAGAAAGGGGGGATCGAGAATCCCTCCTTCCAGGGGGAGAAGAGGACCGCTTCCAAAGATCCGGAGGCTAAGGCCTCAAAGCGGGCGAAGAAATCTTCACCAGAGGGTCCTGTGGCAGGGGAAGCCCCGGCCGCACTATCTCCCCTAAGGAATCAGCCCTCCAGCGAGCCGTAAGTGGAAAAATGGGAGTTTTGTAATAAGGGACATCCCTGTTTTTGCTTCTGAGGATAATCGAAGTATTTATCTTGTAGTTCGGATCTCCGTCCTTCTCAGCTGAGCTCGTCTTCGGGGGACCTTCGTCCGGAGATGATGGAGAGCGAGACGCCTCCATCTACCACACCATCAGGCGTGGCGGACAACCCTGAGGTGTCGTCGCGGATGGTATCCCCGAGTCCGGCAGGGCCAGAGAGTTCGGCACCAACTGGTGTACGGCCGGGGGAGCTGAAGGATCTGCTTGAGAGGGCTTCTATCTCAGAAGATCACCGTACATTGATGAGTACAGTGATTGAAAGAATTTTATCCGCTGAGGGCGGGTTACATGATGCCGTCAAAAGTTTACTGGCGGGGTTTGAGGTATGTAAAAATGACATACCTTTTGACAATTTTGCACATAGAGTGCGCCCTGTATAGATAGTAGCCCCTGAGACTCGGTATGTTGTCGAAAGCGATAACGTGCCGAGGATCATAATCTCAGTTATTAATTCTCACCTTTCCTATGCAGGTGGCGGATCGTCCGGTGGCCAGCCAGACTGATAGAGTTGCCGAGCTAAAGCGGCAACTCGACGTTGCGGATGCGGACATTGTGCTGGTCAATAAACGACTTGACGAGTCACAAGGCAGGTTGTTTCTCCATTGTCACTTAGTAAGGGAGCTGACGCCCACTCCTTACAATATGTATGCTTGATGCAGATGGTGCCGCTGCTGTGGAGGACCTTCGGGAAGAGCTTGCTCGAGCCAAGGAGCAGGCCAGAAGGAGTGATGCGGCTGCCTCGAAGGCAGCCGAAGAGTTAAAAGACGAAAAGGCTGCTCACTGCCGAAGCAGGGAGGAGATAGCCGGAATGGTCGTGAAGCTGAAGGATGTTACCGACCGCTATGAGGTTCTTGAAAAGGAATGCCGAGCGGAGCAAGAGGACCTGAAGAAGGCCACCGCCGAAGCCAAGGATGCCCGTTCTGCAATGAGGGCTATAAAGGAAGACCTGCGTCAGGCCAGAGACATTGCGGCTGGAAAGCCCTTTCTGCCGCGCAGGAAGTTTACAGACCAGAAGTATGCTCAGCTTGGCTAGCTGTGGGGTGCGGAGGATCCTTATCTAGATTTCGTGGCGAGTGCGGCGGATGCGATTGTGCACTTCCGAGGCTAGAAGGATCACGAGATGGAAGAGCTGTTTTGGTCTCAATTCCACAGTCTGGAGCATTCACTTCCGTTGATCGATCGGTTGGTTGAGTGGGCTGAGCTGAATAGGTTATCCGGATTTGCCATGACGGATGTAGTGGCTCATCTGTGGCCGGATAGGCCCAAGCCGAAGAGTTATTTTGGCTTGTTACAGCAATTCCTTGGGGCGGTGCCGCATATCAAGGCGATGAAGCAGTCGGCATGCATAGAGGGTGCACGGATGGCTCTCGCTCGTGTTAAGACATACTGGGCGGAGATGGATGCCACCGATGTTGCATCCCGGGGTTCGGACGAGGGCCGGTTACCCGCCAGGCACTATTTTGGGGAAGTCCTGCAGGGCGCTCGTTTAATAGAGTCGCAGTGCTCGAAAAATGTTATGTTCAAATAACATGTATGATCTGTAAAACGATATTCATAATATAAGTGCTTTTTATACTTGTGCGTTCAAGTATCGAAATATCTCCTGTGCGGCCATTAATGTACACGTGTGTATAACCTGAAAGATGGCAGTCTTTGGCTTCAGCCCCCACGCACATGGTGCGGGGGTGTTTGCAAAATAGCACATTTTCACACTTAATCCAACGTCTTGGTCCTGTGAAGGAGGTGGTAGCGTAGCAAACTAGGCAACTAGACTATAATGCTTTATCACTTTCACTTAGCCATGGGAGTTTGAAGGTGGGGCTACAATATAGCCCCTGGGGGCACCGCGCTCTCCGAATTCGGGGCGCGTATGTGCTTGACCGGGAAACGGTCCTTCGTCAAAGCGGAGGAATTCTAGACATTCCGGTAGTCGATCGAGTGGTTGACCAGTCTCTCGCTAGATCATGACAGTCAGTTTTCGGCTTTCTCTACTGAGGTGCTCGCCCGGCCGAACCGGGGCACAATCGCAGTAGTTCTCCTGGTACCGCGTTAGCCGATGATACGAAACATAAGGCAGCAAAACACAGGAGCCGGGCAAACCCAACATTTTACCAAAGACATGATTCGAAGCTGATGCATATAATGCCTAACTCAAGACGCCGAACACTCCCTAAGGTATTCGGTCTTTATGATAACGGGCAGAACGATGCCCTAAGCCCCTCGTGTCCAGGTACGGGTGAAAATTTCTGACGCGGCCGATGCCAAAACGCCAGCCTCCTCATCGGTTATGGCAGGAAACCGGGGGATGTGTATCAACAACAGACAGTAAGAAAGGTTTATGCAGGGTCTTAATCTGAAAAGAATCCTTGCAACGGGTCCCTGCTGCACGTCTGCGCCTGTGTCTCCGTTGTGCTGTATCCGGGACGGGTGTAGCACGTTGTTCACCTGTAAAAGAGAAGAACTTAGTTTGGAAAGATATCATGCGAGCAATGTATTTAAAACGGAGCATGAAAAAAGAAATGAATGTCATTGAGCTTTTATTGGCTCTCATTGTTCATGCTCACAACCCCTTGTAAAGGGGTATGCGGCTAGGAAGCCCCTGGTTTATTTATGCCGGACTCGCCTAGCCGTGTCCGGGGTCATAAGCGACCTTTCAAAGAGATAATGCCGTGTGGACCGGGCATTTTAAGTGTAAAAGACGCGTAATGTGGTATTGCGTTAAAGCGGGCGAAAGCTTCACGTCCCAATAGTGCTTGATGGCTACTTTTAAATGGGGCGATATGGAAGATTAGCTTTTCGCGACGGAAGTTATCGGATGAACCAAACACAACTTCTAGTAGTAAGGAGCCCGTGCAATTGGCGTAAGGGCCTGGCGTCACTCCTTTGAAGGAAGTGCTGCTATGGCGAATTTTGGTAGGGTCTATCCCCATCCTGCGGATTGTGTACAGATATAGCAGGTTTAAGTCGCTACCGCCATCCATTAGGACTTGTGTAAATTGTAGTCTGTCGATTATAGGATCCAATATCAAAGCAGTCCATCCTGCGTTTCGAATGCTTCTGGAGTAATCCAGATGGTCGAAAGTAATTGGTTTTGACATCCAATCTCGGGATTCCGCTGGGGTGGACCGTGCGGCGCGTACTTTAGTAGGTGCCGCACTATTGTTCCGTATTATCACGTGAAGTGAGTTTACTGTTTTGACTTCTTGTGGGAAAGTCTTTTGTTTTCCGGCGCTCTGCTTGTGGGGTTCATCATCGTCTTCGCTTGGTGTGTCGAGCCCCTTGTGTTCGGCGTTAAGTCGGCCGGACTGTTTGAGGACCCAACAATCTCGGTGGGTGTGGTTTGCTGGCTTCCTGGGGGTATTGTGGATTTGACATATCCTGTCCAGAATTTTGTTTAGGTTGGATAGCTCGTCACTGTTGTCCTTAAGAGGCAGTGTTTTGTTGTTCGGCCGAGAGCTTTTGAATCCGGCATTGACCACCGTGTTCTTTGGGCCATTTTCTTTATTTCGGCGCTGATCTTTTCTGCGTCATGATTTCCCGTTTCCATCTCTGACCTTGGATGTTCTTGGGTCGCTGGTGCTGCATCTTGCCAGCCAGCTATCTTCTCCCGCGCAAAAGCGGGTCATGAGGCTCGTTAGCGCGACCATCGTTCTTGGTTTTTCCTGGCCGAGGTGTCTGGCGAGCCATTCGTCTCGTACGTTATGTTTAAAAGCTGCTAAGGCTTCGGTGTCCAGACAGTCGACTATTTGGTTCTTTTTGGTGAGGAACCTGTTCCAGAATTTGCATGCTGACTCTCCGGGCTGTTGAGTTATGTGACTTAAATCATCTGCATCCGGAGGGCGGACATAGGTCCCCTGAAAATTTGCTCTAAACGCATCCTCAAGCTCTTCCCAACTTCCAATGGTATTTTCTGGGAGGCTTTTGAGCCAATGCCGAGCTGGCCCTTTAAGCTTGAGGGGTAGGTATTTTATGGCATGGAGATCATCTCCTCTTGCCATGTGTATGTGTAGGATGTAATCCTCAATCCAGACTTCGGGTTCTGTTGTTCCGTCATATGCCTCTATGTTTACGGGTTTGAATCACGCTGGAAATTCATGATCCAGTACCTCATCGGTGAAACATAGTGGGTGTGCGGCGCCCCTGTATTTAGGTGTGCCGTTATCTTTGAACACTCGGTGTGTTGTGTTGCTCCCTGGAGCCCTCTTTTTTGGCCCGTAAATGGACCTGACCGGGCCATCCTTTTTGCGAGGATCTTTATGTGTATCATGTGCCGGCTTGTGTGTAGCGCCGCTTGCCATTCTTAGCCTGTCATCTGGTCATCTGTCCGGCCAGGCGGCCTCTTTGCTTTTTGATTGTGGTGGCTCTACAGCCTCCTCGTCGAATTCGGGCAACAGCTTGCGTTTCGGGTAGCTATTTTCTTGATGACTATTGCCGTATTTGTCTGCGGTCTTGAGTACTTTGTTCCATCTCATTCTGAGTACATCTTCCGCTGTTTTGAGCTTCCGCTTCTGCTTCTTCAAACTTCTTGCAGTGGCGACGAGCCTTTTGTGAAGGTTCTTATGCTCCGGTGATGTGTCCGGCGTGAGATCTTCAGGACTGTTGTTTTCGTCAAGGATGGGTTGCTTGTCCAATTCATCCTGTTCGGGTGGTTGCTTGGTTGCATGTTCGTCGTCCACTGGTTCGCCCTGCTCTACGGCTGGGTCGTTATGGGTGTTGTTGTTATCGAGGCGGGACTTCGGGCGGCGCTTGCATCGCCGTTTTGGTTGCTTCGCCGCGTCCCGTTGTTCCTCGTTGTCGCTTCCTTTTGGCGTATCCACCATGTATATGTCATGAGTTGAGGTGGCTTTCCAGTGCCCTGTAGGCGCTGGTTCTTGGTCGTCTCCGGCATCGTCGTCCATACCGTCGATGTCTTCGGAGTCGTAGTCTAGCATGTCGGGTAGATCGTCGATAGTGGCTATGAAGTGGGTGGTGGGTGGGCTTTGAATTTCTTCATCGTCCGCATCCCAGCCATCCTGGCCGCCGTTCGGCCAGGGCTCTCCTGATAGCGAGAGATATTTTAGCGAATTCAGGATGTCGCCAAAAGGTGAGTGTTGAAAGATGTCCGCATAGGTGAACTCCATGATCGGCGCCCAATCGGATTCGATTGGAGGGGGCGCAGTAGGTTCGGAGTCCGGCGAGGAGTCCGGCACCTTGAAGTCACGAGCGTCGCAAGGGATAAAGTCAGTATTCGGCTCCATCGCCGTAGAGGTTGCAGCCCCCGAGGCGGTGTCTAGCCACCCATCCTCGATCTGTGCGGTCGGCTCCGAATTAAGGGTCGGAGCGGACTCATGTGTGGCCGCCAGGGCACTGTCCGGCAGCAGAGCTAGATCATGCCCATCGACACAGTGCGGCGCGCTTGGCTGTGGATCGAATCCATCGAAGATCAAGTCTCCGCGGATGTCAGCCGTGAAGTTTAGACTTCCAAATCTGACATGATGTCCAGGGGCGTAGCTTTCAATCTCCTCCAGATGGCCAAGCGAATTGGCCCGCAGTGCAAAGCCGCGGAATACGAAGATCTGTCCGGGGAGAAAAGTCTCACCCTGGACTGCGTCGTTGTTGATGATCGAAGGAGCCATCAAGCCTATCGGTGACGACACAGAGGAACTCTCAATGAAAGCACCAATGTCGGTGTCAAAACCGGCGGATCTCGGGTAGGGGGTCCCGAACTGTGCGTCTAGGCGGATGGTAACAGGAGACAAGGGACACGATGTTTTTACCCAGGTTCGGGCCCTCTTGATGGAGGTAAAACCCTACTCCTTCTTGATTGATATTGATGATATGGGTAGTACAAGAGTGGATCTACCACGAGATCAAGGAGGCTAAACACTAGAAGCTAGCCTATGGTATGATTGTTGTTGTGATTGTTGTCCTACGGACTAAAACCCTCTGGTTTATATAGACATCGGAGAGGGCTAGGGTTACACAGAGTCGGTTACAATGGTAGGAGATCTACATATCCGTATTGCCAAGCTTTCCTTCCACGCCAAGGAAAGTCCCATCTGGACACGAGACAAAGTCTTCAATCTTGTATCTTCATAGTCTTGGAGTCTGGCCGATGATGATAGTCTGGCTATCCGGACACCCCCTAGTCCAGGACTCCCTCACTCACGCATACAGACGCAGCCACACAACTCTCACACGCACACACGCACGCACGCAGCACTCAAATGCACACATGCACGCATGCATGCACACACCACATGACCAACACACATGCTCACGCTCAAGTGCTCAACCTTCACATGCATGCACACACATCAGGCCCTGACAGCACATACAAAACCAAGTGGTTCCCGCGCACGGGTTGGTGTCTTGTCGTGACTGCATAAATTTGTGTTTAGAAGCATCAAATTAGTCATGAAAATTGGGAAGATCAAGAACACATAAAAAAGTTGGGTATGTTTGGTTAGAGATTAGCATGGCCAAGCCAAAGTGTGGCCAGCCACACAAGTATATGGCAAGCCACACAAGCGTGGCTGAGAAATTGGACGCCAAACTTTAGCAAAAGTTGGCAAAAAAATTGTCTCTATGACAAGTGGGCCATAGGGGCAATAAAGTGTGGCAAAAACAAAACACATTCCAACTAAACTGTGGCTGCCAAACTTTGGCTTGGCAAACGGTGGATGGGAACCAAACCACCCCGTAATGAACAGAGGCTCAGAGTAGTGATGTAATAGCTAGCATCAGAAAATGTAGGGTAAAATGAACAAAAAGCAGCGGAACCACATGCTAGTTTGTTGATGTGCTATTAACCGTAGAGAACATGAAGCCGTCTAATGGAACAAACAGGTGGCATCAGAACAACACCATTATCATAAATATAGCATGCAAGAAGTAAAATAGTAGGCAGTAATATCTAGGAAGTACAGTAATACTTAGGACAAAACTGAAGCATTGTAACTATAAGTGCACTGGTTTGTAATTTAGCACATGTAACATGTTCACTGTCAGAAGTATGGCCCTACAGGTGCAAGCAGAATAACTCGTCTCATGAAAAATTGAATGATGCCCTGAAGAAATGCTAAGGTGTGATGCTTATGCTAAGAAAGTGAACGTAGGTGTTGGCCGTTGGATAATAGTACCTGATTCTCTGTGGCGTATGGGTATCAGTGTCATATTTGATAGCTAAGGATCGTCGATGGTGCTTGAGTTGCATTTGAGTTTGGGCTGGCTGTCGCCGTTGCTGAAGTGGTTCCGGTGCTTCGGTCGTGGCGCCTGTCGACATACAAGAAAGCTCATCTGTGGTAAGTGAACAGTTCCATGATAAAGAAGAGAAAAACTGAAGGAGTACAAATTGAAATAACCTGATGAGGATGCGGCATCAGTAAAGCAGGGCCAGTCGAGTTGAATATGACATCTGTGGAGCAGGTCTGGTGCAGTAGACGAAGGCGTCGGTGAAGCACTTCCGGTGTGGTGTACAGTGCTTCCTGCGAGGCAGATCAGTTGCGGTGGACGAGGGCTTGTATGAAGGGCCAGCGATCGGGCGGATGAGGGAGTTAGTGGAGGGCCTACACTGTGGTGGACGAGGGCATTGATGAAGCAGATCCTGTGCGGTGGACCACGATGGCGGTCAAGGAGATCTGTAGTGGTGGACAAGCCAGTCGCTGAAGCGCCTCCACTGAAGTGTTTAGTTGGCAGTTGGGGGTTCCAAGGTGCGGAAGGTAGATCCGGCAGGGTGTGAGGTCCACCGCTTCGGCGGCTTGCCGTGATTTGGGGGGATCGAGGAGGGGAAGGGGAGGTGCTCTGGGGAAGAATGTTGGTGGCAAAGAGGGGAAACCAATGGAGTTACCAAAGCAGTCCTTTTCCGTTCATGTGGTAGGGGTAAAAGAGGAATATCGCAGGGCTAAACTTCCGGGCACGAGATATTTTGATGTGAGCGGGAAGTTTGAAAGCTTTTGGCACCTTAAATTAGGTGTTCTGCTCTTGTACGGCCGACTATGATATCATGGCCGAGAATTTATATGTTTTGCACGCAAAAAAAAGTGCAAGTTTTGAAAATCACTGTCTCCAACTCAAAACTTAGATTGTCCATTCAATTAAAATATGGATCATTGAGCTAGTGCAAGCAAATACCGTCATATGGTCCAATTAAAATGAAATTCCAAATGTGTTTATCCTAAATATGATGACAAAAACAAAAATGTGTATGTGTATGAACAAAGTGGATGATTATAAAGTTTGAACATGCCCGTATGTGTATATATCTAGGTTTGAAATTTGAATTTGAAATCACGAAATACCGGCTATTTACCTCCGTTTAAATGGCTTACAAAAGCTAATGATGGAGTTGAATTCCAAAAGTCCAATCTTAGGTTTGGAATTCTGGTACTTCAAAGTATATCACGCATGTTCAAAAGTATCATTATCTCACAGTCCAAACTATGAAACAAATTGATCAACCATGCGTGCACATACTATTGACCATATATATCTCAATTATGGTAAAGTCCTTCAAATATAGACACCTCACTCTGTATCTGAAGCCATCCCCCCCCCCCCCACACACACACAAGTCGTTCTCTCCCCCAGACACAAACACACGAGCACATTAAGACCCCCGCTCTCTTCTAAAGTCCGGACCCCAATATTGGTCTCTATCACTTTGTCTCTTGGGCATGCACACATCTCTTCCCCACTCTCTAGGTCTCCCGACATCTCTCTTTCCCAGGCACACACACTATATAGAGTGTATATTTCCCATACACACACAAAATGTCGCCCCCAAACGTCTATCTACCTAGGTATGTGGTTCTCACACACTCACCTCACACACCACCCCCACTACAAACAAGCACACTTTGTCTCCTTGTGCACCACTCTCCTCTTTCTATCTCTCCCACGTGCGGACCCGCCCCAGCTCCTTCCCTGTATACATATATGTCATGACTCCTTCCATAGTTCCCTAACGTATCATCGTTCTCAATCTCGCATGTTGTTCTCTACACCATCTGTTCTAGATCTCTCATTAAGTCCCTACCACACACATGACGGATCGCTTCCCTTGTGTCTCCGTACATACGCCACTTTCGAACAACATCAACATTGTCATCCTCTATACGCCACTTCCACACACAAACAACCACTGTCTACCTCTCTATCTCTCTCTCTCTGGCTCTCACACGCCTCTCCCACACACACTCGATGTCTCTTCCATATAGTCTACTCCCCGCCCGCACCCATGCTATCCCTCTACTACAAATGCCTTTGTCTCTCTTTGACAGACATGTGACACCATTCCCTTTCCCTATACTAGGTTTACATCATTAGTAGTCTCTCTTCTCCACATACACACACTCCCTCTCACACTCACACGCGCACAGAAACACACACAAACAAGCACAAACACCCATCTATCCCGATCCTTCTTTTAAGACACAAACCCTTGCATATTCTCTCCAGCTCTAGGTATGTATATATCCCCCTTCTCTCTAGCTCAAATGCACACCAAAATTCTCCATCCCTCTAACTCAGACATCATCTCTCTCCATGTCCGCATGTGTATCTCACACACTCACTCTCTGATTATGTCTATGTGTCTCCATCTGACACAACACAAAGCCCCATGCATGTACATGTCTTTCTCTACCCTCCACACGCACAGACACAAAGAATCTCATATCATTGCCTCGGTCTCTACACATATCACACACACACGCTGTCTCTCTCTCGCACACATGCTCAACAAAGGTTTTCCCATGAATAACTTACCGTCTATTCATCAATAGTCATGGCAGTACGGCGAACACGAGACATGAAAAATAATAAATCTACACGTGCGTAGACCATCTAGTATGACTACTTGGACTACAGCAAGCTGAAAGCGCGCCGCCGTCATCCCGTCCTTATTGGCGATGGGAAAACCTTTGTTTTACATAGTCGAGAAGTCATCGTGCTAAGGCCCCACATGCTCGGCCATTGAATAGAGTGTAGTTCCAAGTTTATGGAAACAAGTATCGATAATACGTTTGTATGTCCATACTTATATCTCTTCTCTTATAAAAAACCCGAGTTGGTGATGATGGTACGCCTGCCATCTTGCAATATAGGCCGCCGACCTATATTTGACAGATAGAAATTAAATTGAAAGATACCCGCACCTCTCTCCAGATTTGCAGACAAGGACTTCCCTCGTTCATCATTATTGAGCAATTAAAAAAGGAAGCCTCTAGAACAAACTGGCATGGTGGTCGCCACCGGCGTCGTCCATCCCAATGCCTCCGCTCAGTCCGACCACCAATCACCACCATGCCCCACTCATCCTCACCTCATCTCTCATCTTTCTCGAGATATCATTATTTTTTACACATGGGATTACTCCCGCATGGGTTAATCGCAACACATGTTCTATAAAAAAAATGCATCTTGATGTTCCGTGCAATGCATGAACATCTTGCTAGTACTCCTACAGAAGACTTAGTTGGTGATGATGGCGTGTCTGCCATCCGTCATTTCTTACCATTAGATCTACATCTAACGACTGTGAGGTAAGTTGTTGCCTTTTCTCAACAACATCCCACTTCTCTACCAATTTGCAGAAAAACCTTTAATTAGTATCTTAAAACCAACCACATCCCTCCCTCACCTCACAATACAGCCCAAGGAATATATTCTGATTGAAACATAATATATCTTTAGTGATATATGTATATCAAAATTAGAGTGTTTTCTATCAAGTTTGTGAATAAGTGTTATTCTAATTACGATTCGTTGCAATGCATGTGAACACTGCTAGTATTTCCAGCCATCCAAAAAAATGCTAGTATTTCCATAGTTTCGAGTTTTCTGTCACTCATGGTTGATATTTAGTTTGAATTACGTACACATAGGCACTATGTAACTAGCCATGCTTATTGGCTTCCAAAGCTTAATTTTCACTCCTACTTACAGTATGTAGAGTATTTAACAAAAAAGTACTACTTTCAACCAGCCCTAGGAAGAAACAATTGTACAACAAATAGCAAAAAACATACCCAAAATTTCTTAATCCGCGCCAAAAAAACTACTACCTAGTGTCGATTAGGCTCGTTTAAACCTATTTATGACAGGATTGGCCCACACGTCCGTGCTGACGAGGTAGCTTAAACAACCACATTTTGTTTGACCGTTGACACGAGGGACTCACATCTGACCTTCTATCCTATTCTTCCTCCTCCAATCATTATTTCTCCTGAACATTCTTCAAACAGTACTGATGCGTGTTCGTCGGTGGCGCCGGTGATGAACGAGTTGGCCGCCGCTCCACCGGAAGGGCTAGACACCGCGCTAGTCTCCGTACTAGTTGGCTGGCTGGCCCCAGCGTGACTCAGGTGTGAGCAAGCTGCCGCGCTGGCCTTCACTCGAGCGATATGACTGGCCTTAGCGTGGCGCGTGTGAGCAAGCTGCCACCGCCGTGCCAACCTAGCTAGCAAAACATGCAGACAAGCAGCTGGATACATCCAGCAGGGTATGTGCTATCTTGGCTAGCTAGCGGCCACGAGCGCCGGACAGAGCTAACATCCGGGCTGCCACGAGATGGGCTCCGCATGGCTCGCGGTTTTGACCTTGCCTTTTGCCGGCAGTGGTAGCTATGTCCCATGGCCGAGGATGACTAGGTGGACGGGCCGGAGGTAGGAGGTCACTTGGGGATTTTTGTCCAGACTGGCATGTAGGTCCCACAAGTCATAACACCTAACTTGTCGATCGAATAGAAGGCGTTGACTTAAGGGGCGACATGGGTTGAAATGTTCCTATAACGGCTCTTTGTAGAGTAGTCATTTCTTGGCATTATTAGTGGTTTCTATTAATTATGGTAAGTGGCAATAGTTTGTTGGCATTATTAGTGGTTTCTTGTAAGGAACAGTGGACTAGCGACAAAGGGCGATTCTAGGTTGCGTTGTACTCCAACAAGTACTACTAGTGTCCGAGGGAGTGTATAGCTCGTTTTGTGGGTTTGATCCCGGCTGAACGCACGATGGCCTTTTTTTAAATAGTAACCTTGCTGCGAGCCAATATTGTACATTGGTAGTTTGACTTTTGAAGTCGAATGGACGTGTGGCACCATAACCTGGGTGCACTGGATAGCCCAGCCACGTGAACAGGTTTTCCCACCCATCATCTCGTGGCTTGCATGCTAGAGTAGTACTCCTATATATCAATTCACACCATGCAAAGTTTCTCGCCTGCGTGCTCGCCCTAGCAGCACCTCGCTTGAAGCTCCTCATCAGCTAGCATATTTAAACTAGTGCCTCCCAATTAAGACCGAGGAGCCGGAAAATCCTGGCATGACACGGGGAGCAGTGCAATATGGCTCTGTACGTGAAGTGCTAGTACTCTACTACTCTGTAGCTTTTGGCGTTGCACGCATGGACTTCGCTCCATTATCGGCTCTATAAAAGAAATCCCTCTTGACTTGATTTTTCTGTTTTGAAACGGAGGCAAAAGTGTCGTGGGAACGAACACCTATGGGACCGGAGCCCCTTTCGGTTCAGCGGGGGGGGGGGGGGGGGGGGGGGGGGCGAAGATCGCACGGAGAGCGGATCGAGGCGGAGCACGCGAGCGGTTTACCCAGCTTCGGAGCTCTCCGGAGAGATAATACTCCTACTGCTGCTTTGTGGTTTGTATTGTGTTCTTTCTTGAGCGCGTGAGTGTTTTCTGGTTTCGAATGCTTCGAACCCCCTCTACATTGCGCATGGGCCTCCTTTTATATGCTCAAGGGGTCACCGACAGGTGGCAACGTAGGCGAGGGTAAAAATGTAAAAGAACTGCGGTTGGTACACCTACTTGCATAGTGTATCATACCTAACCCTGACGGCAGGGGACAAAGGCATTAAATGCCCGTCTGTGTCGCTCAAATAGTGCAGAAAAGGGACCGTCAGGGGAGCCACCGCTCGCCACGATGGCAACCTTGTCAGCGCCGCTTGCCACCTCGCACCGCTGGCTGCACAGCCTCTCGCCACGCGCGCCTGGAAAGGTCCCATGGTGACACGTTGACGGATGCGCTGGAGCGTGGGTACAGAGTGGTGGCTTGCCGTGGCAAGTGCCTTGCCGCGGTCGTTGTCTTGCCGTGCCCGGAAGCTTGTCGCTCACCGGGCCTTGCCGGGACGCAAGGCGCATCGCGGCAAGTTCCTTGAGATGCCTTGGTTGTCCTTCCCGGCAAGCTTCTCTTGCCGGGGTCTTGTCTCCTTGGCTTAAACACTTTGTTCTTGAATGGCTCCAAAGGAACCACGGAGGACCTTGGCGGTCACCCGGCAAGCCTTGCCGCTGGGCGCTGCGACTGCCCATGCACAAGTTCGGGATACTAGGGTACCCCTACTCTAGTACACCGACAGGAGCCCCCGGGCCTGGGCCACACACGGTGCCGAGCGCTGTTGGGCCAGGCCCAAAATAGGGCATGGGCACGCGCGGCCTGGATCCACGCCGTATCTTGCTCCATATCCACCGCGCCCTCCCCTAACGGCACGCGTTGAATGCGGCGTCGTGGGAGAGATCGTGGGTGGTTCTTTATTCGGAAAAGTGGAACGTCCGCCCCCTCCCTCCTTATAAGCAGAGGAAACAGGGGCAGTTCCCTCATCTCGCCAGTTGCTACTTCCAATCTCAGAAATCTCCGCCGCTCCCCCCTTCTTCCAAAGCCGAAAGAGAGCAGCGCTCCGCCCCCCATCGCCACCGTCGCCACCAATGCTGTCGATCTCCCCCACCACCTCCGCCATGGCTCCGAAAGCCGCGAAGGGCGTGAAGTCGGCCGAGGCGCTACGGCTCGAGGCGCTGCGAAAGGAGCGAGCAACTTCCCCCCCCCCCCCCCGAGCTCGCCGCAAAGGAGCTGAGGGAGTGGTACTACCTCTTCTGGTCGACGGAGACGCGAGCGCATCCGCGCACGAAGGTACTCTCCGCCGCCGCTTCCGAACGGGCTCCGAACGGATACCCTTTCTTTGCGCTGTTCTTCTACTGCGGGCTCTGCCCGCCTTTCTCTGAATTCTTCTGTGACATTATGAACACCTACGGGTTCCATCTCCTTGACTTCACCCCCAATGTTGTTCTGACCATGGCAGTTTTCGCACACCTCTGCGAAAACTTTGTCGGAGTCCACCCAAACGTAGCTCTTTTCGGCCACTTCTTTATGCCCCGGGTCGAGAGAGGAGAGCCTTTAGCCGGCGGAATCGCCTGGATCTCGAGAGCCGGCAAGAAGGAGGCTTATCTGGAGGGGGAGCTCTGCAGCAAATGGGAGGAGTGGAGAGCAGAATGGTATCGGATTGTTGAGGAGAACCCGCAGCCGTTTGCTGCCCTGCGCCAAACCCCAGCAGTGCGCGGCAATGATTGGAGCGCCCTGGCCACGGACGATGATAAGCTGAAGATTGCCATCACCCGGATCTTGCGGCTCAGGCTTGCCGGGCTCACTGTAGGCGCCGTTGGCGCGGATTTTCTTCGCCGCCACATCGCCCCCCTGCAAGAGAGGAGGAGACCTGCCTGGGAGTTCGGGGGTCCGACGGACATCATGAGGCTGCGCCCGGGCCTCAAATTCAACTTCACTATCTTGGAGCTGGACGTGATGCTCAAGGAGCTGTTCAAGCACGACCCTCAGCATCCCAAATGGTTCAGGTTGCCGCAGGGTGTCGTTCTGCTGTGCAACAACTCCTCGCTCGACCGCATCCACGCAATGATGCCGCTGCGCGACTCGCATGGACTTGTCCCAACCTGGCAAGAGCCTGCGGACGACGTTGTGCAGCAGTTTTTCGACGGCTTGGTGGAGGTGGCGGACCGTGCCGACGAACAGAAGAGCCTCACCCGCGACACCACCGATGCGGAGATGCGGCGCATCGCCACCAGGGCGGAAGAGGCGGCGGCAATCGCCACCACGGGCGAGTTTGGGTTCACCGTGGAGGAGGCAGAGGCAGCCGAGGCGGCAAGCCTTGCTGATCGAGATGAGCTTGCCGGCGAGGGAGAGCTTGCCGAGCCTGAAGCCGAGTCGAGCGAGCCCGCTGAGGGTGCGAGCGGCCCACCATCTTCAAGAAGCTTGCCGCAAGCAAAGCCCCCGGCGCAGCCCCCAGCTCCACCAAGGAGGCGTCTCCGCAGGGCTGGGGACGTAGCAGGGCGGCAGACAGGTCAACAGCCGTCGCGCCGCGCGACACGCTCCGCCGCGACAAGCACTGTTGCCGCGGGAGCACCTCACGCAGCTGCGGCAACTGGAGTGGGGTCCTCCCGGGCCGCCGCTTCTGATCCTGCCGCTGCTCCCGCCAAGCGGTCAAGGGAGCCTACTCCTCCGCCTCGTCGCGCCGAAAGAGGGCCGGACTTCGACCTCTCCGCGCTCAGCTCCGACGAGGAAGAAGAAGAGTAAGATTCTTTGTTGTACTTGTATTTCTTCAATCCTTGATGTCTTGTCTTGCATCTGATTTACTTTACTCTGGACTCACTCCTTTTCAGGACCCTAGCCCAGAGAGCGGCGAAGAGAGCCAAGGCTCCGGTGATTGTCATTGAGGACGAGCCCACCGCGACAGCAGGGGGTGCGCCAAGACCACCTTGCTGGACCCGGCAACTACTCCCCGAAGCAGCCCCCAGCGCAGCCCCCAGTGTAAGTATCTGTTTACTTCCCATTGTTGGGCACGCATGGGTGCTCTTTATTTGCTGATATCTGTCTCTTGGTTTGTGTAGGAGCAGAACAGCCTCACCAGGAGCAACCGGAAGCCATCCCCGAGGATTCCCCGGCAAGGGAGCGTTCTCCGGCAAGGGACAATTCTCCGGCAAGGGACGGCACCAGCGACCCCCCGGTGGTGGAGCCCATGACTGCAGATCCTAGCACAGGTAACCCTTTTTGCTTGAAAACTTCCCTTGGGTTTTTCTTCTTTTTGGATATTTGCTTGACTTTTCTCCCTCTTCCGGCCTTCAGATCCATCTTCCACGGAGCCGATGGAGACCGAGGCCACCGGCGAGGAGAACGCGCGTGGCAACACCGACGACGCCGCTGCCACCAAAGAAGGAGCTGGCGCTGATGAGCCCGCCGGCGAAGAGGCCGCCAAAGCTGCCGCCGCGGGAGCTGGCGATCGCACTGACGACCCCGAGGCCGCAGGAGCGCAAGGTGCTACGCCGACCGCCGATCCCTCTGCCGTTGCCGCTGCGCCAGGCTCCGAAGAGCCCCAGCCCGACGCCTATTTGAAGGCCAGCGATGGCGTCTTCATCAAGCTCCCCTGGGCGTCAAGCTCCAGGGCGCCGGTCGAAGGAGAAGTCTTTGACGGAGAAGTGCTCGCCTCCACTGGGCTGACGCTGGTTGACGCGCCGAGCAGCAGCAGCGGCGAGCCTGAGGAGGAACAGCTGCTGCGGATGCTGCTGTCACTCTACCGCGCCCGACAAGCCAAGGTGGAATCCCGGGAAGCGCTTGTCGCGCAGGCGGGACTGGATATCGAGAATCATGCGGAGGAGCTCCGGAGTCGCAATCAGGAAGCCCTCCGGTCCATTGCAGAGGAGCGGGCGCAGCTCGTCGAGGTGCGGAAAGCCTTCCTCCTCGAGAAGGCTGAGGCTGAAGAGCAACAGCGGCTTGCCGCCGAGGACCTGTTTGCGCGGGAAGGTGAACTGGCGCAGCGGAAGGTCAATCTGGAGAGCCATGAGGAGGAGCTTGCTGCGCGCGAGCAAGCACTTGGCGGGGCTCTCAAGGAGGCAAAGGATGCTGCCGCAGCTGCCGAGGCCGCCAAGAAGGAGCTGGAGACGAAGGTGACGCAGCTGGAGGCCGATCTCAAGGCGAGGGGCGAAGAGCTTGCCGCGCTCTAGCGCGAGCGCGAGAAGGACGCCCGCGCCCATGGCGAGCTGCAGGGTCGTCTCGTCGAGAAGCGCAAGGAGCTGAGCGCCGCCAAGGACTCCAACGCTGATCTTGAGTTGAAGCTGGCTACTTTGACCGAGACGCTGGACGGTGCCAAGGAGCGGGAGGCGGCCTTGAAGGAGGAGATCAAGGCCAACGAAGCACTGCTGACGAGGGCCGCCGAAACCAAGAACACTTTTAGGGAGACTGTGGGGCTCTGGACAGAGGGTCTCGTGAACATCGCCGCAGTCATTGACGAGGAGCTGGCGCAGCTGGGGATGGAGGATTTTGGGTATTCCTCCGATGAGAACCTCCAGCCCAGCGCCAAGCTTAGTTTGTTCTTCAAGGGCATGGCGACGGCACTCCAGCGACTCCGAAAAAGGATCCCAAAGCAGCTGGCCGACGAGTCGCGCATGATCTGCGCAAGAGTTCTGCAAAAGGTGTTGGTGAAGGTGGCCTTCCGCAACCCAGGCCTCAACCTCACCAACGTCCTCAAGAAGCTGCCGGCGGATGCTGATCTGGAAGAGCTCAAGGCCCTTGTCGCACCCATTGTGGACAAGGTAAATGAAGTCAAGAGAGTTGACGGCGATCGCGTAGATTAGGCCGCCTATTTTCTCCTTTTCTTGCCGCTGCTAGTCATGTTACGAGAACAATCTATTAGAGCTGCGACAAGTTATCTTTGTAATATAACTTTTATTTTGGGTATCGATTGCTATGTTATTTCCTTTACTTGATTCCTTCTTTTGTATGTTTTTGCCCTACGCTTTTAGGGAACTTGTCGGTGCGGGCACCTTTGCCGCGAGCGCTGAGTGCGGAACGTCAGCAGCCTGCTGGCGGTGCCGCTACCGACAAGAAACCTTGTCGCAACTAGTCGCAGCACACTTAAGTTGTTGAGCGGACTCGAAACAAAGTAAGGGCGCAACTAGCTACGAGTTGGTTCCTCCGCGCACAGGTTTTCCATACAAAGCACGATTGTTCAAGGAAGATAACTTAAAAAGTTTTAAAACTGATTGCTCAAACTTTGGCAACTTAGCTTTTCTGTCGTTTGCGTCCCGGCAAGGCGAAACTTTCTTGAACGACGCCTGGTCCACATCATTATCTCCTCCTCCCCCCCCCCCGGCAAACTAGTGGGCGAGGGAACCTTCCTTTTGAGAAAAAAAAGAAAGAAGAGAAAATAAAGATATGGAGCCTTAAGGCTCGTTATTGCTTACCGGGGGTAGGTGCTGCACAAAGTGTCAGATAACACATGCAAAAAATAGAAAGCATGAAATTGACAAGATGTGCGGAGCACATGAACTTTATTTATGCACGGGGTCTGCGCCCGGCTTTGTACAAAGGATTACATGCAACAGCGGCAAGACTTGTACAAAAGGTGGTTGCCGGAACGGGTTCCCGCAACCGCGCCTTACGGGTAAAACTTACGAAGATGCTCAATGTTCCAGGAGTTGCTCACCGGAAAGCCATCTTCGGTCTCAAGGCGAACAGCGCCAGGCCTAGTGACTCGTTTCACCCGGTAAGGGCCTTCCCATTTTGGCGTCAACTTGTTGGAATTCTTGGCGGACTGAACACGCCGAAGAACAAGGTCGCCTTCCTCGAGACTTCTGGCATTAACTTTGCGGTTGTGGTAGCGGCGCAAAGCTTGCTGGTATCGAGCAGCTCGTAGAGCAGCCTGAAGACGGTCTTCCTCAAGGAGCAGCGCGTCATCTTGTCGCAGCTACTCTTGCTCAAGCTCATCATAAGCGAGCACTCGAGGCGACCCGTACACGAGTTCCGTGGGGAGAACTGCCTCTGCTCCATAAACTAGAGCGAAAGGTGTCTGGCCAGTGGCTCGATTTGGTGTCGTCCTGATCGACCAAAGAACCACCGACAGCTCCTCAATCCAGTTCTTTCCGCACTTGTGCAGCCTGTCGAAAGTCCTGGTCTTAAGCCCACGCAGCACTTCAGCATTTGCCCTCTCCGCTTGACCGTTGCTTCTCGGATGAGCAACAGAAGCGAAGCAGACCTTGGCGCCAAGATCTTGGACGTACTGCATGAAGGTGAGGCTCGTGAATTGTGTGCCGTTGTCGGTGATGATCCTGTTAGGGACCCCGAAACGGCAAACAATCGACCTGAAGAACTTGACTGCTGACTGTGCTGTCACCTTCCTCACTGCTTCCACTTCCGGCCACTTTGTGAACTTGTCAATTGCAACGTACAAGTACTCAAAGCCCCCGACAGCTCGGGGAAAGCGGCCAAGGATGTCGAGCCCCCAGATCGAAATTGGGCAGGATAAAGGGATCGTCTGGAGAGCTTGAGCTGGCTGGTGTATCTGCTTGGAATGGAACTGGCACGCTTCACACTTGGTTACTCGTGCAGTTGCATCCTGGAGGGCTGTCGGCCAAAAGAAGCCTTGCCGGAATGCTTTGCCGGCAAGTGCTCTTGCGCCAATGTGATGACCACATATGCCTCCATGTATCTCCGCCAACAGCTTCTGTCCGTCTTCCCGGGGAATACACTTCAATTTCACACCGTTGAATCTTCTTCTGTATAGTGTGCTGTCGACAAACTGGTACGTACTTGATTGCCGGGCTACTCTTTCTGCTTCTTCTTGCTCTTCGGGAAGTTCTCCTATCTGAAGGAAACGGACAATCTGCTGTGCCCACGCTGGAGCATGTGGCTCGACAACAACGACTAAAGGCACATATGCTGCTGCAGGAACATCCGCTTCTACGGCGAGAACTTGCGGCTCAGCCGGAGCTTGATGTTCCCCGGCAAGCTTGCCAGAGCAAAACTTGTCGGGAGCGTCTGCTTCAACGGAACAAACCCTATGGCTTGCCGGAGCAGACTGCTCCTCAGCATCCTTGGCGTTGATCTTGGGGACCTTCTTGGCGGCGGCTTCGGGAAGCTCTGCCGGAAAATAGTCACCAGAAATCAACTTCCTCTTCTTGCTCTGTCCAGTTGACGGTGTTACGGACGGTTGAGTTAGTTTGAGCACAAAGATCCCTGGTTCCACAGGTAACTTAAGTGCAGCGCACTTTGACAGGCCATCGGCGATGTCGTTCTGAGTTCTTGGAACATGTTCCATCTGTAAGCCGTCAAAGTGCTCTTCTAACTTTCTCACTTCGTCAGCGTAGGCTTCCATCAACGGACTCTGATAACTCTTGTTGACTTTTCGGACGACAAGCTGCGAGTCACCCCTGACAATGAGTTTTTTGATCCCAAGGTCTGCTGCGATCCTGAGACCGGCAAGCAAACCTTCATACTCTGCAGTATTGTTTGTTGCTTGCTCCTTGGGAAAGTGCATCTGGACTACGTACTTGAGGTGCTCTCCTATGGGCGCGACAAGTAGCACGCCCGCATCGGCACCTTGCAGCGAGAAGGCACCATCAAAGTACATCATCCACTCTTTGCTTGCTTCCTTGACGGGGATGCTTGTCTCTGGAATTTCTTCATCTGGTGTTGGCGTCTACTCTGCTATGAACTCTGCCAATGCCCGGCTCTGGATAGTGGAAGTGCTCTCAATCTTGAGGCCAAAGCTTGACAGTTCCAGTGCCCACTCGACAATCCTGCCTATTGCTTCTGGATTCTGCAGTATCCTCTTCAGTGGAAAACGAGTGACAACTGTGATCTCATGTGCTTGGAAGTAATGGCGCAGCTTTCTCGAGGCCATGAGAAGGCCGAAAAGCAACTTCTGCACACTAGAGTACCTTGACCTAGCCCCATGCAGAAGGGAACTGACAAAGTAAACTGGGCGCTGCACCATTTTCTTCTGTTTCTCCTCCTGTGTCTGCGCAGATCCATCCTTGTCGGGACCAGGGCTTGTCGGGGAAGCCCCCTGCTTATCGTTGGATGCATCTGTCGTGGTTGCTGGCTCATCATCCGCCTCCCTCTCCACTACTAACGCAGCACTAACCACTTGATTGGTTGCCGCTAGATACAGCAGCAACTTCTCTTGTGGCTTAGGTGCGACAAATATTGGAGTGGAGGACAGGTATCTCTTCAAGTCCTGCAGCGCAGCCTCCGCTTCCGGAGTCCATTTCATTGGACCTGCCTTTTTCAAAATTTTGAAAAATGGCAGGGCGCGCTCAGCAGATTTAGAGATGAACCTGCTGAGAGCAGCCACGCAGCCGGCAAGCCTTCGTACATCCTTGATGCGCTTTGGTGCTTCAATCTGCTCAATGGCCTTGATCTTGTCGGGATTGGCTTCAATCCCCCGCTGAGACACGAAGAACCCGAGAAGCTTGCCGGAGGGGACTCCAAAACACACACTTCTCGGGGTTGAGCTTGCGCAGATTTGCAAAGGTTTCATCTAAATCTTGAATCAGAGTTGCCTTGTCCTTGCTCTTGACCACTATGTCATCCATGTAGGCTTCCACATTTCTGTGCAACTGTGGCTCAAAAGCGTCATGGACTACTCTTGCAAATGTTGAACCAGCATTCTTTAAACCGAAAGGCATTCGTACGAAATAGTACGTGCCACATGGAGTGATGAATGCGGTCTTCTCCTCGTCTTCCTATGCCATGAAGATCTGATGGTATCCTGAGTATGCGTCAAGAAATGAAAGCAAATCACATCCAGCCGTGGAGTCAACAATCTGGTCAATGCGCGGCAAGGGAAATGGGTCTTTGGGACAAGCTTTATTAACATCAGTGAAGTCGATACAAAGCCTCCATTTCCCGTTTGCCTTGCGCACGACTACAGGATTGGCCAACCACGTAGGATGGAGCACTCCTCTGACAACGCCTGCTGCTTCCAACTTCTTGATCTCTTCTGCGATGAATTCTTGGCGCTCCACTGCTTGTTTCCTGACTTTCTGCTTGACGGGCCGCGCATGAGGACAGACGGCAAGGTGGTGCTCAATTACTTTCCTGGGAACACCGGGGATGTCAGACGGTTGCCACACAAACACGTCGACGTTCGCCCGCGGGAAAGCAATGAGCGCGCTTTCCTATTTAGGGTCGAGAGTGGCACTAATGGTGAAGGTACCACCAGTGCCGTCCTCCTTGGCGGACACCTTCTTGGTCTCTGGCGGAGCTGCCTTCGTCTTCTTACACTTGCCGGTGGAGCTCGATGGTGCGTCCTCGACGGTAGCGCAGCACTCCGAAGAGGTGCGCTTGCCGGAGTTGGCATCAGAACTCTTGCCGGACTTGGTCTTCTTCTTCCCCCCGGGAGCTTCAGCGGCAAGTGTCTTGCAATCGGTTGCGGCTGCTGCTTCCCGGTAGATCTTGTCGGCGTAGATAAGAGCATCCTTCTTGTCGCCAGGGACAGAGATGACACTTATCGGGCCTGGCATCTTGAGCACGTTGTAGGCATAGTGAGAGGCTGCGATGAACTTCACGAGCGCTGGACGGCCGAGTATCCCATTGTAAGGCAATGGAAAGTCAGCAACGTCAAAAGTGACCCTCTCAGTCCTGAAGTTCAACTCGCTGCCAAATGTTACCGGCAACGTGATCTTTCCCTTTGGCTTGCTCCTTCTCGGGTTGATTCCTTGGAAAGTGCCGGTCTCTTCGAGCTCGCTGTCAAGGATCTGGAGTTTCTGAAGTACCGCGGAGGAGATCAGGTTCAAGCCGGCCCCGCCGTCAACTAGCATCTTAGTGACCTTGAGGTTGCGGATAGTTGGTGAAACCAACATCGGCAAGCACCCGACCGCAGTTATGCGATCAGGGTGGTCCTCAATATCAAAGATGATAGGCGTGCTGGACCATTTCAGAGGCTTGCGTGACTCGACAGGTGGTTCTGCCGCATTTACTTCCCGCACCCACTGTTTGAGCTGGCGGTGTGAAGTATGCAGAGAAGCACCGCCGTCAATGCACAGGACCTCTGTGGCTTTCTGGAACTCCTGCTCATCGGCCTCGTCATCATCCATATCTTCATCGTCGTCTTCGTCTTCATCCTTATCGCGGCTGCGGGGAGGCCTGTCTCCTTGCCGCTGCTTGACCTTGCCACGGCGTCCTCCCCGGCTCGGACGTTTCTTGCCAGATCCTCCAGTACCTTCCTGGGCCTTCTCCTTGTCGCGTCGCTCGTACTCAGCCTTTTGCTGCTCGACAAGCTGCTCGACCTTCTTGCAGCTCCGGAGATCATGGCCCTTGGTGCGGTGGATCTTGCAGTACTGCTTATCGGAGCCGCCCTGCTTGTCGGTGGCCGCCACAGTTTCGGCTTCCTTGGCGCCACCTCCATTGTCGGGCTGCTCAACGACTAGCACATCTTTTCCCTTTTTCTTCCTGTTGTTCCGCCGCCGGTTTTTTCTTGCCGGGGCAGCATCCTCACTGTCAGATCCCCCTGCTCCTGTGTTCTCTCCGGGGAGTTTCCTCCCTTCCTCAGCACGTGCACACTTGCCGGCCAGGGCATATAGCTCACTGACGTCTCTGATCTTGCACATCGCCATCTCCTCCCGCATCCTGCGGTTTCGCACGTTCTGATGGAACGCGCTGATGACCGCGGCAGGGTGGACATCTGGGATGTTGCGCTGCACCTGGCTGAATCTCTGAATGTACTTGCGCAGGGGCTCTCCTTCCTTCTGGGCGAGCAGATGCAGATCGCTCTCTTGGCCATGAGGCTTGTGGCCGCCTGTAAAAGCGCTGACAAACTGATGGCACAGATCTGCCCAGGAGGATATGGAGTTGTCCGGCAAGTGCATGAGCCAGGATCTGACATTGGGCTTGAGTACCAGCGGGCAGTAGTTGGCAAGGATCTTGTCGTCGCGCCCTCCGGCAGCTTGCACCGTGATGGTGTACATGCTGAGGAACTCCGACGGATGCAACTTGCCGTCGTACTTCTCTGGTACGTCCTGCTTGAAGTTCTTTGTGCTGGGCCACTGGACTTGCCGCAGCTCACGAGTGAACGCAGGGCAACCTACCGCGTACGGCAAGTCGCCTGGTTCCCCTGGCGCATGCATGTCGACAGTGGGCCCAGCGCGCTGGTCTGACTGACGCCGCGCTTCTCTTCGGCGCTCGATGCGTGTACGAGCGTCTTCTTGCTGTCGTTCGTGAAGAACTTGGCGCTGATCGCGACGAGCTCATGGATCTGACGACGCGGTGGAGTCGGTGTCGAGGTTCACCCGGCGAGTCGGCAATCTTGGCCTTCGGGGCGGAGAGTGCACGGTGGTTGCACCCCCACCGGTCTTGTCGCCATCGGCTCGCGCCTGGCAGTCTTGCCGCGGCTTCAATGCATTCGGCTGCCGCGGAGTGTCACCGTTGGCGAAGTCGATGAGACTCTGAATGGTGGCCCTCCATTCGTCGATTTTGTCCACCGTAGGAGGGTAATCCAGGAGCAGTTGAGCTCGTGCCAAAGCTTCTTCCGAAGTTTTGGGTGGTGGTGGCGAACGGTGCGAGGAGTGGGATATGCTCGGACTCCCAACTGGGTTGGAAGGAGCAGTATCCCGTCCAGGCGACCGTGTCTTGCTCGTGCCAGCATGTTGGCGCGCATGCTGGTCTTGAGCATCCCGAGATCCACCAGCTCGATCTCGGTCCAACGAACGTATGGTACCGCGAGTACCATGACGCTGTCGGTCCCGCGCCTCCTGAGATGGGCACGGTGCATGTACGGACGCCGAGGTTTGCGCGGCCTTGTCCTTGGACCTGGCAGCACCGTGAGCTCCCTCGTCGACGCCCGTTCCTCCGCCGGCGTCTACCCCACCACCCGTTTGCTCTGGTGGCAGTGGGATCGACGTGGACGGAGCAGCCACCACCGAAGCCTTCTTCTTCGGTGGCATGTCGACGAAGATGATGAAGAAGATGAAGATCTAGCTCGCGTGAACGCCGGATCGGGTTCACACAACCTCGACGCCCCCTACCTGAACGAACACCTATGGGACCGGAGCCCCATTCAGTTCGGCGGCGGGGGGGGGGGGGGGGGCGGAGATCACACGAAGAGCGGATCGAGGCGGAGCACGCAAGCGGTTTACCCAGCTTCGGAGCTCTCCAGAGAGATAATACTCCTACTGCTGCTTTGTGGTTTGTATTGTGTTCTTCCTTGAGAGCGTGAGTGTTTTCTGGTTTCGAATGCTTCGAACCCCCTCTACGTTGCGCATGGGCCTCCTTTTATATGCTCAAGGGGTCACCGACAGGTGGCAATGTAGGCGAGGGTAAAAATGTAAAAGAATTGCGGTTGGTACACCTACTTGCATGGTGTATCATACCTAACCCTGACGGTAGGGGACAAAGGCATTAAATGCCCGTCTGTGTCGCCCAAACAGTGCAGAAAAGGGACCATCAGGGGCGCCACCGCTCGCCACGATGGCAACCTTGTCAGCGCCGCTTGCCACCTCGCACCGCTGGCTGCACAGCCTCTCGCCACGCGCGCCTGGAAAGGTCCCATGGCGACACGTTGACGGATGCGCTGGAGCGTGGGTACAGAGTGGTGGCTTGCCGCGGCAAGTGCCTTGCCCCGGTCGTTGTCTTGCCGCGCCCGGAAGCTTGTCGCTCACCGGGCCTTGCCGGGACGCGAGGCGCGTCGCGGCAAGTTCCTTGAGATGCCTTGGTTGGCCTTCCCGGCAAGCTTCTCTTGCCGGGGTCTTGTCTCCTTGGCTTAAACACTTTTTTCTTGAATGGCTCCAAAGGAACCACGGAGGACCTTGGCGGTCAACCGGCAAGCCTTGCCGCGGGGCGCTGCGACTGCCCATGCACAAGTTCGGGATACTAGGGTACCCCTACTCTAGTACACCGACAAAGAGCTTTGCATCATCTCATTCATAAAGAAGGAACTACTAACGAAGTTCGACGAGATCCATTACACCTCCATAAATGGAAGCGAAAAGCCTAGTATTGCTGTACTCCCTCCATCTAGGTTTATTAGGCCTAAACACAACTTCTCTTGGACCAAGACATATAGAAATTTGCTCACATTAATTCTTTCATTTAACTCCCAACACACTGTCTCACATGCATGCAGCCAATGAAAAAGCACGCATGCAGTGTATTAATTCCCTGGCCATGGCATCAACAACAATGACTTTCAGTGCAACCAATGAAGTGGTTGCATGCATGCACCTTTCCAAAGTGAGGCCTTATAAAAAGGGACATGCTAGTGATGTTGTGAGGCCTGATAAACCCGGACGGAGGGAGTATCAAAGAACTCAAATGTTCTACCCCCCGCAGTAACAGTCGCTGATAAACAGGCTGCTAGTGTGTGCGTGAGAGGAGCGGCTGAGTAGGCCAACTACGCGCTTGAATAGAGAATAGAGAGTACGCAATACGCAGCTGTACTTTCCCTGCATTGATAGTACATCGATGGTTCTAGAGAACAATAGTACCCTCCACTTGCAATTGTAGATCCTTGGCCTTGAGATTCAAGAGTTCAAAACTGGTGCACTATTGAAGTATACAGTACATCGCACTACTAGTTGAGGAAGTAGTAGTACTACTACTGCTATAGTACGAGTACATAGTAAATAATAGCCTCACCATTGCGGGGCATGAGGCAATACCACTATGTGTGCCCGCATACGAGGCCCTACGATTATGCTCTTATCACCTCCTCGCCAGTTCCCCTCCCCCCAAAGAGACCAAGGCAGTTCGTCGCTGCTCCCATTGATTTGCCAGGCGGTTCTCCTCCTCGTTGGGGCTAGGAGACCTTAGACGATGATCCTCTAGGAGAAATTTCACGCCGCTCCGACATCCTTACCGCCGCAAGACTCGGTGCTTCTTGCACCAACTTTTTTAATACGATGCTTAAACAGGCTTGGGAAAAGGCCATGCTTGTTGGTCTTCCATGCGTCCTCGAGGAGAAGGGTTATTCTTGGGACAATCCTTCGAACAGTCCACGGCTCCCTAGCCATGGTTGCACGTTGACTCTGCTAGAGTTGCCAACATTGAGAGGTAGTTGGATTTTGTCCGATGAGCAGGTCAGTCATGGAGGTTGATCATGTAGTGTATATTCTAAATATAGTACTTAGTTATTCCATCTCATAATTTCTCCGCTGCCCACTGTCTTATATATAGATCTGGGTTGGTGCCAACAAAGATTGGCTTGCATACCTCCAGCCCGATACCACCATCATGTTGCACAACATCCATAGCAGTGCGGCCGTTCCCGTAGACCCCTTCTCCACCATTGGGATTGGCCTTCCGGACTGGCTGGGCTTGAATACGTATAATGATGCCTACATGAGAATGAAGAAGATAGAAATTGCGGATCATGCCGACAAAGCGACATGGCTACGATAATTACTATCTCATAACGGTGATCGACATAAGGATTGCCGTCAATACATGATGCAGTAATGACAGAGGCTGGCACATGTTGGCCGCGACAGATTTATACCCATACATGTTCGAAGACGCTGTGCGCCATGTAGGTTGCATCTTCGTGGTGACAATCCAGGAGACTCGTTTCATCTGGTTGCCATCCTATGGTACGGGAGATTACAAACGGTATACACAAACAATCATTTGCATCCCGAACGGTACTCCATTATTTTGCAGGGACCAGTCATCCCCTGATCAAAATAAGTTCGCCTATCCTAGATGTGCATTTGCATCCTCGATTCGGTCTAACCTGGAACCTTGTATCTGACTTTGGCAAATTGGGATCAACTATCTTAGCAGTCGTTACCCATGGTATCACTGATGTGCTACATGGTCACACAATCTACCACGATCAGACCATCACCATCTACCCAAGTATTCCATTTTCTCATTGCTATGTGTTAGAGTAGTAGAGTAGTACTTGTTAGTTATTTTCTTTTCTTGACTGGGACATGTTTACTATAGTAGTAGTACAATTTAGTATTATATTTTTTAACCCTCTCGCCTTCTCTTTCATTATTGTACTACTTACTAGTACTAGTAGTACTTTTTACCTTGGAGGATGCATATAGCTAGCTAGGCCCTTGAAGACTTGAACCCACTAGCTCCCACCATTTTTGTTTTTCCATGTGTTACTATATCATCCATGTAGCCAAGAGTGGCTATATATAATAAGCCGGTTATTTTACTTCCTCTATATCGGAGTAGTACTATTTGCTACACAGTATTACTGACCGCCATATTTGAGCACAACGTTATTATGCATTGACCTTGACTATGTACGTCACCATGTGTCCAGACCTGAGAGCCAAATGTACCAGATGAATGACGCTGAGTTTGATCTCGTGGTGCTATCTGGGTGCCGAGGAACACTCTTGGAGGGTACTCGCTTTTCATTGGGGACAGGTACCCCATTGTGAAGTGGATGCCACCTTCTGTGCACGACACCGAAGGTCTGTCGTTCATGAAGCATGGTTGTGTCTTCAGTACACACCACTGATATGTCTCCAACATATCTACATTTCCAACCTCTTTTGCCCTTTTTTTGGACTCTAATTTGCAAGATTTGAATGTAACTAACCCGGACTGACGCTGCTTTCAGCAGAATTGCCATGGTGTTATTTTTGTGTAGAAATAAAAGTTCTCGGAAAAACCTGAAACTTCACGTAGATAACTTTTGGAATAAATAAAAAATATTGGCAAACGAATCCACAGAAGGGGGCCCACACCCTGGCCATAAGGACGGAGGGCACGCCTTACCCCTTGGGTGCGTCCCCTGTCTTGTGGACCCCCTGGATCTCCACCGACCTGAACTCCAACTCCATATATTCACATTCGGGGAGAAAAAAACAAAACGAAGGATTCATATCGTTTTATGATACGGAGCCACCGCCAAGCCCTGTTCTTCCTCAGGAGGATAGATCTGGAGTCCGTTCGGGGCTCCGGAGAGGGGAATCTGTCGCCATCGTCATCATCAACCATCCTTCATCACAAATTTCATGATGTTCACCGTTGTGCGTGATTAATCCCATCGTAGGCTTGATGGATGTTGATGGGTTGGATTAGATTTACCATGTAATAGAGTTAGTTTTGTTAGGGTTTGATCCCTAGTATCCATTTTGTTCTAAGATTGATGTTACTATGACTTTGCTATGCTTAATGCTTGTCACGAGGGCCCGAGTGCCATGATTTTAGATTTGAACCTATTATGTTTTCATGAATATATGTGTGTTCTTGATCCTATCTTGCAAGTTATAGTCACCTACTACGTGTTATGATCCGGCAACCCCGGAGTGACAATAGTCGGGACACTTCCCGGTGATGACCGTAGTTTGAGGAGTTCATGTATTCACTAATTGCAAATGCTTTGGTTCAGTACTCTATTAAAAGGAGGCCTTAATATCCCTTAGTTTCCAATAGGACCCCGCTGCCATGGGAGGGTAGGACAAAACATGTCATGCTATTTCTTTTTCATAAGCACGTATGACTATATTCGGAATGCATGCCTACATTATATTGATGAATCAAAGCTAGTTCTGTGTCACCCTATGTTATAACTGTTGCATGATTAATGCCATCCGACATAATTGTCCATCATTGATCCATTGCCTATGAGCTTTTCACATTCTTGCTAAGTTACTTTTCCGTTGCCAATATTACAATTGCTACAAAACTGCTACTATTACATTTGCCACCGTTACCGTTACTTCCATACTAGTTTGCTACTGAATAGTTTGCTGTAGATATTAAGTCTATCAGGTGTGGTTGAATTGACAACTCAGCTGCTAATACTTCAGAATATTCTTTGGCTCCCCTTGTGTCGAATCAATAAATTTGGGTTGAATAGTGTACCCTCGAAAACTGTTGCGATCCCCTATACTTGTGGGTTATCAAGACCTTTTTCTGGCGCCGTTGCCAGGGAGCATAGCTCTATTCTCCGAGTCACTTGGGATTTATATCTGTTGATCAATATGAGGAATCCAAAAGACAACAAAACCAAGATCCATCCTTCTACTACGAGGGGAGGTAAGGAACTGCCAGCTAGCTTTGCACTTCATTCACCTTCTTTTTTGAGTAAACTCACGACACCTACACATGCTATTGATTCTGATATATCGCATGTTATTGATGATGCCGCTTCTACTATGCATGATGCTTATGATGATACTACTTCTTTGCTTGATAATACTATGCCACAAGGTGAATTTCTTGATGAACAACTTGCTAGGGTTAGAGAGAATGAAATTACTGAAACTAATGATATTATTGAAACTGAAGATTATTATTCCCCCCTAGATATGAATTTCCTGTTGTTCCTGAGGGTTATATTATGGATGAGGAAACTGCTACAAACATTCTTGCTTGCAATGATAGAGATGATCTTAAGAAACTGTTAGCTAAGCTGAAAGAAAAGTCTTTGAATGATAGAATGGAATATGATCCTAAGTTTGCAACTTCACCTATCTTTGTCACCGATATGGATTATGAATTCTCTATCGATCCTGAGTTAATTACTTTGGTTGAATCTGATCCTTTCTATGGTTATGAATCTGAAACTGTTGTGGCATATTTTACTAAATTGAATGATATAGCCAACCTATTTGCTCATGAGGAAAAAATTCGCTATTACTATATTCTTAAATTGTTTCCTTTCTTGTTAAAGGGTGATGCTAAGATATGGTTTAACTCTCTTGCTCCTGGTTGTGTGCGTAGTCCCCAGGATATGATTTACTACTTATCTGCAAAATATTTCCCTACTCATAAGAAACAAGCTGCCTTAAAGGAAATATTTAACTTTGTGAAAATTGAAGAAGAGAGTCTCCCACAAGCTTGGAGGAGGCTTCTCCAATTACTTAGTGCTTTGCATGATCATCCTCTCAAGATAAATGAAATACTTGATATATTTTATAATGGACTAGCCGATGCTTCTAGAGACCACCTGGATAGTTGTGTCGGTTGTGTTTTTAGGGAAAGAATTGTTAAGCAAGCTGAAATACTATTGAATAATGCATTGAGTAATGATAACGATTGGACACTTCCTGAACCAACTCGTAAGCCAACTCTGAAGAAAAGGGGTATTCTATTTCTTAGTGCTGAAGATATGCAAGAGGCAAAGAAATCTATGAAAGAAAAAGGTATTAAAGCTGAAGATGTTAAGAATTTACCGCCTATTGAAGAAGTACATGGTCTTGATAACCCGACACAGGTAGTAGAGGTAAATTCTTTCTATAGATTTGATGAAGGTGATATTCCTCATAATAAGTCTGCTAGTCAATGCTTGGATGAGTTTGATAATTTTATTGTTAAACAAGAAAACTTCAATGCTTATGTTGGTAGACAGTTGAAACGTAATGCTTATATGGTTGAACACTTGAGTGTTTATATGTATAGAGTTAAAAGTGATCGTATGCTTATTAGTAAACATGCTTCCATGGTTATGACTCAAGTAGAACAAGTACTTAAGGCACAAGATGATTTGCTCATTGAGTTGAATAGTAAGAATAATGATAATGCTATTAGGGGTATGACTAGAGGTGGTAAAATGACCCAGGAATCGTTGTATCCTGAGGACCATCCTAAGAGAGCTGAGCAAGATTTTCAGAGAACTAATACTAATGCACCTAGTCCTTCTAATAAAAAAACACTGATAGGACTTTGTATGCTTCTAGTGAACCTGTTATAGACACACATGAGAATCCCAATCCCAATAATATCTCTATTTCTGATACTGTGACACAATCTGGTGATGAAGATGAACCTAGTAATAATGTTAATGATGATGTTCATGATGATGCTCAACCTAGTAATGATAATGATGTAGAAATTGAACCTGCTATTGATCTTGATAACCCACAATCAAAGAATCAACGCTATGATAAGAGAGACTTCGTTGCTAAGAAGCAAGGTAAAGAAAGAGAACCATGGGTTCAGAAACCCATGCCTTTTCCTCCAAAGCCATCCAAGAAAAAGGATGATGAGGATTTCGAGCGCTTTGCTGAAATGATTAGACCTATCTTTTTGCGTATGCCTTTGACTGATATGCTTAAAATGTCTCCTTATGCTAAGTATATGAAAGATATTGTCACTAATAAAATAAAGATACCGGAAGCTGAAATTTCCACCATCTTGCTAATTATACTTTTAAGGGTGGAATACCAAAGAAACTGGGAGACCCAGGGGTACCAACTATAGCTTGTTCTATTAGAAGAAACTATGTTAAAACTGCTTTATATGATCTTGGAGTGGGTGTTAGTATCATGCCTTTCTCTTTATATGGTAGACTTGATTCGAATAAGTTGACACCTACTTAAATCTCTTTGCAAATGGCTGATAAATAAACTGCTATACCCATTGGTGTTTGTGAGGATGTGCTTGTCATGGTTGCAAACGTTACTATCTTAACAGACTTTGTTATTCTTGATATTCCCGAGGACGATAGTATGTCGATCATCCTGGGTACACCCTTTTTGAATACTGCAGGGCCTGTTATTGATTGCAACAAAGGCAATATCACTTTTCATGTTAATGGTAATGAGCATACGGTACACTTTCCAAAGAAACAATCTCAAGTTCATAGTACCAATTCCATTGGAAAAAAATTCAACTATTAATATTGGAGGTTTTGAATTCCCTCTTCCTATTGTCAAAAAGAAATATGATTTTCTTATTGTTGGATACATGCATATCCCCTATGAGGTAACCTAGTGTTATTCCAAAAATTCTCCAGTTTCATACTATTCGAAAGAGGTTTGTTAACAAGACTTCATCAACCTTGTTAATGGATTCCTTTTGATGAGCATGAGATGGATGAATTTAGAAAGCACAACCTTTTGTACCCTCCTTTTACTTTCTGTTATTTAGAATAAATAAAGAAAAAATAGCATTTTTTCTCTGTTTTCTCAATTATCCGTGCGATAAAAAATACCCCGAAAATAAAATTTCTCCAAATGCCCTGAAATTTAGTATGATTTTTTATAGAATATTTGAGAATTTCTTGCACTGATAACACGCCAGGGGGATGCACTAGTGAGTCATAAGGACGGAGGGCGCGCCATACCCCCCTGGGTGTGCCCCTGTCCTATGGGCCCCATGTGGCTCCCCTCCACTTATTTTAGCACCCATCCACTTCGTCTTCCTCCATAAAAAATTTGCTACTTAGCTCAAACCCGTGTTCTTGCTCATTTTGCTGCCATTTTTGATCTCCTTGCTCAAAGCTCCATTCACAAAACTGCTTTGGGATTGTTCTTCGGTATGTGACTTCTCCAATGGTCCAATTAGTTTTTGTTCTAGTGCTTTATTTATTGCAAATTTTTGTTGTTGTGGTGACCCCGTTCTTGAGCTTGCATGTCAAATTTATATGGTCCAAAGTAGTTTTGATGCATGATGTAGCCTCTAGGCACATCAGAGCAATACTAGTCCATATTGTGTCCTATCCGGTTAATATGGCTTAATTTGAAACGAGAAAATACATTGGCGGTCAATGTATGTAATAATACACTTATTACAGTCACTATATAGTTTTGCGGTGATTATACAGTCACTAGATCACTGTAGAGCACCATATTGCACCCTACTGACCAGCCACATAGTCGACGTGGCACTTTGATGACTTGTTAAATTGACGCCTGGTTTTGGGTCCCACCTATTAGTTGTTAGAGCAAAGAAATCAGTTAAAGAAAACTTTATGCAGGCGCGACAGGAGTCCAACCCTTGCGCGCGAACCACCCTGGCTGTGTATGTGAGTGCATGCGCGTGTACTCCCTCGGTCCATGAAAAACTGTACATCTAGCATTAGAAAATTTTTCAACAAAGAGTGTACATCTACACTTCCAATGCACTTAGCCTTTAATCTAATCGATATTGATTGACTAATGCACCAACTTGTGCTCTAGCTATAGACTGCATGTCCATCCTTAATTACAGCATGCAACAACCATCATTTAATCTTCTTCTCTCAATGGTCGCATGCACACATAAGTCTGCTACTTTTGGGCATTAATTATGCCATGAAGTTTGTCTAGTTCCTCTTGGTCAATGTGTAAATATCTATATGTACAGTCTTTCACGGTTGGGGGAGTAGGTTGAGCACTTGAGCGTGAGCGTGTGTGTTGCGTCGTGTGATGTGTGCCACATGGATGCGTGAGTGTTGCGTGCTTTCATGTGTATGTGTGAGTGTTGCATGTTGCATGCATGCATGAGGGTTTTACTCCATCCCATTAACATGTTCATATTTCAAGCTTCACTAAAACATTACATGCAAGAATTAAGAGAAAACTCACCAACGCTTGTAAAAGTTCTAGCCATTTGTTTCTCACGCATGCATTCCAATTAATACGTTTGTAAACATAACCTTCTTGAGGAAAACGATCCCATTACTGAGTACTTTCGGTAAAAAATTCTTCGGGCACTCATCATTTACTACTACCTTGGTTAATGATTTTTTATTGACCTATATATAAACCTTCGTCCTGGTTTAATGGTCCTCTTCATACTTAGTGTAAAATTTTGACCGTAAACTTAACTAACAAAGTGTCAATGCATGTCATAAAAAACTATACCAGTAAAAACGATGGTCAAATATTAATCTAGTGATATGATTTTTGGTGAAATGCATTAACATTTTATTAGTTAAATAGATGGTCAAAGTTTGACACAAAATACTACTAGTACTCCTACATTATGGATGCCGGGTGCCTTGGCCAATGTTTAATCTTGTTGGACAGGATGAGAGTAGAGGCATAGGGATACTGTAGATAGGAAGTCTTTGCGATCCATTATTCCCCATCTCGGTCAGAGAGAACTATTCAACTAGTCTTCATAGTGAAGTGACAATACACGTAGCAGCAGATGGGACACTAAATTAATAAGCTGAACCAACATGTTGGTGTTACTTAATCACCCTTACCCAGTACTACCATCATGTTTTCCACTAGAGCACACTTCCGCAAATACGCCTATGCACCTCTCTCTTCCATTAACTGACATATGGGCCCTCTTGCACTACAGGAATCAACTACTTTGCCATCAGCCACGGCGGACGGCAAAGGCATGGATGGCGAACGGCAAAGGTCTTTGCCATCCGCCGCGGACGGCAAAAGTGGACGGCAATGTAAGGGACGGCAAAGAGCTACATTGCCGTCCGCTTTGGGCGGCTGACGACAAAGGGTCCTTTGCCATCAGCTGCCGACGGCATAGAATGCTGACGGCAATAATTGCGCTGTTACTCCGTTAGGTGGTTAACGACAAGCCTTTGTCGTCGGCCGCTGACGGCAAACATTGGAAGGCCTTTGCCGTCCGCCGCTGTAGGCAAAGTTTTTTTTCTCTTTGCCATCAGCCACTGTTGGCAAACTGACCAAATAGCTCAGCCTCCCAGGAAGCACAGTTGCCTGCCACGTGGCCTCTTTGCCGTCCGCTGCTGATGGCAAAGAGCCCTTTGTCGTCGGTGGCAGATGGCAAAGAGCCTGCATAGTGGCTTTTCCCCCCTGTTTTTTTAAATCCAACAATTTTCACAGCAAATATATATGACATATATAGATATATTTCACAGGGCTATTTAACAGCACATAAGTTTCATCGTACATACATATATAGTTCCATCCACTCATACATAGCAAGTTGCACATACACATAAGTTGCAACCATTAGGAAGTTGCACATATATATTACGATGCAAAGTTTCATCAAGATAGCAAGTTCCATCATAGCAAGCTAGAAGAATACTAGAAGAGAATTAAATAAAAAACAAGCACTCCATCATAGCAAGCTAGCTTCCAAGAAGTGAATGAAATCTGCAAAATGGCAAATAAGAAAGTTAGGAAAAGGTGACTAGAAGAAGAAGACTAGAAGAAGAAGCACGCCATCGTTTGTGAGGTAACTTATGTGAAATGGATCGTTTATGACCTAACTTAGGTAAAATGCATCATTTTAGAGCTAATGTAGGTAAAATGGATCGTTTATGATCATTATTGAGCAAACCTAGTTAACTAAGCATATTATAAGTAACTTAGGTCATTTTGGAGGAAACAAAGCTAAGTATATATCATTTTGGAGCTAACTTAGGTAAAATGGCTGGTTTTGGAGGTCAGTAAGCTTATTAAGTCATTTTGCAGGAAAAGAAGCTAACTCTAGGTCATTAAGGTAAGCATATTGGATGAAATAAAGCTAAGTCTAGGTCTTTATGCATTTGTTAAGCAAAAAACTAGAGAAACTTACCTTGATCATGGAGGTGTGGGAGCGGGCTGGCTCATGCCAGTAGCTGGAGAAGGATCGTGTGATGCTTGAGTGGAGTAACGCTGCACCAAAGATCATTTCCAATGTTTCGTTAGCATGATGACACTCAAATGTTAAGACTAGCAAGTAACGTCCATTCAAATTAAACTCACCGTGGTCTCAGGAGCAATCTCTAGATCAATGACTATGGAGCCACGGGACCTCCCGCCACTAGATATCATCACCTGCTCTGGATTGTAGGGGATCTGGCTCGGGTTAAACTCCTCCCCTTTCCTCGGCTTACCCTTGACTTGCTTGTAAGAGGCAGTGTGGGCCATGGCATACAGGTCGTACCCCTCTGGCACCTTATCCGTCTTATTGTAGCATGCCTGAAAGAGAGAAACAGAGTAAATTAGTAATTAAAGGGCTCAAGCTAGCGTGATGAATAAATTGCATTAATCATGAAGCAAACCACATTACCCAATTCCGCCCGAACTAATATAAGATGGAGCTACCTTGATGGTGTGACACACCTTGAATTTGTGCATGTTTGTCCTTGGCCTCAGTCGGCTCCCCTTCCATCTTTCAACACCTGCCATGACAAAGAGTAAACGAAATTAGTACAACATAAAAAAATACCGACATGAATAATAATATGTATATCACTTAAGTGTATCATCATCAAGTACAACATAAAAAAATTGAATACCTGACACTACTAATAATCTCGATCAGTATCATCAATAAATGCATAATCATCATCATCACTATAATCAATGACGGGCTCATAGGGTTCAGTGGCATCAACATGTGGAAGGCCACCTTTACGTAATCGGTCAAGCATTGAGAGGTCGTCCGCAGCAGTAACCTCTTCTTGTTCCGGCTCTTCTTGTTCCTCCTCTGGGGTGATGTGGGATTCACTGTCGCTATCTACTTCAATGTTTTGGGGTGAAGTATACCGGTTCTTGAAACTCTTTTTGGAAAGACGTGTCTCTTGGAAGAATTCTCCTTCATATGTGTCTGGGTTAATGTGAGGTTCATAATCCTCTTCCTTTGGGGAGATAGTCTAGCACGTGGCGGCACTTCATAAACGACATCCCAACCTTTTAGATTTGGATTAGTTTGGCAGGCCCAGGGTAGATAGAATACTTGGGTCGCCTGTTGAGCCATAATATAGACATTAGGAACATCTAAATGGGTGCTTTGGTTGATTTCAACTAGCCCTATATGTTCATGAGTCCTTATAGTCTCCTTTGGCTGAAACCAATAACATTTGAAGACTACGACATTCGGTGGGTTTTCACCATAGAATAGAAGTTCATAAATTGCTTCAACTCTCCCATAATACTCGGTACCTCCTTCGCTGATAGCAGATACACAACAATTTGTAGACTTTCGGTCGGCCATAGATAGCTCTTTGCCATAGGTACGAAAACGATACCCGTTGATGTCGTATTTGTCAAATGAACAGACCTTATAGTCAAAACCATTAACGACTTGTCTCAATTCGGCATCCATAGACTCTGAATTAGCCTACAATTTTAATATGAAAGGGTTGTTGCATTACACACAAATTAGTGAATGAAATGAAATTGTCTAATAAAATTTACCGTTTGTTTGAACCAAGAGATGAAACCAGGATAGCCGCCTCCTTGCTTTGCGAGAAGCTCATACTCTTCGACGGAATCCTTTTGGATCACCGCTCCATACGAGAATAGGGCGACGTATCGACTGTATGAAATATCCAGGAATAAGAGCAGTTCAAAGGAAACAGAAGTTGCGAAACAATGTAACGAGAACTTACTCGATGTACGGCCGCACTTCTATCAGGTTGTTGAATATATACAACGAAATGGTCCGCCATTCTTCGTTATCCAAAGATACTGGATTTGAAACACTGGCTGGTGCGAGATTGCCTTTGAATAGGCTGAGGTTGGATCCACCCTTTCTAGGCTCGTCAGCATTGTACCGAGGCTTCAGATTATGCAAATGACGATTTTTGGTTTCGTAGTGTGCTGTCACGAAGTTTGCCGCCTCCTCGGTGATGAATGCCTCAGCCATAGACGCTTCAATTCTATGTTTCTTTTTACATTTTTCTCGAAGCGTCTTCTGCATCCTCTCAGTTGGGTAGCACCAACGATTTTGCACAGGCCCCCCAATCATGCCTCGGTTGGGAGATGCAAAATCAAATGCTGCATTGGATTAAAGAAGCCCGGTGGAAAGATCTTCTCTAACTTGCAGATCAACTCTGGCGCCAACTCTTCCATTTCTTCTAGCACGCCAGGTGATAGTTCTTTCGCACAAAGAACACAGAAGAAATAGCTGAGTTCTGCCAGTACTAGCCATTCATCCTCAGGGATGAAGCCACGCAACATCACCGGCATTACCCGCTCAATCCATATGTGCCAATCATGACTCTTGAGACCAAATATCTTCAATTTATCAAGACTTTCTCCCCTCTTTAGATTCTCTGCATACCCATCGGGGAACATCAACTGCATTTTCACCCACAAGATAATTTCCCTCATAGCTGGCCTTCCAAGATTGAACAATGCCTTTGGCTTCGTACAGTTCTGCTTTCCTTTCGGTTCTTTCATGTTTTGTAACAGCCTATCACATAGCGCCTCCAGATCGACTCTAGCCTTAGTATTATCCTTCGACTTCCCATCTATGCCGAACAATGTACCAAAAAGTGCCTCGGCGATATTCTTCTCAGTGTCCATCACGTCGATGTTGTGTGGGCAAAGGAGGTCTTTGAAGTAAGGTAGATCCCATAAGCATGTTTTGTGAGTCCAGGCGTGCTCAGAATTATACCCCTTGAAGTACCCTGGATGCTCTGGATTTGGCTCGAGAGCGTTTAACTGATCCAGGGTCTGTTGGCCTGTCAACGCAGGTGGTGCAGAGTTTTTTACAACTCTACCTCTGATGAAGTTGTTCTTGTCTTTCCTGAACTTATGGTGAGGATCCTGGAACTGTCTATGCATGTCGAAGCAAGAAAACTTGCGACCGGCCTGAAGCCAACGAAACTCAAGAGCTCCCTTGCATGTGGGGCACGGGAACCTTCCATGCACACACCAGCCAACGAATAGCGCATACGCCGGCAAGTCATGCGTCGAGTACATGTACTAGACACGCATTATGAAGTTTCGTTTGCTATAGGCGTCGCATGTCTTGAACCCATCATCCCAGGCTTCTTGCAATTCGTCCTTAAGCGGCTGCATGTACACATTCATATTTTTCCTCGGATAGTTGGGCCCTGGAATTATCAACGTCAGGAAAATGTTCTTTCTTTGCATAATCTGTCGGGGGGGGGGGGGGGACATTGAGTGGAAAGACAAATACGGACCAACAACTGTATTGGGCTGCCGTCATACCAAACACACTGAACCCATCAGTGCCGATGCCGACTCGAGGATGCCTTGGATCTGCTGCTTTGTCAGCATGTAATTCATCAAAGTTTTTCCATGCAACACCATCCGATGTGTGTACCATCATCAGATTCCCATCTGCATCTAGTTCGGTTCTTTTGCCTGTTTTGTGCCATGTCATCTGTCTGGCCATCTCTTCGACCATGAAAAGACGTCGATGTCTTGGTACGATTGGCATATACCGAAGAACACTAACAGGGATTTTGGTCTGTGTCTTCTCACCCATACCGTTGTCTACCACAATATACCTGGAACACTTGCAAACGGGACAATAGTTCAAGTCCGCATAGTCAAGCCTAAATAAGGCACATCCTTTCTCACATGCATGTATCTTCTCATAGGGCATCTTCAGTGCACGGAGGATTTTGTCCGACTGGTACAGGTTTGCAGGCATTACATGGCCTTTGGGTAGAAATCGTCCAAATACTGTCATAATTGCGTCATAGCATTCTCTACCCAAGTTGAACTGAGCCTTAAAAGCCATTACTTGTGAGATAGCATCCAACTAACAAAGCTCAGTGTGCTCGTGGAGCGGATGTTTTGAAGACTCCAACATTTCATTGAAGGCCTTTGTAGATTCCTCCATCTCCTCGTCCGAATCCCGAGCATCATCATAGTCTTGCACCATCTTTTCCATCCCGGTACCATGGTCGTCGGTGCGACGATGATCCACCTCAGCTCGGTCACGTTGGGCAGACTCACCATGAAATGTCCACACCGTATAATCGGGCGTAAAACCATTTTTCTGCAGGTGTTTACCCATTTCAGCCTCTGTCCTCTTTTCCCAATTGCCGCATCGGAAACAGGGGCACCAAGTTTTCCTCTGGCATAGATATGATGAGTATAACCTCATGATTGCCATATGTTACTCTCATTTCCAAGATTTTTATAACCACACATGTTATTGTTTAGAGTGGATATGAGAACAGTAGTAACTACTATGGTAGAATATGAGTAGGCCCTATCATAGTTGTTTACCTCTCGTTGTTACATGATGTTTGAACCATGACATATTGCTAGAATATGAAAGCCATTGGCTTAATTTTTTTAACTTGGGGTATGATGAGGACCATGGCATTGCAATTCTCTGTCTATGATATGTGTCACTGTCATAATAATCTTAATTCTGCACATACCCTGAACATGATTGTATATTTTTGTCCTTTTGGTCTCCAATTTGATTTGTTGCAGTAGACGCAAATGCACTGGCCTTCATGATTCCAGCATCTGGAATCATACCAGTCAATGGTGGTGGTTTATCGCTCGTTCAACTGATGGAGATCATTTGATGCTCATTCACACGTACCAAATTGACCAAACCATTTAATCAAACCACATGCAGTACAATGCCTAGGGCGTTCGAGACTGTGATGGCTATGGCTACTTCATGTTCGAGAAAGATCCCAACTCCGTTGGGCCAGGCGTATTCAACTGGAGGCGGGTTTACAGCCTCGGCAACCACTCCATGTTCCTCAGGCTCAATTATCCGATCATCCAACCAATCATCGATCATATCACCGGCGATGATTACCATACTATGCAACTTCCATTCACCAGGGGGGAACTGTGTTTATACATGATACCATGGGTTTCATGAATCACCATATCCAAAGATTCATCAACACTGCTAGTTGCCAGATAATCTTTAGTGTGTGAAGGGCATCAAGCTTGCATGTGATGAATGGCTTTTGCAAATCCGACATGCGACGATGTGGTTCATGCCAATAGCAAGTATGCACCACTTGATTCGTACTGATATCTAGACTGATCCATGTATCCTGCTGCTGTAGCATGACCCTCTTTTGTTGGATATTATGTACTGTAGTTAGTTTGAAGAATAGATACCTTTCTAGATCAAGTACATCCTACCTCACGTGCGTAGGATGTACTGATAATGATGATGGAGATGCTGTGCAGAAGCCATATATATATAAGGCTTCAAGTGCGTACTTGTTGGTGAAAGTGTTGTCCAATGGGACTTATATTTTCTATTACTCATGTAGCCTACAAAGTCTGTCGCACAACCTTGTAACTTCTTACTCCATTTCTAAATTTGCACTACTAGGGAAAACCCTTGCAGTAGCGTGTGTTTAAAGCCTATCAGTAGAGTGGGGTACCGCACTACAAGTAAGGCGCTATAGCTAAAGGTTAGCAGTTGCGTGGGCTGGACCGCGCTACTGCTATATCAACTTAGTAGCAGCACTTTCTAAAATGAGCGCTACTGGTAATTAGTAGTAGCGCTTCTCCTAGCACGCGCTACTACTATTATTCCATATTTCTTTTTTATTTCATGTTGTATTCATACACCTTTATACAAGTTTTCATACAACAACAATTTAGAGAATGATTTTACATCATAATGAGTTATTACATCAGTGAGAGAAAGAACCGTGGACTAGATTCAAGTGGATGGACATCCACTTGAAACTAATCCACGGTTCTGTCACCCAATGATATAATAAATATCATCATCATCATCATCATTATCATCATATCATTAACAACTTATCATCATAATACATCATTGTCATATAACACCTCCTCATGATCATCGTTTTCATCAAGGAGACATCACATACAAGTTGGTCACTAGACATATCACAACTACTCATCATCATCAACTCATAAACATATTGTACCTCATAGGACCTACTATATTATCTTGGGTAAAATAGCATAAAACAAGATAGCCCCTCACTCTCCATTATGGAGAATGGAGATTATCCTGTCTCCAATTCTTGCCTTTCGCGCAATGTTGCTTCCAAGAACCTCCTCACGAATGTCCATACATTTCTTCCATTCTTTGATTATCATGTGTTCACCATTTTTAGAAATCCGTTATGCACAGGTGAGATTCGTAGGATGACCTGGCTATATGTTCAAAACATCGAGGCGACCATTCTGATACATCAAATGAGGCACATAATCCATCGGGATTTTATGTTGAAAAACATAGTAATAACTTTGTAGTTAGCAATGTAGTTTAGTTATAGAAGTATGCAAAAGATGCATGGATGTCGTAATAGTAAAAAATCTTACCAAGAAATCTCCATGGAAGTTATTGTTGTTCGACACGTGCACTAGTGGAACGTATTCACCATAATTTGGAGGATTTCGATAAAAGGCATTGTAATTCTCAATGTCAGTACAATATGCGACCAGATGATTTTTCTCTTGATAAGTTAACTCAGAGCCATCGGTGTAGTTGGTTCTGTCTACCATCTTCCGCACACTCTTTGAAGCATGGAAATAAGCTATCAATGGAAATAAGTTTCAACTATTTTTAAATAAACAATATAAATTACTTAATAACTATGTTTGAGGAACTCACATAACTGTAGAATTGGAAGCGTATCAACAAGAACCCAAATGTCCAAATTATCTTGGTCGATGTCAGGATCACCAAGATCCATGGTGACAAACATACCCTCTTGAAAATCATACAGCTTGCAAAGTGCTTCCCAACCCGGGCAACCAAAATTGGATACGCACTCAGAATTGTATAGATTTACCTCAAAACCATACCATGATGGGTCCTTAGGTTAATTTTCTTTGTTTCATTCCTCTCATGATCTTCAAAACCCATCCTTTCCAAAACATAGCATCTTGCATGGCATGGGATAAGCTAGTCGAATTGTAAAAGACGAAAATTACATGTTGAAGTAGTAGAAGTCAAGCTTAATTACGAAAAAAAACACTTAGCGTCGTAGCATACCATTTCACAATCGAAGGCCTCCTCGAGCTTAATGCTGAAGCGCCGATCGTCGTCCAGGTGAGGCCTGCCGCAGAAACCCCGGTTGTCGCTGCACCAGGAGCACTCCCCGGGACCTTCTTCGTCCGACGACATTTCCTATGTTCATAATTCAAAGATTAAACTTTTACAATTAAATATATGTACTACAAAAACTATATTAGATCATTATTATTCATCACGGGTTGACTATGGGTCTGTCGAGTCTTTTCTTGAAAACTCTCAGCTCACGTGGTGTATATATTCGACCGCCGGTGATGGTAGCTCCTCCTTTCGTTCCCGAGTGCATTACACCAAATTGTCTAGCACATGGGAATGAAGGAGAAGCTACCCCCACGACAATAGTCAGGATTCTTCGTCCTCTCATATATGGTGGATACTCTCCCTCACTGATTCCTCTCTGACATTTGCGACCGTCGGTGATGGTCGTTACTCCTCCTTCCCCTAGTGCATAACAAAGGTCTAGCACCCGGAGAAGAAGGAGAAACGATCCCCACGACAACAGTTGGGATTCTTCAGCCTCGACAGTCTTAAAGTCAACCCGAAATATCGTTTAATTATCTTTCTAGAAAATCCAGGCCACTCGATATTTCCTACATATTCTAGCCCCAAGTCATGCCAAAATTCACGGAAAATGGCATGACCTTTGCTAAAACAGGACATATCGAGCACCTGAAATTGGCTGGAACGGAAATTAATCAACACTCCGGCAAAACATAGGCCACTCGGAGGTGTAACCTACAAACATGACCGGCCACTTGGGCAACCACATATCCTATTTGAGCAACACAAGATATACATGTTTTTATCTACATCATATCTTATAGGACTAATATTGACATGGAGATTTGGCTGGTCTCACCTCGAGGTCGGAGGGGGTCGGTGACGGGGATGACGGCGGGGATGATGGAGGGGCTCCTTGATTTATGCAAAAACAAAAACCTTATAAGTTATCACTAATACATCCTAAATAGTGTGATACATATAACATCACTAATACAACTAAAACCCTAACGAACGACGGGTATCGACGACGAGGATGTGGGATAGGCATCGTCGACGTTGATCGACGTCGATGCGGGAATAATTGCTTAAACTAAAAAAATAACAACAAATGTGACATGTTCAACTAGTTCTATTAATTCAACTAGTTCTTACTAAAAATAAACTTACTGTAAATAGAAATAAACTAGTTCTTTCTAAAATTAAACTAGTTCAACTAATTATATTAATGTTCTTACTAAAAATACATTAGTTCTATTAATTCAACTACTTCTTACTAAAACCAAACTAGTTCAACTAGTTTATTAATTTACTTACTAATTATTTTAAACACTTGCTAAAAACAGTAAAAAAAACTACATTATACAATAGTAAAAAACAAAAAAATAGATGGAGGGAGGAGGAAGAAGGAGAGAGGAGGAGGGGGAGGAGGCTGGTGGGATCGGAGGAGGGAGGGACGGGGGAGGAGGGGGAGGGGGTGGCCAGAGGAGGAGGAGGGAGGGGGCGGGTGGAGGGGGAGGGGGCGGCCGGAGGAGGAGGAGGGAGGGGGCAGCCGGAGAAGGAGGAGGGAGGGGCCATGGGAGGAGGGCGGTCGGAGGAGGAGGAGGGAGGAGGGAGTACCTCGGCAAGGAGCAGCGCGGCGGCGGCGGACAATGGGTTCGGCGCGGGCGAGAGCGAGTGAGAGGGAGAGAGTGAGTGAGAGGGTACCGGTGCAGTGAACTGCTCTAGGATAAGGTAAGTAAGTAGTAGCGCGTTTCAGAGAAATGCGCTACTGCTAAGGGATGTTGTAGTAGCGCTGGTCGGGCATACGCACTACTGCTAAGTGGGGCTAGCCATCTGCGCCCAGTACAAGTATAGCAGCAGCGTTCTTTAGCAGAACACGCTACTGCTAAAGTAGTAGTAGTAGCGCAGTTTATTTAAACTCGCTACTACTAAGTAGCAGTAGCGCCCTATTTTGTCCAGCGCTACTGCGAAGAAGCTGTGTATAAGGGTTTCCCTAGTAGTGCTGTATTAGTCCTCTATACCGTATATTGCGCTACTCGTACTACTTCCTCCCTCCTAGTTTATTGGTCCCCTTCGTAATTTGTGCCAAATTTTGACCATAAATTTAACTAACTAAAGGTTAATGCATGTCACAAAAAATTATATCGTTTGATTCATATTTGAACATAGTTTCCAATGGTATAATTTTCGGTGACATGCATTGACATTTTGTTAGTTAAACCTATGGTTAAAATGTGACACTAAATACGACTAGTAAGTAGTACAGTAGTAGTACTAGTATACGTTGGTCAAATTATTCATCACGTTCTCACATTGAATTGACGTGACAACATGCTGCGCGTGAGGTGACACAAGAGTCCCGGCGGCTTGTTCAGGTATTGTTGACTTCAGATTTGGAGTACCACTAATCTGTCGAAATCTTTCAACATTGACTTAAAACAGTCGATTGATCATACATTGAGTACCATATAACTGGAATTAACCTAGGCAAGTCCAAGAAGGATTGGTCGGTGCTGCCGGCTGGCGTCAAGTTCGATCCCATGGATCAAGAGTTGATCGAGCACCTTGAGGCCAAACTGAGTGCTGACAGCGCGAGATCTCACCCGCTCATCGATTTATTCATACAAACCATCGACAGTGAGCACGGCATATGCTACACCCATCCTGAGAAACTTCCAGGTGAGACACCGATCGACCGTCTGCTTGCACAAACATATTCCTTTGTTTATAGCTCTACTTTTCTTTTTAGACGCAGACCTAGTGAAGTAACTTCAATTTGGCAGTTAATAAAAAGTGAAACAAGTGACTGCAACATGCCAAAGATTTTATGAAAATGCCAACTACGTACACTAAAACCTGTATTCGACAATACTACAGGTATCACACTGAGTGGCCTAAGAAAGCAATTTTTCTATCACAACTCTAGGGCGTTCAAAGGGGCACATGGACGCGTCACAAGATATAGTTGGAGTGCGACATGCACGCGATATGGCACAAGACCGACAATACCTTGCCGGTGATGGTCAATAGCCGGTAGATGGGTAGCAAAAAGGTTCTGGTGTTGCACACCGATAAGAACTTCGACCAATAGAGGACCGACTAGGTGATGCACTAGTACCACCTCGGGGACCTGGAGCAAGAGAAGGAGCTGGAGCTGGTCCTCTACAAGATTTTCTACCAGACGAACACTAGGGCCAGGACTAAAAATATTATAAGTTAGTTTGGCCTTGGTACTTGTACTACCTGGTCATCTGCAAGTTGGTATTGTTGTTAATGATCTTTCGGTATGAACTTGGAATTTGCTTCCAATCATCATGTCAAGGGTCGACGTGGATATAAAACTGAATCATTTGTTTCGAAACAAATTTTCAGGCACCTGATTTTTATTTGAAGGGTAGCAGAAGCACCTGCCGTTCAAATTCCCAGTTCTCCAATTTTTTACCTCATTGAACTATGCAGGAGATCCATCTGGTTTCACAGGCTCATAGTTGGACGCAGCACGTCGGAACTGGGTTATGGCATGGCAAGCCCAGTTGCAAATTGTTAAAAGAGAGGAGCGATGGATTTGGCCTTCCAGAACAGTTAAGTGTCGCGACCTCGATCATGAAGCACCTCCGATGGACTAAAAAAGGCCTAGTCCGTTATTGTTAGTTGAAATATGTAAATATTCCATAATGAAAATAAGTATGTAAAATGCAATGAATTTAGTCCGCTTTCACTGAAAACCATCCGATTTGCATGAAATTCGTCTGTGGAACCACAAGATGGTCGTCCATATAGAGCCTAACCATACGGAACCAGTAGGTCCATGGCCGTACGCAAGAAAGTGCATGCACTTATTATCATGATGGAAAAATAATGCTGACGTTTGAGACGGTGAAACCCATGAAGTCTTCAACATAGTCAATACACGAGAGAATTATGCAAGTATAGACTGATAACTGGGATCCTGCAGGTATATTGTTTTTTCAGGTCGAGCAAGTTTCAACTGGGTTGTAGACTGCCCAGGCTTCCTTTTTTGAATAGTTCCAGCCCATGACGACAACGGGGCAGAAAGAACCAACAGGTATTAAATGGCCTCTGTCCCGCCAGCCTTAGTTATATTTTGTCTTAGAACATCCGCATGTAGTTTTTTACTGAATCAAACACACAGCCCAGTTCTATTTTCCTCTTGAAATGCCATGTCCTATTTCTGTTTTCTAATCTCTACCTATAGTTTTACTAGTTCATATACACATATTATTATATTTAAAGTAAATAAATTTCCCTTTTCATCTTTACATCCTATTTTTTTGTTGTTTTCCCTCCCAGCGCTAATTTTTTACCACTGTTTTTCCCTAAAACCAACTCAATTGTCCCACGTCTTATTAGCTTACAAAAACAAAACAATATTTTTTTAATCAATAAGTTCTTAAAAAATAAAAGTTTATCATTTCTAGATTAAAACAGTCCGAACTCCACCGAAATATGCAAAATAAGGTTGAATTTTTTCACCGTGGTCCTGGGCAGAAAATGGGCTGTTATAAATTCCTTAAGAATTACCAAATGGGCTGCAAATTACTAAAAAATAGCAAATGGGCTCTATGTTGTCTGCCACAGATTTGCAGGGTGACTTGTGGGCCTGCTAAGTTCATGCATACACAAGGTTTCTCAAAAAAACAAACTTAGTCAACAATCGACTCTACCAGCGTCAGACTGTTAGATGTCAATCTAACGACAATCGTGCTTCTTCAGCCTCTGAACTTCCTGCTCCAGCCACCCAAACTAGCGCCAGCGGAAACGGCTGCTCTGACCTCCCTTGGCTGGCTGTGCTGCTGGGCAGGCCTCACAACCCCATCATACTCGCATCCCTGGCCTAACTATCCCTCTACTCACCCATACCTCCTGTTATTCTCCGGCAACAACAGCCTCACACTGTGGCCGAAAAAGTAAACCCTCATACCCACTCCGCATGGGAAACAACTGTCGAGTCTTCCTCGGCTTGGCCTTGCCATCGTCCATCACCTTGGTGCTCTCAGCACGGCGTGGTCAACGAACGACATCCATCAGAAGAGGACTATACGTGGAGAGGCTGGCAGCTGGGTCCACGGCCGCATGCAAGGAAGTGCTTCCTTTTTTGCGTGTAGGAAGTGCCTCCTTATTACGTGCAAAATAATGACTCCTCTGTATTTCGCGAAAAAACATTCACCCCTGACAACTTGGATCCACCAGCTATTACGCAGAAAAAATGAATATCCCCGCTGCTAGGTCGGTCCCACCATATTTGGAGGCTGACTTGTTGGCCTACTAAGTTGACGCGAACATAGGGCTTTGTCAACTTGGTCAATATAAATGATTCTAGCTGTGGTGACTGTACAATGTCCATCCAACGGTCGTCGTGCTTCTTCAACCTCTGGTCTTCTTGCTCGTGCCGCTCAAACCAGCGCCAGCCGTGCCGCCTACTCCTACCTCTCGTGGCCGGCTGTGCTACCACGTAGGCCTCACCGCCCCACCCTACTCCCAGCGCTTCCCAGGCCTTCCCTCTGCTCACCCACATCCCCTGTTATTCTCCGAAGACGGTAGCCTCAAATAGTAACCAAAGCAGTCAACCCTCATACTCCCCTCTGCATGGGTATCCACTGTTGAGTATTCCCCGGCTCCGGGTCGTTCCCTTCCTAGCTCGTGTCGTCGTCCACCACCTTGGTGCACTTGGGCGGTACGACGTCGTCAACACGGTCAACAAATGACATCCATCAGAAGAGGACTTGAAATGGAGAGGCTGACAGCTGGTTCCATGGCCACTTGCAAGGAAGTGCCTACTTATTACGTGCAAAATAATGATTCCTCCACCTGACACCTCGGACCTACCAGAAGGGCATCTGTATTTCACGAAAAAAACATTCCCCCTGACAGCTGGGACCCACCATCTTTATCTTCACAAGGAAGGAACTGCCTTCTTACCCCCTAACAGCTGGGACCCACCAGGTTGTAGCGAGGGTAGCGTTATCTGTCCGGCCATGAACATGTATGTACATAGCGGTCGATCAGTCTCTCTACAACGACGTACCGTGGCCTGCTACGTCTTGAGCTTGCATTGGTTTTCCTTGAAGAGGAAAGGGTGATGCAGCAAAGTAGTGTAAGTATTTCCCTCAGTTTTTGAGAACCAAGGTATCAATCCAGTAGGAGGCTCCTCAAAATTCCCACGCACCTACACAAACAAACAAGAACCTCACAACCAACGCAATAAAGGGGTAGTCAATCCCTTCACGACCACTTGCGAAAGTGAGATCAGATAGAGGTAATATGATAAGATAAATATTTTTTTGGTATTTTAATGATATAGATTGGAAAAGTAAAGATGCAAATAAAAGTAGATGGTAAACTTATATGATAAAAGATAGACCCGGGGCCATAGGTTTCACTAGTGGCTTCTCTCATGATAGCATAAGTATTATGGTGGATGAACAAATTACGGTCGAGCAATTAATAGAAAAGCGAATAATTATGAGATTATCTAGGCATGATCATGTATATAGGCATCACGTTCGTGACAATTAGACCAACTCCTGCCTGCATCTACTACTATTACTCCACACATCGACCGCTATCCAGCATGCATCTAGAGTATTAAGTTCATAAAGAACAGAGTAACACATTAAGAAAGATGACATGATGTAGAGGGAGAAACTCATGCAATATGATATAAACCCCATCTTTTTATCCTCGATGGCAACAATACAATACGTGCCTTGCTGCCCCGCTGTCACTGGGAAAGGACACCGCAAGATTGAACCCAAAGCTAAGCACTTCTCCCATTGCAAGAAAGATCAATCTAGTAGGCCAAACCAAACTGATAATTCGAAGAGACTTGCAAAGATAACTTAATCACACATAAAAGAATTCATAGGAGATTCAAATATTTCTCATAGATAAACTTGATCATAAACCCACAATTCATCGGATCTTGACAAACACACCGCAAAAAGAGTTACACCAAATAGATCTCCAAGAAGATCGAGGAGAACTTTGTATTGAGATTCAAAGAGAGAGAGAGAGAGAGAAGAAGCCATCTAGCTAATAACTATGGACCCGAAGGTCTGTGGTAAACAACTAACAACTCACCGAAGAGGCCTTGGAGATGACGTAGAGGCCCTCAATGGTCGATTCCCCCTCCAATGGAGCGCCGGCGAAAGCTCCAAGATGGGATCTCGTGGATACAGGCGGTTACGGCGATGGAAATAGTTTTTCGTGGTGCTCTTCGATGTTTTCAGGGTACGTGGGTATATATAGGAGGAAGAAGTAGGTCGGTGGATGCTCGAGGGGCCCACGAGGGTGGGGGCCATGCCCACCTGTAGGGGGCGCGCTGGGCACCCGTGTGGCCGCCTCCTCTGTTGCTTGATGTCCACTCCAAGTCCCCTGGATCATGTTTGTTACAAAAAGATCGCCCACGAAGGTTTCATTCCATTTGGACTCCGTTTGATATTCCTTTTCTTCGAAACACTGAAATAGGCAAAAAAACAGCAATTCGGGTTGGGCCTCCGATTGGTAGGTTAGTCCCAAAAATGATATAAAAGTGTAGATTAAAGCCCATAAACAATCAAAAATTATAGATACGTTGGAGACGTATCAAGAATCCCCATACTTAATTCCTGCTCATCCTCAAGTAGGTAAATGATAAAAATAGAATTTTGATGTGGAATGCTACCTAGCATAATTCTCAATATAATTTTATTTCTTGTGGAATGAATGTTCAGATCCAAATGATTCAAAATAAAAGTTCATATTGACATGAGAAATAGTAATACTTCAAGCATACTAACTAAGCAATCATGTCTTCTCTAAATAACATGGCTAAATAAAGTTCATCCCTACAAAATCATATAGCTTGGTCATGCTTCCATTTTCGTCACACAAGAATGCTCTCATCTTGCACACCCCCGATGACAATCCAAGTAATTGTTTCATACTTTAGTAACCTCAAACTTTTTCAATTTTCACGCAATACATGAGCGTGAGCCATGGATATTGCACTATGGGTGGAATAGAATATGATGATGGAGGTTGTGTGGAGAAGACAAAAGGAAGAAAGTCTCATGTTAACGAGGCTAATCAACGGGCTATGGAGATGCCCATGAATTGATGTCAACATGAGGATTAGGGAGTGCCATGCAACAGATACACTTGAGCTATAAATGTATGAAAGCTCAACAAAAGAAACTAAGTGGGTGTGCATCCAACTTACTTGCTCACGAAGACCTAGGGCATTTGAGGAAGCCCATCGTAGGAATATACAAGCCAAGTTCTATAATGAAAGAAATTCCCACTAGTATATGAAAGTGACAACATAAAAGACTTTCTATATGAGGAACATGGTGCTACTTTGAAGCACAAGTGTGGAAAAGGATAGTAACATTGCCCCCTTTTTTATTTTCTTTTTTTTGGGCCTTTCTTTTTTTCTTTTGGCCTTTTTTTCTTTGGGGACAATGCTCTAATAATGATGATCATCACACTTCTATCTATTTACAACTCATGAATTACAACTCAAAACTAGAACAAGATATGACTCTATATGAATGCCCCCGGTGGTGTACCGGGATGGCAATGAATCAAGAGTGACATGTATGAAAAATTATGCATGGTGGCTTTTGATAACCCACAAGTATAGGGGATCGCAACAATTTTTGAGGGTAGAGTATTCAACCCAAATTTATTGATTCGACACAAGGGGAGCTAAACAATATTCGCAAGTATTAGCAGTTGAGTTGTCAATTCAACCACACCTCAATAACTTAGTATCTGCAGCAAAGTATTTAGTAGCAATGTAGTATGATAGTAATGGTAACAGTGGCAAAGGTAACAGTAGCAGTTTTGTAGTAATTGTAACAGTAGCAACAGTAAAGAATAAGCAAAGCATAATATGTGAAAATCTCGTAGGCATTGGATCAGTGATGGATAATTATGTCGGATGTGATTCCTCATGTAATAGTTATAACATAGGGTGACACAGAACTACCTCCAATTCATCAATGTAATGTAGGCACTACTAGGAAAAGGGCTATAGATGATATGGCCACTAATGGCACACCATACATTTGGTGTGCCACTCCTATATAGTAGTGGCGCACCATGTGCTGGTGCGCCAGCCATTAGTGTGAAAGACACTAATGGCACACCAGACACATGGTTCGCCACTAGTAACAATTTTTTTATATTTTTTCAAACATACTAATGGCGCACAAGGGCACAGTGCGCCATTACTAGTTTTAACTAGTAACGGCGCACCAGCCACACAGTGCGCCACTACTATATTTTTTTAATTTTTTTTGCAAAACTACTAATGGCGCACAGGGCACAGTGCGCCATTACTAGTTTAAACTAGTAATGGCGCATTGTGACCTGGTGCTCCATTAGTATATATTTTTTTATTTTTTTTGCAAAACTACTAATGGCGCACCACCAGCAGGTGCGCCATTAGTAACCAGGGTTACTAATGGCGCATTTGTAGGTGGTGCGCCATTAGTAACCTGGGACTAGCTAGATATTTTGGACAGCCACACCTACCCACTCACTTTCCCCACTTCATTCTCTCCACCTCCTCCTCCAAGCTTGTCTCGGCTGCCTCCTCCTCCTCACCTCATTTGCACCATAGATTCATCCAAATTAAGTGGTTAAATTACCTTTTTATGATAGGTAAGTAAGGGGGAAGCTATCTTTATGTTGTAGATCTACTTTTTTTTCTCCCTCCAACAACGTGCACATGCACTTTTTATGGCCTAGCTAGATCTATGTATGTTTGTGGTGTTGCATATATGTTTGTGTTTGTAGGTACCGGTATATGAAATGCGATAGTTGCCAATATTTTGCCGGAATGTTGATTCATTTCCGTTCCGGCGAGAATTTTGGCACTATGCATTCTTTTTGGTCCTATTTTTAGGGAAAGTCATGCCAAATTTTTTTCTTGGTTCTAAAATATCGTTTTGCTCTACCCCGCAGGCGACCATGGTCTGCACGATGATCGAAGGCATCGTGAATAGGTTTTTGAGCTCCATGAAAGCCGAGATGCATCAAAAGAACGAGACGGAGATAAGATGTCTGTGTCGAAGATGCAAGCTGAAGAGCCTTATTGCTGACCCGGATTCTGGGCAGGTGCGGGACCATCTGCTCTTGCGTGGTTTCATGGATGGCTATCGGTGGCAAGGTGATGAAGATGACTATGAAGTCGTCCATGGGGGTTGGGCAAGAAATGAGGAAGGGCAGCAAGACAACCACCGCGGCTCGGGCGGGCGAGAAGACAAAGAATCTCCAGGACATGATCACGACGGTGATGCTGTACACAGTCATCATGTAGAAGATGTAGGAAATGATTATGAGGAAGATGCCGGAGCAGACGAAGGGCATGATCATGAAGGTGAAGATGCCGGAGCAGACAACGATGGACCATCGATGGGCTAGGTGCAGGACCCTCATATTCAAGAGCTGCTTCTCAAGCAGACGGATAACGCAAGAGCTGCCGCCCGAGAGAAAGCCAAGTTGGATCAACTAGAGATAGACACAATTACTCCATTGTATGAAGGATGCAGGCCCGAGGATACCCTCCTGAAAGTAACGCTCATGGCTCTAGAGATGAAGGTAAAACACAAAATGACTGACGCATGCTTCGACGAGAACATATCATTCTGGCACGAACGTCTTCCCAAGGGGAACAAGTGCCCGACCAGTTTCGAGGAGGCGAAGAAAATCGTGTGTCCTCTGTATTTACTACATGTGAAATACCATGTGTGCATGAACAATTGCATCATTTATCGGGACGAGAACGCGGAGTCTACCAAATGTCCGGTGTGCGGCGTCACTCGATACAAGAAGAGGAAGAAAGCTCCTCGAAAAGTGGTGTGGTACTTTCCGATCACTCCTCATCTGCAGCGGTATTTAGCGGACCCTATGGTAGCAAAGCTCCTGTGTTGGCACGTGGATAGGGAGGAGAAGAAGCGAGAAGATGACGCAAATGATCCGGAGATAAATAAAAAAGACAAGATGCTGAGTCACACTAAGGATGGGAGCCAGTGGCAAGTGTTGAACTTCGAACACCCACAATTTGGGAAGGATCCAAGGAACATCGTGCTGGGCAGAGAGGCACACATAGCACACATAGCACCTGGCCTATGTTTGTGTGGATGTACAACCTTCCCCCCAGGTTGTGCATTAAGAGGAAGTACATTCACATGAGTGTGCTAACTGAAGGGACGAAACAACATGGGAATGACATCAATCTATATCTGGGGCTGCTGAAAGAGGAGCTAGACATGCTATGGAAAACGCCAGCCAATACGTGGGACGCCGTAGAGAAAGAATATTTTTCTATGAGAGCCGCACTGCTCATGACGGTGCATGACTATCTCGGTTACGGATATCTCGCGGGGCAGGTGGTCCACGGATTTTCTGGATGCGTCAGGTGCATGGATGACGCAAGGTATCGCCAGCTAGATAGAGATCCCGGGTCTTCGAAAACCGTCTTCATGGGACATCGAAGGTGGCTTCGCGACGATGACCCGTGGAGGCAATACAAGGATCTGTTCGATGGGGAAACCAAACCCCGAAGACGCCCAGGTACGAGGAGCGGCGAGGAAATAGACGAGCTGTTGAAAAATTGGAAAGATTGCCCACTGCCGAGAAAGAAGCAAAAGGCGCCCGAGCCGGGAAAGAAGCGAAAGGCTCCAGAGCCGCTGCTGAAGGTATGGAAAACGAGGTCTGTTTTCTGGGACTTGCCGTACTGGAAGATCCACCGTGTGCCTCACAGCCTTGATGTCATGCATATCACGAAGAACGTGTGCGAGAGTCTACTTGGTACCCTGCTCAACATGCCAGAGAGGACCAAAGATGGGCCGAAAGCAAGGGCAAACTTGAAATCAATGGGCATCAGGGAGGAGCTTCACGCTAATGATGATGATGATGAGGCGAAGCAGGACACGGAAAGTCGTCGCAAAGGCAAAAAGGCCAAGAAGACCGTGCTTCACTCTAAGTCAGGAGGAGATCGATCAGTTTTTCATCTGCCTCGTAGGAGTAAAACTTCCTTACGGTTACGCGGGGAAGATAAGCAGATACCTAGACTCCGCAAAGCAGAAGATCAGCAGGATGAAGTCTCACCATTGTCACGTGCTGACGATGCAGATACTTCCAATTGCAATCCGTGGGATCATGGACGCGCATGTCCGTTAAATGCTATTTGGCCTATGCATCTTTTTCGACATCATCTATCGGAAGTCGGTTGGCGTGAGGCAACTCAGAAGGCTACAGGAAGAGATCATGGTGATACTATACGAGCTTGAGATGTACTTCCCGCCCGCATTCTTCGATGTTATGGTGCATCTGCTGGTCCATATCGTGGAGGATATCATCCAACTCGGGCTGACGTTCCTGCACAGCATGATGCCGTTTGAAAGGATGAATGGTGTCATCAAAGGATACGTTCGCAACATGTCATGTCTAGAGGGAAGCATAGCCAGGGGCTTTCTGACCGAAGGGTGCATCTCCTACTACATGAATTATCTAGGCATCGAGAACCCCGTTGGTCTGCCCGTCAACAGGGACCTCGGCAGGCTCAGTGGATGGGGTCACCGTGAGGGTCGCCGCGAAATGCATGTCGACTTCGAGGGTCGACTCGCCGACTTTGAAAGAGCAAACCTAGTCGCACTACAACACATAGATGTGGTCGATCCCTTGGTGGTAGAGCACAAAACCTTTATTGAGAAGACGTACAATGACCGAGGCCAACAGAGGACGGACAGAGATATAATCAAAGAGCACAACTCATGTTTCACGTGTTGGTTCAAGCAGAAGCTTCTGTCATACCCTTTACATGAGGATTCTTCCATGGAAGAACAACTCATATTCGCCTTGTCACAGGGCGCCGAGCACAACCTGATGACATATGAGGCGTACAATATCAACAACTACACATTCTAAACCGAGAGAAAGGACATGAAGAGCGACGGTTATCAGAACTCCGGGGTAACGATGGAATCCTACACCGGTAACAACAAAGACAGATACTACGGAAGGATCGAGGAGATCTGGGAGCTGAGCTACACTGGAGAGAAGGTCCCGATGTTCCTTTTCAAATGGGCCAAGAGGGTCATAAAAGAAGACCGGTATTTCACCACCATGGTTATACCCGAAGCCAAATCCAAGATCGTGGGCGCAAATTTCACCGCGAAAAATGAGCCATGGGTACTGGCTTCCCAAGTGGACCAATGCTTCTTCATTACCGACCTGTCAAAAGCCCAGTCGTGTTGTCGTGAGGAGAAGCAAAAGGAAGATCATCACAATGGATGGATTCGCCAATGAGCAAGACTTTGACAAGTACGGCGACCCGAAGATGGAACATGACGACGATGATGAAGTACCAGCATACACCACGAGAAGAAGCAGGACCACCCTACCTAAAGGACGTCTGTTCAAGAGAAGAACTCCATTTACGAAAAATAAGGGCAAGAAGATTGTGAACAGGTAGCTAGCTAAGATCGATTGTATTTAATTGTAGCCTTCATTTCTCGATTGTATTTCATGGGCACTTTTTGAACTCATGAATATTTTTAAATTTCATGGGCACTTTTTAAATTTCTTGGGCACTTTTTGAATTTCCCCCTCCATCTCGATCGCTATCCCCCTCCATCTCGATTTCGATGCCCCCCGCACCCTCCTCGGCCCGCTCCACCGCCGCCGAGCACCCCCCGCACTCTCCCCCGCTCAACCGCCGCCGACGACTCCCCGCACCATCCCCCGCTCCACCACCGCTGCGGACCCCCCGCACCATCCCCGGCACGCTCCACCGCCGCCGAGCACCCCCCGCACCATGCCCCGCTCCACCGCCGTCGACGACCCGTCGCACCCTCCCTAGTAATGTTTTAGCAATTCACAAATGAATGCACCTAAAAATAAAAAAACAAATTTGATTATATTTTCAAATAACAAATTTGATTATATTTTCAAATAACAAATTTGATGATATTTTTTTAAAAAAATATTACTGTTTTTATAAAAAATCATTTTTGGGGATATTCATTTTCTAAGAAATTATTGGATGCAACAAAAAATAAAAAAAATTACTTATGGCGCACCACTGGGTGGTGCGCCATTGCTGTGCAAAAAAAAACTTACTTATGGCGCACCGCCGGGTGGTGCGCCATTGCTATCTGACAAAAAGATTTCTAATGGTGCACCGCTCGGGGGTGCGCCATTGCTATAAAAAACACATACTAATGGCGCACCGCTGCGTGGTGCGCCACTAGTAATCTCCCCCTCCCTAGCTAATCCGTCCCTCTCCCTCACCAGATCCCTTCGTCCCTCTCCCTCGCCAGATCCACCCGCTTCCTCGACCCACACCGCCGCCACCCCGACCCCCGCCGCCCCCGCGCCCCTGCGCCCCCAGCATTGTAGCTCCCCCGCGCCCCCCACCATTGCATTTGTTGCACTGACGACGACCGCACGGGGTGCAGGACGACGACCGCCGCCGACCCGCGAAGCATGTGGCCGCCGGCCTCCCCACGACCAACCGAGGCGCCCAGGAGGACCGTCGCTGTCTTCCTCTTCGACTACGAGGATCTGGACGAGCTCGGACGCCCTCGAGCCATCCCTTCGACGCCGCCGCCTCCGCCGACCCCGACCCCAACCCCGACCCCGACCCCTCAGGCGACCGGCCGCGCCCGCCCAGGTACCTCTCCTCCTTCCTCCTTCCTCCCTCTCCACCCTTCCTCTCCATTCCCTCCCTCCCTCCCCTCGACCGTTGTACAGGTCGTCGGCGTACTGCCCCGGCGTGTAGCTGAATGTTGTAGGTTAAGTCAACACCTAGAAAGGATGTAGTTTGATATGTTCGTTGACATGATCTTATCTCCTCTCATCTGTCATCTCTTCTCTCACTGGCCCCGTCTCGTCTCGTCTCTGCAGGTAGAGCGGCCAGAGGAGCATACCAACATCCCTATTTACCTTCCACCAACACCAACGTGGTGAGTTTCCCCTCTCCCTCATCTACCCCCATATCTGAACATCAACTGTAGTTTGTACGTTTTGGTTATACTTTGTTTCAGTTTGTACACATATCGTTTTGGTTAAACTCCTGTCTTAGATGCCACGGCTGAAACTAGAGCAAACTTTGTGTGTGCATCAAGTTTTGGTTCAGTTTTGGATGACTAAGACTAGGTAGAGCATACTATGTGTGTGTGTGTATCCATTGTATCATGATGAATTGACTTGTGCTAAAATTAGAAAGGAGAAATGGTACACAGACATGTTAGTCTATTTAACCAACTTCTCAGATCAACTTGACACAATACTATTTTGATGGGTTTTTGTAATTGTGGTTATATACTCTATAAATTTATTCATCAACACGATTTCTTTATTTTCTGTGTCATACATTTTACATATCTTTAGTCATAAAAAATCAAATAGGGGCAAGACTGTTACAGAAAAATTACTTGCAAGCATATTGTGATTTACTTCTTTATAGAGTATTTTGTAATGCAATTATCTTAATAATCTCCTGTGTTTTTCTGATGCTGACCATCCGAGAATATGTGTAACTATTTTCACTCTGTCCTGAAGGTTTTTGACTATAGAATCTGTGGTGACCCACACTCTGTTGGTTCACACTCATTGAGTTCGCTCGTGAAGGTATTATATGTCCACATGGTACATTTATGTTTTCCAGTAGTTAATTGATGGTTTGATAAATGATACATTTCATGCACAGGGTGCTAGAGCTGCACTTAACTTGCTAAAATCATCCCCTTGTTCTTACTGGTTATAGAAATTCATTGCTTGTCCTATGTTTTCTGTCAGGGTATTGTTCAGGAAGCTTGCTTGAGTTTGTGTCCTTTAATTTGTAAATCTGTAGTTCTAGCCACTGTTTGTAGTTCTAGCCACTCCTTGCTGCTAGTTCCTCAAGGAGTTCTGCACAAAATTAGCTCAACAAGTTGCATCTGGCTTTTACAAAGTTGTTTTGGCTTAAGAGGATAAGTTGTTGTATATACTGTCATAAATTTTAGCAAGAACAGGGCATCAACAGTGCTACTCTAGTATCTAGTTGGGGAGGGACAAATGGACAGGGCATCACTGTAGCTGTACTACACAACAAACTATTAGTCTTAGGATTAACACTCCTCATATGAGATGAGAGGATTTTTTTTTAAATGGCTTCTTGCAGTTTTGAAAATTCAGTTTATTCGGTTACTGAAAATTCAGTTAATTCAGTTAGGCACACAAACTTTAGAACTTTTGTGTGCCCTAGTACTTGATGTTTGTAGAAAACCAGGAGTGTCAATGTGACTAGAATTCACTTGTTCTTATATGGGTGAAACTTCACTTGTCTTTAGGTTAGTGCAGGGTGTTGCTTTATTCTGTCATCATTTGTAACTATGTCACAAATAAATTGTTCCTTCTTCTGTATTTGACAAGCTGAGGCATGGATTAAGTTGTTTCTTTGTTGTAACATACTGTATATCACTCCACAATGAAACACAGTACATATTGATGTGCTTTGTAAAACTTGTTCATGTATTGAACTACTAATGCCTTGTGATGCTCTGAATTACTTGTGATGCCTCTGAATTACTTGTGATCACATTGATCAAGACTTGTAAAGATGATGATCATCTTTTACAGAAAACAATTTCTATAAAAACGTCAGTAACTTTGCTAGTTTGCTGGGTTTTGTCTCCGACCATTGTGTCGTGATGATTTTGCAGGTACCCCGAGAGGCCCTTGAGTTTGCTGGAATGTCGATTAACTTCCATTCCGGCAAATTTGGGTACTCCATATGTCCTATTTTCAGCAAAGGTCATGCTGAATTTTTCCGTGAATTTTAGCACGACTTTGCTAAAAATAGGACATATGGGGTACTTGTGACTAATGCATGGGCCGGGGTCTTAGTACTTAATTAAGTAGGATCAACTGCACCTTTATTCTTGCTACATGAAACCATAGGTGGCAATAGAGCCAAGTGATTAGGCCCAACTTAGAATTCTCCTTCCCAGCTGAGCTTTTAGGGTGCCTCGGTGTCGACAAACCCTAAATTATAAAACCTTGGCTTTTAGGGTGCCTCGATGTCAATAAGAACCTATATGATGTACGCTTAGGCTTTTATGGTGCCTCGGCGTCGACAAACCATAAATGACAAAAGCTTAGCTTTTAGGATGCCTCGGTGTCGACGGACCCTAAATGATGAGACCATGATCTTGTTACTTGACAATAACCAACTTTTTGACCAAACTTTTTTCCTATTTAGAGCGAAACATGGCCCACAACGATGATGCCGGCGGTTCGGGTGGCAAGCAATTCTGGGAGCTATCCCAGGAGATGGAGGAAGAACCTCACCGCTATGAGGACGCTGCGGAAGACACCAATCCAGACTACACAACCCCTAGTGGCGTCGGGGATGACACCACTGATGGTGCCGTCGAGGATGCCACCACCGATGATGGCGGCGCACGCACAGATGGCAGCCAATCGAAGAGGCAACGGAAGGACCGGCGCCCGAACGTGCTCAGCACCGTCAAGGAGGAATTTACTGATCTGATATCCGACGGGCATCCAACGACGCCCAAAGAATTAGTCAAGGGGTACTCGATTCAGCTCGGGTGCATTCTTCGGAGCACCGTCTTGATCAACACCGAGAACCTAAGGCATAAGGATCGAGGGAATTTGCACAGCCTCCTATTCACAAAGCTGCACGAACGATACAAGTTCCCCGCTAACTTTGCAAACACACGCCTCTCAGAGAATAAAGTGAACAATGCCGGCCTCACGAGGATGAGCACGGCCCTGTCTACTTGGAAAAGGAAGGTGAAGGGAATGATTGACAAAGGTGATAGTTATGAGAAGATCAAGGCGAAAAATCCTTCGATCAGCGAAGATGACTACAAGGAGTTCAAGATCAAGTGCGAGAGCAGCGCAACCTCCGAATCAAGTCAGTGGTGTAAAGAAATGCGGCAGTTGAACTTAGGGGTCCACCAACTCGGTCTCGGCGATTACAGAGTGGTGGCGCCTATATGGGACAAGGAGGACGCGGAGCGTGCCGAGCAAGGCCTACCACCCTGCTTCAAGAAATACCGTGACAAGCAGACCAAGAACTTTGTCAGGGCCCGGTACAAGGAGGACCCAGTAACAAAGGAGCTTACCACGGATCTGAAGACGAGGGCACTTGAGCTTTTTTTGGTAAGGATTACACCCCCACGTAATTAGCTACATATGGTTGCATTCTAATTAATTCCCCAATATTTCTAAATGGTTCACGTTCCTTCCGCAGGACAATGAAAGCAGTAGCGCGGGGTCGTCTCAGAGCTCCCCATTTGACACCCCTTTAAATAGGGCATTGAACGTAATGAAAAACAAGGATAATCTAAGTAAGCCGTCGTCAGCACGTCGTGTGGACGGCAAAGGCTTGTCCACAAAATGGTCTTCATACTATGCCGCTGGTGGGCGAAAGGAGAAAAAGACCAGCTCGGAAAGCCAGTCGCGCGAGGTTCAAGAACTCAAGGCACAAGTGGCGCAGATTCCGGAGATTGTCCAAGAGCAAGTGCAACAACAACTGGGAACGACGCTCACCGCCATGGTGCCTACCTTGATTGAGGGGCTGACAACGTGGATTGCAGGTGGCCAACAGGGGCCGCCCCTAGTTCCCAGCTTCACGGACAACAACTCGCACAATGCGCAAGCGGCGCCATTGGTGTCTCCGGCGGAGGCGGTATTCGTGTCTCCGGCGTCGGCACGGGTGTACGCCGGCCGGCATCTCACCAGCAAGCGGCCCCTCCGTCAGTTGCATGCCCGCCGTTGGCGGTGCCTTGACATTAGCTGAGCTCGACGACATCACGGTAACTAAGCCTCTCGGCCGATGACTTCATCTCCTTGCCTTTGACTGGGCATCCCTGACGCCCTACATGTTTTCGCAGGGCGCCGCTGACGTTCCATGCACTCTCCTGCACTTCGTGGGCGGTGAGTTGGTCAATGTCGCCAAGGGAAGAATCGTTCAACCGGGCAACCCCGTGTTCCATGGTAATCCGATGCCACCCACTATGTATAGGGTTGAACTGGTTCGGGTGCTGCCAGGCTGCGACGAGTTGTTATCTCCGATTTGACCCGCTAGGGCCGACGAAGATGATGTGATGACCCTCAGCGCCTGCGTAAGCCAGATTCGTTTGGGGGCGGGGGACACCACCCCACAGACAAGACCTCCAGTCGTGCCGGCACCAAGCCATGGCAAGACCGCCGCAACGCTACCGGACATGCCAGACATCCATATGGCACAGGATCCAGACATGCATATGGCACAGGATCCGGACGACGACGACAACAACAACGGTACATTTACCAATGTCGATAAGTACTTTGCCGAACATGGGTAAGGTGACGAATTCTGCGGGCCTCCTTATCAAGAACCCAACCCTAAAAAGACGACCGTGATCTAGCTGGTACCACAGAGAAACCCAATTGCAACAGGCGTCGTCTGGTGTTCAGTTCTCAGGAGACGCCTCCAGCTGCCGCGTTCACCGAGCCTCAGATAGACGAGGTGCAAAATATTATCAGCCCCAACACGCTCAAGAAGGCGGTCTGTGAGCAGAACTCAATCCCATTACAGCAGATCAAGAAGAAGGGACGCAAACGAAAGACTAACAAGGGCGCCGGTGCGAGCCAGCCGGCACCGAGTACGATCCATGCTCAGGACGGGCCACCTTTACCAAAGGATATATCGAGGAGGGTGCATGTGGCGGGTAGGGCGATGCTACCGGAAAATATGCTCAATGCTGCAACCGGTGCTATGGGGAGTATGCATGACAGTGTTCTTTCTTTGGAGAAGCGTTGTCTCTCCCAGAATGATGTGGCATACCCGGTTTTCGTGGCCATGGTGCCAGAGGGCAATGGCTTTGTGGATAGCGCCATCGGGGGTACGAAAGTCCTACGGTTTGATGACGTCTTTGCTATGTTTAACCTTCATCCGCTGCACTACACCTTCGTTCGGCTGTTTTCACTGAGTATGGAGATGCGGATCATTAGAGACAAGACCCTGGACATCGGGATAGTCGACCCCTTCTACATGCGTGCCAAGATCTTGGGCAGCACTGGGGACCGGCAAGTTGCGAGTTCACACCTCGAAGGCGTCATTCTGGCAAACCCAGATAAGGATAAATTCCTCGTGCCTTACTTTCCCGAGTAAGTCATCCCCTCACCGCCCCGTAACATATGATTTCTTAGATTTCGATCATTCTTTTTTTTTTCTAACATTCCGTGTTTTGTGCAGTGACAAACATTGCACACTCATCCTCTTAAGCTCGAAATATTCCATGGCCACGTATTTTGACCCGGACCTTGAGTCCAAGATAGCCTACACAAATATCAAGAAAGTTCTTGATGATGCTCTTCCCGGCTACGCCACATCTGGAGGCACCTTTAAGAGGCCAGTTCGTAGGTACGGCAAGCACGTGTTCACCCACAATACGACGTTCCCCTGCGTCAAGCAGCCGCCTGGCGGTCAGAAGGATGCCTACTATGCCCTCCATCACATGCGGGCGATCGTACGGGACCATAATCACCTTTTGCTACCAAATAATCTCAAAGATTGGGTCGCAAGCTTGTCGACAATCCAGGACGCGGACATCAGACAAGAATTCTTTCGCATCCAGTTGGAGTTTGCAGAAATCATCCATCAAGATGTCCTACGTACCTCGGGGCAGTTCTACCTCAGATATCAACCGTCCAACAGTGAGATAGACACAACGCTACAAATGCAGGCTGACAACGCCCGCGACTTCATGACCATCATGAAAGACGGCGGCTTCATCCATGCTCCGGTCCCATGAGTCGAGTCGAAAGTAGTGATGCTATGTGTAGTTCTGAAACATCGATTAGCTCATGTTGTATTTAACTTTAATGAACTTGTATGTCTCTTTGGTTTGGACAGTCGTTCAACTTAGATGTAATCGATGCTATTTATTAGTAGGACCATGAATCATGCTATTAATGTCTTGCTTTTCTCTTCCGATCCTTTTGTTGCATATACTTATATATTGCTTATGTATTGTCTGTGAATTGCTACTAACGTTTTGTTTGGGTAGTGCATAGAGATGCCGTCGTATGTCGTGTACAAGGGTAAGGTTCCCGGAGTCTACGATGACTGGGAGGAGTGTCGGAGACAGGTTCACCATTTCAGCGGTAACAGTTACAAAGGGTACACCACTCGGGCAGAGGCGGAATCTAGATACGCGCGCTATCTAGCGGGAGAGAGGAGGGAGCGTTGGAGGAACCGAATGAAGACCAGTTTCATCGCGATGATGCTCATCGTGATGACCGCAGCTCTCTTCTATGTGATGGTAGTTTAGATGATCGATATCGACTTGTAATGTGAATACAAAATCGCTACTCGCGGTCTCGAGACTTGTAATGTTCTATCTTTGTTCGGTCTTTTGAATTTGGAGACTAGTATGATGAATTGTTTTCGGAGACTAATCTTCTATTGTATTCGATGAATCTATTGTTGCTGTGTGGTGTTGTCTATATTCTGTCCAATAATATATTTTGTAACCTGTGCAAATATCACAAAAGAAAAAAACCTAATATACATACTAGTGGCGCACCACTCAGCACTCTAATGGCGCACTGCAGAAAGAACACTAATGGCGCATCACCCCCTAGTGCGCAATTAGTATGCCAAAGCACATGGGTAAATATGGCCCCCTGGGAGGCATTCTAATGGCGCACGTTGGGCTATACTAATGGCGCACTGTGTGGTGCGCCATTAGTATATCAGATACTAATGGCGCTATACTAATGGCGCACCAGGGGTGCGCCATTAGTATTTAATTCTAATGGCGTGGTGCTAGTGGCGCACCAGTAGTGTGCCATTAGTAGGCAAAACTGGTGCGCCACTAGCAGGCCTTTTCCTAGTAGTGAGTAATGTATTCCGAATATAGTCATACGTGCTTATGGAAAAGAACTTGCATGGCATCTTTTGTCCTACCCTCCCGTGGCAGCGGGGTTCTAGTGGAAACTAAGGGATATTAAGGCCTCCTTTTAATAGAGTACCAGGCCAAAGCATTAACACATTGTGAATACATGAACTCCTCAAACTACGGTCATCACCGAGAAGTATCCCGATGATTGTGACTTCGGGGTTGTCGGATCATAACACATAATAGGTGACTATAGACTTGCAAGATAGGATCAAGAACTCACATATATTCATGAAGACATAATAGGTTCAGATCTGAAATCATGGCACTCAGGCCCTAGTGACAATCATTAAGCATAGCAAAGTCATAGCAACATCAATCTCAAAACATAGTGGATACTAGGGATCAAACCCTAACAAAACTAACTTGATTACATGGTAAATCTCATCCAACCAATCACCGTCTAGCAAGCCTACGATGGAATTACTCATGTACGGCAGTGAGAATCATGAAATTGGTGATGGAGGATTGTTGATGATGACGACGGTGACGAATCCCCCCCTCTGGAGCCCTGAACTGACTCCAAATCAGCCCTCCCGAGAGAGATCAGGGCTTGGTGGTGGCTCCGTATTGTAAAACGCGATGAAACTTTCTCTCTGATTTTTTTCTCCGCAAAACCAAATATATAGAGTTGGAGTTGAGGTCGGTGGAGCTCCAGGGGTCCCACAAGGCAGGGGCGCGCCCAGGGGGAGGAGGCGCACCCCCCACCCTTGTGTACTGGGTGTGGGCCCCCTGGCCTTGATTCTTTCTCCAATATTTGTTATATTGTCCAAAAGTAATCTCCGTGGATTTTCAGGTCATTTCGAGAACTTTTGTTTCTGCACAAAAATAACACCATGGCAGTTCTGCTGAAAACTGCATCAGTCCGGTTTAGTTTCATTCAAATCATGCAAGTTAGAGTCCAAAACAAGGGCAAAAGTGTTTGGAAAAGTAGATACGTTGGAGATGTATCAACTCCCCCAAGCTTAAACCTTTGCTTGTCCTCAAGCAATTCAGTTGATAAACTGAAAGTGATAAAGAAAAACTTTTACAAACTTTGTTTGCTCTTGTTGTTGTAAATATGTAAAGCCAGCATTCAAGTTATCAGCAAAGATTTTGAACTAATCATATTCACAATAACACTTAGGTCTCATGTTTACTCATATCAATGACATAATCAATTAGCGAGCAATAATAATAAATCTCGGATGACAACACTTTCTCAAAACATTCCTAATATGATATAACAAGATGGTATCTCGCTAACCCTTTCTGAGACTGCAAAACATAAATGCAGAGCACCTTTAAAGATCAAGCACTGACTAAACATTGTAATTCATTGTAAAAGAGATCCAGTCAAGTCATACCCAATATAAACTTATAGTAATGCATGCAAATGACAATGTGCTCTCCAACGGGTGCTTTTTAATAAGAGGGTGATGACTCAACATAAAAGTAAATATATAGGCCCTTCGCAAAGGGAAGCAGGGATTTGTAGAGGTGCCAGAGCTCGATTTTAAAATAAAGATGAATAACATTTTGAGCGGTATACTTTCACTATCAACGCAACAACTATGAGATCTCAATATCTTCCATGCTACATACATTATAGGCGGTTCCCAAACAGAACGGTAAAGTTTATACTCCCCCACCATCAACAAGCATCAATCCATGGCTTGCTCGAAACAACGAGTGCCTCCAACTAGCAACAGCTCTGGGGGAGTTTTGTTTAATTATTTCGATTTGCTTCGATCTCTTTGATCATGGTACTGGGCATCCCGGTTACTAGCCATTTTCTCGTGAATGAGGAGCGGAGTCCACTCCTCTTGAGAATAACCCACCTAGCATGGAAGATACAGACAGCCCTAGTTGATACATGAGCTGCTCGAGCATACAAAACTGAATTTCATTTGAAGGTTTGGAGTTTGGCACATACAAATTTACTTGGAACAGCAGGTAAATACCGCATATAGGAAGGTATGGTGGACTCATATGGAATAACTTTGGGGTTTATGGATTTGGATGCACAAGCAGTATTCCCGCTTAGTACAGGTGAAGGCTAGAAAAAGACTGGGAAGCGACCAACTGAGAGAGCGACAACAGTCATGAACATGCATTGAAATTAATCAACACTGAGTGCAAGCATGAGTAGGATTAAGCATGGCATAAGCAACTATAATCTCTAATTGTCATTGCAAACATGTTTATTCATAATAGGCTGAATCAGGAACGATGAACTCATCTTATTTACGAAAACAAGAGAGGTCAAGTTCATACCAGTTTCTCTCATCTCAATCAGTCCATCATATATCGTCATTATCGCCTTTCACTTGCACGTCCAAACGGTGTGTATAATAATAATAGTGCACGTGCATTGGACTAAGCTGGAATCTGCAAGCATTCAATTCAAGGGAGAAGACAAGGTAATATGGGCTCTTGGTTAAATCAACAATCATGCATATGAGAGCCACTAAGCATTTTCATTATGGTCTTCTCCTCTCGACCCCCAAAGGAAAGAAAAAAAGAAAATAAAACTATTTACACGGGAAAGCTCCCAACAAGTAAAAGAAGAACGAGAAATATTTTTGGGTATTCATTTTAATTACTACTACAAGCATGGAAATTAAACTAACTATTTTTTGGTTTTCCTTAAGGTTTATCAAACACACAAGAAGAAAGCTAGAAAAGGAAATTAAACTATCATGGATAGCACAATGAAAGAATATGAACACCAACAGCTAGAATAAGTGTGTGAACATGAATGTAATGTCGGTGAGAAATACGTACTCCCCCAAGCTTAGGCTTTTGCCTAAGTTGGTCTATTGCCATGGATAGCCTGGCTGATATCTGAAGTCGTAACTGGGGTCGTACTGAGATGCAGCAGCCATTGCCTCCTGAGCTGCAGCATGGTGGCGAGCTGCCTCCGCTCTCCTCTCGTGTTCGGCTGCCTCCTCCCTGGTTACAACATATCTTCTTTTTGCCTGATAATCAAAAAGGGCAGGAGCAGGGAGAGTAACATGGACAGAGCGACGTCTATCAAAGATTAGTCGATACTGGAGGAATTGTTCATTCCTCACAAGAAAATGATGACTGACCATAGCATCATAATCTAAATAAGCGGGAGGAAACTCCCTATCACCCTCACGTGGAGGTATACCAAGATAATTAGCAACGCGGGTTGCATAAATCCCTCCAAAAAATCTCCAGATAAACCATTATTATGCAACCTACGTGCAACAATTGCCCCCAAGTTGTAATCTTTATTTCCTAATACAACACTCTTGAGGACACAAAGATCAGGGACACACATGTGACATTCTTCATCTTTACCATTTATGCATCTACCAATGAAGAGAGCAAAATAATGTAAAGTAGGAAAATGAATGCTCCCTATGGTAGCTTGTGCTATGTCTCTAGATTCTCCCACAGTGATACTAGCAAGAAAGTCTTTATATTCAAAATTATGGGGTTCATTAACATTATCCCACTGCGGGATTTTGCAAGTAGTAGTAAAACCTTCTAGGTCCATGATATAGGATTGATCATAAATATCAAACAGGACACTTTGAGAATTACGCGAAGATGTAAATTTAAACCTTCTCAAAAATGAATCAGTTAAATAGTAGTACTGAGGACACTTATCTTGCATGAAGTCCTCAAGATCGGCATTACGCACATATGCGTAAAATTCATCATTGGTGCCTGCATTTTCCATAAACTCTTCTGACGGCCATTCACAAGGCCGCACATCAGCTTCCCTTGGTGGTTCATCGTCTTGCTCACGCATAGCACACCTGGGTGCTTTCTTTGTTGAACAACCACCTTGGTACATTTTCCTAAACATATTTCTTCCTCTGAAAAAAATCTGAATTTTTTAGGAACTAAAAATAAAAGTGAATCAAACTAAGCAAGATTGATAGCAACTACTCCCACAAGTGCTTAGAGCCTATATCATGCATTATAATTACTTGGGACCTCATAAATTTGACATGCAAGCTCAAGAAAAGGGTCACCTAGTCAGCAAAAAATTTCAATGAATAAAGTACTAGAACAAAAACTAATTGGACCATTGGAGGAGTCACATACCAAAGAACAATCCCCCAAAGCAGTTTTGTGAAAGGAGCTTTGAGCAAGGAGATCGAAAATCGCAGCAAAATGAGCTAGAACTCGTGCTTGAGCTGGATGGTGAATTTTTTGGGAGGAAGATGGAGTGTGTGGGTGCAGGAATAGGTGGAGGGGGGCACCATGGGCCCACGAGGCAGGGGCGCGCCTAGTCAGAGTGGGTGCGCCCTGGACCCTCGTGGCCAGGTGCTTGCCCCCCTGCTATGTTCTCGGTGCCTAAAATCCTCAAATATTCCATAAAAATCATACTAAATTTGTAGGGCATTTGGAGAACTTCTATTTTCGGGAATTTTTTTTATTGCATGAATAATTCAGAAAATAGACAGATATTACTAATTTTGATTTATTTATTCTAAATAACAGAAAGTAAAAAGAGAGTACAAAAGGTTGTGCCTTCTAGTTTCATCCATCTCATGATCATCAAAAGGAATCCACTAACAAGGTTGATCAAGTCTTGTTAACAAACTCATTCCGAATAACATGCAACCGAAGAAATTATGAATAAAACTAGGTTACCTCAACGGGGATATGAACATCCCCAATAATAAGAATATCATTTCTTTCTTGACAGTAGGAAGAGGAAATTCAAACCCCCCAATAATAATAGTTGGAATTTTCCAATAGAATTGATGCTATGAACTTGTGGTTGTTTCCTCGGAAAGTGTACCGTATGCTCATTACCATTAACATGAGAACTGACATTGCCTTTGTTGCAATCAATAATAGCCCCTGCAGTATTCAAAAAGGGTGTACCCCAGGATAATCGACATACTATCGTCCTGGGGAATATCAAGAATAACAAAGTCCGTTAAGATAGTGAAATTTGCAACCACAACATGCACATCCTCGACAGGTATAGCAGTTGATTTATCAGCCATTTGCAAAGATATTTCAGTAGGTGTCAACTTATTCAATTCAAGTCTACGATATAAAGAGGGAGGCATAACACTAACACCACTCCAAGATCAAATAAAGCAGTTTTAACATAGTTTCTTTTATAGTTGGTACTCCTGGATCTCCAAGTTTCTTTGGTATTCCACCTTTAAAAGTGTACATAGCAAGCATGGTGGAAATTTCAGCTTCCAGTATCTTTCTTTTGTTTGTGATGATATCCTTCATGTATTTAGCATAAGGATTTACTTTAAGCATATCGGTTAAGCGCATACATAAGAAGATTAGTCTAATCATTTCAGCAAAGTGCTCAAAATGCTCATCATCCTTTTTCTTGGATGACTTAGGAGGAAAAGGCATGGGTTTCTGAACCCATGGTTCTCTTTCTTTACCATGCTTCCTAGCAACAAAATCTCTTTTATCATAACGTTGATTCTTTGATTGTGGGTTATCAAGATCAACAGCAGGTTCAATCTCTACATCATTATCATTGCTAGGTTGAGCATCAACATGAACATTATCATCAACATTATCACTAGGTTCATGTTCATCACCTGATTGTGTTTCAGCATAAGAAATAGAAATATCATTGGGATTCTCAGGTGTGTCTACAACAGGTTCAGTAGAAGCATGCAAAGTCCTATCATTTTTCTTTTTCTTCTTTTTAGAAGGACTAGGTGCATCTAAATTATTTATCTGAGAATCTTGCTCGATTCTCTTAGGGTTCCCGAGTCATTCTACCGGTTCTATCAGCCACTCTAACAGCAAAGTCATGTTTATTATTTAATTCATCGAGCAAATCACTTTGAGCTTTAAGTACTTGTTCAGCTTGAGTGCTAACCATGGAAGCATATTTGCTAATGAGTTTAAGTTCACCTTTAACTCTAGCCATCTAATCACTCAAGCGTCCAATCATGTAAGCATTACTATCTAATTCTCTACCAACATAAGCATTAAAACTTTATTGTCTAGCCATAAAGTCATCAAATTCATCCAAACATTGGCTAGGAAATTTAGTAGACGGGATTTCAACCTTATCATATCTATAGAGAGAATTTACCTTTACTACCTGTGTCGGGTTATCAAGACAATGTGTTTCTTCGATAGGCGGTATATTAAGACCATGTATTTCTTCAATAGGAGGTAAATTCTTAACATCTTCAGCTTTAATACCATTTTCTTTCATTGATTTCTTTGCCTCTTGCATATCTTCAGGACTGAGAAATAGAACACCCCTCTTCTTCAGAGTTGGTTTAGGAATAGGCTCAGGAGTTAGCTCAATTGGCTCAGGAATTGGCTCACGGAGAGTACAATTATTTTCATTAGTTAACATATTATTCAATAGTAATTCAGCTTGGTCGACTATTCTGTCCCTGAAAACACAACTAGCACAACTATCCAAGTTGTCCTTGGAACCATCGGTTAGTCCATTATAAAAGATATTAAGTATTTCATTTTTCTTAAGAGGATGATCAGGCAAAGCATTAAGTAATCGGAGAAGCCTCCCCCGAGCTTGTGGGAGACTCTCTTCTTCGATTTGCACAAAATTATATATTTCCCTCAAGGTAGCTTGTTTCTTATGAGCGGGGAAATATTTAGTAGAGAAGTAATAAATCATATCCTGGGGACTACCCACACAACCAGGATCAAGAGAATTAAACCAAGTTTTAGCATCACCCTTTAATAAGAATGGAAATATCTTAAGGATATAATAATAGCAGGATTTCTCATCATTGGTGAACAGGGTGGCTATATCATTTAACTTAGTAAGATGTGCCACAATAGTTTCAGATTCATTGCCATAAAAAGGATCAGATTCAACCAAAGAAATTATCTTAGGATCAACAGAGAATTCATAATCCTTATCAATAACAAAAATAGGTGAAGTAGCAACAGCAGGGTCATATTTCATTCTAGCATTCAGAGTTTGCTGCTTCCATTTAGCTAATAACTTCTTAAGATCAAATCTATCATTGCAAGCAAGAATAGCTCTAGCAGCTTCTTCATCCATAACATAACCCTTAGGAATAACAGGCAATTCATACTTAGGGGGAGAACCTTCATCATCACTATCTTCAATAATATCATCTTCAATAATTTCATTCTCTCTAACTTTAGCAAGTTGTTCATCTAGAAATTCACCTAATGGCAAAGTAGTATCAAGCATAGAAGTAGTTTCATCATAAGTATCATGCATAGCAGAAGTGGCATCATCAATAACATGCGACATATCATAATTCATAGCAGTACCAGGTTTAGGTGTCACAAGCTTACTCAAAACAGCAGGAGAATCTAGTGCAGAGCTAGATGAAAGTTCCTTACCTCCCCTCGTAGTTGAGGGAAAAATCTTAGTTCTTTCGTCTTTCAAGTTCCTCATAGTGATCAGCAGATATAAATCCCAAGTGACTCAAAGAATAGAGCTATGCTCCCCGGCAACGGCGCCAGAAAATAGTCTTGATAACCCACAAGTATAGGGGATCGCAATAGTTTTCGAGGTTAGAGTATTCAACCCAAATTTATTGATTCGACACAAGGGGGGCCAAACAATATTCTCAAATATTAGCAGTTGAGTTGTCAATTCAACCACACCTGGATAACTTAGTATCTGCAGCAAAGTATTTAGTAGCAACGTAGTATGATAGTAATGGTAACAGTGGCAAAGGTAATAGTAGCAGTTTTGTAGTAATTGTAACAGTAGAAATGGTAAAGTAAATAAGCAAAGCACAATATGTGAAAAGCTCATAGGCATTGGATCAGTGATGGATAATTATGTTGGATGCGATTCCTCATGTAATAGTTATAACATAGAGTGACACAGAATTAGCTCCAATTCATCAATGTAATGTAGGCCTGTATTCCGAATATAGTCATACGTGCTTATGGAAAAGAACTTGCAAGAAATCTTTTGTCCTGCCCTCCCGTGGCAGCGGGGTCCTAGTGGAAACTTAGGGATATTAAGGCCTCCTTTTAATAGAGTATCGGACCAAAGCATTAACGCATAGTGAATACATGAACTCCTCAAACTACGGTCATCACCGAGAAGTATCCTGATTATTGTCACTTTGGGGGTGTCGGATCATAACACATAATAGGTGACTATAGACTTGCAAGATAGGATCAAGAACTCACATATATATTCATGAAAACATAATAGGTTCACATCCAAAATCATGGCACTCGGGCGCTAGTGACAAGCATTAAGCATAGCAAAGTCATAGCAACATCAATCTCAAAACATAGTGGATACTAGGCATCAAACCCTAACGAAACTAACTTGATTACATGGTAAAGCTCATCCAACCCATCACCTTCCAGCAAGCCTATGATGGAATTACTCACGCGTGGCGGTGAGCATCATGAAATTGGTGATGGAGGATGGTTGATGATGATGACGGCGACGAATCCCCCTCTCCGGAGCCCCGAACGGACTCCAAATCAGCCCTCCCAAGAGAGATTAGGGCTTGGCATCGGCTCGGTATAGTAAAACGCGATGAAACATTCTCTCTGATTTTTTCTCCGTGAAACCAAATATATAGAGTTGGAGTTGAGGTAGGTGGAGCTCGAGGGGGCCCACGAGGCAGGGGGGCGTGCCGCCACCCTCGTGGACTGCGCATGGGCCCCCTGGCCTTTATTCTTTCGCTAGTATTTTTTATATTTTCCAAAAGTAATCTTCATGGATTTTCAAGTCATTCCGAGAACTTTTGTCTCTGCACAAAAATAACACCATGGCAGTTCTGCTGAAAACAGCGTCAGTCTGGGTTAGTTTCATTCAAATCAAGCAAGTTAGAGTCCAAAACAAGGGAAAAAGTGTTTGGAAAAGTAGATACGTTGGAGACGTATCAGCTTTGCCACAAATACGGTGTCAACTACATGATCATGCAAGGCAATATGACAATGATGATGCGTGTCATGATAAACAGAGCGGTGGAAAGTTACATGGCAATATATCTCGGAATGGCTATGGAAATGTCATAATAGGTAGGTATGGTGGCTATTCTGATGAAGATATAAGGAGGTTTATGTGTGATAGAGTGTATCATATGACGGGGTTTGAATGCACCGACGAAATTTGCACCAACTCTCAAGGTGAGAAGGGGAAATGCACAGTACCGAAGAGGCTAGCAATGATGGAAGGGTGAGAGTGCGTATAATCCATGGAATCAACATTAGTAAAAAGAACTCATATACTTATTGCAAAAATCTAGATGTCATCAAAAACCAAGCACTACGCGCATGCTCCTAGGGGGATAGATTGGTAGGAAAAGACCATCGCTCGTCCTCATGTTTCAAATTTGTTACACAACGGTTACCATACGTGCATGCTACGGGACTTTCCAACTTCAACACAAGCATTATTTAAATTCACAATTACCCAATTAGCATGACTCTAATATCACCACCTCCATATCTCAAAACAATTATCAAGTATCAAATTGATCATAGCATCCAATTCACTTCCTATGATAGTTTTTATTATACCCAACTTGGATGCCCATCATTCTAGGACCAATTTTATAACCATAGCAAATACCATTCTGTTCTAAAAGACTCTCAAAATAATATAAGTGAAGCATGAGAGATCAAAAATTTCTTCAAAATTAAACCACCACCGTGCTCTAAAAGATATAAGTGAAGCACTAGAGCAAAACTATCTAGCTCAAAAGATATAAGTGAAGCACATAGAGTATTCTAATAAATTCTAATCAAGTGGGCTTCTCCCAAAAGGTGTGTACAGCAAGGATGATTGTGGTAAACTAAAAATCAAATACTAATATCATACAAGACGCTCCAAGCAAAACACATATCATGTGGCGAATAAAAATATAGCTCCAAGTAAAGTTACCGATGAACGAAGACGAAAGAGGGGATGCCTTCCGGGGCATCCCCAAGCTTAGGCTTTTGGTTATCCTTGAATATCTTGGGGTGACATGGGCATCCCCAAGTTTAGGCTCTTGCCACTCCTTATTCCATAGTCCATCAAATCTTTACCAAAAAATTGAAAACTTCACAACACAAAACTCAACAGGAAATCTCATAAGCTCCGTTAGTGCAAGAAAGAAAAACCACCAAATAAGGTACTGTAATTAACTAAATCTTTATTTATATTGGTGTTAAACCTACTGTATTCCAACTTCTCTATGGTTCATACCCTACATACTAGCCGTAGATGCATCAAAATAAGCAAACAACACACGAAAAACAGAATCTGTCAAAAACAGAATAGTCTGTAGCAATCTGTAACTCTCGAATACTTATGGAACTCTAAAAATCCTATCAAAATAGGAAGTCCTGGGAAATTTGTCTATTGATCTACATAAAAAGTAATCAACGCAAAATCACGTTTCTGTGAATTACTAAAATTATTTCCATGCGGGTGAAGTTTCTGTTTTTCAGCAGAATCAAATTAACTATTATCATAGGTTATCCTATAGGTTCTACTTGGCACAAAACTAATTAAAACATGAAAACACATCTAAACAGTAGGTAGATGAATATTTATTACTAAACAAAAGCAAAAAGCAAAAACAAAAATAAAATTGGGTTGCCTCCCAACTAGCGCTATCGTTTAACGCCCCTAGCTAGGCATAAAAGTGAGGATAGATCTAAGTAGTGCCATCTTGGGAACTCAATTCATAAGAAGCTCGCATGATAGATTCATATGGTAATTTAACTTTATTTCTTGGAAAGTATTCCATGCCTTTCCTTAATGGAAATTGGAATCTAATATTCCCTTCCTTCATATCAATAATTGCACCAATCGTTCTAAGGAAAGGTCTACCAAGTATAATAGGGCAAGAAAGATTGCAATCTATGTCAAGAACGATAAAATCTATGGGCACATAATTCCTATTTGCAACAATAATAACATCATTGATCCTTCCCATAGGTTTCTTAATGGTGGAATCCGCAAGGTGCAAATTTAAAGAGCAATCATCAAGATCATGGAAACCTCGAATATCACATAAAGTTTTCGGAATCGTGGAAACACTAGCACCCAAATCACACAAAGCATAACACTCACGATCTATAATTTTAATCTTTATAGTAGGTTCCCACACTTCATAAAGTTTTCTAGGTATATAAACTTCCAAATTAAGTTTTTTTCTCATAAGATTGCATCAAGGAATCAACAATATGTTTGGTAAAAGCTTTATTTTGACTACAAGCATGAGGAGAATTCAACACGGATTGCAAAAAGGAAATACAATCTACTAAAGTACAATTATCATAATTAAATTCCCTGAAATCCAAGATAGTGGGTTCAATGCTATTTAAAGTCTTGACCTCTCCAATCCCAGTTTTACAAAATTTAGCATCCAGATCTAAAAACCCCGAATCATTGGGACGCCTTTTAACTAAAGTTGACTCATCTCCAGTCCCATCATTATTAATATTCATATTGCAAAACAAAGATTTAATAGGGGACACATCAATAACTTTTAGATCTTCATCATCATTTTCATGGCAATTAGAAGAACACGCTTTTATAAAGTAATCTTTCTTAGCACGCAATCTAGCGGTTCTTTCTTTGCGCTCATACATGGGAATTCAAATAGCTTTGAGAGACTCATTGATATCATGCTTAGGAGGAGTAGATCTAAGTTTCAAAGAATCAACATCAAGCAAAAGTCTATCAACGTTCCTAGCCAAATCATCAGCTTTAAGCAATTTTCTTCAAGCAAGGCATTAAAATTCTTTTGAGAGATCATAAATTCTTTAACACTATTCTCAAAATCAGAGGGAATCTTATTAAAATTACCATAAGAATTATTGTAGGAATTTCCATAATTATTAGAGGAATTACTAGGGAACGGTCTAGGATTAAAGTTTCCTCTCTAAGCATTATTACAAAAATTATTCCTACCAACAAAATTCACATCCATAGATTCATTCTTATTCTCAATAAAAGTAGACAAAGGCATATCATTGGGATCAATAGGAGCACTCTTAGTAGCAACCAATTTCATAAGTTCATCCATCTTTCCACTGAAAACATTAATTTCTTCTATAGCATGCACTTTCTTACTAGTAGATCTTTCGGTGCGCCATTGAGAATCATTATCCATAATGTTATCAAGGAGTTTAGTAGCCTCTCCTAAGGTGATTTCCATAAACGTGCCTCCCATGGCCGAATCTAAAAGATTTCTAGAAGCAAAATTCAATCCGGCATAAATTTTTTGTATGATCATCCGTAAATTCAAACCATGAGTAGGGCAATTGTGAATCATTAATTTCATTCTTTCCCAAGATTGGGCAACATGCTCATGATCAAGTTGTTTAAAATTCATAATATCGTTCCTAAGAGAGATGATCTTAGCGGGAGGAAAATACTTAGAGATAAAAGCATCTTTGCACTTATTCCATGAATCAATACTATTCTTAGGCAAAGACGAAAACCAAACTTTAGCATGATCTCTAAGTGAAAACGGAAATAACTTCAATTTAACAATATCATTATTCCTATCTTTCTTCTTTTGCATCTCACACAAATCAACAAAGTTGTTTAGATGGGTAGCGGCTTCTTCATTAGGAAGGCCGGAGAATTGATCTTTCATAACAAGATTCAGCAAAGTAGCATTGATTTCACAAGACTCAACATCATTAATAGGAGCAATCGGAGTACTAAGGAAATCATTATTATTGGTACTGGAAAAGTCACACAATTTGATATTATCTTGCGCCATAGCGACAATCAATCCAACAAACAAGCAAACAAAAATGCAAGCGAAAGAGAGAGGAGATTGGGAAAGAGAGTGCGAATAAAACGGCAAGGGTGAAGTGGCGGAGAGGAAAACGAGAGGCAAATGGCAAATAATGTAATGCGAGGGAGATAAGTTTGTGATGGGTACTTGGTATTGTCGTGGGGACGATTTCAACAATAATAAGGTATAGGGTATCTTAGCATGATCTATCGAGATGCATATGGGTGACACGATGGTTTTAGCGAGTTCGGGCCTCTCGCGGTGGAGATAACAGCCCTACGTCTCGTGCTACGGAGAGGCTTTCTTTTATCTATATATATCTAGAGATTACCATGTATGCGAGAGAGAGGAACGGATCCCCATGCCTGAGCTAAGTCCTGAGACTAGAGAGAGTGGAAAAAAGCCCCTAGTCTAGTGGTGGGGGTGGCTTATATAGAGTGCGCCACCCCCTCACCTCCTATGTTACAAAGTGGAGCATCAAGGCCATAATGCCTGCCCACTACAAAATCGTCATGCTGACTATTGGTCTTCGCATATCCGAGTCAGTTACATGGCCGAGTGGAATGAGCTCGTCGAGTGGAGTGCCGTGCTCCGAGTGCTCATTGTCGTCCGAGTGACTTTCAAGCTGCGGTACATCTGGACGGCGATCTGGCCCAGGGGCCCAGTACAAAGTGTACGGTGTCCATGGGTAGGGTCTTTAGGTCAGGCCTGTTACCCTACCCCTAATACATGTCCTCGTCATTAGCCCCCGAATCGGTCGAGGTTGAGCGGGTCCAGTCGAGGTGAATTCCTAGATGAGTCGAGTGCTACGGAGGCACTTATGAACTTCCTCTGGCCACCCGACGGTCTTATCTCCGCGTGTTGCCTTGACGGATTCCAAACTGCATGGTGTCCGAGTGAAATGAGCTCAAACGGGTCCGCGGAGGAGCGTTGAACTCACCTTATAGCAAATTTTTTTGGAGTGATTTGGAGCTGGTCCTGCATCGAGTAACTGATTACTCGGAATTTCTTCACGCCTGGAACAAGTCTTTTTTGTTGTTTGGCCGTCACTCGGACCGGGCGGACCGTTCCGAGTGGATACCATTCCAGTAGGGGCACGCTGAGTGCACCCACTGGGTGTAGGCCCCGAGACTGCTGTCGACTTCGGGCAGTCGGCGGGAGTCTTAGAGCCTATCTTTTTTTTGTTGTTTGGTCGTCACTCGGACTGGGCGGACCGTTTCGAGTGGATACCAACAGTCGGCGGGAGTCTTAGAGCCTGTCTTTTTTTGTTGTTGGTCATCACTTGGACTGGTTAGGCCGTACCGAGTGGAGATTACCCCAGTGGGGGCACGCTGAGTGCACAACTGGGTGTAGTCCTTGGGACCGCCGTCGACTGCGGGCAGTCGGCGGGGGTCTAACAGAACTAAAAATATTCTTATCTGGTACTGATCAGACTTGTTCTTCTCTGCTTGGAGGTCGAGTAATTCTGGCACTGGTTTTGCTTCGAGCAAAATGTTTCTTTCTGAGTTCTCTTCCAATGGGGGCGCGCTGAGTGCACCCACTAGGTGTACTCCCCGAGCCTCTATCGGACAAGATGAGTCGGGCAGAGGGTTTAAGTCTCCTGGTAAACCTCCATGCAGTTGACATGGTAAATATCTTTTAGTCTAAAATTGAGTCAATCGGATGCATGTTCCGACGCTTGACATGGTAAATAAGCTCAGCCTGGAGCTGAGTCAGTCGGCCTGATCTTCGTGCACTCGACACGGAATAAATTCAGCCTGGAACTCGGTCAAGCAGGTGAATCTTTGTGCTCTCGGCACGGTGAATGAATTCGGCTTTGAAACTACCGACTGTAGAAAAAAGCTAGACACTCCAGGGAGTAATCGTTCCAGTAGTACTTCTTATATTGACCGTTAGATTTTGCGTGGAAGGGGTATTTGTAAGAGTACATTGTATCCGTAGAGGAGCTTCATTTTGACCCTTTTGCATGAAAGGGGTATTTGTCCGAGTGGACGTGCTTCCCGACTAATCGGGGTATGTTGACTGCAAGGAAAAATTTGGTGGCACTTGTATGTCTAGTCAGAAAGATATTCTTCATGTGATCAATGGGTTGATTGCATGGGCATAACCCCTGAGGGCGGCATGGCCAACGACTGTGTGTAGCCCCTGAGTGATGCTCGAAAGAGGTAAGCTTGCTATAGAGTGTGATATGAGGTTTGATGATTGAGTAACTTATTCGTTCCCTGTTGGGGTGACGCGTGAGGTGGCCGAGGGGCGATGATGTGTACAACCGAGTGACGACGCGTGGGGCGGCCGTGTGGTGAAGACATGCACAACCGAGTGGCAACGTGCGGAGCGCCCGAGTGGTGAAGACGTGTCCAACCGAGTGGCGACGTGTGGGGTGACTGAGTCATGATGTGCCAGGTGGCCGAATGATGAAGACGTGCACAATTGAGTGGCAATGCACGGGGCGGCCGAGTGAGGATGCGCGAGGTGGCCGAGTGAAGGACCACGTGTCCAGCCAAGTGGTGATGCGTGGGGTGGTTGAGTGACAGATTGCGTGTCCAGCCAAGTGGCCAAAATGGTCTTCAAAGGAGTTAGCCAGATGCTTTCAAAGTTAATGTAGCGACGAGGTCGTTGTAGTGCTTGTGCGACACAACAAGACCGGCATGACAACTGAGTCTGAGTAGGAATGAAGATGGCGTGCAGAGTGTCTGGGTGATTATAAAACTTGTCAAAGTGGCAGATCGAATGCACTCATTGAACTAAAGGATCTGACTGGTGATGAAGTACTCGACCACTCAGGAGAGTGTCATTCCAAATGAGATGCAGCCCCCAAGTGCGGCGTAGCCCCTGAGCGTACTACAGGCTTCGACAATGGACATGTCGTAATGGTTCTAAGGCTGACAGTAGAAAGGGGGGTAGGTATGGAGAGGCAAGATCTCAGCTATGGTGAAGATGTACACACGAGTTTTATGAGTTCGGGCCCTTCTCGGAGGAAGTAATAGCCCTACGTCTCGGTGGTCGATTGGATTATAAGTGTGATGTTACAGGGGGTGCCATCTCTTGTGCCAGAGGAGGAGGGTGGCTTATATAAAGTTCGCCAGGACCCTTTTCGCCCTCCATTTCAAGGGACTTAATGTACATAAAGTGGTGGCGTTACTCGTAACGCCAGTCTTAAGTTATGTTAATGACCTTAAAGACTACGGAGTGAATGCCTGCCCGTTGTAATGCTGAGTGACTCCTAATCTTCGGGAGGTCGAGTGATTCTTTGTATGGTCGAGTGACAGTACGTAGGAAGATTCCCGAGTGACATGATGCCGAGTGGATTGCACTCGACATCTTTGACTGGGGGTCTTATGCTGCCTCTTGAATTTCTTGTCTTCTTGGGTAGTGACCTTGGGTAGGACGTATAGGTCAGGCCTATGAACCTACCCCAGGTATGTATCCTCATCAGTAGCCCCCGAATGGATTAAGGTTCGAGTGGAAAGTAGGTTGGAGCTGAACTTGTTCTGAGTCTTGCGCCTCCGCGAATGTTTTCTGCAAGATGGAAAACTCGCGTTGGTACTTCAGCGTCGATTTGGTCGCCTTGATCCATTCAGGGAGTCGTCGACTGAACTTGTGGCGTTGTTTGCCGAGTGTTGTATTAGAGTGCAGGATCTTGGGCGCGATTGGCTGCTGCGTCTCCCGGATTTCGCGGGATACGAAATTTTGGGGAAGCGCGTGGGACAGGGAGTGTCGAAGCGGGCAGAGCGAATAAACAATGATGCCTTGATTTCCGCTTCGCCTTTTTCGCCACGTGTGCCGCGCGCGACTGTTGCGGGATTTGATAGGATTGCCTGGTCCCACGCGTCAGTCACTCGGAAGCGACCCTTTATAAGGTGATGGGGCCGAGGCATCTGCACTGTGCATGCCCTTTCCTCCTTCTTCCTCCAGTTCTCCGCCACGCTCAGCTCTTCTGTTCCGATGCCGCCGCTCCGCCGCCATGGTGAAGGACAAGACGGCGGCACTAGAACGCGCAAAGAAGGCAAAGGGGGTGGCGAAGGGCAAAAAGAAGCACCGCGGGTCATCATCACGCGCGGGGCTGCCGCCAGGCTGCATCCAGGGTGATTGGATCCGCTCTTGATTCGGCAGGAGGATTTGGATGAGCTGGCGGAGTTCGGGCTGATCGCCAAGGGAGCAGCAAGGTTGCCGGAGGGGGAGATGAATCCTCAGCCTCGACCGGGTGAGTGTGTATTGCTCGCCACCCACGTCGACTGGGGTTTTTCGCTTCCACCGCATCATGTTTTCCGGGGGTTCTTGAACTTTTTAGGCGCCCAACTCCACCATTTTTCTGCTAACACCATCACGTATCTGGCCGCCTTTGTGTCGATGTGTGAAAATTTCTTAGGGTGTCGACCACACTAGGGTCTTTTCAAACATATCTTCACCATCCGATCCAAGTCGGTCAAAAAAGCGAAGTCGAGCATCTCAAAGACCAATGTCATCCAGATGTGTGGGGGCTTAGGTATCCAGAAAAGGCATAGGAGCTCCTTCCCTACTATGACTCTCCCTGAATCAGTTAGAGGCTGGCAGTTGACCTGGTTCTTCTGCCAGGACGAGGCAGCTCCAAGTCAGTCGACAGGCCTCCCTCACTTCACATTCGACCACGTCCAAACTCCTTATCCACTCAAAGTGACCGCTGCTGAGAATGTGGAGACGAAGATACTGGTAGGGAAAGTGGTTCAGCTCATCAATGAGGGTGTTACCGGCCTGGACCTGCTGGAAGTGTTCCTCAGTCGACGCATCCAGCCTCTCCAGGCCCGTGATCATCCTATGTGGTTGTATTCTGGACCTGAAGACACCGCTCGGGTCCATCCAGAGGAAGTGTCGTCCGAGACCGTGGCCATGTGGTTGAGGAGTATCACAGGCAATTAGGACAATCCCAGAGGATCCAAACGAGTTATCCCTTTCAGAGACGCCAATCCACCCGACAAGGTATGCCCTTTTATTCTGACTGCTTGGCGCATAAGTTCTGACTAATTGTGACGTCGACTGATTTTTGCTTGACTTTTCATCTTGTAGGTTTTCACTGAGATGTACTCTATGCCCAACGGTGAACAAGCCCTGGAGCAAGGCCAGGAGCAAGAGGCCAGCGCAGACGAGAGCAGCGACTAGAAGTCTTTGGATGGAGAGGAGGAGGAGGAGAGCGAGGAGTCGGACGACTAGGAAGAGGTCGACTCGCCGCCGCATTCCGAGCGCCGATCCAAGCAGCAACACGACCCGGCGGGTGGGCGCGGGAAGAACGTAGCTCCAAGTACTCACGCTCAGAAGCGCACTCGGACGCTGACTCCAGAACCAACAGAGAAGACCGCCAAGCAGCCCAAGGTTTCCCCTCCCAAGACTCGGAAGACTTTGCCGCGGATCAAGATGGACGTCCAAGGGTGAGTAACACACTTGTGCTTATACAAACCGATTCAAATTTCTTTTCTGACCGATTGGATTACGCATCTCTCCAGACCCACCTCTGCTGCTACTGACATGGATGTTGATAAGGCACCAGGAGACGAGGAGGCCACCTCCCGAGCTGGTAAGTTCGTTCGACCAAGTTTCATTTAGTCGAGTGAGTAGTCAATCGGTTGAATATTTGATACTTCTCTCTTTTTGTAGCTCCGCAAGAGATCGTTGTGCTCCCTGATGATGAGGAAGAAGAAGCGCCTCTACAGGAGAGGAGGAATAAGAGTGGAGGCTCGAGTAGGAGGAGGCTTGAAATCCAAGTCCCTCAGTCGACGTTGGCGCTTGAGGCGGTGGTCGAACGTTCCAAAGAGCTGGTTCGGACAAACGTCACATTCGCCAACCCGCTGACAACTGATCGTCCGTCAGGATCGACTGCACAGACTCCTGCTGTTCCAGTGCAACTCCACTCGTTCAACCCGGTAACTACTTCGACCACCTTGGAACCATCACTCTTTGCCACGTATCAAACTCCAGACGACTCGCCGGGTGCCGCTTGGGAAGCTCTTCATTAGGTGAACCTTGTCATGGAGTAGGTGAAGGTGATGCATGAAGCTAGCCAGGTAGCTTACAACGCCAGCACTGCCCTTCAGACCAATGTTTAGGTCAGCAAAACTCCGACTGAACTTTTGAGAGTTGATTTGTATCTCATCACCCACTGGGGTGTTCCTGTGTTTAGAATTTAGGAAATCTTCAACTCCGCTCGCCTCGTGCTGAGTCTCAGTAAACTGTTCGAATCAGTGGGGGAACGCTGAGTGCACCCACTGGGTGTAGTCCCCGAGACCATGGTCGACTGCTGGTAGTCGACTGAGTTCTAATGATGTATCCTCTTGCTTTTTTTTGAACTCATGCTGTGCAGACCCTACTGAGTATTGATCTGAACCAGTGGGGGCACGCTAAGTGCACCCACTAGGTGTAGTCCCCGAGACTACTGTTGAATATTTGATTCGGCAGTAGTCTTAGAGTAATTTTTCTCCGTCACTATCTCTTATTTCTTTCGACTGACATATCTCTCTTGCTGACTGCAGAGGTCTTGTGATCTTGGAGCTCGGCTCTCCGAGTTAAAGAAGAAGCGTATCAGCGTTGAACTTGACCTGGAACTCGCAAAGAAGAATCTCAAGACTACTCAACAAGAGACGGCCATCATGGGAGGTAATCATTCGACTGTTTTGTCTGCTTTGTAGCTCGCACTTCGTACTGGTTTTTCTTTCACTCTCTTTGAACCGAATGACTTCACACAAGCAGATGTGTGTAGTGAAAATCGCTAACTTTAGGCTCATCTCAAGAGTGTTGTTTCTTTAGAGAGGATGAAGGAGGCTTTGGAGAAGAAGGACCCGGACCTCGCCGCTGCTCAGAAGGAAGCACGTGAGAAGACAAAGCTTGCGGACCAGAAGCTGGCTTCAGTCGGCAAATTGGAGGAGGAGAATGCGAAGTTGAAGGCCACAATCTCGGAAGCTAATTAGGAAGTCGAGCAGCTAAGGAAGGACAAGGAGAACCTGACCATAGAAGTCGGCGGCCTCAAAGCTAAGACAGACAAGCTAGAGTCTTATCTGGAACAACTTGCCGCGAAACTGGTTCTGAAACTTGAAGGTATGATCATTCGACAAGTCAATTTGTCATCTATTGAAGTTTGTTGTTATATTGTCGACTCATCGTTTTTCGTGATGGGACAGAACTGTGTCAGGACTTTGAAGCTGAAACTGGGCGGGTCGAGACAGGTCTCGATCCCATCAATTGTCCCATGAAAGATGACGTTGCAATGAATCCTGCGACTGGAGTCGGGCTTGGATGGTGCAGTCTCTTATCTGGCTCGACTAAAGGCGGCAATGACCCGAGTGGACACTGAACTCTAGCCTCAGGCGGAACTTTCTCAAGACCTCGAGTCACTGATGACTCGACATAATCAGATCCTAGGCCGAGTGCAAGAATGGAAGAAGTCCTCTGCTCGTTGTGGTGCTGACGTCGCCTTGTCATTGGTCCGAGTGCACTGCAAGGAGGTTAAGGAAGACAAGCGGGCTGCTCTCAAGGTAGCGAATACTAATTAGCACTCTTTCCAAACCTTCATGGACATCTTCCTCGAGGCAACCACTCGTATTGCCGACAGCATCGACCTCGGCCGCTTCTGCGACCCGGCCAGTCCTTCTCCCGCCGAGTGATTGAAAAACATTATGCTTCACCTTTATTTGCCTCGGAATGCCGAGTGATTTTGTAATCGTTAAAACTCCTTCGGGCCTGACGCCCGAGTACTTTAATCTGCGGTTAGGAAGCTTTCGATTTATCTTCGAATACATTGTGTTTACCTCCCGAGTGAAATTCTTTCTTCTCCCAGATTGGTTTCTGTTTGTTTGATGCATATCCTGAAGAAGAATCGGCAATTGACTAGTTGGAAGATCCTTGAGCAGCCTTGACCAGCTCATTAGCAAGGCACTCAGCAATGGTCTTGACGTTCCTATCAGCCGTCTGCTTTGGCGCCGGCCGTTGGATGGGCCTTTGTCAATGCGCACAATCTTGTACTTCTTCTTGACGGTGCAGCCCACGGTGGGGGGGGGTCGCGGTCGACCTGCACCATTCGGCGGGGCTGGTTAACTCATCAACAAGGTATTCAGCAATGGTCTTGACATTCCTGAGAGTGGCTCGCCTTGGTGGCATGCTCAATCTCGTCCTTCTTCTTGATGGTACAATTCTGAAGTGGGGGTCGTGGTCGGCCTGCACTTTGCTAAGTTCCCGGGTGAGAAAATCAATTTTCACTCGGGAGGGTTTTCAAAACTTAGGCGAGTACTGGACTGCAGCTAAGCCTCCGAGTGGGAGGATTGCTCACCACTCGGTAGGATTTTCAAACTTAGGCGAGTACTGGACTGCAACTAAGCCCCCGAGTGAGAGGATTGCTCACCACTCGGTAGGATTTCTCAAACTTAGGCGAGTACTGGACTGTAGCTAAGCCCCCGAGTGGGAGGATTGCTCACCACTCGGTAGGATTTCTCAAACTTAGGCGAGTACTGGACTGCAGCTAAGCACCAGAGTGGGAGGATTGCTCACCACTCGGTAGGATTTTTCAAACTTAGGCAAGTACTGGACTGCGGCTAAGCCCCCAATTGGGAGGATTACTCACCACTCGGTAGGATTTTTCAAACTTAGCCAAGTACTAGATTGCAGCTAAGCCTTTTACAATCTCGTCCTTCTTTTTGACGGTGCAACCCCGGGGAGGCATGGCTGACCTGTACCGTTCGGTAGGACTTTTTTTATTACTTAGGCGAGTACTGGACTGCAGCTAAGCCCCTGAGTGAGAGGCGGACTCACCACTCGGTAGGAATTTTTATTACTTAGGCGAGTACTGGACTGCAGCTAAGCCCCCGAGTGAGAGGCAGACTCACCATTTGGTAGGATTTTTTATTACTTAGGCGAAACAGATTCGCAGCTAAGCCTTTGAGTGAGAGGCAGGCTCACCACTCGGTAGGATATTTCTTTAACTTAGACGAAACGGAATCGCAGCTAAGACACCCACTAGGGGATTTTAGAACACGCAAAAAATGAACAACAATCATTCGGAAGACTGTAAAATCATGTCTTTTGATACTCAAACTAAAAGGTATTTCTTATTACATCTCATCAGTCTAAATACTTAAGAGTAAAAAGGGCAGAGCAGTTCCGCATTCCAAGTTACTGCTCATCTTTATTGTGTTCGACGTTGAAGAGATTATACGCTCCATTGTGGAGCACCTTGGTGACGATGAAAGGGCCTTCCCAAGCAGGAGCGAGCTTGTGTGGTTTCTGCTGGTCCACCCTAAGAACCAGGTCTCCTTCTTAAAATGCCCGACCCCTTACGTTTCTGGCGTGGAATCGACGCAAATCTTGCTGATAAATGGTCGACCGTTTCAAGGCCATCTCTCTTTCTTCTTCCAAGAGATCGACTGCATCTTGCCGAGCCTGCTCCGCTTCTTCTTTTGAGAAGAGTTCGACTCGGGGCGCGTTGTGGAGCAAATCACTCGAGAGTACGGCTTCGGCTCGGTAGACTAAGAAGAATGGAGTCCATCCAGTCGACCGATTAGGAGTTGTTCTTTGTCCCCAAAGTACTGATGGAAGCTCGTCGACCCAAGCTCCTGGTGCATGCTTGAGGTCGCGCAACAACCGGGGTTTCAGTCCTTTGAGAATCAATCCATTTGCTCGCTCAGGCTGCCCATTCGACTGAGGATGAGCGACTGAAGCGTAGTCGACCCTCATGCCTTAGGAAGCACAAAAGGTTCTGAACTCATCAGAGTCGAAGTTCAAGCCGTTATCTGTGATGATGCTATGCGGAACACCATATCAGAATATCAGTTCCCTGATGAAACTCATAGCTGTACTTGCTTCAAGGTTTTTAATGGGCTTGGCCTCGATCCATTTGGTGAACTTGTTGACTGCCACCAGCACATGAGTAAATCCGCTCCTGCCCGTCCTCAGAGGTCCAATCATGTCCAATCCCCAGACAGCAAAAGGCCAGGCGAGTGGAATTGTCTTCAGAGCCAACGCAGGTTTGTGAGACATGTTCGAGTAAAACTGATAGCCTTCACACTTGTCCACTATTGCCTTTGCCATCTCGTTGGCCCGTGGCCAGTAAAATCTGGCTCGGTATGCTTTGGCCATGATGGCCACAATACAATACGTGCCTTGCTGCCCCTGCTGTCACTGGGAAAGGACACCGCAAGATTGAACCCAAAGCTAAGCACTTCTCCCATTGCAAGAAAGATCAATCTAGTAGGCCAAACCAAACTCATAATTCGAAGATACTTGCAAAGATAACTTAATCACACATAAAATAATTCAGAGGAGATTCAAATATTTCTCATAGATAAACTTGATCATAAACCCACAATTCATCAGATCTCGACAAACACACCGCAAAAAGAGTTACATCGAATATATATCCAAGAAGATCGAGGAGAACTTTGTATTGAGATTCAAAGAGAGAGAAGAAGCCATCTAGCTAATAACCATGGACCTGAAGGTCTATGGTAAACTACACACAACTCATCAGAGAGGCCTTGGAGATGATGTAGAGGCCCTCCATGGCCGATACCCCCTCCGGCGGAGCGCCGACAAAGGCTCCAAGATGGGATCTCACGGATACAGAAGGTTACAGTGGTGGAAATAGTTTTTCGTGGTGCTCTTCGATGTTTTCAGGGTACGTGGGTATATATAGGAGGAATAAGAAGGTCGGTGGACGCTCGAGGGGCCCACGAGGGTGGGGGGCGCGCCCACCTGTAGGGGGCGCGCCGGGCACCCTCGTGGCCGCCTCCTCTATTGCTTGACGTCCACTCCAAGCGCCCTGGGCCAGGTTTGTTCCAAAAAGATCGCTCCCCAAGGTTTCATTCCGTTTGGACTCCGTTTGATATTCCTTTTCTTCGAAACACTGAAATAGGCAAAAAAACAGCAATTTGGGTTGGGCCTCCGGTTAGTAGGTTAGTCCCAAAAATGATATAAAAGTGTAAAGTAAAGCCCATGAACATCCAACACGGGTAATATAATAGCATGGAACAATCAAAAATTATAGATACGTTGGAGACGTATCATGGCCGAGTAAGGAGCAGCACAGGTTGAAGTAGAGGCGCCGATGTAGCATGTCACACAGTCCTGTCTATATCGTGTACACTTACGTACAACCACGCTGCAAGATAGTAAATACAGCTATGTACGTACATATGGGCGGGGTCTCTAACGTGTACACGATTAATCCTGTTCACGGGAGCCAACTAGCTGGGTCGGAACGAAGTAAACAGCGTCGCGTGTTCAATCGGGAGCCAACCGGCTTGCACGGAACAACCGAAACGAGTCTGGCGTACCGCAGAATGGAAAAACGGCCTTCTATTCGACCGCGTACAGTCGATATGGGGTCCTGTTCATCAGGAAGGGTGTGGCATACCTGTAGGATCGAAAGTATGTCTAGAGGGGGGGAGTGATTAGACTCCTTGACCAAATAAAAATCTAGCCTTTTCTCAATTTTAAGTCTTGGCAGATTTCAGCAACTTTGCACAAGTCAAGCAGTCAACCAACACATGCAATTCTAAGAGTATAGCAACGGAATTTAATACATTGCGCATGAAGGTAAAGGGAGGAGTTTGAGGGAGCAAATGCAATGTAGACACGGAGATTTTTTAGCCGTGGTTCCGATAGGTGGTGCTATCATACATCCACGTTGATGGAGACTTCAACCCACGAAGGGTAATGGCTGTGCGAGTCCACGGAGGGCTCCACCCACGAAGGGTCCACGAAGAAGCAACCTTGTCTATCCCACCATGGCCATCGCCCATGAAGGACTTGCCTCACTAGGGTAGATCTTCACGAAGTAGGCAATCTCCTTGCCCGTACAAACTCCTTGGTTCAACTCCAAAATCTTGACGGAGGCTCCCAAGTGACACCTAACCAATCGAGGAGACACCACTCTCCAAAAGGTAATAGATGGTGTGTTGATGATGAACTCCTTGCTCTTGTGCTTCAAATGATAGTCTCGTCAACACTCAACTCTCTCTCATCGGATTGGATTTGGTGGAAAGATGTTTTGAGTGGAAAGCAACTTGGGGAAGGCTAGAGATCAAGACTTATGTGGTTGGAATGGAATATCTTGGCCTCAACACATGAGTAGGTGGTTCTCTCTCAGAAAATGAATGCTGGAAGTGTAGGCATGTTCTAATGGCTTTCTCCATGAATGAAGAGAGGGTGGAGGCGTATATATAGCCTCCACACAAAATCTAACCGTTACACAGAATTTACCAAACTTGGTGAGACCGAATCAGAAAACTCAGTCAGACCAATTTAGTTCATAATGTGACCATTAGGCGTTTCGGTCGGACCGACATGTCAACTCGGCGGGACCAATTTCTTTAGGGTTAGGGCATAACATAATCTCTGTGAGACCGCTTACACAAACTTCTTGGGACCGACTTTGGTAATAAGCTAACCAGAGAGTTGGTCAGGCAAACTCGGTGGGACCGATTCGCTCATCTCGGTGAGACCGAAATGTTACGAAGGGGAAACAGAGAGTTTGCATTGCGAACTCGGTGGGACCGATCTCTCATCTCGGTTAGAACAAAACGTTACAAAGGGAAACAGAGAGTTTGCAATCCCATCTCGGTGAGACCGAGATCCCTATCGGTGAGTCCGAAGTGACTAGGGTTTCTTGCAGTATGTCAAATGAACTCAGTGATGCCGGATAGATCAAATCGGTGGGGCCGAGTTTGACTTTTAGTTTGGGACATATATGGATATGAGAAAGTGGTTGAGCATTTTTGGAGCACATCACTAAGCATCTTGAGCAAGCGAGCCATTAAGCAACACATCATCCCCTTTTAATAGTATTGGCTTTTCCTATGGACTCAATGTGATCTTGGATCACTAAAAGTAAAATGTAGAGTCTTGAGCTTTAGAGCTTGAGCCAATCCTTTGGCGTTAGCACATTCCTAATCCATGCCATGCCAATCATTGAACTTTCCTGAAATATTCATCTTGAAATAGCATTAGTTCAATGAGCTATATGTTGTTAATAATTACCAAAACCACCCAGGGATAGTTGCACTTTCAATACCGCAAAACAGAGGAAACAGGCTTCTGTTCGAGTGCCTACAGTCGAAATGGGGTGTTGTTGATCGGGAGGGCTGTGGCCTACCGCAAAATGGAGGAGTCGGACTTGTGTTGGAGCGCCTATGGTCGAAATGGGGTCCTGTTCATCGGGAGGGTGGTGGCGTACCGCAAAACGGGACTCCACATGCTACTGTTCATCCACCGTCGACTTCGCCCAACCCCCACCTGCTATTGTTCATCCACCATCGACTTCCTCCAGCCTCGACCAACTACTGTTCATCCATGGGGTCCTGTTCATCTAGCCCCCACCGGCTAAGGTTCATCCAGCCCTCCACCGACTACTGTTCGACCGGCCCTCGACGGGGTCCTATTCAACAAGCCCTCCATGGGGTCCCCCCACCAGCTACTATTCATCCACCCCACTACCTTGATCGGGGTCCTGTTCATCCAGCGACAACAACCGCTACTACCACGGGATCCTGTTCATCCAACCCCCACCGGGAACTGTTCATCCAACCCCCACCGGGAACTGTTCATCAAGAGGCAGCTTTGATCGACTTCAATTAGCAGCAGTAGCGAAGGAATTACTCGGGTTCATTAACAACAAGGGATCGATCGTGGTTTAGTAATGTAGCTAGTGCAATCGCTCATGTTCAGTTAGAGCCCAACGCCTTGCTCGTGTTCAGCTAGAGTGCAATGCCTCACACACGCGCGGGTACGTGTACGAGAGAAACGCGCAAACCTCCATGCATCGCTCAGCCACGACCACCCACCGTAACTGGGAACTCCCCGATATTTTTCTCGCCATCGCTTCTACCATGATTTTGTCCATCATGGACGACCCAAAGAATGTCATGCAGGTGCATTTGCGGCACGCCCAGGAAGAAAAGCCCATTTTCTGTCATGATTTTTTTCATAGAAGTAGGAGCCCACCACATCTATGATGATACCGGGTTTTTTCACAATTACCGTCATAGAAGTGTCATAAGCATGAAAGAAAAAAATTTGTTCGGCCCGAAATGCCATGGTTGTTTCTTTTTTTGTTGTGAAGGAATGTGGCCAATTTAACCATGCAAAATAGTGCCAAGCAAATTGTTTGGCCGGTTAACAGAGTGCAATCCGATGCTGAATGGCGAGCAAGTGACCGTATAATCACCGCAAAATGTATATAGTGATAGTAATGAGCATATTCTGAAGTTCGGTGACCGTGTTATGCTTTTCGCTTGAAATACACTTGCCTCCAGTGTATTTATCTCTTATCTCGCTCTATCTGTGGAGCCGAGTAGGCCAACATGCCAGTGCCTAAATTGGCGCACGCCACCCCATTATTGTTGTACTGGTTTCGTAAGAGCAAAGAAGCATTCACGTCTACCGTACAAACTCCAAATATGAGTTACAAATTCGATGAAGACGAATAATAAAATTTGAATCCACCTTATGCCCAATTTCTCTCTATAGGCCCTCCAAAAGTACATCTCTACAAGTTCTCGCATGTTACATCTAACAACTATGTTATACATCACTACTATACTCTAACATAATAAATCATGTGTTTTTAGTTTTACTAGATCTCATATTTATACTTAATTATTCAGTTTGTATACATTAAAATTGCCTTTGAAATGTATGGCTAGTATCATCTACTGATATGAAAGGTCAGACTACACACACACACACCACTACAAAAAAAAATTCCGTGATGATAGTAGGTCATGTTTTCTGTCATGCATGTACATCCATGACGGTTTTATGACAAAATCAAGATAGTCATACCTGTGTTGTCATAGAAGTGTTCCATGACAATACCAAAATTATTATCGCAGAAGTGTCCACTTCCATGACAATAGATGCCACCTCATAGAAGTGCTTTCCTCAAGGGTAACCGACACATGGCATCCACCATAACGGGTCACCGTTAAGCTATCAGGTCCGGTTTTGGATCAGATAACCCACTAGCAGCCTCGACCAATGGCGATTTTCCATGTGTAAAATTCTCATTAGCCGATGGAAACACATGTCAGCTCCCTGTTGGCACAGATGTCACTCATCCAATGGGCAAGATGCGCCTATGATATGTTGACACGTGGATCGGCCCAAAAGTGGCCCATAAAGATTAAATGGGCCGGCCCAACAAAAGGCCCACAAGATTTTGCACACTATAATCGTACCGCCCAGCTAAAGGCCCACAAGATTTTGCAGACCATAATGGGCCGGCCCAGCTAAGGGCCCACAAGATTTTATAGACCATAATGGGCCGGCCTAGCTAAAGGCCCACATGATTTTGAAGACACTAGTGGGCTCGCCCGTTAACAGGTTGCCATGTTTTGGGGCAAATGCCACCCATATTTGATCCGGTCCATTAACAGCCTGCCATGTTTTGGGTCTAATAAGGGCCAATATGAGATCCGGCCCGTTAATAGCTTACCACGTTCTGGGCCATATTACGACCCATATCAGCTCCGGCCTTTTAAGAGCCTTTTGGCTAAATTATGGCCCATATCAGATTCGGCCCGTCAACTGGACCGTGTGCTTTTGGGCCCACTTGAGGCCCTGTTAGGATTTTTGTTTGCTAAAGGCCCATTTAGTAATACGACCTGGTATTCGTTTTGGCCTTTTAAAGGCCTGTTTAACATTTCGGCCCTATATTTATTTCGGCCGGTTAAAAGTCCGTCATATAGTTGGGCCTAACTGTGGCCTGCTTTGCATCCGGCCTGCTAAAAAGCTCTTCCTTGAATTTGCTTTAATTTTATTCCTTTTTTGGACTCCAACCAAAGTAGATTCGAAGATGAGTCACATCAACTATCCTTTTAAGATCTATTCTATCTTCTGTCTTTCCCTATTTCATCTCGTAAAGTTCCGCGCTCGTAGTTTGGTCAAGAAATAATCTGATTGGGCCAAACAAGGACCGAGACAATTTTGGCCTGTGATCGGCCCATGATGTGATTAGCACAATCATGGGCCGGGGTCTATTTTGGCCTGCTGTCGGCCCGTGAGCTGTTCGGCATGTTTCAGTCCCAACTTACTTTTGAGCCTCCTAAAAGCCATTTAATTTTCATGCGAAAATACGGTCGACGGTTTACTCAGCCTATTAAAGGCCCAAAACTACTAGTGGGCCAGTTTACACTTAGGCCTGTTAATGGAGCAAGATGACTGGGCCCATGATGCGGCCCATATATAGTGATTTGCATGACAGGCCACTTATGTACCATAATTTTACGGTTTGGCTGGTTTACTTTTCATGGAGCGAAGACATGATATATATACAGTAAAATAACTGCATCATGGTGAATAAGAAAAAACCTAGACTATACAATAAAGAAATTACGGCATATTACATCCACTGGGCATCAAAGTTCGCCACTATGATAATAAAGCACAAACAGACAGCAGATTACATACACTGGGCATCAAAGATCGCCACCAGTGCAAATAAACACGCCGACAAAATAATATACAAAACCGAAATCACTTCAATAGAGTTCAAGATAGGTTAGCCCTGCTCAGGAGCTACATCATAAGCAGCTGAGCAAGCCGATGACACTACGCTTGTTTGACGCTTATATCCTCCACACTCTAAAAGAGAAACAAGCAGACAGATGACAGGTTTTGCACATATAAGTATCAGTGCTGACAATTCATCACATTTCTTATTGACGAATAAACTAACACAGTTTAAAATAGCATTAACACGATATGGTATTGTTCAGGTTAAGACATGGCAGGAAATGACATTGTGAAGGAGTTGGCAGCTTCACGACACCACTGGATTATAGATCAAGAATTCATAAGAATCAATGGTTAGTGTGCTATCAATTTATCCCATTTCAGATTGGCAAATATAGAGACGGTTTAAATAATAGTAGAATGATATGACATTGTTCATAGTTAAGACATTGCAGAATATGACATTATGCTGTAGTGGGTAGGTTCACCACACCACTGGATTACGGATCAAGAACGGAAGCATACAAGCAATGGAAAATAAGATCACTTGCTCTATATAGTTTAATTTACATGGCATGAAGAAGGAACTTGGTTGTACAACTGAAAATTTAAATTGAGAAAGACAAACTTTTGTTTGTGAACTACCTAATAAACTTTAAACATGCAATTTCATGCAAACACCATAAATAAACAGCTGTTGCATCCATGCCTAACCAAATATACACAACAAAGTTTGAAGGCTTTAGAAGGACAAACTTACATTAGTGGTGAAGACTGGCTCTATAAAGCCCTTGTCCATGCTGATGGGGGGGGGGGGAATTCAAGAAGTTTACCACCGAATCTTCTTCATAAGCATTGCCTTTATTCTAAATTTTGTTAAGAGTAAATGTAGATGTGATAATATAAGAAAAAATGGAGAATATTTAAGATAAGATGAAGAGTGATGCTACATAACCAAGTAGCTATAAATGTAAGTAGAGCGATACAGGCAGAAGGTACAGCCAAGTGCAATGTAGAGCTAAACTTCTTCAGTACCATCTGTCTTATCCAACCTTATGGTAAGAGTAAATATAGATGTGATGTGTAGTAAATGGAGGGCAAAGGAAAATAAGATGCAGAGTGATGGTACATGAACAACTAGCTGTCAATATAAGTACACTCATAAAGGACAGCAGGTACTTACAAGAACAATGCAGACCTAAACTTTTTCATTAGCATTGGATATATTCTACACTAATGTAACCATTAATACATATAAGATAATTTGGAGCGAACAATTGATAAGAAAGCTATCATGCATACTGCTGTCACATAATGAACTAGGTATGAATGCAAGTACAGTGATACAGGACAACAGGTACTAACAAGAGCAAACCAGTAGGCAGCGTATTTGTGATATCCTGTCGTCCTTTTCAAACCGGAATTCTTCTACGAGCAGATTTCCTGCAAAAGAGATCCATAAGGCACATGTGAAAAAGTAGAAGTTCAAATTGTCATGTGATATCATAGACAATACCTCATCCTAGGAATGATACCAGTGCATAACAAGGTTTTTCCATTCAATGCCTTCTAAATTTAGCATAGGAGACTTGACCGGAAATTCATTTATAGACTTGCCATCAAAGTGTGATTTCCTCAGGTAACACCGATACTGCTGTAATGCTTCCTTGAAAAGCGCAAGCAAGCTTTGTTTGTCATGACTATCCAGATTGACCCTCGCCTACTTACAACAATGTAATGTAAATCATTGATGTGTTCAATCAGCAGAAAACAGGAAAATAATCACCATGAATAATAGCACTTACACGTAAGTGGGATAGGAAGATGTGAAAATGGTGTTTGTCTTCACTATAATCTTCCCATGATCGGAATATATGCACGTAGTCCCTTACAACATTGAAAGCATTGTCTTTTAAACTGGGAATAACCAGAATGGGGTTCCAATCTGCAGGAATTGGCTGTCTCTGCAGTTGGGATAAGTCTTCGTCCGGTGGACTTGCTGTACTTATTGCTGGAGTTGAATTTTTCTGTGGTACGGCTAGTGCTATGGCAACTAAAATCGGCATACCTTTTGCGGGAGTGCAGGTCCTGTGTGGTGGGGCTAGTGGTATGGCTAGTGAAGTATGGGTATAATCTGCTGGAGTCGGTCCTATGTTTTGTGTCACTGATTGTAGAGCCAATATAAGTGGGGTGATGTCTGATTCCTTCGGCACCACCACATTTTTCATGCACTTTGCTGATGCTCATTTAGGTTCGGCAATCACCCTCTTCCTTTTTGATGTCTGATGCACACGAACAACATTTGAGTGGAAAAACATGGTATGATGACAGATGGAATATGTATTGATAATGGATGGGCATGGCATCTTGACATATATGATTAGTAAACTAAGAAGATGGCGGCTCAACAAAGTAGAAGAAATGCAAGACACCTTATGCAAGATACGCACAATCAACTAAACCTTGCCAAATTAGAATAGACACCTTGATGAGTGAACAAGACATGCCATCTGCCTTGGACTCCTCGAGGTCAGAATAGTCATTAGGATCATATTCTAAACAAGAATCTGCAGGTGGGGAGCGCATGAGTTTCATTGCATCCAGAATGGCACGCAATGCCTTGGTGCCAATTTTATTAGTCCTTGCAGTGTTCCACAATATTCTTCTGAGACGCGCATTCTGATATTCATTGTGATTATGTAAAATATCTGAGAAGCATGAAAACATAAATAGTAGTGAGATTATGTTTGAAATGTAGAGGATATTATAATATAGGGGCTCCCTGTAAACCCTTGTGTTCTGTCACTGGATTTTGATGAGAGAGCCCATGTGTGCTGCAATATGGTGCATGCATTAATATAATCTATCACAAATACACACAAAAATAGGCTCCAGAAGTAAGGATAGTTGGCAGATGATAGGTTCATAATATACTGCATAGAGAGTTTATTGCCAAACCATGATAACAAGAGCACAAAAGAACTAGGCAGATCGTAGTGTACATAAAAGGGGTACACCATAACCAGCATATGTAAATCGGGAAAGTGGAATTGGCTGGAAAATACGATGTTCTATTGCCGCTACTAATTGAAAGCCTATCGATCACGTACAGGCCAGCTCTATCAGTTGTTGACTGCAAATGTCCCTGCTCCCCTTCCTAACAAGGAACATACCGTACTTACTAAATTAGAATGACAAAGGAGGAACATATTCTTGAGGTTCCGCTTCTTTGCATACAATGTAGGTTGCCCACTCATGATGAATCACAGCGCCCAAAGAAATGCAATTCCATGCTATCTCTCTATATGTGGCCACATGCATTTGGAAAATCAAGTGGGAGCTTTAGCTGACCAATTAAATGTGTGTCTATTAACTAATATCAATAACATATCACAATTCATATTCGAAGAAGTAAGCTTTGGACTTATGATTGGTGTGTTGTTTAGCTTCAAGAGTGGACTGCTGCTAGTGCGACACAAAGCAGCTAAACAGATCACAGCGTAGATATAACGGGAAAACCGTAAGCATCACAAGTAAAATCAGGAAAGTGGAACTTGCTGGAAAATGTGGGCTACTATAAACGGTACGGCTAGAAAGGCTTCGGATACCAGCACTCTTCAACTGAAGGTGTGGTACTATTAATATCAGTGTAACTCTCAATGGCGACACAACACCCCGCATTTCCTTGCTAATCTTATAGGATTCAAGTGGGCAGGCCACTATGTAGGATCGAAAGTATGTCTAGAGGGGGTGATTAGACTACTTGACCAAATAAAAATCTAGCCTTTTCCCAATTTTAGTTCTTGGCAGATTTTAGCAACTTAGCACAAGTCAAGCAATCAACCTATACATGCAATTCTAAGAGTATAGCAGCGGAATGTAAAACAATTTCATATGAAGGTAAAGGGAGGAGTTTGAGGAGGCAAACGCAATGTTGACACAGAGATTTTTTATCTGTGGTTCCGATAGGTGTTGGTATCGTACATCCACATTGATGGAGACTTCAACCCACGAAGGGTAACGGTTGCGCGAGTCCACGAAGGGCCCACGAAGAAGCAACCTTGTCTATCCCACTATGGCCATCGCCCACGAAGGACTTGCCTCACTAGGGTAGATCTTCACGAAGTAGGCGATCTCCTTGCCCTTACAAACTCCTTGGTTCAACTCCACAATCTTGACGGAGGCTCCCAAGTGACACCTAGCCAATCTAGGAGACACCACTCTCCAAGAAGTAACAAATGGTGTGTTGATGATGAACTCCTTGCTCTTGTGCTTCAAATGATAGTCTCCCCTACACTCAACTCTCTCTCACAGGATTTGGATTTGGTGGAAAGAAGATTGAGTGGAAAGCAACTTGGGGAAGGCTAGAGATCAAGATTTTATGTGGTAGGAATGGAATATCTTGACCTCAACACAAGTGTAGGTGGTTCTCTCTCAGAAAATGTATGTTGGTAGTGTAGGCATGTTCTGATGGCTCTCTCCACGAATGAAGAGTGGGTGGAGGGGTATATATAGCCTCCACACAAAATCCAACTGTTACACACAACTTACCAAACTCGGTGGGACCGAATTGTGAAACTCGGTCAGACCGATTTAGTTAATAATGTGACCGTTAGGCATTTCGGTGGGACCGACATGTCAACTCGGTAGGACCGATATCGTTAGGGTTAGGGCATAACGTAATCTCGGTGAGACCGATTACACAAACTCGGTGGGACCGATTTTGGTAGTAGACACACAGAGAGTTGGTCAGGCAAACTCGGTGGGACTGAATCGCTCATCTCGGTTGGACCGAAATGTTACGAAATGGAGACAATGAGTTTGCATTGCAATCTCGATGGGACTGATCGCTCATCTCTGTTTGACCGAAACGTTATGAAGGGAAACAGAGAGATTACAAACCCATCCCGGTGAGACCGAGATCCCTATCAGTAAGACCAAAAAGACTAGGATTTTTGGCAATGGCTATGTCAACTGAACTCGGTGGCGCCGGATAGGAAGTTTTGGTAAGGCCGAGTTTGACTTTTGGTTTGGGACATATGTGGATGTGAGAAAGTAGTTGAGGGTTTTTGGAGCATATCACTAAGCACTTTGAGCAAGAAACTAATTAAGCTACACCTCACCCCCTCTTGATAGTATTGGCTTTTCCTATGGACTCAATGTGATCTTGGATCACTAAAATGAAAAATGTAGAGTCTTGAGCTGTGATCTTGAGCCAATCCTTTTTTCCTTATCATTTTGAGGGGTCCACGTTTCTCATCCATGCCATGCCAATCATTGAGCTTTCCTGAAATATTTATCTTGAAATAGCATTAGCTCAATGAGCTATATGTTGTTAGGAATTACCAAAAGCCCCCCTGGATAGTTGCACTTTCACACTACAATTCCTATTCCTATGTTTACAAAATCCTATGAATCATAGAGGCCCAAAGAGTTAAAAGTGTCCATTACAACTGACCGAATCGACCTCTACACTGCAAATGTCCCTGCTCCTCTTCACTACAAGGAACATCTTGTACTCTATCATACTCCGTCCTTTCCAAAATATATGTCTTTGTAGAGATTTCCACTATGGATCGCCTACAAATGTATAAAGATACATTTTAGTGTAGATTCACTCATTTTGCTCCATATGTAGTCCATGGTGGAATCTATACAGAGACTTGTATTTAGGAACGGACAGAGTACTTATTAAAGAAGAGCAGAAGAGGAACATGCTAAAGAAGAGCAAGCAGATTTTGGATAATAAAATGTTTGTTGCTCACTGTCCACACATGATGAACCAAAGACCATTAAGAATGCAACTCCCTGTTGTCTCTCTATATGTGGTGCACGTGCTTTTCAAAAGTAAAGTAGAAATATTAGCTGACCAATTAAACGTTATCTGTTTTAGTAATATGAGCATCATATCAGATTTGTATTTGAGCAACAAGTTTGGAATTATGAGTGGCATGTTCTTTAGCTTGATGGATTGAGGAGCACTGCTAAGCAGCTACGATGATGGTACTGAGTATAAAGGAATGTCTGCATGCAAGTCACGTGACTTTCGTCATTTGGGTCAGTCGACCATTTCAGGTGGTTGGATGAAGATCCCACATCTCCTAACCCTTCTTCTTCCTCGTCTCTGATTCTTGCCCTACAGAACACCGCACGGGCCGCCGGCCCAACCACCGGCCACGGCCCCCCCTCCCTCCCCTAAACATCCCCCACCGCATGTGTTCCTTCGCCACCCCCACCCCCACCCCCGCCCTTACCACGTCGAGTTTTCTTCGTTCGGCGAGGCCCCACCACCGCCAGGCCACCGCCCCCGGCAACCATCGTCCCCACCCGAGCCCCTTCCTTCCCTCGGACGAACTCTGACGAGCTCTCAAAAATCGACTGAACCAAATTTGAAATTTAGTCTACTGTCATTTAACTCGCGTGGAATACAAAAGGGGAAAACCATAAGCATTGCGAGTATAGTGTTGAGCGTGCCATTGCGGATCTGAAGGTGCAAACCGGACAAAGGCAACTTTGCAACAAATGTTTGCTTTCAACTAACAATTAAAATCCTAGTGATGGACAAGAAATTCCAGTAAAGCAGTGGCGATCTATTTTCTTGCAGCCATAAATAAGTTAAGCAGATACGAAAGAGTACAACCTCTGTTGCGGCGCCGTGTATGCATCTGCTGAGAATTTGACGGTGCTACGGTAGCGATGGCTGTCGGCGGCATGGAAGCAGATCTAGGAGGGTAGATGGTGGCGGCGGGGGAAATATTTCGGCGCGATGGATGAGACGGTCGTAGGAGCGGCACCGGCAAGGTGGACGACGGCGGGGATGAAGAAAGAGGACAGGATGCAAGGATCCTGGTCCGAAGCCATGGAGAAGAGAGGTCGATCTCTTGTAGTGGACGATAGCGTTGAGGTATCACCTCCGGCATGGTGGAGGAGGATGGCGGTGGATGGGGTGGCAGATGGGGGAGGCTGGGGTGGAGAGGGTGTTTTGGCGCCCACCGAGTACGAATGGTGAAATCGAGGGAGAGAGGAAGGGGGAACCATGCCTTCGGGGCGCGCTTGTCTAAAATGCGAGGAAATTTACAAACTTGGCCCTTGTTTAAACTTTCCTACATCACAACAATATTAGCCGGTTGGGGATAGGATGGTAACCTCACATACACCGAATATTTGCCGCTGGAGATTTCAGCCGAGGAGAGTTTGTTTTGGCGCCCATCGTGTATGAATCCAGGTGAGAGGCGGTTATGTCACGTAAGAGTGAAATTACAAACCTGCCCCTATCAAGACCAATTGAAATCGAACCGACATGTGTTGCATGTCAGGGACAGGCGGTAATTTCCATCTCCCATATTTTTGTTTTAGGCGGTTACTACGTGTTTGGGTGCTTCGTTCAATTTTTTTTAGAAAAAGCTTGCATGTTTACTGTGCCGACTCAATTCCATTCCATTTTGTATTCTATTTTTGTTCAGGCATGATCCATTTTCGATTGGAATAAAATTCTATATACATCATTTTTTATATATACTTTCACAAGCACAACAATTAATTCTGCTCCTTTATATATATAATATGATTTACAAATACAATGATCTCAAAATCATAAGGTTGAATTCAAAATTTTTAAACCAAATTATGTTCTACTAAAATGTATGGATTGGTAATATCTACATATTAAATAACACAGATGGCATGAATTCATACAAGCATGCATGTTTGATAGATTAATTTTGGTTCGAGTATGAATTACATGTATCATCATCTCGAATTCAAATATTTGAATCCCTTTTATGTTGACATTTTATATACATGCAACTAAGTATTTGAATCTCCTTTCATGCCCATCTCTCTCGCATGCTCCTTCATGTAGCTATCACTCTCTTTTCTCTAGATCACCCGCGTGCTCACTTCATGTTTCTCCTATTTTTGCAAACATGGTCTCTCAACGTCTCCCTTGAGAAGTGTCACACTCTCCCTATCATTATACATTACATGGTGTTCATTATCTCTCATGTCTCTATCGTTCTCTGGTATCACTAGGTACCTAAGCTTACTTTTTAACAATCACACATGCACCCTCACTCGTCTTTCACTTTGTCTTTGTCTCTAGAGTTCTCTCACGCACCCCATATGTCTCTAGGTATGACTCCTACCATTAAAATTACTATCTCCCGCACACACAACGTTTTTTGCGGTCTCCTTTCCATCTTCATCTCAGTTATAAAACTGACATTATTCATTTGTTTACCGATCAGACAAACTCCCCCTCCCTTTCTCTCGCTCTCTCCCTCTCTCTCATACACACACACAACTCCTGCTTCCACTCCACTCCCCTTCCCAACTACCGTCTCTCTCATAGACACATAAAACTCTTGCTTTCGCACCCCCGACTCGTATTTCTCTCAGAAACATTGATTGACTAGCCTCCAGATAGGTCTATACACCCGCACACTCTTGCTTCCACTATCTCGTACATGTCTCTCTCGCGCTCCTTGTATGTATGTAGATTTTTCGTCCCTTTTGAGACACGCCCTCTCGATCATGCACACACACACTATCGCCTCATTTTATTGTGATACCTCTCGCACACACGCTCTTTGTGTCTTTGTCACACACGCACTTCATCCTCCTCCTCTCTCACTCACACACACACACACACCACACACACATGGGCTTTTTGCAACAACTAGCAAGATGCCCATGCGTTGCATGGAACATCAAGATGCATTTGTATGAGTAGTTTATCTTGGAGAAGGATGAATGAGTGAAGGACTTATTTGCAAAAGTGGAGAGGGGTGTGGGTATCTTTTTTGCAAAATTGTCATATTTTCCTTCCTATCCGTCAGATATAAATCCGACGGCCCATATTGCAAGATGGCAGGCACACCATCATCACCAGTATTTATAAGAGTAGAGATATACCACTTCTCGAATCTTGAAACCAACCACATTCCTCCCTTATCTCACCAAAGCCACCAATATTTTGAGTGAAACATAACATTTTTTACTGACATACGTATTTCAAAACTAGACTCTTTTCTATCAAATCGGCGAATATGTATTAAACTACTTCGATCGTGTGGCAACGCATTGGCACATTGCTAGTTATTACTATTGTATAATTTTTTGGACACCAGACAAATGGTGGAGTACATATATGGAGGGAAGAGGCGCAAGCACACAGTCGGTCTCTCGCTGTCTCGCACACATGAGAGTTACATAAAGGCACCATAGCCGAATAAACCCTAAAACCCTAGGTGCATGATTGCTTCATGTGCGTGTACTGGGTACATGATGGAGCGCATCTTTGTAGGAATAGTCAGCTCACGTGATAATTTGATCCATAGGAGTTGATGGTCGGGACCATACGTGAATGACCTAGAGGCGGTGGCTCGCCAGTGGCCACTAATCAAGTACTAGTTTTTTGCGGGGTAAGAGTTCTGATTTTCAATGGCGCGTTATAAGTACTAGTTTTTAGAACAATTGGTATGGAGCAAAAATGGAATTCATAAGTACTACCTCTGTCTTGGTTTACTAGTCCCCATCGTGTTTTGGATCAAAGTTTGTCCATGAATGTTACTTGTAAAATGTGAATGGAAAATGAGATTTTGTTATATGCAAACAAAAAAGGACTCGAGGGAGTGATTGCTCTGACACGGATGTGACCTCTCATAGCGCAGGCATTGAACCGGCGTGCCGGCCAAGAGGGCCCTACTCGCTGCAGGCCAGGCCGAACGCGCCTCCTCGCTGCATGCAACCGGCTTCAGACTGCCCTGACTGACTCCATTGAATCCGGGCGTGTGCCCGCAACACGTCCTTCCGTGAGTCGGCCGACATTTTAGAACACAACACCGGTTGGCTCCTCTCGTCCGTCCGCTATTTAAACGAGGTCGGATGCCTGGCAGGAACCACACCACACCGCCGCTCCCCATATCCTTCTTGCACCATTTTCAACACAATCTCCATAGCATCCGGTGAGCAGGAAGACGCGTTCTCCAGCATAAAAGCCGGCTGGGTGCCCCGACGAGCCAGGCAACTCGCTGCCCCACCTTCCTCCCTACCCCAGGCCGTCACTACCATGGGCGAGGCTGCAGGCGGGCAAGTGGAGGAGCAAGTCGCTGCTCCAAGCTCGCCCTTGGTGCATCAACTCGAAGCTCCAAGCCTGCTTGCAGAAGAGTCGCCAGTTTCTGCACGCCGGCACACGGGGGACCATGACATCCAGTGCACCATGGTTGGCCGCGCCATCCGACGCAAACATTGGCGGAACCGCGTCATCCTTGCGGAGGTGACCACCGCGTCGCCGGCTGACACCCGTGTGTTGCCTAGTTTGGCTCAAAACATTGTGGACTCAAACCGTAGTCGACATTAGAAATATTATACATGCCTCCAGAAGTTATTCCCGTTTAGTCAAAAAAATTCCAAAATATAATTAATTATGTATGGTCTTGACTTCTTGTGCTCGCACTGGTAGTAGGAACAAGGGATTTTTCTTTATTTATAACTCTCCTCACATTTTTTTGGCTTTGAAGTGAATCATGGTTGTGGCATTATTTATGAATAAGGATACCTGTGAACATGAGTTTGATGTGGAAGTTGAAGTTGGAATGTTGGTCTTGCGTGTGAACTATACCACGTCCAATGCTTCATCTGTTATTGTTTGGAAAGTATTTGTTTTTATTACATGACCCGAGAAAATTTTATTTTGTGCCACATCAGTAAATGCACGGACATCACAACAGGCACGCTGACTGGATAAAAATCTGAACCTAGCTATAATGAAGGAAAATTTGTATTGACAACAGTTTTAGATAGCAGGAGACGCCTAAGCTGCTCTGCCTCCGCCGGCTTCTTTATGGATTCTTCCATATCTTCTTTCGCTTGGGTGAAGAGAGCATCTTATTGCTCTTTTCACTTCTTCAGGAACTCAACTACATTCTCAAGGGCTACTGCACGCTTTCTTTCAGCCTTTACTAGAGCCACGAGGACATGAATAGTTGACGACTCCACCTAGCTTGTGTGTAATCCAACATCATCTAGGAATTTGCACCTTGTGTCTAATCCAGCATCATTAGGGAACGAGTACCTTGTGTGTAATCCAGCCTCATTTTGGAAACATGATCTCAAGGTTGACCATACTTCCCTCCTCGCAGGAACTGCATCCTGACATGAAGTAACTTCTTTTTTAGATCAATACTCAGAGCAACCCAGATCCATTTAGTAGAGGCCAGATAAACATGACACGGAGAATTCAAAAGGAGAAATATAAAAAAGACTCCTTGTTTAGAACACCCACTTCCTACATAGAGCTAAAAACGAAAGCATTAGGACGAGTAAGACCCATCTTATTACACATCGACGAACACGAGGCTAAGAGAAATAGAAACTACAACATATAAACATCGAAGAACACGAGGCTAAACGAAAGTTATTGAAAGGGTGTTACCTACCAAAGCTCCTTTTACAGGTTCAGTGCAACTCCTCTTTAACTTGCCACGTTCCTTAAAGATGTCCCCAATATCCCTTGTTTGGTCTTCATTGCTCCTCTGCATGTTCGACCTTGTAGTTTTAAAATCTCAACATGGCAAGAAAAATATAGTAATACTCACGCATCTTGTGGGCAACATTAAAGCACTCATCTGCCATGTTAGAGCATCTCCAACAGAAGTGCAACGTGTGGCGTGTTAAAAAGAGTTTACAGTGCCGGAATAGCCAGTTTTTGCGGACCGTGGAGTGCTTGCTCCAACGGCCGCTGCAAAAAATTGCATGTGTGTGTCGCTCCAGCAGACGCGCTATATTTTTTATTCTTTCTACTCTGACTCGATACACGTTCGACTCCAAGTCAATACTGGCATAGATAGATACATAGATAGTTCTCAGCATAGACTGATAGAAAAATAGATAGTTCAACTACTCCTCCTCGTCTGACTCGGTGATGTCCTCCTCCAACGTCTCGACGTAAGCGTCAAGATACCGATCGTCATTGGAGTCCCAGGGCCACGCTGCTTCTAGCTTGATATTGAATTGAGCGACCGCCTTCCGCATACACTTGTCCTTGTGATAGGCGGCTCGCTCTGTCCTCCTCTTCTCCCTCTCTGCCCTCCCTTGCGCGTAGAACTCACGCTCGTTGATGATGTCGTGTGGGAAGATTGGCGCCAGAGCGCCATGGCTTCCTCGTCCATCTCGGTGATGCCGAGACGGTACTCTCGCCTCCGGTTGTCGCGGTGATCCTCGTCGGTGATAAGCCGCGGGGGAGGCGTGAGCTCCTGCTCCCGCACCCGCGTCGGTACGTTGGGGAAGTTCAATGTTCTACGAGGCCACCGGAGGCTCCACGCCGCTGCGTCATATGCACGGGCGGCCTCGTGGGCGGTGTCGAAAGTGCCAAGTGAGAGGCACGTCTCGCGGAACTGGATCTCGGCGGAGAAGCCGCTAGAGGGGCGCGAGTGAACGCCGCGGTATCCCCAAGTTTCCCGGCGACACGGCGGCATGGTGGCGCGGCGGCGGCGAGGCGAGAAAGAGCAGGGAGAGAGTGGTGATGAGGCACAGAGCGGGGTTAGAGTGGTGGCAAGGCACATAGCGGTGGGAACTCATTGCATTTTATAAAGCGCGTCGGACACCGAGCGCCAAAACTAGCGCGCGTTCGGACGCTGTTTCCCGCGCGCGCGATCCTTTCCCGACGTCCCTGCTATCTCTACTGTCTTCTCTACTCTTATATATTATATATTTATTTTATATTTATATTTATCACTACTTCTTATATCTTATATAACTCTTATATATTATAGATATATCTACTACTCTTTGCTTTCTTATAAAAAATATAAAAAAACTGAGTTGGTGATGATGGTGTACCTGCCATCCTACAATATAGGCCGTCCGATTTATATCTGACGAATAGGAATGAAACTATGGCAATTTTGCAAAAAGATACCCACACCCCTCTCCACATTTGCAAATAAGGCCTTCCATGGTTCATCCTTTTCTCCCACAAGATAAACTACTCATACAAATGCATCTTGATGTTCCGTGCAACGCATGGGCATCTTGCTAGTTCTAAAAAACTTTCCACCATTTGCCACACTACTGGTTGCAGATGAAGAACCTACCCAAGCACAATGCAATATAGGAGCGACTCACAATTACAAGGTGATATTCTGATGGACAATAGTATAACCAATTACTTTTATGGGAACAATAGCAACCAAGAAATTGGGACTGCACATGTACTGCTAAGTGATTCAATACACACATTACCAATCGAGGAGGAGTACAATGGTCGCGGCGGCCTCTGTGCATCATGGTCGGAAATGGGAGTCAGTTCATTGTCCATGACGGTGGTGCTTCAACGCTTGGCATCGGCTTCCGGGAAGCAGATCCGAGACCGTGTAAGACGATGCCGGGGAAGAGGCTCCGTGTACGACGATGACGGTGGACCGGCTCTAGTGCAGCGTACTATGTCGTCGATGAGGTAGATGCGTTGTAGTGTACGAGTGCGACGATGTAGAAGGGGGGAGCACGAAGGCCGCGTTGCTGTGGAGAAGTCTATCTTGCGGTGGGGATAGAAAATGGGTAGTATTCAGGTACTCTGGTTGCCGGGGTGGGGTTGTCTTGGTAGGCTGAACCCGAAGTTACCAAAACAGCCCCCTACCAACCAGCATCTGTACGCCTGTTCCAAAGGGTATGATGGTAACTTCACACTGGTCGAATCAGGGTCGCGGGAGATTTTCCCGCCGACCTCAAAATTTTGTAACACTGAACTCAATGTTTGGCATGTTGGGTGATTGGGCTAAGCAACTAGTGAGTAGTACTAGTAACTACTAGTAATCCCTCTTTTTTTATTAACTCTGCATATTAGGTTTGATCGAAGTCAAACTTCCTAAAGTTTAACAAAGTTTATAGAAAAATATGAACATTTACCATAACCAATATGTATGGTGTGAAAGTACATTCAATAATAAATCTAATGGTATTTATTTGTTATTGTATATGTTAATATTTTTTGTTATAAACTTTGTGAGAGTTTACAAAACTTGACTTTGACCAATGCTAATATGCGGACTAAAATAAAAATGGAGGGAGTACACATTTGTTTTCTTTGTTTGTAGTGGAATTAATCATTTGTTGTAATCATGAAATAAATATACTAGGCTACTAACTTCGAATGTAATGGTTTATACAATTCAATAGTTAGAATCATTGTTGAATTCCAAGATGTATACGAGGTCTATAGTACTTCACAATATGCTCAAAGTCACATAATCCCAGTCAAATGAAAATCTAAATGCATTTCATAGTTATTACTTTGTAGGATGCAAAAAAACCAACCATAACTCAACATGATCCATTATAAAAGCAACATTCTGAACTCATCCCAATGCGTGAATGAAATGTGTAGATAGAGCTTGTGAAGATGGAGAAGATAGGGCGGGAAAGATTGTTTGTATGTGGGTGAGAGAGTAGGAGACAAACCCAACGAGAGAGAGAGAGAGAGAGAGAGAGGAAGAAGTTAGGTCTATGAGAAAGATGGAGACATGTAATATACATGATCTGTGTGTGCATCCGGATTTTGTACACGTGGAAGGAGAAGAGACAATGGGTTTGATGAGAGAGCTGGAAAAACATGGACGAGAGGGGAAGGATCTCGTGGGTTGAGGGATTTATATTTTTGTGCGGGAGAGAGAGGGCGGAGGAGGTAGTCAACCGTCGTCACATCATCCTACTTCCTAATGGCCCCGCATTCTCTAGTGCAGTGTGGTCACCGTCTTCGATCTCCTCGATGCCCTCTTTGAAGATTGAGGTGGTGTGCATGCTGCGTGCAAAGAAGCACAAGTGAGAGTGCTCGCCATATAACGTTGGATGGGGATGAAATGTGTGCTCGGGGGAAGGGGGAGTGTGTATGCATTGTGTGGGGGGGGGGGGCAGATATTGATAGAAATCAAACCTATGGAGAGAATGTGTGTGTATGTGACGGAAAGCTACATGCTAAATAGAGTTTTCACAAAGAGATTGTGCGTGCGAGTTAGAGAGTGATGTCCGGGCTTTCAGGTCGGCAGGGGCCCGGTGAGGGTGTCAAAATGTGTGCGTTGATGCATGTGTTACATGCGATCATGCGAGGGGCGGACCAATCGAGAGAGATGGTTGTTGTGTTACGGATGCTCCTCTCTCTCTCTCTCTCTCTCTCTCTCTTGCACACACAAGTACAAATAGAAGACTGTTCTCTCATGTATACACAACGTATCAACATCTCTCTATGTCTCCCTCATGTATGATCATTTGCACATTCACACCTCTCTATGTCTCAATCATACGCACACCTTCTCCACATTGCCCTTTTGCCAAAACACACATATGGACACATACACGCATTCTCTCTCAGTTACACACACATAATCAGAATTAAAAGAACTAGGGCGCACCTCAAACGTCCAAATCCAAATAAGCACGAACTGAAGCTAAATTCAAATAAATGGAAATATTGTAGCGTGAAGAACTTTTTTAGGAAAAAAAGTAGAGTAATATTCGGGGATTGTTTAACACACACAAAAAGGTTCGGTGGATGTCCTTCGAGCGTGACACAGTGACACACCATTCGATCGACCGCACGGCTGCGGTGCACGCGCTTGCACGGGACTCTGTACCGATGTTGTGCAAACTAATATGGTAGTATAAGCGCTACCTCAGTCTAATGTTTACATGTAATAGTATGGTGTTCTTTTAAGTTTTACCCACCCCTATATAAAACTAAACTAAGCTCCCATACGCGCACTCATCAATATGCCGCCGCCGCCGTTACGCATGCTGGCGCCCGCCTGCTCCGGCCGACCATTTCTCGCCCATCATCATCGTGTCCCCGCCATCCTTGTGCCCTGAAGCCGATGGCTCGCCTCTTGACGTCGTCTGCAGTACCTCCTTGCGATGCCGCCATGCTGCGAAGCACACGAGCATCTAGTGGAGCCACATCTATGCCCACAACATACAAAGAGGAGGACAAGCGCGTCCTCCAGCACGCCGGGGAGGAGGAGCTAGCGTGTCATTGTCGTCTCCGCCCGCGTGGAGGAGGCGCGCATGGTGGCTGTCGCGGCGGAAGCCGGTCGTGTCCGCGCCGATCCCGCAAACGGGGTGCGGATGTTGAATCTACCTTTGAGACCTCAAATACCACGTGGATCCTGCATTCTAAAGGAACAATTTGGGTCAGTCGACTCTTGTGAGCCGTTGGATGCAACATGGACAGCCAGAATGACTTCTTCAACCTCCGAAATTGATGCACTGTTCATCTTCTCTCTTGGGCATCGAGCCTCTAGCCTGCCACAGGCCTAATCGCTAGCCGCCGCTGCCCCGCCTCCCCTGATCCGCCTATCACCGCCATGCTCCCCCTCCCCCACCATCCATTTAACCCCGGGCATAATCCATTTTTTCCGGCGAACTGCATTCCACACCCAACACTCATAAGATAGATCATGGGCACCCTACCACCCTAATATAGATATTAGGGTAGCTTCTCTACCGTCTTCTTACTACGCTCCGTCGAACTTCTTTCACAAATCAACTGACCCTAATTATAGTACTACTACATAATAAGTACAGTAGGAACGCGAAGATACGAGCAGTAGTACTATACCTGGCCATACCTCGGGCCGGGCCTAACCTAGCCCGACGCAAAAAACCCATGCTTGGACCCGACCCAGCCCGGCCCAGCCATTGGGCCTGTTTTCTAGGCCCGAGCCCGGCCCGAACACATAAAAGCCCGTCGGGCTCCGGGCCGCCCCGGCCCGACCTTCAGAAAAAAGGCAAAAATGACGGGCCCGGGCCGTCCCGGCCCGGCCTTTGGGCTCAAAATCTAGGCCCAAGACCGGCCTAGGGGCAGCATCGGGCCGGGCCGGGTCGGGCTTTTTTGGGCCGGGCCGGGCTTCCCATGGCCAGGTATAAGTAGTACCAACTACAAGAAGAACAATAGTAAGACATACTAGTACTACTGTACTTACTAAAGAGTCCAAATAATGAGAAAGAACATAAACATAGTTCTGCTGGGGACTCAACACAACACACCCCTGAAATAAAACTAAGCAACTAGTCCACTTGACACTGCAGTAGAACCAGCATGAGCAACGGCACTACCACCTTACTCGGAGTCCGAGTCCATGTCATCGACTTCGTCCTCGTCCCTCTACCTCTTCGCTGACACTTCTTTGCTTGAACTGGACACTAGGCTCTGCTTCTTCATCCAAGCCTTGTAGATATTCAAACAAAGGTAGGCATCCGGTGCTGCATACATGATATGATCTTCATCTATTGTCTTCGACTCCCATGAACGATGAATATTTGGGTGAGGTTTCTTCTGTTGAGCATACGAAGGATCAATCATGGTTGCTGCTAGGGTCAGCATTGAAGGCTCAGAGGAGGACACCAGGCTTGCCTTTTGGAGATCGAAGGGCTGGCCTACAATGAGGCCTATGCGACCCAGGACTATCTTCTCGTTCATAAAGTCCACAGTAACAAATTTCACTTTTTTGTCCTTGAGGAAGAACTCAAATTCCTGGCACCTAATGTCGGCATGGCATATGTGGTAGACCAAGCACACGTTAGGTACGCAAACCTGTATCATGGCAGGCTTCTTCTTCTCTGCCTTCTTTATAAGCTTCTCGCTTTCCACGAGTGTGGTGTACTCTACATCTAGCCCAGCGACCCACTCATCCTTTGAACTTTTGAACATGTGTAGGAAGCGAGCAAGGCATGCTTCCACCATCGCGGATCTACGGATGTAGATGACGATGAACTCATCGCCGGTGATGGTTCTAACATGGTACTCAGCGGCGATCATGGAGATTTGGGAGGTCATGGATTTTGGAGGAGGGTTAGGAGAAGATGAACTTGCGTAATGTGAAAGAACGGGACGACTGGGAGCGAACTGTTGTAAGGTAGAAGACGGGGATGAGTAGGGCATGCGAACGGCGTGGGGTGGTGGCTTGCCTGATGGATAAATGGTTGCATGCCCCCAAAGAGTTCTCGAGTACTATGCGGCACCGAGTAGATGTCATGTCTACTAGACCCATATCGTAGGCCTGACGGTATAGCTTCTGCATGTTCGCATGCAATGCGACACGTGCATGTAACTTCACTTAATTCTGTCAACCGTCATGCCTCCCACAACCTTTGCCCATCTCGCGCGGTCGCTTCCTTTGAGACTTCGGACGGCTATAAATGAGAATTTTTTTTTGCCTACTCTGCATGCATGACACTCCCTCTGGTCCTTTCTTCTATGTGTAAGATTTGTGTCAAGACAACGTTTGCAATGTTTTTGACAAATTTTTATTAAAAATATCAATATCTACAATACCAAATATATATTAGAAACTACATTTCATAAGGATCATAAAAATATTGATTTGGCATTGTGAATGTTGATACATTTTTCTATAAGTTTGGTCAAAGTAGAGGTACATTGACTTCAGACAAACTTATATGCACAATGCAGAGTAGTTCCTCCGTCCAGGTGCGTGCCATGTCTTATATAGTCATCACAACAAGGTTAGCTATTAGAGTACTACTACTATCTCCCTTCTAGTTTAAAGTGCTCGACTCAAAAATTTCACCAACTCTTAGCAAGATATAGGCGGTGGAATAGTTTTTGTAGTCTGTAAAAGTACTCAATTAATGCTCTCGTTCTTCACCAAAAAATGTGTTTACCAATGCATTATCGCATGGCATGCATGCATGGACACTAGTAAATGACAAATATTTTTACATGCATTAGTTAATATTCTCTTTGGGCTACTCATAGTGGAAAGTACTATCATATACTGGTATCATGTGCATGATACTAGTGTATGATACGGGACTACCATTATAGTGCCATGCATGACACAAAGTAGCATAGTATTTAACATGATACAGTTTCCCTCAAATTTTTTACCATGATACGATATCTACCTATGTTACTCTAACCCCCCTCTCTTCTTTAATTCTTTGCCACATCAGCATGTTTGCTATTCCCATGTGCATGATACTAGCACTATGGCCAGCCTTAATCATCGCATGCAATAATTTAGTGCACCTTGAAATCTGAACATGTGTGGGGCGTGTATGTTTTTAATGACTTGAGACTATACCTATCCCGGCATGCATGCAAGATGACTTATTATGCACCGTTCCCCATACCTGCAGGAAGACCATTCGTCTCCAGCTCTTTTCCTCTCCATGCGTGAAAACAATCTGCCTGCTTGACTCTCCTTCTCCCTCTAGCAGTCCCACCACTCCACCCTGTGTGGAAAACATCTGCATGCATGAGCTCCTTCCCCCGTGCTCGTCCAATCCGTTATGACCAGCAATATTTCCACCCTTCCCTCCCTTGTAATTTAATCCAACAAATATGCCCACATAGCCGTTATGTTAATCACGCAACATATCTTACGTAGGTGTGCCATTGCTCGCTATAAATACTGCTCCTCCCACGGCATTTGGTAGAACGCTCACATTCATCGCTATCTCCTCCCCCTCCCTCTCACATCAACCACTATGGCCTCGCCCCTCCCAAGCCCGAGGCGCCCCTCGCTACACCACGCAGAGGGTCACGTGTCGCCATTCCGTTTCTCGCCTCCACTAGTCGAGAAGGACGCGTCGGTGTTCCCCTCCTCGCCGTGACGCGTTGAGGTGGACGCGTTGGCGTTCCCAGTCTCGCCACCACACGCATCGAAGGACGCGTTGGCTCCCTGCTATGAGGAGAACATTGCGCCGACCGTCGATCTCCCAAGCCTTGAGGAGCTTTGGAAACAAATGGTGGTTGCCTTGTGGGAGGCTTTGGCTCTGGCAGAGTGCGCCAAAATAGAGGCGGAGGAGAAGGCCGAGGAAGAGAAGCGCGCCACAAGGCATGCTGCCTGGCATGCCTATGTCGCGTCCGAGAGAGACATGCAATTGGCTCTTTGGTAGAAGGCTCGTGTGAGGGCCGTCAGCGTGGCGGAGGACGCCCATGCCAAAGCCCTGAGTGTAGTCGGGCCGAAGCGCCTCATCTGCACATGGCGTTACGTGGACCGGGTGCATGCTTCCAGCAAGGAGGAGTACCTGTTGGCACCAGATCACCACACCGGTGAGATCGCGCTCGCCCGCCGGCAAGCCGCCAATCAGCACATCGCGAGTTGCAAGGCTGAGGAAGAGACATTGTGTCGGCGCGCTGTGAAACGACCGTGCACCAGGGCACTCATGGTGTGCGGCAAGTGCTCCTGCGAGCGTCATGGCTTTTATTAGGAATAATTTAGTTTTGTAAGGCAATCTCATTAGTTTTGGGATGCAAATGATGAATCCCGAATGTTTGGGAATTATTAGTATCCTTAATTAAGTATGTAAAAGGAAAAGTTTGGGAACCTTGTGCATCCATACACATTTTGTAAGTACGTGCATATATCACAAACTTAACTATATATCGCACTACACATCTGTCTCAATATATGCTTGCAGACTATGCTACTACTATTACTTATGTACGTGCAAATGCACATTTTAACATTACGACGCAGTTTTTGTAAAAGAGAAAAAACAACACTGGTCAAGCTTGCTAAACGATTCAATGCAAAAGAAATGCAAAAATGCTCGTTTGATTGTTTACTTTTAGCTTCCTTCTCCGTGGTTATTTCTCTATCATACTTTGTACGGAGTAACTCACTGGTCGGGAAGGCATGCAAATTCTGTAGCGACCAGATCGACCTCAAACAGTCTGATCTCTGTGCATCAGTGTCATCCCTGGATCGGTAATGCTAACACGCACAATACTTGAAGGATTTATAACAGAGTAGCAATCACACACTTATTAAATAGAATGTCTCCAAAAGAGAACTTATTACAATAAATATGGCTTAAGGCCATCTAAAAATGATAACAGTGGAAGGCTTGGAAGATAAAGTTAGTCCATCAACTCCAACGGCATAACCGAGTGAAAGATCACGACCTAAGGCACCTTACTCGTCGTCTGAAAAGTCTGCAACATGAACGTTGCAGCCTGAAATGGGTCAACACATGGAATATGCTGGCAATGTAACACAAGAGAGTAATGAACAGTATAATGCTATCACTACATGCATATATGGCTGGTGGTAAGCTCTATGGTTACAATTTTGCATAAAGACAATTTTTCCCTACAACAAAGGAATAAATTTTATTTAACTATCATGGTAGTTGTTAAATATTGAGAAGGTTCACCCAACTCAATCCCAATTAAGCATCATCATTAAGCCCAATCAAATTATATTCAGAGTGATGAGATCCACATGATAATCCAAGAACTAGATACTGAAAACGTCCATAACCGGGGACACGACTAACCATGATTAGTTTATACACTCTATAGAGGTTTGCGCACTTATCCCCACAAGACTCAAATACATCCATGGTCAGAGAAACGAGACATAGTCTTTCTGAAACAATAGCTATTTACTCCGGATGGACAGTTACACCTAGTTTCCCCTACATCTGCTAGCCCACCACTAAAGGAGGTCTTGCAACTTACTCAACTATGCTAGAGCCCATAATAGCTTGTGGCTGCACACAGAAGTTTCCAGCATGAATAATCTTATGATCCCTTTGAGCCTGGGTGGCGGTCCATAGGAGAATCACACGGTACCCCAGGATTTCCAAAAAAATAGGCAACACTGGGTTCCCCAGGTGCCTCAATCCACCCAGATGTGTATTAAAGTAGCCACCTTAAGTTAACCATTAAAAAACAATACTCACATCTATCATGGATACAGTCACCCAATCCACGTCTACAAGCATAGCATAGCAATACAAGCAATGTAGAAGTAACTCCCATAGGTTTGATAATGAACAGGACAATAGGTACTACCTCATTTACTTCCCAAAACCCACATATTAATCAGATCCTAACCATGCAACTGTTTGAGGATTGATCTAATGCAATAAAACTGGGTAGTAAAGAGGTATGGTCAAAGTGTTACTTGCCTTGTTGATGATCCGTGAAACCTAGAGACTCGTAGTAGCACGCTTCGCACAACGGGTACTCTATCACAAACAACAAGCGTACAATAAGCACTCAACTAGAAGCATGGGTAAAACTCAAATAAAAGATCTAACTAGAAAGTTCAACTCAAGAACTCCGGTTTGCAAAAAGAATCAAATCAAACGAAGCAACGAAACTTAAACTGCGAAAGAAACAAGCTCCGTTTATTAATCTGGACTTAATTCAAATTTTACAGTAGCAAAAACTTGTTTAAGTTGGTTAGACAGAAAGAGGGCTTCGAGACAAAACTCTAGGCGCTTGAATCGCCTGATTCTGATAAACGAGCAAAAAGATAAACTAAAACGAAAATCAGGGCAGAAATCACGATCGAAAATAATTGCGGAAAAATCCCTGGAAAAATAAAACTGACGAACAGGCTAACAAATGAACGTTCGCTGTCTGCGGAAAAACGATGAAAATCGTTTGTTAAAATGAACGAACGGGCGTTCACTAATAACTAAAACTGAAAAAAAACCGATCTAAACAAAAATACAATCGTGGTTTCTAAAAAAACCCGCGCGTTTTCTTCCGAAAACTGACGACGGCGGCGGCGGTCAACCTCGACGGGACGGCGCCTGCGGACGGCGGCTCCAGCATTGGGCGGGGCTCCGGTGGGCGGCGGGCTCGGCGGCGGGGCTCCGGGCGGCAGCGGCGGTCTCTAGTGGGCGGCGGGAGGCGGTGGTGGTGGTGACGGCGACGGGCGACGGGGCGGCGAGGGGATCCGGTGGCGGCGGCACGGAAACCGAGGTGAGACAGCGGCTAGGGTTTCGGGTAGGGCTGGCGGCGGCTCGGGCCTTCGGGCTTTAAAGGCTGCCCGGGCTGAGGTGTCCAAGTTGGACACGGCCCGGTAAGTCGGTTGCATTTTTTTCAATAATTCCGTGCAAAAAAACAAATAAAGAAATACTAAACGGACTCCAAAAATCCTGAAATAAGTTTTGCCCGTCCTCTAAAAATATAGCAGACAGAGTGAACATTTATTTGGGCCTCTAATGCAACTTTGAAAAACACATATTTTTCCTAATTCAAATAAAATAGCGATAAAACTGCGAATAAAATTCTTATTTGATTTTAATATTAATTCTCCAATATTTCTTTACTTTGGGAAAGTCATTTTATCCCCTCTCTTTTCTTTTTATAAAAGAAATATTCGAAGATAAAATAATTAAAATCAAATGATCCTTTTTTCAAAATTTGAGAAAAACTCAAATATGAAAATAACGAAATCCTTGAGTTGCGTATCTAGGATCAGGACAAAATGCAATAAACTATGATATGCAATCATGATCTAATGTATAGCATTCCAAATTGAAGATTTGGGATGTTGCAAACCTACCCCCCTTAAGATGAATCTCGCCCTCGAGATTCGGGTTGGCTAGAAAATAGGTGAGGGTGGTCCTTCCGTAGGTCTTCCTCTCGCTCCCAGGTGGTTTCATCTTCGGTATGGTGGCTCCACTGAACTTTGCAGAACTTGATGACTTTGCTGCATGTGACTCGGCTGGCAAACTCGAGAATCTTCATTGGTTTCTCCTCGTAGGAGAAATCGCTATCCAACTGAATCGCTTCCAGTGGCACTGTGTCTCTCAGAGGAATATTTACATCTCTGTGTGGCACTTCTTCAGCTGGGAAACGTGGAACACATCGTGAACTCCTGACAATCCTTCGGGCAATTCCAACTTGTAAGCAACTTCTTCTGTACGTTCCAAAACTTTGTATGGTCCCACAAAACATGGTGCTAACTTTCCCTTAACTCCAAAACGCTTAACTCCTTGAAGTGGGGACACACGAAGATACACTCTGTCTCCGACTTCATAAACTGTCTCCTTGTATTTAGAATCCACATAGCTCTTATGCCTGGATTGGCCTTGAGTCTATCGCGAAACAACTAAACCTTCTCTTCCGACTCTTTGATCAAATATGGTCCAAACAACTGACGGTCTCCAACTTCATCCCACAACAACGGTGTCCTGCACCTCCTTCCATACAAAGCTTCGAAAGGGGCCATCTTCAGTTGTCTTGATAACTGTTGTTGTAAGGGAACTCTGCATATGGCAAATTGTCGGCCCAACTAGATCCATAATCTAGCGCACAAGCTCTCAACATGTCCTCCAGAATCTGATTGAATCTCTCGGTCTGTCCATCTGTCTGTGGATGAAAGGCTGTACTGAACTCTAGCCTGGTACCCAAAGTATCATGCAACTGATTCCAGAACTTTGAGGTAAACTGGGTTCCTCTATCTCATACAATGGTCCTCGGAACTCCATGCAGACATACGGTCCTGTTCATGTATATCTTTGCCAACTTAGCACTGGTGTAAGTGGACTTCACTTGGATGAAATGAGCTACCTTCGTCAAACGATTGACTACAACCCATATCGAGTCATAGCCTGAGCGAGTCCTGGGCAATCCCGTGATAAAATCCATGCCTAGCTTATCCCACTTCCATTCGGGTATCGACAATGGCTGTAGCAATCATGCTGGCCTCTGATGCTCTGCCTTTACTCTCTGACATACATCACAAACTACTACATACTCTGCAATATCCTTCTTCATTCCGGTCCACCAGAAACTGTCCTTCAAATCCAGATACATCTTGGTATTTCCTGGGTGAATCAAATACGGTGAATCATGGGCCTCCTGCAGAATCAACTTCCTGATCTTCGGGTCATTAGGCACATATACGCGGTACTCAAACCATAAGGTATCGTGCTCATCCTCATGAAATCCCTTAGCTTTTCCTTTGCTCATCCTTTCCTTTATCTCGGCAATCTCCTTGTCCGTCTTCCGAGCTTCTCTGATCTTATCCATTAAAGTAGACTGAATCTCCAATGCTGCCACATAGCCTCCTGGGACTATTTCCAAACATAGCTCACGAAGATCCTCTGCTAACTCCTGGGGTAATTCTCCAGTCATGAGTGTGTTGACATGGCTCTTGCGGCTCAATGCATCAGCTACTATGGTATCCTTTCCGGGGTGATAATGCAACCTCATATCATAATCCTTAATGAGCTCCAACCATCTCCTTTTCCTGAGATTCAACTCCTTCTGTGTGAAGATATACTTCCAACTCTTGTGATCCGTGTACACCTCACAATGGTTCCCCATGAGAAAATTTCTCCATGTCTTCAACGCATGCACTACGGCTGCTAACTCCAAATTGTGTGTTGCATAATTCAACTCATGGGGTTTAAGCTGGCGTGAGGCATATGAAACAACTCTTCCCTCCTGCATAAGCACTGCTCCAAGCCTTCGACGAGAAGCGTCGCAATATACTTGATAATCCTGGCGTTGATCTGGAAGAATCAACACTGGTGCTGTAACCAAGCATTTCTTCAACTCCTAGAAACTAGCCTCACATTCCTCAGTCCATTTGAACTTGGTGTCCTTCTTCAACAACTCTGTCATGGGCTTTGCAATCTTCAAGAAGTTCTCAATGAACCTCCGGTAGTACCCTGCAAATCCCAGAAAACTCCGGATCTCTTCAACTGACGTGGGTGCTTCCCAATATGTCACAGTGACAACCTTGGTGGGGTCTACTTCTATTCCTTCTCTAGATATAACATGTCGAGGAATCCAACTTCCTTCAATCAAAACTCACACTTGCTGAACTTGGCATATAACTGATGTTCTCTGAGCTTCCCAAGTACCAAGAGCAAATGCTCCTTATGCTACTCTTCATTCTTCGAGTAGACCAGAATATCATCAATGAACACCACGACGAACTTATCCAGAAACTCCATAAACACCTTGTTCATCATGTTCATGAAATAGGCAGGTGCGTTAGTCAGACCAAATGACATAACGGTATACTCATATAGCCCATACCTTGTGGTAAAAGCTGTCTTAGGTATATCCTGCTCTCGAATCCTCAGCTGGTGGTATCTTGATCGTAGATCAATCTTGCAAAATACTTTAGCTCCTTGCAACTGGTCAAACAAATCATTGATCATCGGCAGTGGGTACTTGTTCTTCATTGTCACTTCATTCATTCCTCGATAATCAACAACCATCCTCAACGATCCATCCTTATTCTCCACTAGAAGCACTGGTGATCCCCAAGGTGACGAACTTGGGTGAATATAGCCTTTATCCTGTAACTCCATAATCTGCTTCTTAATTTCCTCCAAATCCTTTGCCAACATCCTGTACGGTCTCTTAGATATTGGCCCTGTTCCTGACAGAAACTCAATGTCTCTATCCGGTGGCATCCCTGGCAACTCTTCTGGAAATACATAAGAGAAATCCTTCACCACCGGTACTTCCTCCTGTACAACTCATGATAAGGAGTTCACTTGAGTCCTCTTCGGCACATGCCGGGATACATACTTAATCCTCCTTCCTTCTGGGGTGGTGAGCATAATCGACTTGCTGGCGCAATTTATGTTTCCTCCATACATCGATAGCCAATCCATACCCAAAATCACATCCAACCCTTGCGACTCCCAAATTATCAGGTCTGAGAGGAAAACATGCCTACCTATGGTCAATGGCATCTGAAAACTTCATTGGCTTGCCATATATTCCGCTCCTGGTGAGCTTATTAACATAGGCATTCTAAAAACTTTGGTGGGCAGTTTATACTTATCCACAAATCCCTTTGATATGTATGAATGTGATGCACCAGTATCAAAAAGAACGATTGCAGTAAATGACTTAACCAAAAACTTACCTATTAGTACATCTGGTTGTGCTTCAACCTCCTCCACGTTAACGTGGTTCACTTGTCCCCTGTTGAAAGGGTTAGGCTTCTTCACAGAGCTTCCATTTCCATTTCCATTCTTAGCCTCAGGACATTCATTGGCATAATGTTCAATCTTCTGGCACTTGTAGCAAGTAATGTGACTTAGATCCTTCTTGGCGGGCGTTGCTGGGTTGGAACGGTTCTGGCCGTTGCTTCCTCCATTACCATTCCCATTCTTGGGGACACTATGGTTGTGCAAACTTCCTCCATTGTGGTTGTGACCTCCATGGTTATGCTGAAAAGGTCCTCCCGAGTTCGGGGTAAAACGAGGCCTCTGCTCGGCTCCAGAATTGTACTTCCCTAGTCCATACTTCCTCTTGCAATTGTCAATCTGCTGCTGCTTCCCTTCAATCATGAGAGCTCTATCTACCAACTCCTGGTAGTTGTTGAAGGTTGCCACCATCAACTGCATGCCCAGCTCATCATTCAGTCCTTCCGGAAACTTCTCCTTCTTAGCTGCATCCGTAGCAACGTCATTTGGGGCATAACGTGCTAACTTACTAAAATCATCCACATACTGGCCAACTTAACGTCCTCCTTGGCGCAAGTTGTAAAACTCACGCTTCTTCATGGCCATAGCTCCTGCTGAAACATGGGCAGTACGGAAAGCCTGCTGAAATTGGTCCCATGTGACAGTGTCGACAGGGTAAGTAGCTGTGAAATTCTCCCACCATTATGTTGCGGGTCCATCAAGCTAATGTGCGGCAAAACGCACTCTCTCCGTATCTCTGCATCCTGAAGTGGTCAACTCCCTTCCAATCTTGCGGAGCCAACCATCTGCAACTATCGGCTCGGTGCTACTGGAGAACACCGGCGGATTCAGCCTCAAGAAACGGGCTAAGTGATCAACATGTGGTGGTGGTGGTGGGTTGTTGTTGTTGTTGTTGTTGTTGTTGTTGTTTCCCTGATTCTGATTCTGGACTAGTATCTGCACCAATGCATTCTGCTACTGGTTCAACTGAGTGAGCTCCGGTGGGAAAGCAAATCCATTGTTGGGTCCCGGAGGCATCTGATGGGTTTAGAAAAGATGAGAAAATAGAATAGAATGATATCTAGATGGAAAACACTACCCATATGCACATGAGACAAACACAAACAATATCACTTCAATCAATTCAAACAAGGGCATACATCGGTCCAACTATCATTACAAAAGTGCTCGGACTATACTATATACATGGGGGGATACTACTACTGATATGGTGGTCGACTGAAAAAATAGATCGGTGGAAGACTCCATGATATCTACTCTAGCTTCATCAACCAAGTCATCATCGCTATCGTCGAGGTCCGAGTCGGTGTTGTCGATGATGATTTAGTTCTCCGGGCAAGCGGAATCGTCGTCTTCTCCTCCTGGTGTGGGGTCTCCCATGAATATTCCTAGCTTCTTCATTTCCTCCTCATATCCATCGCGTGTAGTCTTGAGTTCTTCCTCCAGCTCCGTGATCCTGGTCATTGCCTTCTACAGATCTATCATGCCTGCGCACATCTAGTTCTCCTGGCGACGAATGTGCTGGTTTAACTCCTGGATGAAAGCCGTAATAGATCTATCCTTCCTGGTGCTGATCATCTCCCATCGCTCATATCAGTGCCCACAAATCTGGTAGATAGTGTCCGTGAGATCCTTGTGGTAAACTTCTCCAATGCTCCTATGGTGATGTGGGCTGCCATGCTCTTTCCTAGACTCTGGGTTGGTGCATTAAATGAAAACTCTATGGGCTCAGTGACTGGCATGAACGTCCTTCCTGGAACTTGAACTGGAACGAAGCAACGAAACTCAAACTGCGAAAGAAACAAGATCCATTTACTAACCTGGAATTAAGTCAAATTTTACAGTACCTAAAACTTGTTTAAGTTGGTTAGCCAGAAAGAGGGCTTTGAGACAAAACTCTAGGCGCTTGAATCGCCTGATTCCGATAAACGAGGGAAAAGATAAATTAATACGAAAATCAGGGCAGAAATCGAGAACCAAACGAACGAACGGGCGTCCGCTAAATGACTAAAACCGAAAAGAAAACCGATCTAAATAAAAAAACAACTGTGGTTTCTAAAAAAACGTGGGTTTTCTTCCAAAAACCGGCGACGGCGGCGGCGGTCAACCTCGACAGGACGACGGCGGCGGACGGCGCCTCCGGCTTCGGGCGGGGCTCCGGGCGGCAACGGCGGTCTCCGGTGGGCGGCGGGAGGCGGCGGTAGTGGTGATGGCGATAGGTGGCGGGGCGGCGAGGGGATACGGCGTCGGCGGCGCTCTTCGGTGGCAGTGGCGACGGATTCCGGCGGCGGCGGATTCCGGCGGTGGCGGCGCGGAAACCGAGGCGAGGCAGCGGCTAGGGTTTCGGGTGGGGCTGGTGGCGGCTCGGGCCTTCATGCTTTAAAGGCTGCCCGGGATGAGGTGTCCAAGTCGGACACGACCCGGTAAGTCGGTTGCCTTTTTTTAAATAATTCCGTGCAGAAAAACAAATAAAATTAATACTAAACGGACACCAAAAATCCTGAAATAAGTTTTCCCCGTCCTCTAAAAATATAGCGGATAGAGTGAACATTTATTTGGGCCTCCAATGCAATTTTGAAAAACAAATATTTTTCCTAATTCAAATAAAATAGCGATAAAACTCCGAATAAAATTCTAATTTGATTTTAATTTTAAATCTACAATATTTCTTTATTTTGGGAAAGTGATTTTATTCCCTCTCTTTTTTTATAAAAGAAATATTCGAAGATAATATAATTAAAATCAAATGATCCTTTTGTCAAAATTTGAGAAAAACTCAAATATGAAAATAACGAAATCCCCAACTCTCTCCGTGGGTCCTTGAGTTGCGTAGAATTTATAGTATCAGGCCAAAATGAAATAAATATGATATGCAATCATGATCTAATGTATAACATTCCAAATTGAAAATTTGGGATGTTACAAATTCCCAAACCGCTTCGTACACCCCGTATCGAATTTTTTGCCTAAAAGTTGTGCCATGCAATTGGAATTCCAACTTGAGTAGAGTAGTACTACTAGGAGTACCAGGGGCAAGTTCTTTTAGGGTTCTAGACTAGTAATCTCATAACTACTACCTCGGTCCTAGTTTATTGGTCCCCATCGTATTCTGTGTCAAATTTGGACCAAAACTAGAAAGATGCCCGTGCGTTGCACGGAACATCAAAATGCATTTGCATGAGTAGTTTATCTTTGAGAGAAAAGGTTGAACAAGGGAAGGCCTAATTTGCAATTGTGGAGAGGGGTGTGGATATCTTTTTGCAAAATTGCTATAGTTTCCTTCCTATCAATCAAATATAAATTAGATGACCTATATTGCAGGATGGCACACACACCATCATCACCAACTCTGTTTTTTTATAAGAGTAGAGATTTAACTAATGAAATGTTTATGCATGCCACCAAAAATTATATAATTTTTGTTGACATTCACTAACATTTATCAGTTAAATCATTAGTCAAAATTTAGCACAAATTACAATGGTGACTAATAAACCAGGACAGAGGTAGCAGTGTAGAAGCTCAAATGAATGAGTGAGGCGCCTTATGTTACTCTCCATTGTGACTAGTCTTATGGGAAAAGCTGGGGAAGAGACGGCTTATTGTTTAAGCCGCCAAAAGAACTGTCCCTTGGAGTAATAGCTAGGGATACTAGCTAGGGATCTAGTGTGTGAGATGAACCGGACAAAGTAAATGTAGAGAGATGAAATGCAAAAAAGACAGAGGGATGTGATGGTTGCTTGTCCGTTTATTTTACCAGGTCGGTTATTACTGGGAGTGGTGGGGTTTTGTGATAGGATGGCTCTACTACCGCGCCACGAGCGGGGTGAGACTCTCGTGCAGCACCGCCCTCTGCACTAGCACTACCTCGGTCATGGTTTATTAACCCCCCCCATTTAATTTGACTATTGATTTACTGACAAAATGTTAGTGCATGTCAACAAAAACTATATCGTTTGATTCGTATTTGAACATAATTATCAATGATATAATCTTTGATGACATGCATGAGCATTTATCGTACTATATATAGTGTTAGTTAATTTTATGGTCGTACTATATATAGTAAGGTGCCCGTGCATTGCACGGAACAGTGAAATGCGTTGATCGGGGAGTTTTTTATTTTGACAAAGTATGTGGGGGGTGATCTCATGTGTAATGAGTATCGATAGGTTTCTTCAGATATTATTTCTTCTCTAGAGCTCACAAGCACCCGGGTGAAATAGATAAAAAGTATCTTTTGCAAACAAAAGCGTTCAACTATTCAACCTGCATCCAAAACTTGTGAAGAAATAACACTTATTGTGCTTTGCAAGAAATGACCTTTAAGAATTAGCTTCTGATTATCGATTTTGTTTATTTTTTCTAAACCACCATGATTGTACTCCCTCCGTCTAGGTGAATAAGTCATCTTAAGTTGTGCACCATGACCAAGGAGGGGAAAATGAGAGAACTTAATGTTTATTCGCTAATTAATAGCATTGATGCAATGAACTAACCACTGCATGTTGTGTTTGGTAATCTCGAATTTGACGGTCAAAAACAGAGTTGGTGATGATGGTGCGCCTGCCATCCTACAATATAGGCTGTCCGATCTATATCTGACGGATAGGAAAGAAGATATGGCAATTCTGCAAAAAGATACCCACACCCCTCTCCACATTTGCAAATAAGGCCTTGTCTCGTTCATCATTATCTCCCACAACCTCATTGCTGAGCAATGAAAAAAAAGGAAGTCTCTTGAACTGTCTGGCATGGTGGCTGCTACCGGTGCCGTCCATCCCCATGCATCCGCCCAGTCCGACCACCAGTCACCGCCATGCCCGACTCCTCCTCACCTTATCTCTCATCTTTCTCGAGATATCACTTTTTTGATGCAATTATCGAGATACCATTTTTTCGATGAAATTCTCGAGATATCATTAGTTTTTACACATGGGATTTGATGAGGACACCAATACCATTGTTACACTCACATCCCCTCCTACTATACATACTGGACCATTTACTAAAGCTAGTTCATGCCAATTAAATTACCAGGTACTTTCATTTCTTGGTAATGATTCTAATGTTCACGAGAATATGATGCTGCCTAAATTGGATACATTTGTTTTGCTTACAAATGAAGGGCCAAGCTTGGAGAAGGATAAACATTGGAGCAAGAACAAGCATGGAGATGACAGTATGTGCAAGGGAAACAAGAATGGAGTTTCAAGCGATGATTTCAGGAGTTTGAAGCCACCGTAATGAGTGCATGAAGTCTTGGACGAAATATACAAGATGCCACTTCATAAATTTCGTCCAGAGGCTATTATAGGTGCTGTGTCACCTTATTATTGGGCTAGGCCCATGTAATTTCGAAATACATAAGTATAGGCTGTTTATAGAGTCCGTATGTTTGGGGAAACAAGAGATAGTGTTGGTTTCAGACCACTGCCCCAAGGGCCACGAAATTCCACCCTCTTCCTCCATATATACAGCCCTTAGGGCATCGTTTAGACTTTGGGGTTTTGTTTAGATTAAAAGTTCACCATAGCTGCACCTTCGCGTACTTCGTTCGTGTTCAACGACCAGACCAAGCAGTCACAGAACCCCACTTGATCAATAAAGCTTTCCTCTTTTATTCACAATATCCAGACTGCAATATCAATTTCTTGCTTGCTCTTCATTTGCTTGCAGGAGATAGACCCTTGTGGTCAGGTTGATCATGCTCCGGCATGGTCAATAACCTCTCGGAGATGGTTTAGCGATTGCTAGCGCGATGTCCTTGCACGTTCGTAGTCGGATCATCAAAGTCTACTCCACCATAAACGATAGCCACCATCTCATCGAAAGATGGGACACCTCTGCCCCTATCAGGATTACTCCTGCATGGGTCAATCAAAATAGGTGTTTTGTAAAATATGCATCTTGATGATCCGTGCAATGCACAGGCGTCTTATGATAACCCACAAGTGTAGGGGATAATTGTAGCCTCTTTCGATAAGTAAGAGTGTCGAACCCAATGAGGAGCTAAAGGTAGAATAAATATTCTCTCAAGTCCTATATGCAACTGATACTACTCTACGCACGCTTAGTGTTCGCTTTACCTAGAACAAGTATGAAACTAGAAGTACTTTGTAGGTGTTGTTGGATAGGTTTGCAAGATAATAAAGAACACGTAAATAAAAAGTAGGGGCTGTTTAGATAGAGAAGCAATGAAGTAAATATAGCGAGTGTGGAAAAGTGGTGGTAGGAGTTTTGAAATTGTCCCTAAGCAGTTGACTACTTCACTAGACCGGTAGCAAGTTTTATGTGGGAGAGGCATAAGCTAACATACTTTATCTTCTTGGATCATATGCACTTATGATTGGAACTCTAGCAAGCATCCGGAACTACTAAAGATCATTAAGGTAAAACCCAACCATAGCATTAAAGCATCAAGTCCCCTTTATCCCATACGCCACAACCCCCTTACTCGGGTTTAAGCTTCTGTCACTCAAGCAACCCACTATAAGCGAATCATGAACGTATTGCAACACCATACAGCGGGAATGCCTCACGCTTGCGTGACACAGAGGGTGCAATAGGACAGCAACATAAACACAAGCAAATTAAACCAATCATAGCAATTCATCAACCACCGGTAGGACAATGAAAATCTACTCAGACATCATAAGATGGCAACACATCATTGGATAATAATATGAAGCATAAAGCACCATGTTAAAGTAGAGGGTACAGCGGATTGTGGGAGAGTGGACCGCTGAATATAGATGGGGGAAGGTGATGGAGATGTTGGTGAAGATGGCGGTGGTGTTGGTGTAGATCGCGGTGATGATGATGGCCCCCGGCAGCGTTCCGGTGCTGCTGGAAGCAAGGGGGGGAGAGACCCCTTCTTCTTATTCTTCCATGACCTTCTCCCCATATGGGAGAAGGGTTTCCCCTCTGGTACTTGGCTCCCATGGCGTGGGAGGGGCGAGATCCCCTCCGAGATTGGATTTGTCTCTCTGTCTCTCTCTATTTCTCCGTTCTGGGATTCTGCCCTGGCACCGTTTCTTTTACATCTGGAGATCTGTAACTCTGATTGGATTGAAACCTTTGCCTAGATATTTTTCCAAAAATTAGCTTTCTTGTGGCCAAAGTAGAGCATCAACCGCCTTACGAGGGGCCCACGAGTGTCAGGGGCGCGCCCACTTAAAGTGGTGGCGTGGGCCACCCTCGTGGCCACCTCGGGCACCGTCTCGCGTTGATTCTTCCTCCCAAAAATCACAAATATTCCAAAATAATTCTCCGTCCGTTTTTATCCCGTTTGGACTCTGTTTGATATTGGGTTTCTGCGAAACATAAAACATGCAACAAAGAGGAACTGGCACTGAGCACTGGATCAATATGTTAGTCCCCAAAAATAGTATAAAAAGTTGCCAAACGTATATGAAAGTTGAAGAATATTGGCATGGAACAATTAAAAATTATAGACGTATCAGCATCCCCAAGCTTAATTCCTGCTCGTCCTCGAGTAGGTAAATGATAAAAAATATTTTTTGATGTGGAATGGTACCTAGCATAATCTCGATCATATGTCTAATCATGGCATGAATATTAAGACATGAGTGATTCAAAGCAATAGTCTATCATTTGACATAAAAACAATAATACTTCGAGCGTACTAATAAAGCAATCATGTCTTTTCAAAACAATATGGCCAAAGAAAGTTATCCCTACAAAATCATATAGTATGGCTATGCTCTATCTTCATCACACAAAGTATTTAATCATGCACAACCCCGATGACAAGCCAAGCCATTGTTTAATACTTTAGTAATCTCAAACTTTTTCAACTTTCGCGCAATACATGAGCGTGAGCCATGGACATAGCACTATATGTGGAATAGAATGGTGGTTGTGGAGAAGACTAACTGGAGAAGATAGTCTCAATCAACTAGGCGTATCAACGGGCTATGGAGATGCCCATCAATAGATATCAATGTGAGTGAGTAGGGATTGCCATGCAACAGATGCACCAGAGCTATAAGTGTATGAAAGCTCAAACTAAAACTAAGTGGGTGTGCATCCAACTTGCTTTCTCATGAAGACCTCGGGCATTTGAGGAAGCCCATCATCGGAATATACAAGCCAAGTTCTATAATGAAAATTCCCACTAGTATATGATAGTGAAAGCATAGGATGGTCTCTCTATGAAGAACATGGTGCTACTCTGAAGCACAAGTGTGGTAAAAGGATAGTAGCATTGCCCCTTCTCTCTTTTTCTCTCATTTTTTATGATTGGGCTTCTTTGCCCCCCCCTTTTTTTATTTAGGCTTCTTTGCCCTTTCTTTTTTTTCATTAAGTCCGGAGTCTCACCCCGACTTGTGGGGGAATCATAGTCTCCATCATCCTTTCCTCACTAGGGCAATGCTCTAATAATGATGATCATCACACTTTTATTTACTTACAACTCAATATTACAACTCGATATCTAGGACGAAGATATGACTCTATATGAATGCCTCCGGTAGTGTACCGGTATGTGCAATGATCTAGCGTAGCAATGACATCAAAAAACGGACAAGCCATGAAAACATCATTCTAGCTAGCTTACGATCATGCAAGGCAATATGTCAATGAATGCTCAAGTCATGTATATGATGATGATGGAAGTTGCACGGCAATATATCTCGGAATGGCTATGGAAATGCCATGATAGGTAGGTATAGTGGCTGTTTTGAGGAAGGTATATGGTGGGTGCATGGTACCGGCGAAAGTTGCGTGGCACAAGAGAGGCTAGCAATGGTGGAAGGGTGAGAGTGTGTATAATCCATGGACTCAACATTAGTCATAAAGAACTCATATACTTATTGCAAAAATCTACAAGTCATTGAAAACAAAGTACTACGTGCATGCTCCTAGGGGGATAAATTGGTAGGAGAAGACCATCGCTCGTCCCCGACCACCACTCATAAGGAAGACAATCAATAAATAAAATTGTGCTCGAACTTCATCACAAAGTGGTTCACCGTACGTGTATGCTAAGGGAATCACAAACCTCAACACAAGTATTTCTACTAATCCACAGTCTCCCACTAGCATGACTCTAATATCACCACCTTTATATCGCAAAACTATTGCAAGGAATCAAACATATCATATCCAGCGATCTATAAGTTTATGTAGGATTTTATGACTAACCATGTGAATGACCAATTCCTGTCATCTCTCTAAATAGATATAGGTGAAGAAAGAGACTTTAATTCTTTCTACAAAATATATGCCCACTCTCTAACAAATATAAGTGAAGGAAAAGAGCATTCTACAAATGGCAGTTTTCTATGTGAAGAGAAACAGGCAATCCAAACTTCAAATGATATAAGTGAAGCACATGAATCATTCTATAAAGCCACACTCAAAAGATTTAAGTGAAGTGCAATGAGAATTCTATAAATCAACCAAGGACTATCTCATAACAGCATGGTGCATAAAAGAAAAGTGAAAACTAAATGCAAAATACGCTCCAAGATTTGCACATATCGCATGAACGAAACGAACCGAAAACATACCGATACTTGTTGAAGAAAGAGGGGATCCCTTCCGGGGCATCCCCAAGCTTAGACGCTAGAGTCTCCTTGAATATTTACTTGGGGTGGCTTGGGCATCCCCAAGCTTGAGCTCTTGCCTCTCTTCCTTTTCCTCATATCGAGACCTCCTCGATCAAACACTTCATCCACACAAAACTTCAACAGAAAAATCGGTAAGATCCGTTAGTGTAATAAAGCAAATCACTACTCTAAGTACTGTTGAAAACCAATTCATATTTTGTTTTTGCATTGTGTCTACTGTAAAATAACTTTTACATGGCTTAATCCACTGATATAAATTGATAGATTCATCAAAACAAGCAAACTATGCATCAAAAACAGAATCTGTCAAAAACAGAATAGTCTGTACCAATCTGAATATTCACCATACTTCTGCTACCCCAAAAATTATACCAAAATTTTGGAAAATAAAAAATTTGCACTTCAAGACAATTCAAAAAGAATCAGAACCGTTTGACATTCCAGTTAAAAATGTAAAATCGGGCACTACAGCCAAAGTTTCTGTCCTGCACCGTACAAACCAACAAGCATTCTAAACATCTTAAAGGCAAACCTTGGCACATTCTCTTTATAATGCAATGGAATTGTACTAGGTGATAATTATTTTTGATGAAAAGTTTCTGTAATTCAGATTCACAAAGTTTCCGTGAGGATGAACAAAGTTGAAGGAGCTCTCCCACTTCAACAATGCTTGTCTTTCTCACTTTCACTTTCTTTTTTGAAAAGTTTTGAGTTCCCCTCTTTTTTTTGTTTTTAAACTATATAAAAGCACTCAACAGAAATAAATGACTCTCTAAAACTTCCGGGTTGTCTCCCTACCAGCTCTTTCTTTAAATCCATCAAGCTAGTTAAAGTGCAATCATGCCCTTAATTATTTTGATGTCGATGACAACACATATGCTAGGGACTAATAATGTTTATCAAGTATATCTCAGGATTATGTCTCAAAGACCGTGTGCATGGATCATGACTAGGGACAAAAAGCATATAACTCAAGAATGGATATACAAGACATTGACCTCATTTATGGTTTGTTCTTGAGTATAGGGATCCCGCACTATTAAGAGGGGATCATTGGATTTAGTGAAAAACTTGCTTAAAATCCACTGTTCCTATACTTTGCCTCTGGATGTCCGGGTTCTATGGACGTCCGGTCCCTCTCAGCTGCCCGAACGTCCGGCTCCCTCCGGTCGTCCGGTGTTCCTTTACAGAGTGTTTTTACGGATATCCGGAACCCTCCGGACGTCCGGTACTTTCACAACAGAACCATTTTTACGGATTTCGGGACTCTCCGGTCGTCCGGGGTCTGGATGTCCGGCCCGTCTCGGACGTCTGCATCCTGTCTACTGGGTCGTGTCTCACAAGTTCACAGCGGCCGGTCGTCCGATGACTGTCGGACGTCCGGACCTATTTGTGCCTCCGGACGTCTGATGTTCTCCGGATGTCCGACCTATCCTTTGCACTTATGTATCCCAAACGGTCACCTTTTCTCACCTACTATATATATGCCTTTCCCTTTCACGGGAGGAGGTTGACCATTCACTTTGAGCTTACAAAGAACACTCCTCACTCTCTCTCTCTCTCTCATTCACCTACACCAAATCCTAGATTCCCAAGTGTTCGAGGAGCATTTGAGAGAAGTTCTCCAATCAATTGATAGATCCACTCCTTTCCGATCTTTGCACCGAAGGAATTCGTGATTTGAGCAAGTTTTGAGCTTCCCCCCATTGTTCTTGCTACTCTTGGAGGTTGGAGACTCCTAGGCGGTAGGAGTCATTCGGAGAGGAATCGAACTTTGTGATTACCCTCGGAAAAGTTTGTGAGGGTTTGGAGACCACCCCAAGGTCTACCACTAGTGGTTGAGAAATGCCTCCGTGGTGTTGTCTCAAAGGGAGAATAGGGTGAGCCTTCGTGGCGTTGGTGTGCCTTCGTGGTAACATCCACCTCTCTAAGGGTGACTAGCATCCCTCCAAGGAAGTGAACATCGGCATACATCCTCGTCTCCCGGAGTTGTGGTTCTTCCTAACCCTAACTCTCTACTTGTGGTTACTTGTCTATTTGCACTTACGTACATCATATTGTGCTTGCCTACTTACGTGCTTGTGTTACTTGCTTAGTACTTAGTACTCACTTGCAATTGTTAGGCTCATCTTGATATTCCGCATTATTGCCTAAAATTGCTAAGTAATAATTAAAATTTTGTAATTGTACCTATTCACCCCCCCCCCTCTAGGTCCATCTCGGTCCTTTCAATTGGTCTCAAAGCCTCGTGCTCTATTCTTGTGGCTTAACCGCCCTAGAGCGAGAGAACCCGAATGGGACTCCCCTGGTTGTAGATCCTAAGGATATAGGCGAGCCTTCCTCTGAAGTCAAGTCCTTTACGTCGGAGGATCTAGAACGGGCCCTTGGTAAGCAAAAAGAGGAGCATGATGCTTCTCTTGAGGCCTTGGTCCAAATGATATTAGCCACATTGTCCACGGTGCTTGCACCACTCTCGGGTGGTGCTGCTGCGAGGCCAACTATGCCTACTCCATCACTTGGTCAACAACCTCCTTGCATTGAACATGCCAGTGTTCCTTGGCTTTATGCAAGACCTCAGGTTGAGAAACCAAGATATAACCCTCAAGGCAAACCTCCTTTACTTAGTGCCACCTCCTTTACTTAGTGCCACTTCCGATTTTGCTTTGTGGAGAGTCGCTATGCAGGATCATCTTCGACATGGAAACGATGAGATGCTGGAGATCTTCGAGTATGGCTATCATGTGGTTGATCCAAAGAACCCCACACCAAGAGGTATAAGGAGAGGTATGGATGAAAAGCAAAGGATACCGTTCATACACATCACAAGTGCCAAGGAACTATGGGAAAGTGTTATACGATCCAAGACTGGCACTTCTACCCTCCGGAGTGCTCAATATGAAATTGCCAAAGGGCAATTGCAAAACTTTTGTATGGAGAAAGGTGAAACCCCCAATCAACTCCATGAGCGTCTCATGACTCTCACTGCCGATATTGAGTCATGTGAGTGTGACAAGACACAAGATGGATTCAGCATGACTAAGAGGTTCCTTGTGGATAAGTTTCTTCATGCTCTTGCTCCATATCATCATCAAATGGTGTGGGACATAAGACAACATCATACCTTCAAGGAAATGACTACAGATGACATCATATCCACCTTTCAACTATTTGAAGAGTCAAAGGCTAATGCCACAAAACATCTTGCCATGCATGGTTCCCCGTCATCAAAGATCAATCTTGCATTGAAGGCCAAGCATGTATGTGAAGATGAACAAAGTGAAGAAGAAGAAGAAGAAGATGATGATGACGGAGATGGTGATGAGATTGAATCCGATGAGGGCCCTTCATATGAAGACATGACTCTTTTTGTCAAGAAGTTTAGCACGGGAAAATTCAAGGGAAGATTTCAAAAGAAGAAAGTAAGAAAATGCTACAACTGTGAAGAAACCAATCACTTCTCCAACGAGTGCCCTTATGAGAAGAGAGAAGATAAACCAAGGTTTCCCAAGACCTTTACCAAGAAGAAGTTGCCAAATCAATTGAACTACAAGCTCAAGAAGAGAGATGGAAAAGCAATGGTTGCTCAAGAAGAATCCGATCCGGATGATGTTTGTGGCGTTGCCGGAGTTTCTCAAGACTCTCAAAACACTTTGAGGTTAGTAAACAAGAGTGGTCATGTGGTCACTTACAACTACATGAAAGACTACAAGGGCAACGCTCACAAGTGCCTAATGGCAATGGCCGTGGTAGAAGATGGAGAGGACCAAAGCTCTCCTGACAAGGTCAAGGTAACTCCATGATCAAATCCTCCTCTTTTCACTCCTTCTACTCCTAGTGATGAGTATCTTGATGCGGAGGATAGTTATGAGGATGATGATCTAAATGATCCTATGCTTTCTAAACTTAATAAGTTCATGTGCTCCCTCAAGGGAAAGAAGCTCACTATGTTTCGTATGCTTATGGAGATGGTGAGTAAGAACACCATCACCATTAAGGAACTCGAAACCCTCGTCACCAAGGAAAAGGAAAAATGTGAAATCCTTGAGCGGAAACTCCAATATGAGGAAGCACGAAATGATGAACTATGCTTAAAAATTGGTGCAAATATTGATGTTCATACAAAAGATCTTGCCTCCTTGAAAAAGGCGATTGGCTCTTGTGAAGATTTTATGAATGATAAAAGTAAGCTTGCGAAGTCTCATGCTTCTCTCTCTAAGGATTGTGAGCTTCTATCTATGTCCCTCAAGACTAAGGAAGAAGAGATCACCCTTCTTACAAAGTGTTTTGAGACGCTCAAACTTACTTATCTTGAAACTCTAGCTAAGGCTTACTCGTCTCCTATTATCAATGTTGATGCTTGTTCTACTAACTCTAGTAGTGATCTAGCATCTATTCTTGAGGAGAATCGTTTTCTCAAGGCTCAAATTGAGAAAGGGATCATGACATGTGCTCAAGGGCAAAAGAACCTTAATGAGTTGTTGAGCCAACACAATGAAGTGTTCGCCAAAGAGGGACTCGGGTTTGACCCAAGCACAAGCAAGAAGAAGACGTCCTCAAAAAAGTGCACCACCCCTTTAACAGAAACTTTTGTACGAGAAGGACACAAGGAGAAAGGTAAGGTTGCTAGTGGGAAGGCCACAAGGGGCATGCCCACTATCAACAAGCCAAAAGAGTTCATGCATCCATCCTATGTACTTCGTAAGACTACGGATGGAGAAGTTTATGCAAAGTTTGTTCATCCTCGAAATGCATTTCGGTTTTATGCTATTTGGGTCCCTAAGACCCTTGTTACTAACTTGAGAGGTCCCATTGCAAAATGGGTGCCTCTAACCAAGTAATAATTGTGTGTAGGTTGCCTTCTCCGGTGGAGTAAAATGGGTGATTGATAGTGGATGTACCAATCATATGACCAGAGATAGCAAATTGCTCTACGATTTCATGGAAGCTATTCAACCATTTATGAGCATTATGTTTGGTGGAGGATCAAAAGGACAGGTACTTGGGTTGGGAAGGTGGCTATCACAAATGACATGTCTCTTGCAAATGTCAGGCTTGTCCAATCCGTTAAATATCATTTGCTTTCTGTTCGTCAATTGGCTTCTGTTGGTTATGATACACTATTTGGACTAACGGATGTGAAAGTCTTTAAGAGAGATACTCTCGAAGTGGCCTTTGTTGGAGAGTTGGATGGCAACCTTTACATGGTTGATTTCTCGAAAGAGAGAACATTCCATGCAACTTGTCTAATGGCCAAGGCCAACAAGGGGTGGCTATGGCATCGCCGGCTAGCCCATGTCGTCATGAGGAATCTTCAAGATCTCTTAAAGGGTAATCACATCCTTGGAGTAACAAATGTCTCTTTTGAGAAAGATCGTGTGTGTAGTGCATGCATAGCCGGGAAGCAACATCAATCAAAGCACCCACCCAAGAATATTGTGTCTACTTCAAGGCCTTTGGAGCTCCTTCATGTGGATCTCTTTGGGCCTCCTTCATGGGATAGTCTTGGTGGTAAAAAGTATGGACTTGTCATTGTTGATGATTACTCAAGATATACATGGGTGTTTTTCCTCAAGTCCAATGACGAGACGAAGATCACCTTCATTGACTTTGCCAAGCAAGCACTTTGACAAAGAAATCTTGGAAATAAGAAGTGACAATGGATCTGAGTTCAAAAAGTATACCTTGGAAGAATTCCTTAGTGATGAAGGGATTGAGCATCAATATTCAGCTCCATATACTCCTCAGCAAAATGGTGTAGCCGAAAGGAAGAACCGCACCCTTGTGGAGATGGCAAGGTCCATGTTGGATGAATACAAGTCACCACATAGTTTTTGGGCCGAAGCTGTCAACACTCCATGCCATGCATCAAACCAGCTTTTCCTCCGCACTATATTGGAAAAGACTCCATATGAGCTTCTAACTGGAAACAAGCCAAATGTCAAGTACTTTTGTGTATTTGGGTGCAAATGTTTCATCCTCAACAAAAGAGAACGATTAGGAAAATTTCAATCTAAAACGATTGAGGGTATATTTGTTGGCTATGGATCAAACTCTCACGCCTATAGAGTCTACAACAAATCCAATGGATGTGTTGTAGAAACTTGTGACGTGGTGTTTGATGAATTTAGTGGCTCCCATGGGGAGCAAGTTGATCTAAGTGATGTAGGTGAAGAAGATTCTTCTCAAGACATTTTTACCGTGGGTATTGGTGCACTTCTTCCTATGGAACAAGAACCTCATGATGATGAAGAAGAAGATGGAAGTCTCACACATCATCAAACTGCTTCAACATCCATACCACCACAAGCTCCTATTGTTCAACCGATACTCTTAGCCCAAGTTGAATAGGATGATCAAGTTCCTCTTCATGATAATCTTCAAGAACAAGAACAAGAAAGTCCAATCATTGATGATGAACCTCAACAAATGCAATATGAACAAGAAGATCTTCCTCCACACATTAATGATCCATATGTTGAGGATGTGGATGATGGACATGAAGCTGAACCTCGTGAAACCCTTACCTACATTATGCCTCTAGTGGCCCTTCGTATTGATGTTGACAAAATTCTCACCGGCATATCGGTAGGTAGAGTCACTCGTAAACATTTGACAAACTTTTGTGCTCACTTCTCGTTTGTGTCTAGTATTGAGCCCCTCAAGGTACAAGATGCATTAATGGGCAACGATTGGCTAGCTGCTATGCAAGAAGAGTTGAATAGTTTTGAACGCAACCAAGTGTGGTCATTAGTCAAGAGGCCATCTACTGAGCACAACGTCATTGGAACAAAATGGATTTTCAAGAACAAGCAAGATGAAAATGGTGTAATCATCCGCAACAAGGCAAGGTTAGTGGCACAAGGGTACTCACAAGTTGAAGGTTTGGACTTTGGTGAGACCTTTGCCCCCGTTGCCCATCTTGAATCCATTCGCATCTTACTTCCTTATGCCGCTTTCAATGGTTTTACATTACATCAAATGGATGTGAAGAGTGCTTTCCTTAGCGGTCCTCTACAAGAAGAAGTATAGGTGTCACAACCACCTGGGTTCGTTGATCCCTTTCACAAAGACTATGTGTATAAACTTCATAAGGCTTTGTATGGACTCAAACAAGCACCTCGTGCTTGGTATGATCATTTAAAGAAGTTTTTACTCGATGATGGTTTTGTGAGAGGGGTGATCGATCCCACTCTTTTTACTAAGAGGGACAAGGGTGATTTGATCCTATGCCAAATATATGTAGATGACATCATTTTTTGTTCCCTAACATTCATTTGTGCAAGAAGTTTGCGGCTTCAATGACCAAGAATTTTGAAATGTCACTTAATACGGATTTGAAGTTCTTTCTCGGATTTCAAATTCAACAATTTCAAGAAGGAATTTTCTTATCTCAAGCAAAGTACCTCAAGGATATCCTAGAGAAGTTTGGCATGTCTAATGCTAGTCCATGCAAGACACCCATGATAACCAAAATTGCTCTCACTGAAGACACAAATGGTACTCCTTTCGACCCATCTACTTACCGCTCTATGGTTGGTTCATTGCTTTATCTTTGTGCATCTAGACCAGACATCATGTTCAGTGTATGCATGTGTGCTAGATTTCAAGCTTTCCCTATGGAAAGTCATCATAAGGCGGTTAAGCATATTCTTAGATACCTTGTTCACACCCCAATGTTGGGCCTCTGGTACCCCAAGGATGCTAAGTTTGATCTCATTGGGTACACGGATGCGGATTGGGCTGGATACAAAGTGGATCGTAAGTCCACATCTGGTGCATGTCAGTTTCTTGGACGCTCCTTGGTAAGTTGGTCTTCAAAGAAACAAAATTGTATTTCCCTCTCTACCGTAGAAGCTGAATACATTGTGCCGCTAGTTGTGCAACTCAGTTATTATGGATGAGGCAAACTTTGAAGGATTATGGTATCACCTATAGACATGTGCCTCTTCTATGTGATAATGAAAGTGCCATCAACATTGGTGAGAACCCCAAGGATCATCTCCGCACCAAGCACATTGATATTAGGTATCACTTCTTGAGAGATCATGTTGAGAAGGGTGATATTCATATTGATCACATTGGTACAGATTTGCAACTGGCGGATATTTTCACCAAACCCTTGGATGAAGCAAGGTTTTGTCGACTTAGGCGTGAACTTGGTATCTTTGAGCTTGACAATATTATGTGAAATCCAGTACCCATTCATGCATGAACTCGATGTCTTATCTTGATGTAGGCATATATATAGGGGGAGACACTCAACTCATGAGTACTCTCACTCTATGAAATGCATAAAAAGAACAAACACTCTCAAAGCTACCATAACATCTAAATATGGCGCTTTCCATGATGGAGTAGTGATTATGCACTCAAAGTTTCAATCTTTCCATGTCATGTCACGTCTACTCATACATGGTGGCAGTAGCCACCACTTGTATCATTAGAACAATATTGAAGTGGTATATGGCTATTATTCATTGAGATAAGGGCACTAGTTATTACTTAGTATGAAATTCTTACTATGGACGGTATTCGTCTTCTTCTCGTCAAGATCAGCAGCACATACACTTGCACCCTGCCTCTTGTCCATTTTCTGGCGTCGGACGTCCGTGGTTACCGGACGTCCATAAAATACTCTCTAGTCCCCTTAGCTAGTCTTGGCGCCGGAACACCGGACATCCGTAAAACTCCGGATGTCCGTAATTTCTTCTCTGTTATACTCTGCACGGTCGTCCGGCCTATCCGGACGTCCGTAATATACTGTCGGGTGCCTTCATGCCGGAGGTCCGAGGCTTCCGGTCGTCCGTAAAATCATCTCTGTCTTCTTCCTTTTTTGTTTCGGCCCTGACTCTGGTCGTCCGTTCCTCCCCGGTCGTCCGGTCTCCTATTCGACTCCGGTCGTCCGGTCGTTTTCATCGGCCCCTATATATAGTGCGCGGTAGGGTTTTGGAACTGCTTCCTCATCTCCTCTTCACTATTCCCCACCACCGTCGCTCCTACCTACTGGCCTCCCGCCGCGGCCGCACGACGCCGTGCCCCTCACCGGGGCTCCTCTTCGCTCTGGATCCGCTCTGTGGCCTCGGTCCTCGCCGCGGCTCTGCTGTCCTGCTTGGCCTCGTTTAAGCTCCGGTGGTCTCTCTCTATGCCGGTTGCGGGATTTGTTCCGATCGCCGATCTCCTCCGTGTTCCTCACTTCAAGGTAGGCCATATCTTTTTCCCCTCATGAATCGACTCCTCGATCTATGGTGGGGTATTGATTTGTGTCCTTCTTCTCCCCTAGGGTCATGATGCCTAGGACCAAGCACTCCGCTCGCAAGCAAGTCGTCGGTGGGCCTATTCGTCCGTCTCGCAGTGGTGGCTCCGATGACTCCCAGGAGAAGGCTCGTCCTTGGAAGCGTGCCACCCGTCCTCCCAGCTCGTCCAGTGCCTCCTCCTCGGAGGGGTCAGACTTTGAAGATGATCTTGAGGAGGTGGAACCGGCCCCATTTATGGGTGTTCGCGTCTCTGCACCCAAGCCGGGCACTCGTCATCCAACCTTCATGCCTCCTCCTCCTCCGGTGTAGCCCCACGGTGATGCTCGTCACATCTCACTTGAGCCTCCATTACCACTCGGCCGCCATGTTAAGTGTTTCAACGAGGCTCCCAAAGCCTCGTATCTTAAATTGCATCACGATGTTGATCAATTTTCTGTTGCTAGGAATTCTCAGGATAGTCGCTTTCGCACTAATGTCCAAGCCGACATCTTTACCACTATTGTCATTCCTAAAGGCTTGTCACTCCATGTCTGCATTGATCTAGAGCATATTCGCACTCATCCGGAGAAATATCCGGGAGCCACTGAGCTCATTGAGTCATCCAATCTAGCTGCTCCATTTGCATTTCAACTTGATTTCAATCATGCTGCCATTCCTCAATTCTATGCCACATGTTATTTTGGTCCAGATAACACTGTCAAATGGATGACCTCAGACACCGCACTCACAACATCTTATGCTCAATTTGTCACTGACCATGGATTTCCTGACACTGGGTTCAAAATCCACAAGGATGATCCCAACCACAGGCCCAAGGGCATTGAGGTCTATGCAGATCTTCTTAAACCTATACCAACTTTGTCGAACATTGAAAAACAAAAGGGTCTGAACCAAGTCTCCATTTGGTGCTTTCCTTTCAACATCATATATCAGTGTGTCATCCGCACCATCTATCCCAGGATGGGTGACAAAGGCTCTTGCAGTAGCTATTGCATTGATCTCATGCATCGCCTTTTTGCGTCTCCCAAAGGTAAGATAAATGTTCCACACTTTCTATGGCATGACATCCGCCTTCCGAGCTTCCAGCACAAGAGGGATTTTCCTCATGCCTCCTTTATTCAGGCTTTTATCGAGAGCTTAGCTCCTTTTCCCATTGTCCGCACTCATGTGCATGAGCAATGGGTCATTCCTGCTCACATGGCGGCTGATCATGTTCCTCCTCCTACTGCTACTACTCGTCGCACCGCAGCTAGTGTTCTAGCTCATCCTATTCGTTCCCCTTCCAGTTCTGCAACCTTTGGGCGCATTGCTCGCTTTCTTGGGAAGCCTCACTCTGTAATGATGAAGATGTGCACCTTTCATTGCTCCCAGCATCACGATGTGCACCTTTTGGATATTTGATGCCAAGGGGGAGTAGGCTCTATGTATGTAATCGAACTCATTGCTATGATTATGGATTAGCTTTTATGAACTTATGCATGAGATTGTCGAAAGTTATGTTCTATGCTATGAGTTATAAGTCTATATTGAGTTTACTTCTTGAGTATCTTGTGTATGAGATTTAAATGCTTTGGTATCTTTTTGAGGGGGAGCCCTCTTCATGTTTAGTAGTCTCTATGGTATCATTTTGAGGGGGAGCTCACTCTTTACTCATTCTTGATTATTATTATTGAGATCCACAACAAATACTTTCGATTACTATTATGAGTGTGCATATGAGTTGTCATCAACTATCAAAAAGGGGGAGATTGAAAGTGCAATCATGCCCTTAATTATTTTGATGTTGATGACAACACATATGCTAGGGACTAATCATGTTTATCAAGTATATCTCATGATTATGTCTCAAAGACCGTGTGCATGGATCATGACTAGGGACAAAAAGCATATAACTCAAGAATGGATATACAAGACATTGACCTCATTTATGGTTTGTTCTTGAGTATAGGGATCCCGCACTATTAAGAGGGGATCGTTGGATCTAGTGAAAAACTTGCTCAAAATCCACTGTTCCTATACTTTGCCTCCGGATGTCCTGGTTCTACGGACGTCCGGTCCCTCTCAGCTGCCCGGACGTCCGGCTCCCTCCGGTCGTCCGGTGTTCCTTTACAGAGTGGTTTTTACGGATATCCGGAACCCTCCAGACGTCCGGTACTTTCACAACACAACCATTTTTACAGATTTCCGGACTCTTCGGTCGTCCGGGGTCCGGATGTCCGGCCCGTCTCGGACGTCTGTGTCCTGTGTACTGGGTCGTGGCTCATAGGTTCACAGCGGCCGGTCGTCCGATGACTGTCGCATGTCCGGACCTATTTGTGCCTCCGGACGTCCGACCTATCGTGTGCACTTATTTATCCCAAACGGTCACCATTTCTCACCTACTATATATATGCCCTTCCCTTCCACGGGAGGAGGTTAACCATTCACTTTGACCTTACAAAGAACACTCCCCACTCTCTCTCTCTCATTCACCTACACCAAATCCTAGATTCCCAAGTGTTCTAGGAGCATTTGAGAGAAGTTCTCCAATCAAGTGATAGATCCACTCCTTTCCCTTCTTTGCACCGAAGGAATTCATGATTTGAGAAAGTTTTGAGCTTTCCCCATCGTTCTTGTTACTCTTCGAGGTTGGAGAGGAATCGAACTTTGTGATTACCCTCAGAAAAGTTTGTGAGGGTTTGGAGACCACCCCAAGGTCTACCACTAGTGGTTGAGAAACGCCTCCGTGGTGTTGTCTCAAAGGGAGAATAGGGTGAGCCTTCGTGGCGTTGGTGTGCCTTCGTGGTAACATCCACCTCTCTAACGGTGACTAGCTTCCCTCCAAGGAAGTGAACATCAGCATACATCCTCGTCTCCCAGAGTTGTGGTTATTCCTAACCGTAACTCTCTACTTGTGGTAACCTGTCTTTTTGCACTTACGTACATCATATTGTGCTTGCCTACTTACGTGCTTGTGTTACTTGCTTAGTACTTAGTACTCACTTGCAATTGTTAGGCTCATCTTCATATTCCGCATTATTGCCTAAAATTGCTAAGTAATAATTAAAATTTGTAATTGTACCTATTCACCCCCCCCTCTAGGTCCATCTCGATCCTTTCAGCTAGGCATGCTCAAGTAATGAATCCAATCGGATCCCAAGGTATATCAAAGCCAATTTTAATTAACAATGATTTGTAATTTAGTAGTGAGCACAAAGTAAGATATCTCAAGCAATGATGCAGTCTAACTCTCTTCCTATGCATCGGATGTCATAAAAGAACAATTCATGCACACATAGTAAAGGCCAATGCATAGTATAAGCAGTTTCTTGCAATTTTATCATATTGTAAACATGCAGAGGTGGACATAAAGTTCCTCTCTCATAATAATTGCAAGTAGGAGCAGCAAGCACATGCATATTATATCTATCAAAATCATCATGTGTAGTAGTAAAAAGCAACCTATCAATATAATCCTTAATAAGCACAAACTTCTCCGATATAGTGTAGTCGGGAGACTTCAAAAAGATAATAGGACTATCATGCATGGGTGCAATAGCATCAATTTCATGTTTAACATAAGGAACTATAGCAAGTTCATCTCCATAAGCATAATTCATATTGGCATCTTGGCCACAAGCATAGCAAGCATCTTCAAAAAGGGATATTTCAAGAGAATCAACGAGATCATAGCAATCATCATAGCAATCTTCCTTCGGTAAGTATGAAGGGGAATTAAACAATGTATGAGTTGAAGAGTTACTCTCATTAGAAGGTGGGCACGGGTAGCTAATCCGCTCTTCCTCCTTTTGTTCTTCGCTCTCCTCATCATCTTTTTCATCCAATGAGCTCACAGTTTCATCAATTTCTTCTTCCATAGACTCCTGCAAAATATTATTCTCTTCTTGGACAGCGGAAACTTTCTCAATAAATGCATCAATATCGGAATTGTATTCATAATTCTCATAACAATATTTAAGTATAGCAAAATTTTCAGGTTTATAAACTGAATCATCAAAATCATCAAACTCTTTAAACATAGATTCAATCTCATAAGCACCCATAAAAGCAACGAATTCTTCTACTCGTTCCACATCATGTAATCATAGATACCATTAGCATAAGAAGCCAAGGTTTTATCATCATCAAATTTGCATGAAAAGGGAAGGTGTGGAGCCTTCATCCTAGAGCAACAAGTATAATCATATCTCAAGCATAGCTGACGAGCATACCAATGCAACATATAAATTTGATCCCATAATAGTTTCCCTTTTTGTGTCAAGCGATAATCCCTAAAGTATTCACGTTGATCCAACATGTCTCCTATAACATAATTGAATGGGGTTTTCTTAGGATTATCAAAGTAGTACACAATTTCTTTAACATAACGAGCATCGAGGGTTTTTGGTGGTTCCCATCTCCATGAGTAGCAAGTAAACCTAATGTTTTTGGTATTTCGTGTTCCATATGAATAACTAAAGATAGAGAACAACTAAGAACAGCAAATAAAAATTACTTAGTGATAAAGCAAACAAGAACACACGAGAATATTCACCCCACGCTAGGACTCCCCAGCAATGGCGCCAGAAAAAGGTCTTGATAACCCACAATTATAGGGGATAATTGTAGCCTCTTTCAATAAGTAAGAGTGTCCAACCCAACAAGGAGCTAAAGGTAGAACAAATATTCTCTCAAGTCCTATCTGCCACTGATACGACTCTACACACACTTAGTGTTCGCTTTACCTAGAACAAGTATGAAACTAGAAGTACTTTGTAGGTGTTGTTGGATAGGTTTGCAAGATAATAAAGAACACGTAAATAAAAAGTAGGGGCTGTTTAGATAAACACAAAATAAAGTAAATATAGCGTGAGGAAAAGTGGTGGTAGGAGTTGTGAAATTTCCCCTAAGCAATTGACTACTTTACTAGACCGATAGCAATTTTGATGTGGGAGAGGCATAAGCTAACATACTTTCTCTTCTTGGATCATATGCACTTATGATTGGAACTCTAGTAAGCATCCGCAACTACTAAAGATCATTAAGGTAAAACCCAACCATAGCATTAAAGCATCAAGTCCCCTTTATCCCATACGCCACAACCCCCTTACTCGGGTTTATGCTTCTGTCACTCAAGCAACCCACTATAAGCGAATCATGAACGTATTGCAACACCCTACAGCGGGAATCCCTCATGCTTGCGCGACACGGAGGGCGCAATAGGACAGAAACATAACCACAAGCAAATTAAACCAATCATAGCAATTCATCAATCAACGGTAGGACAACGAAAATCTACTCAGACATCATATGATGGCAACACATGATTGGATAATAATATGAAGCATAAAGAACCATCTTCAAGTAGAGGGTACAGTGGGTTGCGGGAGAGTGGACCTCTGAATATAGATGGGGGAAGGTGATGGAGATGTTGGTGAAGATGGCGGAGGTGCTGGTGTAGATCGCGATGATGATGATGGACCCCAGCAGCGTTTCGGCGCCACCGGAAGCAAGGGGGAGAGAGCCCCCCTTCTTCTTCTTCTTCCTTGACCATCTCCCTAGATGGGAGAAGGGTTTCCCCTTTGGTCCTTGGATCCCATGGCCTGGGAGGGGCGAGAGTCCCTCCGAGATTGGATTTGTCTCTCTGTCTCTCTCTGTTTCTGCGTTCTGGGATTCTGCCCTCGCACCGTTTCTTTTATATCTAGAGATCTGTAACTCTGATTGGATTGAAACCTTCACCCAGATATTTTTCCAAAAATTAGCTTTCTTGCAGCCAAAGTAGAGCATCAACCGCCTTACGAGGGGCCCACGAGGGTTAGGGGCGCGCCCACTTAAAGTGGTAGCATGGCCACCCTCGTGGCCACCTCGGGCACTGTCTCGCGTTGATTCTTCCTCGCAAAAATCACAAATATTCCAAAATAATACTCCGTCCGTTTTTATCCCGTTTGGACTCTGTTTGATATTGGGTTTCTGCAAAACATAAAACATGCAACAAACATGAACTGGCACTGGGCACTGGATCAATATGTTAGTCCCAAAAAATAGTATAAAAAGTTGCCAAAAGTATATGAAAGGTGAAGAATATTGACATGGAACAATCAAGAATTATAGATACGACGGAGACGTATCATGTTGCTAGTTTGCATATAATTCCAAACACCACGTAGACACTTTCTTTGACCATTTTACAACTATGTTTGTACTGTAACTGCGTCGCGGGTGTTAGTGGCAAGCCGGTGCAAGTTATAGCCCCGGGTGTTTTAACCTTATTTTAGTAATGATATTTGGCGATTGTTCACCATGAGCCCAATCCTGGCGAATCCCACATAACCGTCAGATTTCCATCCGACGGTGGCCTATTTTTAAGCCATAGTATTTGACAAAACCGACACCCTTACACACGTACTATAACTACGTCACGGGCATTTGCAACTTCCATGTCTCCCAGCGACGTTTCCTGGGGATTGGAGTTAGCACCGATGGCAGTTTGTAGTCGTTCCACGCTTGGGCATTGAAGTTTGTAACAATTTTACAATATACTACTCCTCTAGTGCTATTTGTAGAGGAGAGTCCTACTCCCCTATATGCAAAAAAATACTAGGGCATAGTAGTAGGTAATGTGATCACTCAAGCAAGTTGTCTTGCATCAATATGACCCTACGCTGCTGGGATGCGTCTCGTAAGTCAAGCGGCGTGCTGCTGCTACATCCTCATCATCACCTGTCCACTTCCCGTAGCACATATTCGCTTCTCCATTCCCATCTGCACATAATCGTCCAATCTTCCATCCCCCTAGGCACCTCCCCCCTCTTTCGAAACCCAAGCACAAACAATGGCAGAACTGAGCAGCGTTCGCCGAAAGAGGGGCTGGAATTCGCTCCCCATAGAGGTAATCAAGTTCATTGTTTTGTGTGTGGACAATCTCAGTACCATGCCGCTCGCCCCGTGCTCGTCGGGTCTGTACCGTTTACTCAAAGCCCTCAGGCCAGAGGTTTTTAAGCCAACTCCTTGCTTGCTGATGCCCCCTGAACTTCAAAAACAACATGTCATGCAGCCTAACGATCGTAGGGTGACGAGCATCAACACCCTCGACTGCGATCCGATCCCCATCACCCTCAACTACATTAACGGTATGTACTGGGTCGGCATGAACACGTCTTGGATGGCGCTCGTTGATGGTCGCTGCAGCTAGATGCTCGTGGAGGTCTACACCCGACGATTGATCCCCTTTCCTTCGATTAACACTGCACTGCTTTTGCACCATGGCCCGGAATACTTGGAATCTTACAGTAGCCAACATGATACCAAGTTTGATTTGGTCAAGGTTGTAATCTGCCAAGTGCCCATAAGATCTGCGAATTATAAAGACTTCAGGCTAATTGCATTCTTCAACTACGGTCTGGCCTATCTAATAGTTCACTGCGGTAAGTGGATAAATATGCATGTCCATCGCAGGATCATACATCCTCCACGGTTCTCTGATGCCATTGAACACAAGGGCTTCATTTACGGTGTGGACTCCTTCTATGGCTAGACATATTGTTGACCTACTCCAGTCATCACTACAAATGGATATTACAGCAGTATGTTACTTTCCTATGATATCATGATGGTTTGCTTATATTACTGTCAACATTTACTGAAAAAATATTCATGCTCAGAACATGTTGTTCTTAAGATTGACTATAGTACGAGCCCTTTTTTATTTGACTCCAACTTGATATGATGTTGTAGGCTGCCTGGTGTCCCTACCCTTTCTTATCCCAGAAACTTTCAAAGAAAAGCGGCATGGCAGTTGCAGGTGGTTCCTAGCTTGATTAGATGACGGCGAATGATTAATGATCATTCGCACGTATCGACCGTGTTGTTTCATGGAACACAATCACACTCACTACAAGGTCTTTGAGTAGGATCCCAGCTTCTCCAGGCCTTCAGGAATTTTTGACTGGAGGCTGGTAAGTAGCCTTGGTACAAGCTCTTTGTTTCTCAGACTGAATTATCCGATTAAACATGAGATAACCGACAGCAAGAATCATGATGGCAGCGGGGTTTCGTTCATCAGGGAAACTTGTGTGTGCAGAGCTTACCATGCGTCTCTCCATGCACCATACCCTGATATGTGCCGCCACGCTCTGCAGCCCAAAGTAGGAGAGAGGGTCGCAAGTATCATACTTTGACCAGCTGGTTGGAGTTTCCCTCGTCAGGCACCCATCTGGTTCAAGTCGTCAACCAATCTCCATAGCTTAATAAATAGTAACGTCTAATTGAGCCAGTTAGTTAGATGCATACACTTGGTATAGTAGGATCTTTATTTAGTTTGATGCATACACTTGTTCTTTTTGGTAGCCCTTTTGTAATGAGGGTTGATGTTTGGTTTGCAAGAGAGAGTTGCGTCTTTACTCTTCTGGCGTGCTTACTACTTCAGTTGCACCCCCTAGCCCTGGTTGCTACTGCTGCTGTTTTCAATGTACAATCAGTAGTATATTTCGTCTATTAGTTGAATAAATGTGTTGTTAGAACGACTAACACAATGTTTTGGAAGTCTTTGCACGGTCCGATCCTTTAGGGCCACGTACCGTACATAGCGCATACTATTTTTGGTATGGAACACATTTTCCACTTATTGATAACATGCAGCCCACCGATGAAGGCCCAATAGAGGAGCCCATAATTAACTGGAAGGGAGGGTCTCACATGAATCCCGCCCAGTTACATGCTCATGGTCCCTTAAACACAAATAAGTAAATAAATAAAGCTGAATGCTCATGCACCAGTTCTTTAAATTCATGATTTGAAAAGTCAAATTTTAATAGGAGGATATTATTCCTATGGGAGTGTCATTACATTCAGTCGATATTATTCTTATGCAAAGATAGCGACCAATCTTTTTGTCCCACCATTTTCTTCCTGCAACCAACAGACCCATGCAAATCGTAGTCAATGTCGTAAATAGTTCCAGTCCATTATTATTTGTTGATATGAATGCCCAACCCAGCCCAACACATTGGCGACACCACTTTATCCTCCGCCTTGGTGCGCTCGCCGCGGAGCCGCCGTCCGGCCCTGTCAACATAGTGAATCGGGAGAGGACTGTAGTTGTGAGCATGACAGTACGGACCCACCAGGTCCACTCCTGAACAAAAGCAAGCGCCGCTTTTACTACTCAGACGCACCCCTCTTTTTTTACTCTAACCCACCATGCTGATATCTGCGACCCACATCATAGTCAACGTATAGTCAATTAATGACAGAATTGCACAACTTTTTTTTTGAGGATTTTTTCGCAGGAGCAGGCTATAAACTGGGTTGTGCGGTCTTTGTGGCCCGTCTAACAATATGGCCAGCCCAACAGTTTTTTCTTTGGGAAAATAGGCAGCACACTATTTCTTCTTCAAGAATACCCAAGATAGGCCTATTTGTTTTCTCCGACTTACTGGGCTGCAAATCTTTCAAGAGGAGGAGGGATGCATTCCGGCCTGGCCAAAGAGTATGGGTAGTATACCTTAAAAGTAATATGAAAGGCGTTGCAAATTCCAAAAAAATCATAGCAAACGGGCAATTAGTTTTGTTTTTTTGTTTTTGTTCTTCACTGATATTTTATATTTCATTGGATTTTAACATGACATGGTACTACTTTATTTTTAAATTTTGTTTTAGTATGGCTACTAATTTTTGCATTAAGAATTTTTTTTCCCGGCAAAAATATACGAATTTTTAAAATTTTGCACATTTTTTAGTTCAAAATTTTAACCCTAGCACTGTCTAGAAAATGGGTAGCAATTCTCAAAATGGAAAATGGGATGCAATAAATTCCATATGAATTAGCAAATGGGCAGTAAATAATAAAAAATAATATCAAATGGGCTGTACATGCCACCGATTTCGAGGCTGACTTGTTTACGCAAGGCTTTGCCAATCAACCTATGATTCTAGCAGCAGTGACTGTTGGATGTCCATCCAATGTCCGACGTGCTTCTTCTATCTCTGATATTCCTCCTCCAGCCGCCTAAACCAGCGCGAGCGGGACTGCCTGCTCCCTCCTCTTGTGGCAGGCTGTGATGCCGCGCAGGCTTTATCGGCCCACCCTACTCCCTCCGCTGGCTTGGCCATCCCTCTACCCACCCGCACCTCCTGTTATTCTCTAGTGACGGTAGCCTCGCGCCGCAGCTGAACCAATCAACCATCATACTCTCCTTAGCGGGGTATCCACTACTGTATCTTCGCCGACTCTGGTCATTCCATTCCTAGGCCTCACCGTCGTCCATCGCGTGGGTGCTCTAGGCTTGGAGTGCTCAACATTTAACAAACGACAACCATCGGAATAGGGATGTACGTGGATTGGCTGAAAGTAGGAACCCCCATGGTCGATGGCCGCACGCAAGCAACTGCCTCCTTATTACGCGAAGAAATGATTCCTCCCACTACCATCTGGGGTGCACTGGTTCGGAGGCTGACCTGTGGGCCTACTAAGTTGACGCGTACGCAGGGCTTTGTCAACTTAGTCAACAAACGATTCTAGTAGCAGTGATCGTTGGATTTTATTCGAATGGTCTTGCTGCTTCTTAAATCACTGCTCTTCTTGCACAAGCCACCCAAACAAGCTCCGGCGAGACCGCCTGCTCCTGCCACCAGTGGCCAGTTGTTCTGCCATGTAGGCCTCACCGCCCCATCCTACTCCCACTGCTAGCCACGCTATCCCTCTACTGTCTATTCACCCACAACCCATGTTATTCTGTGGCGACGGCAGCCTCACACCGCAGCCGAACCAGTCAACCCTCGTACCCCTCTCTGCGTAGGTATCCACTGCCACGTCTTCCCGGACTCCACGTCATCCCTTCCAGGCCTCGCCGCCATCTGATGAGGATACAAACCTGGGGTAGGGTCATAGCCCTGACCTATACATCCTACCCAAGGACACTACCCAAGAAGGCACGAAGGTCAAGAGACTCCATGAGACCCCCGGTCAAAGGTGTCGAGTGCAATCCACTCGACATCATGTCACTCGGGAGTCTTCCTACCTAACTTCACTCGACTAACAAGAGAATCACTCGACCTCCCGAAGACCAGGAGTCACTCAGCGTACAACGGACGCGCATTCACTCCGTAGTCTTTAAGGCCATTAATATCTCTTAAGGATGGCGTTACCAGTAATGCCAGCACTTTATGTACCTTTACTCCCTTGTAATGGAGGGCGGGAGAGGTCCTGGCAAACTCTATATAAGCCACCCTCCTCCTCTGGCACAAGGGTTTGCACCCCCTGTAATATCACACACATAATCCAATCGACTGCCTCAGGATACCGAGACGTAGGGTTGTTACTTCCACCATGAAGGGCCTGAACTCGTAAACCTCGTGTGTACACCTTCGCCATAGCTGAGATCTTGCCTCTCCATACCTACCCCCCTTTCTACTGTCAGACTTAGAACCACGACAGTTGGCGCCCACCGTGGGGCAGGTGTCTTAGCGACTAATTGGTGAAGTTGCAAGTTTTTCCGATCATCATCATGGTTTCCGGCGGCGAGTTGGTTGAGGGCCACGAGATCCATCTCGGCGCGCTCGTTTTCGTCGCCGATGACTAGGCGTGGCTTCAGGAAGCTCCGCTCGACGTTGAGGCGCTCCCCGTCCGAGGGGCGATGAACTTTCGCGCATGCATTTGTGGCGTCCTTCTTCGGCAGCCGTCGACCCATTATCGGTCGGCTCCGATGGCATCTTCTCTCCCCGCTGTTCGCCGCCGCAAGCGATCCGGTCGGTCGCGGCTTCAGCGGTGGGTGAAGCATGTGGTGGCCCGGCGTTCGGCCACCCATCAAGTTGCGGCAATCGAGCCCGACGAAACTCTCCACGGCCTGTTCGATCTGTCGACTGGCTCCGCGGAGAGTGCATCCAAGTGTGATACCAGCAATCCCGTGGCTGAAGTCCTGATGGTTGATGGTCCGCGTGGCCCACCTGGCTTTCGCCGCAAGGACGGCGAAGATGCTGATGGCGATCCGTCACGGGTCCACGAGGAGTATCTGTCACAGCCCTAGCTCAGTCCCAGTTGTCTTGTTTGACCCTCATGTTGCATCATGTTTAAATTCAAAAGAATTTGAAATGGGGATGACAAACCCTAGCACCAAATTAAATCAAATAGGGTCAACCAGAAATATTTTCAATGAACCCAATGCTTCTCAGAAAAGTTCATCATTTTTGAATTGGTCTAGAACCACTTCCAAAAATGGTGCACATTTTTCTAGGTCACTCTGGATTTTTGAATTAAAGCATTAAGTATTTGCATTTGGGCATTTAATTCATATATATATATTAATTGCCCAAATAATACTGATAATGTTTGAGGGCTGCTGAAAAATATTTCAAAAGTGCCCACAACTTATCTCAGTATTTTTAGGAAAGGTTTAGTATTTTTAGTAATTCAAAAACAACAGCAGAAATAGAAAACAAGAAACTAAACAAGAAAAAAAAGGGTCGGAAGACTTACATAGCCTACCTACTATAGTAGCTGGCCTGCTAGGCCCAGCCCATCCCGCCGCGCGTCATCTTCCTCACGCCTACTGGCGTTGCGCGTGGTGCGCGCACAGCCGAGCCGCGGCCACCTCCTGCTAGACACGCATCTGCTTCCCCTCGCCCTGGACGACGCCACGCCACCCTGCAGAACCCCCTCGACCCCTCCCTCGTCCTCACGCCTCGTCTGCCTCTCTTCCCCGCTCTTCCCGCTCGCGTCCGATAGCGCCGACGAGCACCACCGCGTCCACCGGGCTCCCCTCGTCCCTCTGCCTGCTCCAACAGATCCGCCTCGACCACCTCTTCCTCCTCGCCAAGCAACGCACCCGCGGGACGCCTGAAACGACGCCACCGTCTTCATTTCCATCGCCGGCCGCCGGAGATCCCCCTCGATGCTCCGCTCGCTCCGGTGCACCCGCTATGAGCTCCTGTGTCGTTTCCCCTCTCCCCTGGCTCGTTTTCTTCCTCTAACACCGATGCCCGTCGAAGCCGAGAGCTCTTCACCGCCGGCCATGTCGCCGCCGTAGCCACCGTTGCCAAGAGCTACAACCGAGCACACAACCGTGCTCAGTGCACCCCCAGGAAGCCATAGGACCCCTCCGCACCCTCTGCTGTGCTCCCTAACACCGACCCCGAGCTCGCCCGAGCTCCGGCCACCGCCACGAGCCCGACTCCGGCGTGTACAGTGCACCCCGCCCGCTCGTTCCCTGCTCCGTTGGATGCGGAAGAGCACGGGCTCCCTCCTGGTGGTCTCCCCGCACCTAAACGCAGCCCCTAGCGCCGCCCAGTAGCAGCTCTGCCGCGTGGGATGGTCGCCACCGGCCAAACTCCTGCGAGCCGACGTGGCTCCGTCATTAGGAGCTAACCCAGCCAGCTAAACACCCTACAGCCACTGACAGTGGGCCCCACCACTAGTCAAACCCCAGTCAGCGTTGGGTTTGACCGGGATTAGTTTGTGGGTCACTGACATGTGGACCCCACACGTCAGGTTTGACCTGGACTAGCCCCGTTGACCTGCTGACATAGTGCTGATGTCATGCTGACGTAGTTAATAATTTTCTGGATTTAAAATAATTCAAAAATTTTTAGAAAATGGACAAAACTTCTAAAATTCATATAAATTCAACCGAAACTCCAAATGAGATAAATTATATATGAAAAATGATCAGAAAAATCCAATCCTTCAATATGTACCATTTTCATGCATGTTAGATCAAGTTATGACTCCTGTTTAGGACAAATCATTTAAATGGCATTTAAACCCTCACATATGGAGTTTGAATTTGAACCCAGGATTCAAACCAACTCCATTTAACCTGTTGCTAGTTGCATTAGCTCAAATCACAGCATATTGACATGTCATGATAATGCATCATATTGTCGCATTGCATTGATTGTGTCTCCTCTCTGTTGCCGGTGTTTGTCCCCTCTTAGTAGACGACGTACCGACGATCTAATCGATGACACCGATGAAGAACTATACCATCTTCAGAAGTGCCAGGCAAGCAAAACCCCCTTGTTCATTCCGATACAATCCCACTCTCTTGCTCCTGCTCTCTTTTACTGCATTAGGACAACATCGATTCAACTGTTACATGCTGCGGTAGTTGAACCCCTTTCCTCTGCATGACCTGTCATTGCCACAGTAAATAGATGAATCCCACTAGCATGAGTAGGAGTTGTTTGAGCCCTGATGTGCCTACTCATTCATGCTTGTTTGTCATGCCTGCTACTGCTTAGAGTTGAGTCAGGTCTGATTCGTCGGGGATGAATTGGAGGTGTGTGAACATGTCCTACTGTGTGTGAGCTAAGTGTGTGAACACGATTTGGTAAAGGTAGCGGTGAGAGGCCATGTAGGAGTACATGGTGGGTTGTCTCATTGAAGCCGTCCTCAGGAACTGAGTTCTGTGTTTGTGATCCATGAACAACTACTACCACACATTGGAATTCTTAAGTGCCCCTCTCGACTTATTAATCAACTCGATCTCTGTCCAGGAGTTGCAACTAGTTTCTGGTGTTTGTAGGTAGTGTTAGTAGTCTACCAAGTGGCACCCGGTACAGGTGGGCTTGGGACAGACTAGGCACAGTGGCACGGTGTACCAAGTGGCACCCGGATGGTGGGCTTGGGAACCCAGCTCACATCGTTTGGGGCCGTGAGCGACACCCCGGCCGGATCTCCTTGCGGATGGAACCCGAATAGGCGATAAACGTGGACTAGAGACTTGTGTGGTTAGTCAGGTCGTGGCCGACTCCCTCACCAGGCTTCCACTTGAAGGTTGCCGAGATTCACGACGTGTACATGGTGGTAAGTGGCGAGAGCGTGTGTGAACAAGTACACCCCTGCAGGGTTAATAAGATCTATTCGAATAGCCGTGTCCGCGGTACTTCTGGGTTGCCTGTACAGTTCATAGACAAGTGAAAGTGGATACTCTAAAATACGCAAGACAAGCATGAGTGCTATGGATGGCGTTCTTGTAGGGAGACGGGAGCGGATCCATAGTGGTGTATTGATATGGTGAATATGTGGACTCGTGTGCGCCACCTCAAAAGAGTTAACATTGCAGTCGTAGTTCAGGATAGCCACTGAGTCAAAGCTGGCTGGCTGCAATTAAACCCCACCATTCCTTTGTTGATAATGATGCATATGTAGATAGTTCTGTCGTAAGTCTAGCTGGGTACATTTGTACTCACGTTTGCCTATTTTATGTTTTTGCAGAGAGACTTCAGCCTCATTAGTAGTTCCGCGTGGACTTCGACGTTTAGCTTGTTAACTCAGCTACGATCTTGTGCCCTCGGCAAGATCTGGTAGATAGTCAGGCTTCTCAGCCTTTTTCTTTTGTAGATGTCTGTACTCAGACATGTTAAGCTTCCGCTTGTGCTTGACTTGTTTGTTCTGAATGTTGGGTCGTGAGACCCCTGTTTGTAATATCTCGCTCCTCGAAGCCTATTGAATAAATACTTGAGTTGTAGAGTCATGTTGTGATGCCATGTTGTATTTGCACATATCGAGCATAGTGTGTGTATGTTATTGAAATGCTTGGTATGTGTGGGATCTGACAACCTAGTTGTTTATCCTTGGTAGCCTCTCTTACCGGGAAATGTCTCCTAGTGCTTCCACTGAGCCATGGTAGCTTGCTACTGCTCCAGAACACTTAGGCTGGCCGGCATGTGTCCTTCTTCGTTCCTGTGTCTGTCCCTTCAGGAAAATGTCTCGCGGTGTCTACCGGAGTCCTGTTAGCCTGCTACAGCCCAGATTCTCTGGAGTCCTGCTAGCCCAGCTGCTACAGCCCAGATTCACGCGCTGTTGACCGACACGTTCGTTGTTGGGTCATGTATGCCTGTCCCTGTAAGTTAGCACCACTTCGGGTTCACGACTAGTCATGTCAGCCCGGGTTCTTTGTCATATAGATGCTAGCGACACTATCATATACGTGAGCCAAAAGGCGCAAACGGTCCCGGGCCTGGTAAGGAGACACCCGTGGGAATGTCGTGCGTGCGGCCGCAAAGTGATATGAGGTGTTACATGCTAGATCAGTGTGGCATTGGATCGGGGTCCTGACAGTATCGTCCTGAACCTCTCTCTTCACAGCAGAGGGAAGAACTTCATCGCTGCAACATGGATGCACTCCACACGCCCATCGTTGGAGAAACTCCCGAGGCTCGGGCCTTGGAGGAGGCTCGCTTGGCTAACTTGGCTGAGCGCACTCGATTGGAGAACTTACAGCGCGCTCTCGACGAGCGAGCTCGGGAGTGGGTCCCTGAGTGTAGTCGACGACAGCTTTTCCCGCCTCCACCTAAGGTATACCGTACTCTGATTCAGAACCTCACTGCTGCGGCCCAAATTGCAGAGTCGATTCAACCTTCCCAGTCAGAGGCTGGCCGGGGGTTGGAGCAGATCTGGGCCTTGCTCCGAGCAGCAGGAGAGCAGAATTCTGCAGTATCTCAGTCGCGGAATAGGATACACGGCAGATCCGTGGTAGCGGATACAGTTCAGTCGGCCCATAGCCCAAGATCTCCCCCGTGGCGTGAAGACCGTGGGCAGTATGATCGTCAGTTCGACCGCGACAATCATCGTCGAGTGCCAACACCTCCTCCGAGGAGTGCGTTGTACGTGCCTCGGCAGAACGATGACAGGCGCCGTCACAGGGACGAGCGCAGAGCTCCAGTCGACCCAAGAGAGCCGGGCTTCGATGCGAGATCCATTCTCATCCAAGGCCTGGTCGACCGGAATAGAGCACATAGAGAAGACCTTGGCAGAGATCGTCCGAGTGGCAGCGGGTCACATGTTTCAGGCCCCGAGTGCTTCAGCAGGGCCATCAGGGCAGCAGTGATTCCTCCCAATTTCAGATTGGCAACAGGAGTCAGTAAGTTCACTGGAGAATCCAACCCTGAAACCTGGCTTGAAGATTACCGAGTGGCTGTGCAAATTGGAGGCGGGAATGATGAGATAGCAATGAAACATCTCCCTCTTATGTTGGAAGGGTCGGCCCGAGCGTGGATGACTCAATTGGCTCCAAGTAGTATACACAGTTAGGAAGAGCTATCTCGGGTGTTCGTAAGAACCTTTGGGGACACGTGCAAGCGGCCAACAGGGCTGCCCGAGTTGCAGCATTGTGTACAGAAGTCGAATGAGACTTTGAGGGAATTCATTCAGAGATGGACCACTTTGCATCACACCATCGAGAATGTATCAGAGCATCAGGAAGTGTGTGCTTTCAAGGAAGGCGTCAAGTACCAAGAGTTGGTCCTAAAATTCGATCGGACTAGAGATATGACTCTGACCCGGATGATGGAGATAGCCACCCGGTACGCGGACGGAGAAGAAGAAGATTGACTCTGTAGCGGGAAGAGTAAACCAGTCAGTCAAGAAGCCGGTGGAGGTGGTTCCAATCGGAAACAGAAGCGTAAGGCCGAGCTGGCAGCACCCGGTGAGATTGCAGTAGTGGATCAAGGAAAGTTTAAGGGAAAACCTAAGGGGCCCTGGCCCCCTAAGAAGGTAAAAGATCAAGCAGGAAATGACGTGCTGGATTTGCCATGTCACATCCACACGAAGAAAGATGAAGAAGGTAATCTGATTTACCCAAAGCATACAACTCGGCAATGTCGACTCCTGATCCAACAGTTCTGAAAGAAACAACCCAATGAGAAGGAGAAAGAGTCGGACAGAGATGAATAAGAAGAGGAGGAAGATGGCTATCCCAAAGTCAATTCCACTCTCATGATTTTTGCTGATGTTGAGAGCAAGAGTCGGTTGAAGGTTATCAACAGAGAGGTGAATATGGTTGCTTCGGCGATGATGACCACGTACCTGAAATGCTCCCAGACTGCCATCACATTCGACCAGTTGGATCATCCTGCTCATGTAGCCACCCCAGAGAGGCAAGCACTGGTGGTCGACCCAGTGGTCGATGGCACTCGACTTACTAAAGTGTTGATGGATGGTGGTAGCAATCTGAATATCCTATATGCTGAATCCTTGAAGGGAATGTGCATCCTGATGTCCAAGCTTAGCGAGAGCAACATGAGCTTTCACGGCGTTATCCCCGAAAAGAAAGTCGAATCACTCGCCCAGATCACTCTCGACGTGGTTTTCGGTGATTCCAAGCATTACCGTAAAGAGAAGTTGACATTTGAAGTCGTGGATTTCCAGAGTGCCTATCATGCCATCCTAGGGAGGCCGACATACGCACGTTTCATGGCTCGACCATGTTATGTGTACCTCAAGTTAAAGATGCCAGGCCCCAAAGGTGTGATCACGGTCACTGGCAATCGGCAGAAAGCAGAAGAATGTTTCCAGAATGGTTCCAAAATCACCGATGCGCAGATGGCGGCAGTTGAATTCCAAGAGTATCAGAAGAGTGCAGATCCGAGTGATTTGCTCTGAGCCAAGAAGCCTACTACAGACTCTGCATTCCAGCCGACTGGTGAAACGAAGCCGATTCATATTCACCAGACTGATCCCAATGCTGCACCAATCCATATATCAACAACACTCGATAGCAAATAGGAAGAAGCGCTCATCCAGTACCTCCGTGAGAACTGGGACATCTTCGCATGGAAACCCTTTGACATTCCAGGTGTACCCAGAGAACCGGCTGAGCACCGTTTGCATGTCGACCCCAAGGCAAAACTCGTCAAAGAGCACCATCGGTGGTCCGCCATGCAGAAGAGAAAGGCAATTAGAGAAGAAGTGGCTCGATTGTTGGCAGCAGAGTTCATCCGTGAAATCTACCACTCCGAGTGGCTTGCTAATGTCGTCATGGTCCCCAAGAAGGATGATTCACTTTGTATGTGCATTGATTTCAAGCGTATCAATTGGGCCTGCCCGAAAGATCACTTCCCTCTCCCCCGCATCGATCAGATTGTTGACTCGACTACGGGGTGTGAGCGCTTGTCTTTTCTAGATGCGTATTCCGGATATCATCAGATCCGACTGTATGGCCCCGATGAAATAGAAACAGCCTTCATCATCCCATTCGGGTGCTTTTGCTATGTCACCATGCCATTTGGCCTTAAAAATGCCGAAGCCATGTTCATGAGAATGATCCAGAAGTGCCTGCTCACCCAAATCAGTCGGAATGTGGAGGCGTACATGGATGACATCGTGGTCAAGTCTCGCAAAGGTTACGACCTATTGACTGACCTCGCAGAAACCTTTGCCAACCTAAGAAGGTACGATATCTAGCTTAATCCGTCAAAGTGCACTTTCGGAGTTCTCGGAGGAAAGTTGCTCGGTTTTCTCGTTTCCGAACAAGGGATCGACGCCAATCCAGAAAAAGTTGATACCATCCTCCGAATGAAACGCCCCGTGCGAGTGCATGACGTTCAGAAGCTGACTGGCCGCCTTGAGTCGATTCATTTCTCATCTCGGTGAAAAGGCCTTGCCTCTTTATCTACTGATGAAGAAATCTGATAAGTTTGAGTGGTCTGAAGAAGCTGATGCAACGTTTGCAGAGCTCAAAGCCCTGCTTTCCACCCAGCCACTAGACAAGTTGTCAGTACAGTACTCACAGTCGAGCGAGAAGAGGAAGGAGAAGCTTACAAGGTTCAACGCCCAGTTTATTATTTCTCTGAAGTTTTGACTCCATCCAAGCAACGATATCCTCATTATCAGAAGCTTGTCTATGGAATTTACATGACCATGAAGAAAGTTGCACATTACTTCTCTGATCACTCTATTCCAGTCGTCAGCGACACACCGTTGTCTGAGATTCTGAATAACAGAGATGCAACTGGTTGAGTAGCAAAATGGGTGATTGAACACCTTCCACTGGAAATCAAGTTTGAGGCAAAGAAAGCTATCAAGTCCCAAGCAATCGCGGATTTCCTTGCCGAGTGGATTGAGCAGCAACTACCGACTCAAGTTCACTCAGAACATTGGACTATGTTCTTCGATGGCTCCAAGATGCTAAACGGATCAAGTGCTGGAGTAGTATTGGTGTCCCCCCGTGGAGACAAGCTTAACTACGTTCTCCAGATTCATTTTGATTCCTCCAATAACGAAGCAGAATACAAAGCACTTTTATATGGGTTGCGTATGGCCATTTCACTCGGCGTCCGTCGCCTCATGGTATATGGCGACTCATATTTGGTGGTTAATCAGGTGATGAAGGAATGGGATGTTAGAAGTCCAGCCATGACTGGTTACTACAATACTGTTAGGAAGGTGGAAAAGAAGTTTGAAGGGTTGGAACTTCACCATGTACCCCGATTGAAAAATCAAGCTGCGGATGAGTTAGCGAAGATAGGTTCAAAGAGAGAAGCCATTCCCCGCAATGTGTTCTTGGAACATATTCATTCACCTTCAGTTCAGGAGGATCCCTTCACGGAAGAGTCGCCACAGCCCAAGAGTGCCACAGATCCGACTGAAGTTGAAATCACAGCCATGGTCGACTTAGTCATGAAGATTCTGGTCATCACTCCCTACTGGACAGTGCCGTACATTGCATACATTCTTAGGAAAGAACATCTGGAGGATGAAGAAGAGGCGCGACAGATCGTCAGGCGATCTAAGGCCTTTACTGTGATAAAAGGGCAGTTATTAAGAGAAATTGCAACTAGAGTCTGCCAGAAGTGCATCATGCCAGTGGAAGGTCGAGTGATCCTCAATGATATTCACTCGAGAACCTATGGTCACCAGGCATCCTCTCGGACCATCGTGGCCAAAGCATACCGAGCCGGATTTTACTGGCCGCGAGCCAACGAGATGGCTAAGGAAATAGTGGACAAGTGTGAAGGCTGCCAGTTTTACTCCAACATGTCTCATAAACCTGGGTCAGCTCTGAAAACAATTCCACTCGTATGGCCTTTCGCTGTCTGGGGACTAGACATGGTTGGACCTCTGAGGACGGGCAGGAGTGGATCAACTCATGTGTTGGTAGCAGTCGACAAGTTCACCTAATGGATCGAAGCCAAGCCCATCAAAAGCCTTGAAGCAAGTACAGCTGTGAGTTTCATCAGGGAACTTATATTCAGATATGGCATCCCGCACAGCATCATCACGGATAACGGCTCGAACTTCGATTCTGAAGAATTGAAAGCCTTTTGTAGCTCCCAAGGCACGAGAGTCGACTACGCTTCGGTCGCTCATGCTCAGTCGAATGGGCAGGCCGAGCGGGCAAATGGATTGATTCTCAAAGGATTGAAACCTCAGTTGATGTGTGACCTGAAACATGCAGCAGGGGCTTGGGTCGATGAGCTCCCATCAGTGCTTTGGGGATTGAGGACAACCCCTAACTGGTCGACTGGGAGGACTCCATTCTTCTTAGTCTACGGAGCTGAAGCCGTGCTCCCCAGTGATTTGCTCCACAATGCACCTTGAGTCGAGCTCTTCCCAGAAGAAGAAGCGGAGCAGGCTCGACAAGATGCAGTCGATCTCCTAGAAGAGGAAAGAGAGATGGCCTTGATCTGGTCGACCATTTACCAGCAAGACTTGCGTCAATTTCATGCCAGAAGTGTGAGGGGTCGAGCATTTCAAGAAGGAGATCTGGTTCTTCGAGTGGACCAGCAGAGACCTCACAAGCTCGCTCCTGCTTGGAAAGGCCCATTCGTCGTCACCAAGGTGCTCCACAACGGAGCATACCGTCTCTTCAACGTCGAACATAATAAAGATGAGCCACGCGCCTGGAATGAGGATTTGCTCCGCCCTTTTTACTCTTAAATATCTAGACTAATGAGATGTAATAAGAAATACTTCTTAGTTTGACTATCAAAAGACATAATTTACTTTCTTCCGAATGATTGTTGTTTATTTCTTTTGTACGTATCACCTTTGCTGCAAATCTGTGTCGCCTGAGACGAAGTGTTAAAAAATCCTACCGAGTGGTGAGTCCGCCTCCCACTCGGGGGCTTAGCTGCAGCCTAGTGCTTGCCTAAGTGATAAAAATCCTACCGAGTGGTGAGTCTGCCTCCCATCGGGGGCTTAGCTGCTGCCCAGTGCTCGCCTAAGTGATAAAAATCCTACCGAGTGGTGAGTCCGCCTCCCACTCGGGGCTTAGCTGCAGCCCAGTGCTCGCCTGAGTGATAAAAATCCCGCTGAGTGGTGAGTCCGCCTCCCACTCGGGGGCTTAGCTGCAGCCCAGTGCTCGCCTAAGTGATAAAAATCCTACTAAGTTGTGAGTCCGCCTCCCACTCGGGGGCTTAGCTGCAGCCCAGTGCTCACCTAAGTGATAAAAATCCTGCCGAGTGGTGAGCCCGCCTCCCACTCGGGGGCTTAGCTGCAGCCCAGTGCTCGCCTAAGTGATAAAAATCCTCCCGAGTGGTGAGTCCGCCTGCCACTCGGGGGCTTAGCTGTAGCCCAGTGCTCGCCTAAATGATAAAAATCCTACCGAGTGGCGAGCAATCCTCTCACTCGGGGGCTTAGCTGCAGTCTAGTACTCACCTAAGTTTATAAAATCCTACCGAGTGGCGAGCAATCCTCCCACTCGGAGGCTTAGCTGCAGCCCAGTGCTTGCCTAAGTTTGAGAAATCCTACCGAGTGGCGAGCAATCCTCCCACTCGGGGGCTTAGCTGCAGTCCAGTAATCGTCTAAGTTTAAAAAATCCTACCGAGTGGCAGGCAATCCTCCCACTCGGAGGCTTAGCTGCAGCCCGGTGCTTGCCTAAGTTTGAAAAATCCTACCAAGTGGTGAGCGATCCTCCCACACGGGGGCTTAGCCGCAGTCTATTACTCTCCTAAGTTTATAAAATCCTACCAAGTGGTGAGCAACCCTCCCACTCGGGGGGCTTCACTGCAGTCTAGCACTCGCCTAGGTCAAGACCGCTGCTGAGTGCCTTGCCGATGAGCTGACCAATGCTACTCAAGGATCGCCCAATCGGTTGACAAGAACGTCAAGACCATTGCTGAGTGCCTTGCTGATGAGCTGAACGATGCTGCTCAAGGGTCACCCAATCGGTTGATAGGGACGTCAAGACCATTGCTAAGTACCTTGCTGATGAGCTGATCAATGCTACTCAAGGATCACCCAATCGGCTGACAGGAACGTCAAGACCATTGCTGAGTGCCTTGCTGATGAGCTGATCGATGCTGCTCAAGGGTCACCCAATCGGTTGACAGGGACGTCAAGACCATTGCTAAGTACCTTGTTGATGAACTGATCAATGTTTCTCATGGATCGCCCGATCGGTCGACTGGTCATTTTTCTCCAGAAGCTGCATCAAGTAAACAGACAACAATCCGAGAGAAAAACGAATTTCGTTCAAAGACAGATGCAATATATGAGATGATAATCCAAAGTTTCTTAACCGCAGAATAAAGTGCTTGGGCGTCAGGCCCTAAGGAGTTTTAACGGTTACAAAATCACTCGGCATTCCGAGGCAAATAAAAGTGAGGCATAATGTTTTTCTGTCACTCGGCGGGAGAAGGACTGGCCGGATCACAGAAGCTATCGAGGTCGATGCTGTCGGCGATGCGGGTGGCTGCCTCGAGGAAGGTGTACATGAAGTCCTGGAAGGAGTGCTTCTTAGTGTTCAACACTTTGAGAGCTGCCAACTTGTCTTCCTTAGCCTCCTTGCAGTGCACTCGGACCAAAGACAAGGCAACATCGGCACCACAGCGAGTTGAAGACTTCTTCCACTCTTGCACTTGGCCTGGAATCTGATTTAGTCGAGTCATCAGGGACTCGAGGTCTTGAGACAGCTTCGTCCGAGGCCAGAGTTCAGCATCCACTTGAGCCATCGCCGCCTTCAGCCGAGCAAGATAAGCAACCGCACCATCTAATCGCGACTCCAATCAAAGCGGATTCATTGCAGTATCATCTTTCATAGGACAGTTGATGGGGTCGAGACCCGTCTCAACCCGCCCAGTTTCAGCCTCAAAGTCCTGGCACAGTTATGTCCATTGCAAAAAGTGATGAGTCGATGGCATGACAATAAAGTTTAGTCGGCAACAAATTAATTGTGGTCGACTCATCATACCTTCAAGTTTCAGAACAAGTTTGGCGGCGAGTTGCTCCAGATAGGACTCTAGCTTGTCTATCTTGGTCTTGAGGCCGCCGACTTCAGTGGTCAGATTCTCCTTGACCTTCTTCAGCTGCTCGACTTCTTGATTAGCGTCCGAGACTGCAGTCTTCAGCTTCGTGTTATCCTCCTCAAGTTTGTTGACCGAAGCCATCTTATTATCCGCAAGCTTCGTCTTCTCGCGTGCTTCCTTCTGAGCGGCTGCCAGATCCAGATCCTTCTGCTCCAAAGCCTCCTTCATCCTCTCTAAAGAAACAACACTCTTCAGACGAGACTGAAGTTGGCAATTTTCACTACGCACATCTGCTTGTGTGAAATCACTCGGTTCAAATAGACTGAAAGAAAAACCAGTGCGAAGTGTGAAGCTACAAAGCAGATAAAATGGTAGAGTGATTACCTCCCATGATGGCCGTTTCTTCTTCAGCAGTCTTCAGATTCTTCTTCGCAAGTTTGAGGTCAAGTTTAACGCTAATATGCTTCTTCTTTAATTCGGTGAGCCGAGCTCCAAGATCACAAGACCTCTGTAGCCAGAAGGACATACATGTCAGTCGACAGTTATAAGCGACAGTGAAGGAGAAGAATTACTCTAAGACTACTGCCGAATCAAACATTCAACAGTAGTCTCGGGGACTACACCCAGTGGGTGCACTTAGCGTGCCCCCACTAGATCAGATCGATACTCAGCGTGAGTTTCCCAGCATGAGTTCAAAAAAAAGAGATACATCATTAGACCTCAGTCGACTGCCAGCAGCCGACCGTGGTCTTGGGGACTACACCCAGTGGGTGCACTCGGCGTGCCCCCACTAATTTGAAAAGTGCAGAATTGAAGATTTCCTGAGTTCTAAGCGAAGGAACACCCATTGGGTGATCAGATATAAAGCAACACTCAAAAGCTCAGTCAGAATTTTGCTGACCTGAACATTGGTCTCAAGGGCAGTGCTGGCGTTGTAAGCTACCTGACTAGCTTCATGCATCACTTTCACCTGCTCCATGACAAGATTCACCTGGCGAAGAGCTTCCCTAGCGGCGCCTGGCGAGTCGTCTGGAGTTTGATATGTAGCAGAGAGGGATGGCTCCAGAATGGTCAAAGTAGTTACCTGGTCGGATGAGTGGAGTTACACTAGTGCAGCAGGTGTCTGTGCAGTCGACCCCGACGGACGATCAGTCGTCAGCGGGTTAGCGAATGTGACGTTGGCCCGAACTATCGCCTCACGCGTCGATGTCGACTGAGGGACCTGGACTTCAAGCTTCCTCCTGCTGGAGCCTCCACTCTTCTTCCTCCTCTCCTGTAGAGGCACTTCTTCTTCTTCGTCATCAGGAAGCACAACGATATCTTGCAGAGCTACATAAGGAGAGAAGTATCAAATTTTCTGTCGATTGACCACCCACTCGACTAAACAGAACTTGGTTGAACGAAGTTACCAGCTCGTGAGGTGGCCTATTTGTCTCCTGGTGCCTTGTCAATGTCCATGTCAGTGGCAGCAGAGGTGGGGCTGGAAGGACACAAGAATTGGTCGGTCAGATCAGGAAAATCTTCAGTCGACCTACAAAAACACAAACAAGATACTCACCCTGAGGCAACGGGGATGTCCATCTTGATTCGCGGCAATGTCTTCCGGGCCTTGGGAGGAGCAATTATAGGCTGCTTGGCCACCTTCTCCATTGGCTCCAGAGTCGACGTCCGAGTGCGCTTCTGAGTATTGGCACTCGTACCCACGCTTTTCCCACGCCCGCCAGCCGGATCTTGCTGCTGTTTGGATCGACGTTCTGAGCGCGGCGGTGAGTTGACTTCTTCCTCCTCATCCGACTCCTCGCTCTCCTCCTCATCATCTTCCCCCGGAGACTCCCACTCACCGCTCTCCTCCGCACTGTCCTCCCCCTCCTGGTCCTGCTCCAGGGCTTGTTCACCATTGGGCATCGAATGCATCTCAGTGAATACAGGCAGAACAAATCGGTCGAACAAGAGACAGTCAACACCAAGTACAGTCGGAGCATGAGCAGGAAGCAGTCGGAACAAAAAGTATACCTTGTCGGGTGGGTTTCCGCCACTGAAGGGGACCACTCTCCTAGATCCTCTTGGATTGTCCTGGTTGCCTGTGATGCCCTTCAGCCACAAAGCTACGGTTTCAGACGACACTTCTTCTGGATGGACCCGAGTAGTGTCATTTGGTCCAGCATACAACCACATCGGGTGATCGCGGGATTGGAGAGGTTGAATGCGTCGACTGAGGAACACTTCCAACAAGTCCATGCCAGTAACACCATCATTGATGAGCTAGACCACTCTATCCACCAAAATCCTCGTCTCCATGGTCTCATTGTCGGTTACTTTCACTGGGGCTCGAGTCTGAACGCGGTCAAATGAGAAGGGGGAAAGACCAGTCGACTGACCCGAGGCTGCGATATCCTGGCAGTAGAACCAGGTCGACTGCCAACCTCTAACAGATTCAGGGAGAGTCATTGCGGGAAAGGCACTCCTATTCCTCTTTTTGATACCTAAACCCCCACACATTTGGATGATGTGAGTCTTTGAGTCACTCGACTGTGCCTTTTTTACCGACAGGGAATGAATGGTGAAGATGTGTTTGAAAAGACCCCAGTGCGGTCGACACCCTAAGAAGTTCTCGCACATCGATAGAAATACGGCTAAATATGTGATGGTGTTGGGAGAAAAGTGGTGTAGCTGAGTGCCAAAGAAGTTCAAGAATGCCCGGAAGAAAGGATGCGGAGGGAGCGAGAAACTCCGGTCTACATGGGTGGCGAGCAGAATGCACTCACCCGGTTGAGGTTGCGGCTCCATCTCCCCCTTCGGCAACCTCGCCGCTCCCTTGGCGATCAATCCGGACTCCTCCAGTTCAGCTAGATCCTCCTGCCGGATCGAAGACCGGATCCAGTCGCCCTGAATCCAGCCCAGTGGCAGCCCCGCACGCGACGACGACCCGCGAGTCTGCTTCTTGCCTTTCGCCGCCCCGTCGCCTTCTTAGCGCGCTCTAGCGCCGCCGTCTTGTCCTTCACCATGGCTGGAGAGTAGCGGCATCGAGAGCGGAGGAGCTGGGTGCGGTAGAGAAGCAGAGGAGAAAGAAGAAGGAACAGGCGAGCACAGTACCAGCGCCTCGGGCCTGTCGCCTTATAAAGAGCCATCTCTGAGTGACTGACGCGTGGGACCTAGCAATCCCGTCAAATCCCGGAACAGTTGCGCACAGCGTACGTGGCGAAAAAGGCGGCGTGGTAATGGAGGCATCGCTACTTATCCGGCCCGCTCGTTTCGGCGCTCTCCACCCCGTGCGCTTCCCCGAAATTTCGTATCCCGCGAAATCCGGGATACACTGCAGACAATCGCGCCTGAGATCCTGTGCCACAACACAACACTGGACACATGAGGTCGCCAATTCAATCGACAGCTCACTGAATGGATCAAGGCAACTGAATCGACACCAGTGTTCAGTCTCTCAGAAGATACTCGTGAAGACACAAAACTCGGAGCGGATTCAACTTCAACCTACTTTTCACTCATACCTCGATCCATTCGGGGGCTACTGATGAGGATACACACCTAGTGTAGGTTCATAGCTCTGACCTATATGTCCTACCCAAGGTCACTACCCAAGAAGGCACGAAGGTCAAGAGACTCCATGAGACCCCCGGTCAAAGGTGTCGAGTGCAATCCATTTGACATCATGTCACTCGGGAGTCTCACTACCTTCCGTCACTCGACTAACAAGAGAATCACTCGACCTCCCAAAGACCAGGAGTCACTCAGCGTACAATGGACGCGCATTCACTCTGTAGTCTTTAAGGCCATTAATATCTCTTAAGGATGGCGTTACCAGTAATGCCAGCACTTTATGTACCTTTACTCCCTTGTAATGGAGGGCGGGAGAGGTCCTGGCAAACTCTATATAAGCCACCCTCCTCCTCTGGCACAAGGGTTTGCACCCCCTGTAATATCACACACATAATCCAATCGACCGCCTCAGGATACCGAGACGTAGGGTTGTTACTTCCACCATGAAGGGCCTGAACTCGTAAACCTCGTGTGTACACCTTCGCCATAGCTGAGATCTTGCCTCTCCATACCTACGCCCCTTTCTACTGTCAGACTTAGAACCACGACACCGTCCACCGCCTTGGTGCTCTCTGCACGGCGTGGTCAACTGGTCAAGGAATGACTTCCATCGGAAGAGGACTTTACGTGGAGAGGCTGATAGCTGGGTCCATGGGCGCAACAAGGAAGTGCAACCTTATTACGCGTAAAATAATTATTCCTCCACCCGACAACGGGGACCCACTAGAAGGGACTCTGTATTTTGCGGAAAAAACATTTCCCCCATGACAGCTGGGACCTACCAGCTACATCTTCGCACGCAAGGAAGTGCGTCCATATTATGGGCAAAAAAATTGATTCTCCCCCCTGACCGCTAGGATCCACCATCAATAACTTCGCACGCAAGCATGTGCCTCCTTATCCTCCCTGACAGTCAGGACCCACCTAGTTGAAGTGTATGTAGCGTTGTCATTCTGGTCGCAAACGTGTACGTACATACTGGTCGATCGGTCTCTCTACAATGATGAACTGTGGCCGAGCAAGCAGCAGCACGTGTAGTAGTAGAGCCCCCGACGTAGCAGTTTAGGCAGTCCAGTGAAAACCATGTAAATGTACGTACAACCAGATGCCAAAACGGCCACGTACGTACATACGGGCGGGGTCATGAATGCCTGCTGCCGCATTTGTATGACCAGGGCTCGTGTACAGGGACAGGCAACAGCAACATCAACGGCGTCCTGTTCATCAGAAGCCAACCGGCTGGGTCGGAACGGAGAAACTGCATCATTGTCACACCCTGATTTTTGGTGCTTTCTTTTTCTTTTGATTGTTTGAGTATTTTGCTTGAGTTTTCTTTTTCCGTGGCTATGTGGTCTGGAAACCGAAGAAGATGACCTCTTCTTTCTTTCCAGAGTGGCTTGTCAACCCCAAATCTATCCCAAGACCCTGTCATTTCCATCCTAGCCCAAATCCCAATATTCTTTTTATTGGGAATATTCCTTTTCTATTAAAGGAATTATCCTATTTTCCATAGGTTGTGAAGCAACCTATATTTACATCACTCCAAAAAATACCAAATGATTCTCATAAATTGTTTGGATCATATCTTCCTCAAATAGGGCAAAACTTTTCCTTGTCATGATAAAAAATAATCCTCAAATATTCCTTTTCCTATTCTGCCCTAAATGGCACATTGTGAAGCAACTACTATTTATATTTTCCCACTTAACCTCAAACTTTTTGGACATCTTTCCCTGTCCAAATAATTGCCCTGTGCCAAAATTCAACTTCATTTTCCTAGCCAAGCTTCCTCAGTGATTTTTCACAGTTCCTGTCTGAAGGAAGCCTTTGTTAAGGAAGTACTAGCTAGGGATATCCAAATGAGTTGAAATTTTTCACACTCCTTCATGTTCTCATATCTTTGCCCTCCTCCAATTTTCAGCTCCATCCAATCATCTATGTGAGCACAACTTCAAATCTTCGATTCTGTTAATATTTTCAGGTTCTGAAGCAAGTATATTTTACATTGCTTCATTCATTCTGATTAATTTCCAGATCATGCTCTTATCCATATAACATCTCTCCACAAAATTTGGGATCATTTCCTTAAGCCATTCTCCCTCCAAAATTACTACAAGTTTCTGGTCAGTGGGGATGTTTGTGAAGCAAGTACTATTTTGGCATGTCCATTTCGTATGAAACTTTTACAACATCTTCATATGACCAAATAACTCTGCCTTGCTCAATTTGAGCTCCAGTTGATACTCCATGTGAGTGTTTCCTCATGATCTTGTTTGTGGACCAAATTATGCAGTTGTGAAGCAACTGCATTAATCCTTGATCCATTTTCCCTCAAAACTCCCAGGATTGTACTCCCTCTTATCCTAAACCTCCTAGACATCATATTTGTCACTTAGCATCTCTCTGTTGATCACAGTGACCTGATCAAGTTTGCTACAACAAATTTGCATCGATGACACGCATGCATCTTTGGCTTCTTTTGATGATCTATCACTTGCCATAGTCTCTATGATGGAGAGACAACACTCAAGATAGCTCAGGGAAGTCTCTTGAATCCCCACCTTGCCAAGAACAGTGGTGACTACGCCACTATCATGGCCATTCACGCGCTCTGGCTGCATCAAGTGCGCTCTGTGCGTCGGGACTCGTTGGGCAGCTCAGCCCCGGCTGTTTCCGCGTGTCTCAGCATGCCGACCTGACTCCCTGGCCTCACCCATCGCCCTCGACCCCCTGCCCCCTCCAGAAACCTCCTCATCACCGCTCGTCACCACATGCCCAATGGCGATCTGTAGATGGCCGTCATCTTCTTCCTCTGCCTGTTTCCTCCGCGTGTCCCCTTGGCGCTGCGTGCCCCGTGAGCCTTGCCAGCGATGTCGTGTCATGTTCTGGTGCCTCCCCTTGATCGATGAGCTCGTCAGAGCCTCGGCCAGACGCGAGGGCACCTTGCGCCTGCCTATAAATAGACCTCCCCCCGGCCTTTCGAGCTCACCAGCAGCTCCACCTCACTCCAAGGATCCCACCCAGCCTCTCGCCCGAGCCCCAGAGCCCCTCCTCCCCTTTCATTGCCGTCATGGCCGCCGCCTTGGCTCGCCTCAATTGCCTCGACGCCGGTCTCCCCTCCCCCTCATTTCACCACTAGTAGACCCCCACTCTCGGTGTCAAAACCGGCGGATCTCGGGTAGGGGGTCCCGAACTGTGCGTCTAGGCGGATGGTAACAGGAGACAAGGGACATGATGTTTTTACCCAGGTTCGGGCCCTCTCGATGGAGGTAAAACCCTACTCCTGCTTGATTGATATTGATGATATGGGTAGTACAAGAGTGGATCTACCACGAGATCAAGGAGGCTAAACCCTAGAAGCTAGCCTATGGTATGATTGTTGTAATGGTTATGTGTCCTACGGACTAAAACCCTCCGGTTTATATAGACACCAGAGAGGGCTAGGGTTACACAGAGTCGGTTACAATGGTAGGAGATCTACATATCCGTATCGCCAAGCTTGCCTTCCACGCCAAGGAAAGTCCCATCCGGACACGGGACGAAGTCTTCAATCTTGTATCTTCATAGTATTGGAGTCCGGCTGACGATGATAGTCCGGCTGTCCGGACACCCCCTAGTCCAGGACTCCCTTAGTAGCCCCTGAACCAGGCTTCAATGACGATGAGTCCGGCGCGCATATTGTTCGGCATTGCAAGGAGGGTTCCTCCTCCGAATAATTCATAGAAGATTGTGAACACTAGGATAGTGTCCGGCTCTGCAAAATAAATTCCACATTCCACCGTAGAGAGAATAATATGTACACAAGTTCAATCTGCTGACGTATTTTGCGGCATGACGTCATACCACCACCAAGCCTTTACTTGAATCATTTTTTATTATACCACCTCAGCGCGTTTAGTGAAGCGGTTTCCTTGGCACGTCTCGTCGAAGCAGAGATCGTGTTCCCCTTATTCCGGGATTCCCATCAATACGGACAAGGGTAACCCAACCGCGCCATTGATGGTGGCGCTTGGGAGATAAGCGAGTTTTACCAGGCTGGTGGGGACGCATAGTCTTCGTCCGCCTATATATATAAGGGGATAAGGATCCACCTTTTTACCCACGCCTTCTTCCTCCTTTGCTTACCCATCTCCGCGCAGTCGAGCTCCAGCGCCCAAGTACGCACATCTCGTCTCGACCTTCTCCAACCATGTCTGGAGCGGGATGCAAGTGGTTGGCCTCCTCCATTACGGAGGAGCACATCGCAAAGCTGCACGGAGCCGGATACCTTTCCAGCGACATCGCGCACTGGCTGCCCGACGAGGGGCAGCTCATCCCCACCCCCAGGACCCATGAGAGGGTCGTATTCCTTCCCCACTTCCTCCGCGGACTGGGCTTCCCACTTCATCCCTTCGTCCGGGGGCTCATGTACTACTACGGCCTGGATTTCCATGATCTGGCGCCGAACTTCATCCTCAACATCTCGGCGTTTATCGTGTGTGCGAGGCCTCCCTCTACATCCGGCCTCACTTCAGCTTGTGGCTCAAGACCTTCAATGTCAAGCCGAAGGTGGTGAAGGGCGCTCAAGCGGAGTGCAGAGGCGCCATGGTGGGCAAAATGCCCAACGTCACCTGGCTCGAGGGGGCCTTCGTGGAGTCCATCAAGGGATGGAAATCGGGGTTGTTCTACATCACCGAGCCGCGTGACCCTAAATGGGCAGCGGCCCCCGAGTTCAGATCTGGTATCCCTATGCAGCTCACCTCCTGGAAAGAGAAGGGCTTGCTATCGGGTAGTTCGGAGGAGCTGACAGGACTCCAGTCCTGTCTCCAGACCTTGGTGAACAAGAAGCTTAGGCTTGTCAATGTGATCCAGGTCATGCTCGTCTGCCAGATTCTCCCCTGCCAACAGCGGGCCTTCAATTTGTGGGAGTTCGATCCGGCACAACACCGGACCCTGAGCGGGCTCTTCGACACGACGTACGAAGCTGCCTAGAGGGTGCTGTTCAAGGGCGGAGAAGCTCCCGCGTCCGCGATGGAGGACCGCGGATTCAGCACCAAGCGCCCGGCCGGCGAGGTAAGCTTTGTTATCCTCTAAGGGACACTTATTTTCTTTCATAGTTTTAACTCTATGTGGGATCTAAAACTCCCAATGCCTTTGACAGGACTGGCAGAGGACGTCCGGACAGGTAGACTGTCTGGCTCCCCTTCCCGAAGACCCAGCGGACGCCCGTTTAACGGGGCTGCTGGTCACGGCACTTTATGTGGTGCCGGAGAAGAAGGCTAAGAAGAAGGCCACGGGAACACGAAGGAGTTCTCGGCGCCAGGTGGTATCGGAATCATCGTCCGATGGCTTCGAGGTGGACTCCTCCCCCGAAGATGAGGAGGAGGAGAAAGAGGACTCTCACAAGGAGGGGGGAGAGAGGAAGAGGAAGGCTTCCCCAACGGGGGAGGCCGAAGGGTCCAAGAGGGGAAGGACTCTTCCCCCGGACAGCTCCGCCAACGCCAACGTTGGCGACGAAGAGTGGCCCTCAAGGGCCAGGCCTCCGGCAAGATTGTAAGTATCCGGATTCCTAAATAATTTCTCTTTTGTGCCACATAGTGTCCTTCTAACGCCGCACACTACCTGTAGTCCGGCCGATGATGATCTTCCCGCTTCATCGAGCGGGTCCTTGGCCCCGTCGGACGTGGATTCCATTCCGACCGCCTCGACCCCTCGTGATGCTGACGACGCCGAGGTGGGATCCCAGGAGGGGACCCATCAGGAGGAGGCTCCGGAGGTGCCGCAAGGCACCCTCCCGGACTTTGCGCCGGACTCCATACCGGAACCTGCAGTTGTTCCGGAGCCCGGCAGGCGGCCCCTTCGTAAGAAGGGAAAGACCGTGGCGCCGGCAGCCTCCGTCCAACCGGAAGCGCCGGACAACTTGTTGGAGGCGCTTAACGGCGCTTCCATCGAGGAAGAACACCGCACTATCATGAGTGCGGTGATTCAGAAGGTTTAGCTCGCCAAGAGCGGGCTGACCGAAGCCTGCAGTAGCCTTCTAACAGGCTTTGAGGTAAGAAGTTTAAAATATGTAATGTAATACCGCATAGACAGTAGCCCCTGATGCTCGGTTCGGTGTTCGGAAAGAAAAACCGGATGGAGGATCTAAAAAAGATATACGCAGGAGTGCTAAAAAATTATGTCAATATGGGTTTGCAGGCTACGTTGTTAACCTCTGCCGCACTGACTGCGGAGGTCGGTGCTTTGAAGCAGGACCTCAAGCGGTCCGAGCGAGAGCTCGGCCTTGCCAAGAGGCAGCTCGAGGACAAAGAAGGTGAGTAACACCACTTTTAAAGTTTGTACCTTACAGAAAAGGATTTTGGTTGCAATAGAAATAACAAGGATAACGTGGGTATTGCAGGGGCCATGAACGAGGTGGAAACCCTGAAGGAGGCCGTGTCCGCAGCCGAACGCAATGCGGCCGCGGAACGAGCGGAGCGAGAGAAGCAGGAGGCGCGGGTGGCAGAGGTGCAACAAGAGCTCCAGGCTCTCATGGAAAAGCATGAGAGTTTGGAGCGCGACTCGAAGACTCGAGAGTCCAAGCTTGCCTCGGCTCTTGAAAGTGCCAAAGCCGCTAAGGCCGAGGCCCATAAGGCCCTCCAGGAGATTGAGGCGGTGAAGAAAATAGCGGCGGGTAAGGCATTTTTCATGCAAAGCAAGCATGTGAGTGTAAATTACCAGTCACTTACCCGAATTCGGAGCTCTCTAGGGGCGTTTGCAGATCTGACTCGCAGCGTGTCCGATGCCTCCGCATTCTATCGGGCTGAGGAGGGGAGCTCAACGGAGAAGGTCTTCTGGTCTTAGTACGCTGAGGCCGGACACCCGGTGCCCCCTAGCGACCAGCTGAAGCAGCTGGTCGAGCTCCACAAGGTAGCCGAGCAGGCCATGAAGGGCCTCATAGTCCGGCTGTGGCCTAAAGAGGCCATGCCTGGGAGCTACTTCGGCCTCGTGCGGTGGCTGGTGGATGCGTGCCCCTGGGTGGAAGTCATCAAGCGCTCCGCCTGCATTGAAGGTGCCCGTTGGGCCCTTGCCCACGCAAAGGTGCACTGGGGCAGGCTGGATGCTGAGAGGCTTATCACGGACGCGCCGCCGGCGGGCAAGGAGTATCGTACGCCCGAAATGTACTATAAGAGTGTCCTGAAGGGTGCCCGCAAGATTGTGGATGAGTGCCCTAAATATGTAATTATTGAGTAAACTCGCAATGTGTTATCCTGTGTGCTGAAAACTTTGTTCATATGCGCTAAGCAACGTTTATTGATTTAAAATATTACCTTCCGTGCGGCCGTTTATTAAATCTGAGAGATGGCAAGTCGTCGGCTTCAGCCCCCATGCCACGAGTGCTGGGGTGTTCGGGATAAACTTGAGCACTCTTGTTCCCACTTTTGGGTCCATCTAGGGAGGCGCTCAACACAGCGAACAAGGCGACCGGACTTGTAATGCTTGAACACTCTCACTTAGTCGTAGAATTCTATAATTTTAAATTTCGGCGAAGCCCCTAGTATTCGGAAGACCGAGTTCGGGGCGCTATCGACGCCTGGGACGGACACAGCCGGTTGCTTGCTCGAAGCGGCATAAGTCTTTAGGGACTCGAAAAGACCTCTCGAACAGCGACCAGTCTCTCGCCTTATCATGATAGTCAGTTTTAGCTTTCTCCACTGAGGCGCTCGCCCAGCTCAACCAGGGCGCAATCGCACTGGTTCTCCCAGTGCTACCTTAGCCGACGGAACGGAACGTAAGGTACCAAAACATGGGAGCCGGGCAAACCCAACTATTGACCCAAGACATGATTCGGAGCCGATGCATATAATGCTATAAATTCGGGGTGCCGCACTTGTGAAAGTGTTCGGATTTATCACACCATAATGCGGGGAACATAAGCCCCTGGTGTATTCGGCCGTACCAAAATGTACGGGTGCAAGATGTCATTAATGAACATATATGTAAAAAAAGGGTAATGCAATTATAGGCAAAAAGTGTTGCATTGTTTATTCAAGGAATTCTGCTATGAGTGCAGAACGATACAAATAGTGCGGTAAGCAAGGGATTGGACTAATTAAACATGTCCCCCTCCGGGGTTAGGCTACGAACTGGTGTATTTAACAAATTTAATGCTCATAATGGAGACCACCTGAGTGTTCGTCGTAGCCTTTGTTCCTCCCTGGCTGTTGCATCGTGAGTTCGGCAGATCTACTGCCGGACAGGTTCTCTAGTGAACGGAGTCCTGTGGATAAAAAGGAAAAAAGGAGAAAAAAGGGTGACACACTTGGGAGCCCCTGGTGTGGTTAAGCCGCACTCTGGGCCTGTCGTGGTCGTGCCCCTCCCCCTATGCCCATGGTATCTCTAGAGCGTAGTGATGTACGCGAAGAGCTGGTCTTGCAATCATGCAAGGGCTGGGGTTGGGGCCGCATTGCTACGCGTGCTCGGAACGTGCCCGGTGGTCTTGGTTGATGTTACTCCGGGCGCGTTTGGCCATGTCCGGTCGTTTAACGGCCGGACTCGAAAATTGCCTTAAGAGGCTGCTCTGTACTTCTGCCGCGAGAGCCGCTGTGTGTTCCTCCGTTCGGAGGGAGCGTTTAGTGTTTCTGTTGACCGTGATGACTCCACGCGGACCTGGAATCTTGAGCTTAAGGTATGCATAATGCAGCACTGCATTGAATTTTGCAAACGCAGTTCGTCCGAGCAGAGCGTGATAGCCGCTGCGGAACGGGACTATGTCGAAGATTAACTCCGCGCTTTAGAAGTTATCCAGGGATCCGAAGACCACTTCCAGCGTGACTGAGCCTGTACAATTGGCCTCAACACCTGGTATGACGCCTTTGAAGGTCGTCTTTGTAGGTTTAATCCTTGAGGGGTCTATGCCCATCTTGCGCACTGTATCCTAATAAAGCAGGTTCAGGCTGCTGCCGCCGTCCATCAGGACTCTAGTGAGGTGAAATCCATTGACGATTGGGTCTAAAACCAATGCGGCGAATCCACCATGACGGATACTGGTAGGGTGGTCCCTTCGATCGAAAGTGATCGGGCAAGAGGACCATGGGTTGAACTTTGGGGCGACTGGCTCCATCGCGTATACGTCCCTAAGTGCAGGCTTCCGCTCCCTCTTGTGTATATGGGTTGCGTATATCATGTTTACCGTCCGCACTTGTGGCTGGAAACCCTTTTGTCCTCTACTACTCGGCGGCCGAGTCTCTTCCTCGTCGTCGCTGTGCAACTCCTTGTGTCTGTTCTCGGCAATTAATTTGCCTGCCTGTTTGAATACCCAACAATCTCTGTTGGTGTGATTAGCTGGCTTTTCGGGGGTGCCATGTATCTGGCAAGAGCGGTCGAATATTCGGTCCAAATTGGACGGACCCGGAGTAGTTCTTTTGAATGGCTTCTTCCGCTGACCGGGTTTAGAGCCTCTGAATCCGGCGTTGACTGCCGTATCCTCATTGTTGTCGCCGTTAACGTGGCATTTGTTTTTGTTTCGACGCGACCTGCCATTGTCGTCCTTAGTATCTGGACTGCCAGCATTTTTGCTGAGGTTGTTGCTGCGAGCTAGCCAGCTGTCCTCTCCTGCGCAGAAGCGGGTCATGAGTGATGTGAGGGCTGCCATGGATTTCGGCTTTTCCTGTCCTAGATGCCGGGCCAGCCACTCGTCGCGGATGTTATGTTTGAAGGCTGCGAGGGCCTCTGCATCCGGACAGTCGACAATTTGATGTTATGTTTTAAGAACCGTGTCCAGAACTGTCTGGCCGATTCGTCTGGCTGCTGAATTATGTGGCTTTGGTCATCGGCGTCTGGTGGTCGCACATATGTGCCCTCGAAGTTGTCGAGGAATGCGGCTTCCAGGTCCTCCCAACACCCAATTGACTCTGCGGGCAAGCTGTTAAGCCAATGCCGAGCTGGTCCATTAAGCTTGAGTGGGAGATACTTGATGGCGTGGAGATCATCGCCGCGGGCCATATGGATATGAAGGAGATAATCTTCGATCCAAACCGCGGGGTCTGTTGTGCCATCGTAGGATTCAATGTTCACGGGTTTAAACCCTTCAGGGATTTGATGATCCATTACTTCGTCAGTGAAGCACAATGGGTGTGCGGCGCCTCTATATTGAGCAATATCACGACGTAGCTCAAGAGAGCGTTGTCTGCTGTGTTTGGCCCGGCCGGAGTTGCTGTATCCGGCACGACGTTAGTTGTCGTGGGTCGTGGGGCGCCCGCGTGATCCGTAGATAGATCTGGATTGTCTTGCCTTGTCCTCCAATATATCCCGCAAGTCCGGCGCATTCCCTCGTGGCTTCGTACTTTTCGAGCGATGCCGGGGTATGGTCCTGATGGATGGCCTAGATGCCTCTCTGTCACAGCCATGGGGTGGTCGATCTGCCGTATTATGCGCTGGTGATGAAGGTTTGTATGCTTCCTCCTCTAGTCGGGGGAGCAACTTGCGTTTTGGGTAACTTTTGGAGGGGCGTTCGAGTTCATACTCTTCGGCCGCGAGGACCTCAGTCCATCTGTCGGCCAGTAGGTCTTGATCAGCTTGAAGCTATTGCTGCTTTTTCTTTGGGCTATTTGCCGTGGCTATAAGCCTGCGTTTAAAACGCTCTTGTTCGACGGGATCCTCTGGCACGACAAATTCGTCGTCGTTGAGGCTTGCCTCGTCTCCGGAGGGAGGCATGTAGTTTTCATCCTCCTCGTCTGCCGCTCTCTCTCGAGGGCTGGCTTCCCCGTCCTCCTGTGCTGAATCTTGCTGGAGGGGGTTGTCTTCGGCACTCTCTGGGGTGTTATTATCTCTGGTGCCGGAATCTCCATTCTTATTGTGGCGGGATTTAGAGCGGCGCCGCTGACGTCGGCGCTTGGGCTGTTTCTTAGAAGAATCGGCCTCCGCTGCTTCTTCGTCGTCCCCATCCTTTGGGGTGTCCACCATGTATATGTCGTATGACGAGGTGGTCTTCCAGTGCCCTTTAGGCGCTAGTTCTTGATCGTCTCCGGCATCGTCGTCCATACCGTCGATGTCTTCGGAGTCGTAGTCTAGCATGTCGGTTAGATCGTCGATAGTGGCTACAAAGTGGGTGGTGGGTGGGCTTTGAATTTCTTCGTCGTCCGCATCCCAACCATCCTGACCGCAGTCCGGCCAGGGTTCTCCTGATAACGAGAGATGCTTTAGCGAATTTAGGATGTCGCCAAAGGGTGAGTGCTGAAAGATGTCCACAGCGGTGAACTCCATGATCGGCGCCCAATCAGATTCGATTGGCAGGGGCGTGGGAGGTTCGGAGTCCGGCAAGGAGTCCGGTGTCTCGGAATCACGAGCTTTATAAGGGACAAGATCACTATTCGGCTCCATCACCGTAGAAGTTGCAGCTCCCGAGGCGGTGTCCAGCCACCTGTCCTTGATCTGCACGGTCTGCTCCGAACTATGGGTCAGAGCGGACTCGTGTGTGGCCTCCAGGGCGCTGTCCGGCGGCAGAGCTAAATCATGCCCCTCGTGACAGCGCGGCACGCTCGGTTGTGGCGCGAATCCGTCGAAGATCAAGTCTCCGTGGATGTCGGCCGTGAAGCTTAGGCTTCCAAACCTAACCTGATGGCTAGGGCGTAGCTTTTGATCTGCTCCAGATGGCCAAGTGAATTGGCCCGCAGTGCAAAGCCGCCGAATACGAAGATCTGTCCGGGGAGAAAAATCTCACCCTGGACGGCGTTGTTGTTGATTGAAGAATCCATCAAGCCTATTGGTGACGACACAGAGGAACTCTCAATGAAAGCACCAATGTCGGTGTCAAAACCGGCGGATCTCGGGTAGGGGGTCCCGAACTGTGCGTCTAGGCGGATGGTAACAGGAGACAAGGGACACGATGTTTTTACCTAGGTTCGGGCCCTCTCGATGGAGGTAAAACCCTACTCCTGCTTGATTGATATTGATGATATGGGTAGTACAAGAGTGGATCTACCACGAGATCAAGGAGGCTAAACCCTAGAAGCTGGCCTATGGTATGATTGTTGTAATGGTTATGTGTCCTATGGACTAAAAGCATCCGGTTTATTTAGACACCGGAGAGCGCTAGGGTTACACAGAGTCGGTTACAATGGTAGGAGATCTACATATCCGTATCGCCAAGCTTTCCTTCCACGCCAAGGAAAGTCCCATCCGGACACGGGACGAAGTCTTCAATCTTGTATCTTCATAGTCTTGGAGTCCGGCTGACGACGATAGTCCGGCTGTCCGGACACCCCCTAGTCCAGGACTCCCTCACCCACCATTCCGGCGTGCCTCCCCACCCCCTCCTCTTGAGGCCGGATCGGCTGTGGCCTCACGCACCCATAGGTCGGCTGCCGCTGCCGCTCTCTTTCTCCACGCAGAGCCACCACACTGAGCCTCCTCCCTTCACCCATCCACATCCAAAGGCCCCCGTCTTCATTCCCAAGCCCATCCCGCAACCCTCTTCCTCCTCTTGGCATCATGTCGTGCTCCTTGGTGGAGGCCGACGCTGCCGTGCGCATGGAGGGAATCCCGCATGTTCCAGAGCTCTATGGCGCCCATGGAGCACCCAGGCTAGTGCAGCTTGACTCCTCGAGCACACAGGTAGGTCGATCCGCAAGGGAGATGGCCAGAGCCGCCCGGGAGCCTCGCCGGAGCGCGCGACCTCGCCTCTTCCCTGTTATGATCAGGGAGGAGGAGAGAGGAATAAGAGAAGGGAGGAGAGAGAGAAGTGGATAATGTGGGTCCCACCTATTAGCGTCCCAGGAGCCGGCCCGCCACTGCTAACTGGGATAAGTGGAGACATATTTCTTTAAATACGCTTTCCCTTCGAGTAAGCGTACTTCTATGCTTTTGAAGTGCACTTTATGCTTTCTCTTCAGCGAAGACGTATTTCTAAAAATACGCTTTCTGTGTCAGGACCCCGACTCAAGCCACACCGATCTAGCATGGAACACCTCATATCACTTTGCGGCCTCACGCACGGTATCCCCACGGGTGTCGCCTTACCTTGCCCGGGACCGTTTGTGCCTTTTGGCACACGTATATGACAGTGTCGCTAGCATCCATATGACAAGGAGCCCGGGCTGACATGGCTAGTCGTGAACCCAAAGTGGCACTAACTTACAGGGACATGCATACACGACCCAGCAACGAACATGTCGGTCATCAGCGATTGAATCCGGGCTGTAGCAACTGGGCTAGCAGGACTCCGGTAAACTGGGCTGTAGTAGGCTAACAGGACTCCGGTATTCATCGCGTGACATTTCCCGGAAGGGATAGACACAAGAACGAAGAAGGACACATGCCGGCCAGCCTAAGTGTTGCGAAGCAGTAGCAAGCTACCATGGCTCAATGGAAGCACTAGGAGACATTTCCAGGTAAGAGAGGCTACTATGGATAAACAACTAGATAGTCAGATCCCACACATACCAAGCATTTCAATAACATACACACAATATACTCGATATGTGCAAATACAACATGGCATCACAACATGACTCTACAACTCAAGTATTTTATTCAATAGGCTCCGAGGAGTGAGATATTACAAACATGGGTCTCATGACCCAACATTCAGAGCATACAAGTCCAAGCACAAGCGGAAGCTTAACATGTCTGAGTACATACATCTACAAATGAAAAAGGCTGAGAAGCCTGACTATCTACCAGATCCTGCCGAGGGCACAAGATCGTAGCTGAGGTAACAAGCTAAACATCAAAGTCCACGTGGAACTACTAGCAAGACTGAAGTCTCTCTGCAAAAACATAAAATAGGCAAACGTGAGTACAAATGTACCCAACAAGACTTACATCAAAAGTAATTACATATGCATCATTGTCAATAAAGGGGACGGTGGGGTTTAACTGCGGCAAGCCAACTTTGACTCGGTGGCTATCCTGAACTACGACTGCAATGTAACTCTTTGAGGTGGCGCACACGAGTCCACATATTAACCATATCAATACACCACTATGGATCTGCTCCCGTCACCCTACGAGAACGCCATCCATAGCACTCACGCTTATCTTGTGTATTTTAGAGTATCCACTTTCACTTGTCTATGAACTGCACAGGCGACCCAGAAGTCCTTTACCGCGGACACGGCTATTCGAATAGATGTTGTTAACCCTGCAGGGGTGTACTTCTTCACACACGCTCTCGCAACTTACCGCCATGTACACGTCATGTATCTCGGCAACCTTCAAGCGGAAGCCTGGCGAGGGTGTCGGCCACGACCTGACTAACCACACTAGTCTCTTGTCCAGGTTTATCGCCTATTCGGGTTCCATCCGCAAGGAGATCCGGCTGGGGTGTCGTTCACGGCCCCAAACGATGTGAGCATGGTTCCCAAGCCCACCATCCAGGTGCCACTTGGTACACCGTGCCACTGTGCCTAGTCTGTCCCAAGCCCACTTGTACCGGGTGCCACTTGGTAGACTACTAACACTACCTACAAACACCAGAAACTAGTTGCAACTCCTGGACAGAGATCATGTTGATTAATAAGTCGAGAGGGTTCGAGTTACCGGAACCCAATGTGTGGTAGTAACTGTTCATGGATCACAAACACATAACTCAGTTCCTGAGGACGGCTGCAATGAGACAACCCACCATGTACTCCTACATGGCCTCTCACCGCTACCTTTACCAAATCGTGTTCACACACTTAGCTCTCAACAGTAGGACATGTTCACCACATTCCAATTCATCCCCGATGAATCAGACCTGACTCAACTCTAAGCAGTAGCAAGCATGACAAACAAGCATGAATGAGTAGCCACATTAGGGCTCAAACAACTCCTACTCATGCTAGTGGGTTTCATCTAGTTACTGTGGCAATGACAGGTCATGCAGAAGAAAGGGGTTCAACTACCGCAACATGTAACAGTTGTATCGTTGTTGTCCTAATGCAGTAAAAGAGAGCAGGAGCGAGAGAGTGGGATTGTATCGGAATGAACAAGGGGGTTTTGCTTGCCTGGCACTTCTGAAGATAGTAATAGTTCTTCATCGGTGTCATCGATCTCATCGTCGGTACCACGTCTATCGAGAGGGGACAAACACCGACAAACAAGGAAGAAACATAATCAATGCAATGCACAATATGATGCATGATCATGACATGGTAATATGTTGTGATTTGAGCTAATGCATCTAGCAGTAGGTTAAATGGAGTTGGTTTGAATCCAAGATTCAAATTCAAACTCCACATGTGGTTATTTAAATGCCATTCATACCATTTGTCCTAAACAGTAGTCATAAGTTGTTCTAACATGCATGAAACTAGTACAGATGGATAGATTGGATTTTTCTGATCATTTTTCATATATAATTTATTTCATTTGGAGTTACGGTTGAATTACTATGAATTTTTGAAGTTTGCATTATTTTCTGAAATTTATATATCATTTCTGATTTATTTAAAATTCCAGAAAATAACTACTGCGTCAGCCTGACATCGCCATGACGTCAGCAGGTCAACGGGCATGGTCCAAGTCAAACCTGACCAGTGGGGTCCACTGGTCAGTGACACGGTGGTGTTTAGTGACACTGACAAGTGGGGTCGGGTCAACAGACATGTCAGCATAGTCAACTCTGACTAGTGGGTCCGGCCTTATTAAACTAATCTAAACAGAAATTAAACCCAGATTAGTTAGGGCATGGGGCCCAGGTGTTAGTGAGCTAGGGGGGTTTGTTAGGGAGTCATTAGTGGCTAATGACAGCGCCACATCGGCTTCGCCGGAGTTCTGCCGGCGGCGACCAAAACGCGGCGGAGGGCATCGGGATTTCGCTACGGGGTCCGGTTTGGCGCGCGGGGAGCATCTACGGGGAGCTGGCGGAGTGGCGCATCCAGTGGTGGAGGCGGCTGGAGCTGGGGTGGCCTACAGAGGCACCGGCGACGAGCTTTGCGGTGGCCGGAGCTCAGGGGCGTGCAGGGACGCGGTGGCGGTGGCCGTGGCGATGTGCGATTAGCACCTACGGCGTCTACGTGGTGCGGTGAGTATGATGGGCGCATGCCCGGGACCGAATGGTCACCGGAGCATCACCGGCGACGAGCGCGAGCGGCGGCGGGTTTCGGTCAACAAGGGGGTGACGGCTACGGCGTGTGAGAGAGAGAACGGAGAGGGGGAGAAAGGGCAGGAGCTCACAACGGATCCATCCGAGGCGGAGACGAGGCCGAGGGAGCGTCGGAGGCAGCGCAGGGTCGCCGGAGATCTGGGCGGCTGAAGGTTGAAGACGACGACTTGGACGGTGAAGCATGGTCTCCGGCATCGTGTAGCTTGGTGGAGAGGTCGAGGAAGATGTGGCGGAGGTTCTGGGCGCGTTGGTGAGGCGTGGGGTGGTCGGTGGCCGCAGGAACAGCGAGCGGCGCGACGAGCGGTATCGGGCGGCTGCACGTGAGAGAGACAGAGGAGGGGAGAAGCACGGAGAGAGGTCGAGGGGATTCCAGGGGGTGTGTGGCGTCGCATGGAGGCGTCCAGGGAGCTGCGTGGCGAGCTCGGCATGCGCGGGCGCGCTCCTCTCTGCCAGCCTGGCGAGAGGAAGCAGGTGGCTGGCACGGGCCAGCACAGTGCTAGGCCGGCCAGTGGGCTGCCAGGTAAGTGGCTAGGTACTGCTGTCTCTCTCTCTATTTTAGTTTATGTTTTCTATTTTTCTGCTGCTGTTTTGGCTTTAGTAAAAATACTAAAGCATTTTGTAAAATGCTGGAATAATTTGTGGACACTCTCTGGATTATTCCAATGGCCCACATATAATTCCACCATTATTTGAGCATTTAAATTGTTTGTAGTGTTTAAATGCCCAAAGTCAAATACAATATGATTTAATTCAAAAATCCAAAAATGATCTAAGAATATATTCATCATTTTTGGCAGAGGTTTCCACCTTAACCAGAAATCATGAACTTTTCTTAGGAACTTTTTGGGTTTATTGAAAAAGATTTTAATCCACCCTAGTTGAGTTGATTTAATGCTAGGGTTTGAACATCCCCATTTCATATTTAAATGAAATTTAGACATGATGACATGATGATCATGCAAGGACAAGCAAAGGCTAAGCTAGGGCTGTGACATACACACAATATGCTTGATATGTGCAAATACAACATGGCATCACAACATGATTCTACAACTCAAGTATTTTATTCAATAGGCTCCGAGGAGCGAGATTTTACAAACATGGGTCTCATGACCCAACATTCAGAGCATACAAGTCCAAGCACAAGTGGAAGCTTAACATGTCTGAGTATAGACATCTACAAATGAAAAAGGCTGAGAAGCCTGACTATCTACCAGATCCTACCGAGGGCACAAGATCGTAGCTGAGGTAACAAGCTAAACGTTGAAGTCCACGTGGAACTACTAGCGAGACTGAAGTCTCTCTGCAAAAACATAAAATAGGCAAACGTGAGTACAAATGTACCCAGCAAGACTTACATCAAAACTAACTACATATGCATCATTATCAACAAAGGGGATGGTGGGGTTTAACTGCAGCAAGCCAGCTTTGACTCGGTGGCTATCCTGAACTACTACTGCAAGTAACTCTTTTGAGGTGGCGCACACGAGTCCACATATTCACCATATCAATACACCACTATGGATCCGCTCCCGTCTCCCTACGAGAACGCCATCCATAGCACTCACGCTTATCTTGCGTATTTTAGAGTATCCACTTCCACTTGTCTATGAACTGTTATAGGCAACCCAGAAGTCCTTTACCACGGACACGGCTATACGAATAGATGATGTTAACCCTGCAGGGGTGTACTTCTTCACACACGCTCTCGCCACTTACCGCCATGTACACGTCATGTATCGTGGCAACCTTCAAGCGGAAGCCTGGCGAGGGTGTCGGCCACGGCCTACCTAAACACTCAAGTCTCTAGTCCAGGTTTATCGCCTATTCAGGTTCCATCTGCTGGGAGTCCGACCGAGGTTTCCACATACGGCCCTGAACGATGTGAGCAGGGTTCCCGAGACACCAAACAGGTGCCCGGTACATCGTGCCACGGTGTATCTACCGCATCATAGCCCACCCCTAGGGTCAGCGCTACACACGGCCTCCAACACATATCCTACAAACACCAGAAAGTAGTTGCAACTCCTGGACAGAGAACAAGGGTGGTTAAGAAGCCGAGAGAGTCAATTAAGGATCCCAATGTGTGGTAGTAACTGTTCATGGATCACAAACACAGATCTCAGTTCCTGAGGACGGTTTCAATGAGACAACCCACCATGTACTCCTACATGGCCTCGCACCGCTACCTTTACCAAATCGTGTTCACACACTTAGCTCTCAACAGTAGGACATGTTCATACACCTTCGATTCATCCCTGATGAATCAGACCTGACTCAACTCTAAGCAGTAGCAGGCATGACAAACAAGCATGAATGAGTAGGAATATCAGGGCTCAAACAACTCCTACTCATGCTAGTGGGTTTCATCTATTTACTGTGGCAATGACAGGTCATGCAGAGGATAAGGGGTTCAACTACCGCAACAAGTAACAGATGGATCGTTGTTGTCCTAATGCAGTAAAAGAGAGCAGGAGCGATAGAGTGGGATTGTATCAGAATGAACAAGGGGGTTTTGCTTTCCTGGCACTTCTGAAGATAGCATTGAGTCTTCATCAGTGTCAACGATCACAACGTCGGTACAACGTCTACCGAGGGGGAACAACACCGACAAACAGAGAAGAAACATGATCAATGCAATGCACAATATGATGCATGCTATGACATGGCAATAGGAATGTGTTTTGGCTAATGCAAGCTAGAACAGATTGAGATGAGTCTATTTGAACCAAAGATTCAAATGCAAACCCATTTTAGGAGGTCATAATAGTGCATTAACTTGTTTCACCTAAACAGCAAGGTTAATGTGTTCTAACATGCATGAAACCAGTGCAGATGGATAGATTGGATTTTTCTGATCATTTTTCATATATAATTTATTTGATTTGGAGCTACGGTTGGTTTTCTATGATTTTTAGAAGTTTTAGTTATTTTCTGGAATTTCCTGTATAGGAATAAATCCAGAAAATAATTAACTGCGTCAGCACTACGTCACTGTGATGTCAGGGGTCAACAGGCGTCGACCAGGTCAAACCTGACGTGTGGGGTCCACACGTCAGTGACACATGAACTAATCCCGGTCAAACCCAGCGCTGACTGGGGTTGGAACAGGTGCAGGGCCCACTATCAGTGGCTGTAGGGCGCTTAGCTGGCTGGGTTAGCTCCTAATGACGGAGCCACGTCGGCTCGCTGGAGTTTGGCCGGCGGCGACCATTCCGTGCGGCGGAGCTGCTACTGGGCGGCGCTAGGGGCTGCGTTTAGGTGCGGGGAGACCACGAGGAGGGAGCTCGTGCTCTTCCGCATCCAACGGAGCAGGAAGGAGCGGGCGGGGTGCACTGTACTCGCCGGAGTCGAGCTCGGGTGGCGGCCGGAGCTCGGGCGAGCTAGGGGTCGGCGTTAGGGAGCACAACAGAGGTTGCAGAGGGGTGCTATGGCCTCCTGGGAGTGCACTGAGCACGGTTGCGTGCTCGGTTGCAGCTCTAGGCAACGGTGGCTACGGTGGCGACATGGTCAGCGGCAGCAGAAGATCGGGCGCGGTGGGAACGGCGGCTACGGCGGCCAAACGAGCACGTGAGCTAGGGGGAGAGGAAGTGGAGCTCACCGTGAAGCCGGTGGAGGTCTCAGCTGGGTCGGGGACGCGTCGAAGACGATGAACGGGCGCTGGCGAGCTCGGCGACCGAGAGGTTGAAGACGACGGCATTGATGGCGAAGTAGAGCTCCCGGTGATGCGTGGCTCGACGAGGAGGACGAAGGCGACGAGGAGGATCCCTGGGGCGCGTCGTAGAGGTGGGAGAGAGGAGGTGGCTGTGGCTATGGTGAACGGCGGCGACGGGCTCCGTTCGGTCGCGGGAGGGAGAGAGAGCAGAGGAGGATAGGGACGGAGGGAGAAGTGGACGTGGCGCCAGGGAGGTGCGTGGCATTTCCAGGGGGTTGGGGAAGCGAGCAGAGAGGCAGGAGGTGGCGACGCGTGCGCGCGCGCGGCGGCCACACGCTCTGCCTACTGGCTCGGGGAGGAAGACGACAGGGGGAAAAGCGGTGGTGGGCTGGGCCGGCCAGCTGCAGTGCTGGGCCGGTTGGTGGCTGTAGGTAAGTTCTTCTCTCTCTTTGTCCTTTATTTTAGTTTTTCTATTTCTGTTATTTTGTTTTGGTTTAGTTTGGAAACTAAACCATTTTGAAACTTTCTGTAAATTTTTATGTGAGCTCAGAGAGCTAGTCCAAGGTCACATGCAAACTTACAAAATATTTGAACATTATTTCTTATATAGCAGAAATAATTCCAACCCAAATATATTATTGATTTAAATCAAAGACCCAAAATAAATTATTTCGGTTACTCTGGAAATATTGGTTTGAATTTTACCTCATGCCAGTATTTTCACAGAATAACAGGAACATTTTCTTGGACTCATTTGATGAGATTTAAATGTTGGTTATTTTTAGAGGTTTTTCTGAGGCTTTTGAAAATTCCTCAATTCAAGTTTCATTTGAATTTAAACATGATGCTCACATGGAAACTAGCATAGATCAGACTAGAATTAGGGATGTGACATTCTGTTTTTCCAGCCACCGGCCAAAACCTCTAGTTTGTGAATGTTCTTCCGTTAAGAGCAGAAATGAATACATTCTATTTTTTTCTGCATAAAAAACGAACGGTCATAACTTTTCAACCACAACTCCGATCGAGGTGATTCCAACACCCACTTCTTCGTCTCGTCGAGCCCATTCTAATCCCATCATTTTCACTCTGGTTTGACATACTAGAAATGACAATGTTGCCCTTTCCACTAATCAGACCCCTCCAAGAGAGAACCTTTTCCGGCGATTCGTTCCGCGTACTTTCCATACTTCTCCCCGGTGTATTATTCATCCCCAGGCAAGACAAAACACCCACTTGCATGATGACCATGCAATAGCCTTGGTTTTCAACTTGAATCTTTAATAACTGTCTATTTGCTTTGCTACTCCTATCATTGTTTCGATTATGCCATTGATCTGTGTTTACTTTCATGTTATGTTCATATGCACCTCGTTATCATGTTCTACTTGCTTGTATTACTTTCATTTGTTCATGCTTGCTAGTAGTACATGTTCATTGGTGCATGTCTATTGTTGGTTACTGAGTACCGTTGATATCCATTGTTCCTTTGATGTTAGTTGGTTAAGTGCTTACTCAGTAATGTTATTAATGTGTTCTTGCATGGTATTTATTGTTGATGCTAGTGGTCATGTTATGCTATGAGTAGTGTTATACTTGTGATATTCATGCTCGTTATTATGCCATACTCAGTTGGATATGATCCATGGTTGTTGATCTGGTTAATAGTCATGTTGCACCCCATGCTTACGTTGATATCATGCTCATGCATTGTAGTTGCATCATGTTATTTTCATTTGACTCAGCTTATTGCATTCATGTTTAACCGGACTTAGTTGAACTTGAACAATTATTGGTTGAGTCATGGTGCCACCATATCGAGGTGACCAGTGCAACCACATTTTCCTTTTATGGGGAGGTCCTAACTAGGTTTATTGTCATGCCACTCGCCGGTGCCTCCAGCGACGGAAGGTTATGCTTGAGAGCTACCTTGGCCGGGTAGGATGGCATAAGCCTTGTGTGCCTGTTGTTGTTCTTGTACCCGGGTTGTCCCCGTTTGGGACCATTTATTGTTTTGCCACGACGGTGGCCGTTGATGCCTTTGGTAGGCACGGGGCCACCTAGGAACTAGCCTAGAGGGGATTTGGTCGGAGTAGCCAGGAGAGTGTAATGGGCAATAGATTGGTTTTGTTGGAATGTCGTTGGTCCACCCGAATGGGAGTGTGAGGCCATGGGTTCCGTGTTGTGGGTACATCGTGCTACCTCTACAGAGTGTGTGTTTAAATCTATCAATAGCCGCACCCGCGAATATGGGCCAAGTTCGTAGTTGGTGCCACAAAGGGTCAACAGTAATAATAATGATGTGCTTAATAACAACCCCGGCTCGATGATGAGAGAAGTTGGTCGATCTTTATGTGATCGTGAGAGGGTTACCGTGGAATCGAGGATACCAAGTTGTTCGATATTTTTCGTGTTATGCGAAAATCACGGGTGAGGGTCAAGCTCCTTGTGGTCATGTAATGAATACTATGGTATTGTTTATACCAAGCTTGATTTGATCCTGAGATGATTGTGTAATGTCCGAGATTGGTAAGTGATGCATGTGATGGTTACGAAGTAACCCGAGCAGAGTTAGTTGGTGCATGATAGTGTCATCATGTTGCACGCTAGTTTCATCTTGATCATATGTTCAAGCCATGCTTGTAGTGTTCTAGCAGTATCATGTTAATCTTGTTCATGCTATGATTGATATAATAGTATCATGTTAATCCTTGTTAACCCACAATTGTCATGTTGTCGTCTCTCTTGATTGCTCTTGGTTGTCGTGATCTTGCAAGTACATTCAATGTACTGACCAAGCTTGTCATGCCAGTTTGTAGGTCACGCCGGATTTAATTGCTTGTTTGCCGTGGATTCCTTGTTTGCGAGCTAGGATAAGCGTTCCAGCCAGAGTTCCTGCGGAGTGGAGTTCACCACCGTCATCGTTGTCCGCTGCCAATAGTTATTCCGCTCCTTCATGTTGTTCTGCTGCTTGCATGGAGCAACCGTGGCAGGCATAGTGTTGTCGTGCTGATGTAAACCCCTTGTACCTATTTAGACTGTAATAAAGAGCCAATTTGTTCTATGCTAAGCAGTGTCATATTCCAGAAGGCTTCTCCTTGATCTCTGGGCTGGAATATGGGGCGTTTCGGTTTCTCTGAGACGTCTGTGCCACAACGCTTGGTATCAGAGCAGGTCTGGCTATAGGATGCCCTTGCCCGCGGGGTTGTTACAAAGCGGTTGTATAGACCCAGTTGGTTTATTGCATTTGATTGCTGCATTTTTTTGTTGCATAGCATGAATATAGACTCATTATGTTGTCACTAGCGGTTAATCTTGTGAGTGTAGTCGGTTTTGATCCACTACCTGCACCATCCTTCTTAGCATGCCTGCTCTTAGGTGTTCCACATCATCTTTGTCCCAGCAGAGTGCTGCCCTGGTACCAAGTGTTCTAGACACCATTTGCAGGAGTTATGCTCAAGTATCGCGTCGATATCTTTCCTCCATCCACCCATATCATTTTGGTAATAGGTTTGCCTCTATCCTGAATTGTGCCATCCATCTCGTCCCTTTGGCAACCCTTACTAATCTTTGTCATCAGAAGATGGCAATGCCAGCAGGCCTAGCTTTTCCTCCCCTATCTTGCCCTGTCATTCCATTCTTTGGACGTGTAAAGTTCTCTTTTGTACGCTTGATGATGATGTGGTCGTGACCTCTGCATTCAGCCTCATGATCACCAAGTCCATCCTTGACTCTATATCCATCCTGATACAACCGGTGTTTAGCCAGCGCTTGGTGTAGCCTTGGTTACGCCGAGTCCTTCCAGACGCAGACTCACTATCGTGCGCACTGCCACAACATATTAGACCGTAGTACCGGAGTTTCCGCGACATTTGTGTGCTTAGGTGTGCATGCATATTATTGTGTGAGTAGCAGTAATATGTGATGACTTCTTGATATTATTTATATTATCTATGTCGGAGTAAATGACCACGGGTAGCCTAGCCGGCTCCCCCTGGCTCTTCAAAAAATAATAGGCCGATCGAGCCTACAAGCACCCAAGACACGGGGCCGCCTTCCCCCAGCCGTCTATCCCATAAGCAGACTACCAGAAGGCGGCCCGGCCTTAAAACCCTCATGAAGAAAGCGTCGAGAGGGCCGACTCCAAGAAGCCGGCCACGAGATGACCGACTCCAAGAAACCGGCCCCCGACAGGCGGCCAAGATCGTGCCCTCAAAGTCTGCACCCACATAATGGAGATGGGATGGGGCGTCGCAACAGTGAAGCCTGCCACCCCCGAATCCTGGAGTACGCATGGCTACAGTACGCCACACGAGGCAGCCATGACCCTTTCGACGTGGCACTATTGCCATGCTGACCATGACATCACCCACGGTGGGCCGTCAGTACGGCCCGCAGGCGGCGGGCCCCTTCGGTCAGAGAGACACCTGAAGGCGGCCCTGCTTCCCCTAGTCGGCCTAGTACGTAACCGGCTCTCACCGGCCAGCTCACTCCCTCCCTCAAAGTAAGCGCACCATTAAGGAGACAAGACGAGGTAAGGATACAGTGAGAGGCCGCCAGGTGGCGGCACTGTAGCCATGCTTACCTCGACAAAGCCCTCGTCATCAAGAGTGAGGCAACAGTAACTAGCCTCCGACAAGACCGAGCGGTGGGGCCTACTTGTCGACCAGGAGGCCGGCAGCCGGCGGGACCCATGAGTTGGCGGGCCCCACTAGTCGGCGGAGAAGCCGGCGAGCGAAGACACTGATGGCTGGGCCCGCACCTAGCTGGATTACCATTGTACCCCTGGGGGGTAGACCTATATAAACCCCCCAGGGCACCCATGCAAAGGGTTGGACTTTGATAGTTTTAGACACAACTTTGAGAGGAGAGGTGAGCTAACCTTGCCCTTTCTTTCACCTCTCGCGAAACAGCTCAAGGAACCTCTTGCAGCCACTTGTTGATCTAGTGATCATGAGGAGACCCCGCATAGCAGGACTGGGGGTGTTATCTCCATGGAGAGCCCCGAACCTGGGTAAGATTCGCCGGCGTGCATGTCTTCGCCTCATCCCGTTTCCAGGCACCGGCGATGTCTTATTGGCTCTCACGATGATAAGCCATCCATTGGCATATGTCGCACCTACCACCCGACATTTGGCGTCCACCATGGGGCCAGGTGCACCGTTGTCCGGAGACCTGTTCTGGACGGGAACCCTTTTCCTCCCCCGCGAGCGTAGCCAGCCCGGCACGCCCGATGGCGCTTGCCCCGACGCGCTGCAAGGTGTCGAAGACACCTGTGCAGCGAGCTGCCTCGCCGATCTTCTTGGCGAGGCTCACATCTCTGACGAATCCGCGTCCGACACGGGCACCGGCTGCCCCGAGAGCCGCCTCGTCAGCCTCCTCGACCAACTCTATGTCTCTAGCGAGCCTGCTGTGGATTTGGAGTCGGTTGGTCCACCGACCCGATGCTTGTCGACTCCGACACGGCATCGCTTGACGCCTTCCCCACCAACGTGGTGGTCTTCGACGATCCTCTTCCCCGAGCCGACAGCGGCAACAGCACCGTCACTGAGGTGCTGGTCATCAGCCACAGTGTCGCCTCGGGCGAGAACGCCCATGATGCCTTGCAAGCGGCTCTGCACGATTTGTCCGCCCCCATCCCGGCTGACACCGACACTAAGGCGCTGGAGGCACGCCATCTTGCCCTCACTGCGGAGGGCCAGAAGCTAGCCACCATGAGACGCCTCACCGAGGCGCACCAGCGCGAAGTCGACTACGCCGCCTTCGGCACGCCACCTCCCGACGGGCCGAGCCGGGCTAGCGTCGTCTAGAATCGCGGCGCGGCCATCGCCCACATGCTGGGTGCAGAACGCCCAGTCTACGCCACGCCTCTCGAGAACCTACGCGTCGCCCAGTCAGTCGTGGACGAGCTGAATGGAGTGGGGGCCGACAAACTCCCCTACAAGACCAGACGCATCCAGCAGTTGATCGACGCGGCCGCAAAGAGGTACAAAGCCGGCGTCCGCGCTAAAAGCCCTCCCCCACTCCGAGAGCATGGCGCGACACCACGAACGCCGACTGCGGGTGGCGCCCGCACAAGACAAGGAAAGGAGCCGGCTGCTAGCCGCAGTCGGACTCGAATCACCATCGACCGCGACGCAGAAGGCCAACCTCGAGCTGTGGAGCAACGAGGGGATCCGCCTCCTCCTCCGCCTCGTGGGGAGAGATACCCCACCCCGCCGCCCGTCACGCATCCGACTCTCAGCGGCCGACTAGGTCGCCGCGAAGGAGTCGGCGAAAACGATGCCCGCCATCGGATCGACCGCCTAGTGCGATCCCTAGCGTTAGAAGAAGAAGACAATGTCGGCCCGCCTTGCTTTGGCCCCCGCATCCGCGACGAGCCCTTCCCCAAAGGGTTCTCACTCCCAAGAGACACGCCCAAGTACAACGGTTCCATGAAGCCGGAAGATTGGTTGATCGACTACTCCATCACAGTGCGCATAGCAAACGGCAACAGGCGTGTTGCCGTGAAGTATGTTCCTCTCATGCTCCAAGGCACGGCACAACATCAACAACTGGCTAGACTTCACCGAAGCCTTCATCCGCAACTTCACCAGCACCTACAAACGGGCTCCCAAGCCCCGACAGCTCTCCTTGTGTGTACAAGGGCCCAATGAATCAACCCGCGACTAACTCACGCGTTGGGCTGAGTTCCGCAACTCCTGCGAGGGGGTGCACGAGGTTCAAGCCATAGAGTACTTCACCGCCGGGTGCCGAGAAGGCACCGTCCTCAAGCACAAACTCCTCTGCGACGAGCCGACTACCCTCAAAGAACTGCTGGTCATAGCAGACAAATACGCCACGGCCGACTCCTCAATGAAGACCGAGCTCCGAGTAGACGCCTCCGGGAAGGTGCTCGCTCCGGCTCCCAAGACGCCAGCTGGAGACTCCAACCGATGCCTGTACCAGAACGACAACAAGCGCAAGGCTCCTATGCCGGCTTCCACCAGTCGGCAAGTGGCCACAGTCGAAGACAAACAACCCGAAGGGCGGCCCGCGCCAAGAAGTAGAAAGGCGGCAGGCCGGCTTGGCAGCCCACTTTCTCCGATGAGCAAGCCCTTGATGCCCCCTGCAAGTTCCACAACGGCGCGAAGGTCTCCAACCACACTACTCAGAAATGCCATTGGATCACGCAAATCTCCAAGGGTGAAGGGCTGGTGCCGCCTCCACCTGCTAGTCAGCCGCCTCCGGCTCCTCAGCAGCCGACCGCTCGGCCAGCAGTCGGAGCTGTTCAAGATGAGTTCCCTGATGAGCATGCCACCTACATCATCTTTACAAGCCAGCCAGAAGACCGGCGTAGCGGCGCCGACAACACCAGGAAGTCAACACGGTCGCCTCCAACAACCCTGAGTTCATGCACTGGTTGGAGAAGCCTATCAGCTGGAGCCGGGCCGATCACCCAGAGGTGATGCCGTCTCCCGGCTCTTATGCATTGGTTTTGGACGCCACCCTTGCGACAGACAGGCGAGCTGCCCGATTCTACCGCGTGCTGATAGATGGCGGGAGCGGCATCAACATACTGTACCGTGACACCATGGAGAAGCTGAATATCAAGACAAAGCAGCTCATGCCAAGTCGAACTGTGTTCCACGGCATCGTACCCGGCCTGTCCTGCGCACCAATCGGCAAGATCAAGATAGATGTTCTCTTTGGGGACAAAGACCATTTCCGCCGAGAAGCAATATGGTTTGAAGTGGTGGATTTGGAGAGCCCTTACCACGCACTGCTTGGCCGACCTGCTCTGGCTAAGTTCATGGCTGTGCCCCACTACGCCTACCTCAAGATGAAGATGCCGAGTTCCAAGGGCATCCTCACCATAGCCTGAGACTACAAGAAGTCTTCTGAGTGTGCGGCAGCCAGCAGCCAGCTGGCCGAGTCCCTCGTGATTGCCGAAGAGAAGAAGATGCTGGACCGAGTCGTGGCCATGGCCGGCAAGCAGCCAGCCTTGTCCCCCGACCCCAAGGAATATGAGGCTCAATGTTCTTCCCAACCGGCCAAAGAAACAAGGAAGATACCTCTGGACCCGGAGCACCTGGAGAGGCACGCTGTCGTGGGCACGGGCCTTGACAGCAAATAGGAAAGCGAGCTTGTCGATTTCCTCCGTGAGAATCGGGACATCTTCGCATGGTCTCCCAAAGACATGCCAGGTGTCCCGACGGATTTCGTCTAGCACAAGCTACATGTCCGACCTAAAGCCAAGCCGGTCAAGCAGCCCCTGCGCCGCCTGTCAAAAGAGAAGAGGAGAGTAGTCGAAGAAGAAATAGCCCGGCTCCTTGCAGCCGGCTTCATTATGGAAGTGTTCTTCCCAGAGTGGCTCGCCAACCCGGTCCTGGTGTTGAAGAAAAACAAGCAGTGGCGTATGTGCATTGATTACACCAGCCTCGACAAAGCCTGCCCCAAAGATCCTTTTGCTCTCCAAGAATTGATCAAGTGATAGACTCCACAGCCGGATGCGAGCTGTTCAGTTTTTTGGTTGCTTAATCGGGCTACCACCAGATAAAGTTGGATCCGGCTGATCGACTGAAGACCGCCTTCATCACACCATTCGGAGCTTTCTGTTACCTGACTATGACATTCGGCTTGAGAAATGCTGGTGCGACTTTTCAGCGTTGCATGCAGAAATGCCTCCTCAAGCAGCTCGGTAGAAATACCACGTCTATGTACACGATATTGTGGTGAAGACGGAGAAGCACGACACTTTGCTGGAAGACCTCAAGGAGACATTTGAAAACCTGCGCCTATTTTAGATCAAGCTCAATCCCGAGAAATGCGTGTTCGGTGTACCAGCCGGCCAGCTCCTAGGCTTCCTGGTCTCCGAACACGGCATCGAATGCAACCCAGTGAAGGTCAAGGCCATAGAGAGAATGGAGATTCCTACCAAGCTGAGAGACGTCCAAAAATTTACCGGATGCTTGGCCTCCCTCAATCGCTTCATCAGCCGGCTCGGAGATAAGGCTCTCCCCCTCTACCGACTCATGAAGAAATCCACTGACTTCGACTGGAATGACCAAGAAGACCAAGCTTTCCACGAGTTAAAGAAGATGTTGTCCATGCCGCCTGTCTTGGCGGCACCGACTGAGAAAGAGCCCGTGCTCCTTTACATTGCCGCCACTAGCCGGGTGGTCAGCACCGTTATCGTGGTTCAACACCCAGAAGAAGGCCGAGCTCAGTTAGTCCAGAGGCCGGTGTATTATCTGATTGAAGTGTTGTCCACCTCGAAGCAGAACTACCCACACTATGAGAAGATGTGCTATGGTGTGTACTTCGCCGCCAAGAAGCTCAAGCCCTACTTTCAAGAGCACCCCATCACGGTCGTGTGTACTGCCCCGCTCGCTGAGTCATAGGCAGCCGGGATGCATCCGGCCGGGTGGCAAAATGGGCCATTGCGTTGGCTCCTTACACGATCTTCTACCAACCTCGCACCGCCATCAAGTCCCAGGCGTTGGACGACTTCCTCGTCGACTGGGCCGAGACCCAGTACCTGCCGCCTGCCCCCGACTCCACTCATTGACGGATGCACTTCGATGGATCCAAGATGCACACCGGCTTGGGAGCCGGCATCGTCCTCACCTCTCCCAAAGGCGACAAGCTCAGATACACATTACAAATCCATTTAGCCGCCTCCAACAATGTGGACGCGTAAGAGGCACTCATACACGGGCTCCGGCTAGCCAAAGAACTCGGCATCCGTTGGATCCTGTGCTATGGTGACTCGGACTAGGTAGTCCAGCAATCATCCGGTGATTGGGACGCGTGTTCCTCCACGTGCCACGGGCCGACAACGAGCAAGCAGATGCCCTGGCATGAATAGGCTCCACCTGACAAGCTATACCAACCGGCGTTTCACTCCAGCGCCTCCTTAAGCCGTCTGTCAAGCCGTCTCTAGAATCTGATTCCATCTTTGTGCCACCTGACACTGACGCAGTCGGATCCGGCTTGGGAAATCAAGCAGGTGGCTCGGGGACTTCGACAGGTGGCTCAGGGACTGCTGTAGTCGTACCCGGCCTGGGGACTTCAGAAACCGGCCCGAGGACTACTGCAGCCGGCCCGGGGACTGCATCGACACAACAGGCAGTGGCCGACTCCAACTCTTCACCACCCAGCCCACCCGCCCTGGTCACAGTGGCCGTTTTGACAATAGAAGAAGTCACAGCTCCATCATGGGCCCAGCCCATCCTCAATTTCCTGGTTAATAGAGAGTTGCCGACTGACGAGATCTCGGCAAGACAGGTCCAACGCCGAGCCGGAGCATACACAATAGTAAACCGAGAGCTTGTTAGGCGCAGTGTCACTGGAGTCTTCCAGCGCTGTGTCGAGCCGGAGAAGGGCATAGCAATCCTCAAGGACATCCACCAAGGCGAATGCGGCCACCACGCAGCCTCAAGATCGCTCGTCGCCAAAGCTTTCCTCCATGGATTCTTCTGGCCGACTACTTTGGACGACGCCAAGGAATTAGTCAAACACTGCAAAGGGTGCCAAGTCTTTAGCTCCAAGCACCACCTGTCGGCTTCTGCACTCAAGACCATTCCCCTCACTTGGCCCTTTGCCGTCTGGGGATTGGACATGGTGGGCCCATTCAAGACGGCACACGGCGGCATGACACATCTGCTTGTTGCCGTGGATAAATTTACCAAGTGGATTGAAGCGAAGCCGATCAAGAAGCTGAATGGGCCAACTACCGTGACATTCATTGCAGATATCACAACCCGGTATGGCATACCACACAGCATCATCACCGACAACGGCACGAATTTTGCAAAGGGAGCATTGGCACGTTTCTGCGCGACACAGGGCATCCGACTGGACTTAGTGTCCGTTGCCCACCCGCAGTCAAATGGCCAAGTCGGCGAGCAACCGGCCTCATTGGTCGTGCCCCGATTGGTCATGCCATTGGAGCGTTCGGCCGGCTGTTGGCTCGATGAGCTGTCGGCCGTCCTCTGGAGCTTGCGCACTACTCCAAACAAGTCAACCGGCTTCACCCCTTTCTTCCTTGTATATGGTGCCGAGGCTGTCATCCCAACTAACATTGAGTTTGACTCACCTCGGGTCACCATGTACACGGCGGAGGCCAAGGAAGCGCGAGAAGACAGTGTTAATCTGCTGGAAGAGGGCCGGCTGTTAGCCCTCAGCCGGTCCGCCATCTACCAGCAGTGTCTACGTCGTTACCATAACCGGAAGGTCAAGCCAAGATCCTTCCAAGTGGGCGATCTTGTGCTCCGGCTGATCCAGCGAATAGCCGGCCAGCACAAGCTCTTGTCCGCTTGGGGAAGCCCATTCGTAATCAGCTGGGCTTTAGGGAACGGCTCCTACTACTTGATTGACGCGCAGAAGCCGAAGGCACCCAAGAGGGATGATTCCGGCAAGGAGTCAGAACGACCATGGAACGCCAATCTCCTCCGAAGATTTTACAATTAAAATGCAGTATGTACCACGCTACCTTTTGTATTAAGTATGAGACAACGGCCCCCCCGAGGAGTACTCGGGGACTACCCTCTTTTATCTATGAATGATGAGTATCATACCCATGGTTATGTTATTACATTCATTTTCTCGTCCGGCACCGGGTTTGATCAGTCGGCCCGGGGACTTGCCGCCTTGGGTTATATTTAAGTTCTACCTGCAGTCAGACAAGTAGTGTGCCGACACCCAAGCCCTCTCTTGTTGAAAGTCGCAGCTCGAAGAATCGACTGTCCGACTGGCAAGAGTCAAAGGCAGGAAAGGATGCCCACACGAAAAACGGCTAAGGACTAACGAACTTATATAACACAAGCTGGCTTCCCCCCGCCAACCGGCTGTCAGAGCAGCCGGCTGGCCGGCTTCCCTTCTTACTTTGCTACAATCTAAGAAGGCTCGAGTACTAGTCCTCCCAGACGGCCAAGCTCTTACCCGGCCACAGACTGCTGAGCAGCTTGGCCGGCTGGGAAGTCGGTGACCAAGGAAGGGCGGTAAAGAAAAACATCCAAAAGATGAAAAGCAAGTAGGAACGGACGCCAAGCACATGCATAATTATATTTACACAAAAGGCCTTCAAAAGGCCAGCATTCAACAAAGTTTCAATACACCCCCAGTGGGTGGAACTGCGCAAAATTAATAAAAATTGTTCAAGGAGTAACGGGTAGGAAAGCAAGGAAGGCAAGTCAGGCCAAGGGAGCAACAGGCGTGTCGGGTAGGTTGGTGGAGACGGCAGTGTCGGCTGGAGGAGTGGCCGGCTGGCGAGTCTCGGCTTGATCGACGCCTGCTGCAGGCGGCGTGCTCGCAGGAGCCTCGTTGCTAGAGGCACTATCAGGCTGAGGCTGGCCGGTCGCTCCACCGTCCGGCACGGCGTCCTCACCATCCTCCTCCTCCTCCTCCTCTTCGCCCCCATCGCTAGAGTCGATCTCCTCCACCGATTCTTCTCCTTTTGTCGGGTTCAGCCCGAACCACTCCTTCGGCTGAGCGACGCCGTCTTCATTCACCTCTGGGCAAAGGCGCTGGTGTCGATGAAGTCGGCGATCGCCGAGGCGCGCTGGATGATAGCTGGCTGCACCGCCTCCAGCTCCTCGTCAGCCTCCTGTCGCCAGGTGCGCAGCTAGACCAAACTCAGCCCAGGATACCTGGCCCGGACAAACTCTAGCGCCTGCCGAGCCCCGCACCGAGCTGCAGAAGCCTTCCAGGCCTCGAAGTGACCGACTGCTACCTTCAGCCAGTCGGCAGTCCGACTGGGGGTGCGGGGAATCACCTCGCCGGGCCAGAGGGCGGCCAGCACCTGCGCTCCAGCATGCTGAAGATGGCGGAGCATGCGGTAAGCCGGCTGGAGGCGGGCTTGAATCACCAGAAGCTGCTCTTCAAGCATCCGATTGGCACCCGGTGCGATCTCAACCCCAGCCTGCCGTCGGGCCTCGCGGTGAGCTTCGTTGGCTTGGTTGGCAGCAACGGAGTAGCCAGGGAAGTATTCTGCACAAAGAAGAAAGAAGTAGAACAAGTCAGAAGACAGATCAGATGACAGGGGCGAGCAAAGGAACGAAGAAGAGGGCGGCCTACCGTTAATCAAATCTTCAATCCGGTCATAACCCTCGCTCAGCGCTTGCCTCGCCTCGGCCCAGCTCGCCGCCTCGGTCTCGTACTCGGCTTTGAGGGCGGCCTCGCTGTCCTGCACCGTCTTCAGGGCCGCCTTGTGGTCCTCCTCCTGGTTGGCCAGTTTCTTGGCCAAGCGATCACGTTCCTGAGCCAAGGCGTTGCACTAGGTTTCCTTGGCGCGAAGTGTTGTCTGGGCCACACCTAGCTACTCCCTCAAGTCGGCATTGGCCCCTGCAGATATGAAGAAGAAGAAAAAAGCAATAAGGAAGGAGTCATCACGGAAAGATCCGACTCGACTGCTCAGAAGTCGGCCCGAATCTCGGGGACTACACCCAGAGGGTGCGCTGATGCGCCCCCACATGAGATAAAAAATAAAGCACTTACTCCGGCTCTCCGTCAGATTGGTGGTCTTCTGATTCATCTCCCGGGCGTGGGAGTTGAAGGTAGCAGCATGGAGGTTGTGATAGTCCTGCAAATAGGACGAAGGTGCGAACAAGAACAAGTCATTAAAATCAAAGTCTTCTGAGAAGTTCCAAGCCGCTTGCTCAGCAGCCGACTCGGAACTCGGGGACTACACCCAGTGGGTGCACTGACGCGCCCCCACGGAAGAAATCAAGAGCAAGAAGACTCACCCGAATGGCCGACCGCGTTGCAAGAAATTCTTGGGTATACTGCTTCAGCGCGGCGGCCTGGGACTTAAGCCGGGTCCGGACGTCCTGCGCCGCCACATTCAGCACGTCCGTCCCACTGCCCGGCCTCCACCCTGGCAAGCTGACACTGGCTGTCTCCAGGTCATGGGACCACGAGCTGGAGCCCGTGGCCCTCTGCGGGTCTGGCTCTGAGGTCGCCTTCCCTGCGCGCTGACGAGTCGGTGAGAGGACCACGAGATCCGCCCCCACGGCCGGCTCACCTCCAGCCGGCTGCTCAAGCGGCGCCTCAGGTTGGCCGCCTTGGCCCGTCCCGCCCGACGGTGGCGGTACCGCCTCTCCCTGCGGGACGACTGTGTCGCCCTCTTCCATCTCCATCACCGACTAGTCGTGGCCGGCTTCCTCTGGCGGGGGCACCGGGATATCGAGGGCCACGGTGCGGAGGGGGATGATGAGTTGTGGAGGCTGGCTGCGCAGGGCCTCCGCCGCCTTCTCCACTGCCGCCACCTCTGCCTGAGCCTTGGCCACCGTGTCGGCCTGCGCCCCTACCGACTCCGCCGCCGTCTCATGAGCCGCCTGGGCGGTGGCCGCCCTCTGCTCCTCCGCCTCCCACTCCTCCCGCGCCTCCCATGCATTCCACTCCGTTGCCGCTTGGAGCTTGGCACGGGGGTCCACACGGCGGGAGCTGGCAGATCCTCCCACCCCTTCGACTATGGAGGCGGCTGTAGTCCGCTCGAGAGAGAGCGGAGCCCTGTTTAGTAAGTCAAGAAAAGGCTTAGAAGAATACCGTCCGAAGAGAAAAAAGAAAGGCATGCGAGAATTAATACTTACGCCGAAACCACCTGCGGCAGCTTCACCACCTTGCGGAAGCGGGCTGCCTTCATGGCCGCCTCGTCCCGCTTGGTCGCCGCTGCAGTACCCTTGGGCTTCTTCGGCCGACTGCTGAAGAGGGTCGGCACAGCCTGGCGCTTCCGTGCACCACCCCGGGCAGCCGGCCCGGCAGATGAGCCCGCGCCTTGATGATCAGATGCCGGCTGGCAGCGCGGAATAGGCTTAGCCTCGTCATCATCCGACCAGTCCTCGAAAGTGGCGGAGAGCCCGGAGCCGCCTGCCTCGCCGCCTACCCCTACGGCGTCGTCGTCTAAGGCAGGCGCCCCCAAGTCGGGGTCGTCCAAGTCGTCCGCTGCGCGGTAGGGAGCGAACTCACGTTCCGCCCCCGCGGTTCCGGCCGAGGGATGAAGGAGGGGGTTCTGATTAAAAACAAGCCGACTGGACAGGAGCCGGCCGGTGAGAACTCGGCAACAAGAGAAGAAGAAAAGAAAGAAGGCTTACCACAGGCGGGGGATCGGTGCGAGAATACGGCTCCTTGCCGTACCGCCATTCCTCGGCGAGCACGCAGTTGGCGATATAATTCACCATGTAAGATACCTCGTCATGAGGCATCTCCTTTGTGCTTACCCGACTGGGGTCGAAGCGGCCGCTCATCTGGCAAATCAGGTGAGGGCGGCCTTGGAGCGGGAGCACTCGGCGCTCCACGAAGGCGGCTATCAGGTCAGGCCCGGTCAGCCCCTCCGAATGGACTAGCACCCGGAGCCGGGCGAAGGTGCCAGCCCCAGCCGGCGTCGGTGACCTAGCCCAGTAGGACCATGAAGGCTGCCTCCCAGCCGGCGGGCCGGCTACGTAAGTCGGCAGATTGACGTAGTCGCCTTGCGGAGCGACGTTCTTCATGTAGAAGTAGGATTTTTGCCAGAGCTTCACCGACTGGATCAGCGCGATGGCCGGGAACCGGTTGTCGGCCGTTGATCTCCGCATGGCGATGAAGGCGCCGCATGGAGCCGTCACGCCCGTGACGACGGTGCTGAGCTTGGACTGGAAGAATTCCCCCCAATGTTCGAGGGTGGGGAGGAGGCCGAGGAAGCCTTCGCAAGAGTGATGAAGGCCGACAGCAGCACCACCGTGTTTGGAGTGAGGTGGTGCGGTTGGAGATGGTAAAACTCGAGGAACGAGCGGAAGAAGCCGCTCGCGGGCAGGCCGACGCCGTGCAGGCAGTGCGAACGAAAGATTACCCGCTCGCCCTCCTGCGGCGCCGGCGAGATCTCCCTCTCCGGCGCAAGACGAACTCGCACGTAGTCCTTGCCCGGCAACCGCCGTGTCTTGCCGAGGAAGTCGATGTGGTCTTCATGGACGTTGGAGCCATCCCAGGAGCTCGACATTGGAGCCATGAGGACGGAGAAGCGACGGGGAAAGCCCGGCGGCGGAGCGCGCGCGATTCGGCGGCGGCAACGAAGATTGGCGGAGCGGTGGCACGGTGGAGAGTAGCTACGACGACAGAGAGGAGGAAGAAGAAGAGAGTGGCGGGGCGAGGGCGAGCATGCGAGCGTCTGCCGCTCCCACTCCTCCCCCTACTTATAGCTTCGTGCGGCGAAGCCGAGGAGACGAGGCATGGGGGGACGTGGGATTAACTGCACCCACTCCCGCACGTCCCACGATTATCGCGCCTTAATGGCGTGCGGAAACCGCCGCTGGAAGGCGAGTAGCCAGTTCGGGCCACAAAAGATCCGCGCTTGGGCCGAGGCATGGTAGTGGCGGGCCCCGGTCTGCAGCGGCGTCCCGTCGCGTGCGTGGGCTGGTAGGCCCTTCCAGCTGAAGGGCGCCATGCGGCGTGCAGGCGGCGGTCGGCCAGCCCGCAGCCTGGCTTGCGTGCCAGTAGTTCCCGCCTTCAGACTTCAAAAAACTTCGCCGAGATGGCACGCTTGAGTAAAGCCGGCTCCTGGCCGCCGGCTCTTCAGGATAGGAAGCTGGTTGAGCTTCTTGTTCCCCCTTCAGCCACGAAGCACAACCAGCTTCGAGGACTACTATCAGAGTAAATGACCACGGGTAGCCTAGCCGGCTCCCCCTGGCTCTTCAAAAAATAATAGGCTGATCGAGCCTACAAGCACCCAAGACACAGGGCCGCCTTCCCCCAGCCGGCTATCCCATAACACTACAGGAATCTGCTACTTTGCCGTCTGCAACGGCGGACGGCAAAGGCACGGATGGCAGACGGCAAAGGTCTCTGCCGTCGGCCGCGGACGGCAAAAGTGGACGGCAATGTAAGGGACGACAAAGAGCTACATTGCCGTCCGCTTTGGGCGGCTGACGGCAAAGGGTCCTTTTCCATCAGCTGCCGACGGCAAAGAATGCTGACAGCAATAATTGCGCTGTTACTCCGTTAGGTGGTTAACGGCAAGCCTTTGTCGTCCGTCGCTGTAGGCAAAGTTTTTTTCCTCTTTGTCGTCCGCCACTGTAGGCAAAGTTTTTTTCCTCTTTGCCGTCAGCCACTGTTGGCAAACTGACCAAATAGGTGAGCCTCCCAGGAAGCACAGCTGCCTGCCACGTGGCCTCTTTGCCGTCCGCTGCTGATGGCAAAGAGCCCTTTGCCGTCGGTGGCAGACGACAAAGAGGTTGCATATTGTCTCTTTTTTTCCCTTTTTTTAAATTCAACAATTTTCACAGCAAATATATATGACATATATAGATATATTTCACAGGGCTATTTAACAGCACATAAGTTTCATCGTACATACATATATAGTTCCATCCACTCATACATAGCAAGTTGCACATACACATAAGTTGCAACCATTAGGAGGTTGCACATACATATTACAATGCAAAGTTTCATCTAGATAGCAAGTTCCATCGTAGCATACACATAAGTTGCAACCATTAGAAGAATACTAGAAGAGAATGAAATAAAAACAAGCACTCCATAGCAAGCTAGCTTCCAAGAAGTGAATGAAATCTGCAAAATGACAAATAAGAAAGTTAGGAAAAGGTGACTAGAAGAAGAAGACTAGAAGAAGAAGCACGCCATCATTTGTGAGGTAACTTAGGTGAAATGGATCGTTTATGAGCTAACTTAGGTAAAATGCATCATTTTAGAGCTAATGTAGGTAAAATGGATCGTTTATGAGCTAACTAAGCTAATTATGCCGTTTTTTACATAAGTAAGGTAAGTACATGTCATTATTGAGCAAACCTAGTTAACTAAGCATATTATAACTAACTTAGGTCATTTTGGAGGAAACAAAGCTAAGTAAAGATCGTTTTAGAGCTAACTTAGGTAAAATGGCTGGTTTTGGAGGTCGGTAAGCTTATTATGTCATTTTGCAGGAAAAGAAGCTAACTCTAGCTAGGTCATTAAGGTAAGCATATTGGATGAAATAAAGCTAAGTCTAGGTCTTTATGCATTTGTTAAGCAAAAAACTAGAGAAACTTACCTTGATCATGGAGGTGTGGGAGCGGGCTGGCTCATGCCAGTAGCTGGAGAAGGATGGTGTGATGCTTGTGTGGAGTTACGCTGCACCAAAGATCATTTCCAATGTTTCGTTATCATGATGACACTCAAATGTTAAGACTAGCAAGTAACGTCCATTCAAATTAAACTCACCGTGGTCTCAGGAGCAATCTCTGGATCAATGGCTATGGAGCCATGGGACCTCATCACCTGCTCTGGATTGCTCGGCTTAAACTCCTCCCCTTTCCTCGCCTTCCCCTTGACTTGCTTGTAAGAGGCAGTGTGGGCCATGGCATACAGGTCGTACCCCTCTGGCACCTTATCCGTCTTATTGTAGCATGCCTGAAAGAGAGAAACAAAGTAAATTAGTAATTAAAGAGCTCAAGCTAGCATGATGAATGAATTGCATTAATCATGAAGCAAACCACATTACCCAATTCCGCCCGAACTGATATAAGCTGGAGCTACCTTGATGGTGTGGCACACCTTCAATTTGGGCACGTTTGTCCTTGGCCTCAGTCGGCTCCCCTTCCATCTTTCAACACCTGCCATGACAAAGAGTAAACGAAATTAGTACAACATAAAAAAAATACCGACATGAATAATAATATGTATATCACTTAAGTGTATCATCATCAAGTACAACATAAAAAAATTGAATACCTGACACTACTAATAATCTTGATAAGTATCATCAATAAATGCATAATCATCATCATCACTATAATCAATGACGGGCTCATAGGGTTCAGTGGCATCAACATGTGGAAGGCCACCTTTACGTAATCGGTCAAGCATTGAGAGGTCTTCCGCACCAGTAACCTCTTCTTGTTCCGGCTCTTCTTGTTCCTCCTCTGGGGTGATGTGGGATTCACTGTCGCTGTCTACTTCAATGTTTTGGGTGAAGTATGCCGGTTCTTGAAACGCTTTTTGGAAAGATGTGTCTCTTGGAAGAATTCCCCTTCATATGTGTCTGGGTTAATGTGAGGTTCATAATCCTCTTCCTTTGGGGGAGATAGTCTAGCGCGTGGCGGCACTTCATAAACGACATCCCAACCTTTCAGATTTGGATTAGTTTGGCAGGCCCAGGGTAGATAGAATACTTGGGTCGCCTGTTGAGCCATAATATAGACATCAGGAACATCTAAATGGGTGCTTTGGTTGATTTCAACTAGCCCTATATGTTCATGAGTCCTTCTAGTCTCCTCCGGCTGAAACCAATAACATTTGAAGACTACGACATTCGGTGGGTTTTCACCATAGAATAGAAGTTCATAAATTGCTTCAACTATCCCATAATAATCGGTACCTCCTTCGCCGATAGCAGATACACAACAGTTTGTAGACTTTCGGTCGGCCATAGATAGCTCTTTGCCATATGTACGAAAACGATACCCGTTGATGTCGTATTTGTCAAATGAACGGACCTTATAGTCAAAACCATTAGAGACTTGTCTCAATTCGGCGTCCATAGACTCTGAATTAGCCTACAAGTTTAATATGAAAGGATTGTTGCATTACGCACAAATTAGCGAATGAAATGAAATTGTCTAATAGAATTTACCGTTTGTTTGAACCAAGAGATGAAACCGGGATAGCCGCCTCCTTGCTTTGCGAGAAGCTCATACTCTTCGACGGAATCCTTTTGGATCACCACTCCATATGAGAATAGGGCGACGTATCGACTGTATGAAATATCCAGGAATAAGAGCAGTTCAAAGGAAATAGAAGTTGCGAAACAATGTACCGAGAACTTACTCGATGTATGGCCGCACTTCTATAGGGTTGGTGAAGATATACAACGAAATGGTCCGCCATTCTTCGTTATCCAAAGATACTGGATTTGAAACACTGGCTGGTGCGAGATTGCCTTTGAATAGGCTGAGGTTGGATCCACCCTTTTTAGGCTCGTCAGCATTGTACCGAGGCTTCGGATTATGCAAATGACGATTTTTGATTTCGTAGTGTGCTGTCACAAAGTTTGCCGCCTCCTAAGTGATAAATGCCTCAGCCATAGACGCTTCAATTCTACATTTATTTTTAAATTTTTCTCAAAGTGTCTTCTGCATCCTCTCAATTGGGCCCCCCCAATTTTGCATCCAACAATTTTGCACGGCCCCCCCCAAACTTGCCTCTGTCGGGAGATGCAAAATCAAATGCTGCATTGGATTAAAGAAGCCCGGTGGAAAGATCTTCTCTAACTTGCAGATCAACTCTGGCGCCAACTCTTCCATTTCTTCTAGCACGCCAGTCGATAGTTCTTTCGCACAAAGAACACGGAAGAAATAGCTAAGTTCTAACAGTACTAGCCATTCATCCTCAGGGATGAAGCCACGCAACATCACCGGCATTACCCGCTCAATCCATATGTGCCAATCATGACTCTTGAGACCAAATATCTTCAATTTATCAAGACTCGCTCCCCTCTTTAGATTCGCTGCATACCCATCGGGGAACATCAACTGCATTTTCACCCACAAGATAATTTCCCTCGTAGCTGGCCTTCCAAGATTGAACCATGCCTTTGGCTTCGTCCAGTTCTGCTTTCCTTTCGGTTCTTTCATGTTTTGTAACGGCCTATCACATAGCGCCTCCAGATCGACTCTAGCCTTAGTATTATCCTTTGACTTCCCATCTATGCCGAACAATGTACCAAAAAGTGCCTCGGCAATATTCTACTCAGTGTGCATCACGTCGATGTTGTGTGGGCAAAGGAGGTCTTTGAAGTAAGGCAGATCCCATAAGCATGTTTTGTGAGTCCAGGCATGCTCAGTATTATACCCCTTGAAGTACCCTGGACGCTCTGGATCTGGCTCGAGAGCATTTAACTGATCCAGGGTCTGTTGGCCTGTCAACGCAGGTGGTGCAGAGTTTTTTACAACTCCACCTCTGATGAAGTTCTTCTTGTCTTTCCTGAACTTATGGCGAGGATCCAGGAACTGTCTATGCATGTCGAAGCAAGAAAACTTGCGACCGGCCTAAAGCCAACGAAACTCAAGAGCTCCCTTGCATGCGGGGCACGGGAACCTTCCATGCACACAATAGCCAACGAATAGCGCATACGCCGGCAAGTCATGCGTCGAGTACTTGTACGAGACACACATTATGAAGTTTCGTTTGCTATAGGCGTTATATGTCTTGAACCCATTATCCCAGGCTTCTTGCAATTCGTCCTTAAGCGGCTGCATGTACACATTCATATTTTTCCCCGGATAGTTGGGCCCTGGAATTATCAACGTTAGGAAAATGTTCTTTCTTTGCATAATCTGTCCGGGGGGAGATTGAGTGGAAAGACAAATACGGGCCAACAACTGTATTGGGCTGCCGTCATACCAAACACACTGAACCCATCGGTGCTGATGCCGACTCGGGGATGCCTCGGATCTGCCGCTTTGTCAGCATTTAATTCATCAAACCTTTTCCACGCAACACCATCCGATGTGTGTACCATCATCAGTTTCCCATCTGCATCTAGTTCGGTTCTTTTGCCTGTTTTGTGCCATGTCATCTGTCTGGCCGTCTCTTCGACCATGAAAAGACGTTGAAGTCTTGGTACGATTGGTATATACCGAAGAACACTAACAGGGATTGTGTTCTATGTCTTCTCACCCATACCGTTGTCTACCACAATATACCTGGAACACTTGCAAATGGGACAATAGTTCATGTCCGCATAGTCAAGCCTAAATAAGGCACATCCTTTCTCACAGGCATGTATCTTCTCATAGGGCATCTTCAGTGCACGGAGGATTTTGTCCGACTGGTACAGGTTTGCAGGCATTACATGGCCTTTGGGTAGAAAGCGTCCAAATACTGTCATAATTGCGTCATAGCATTCTCTGCCCAAGTTGAACTGAGCCTTCAAAGCCATTACTTGTGAGATGGCATCCAACTGACAAAGCTCAGTGTGCTCGTGGAGCGGACGTTTTGAAGACTCCAACATTTCATTGAAGGCCTTTGCAGATTCCTCCATCTCCTCGTCCGAATCCCGAGCATCATCATAGTCTTGCACCATGTTTTCCATCCCGGTACCATGCTCGTCGGTGCGACGATGATCCACCTCAGCTCGGTCACGTTGGGCAGACTCACCATGAAATGTCCACACCGTATAATCGGGCGTAAAACCATTCTTTTGCAGGTGTTTACCCATTTCAGCCTCTGTCCTCTTTTCCCAATTGCCGCATCGGAAACAGGGGCACCAAGTTTTCCTCTGGCCATTTGCAAATGCGGCTTGCACAAACCCCTTGGTTTTTGTGAACCATTCAGCGCTCCATTTGTTCTGACCAGTGTGACCGGTATATATCCACACACGATCACTCATCTTGACTTTCAGAGCTACTGGACACACAACAATTATATATATAATTCACCATGTATATATTCATCAGTTGATCTACTTTGTCAATTTTATTACGTCCATGCAACCTACACTCTAATAGGTAATGATAGGTCCTAATCCCACCCGAGTATGTGTAGATTGGGTTCATTTTCCCATATGCTATGCTCCGGATACGACGCAAAATTTCGGCAGCACCTCCCCGCTGTTCTCCTGATACACGTCTCTGCAATAAACAGAGAGGATGTGTACCCGGGGAACAACAAGGGAGGCACTGACGAAATTTATGCATCGGATCCGGAGCAAAGCATATGGGAAAACGAACCCAATCTACACATACTCGGGCTGTCCATGGATAGCATTGGACAATTCGAAAGAATCAAGGTTATAAATATGCAAATGCATGCATATTTATAACTATGACGCTTTCGAACGGGAGACACATATTGGTTACGCATACTGATGATTCAAGACACATATATATCTAGCTACCAAATTTCATGTCATTTGTGCAAATAATTAATGGGGGAGAAGGACATGTCATTTGTGCACACCCACGAACGAAGGGGCAGAGCTCGTCAAACACACGGCGAGGTCGTCGAACACCAAACCTCACAGCGATGAAACAACTGCACATTTAAATCTACCCGATCAACACAATTATATATGATGTTTTTCATAACAAAATCAAAAAATATATGACCTAACTAATAATTCACAAATATATAACCCCGTCGGCCTCTGGAAGGCCAAAGAGCACCTTTTCGGGAGGTTTAGGGGGTCGGGGTGTCATGTCGGTGTCCGGGTGCTATTTCGGGGTTAGGGTGTCGTGTCGGGGTCGGGGTGTCGGGGTGTGGTTTTGTGGTCTGTGTGTCGGGGTGTGGTGTCGTGGTCTGTGTGTCGGGGTGTGGTGTCGGGGTCGGGGTGTCGGGGTCAGGGTGTCGGGGTCAGGTGTCGGGGTGTGGTGTCGGGGTCGGGGTGTCGGGGTCAGTGGTCGGGGTGTTTCCTTCTATCCTTCTTCTTCTTTCCTTCCCTTCTTCTTCTTTTTTCTTCTTCTTTCCTTTCTTCTTCTTCTTCTTCTTGTATCCTTCTTCTTCTTTCCTTTCTTCTTCTTCTTCTTCTTTCCTTTCTTCTTCTTCTTCTTTTTTCATCTTTTTTCTACTTCTTTTACTTCTTTTCTTTTCTTCTATTCTTCTTCTTCTACTTCTTCTACTTCTTTTCTTCTTCTTGTTTTTCATCTTTTTTTCTACTTCTTTTCACTTCTTCTTTTTCATCTTTTTTCCACTTCTTCTTCTTTTCTTCTACATATTCTTTTTTCTAACACTAACACTAAATTTTCTTCTTTTCTAACACTAAATCTAACACTAACACTAACACTAACAATTAAACAAGAATTAAACAGCAAAAAAAAAAGAAAAACAGAAGAAAAAAAACTCACCGGAGGTGGCGACGCTGGCGCCGGGGTGTTGGGTGGGTGGGGGGCGGCAAGGCTCCGGGGCAGTGGGATGGCCGGGCGGCGGGGACGGGGGCGGCGCCGGGCGGGAGGGGCGGGGTGGGGGCGGGGGCGGGGGCGCCGGGCGGCGGGGGGCGGTGGCGGGTCGGGCGGCGGGGGAGGGGGTGGGAGCGGCGGCGGCGGGTGCGGTGGCGGGTGCGGCGAGGGCGGGGCCGGGCGGCGGGGGGTGGTGGCGGGTGCGGCGAGGGCGGGGCCGGCGCCGGGCGGCGGGGGCAGGGGCGGAGGAGGTCGAGGGATCGAGAGAGATGAGTAACGGGAGGGGGAGGGGCTCGGCCGTTAGTTAGGTTAGTTAGGGCAGCCTTTGCCGTCCGCCCCCCTTTGCCGTCCGCTTTTCTTCAAATTTGCCGTCTGCGGCGGAGGGCAAAGCGGGGGGACGTTCAGTATTTTTAACCAGCTCCTCAGTGGGCCCCCCTCCCTCTTTGCCGTCAGCTAGCGGACGGCAAAGAGCTGGCTGATGGCAAAGGCTTTCGTTGCCATTAGCCAGCTCTTTGCCGTCTGCTTTCGGGTAGCTGATGGCAAAGAGCTTCTTTGCCATCCGCTAGCTGACGACAAAGAGCTGGCAGATGGCAAAGTAGCTGATTCCAGTAGTGTAACCCGACTACTAGAAGGCGGCCTGGCCTTAAACCCTCATGAAGAAAGCGTCGAGAGGGCCGACTCCAAGAAGCCGGCCACGAGATGACCGACTCCAAGAATCCAGCTCCCGACAGGCGGCCAAGATCGTGCCCTCAAAGTCTGCACCCACATAACGGAGATGGGATGGGGCGTGGCAACAGTGAAGCCTGCCACCCCCGAATCTTGAAGTACGCATGGCTATAGTACGCCGTACGGGGCAGCCATGACCCGTACAGCGTGGCACTGTTGCCATGCTAACCATGACATCACCCACGGCGGGCCGTCAGTACAGCCCGCAGGTGGCAGGCCCCTTCGGTCAGAGAGACACCGGAAGGCGGCCCTGCTTCCCCTAGTCGGCCTGGGACGTAGCCGGCTCTCACCAGCTCGCTCACTCCCTCCCTCAAAGTAAGCGCATCATTAAGGAGACAAGACGAGGTAAGGCTACAGTGAGAGGCCGCCAGGCGGCAGCACTGTAGCCATGCTTACCTCGACAAAGCCCTGGTCATCAAGAGTGAGGCAACAGTAACCAGCCCCCGACAAGACCAAGCTGTGGGATCTACCTGTCGACCAGGAGGCCGGCAGCTGGCGGGACCCACCAGTCAGCGGGCCCCACCAGTCGGCGGAGAAGCCAGCGAGCGAAGACACTGACGGCTGGGCCCGCGTCTAGCCGGATTACCATTGTACCCCTGGGGGTAGACCTACATAAACCCCCAGGGCACCCATGCAAAGGGTTGGACTCTGATAGTTTTAGACACAACTCTGAGAGGAGAAGAGAGCTAGCCTTGCCCTTTCTTCCTCCTCTCGCGAAACAGCTCAAGGAGCTTCTTGTAGCCACTTGTTGATCTAGTGATCATGCAGAGACCCTGCAGAGCAGGACTAGGGGTGTTATCTCCACGGAGAGCCCCGAACCTGGGCAAGATTCGCCTGTGTGCATGTCTTCGCCTCATCCTGTTTCCAGGCACCGGCGATGTCTTATTGGCTCCCACAATGATAAGCCATTCGTTGGCATATGTCGCACCTACCACCCGACAATCTGTATGCTTGTGTGCTATTGTTTTCGCTGTTTCTTTTGCTTCTTCCTTTGGGCCTTCGGTGTTTCCATATGTTCCCCTTATTAAAATTGCTCGTCAACCGGGCACCTGACCCGACGTATCAGCCAGGAATGCAAGTATTTGCAAGATCAGCTAAACAGAGCGAAGTTATTAGCCGACTGCAGTAAAATTTGGAATATCTTGTCTGAATGAGAAGGATATCCTGGATTGATAGTTAGCATCAAGTTTGCATTAGCATGCACTTCTCCCAACAGTATGGAATTCTCAGTCGACTGCATTGAGATTTGGGGATATCTGATAGTGATACGGATAATCAAGTGTGCCTCAGTGTGCACTCTTCATAGCAGAAATGATCAAATCAACAAGAAGATAAGCTATGTGCAAGACCAATAGTGCAGTTTCTGTCAAAGGTTTGGGTCAGATGCAAGGTTTGATTCTTTGTTGAGGATGATTTTGAAACATGATATGCCTGGAAAAAAGCAAGGATGTGCCATATACTCAGAAAGGAAGATAGTCTAGCAAAACCCCAGTTCATACAAGAAATCAAGAACAGAAATATTAAGATGATATGTATGTGGTAATCAGTCTGCATATCACAATGAGAAGCTTCTAGTGTAAGCAACCCAGTCTTCCCTCACAAGCTACCGAAGAAGCTTCCAGCGCAAGATTCCTCTAGCTTCCTTAGCATGATATATGGAAGAATTCCCGTGCAAGATACTCTGTTTTCCGCAGGAAGCAACCACGCAAGTTTCCGGCATAAGGTACCGATCCTTCCCCAGCAAGTCTTTAAGGGGGGGAGCTTCTGAAGCACGATACCTAGTCTTCCTTAGCAATATAGTGTGATGGATTCCAACATAAGCCATCCAATCTTCCTCAGTACGACAATGGTGCAAGATATTACACCGAGAATTGACAACATATGGCAGTGAATCCCAAGAACCAGATCCGCAACAATGTGGTCAGAAGCAAGAATCAGTCAGAACATAAGTCTGCCTCAGGAATAAAATTCTCGTATATATTGTAAGCATGCCGCCAAGTTCTTGCAAGTCAATGGTACGATGGTGAAGTCAAGATGAGAATCCGGAAATCTCATGAGTCATGCAAGAAGAAGAAAGTCAGTTATATACCTTAGTGGTGATTCAAGACCCGACAAGTTTTAGAGAAAGACAACATGGGACAAAAAAATTTGACAGTACTCAGAAAGGTAAGTTTCCTCATACCTGACAAGGTGATATCATTCGTCACCACTTGGTATGCTTTACCACCAAAATGAGTTAGATGCAAGCACATGTGAACCTTGTATAGTTCCCACGGTACATGAACAAGGACAAGTTACGACTGCCAAAATATTGCACTCGACAATACCTAGGGTCACACGGAGAAACAATATGACCCCGCACCTACATCCAAGGATCCAGACAAGGAAAACAGTAATGAAGGAGCAAGACCAGTGATGCATGTATGAAAATTGTTGCAAGACCCACATGGTGCAAATACCCTGGACAGCCTGAGTCGGTCTTGATCATCATGGATATTAACCTAAGGGGTCTGCTCAATCTTGGTAAGGACCCCATATCCAGACAACCCGCTTAGCCAATACCATGTGCTCAGATTTATCAGTATTGAATATCTGGGTCTGTCGAGCCAGGCCAAAGGGGCCATTCAACAGTTTGACCCCGACAACGTTGGTAAAGCATCACACCGCCTACTATCCCCTTTGATGTGTCTACATCATGAGTAATCAGTATGAGGAATAACGGTTTGGAAGCATGTGCCCTCAATTATGAGAATCATCAAAGGATAGTCTGTCATGAACCTAAATTCTTCTACAAGATCCACAGTCAGTCAAATCTGTGGATACTATCATATAAGGCCGTACCCCTTCATGCTGGCCACGGCAGGAGACAGTCAAATATTTGGTACAAATCAGATACTCAAGACAGTGGAGCCAGTCAAGATGATGCAGAAACTCCTACGAGAAGTTAGAATCTATCAGGAAAACGGTTGTGACCCAACTCATTGTTTGGAACCCGAAGAACTTGCATTTAGTGGAGAAACCCAATGCAAGTAGTCAGAGCTTGGGTGTTCATCAGGAAAATCTGATCACCACTTCATGGAAGGTTCTCAGTACAGACACAACAATCGAAAATCACTCTCGGATTTGTGAGACATGCATATATTTCAGCCATGATAACAAATCACACTCAGTAAGTCGGTAGATATGAAAAGAAACGGATCTAGTATAAGCGTGAACACGTGAGGTAAGATCTGTCAGAATGTGGATACAGTGAAGCAGACCACCCCAGAGCCAGTCAGGTAAGTCAGATGAAGAATTTAGTGGGAACAATCAATAAAGGAAAAAGGATACCTGAGCTGGAAACGGTTTCCTTAAGGTCAGATATATCCATACTTGTTCCCTGAGAAACCAAATCTCGAGGACGAGATTTATTTAAGGGGGGAAGGTTTGTCACACCCCGATTTTTGGCCCTTTCCTTTTCTTTTGATTTTCTGAGTATTTTGCTTGAGTTTTCTTTTTCCGTGGCTATATGGTCTGGAAACTGAAGAAGATAACCTCTTCTTTCTTTCCAAAATGGCTTGTCATCCCCAAACCTATCCCAAGAACCTGTCATTTCCATCCTAGCCCAAATCCCAATATTATTTTTATCGAAATATTCCTTTTCTATTAAAGGAATTATCCTATTTGCCCTAGGTTGTGAAGCAACCTATATTTCCATCACTCCAAAAATTCCCAAATAATTCTCATAAATTGTTTGGATCATATATTCCTCAAATATGGCAAAACTTTTCCTTGTCATGTTCAAAAATAATCCTCAAATATTCCTTTTCCTATTCTGCCCTAAATAGCACATTGTGAAGCAAGTGCTATTTATGTTTTACCATTTGACCCAAAACATTTTGGACATCTTTCCCTATCCAAATAATTGCCCTATGCCAAAATTCAACTTAATTTGCCTAACCAAGCTTCCTCGGTGATTTCTCCAAGTTCCTGTCTGAAGGAAGCCCTTGTGAAGGAAGTACTAGCTAGTTTATCCAAATGAGTTGAAATTTTGCACACTCCTTCATGTGCTCATATCATTACCCTCCTCCAATTTCAGCTCCATTCAATCATCTATATGAGCACAGCTTCAAATCTTTGATTCGGTTAATATTTTCAGGTTGTGAAGCAAGTATATTTTATATTGCTTCATTAATTCTAATAAATTACCAGATCATGCTTCTATCCATATATCATCTCTCCACAAAATTTGGGATCATTTCCTTAAGCCATTTTCCCTCCAAAATTATTGCAAGCTTCTGGTCAGTGGCGATGTTTGTGAAGCAAGTACTATTTTGGCATGTCTATTTGGTATGAAACTTTTACAGCATCTTCATATGACCAAATAACTCTGCCTTGCCCAATTTGAGCTCCAGTTGATACTCCATGTCAGTGTTTCTTCATGATCATGTTTCTGGACCAAATTATGCAGTTGTGAAGCAACTGTATGAATCCTTGATCCATTTCCCCTCAAAACTCCTAGGATTGGAGTCCCTCTTATCCTAAGCCTCCCACACATCATATTTGGCACTTAGCATCTCTCTGTTGATCACACTGACCTGATCAAGTTTGCTACAACAAACATGCGTCAATGACACACATCTTTGGCTTCTTTTGGTGATCTATCACTTGCCACAGTATCTATGATGGAGAGACAACACTCTAGACAGCTCAGGGTAGTCTCTTGCATCCCCTCATTCCCAAGAACAATGTAGACTGCGCCCCTAGCATGGCCATTCACGCGCTTTGGCTACATCGAGCGCGCTCTCTGTATCGGGGCTCGTCGGGCAGCTCAGCCCCGACGGTTTACGCGCGTCTCAGCATGCCGACCTGGCTCTCGTGGCCTCACTCGTCACCCTCGACCCACCGCCCCCTCCGGAAATCTCCTCGTTGGCGCTCGTCCCCGCGCGTCCGCCGGCGATCTATAGCTGGCCGTCGTCTTCTTCCACTGGCCATTTCCTCCCCATGTCCCCTTGGCGTTGCGTGCCCCGTGAGCCTTGCCAGCGATGCCATGTAGTGTCCCATGCCTCCCCGTGATCGATGAGCTCGTCAGAGCCTTGGCCGGACGTGAGTGGCGGCACCCGAGCTCAGCACCTCGCCCCCGCATATAAATAGACCTCCCACGAGCCCTCCGAGCTCACTAGCAGCTCCACCTCACTCCCAAGACCCCGCCCAGTCTCTCACCCGAGCTCCAAAGCTCCTCATCGCCTTCCATTGCCGCCATGGCCGCCGCCTTGGCTCGCCTAAATTTCCTCAATGCCGGTCTCCCCTCCACCTCATTTCAGCACTAGTAGACCCCCACCACTCCGGCACTCCTCCCCACCCCCTCCTCTTGACGCCAGAGCGGCTGTGGCCTCGCGCCCCCATAGGTCGGCCGCCGCCGCCACTCTCTATATCCGCGCGATGCCACCACACTGAGCCTCCTCCCTCCACCCATACACATCGAGAGGCCCCCCATCTTCATTCCCAAGCCCATCCCGCAACCTTCATCCTCCCTCTTGGCATCATGCCATGCTCCTCAGTGGAGGCTGATGCTGCCGTGCGCCATGGAGGGAACCCCGCCCGTTCTGGAGCTCTACGACGCCCATGGAGCACCCAGGCAGGTGTGGCTCGACTCCCCGAGCACGCCAGTAGCTTGAGCCCCGCGGGAGATGGCCAAAGCCGCCCGGGAGCCTCACCGGAGCGCATGGCCTCGCCTCTTCCCTATTTTGATCGGGGAGGAGGAGAGAGGAAGAAGAGAAGGGAGGAGAGAAAAGTGGATAAGGTGGGTCCCACCTGTCAGCGTCCCAGGAGCCGGCCCCGCACTCCTGACTGGATAAGTGGAGCGTATTTATGTAAATATGCTATCCCTTCGAGTAAGCATACTTCTGTGTTTCTGAAGTGCACTTTACGCTGTCTGTTCTGCGAAGACGTATTTCTAAAAATACGCTTTCTGTTTTTCAGCCGCCGGCCGAAACTATAGTTTTGTGAACGTTCATCCGTTAAGAGCAGAAATGAATACTTTTTTCTTTTTCTGCCTAACGAACGAACGTGCATAACTTTTCAACCACAACTATGATCAAGGTGATTCCAAAGACCACATCTTCGTCTCATCGATCCCGTTCTGTTCTCATCATTTTCACTATGGTTTGACATACTAGAAATGACCATTTTTCCCTTGCCCCTAATCGGCCTCCGCTGAGAGAGAACCTTTTTCGATGATTCGCTCCGCAAACTTTCTGCACTTCTCCCAGGTGTATTCTTCATCCCAGGGCAAGCCACAACACCCACTTGCATGATGGACATGTAGTAGCCATGGTTTTAAACTTGAATCTTTAATAACTGTCTGTTTGTTCTGCTACTCCTATAGTTGTTTCGATTATGCTTTGGATCTGTGTTTACTTTCATGCTATGTTCATATGCACCTGGGTATCATGTTCTACTTGCTAGTATTACTTTCATATGTTCATGCTTGCTAGTAGTACATGTTGGGTTGGTCATGTTCTTTTGTGCATGGCTATTGTAGGTTACCGAGTACCGTTGATATGCATTATTCCTTTTCTGTTAGTTGGTTAAGTGCTTACTCGGTAATGTTACTGATGTGTTCTTGCATAGTATTTATTGTTGATGCTATTGGTCATGTTATGCTATGAGTAGTGTTATACTTGTGATATTCACGCTCGTTATTATGCCATACACAGTTGGATATGATCCATGGTTATTGATCTGGTTAATAGTTATGTTGCACCCCATGCTTATGTTGATATCATGCTCATGCATTGTAGTTGCAGCATGTTATTTTCATATCACTCAGCTTATTGCATTCAAGTTTAAGCAAACTTAATTGAACTTGAACAGCTGTTGGCTGAGTCATGGTGCCACCATATCGAGCTGACCAGTGCAACCACATTTTCCTTTTATGGGTAGGTCCTAACTGGGTTTATTGTCATGCCTCTCGCCGGTGTCTCCAATAGGGGGAACGTTATGCGCGGGCGCTACCTTGGCTAAGTAGGACGGCGTAAGCCTTGTGTGGCCGTTGTTGTTGTTGTACCCGGGTTGTCCCCGTTTGGGACCGTTTATTGTTTTGCCACGATGGTGGCCGTTGATGCCTTTGGTAGGCACGGGGCCACCCAGGACCTATCCCAGAGGGGAGTTGGTCAGAGTGGCCAGGAGAGCTATCATGGGAAACAGATTAATTTTGTTGGAATGCCGTTGGTCCACCCGAATGGGAGTGTGAGGCCATGGCCGGGTTCCGTGATGTGCGTGTAGTGTGCTACCTCTGTAGTGTGTGTGTTTAAATCTATCGATAGCCGCGCTCGTGGATATGGGCCCACTTCATAGCTGATCACTCTATGGGTCAACAGTAATAATAATGATGTGCTTAATAACAACCCTGATTCAAAGATGAGAGAAGTTGGTTGATCTTTATGTGACTGTGAGAGGATCACTATGTTATCAAGGATATCGAGTTGTTGGATATTTGTGGTGCTATGCGAGAATCACAGGTGAAATTCAAGCTCCTTGTGGTCATGGAATGATTACTACGATATTCTTTATACCTAGCTTGATTTGATCCTGAGATGATCATGTGATGTCCGAGATTGGTAAGTGATGCATGTGATGGTTACGAGGTAACCCGAGTAGAGTAAGTTGGTGCAAGATAGTGTCATCATGTTGCACATTAGTTTCATCTTGATCATATGTTCACGCCATGCTCGTAGTGTTCTAGCGGTATCATGTTAATCTTGTTCATGCTATGATTGATCTGATAGTGTCATGTTAATCCTTGTTAACCTGTAATTGCCATGTTGTTGTTTGTCTTGATTGCTCTTGGTTGTTGTGAGCTTGCCGGTACATTCAATGTACTGACCTAGCGTGTCATGCCAGTTTGCAGGTCATGCCGGATATAATTGCTTGTTTTCCGTGGATTCCTTGTTTGGGATCTAGGATAAGCGTTCCAGCCAGAGTCCCTGCGGAGTTGAGTTCAGCACCTTCGTCATTGTCCACTGCCAATAGTTATTCCACTGCTTCATGCTGTTCTGCTGCTTGCATAGAGCAACCGTGGCAGGCGTAGTGTCGCTATGCTGATGTAAACCCCTTGTACCAATTTAGACTGTAATAAAGAGCTGATTTGTTCTATGCTACGTAGTGCCCTATTCTAGAAGGCTTCTCCTCGATCTTTGGGTTGGAATACGGGGCGTTCTGGTTTCTCTGAGCCAGGGTGCCACAGTCGTGTTAATGGGGAGGCAATGGAATGCATCGTGTTCATCAGGAGGCAACGAAATATGTCGTGTTCATCGGTAGCCAACCAGCTTGGACAGAACAGCCAAAATGAGGTCTGGCGTACCATAGAATGGAGGAACCGGGCCTTCTATTTGACTGTGTACGGTCGAAACAGGGTCTTGTTCATAGCAAAGGGTCTGGCGTACCGCAAAACGGTGGAAACAGACTTCTGTTCGAGCTCCTACGGTTAAAACGTGGTCCTATTGATCGGGAGGGGTGTGGCATACCGCAAAACAGAGGAAACGGACATCTCTTTGACCTCCTACGAACGAAACAGGGGTCCTGCTCATCGGGAGGGGTGTGGCGTAACGCAAAACGAGACTCCAAAGGCTACTGTTCATCCAACGTCTACTTCATTCAGCCTCCACCTGCTACTGTTCATCCATCGTCGAATTCCGCCAGCCTCCACCAGCTACTGTTCATCCAAAGGGTCCTGTTCATCTAGCCTCCACTGGGTACTGTTCATCCAACCCTCAGTTGGGTCCTATTCATCTAGCCTCCACCGGCTACTGTTCAACCAGCACTCCACGTACGGGGTCCCTCCACCGGCTACTGTTCGTCCACCCCCACCTTCTCGATCGGGGTCCTGTTCATCAAGCGGCAACAGCCTCTACTACTGCGTGATCCTGTTCATCCAACCCCCACCGGGAACTATTCATCAAGCGGCAGCTTCGACCTGCTTCAGTTAGCAGCAGTAGCGAAGGTATCACTCGGGTTCAGTTAATAGCAAGGGAACGATCGGGGTTCAGTAACGTAGCTAGTGTAATCACTTGGGTTTAGTTAGAGCCCAACGCCTCGCTCGGGTTCAGTTAGAGCCCAAGGCCTCACACACAGCTGCGTGCGTGTATGAGAGAAACGCGCAAACATCCATGCATCGCTCGGCCCCGACCACCCACCGTAACCGGGAACTCCCCGACAGTTTCCTCGCCCTCGCTTCTACCATGATTTTTTCCGTCATGGACGGCCCAAAGAATGTCATGCAGCTGCATCTCCAGCCAGCCCAGGTCAAAAATCCCATTTTCTATCATGATTTTTTGTCATAGAAGTAGGAGCCCACCATATCTATGACGATACCTCAGTCTGGTCCATCAGTTCTCGCCGCTGTCCGTTCTGAGCCCAGACTACACTCGCACGTGCCCGCAGCACCTCCAAAACATTATTTTGAAAGTGGCATAAAATGTTCTCGGAATGGTATGAAAGTTGGCGTGCAGTCTTGTTCTAGTGTAGGTCGACCGCATGCCAAATTTCGTCGCATTCGGAGTCTGTTTGCTAGCCCAACCGTTAAACATATAGCGGCACCGTTGCCAGGTTATTCGTCTGGCGTTTTCAGTATCCGAAAACCCTTGCCGGGCTGCTATTCTCTTGTCTCCTCTCAGCCCAACTCATCTACACAGCCACTAAACCCAGCCCACATAACCCAGCTAGTCCCTCTTCTCTCTAGAACCGTCCGATGATGATTGGAGGCTCCGAAACGCTACAAACCCCCCTAACCATAGCACTTACCATGTATAAACACCCCCTCCCTCCAATTTTGGCAGCCTCCCACCTCCTTACTTGTCTTCTGCGCCTTCCCAATCATCAGTCGCCGCCACCACCCTCCTTCTCCTTGAAATCCGGTGCCCGCCACCCTAGCGCCGCTATTTGGCGTCGTCTGAGCGGCCAGCCGCCACCGAGCCGCCGTCCCCCACCAGTCAGCGCCCTCCATGTCGCCCATGTCTCCCTTCACCTTCCCAGGGCCCGTCAGGACCCAGATCGGGCCCTGGGAAGCCCATCGGGCCCTGCCCCGAGCCCGCCCGCGCCGCCGTTCACCCGCGCAGGCGACGCTCCCCTGCGCCTCGCCTTGGGAGCCTGAGCTCCTCCCGAGCTTGCCGGCTTGCCCCGCCACGACTCCTGCCTCCTCTACAACCGGGACGAGCTCTACTCGTCGTGGTCGTGGTCGTGGTCATGTTGACCGCGCGCTGCCTCTCGGAGCCGCGGCCCAGCCCCAACTCTCCTCTGCTCCACCGACCGGCCTGCTATGGCCCAATTCGAAATATGGGCATGAGGATTTTCCAGAATTGATGTTTGTTGTTCCGGCCTCATTTAAACTTGCCCAGATAGGTAGTTTTCATATGTTTCACCTCTTGCCATGTTTAACAACATTTAATATTGTTGTACCTAAACGAGAGCGAACTAAATAACTCAAATGTGGTGTTTCGTCAATATGCAACTCGAAGCATATTCAACTCCACTTAACTTGTAGTTTTGTTTGTTGCAATTTGCCATGCCATGCCTCATTAAACCGGACATGCATCATACTTGGTTGTGCATCGTGCCATGCTTATGTACTGGTTGTTTACTATGTTGTTTGCTTCTTTCCGGTTGTGATCCTTCTCGATAGTTCCCGTTTCGTTGCGATTGTGAGGATCCGTTCAACTACGTTGGATCGACTACTTCATGTACTCGTTCTTCTTCCTATTGGGATTTCTGGCAAGATGACCATTACCCTCGATATCACTTCTATCTTTGCTTTCTTGTTGCTTGGTTCTATCGCTATGTTGCGCTACCTATCACTTATTTACCATGCCTCCCATATTTCCATGTCAAGCCTCTAACCCAGCTTTCCTAGCAAACCGTTGTTTGGCTAAGTTACTGCTTTTCCTCAGCCTCCTCTTATAGCGTTGCTAGTTGTAGGTGAAGTTGAATATTGCTCAATGTTGGAACATGTTTATGTTGGGATATCACAATATCTCTTATTTTTTAATTAATGCATCTATATACCTGGTAAAGGGTGGAAGGCTCGGCCTTTTGCCTGGTGTTTTGTTCCACTCTTGCCACCCTAGTTTCCATCATACCGGTGTTATGTTCCTTGATTTTTGTGTTCCTCACGCGGCAGGGTTTATGGGAACCCCTTGACAGTTTGCTTTGAAAACAACTCCTCCAGCAAGGCCCAACTTTGCTTTTACATTTGCCTAACAACCTATAGCCTTCCCTTGGGCAGGCCAACCCAAGGGTCATCTTTATTTTAACCCCTCCCCCCGGGCCGGTGCTTCTCCAAGTGTTGGTCCGAACCGGGCGATGTCCGGCGCCCCCGGGCAACCAGGGTCTATGCCAACCCGACGTCTTGCCCATCTAGAGTGCCCTGAGAATGAGATACATGCAACTCGTATCAGGATTTGTCGGCACATTCGGGCGGTCTTGCTAGTCTTGTTTTACCATTGCCGAAATGTCTTGTAACCAGGATTCTGAGACTGATCAGGTCATCCCGGGAGAAGGAATATCCTTCGTTTGTCGTGGGAGCTTATAATGGGCTAAGGTGGGACACCCCTGCAGGGTATAAACTTTCGAAAGCTGTTCCCGAGGTTATGGGCAGATGGGAATTTGTTAATATCCCATTGTAGATAACTTGACACTTGACTTAATTAAAATGCATCAACCGCGTTTGTAGCCGTGATGGTCTCTTGTCGGCGGAGTTCGGGAAGTGAACATGGTTTGGATTATGTTTGAACGTAAGTAGTCTTCAGGATCACTTCTTGATCACTTCTATATGGCGACCGTTGCGTAGTTTCTCTTCCTACTCTTGTACTCGCCTGTTAGCCACCGTATTTTGCTTATCAATTGCTACAACTCCACCTCATTACCTTGTCCTACACTTAATCTTAAATAATCTTGATCTTGTGGGTTTTGAGATTGTTGAGTCCTCATGACACACAAGATACTACCAAACAGTTGCAGGTGCCGATAATACCAGTGCAGGTGATGCAACCAAGCTCAGTTGGGAGTTCGATGAGGATCTTGGAAGTTACTATGTTTATTTTCCGGATGATCAGTAGTGGTGCCCAGTTGGGACGATTGGGGATCTAGCATTTGGGGTTGTCTTCTTTCTTTTGGATTTGTCCATAGATGGACCTATGTGTATACTCTGAATTATGTATGATTTATTTAAGTACTTGTATGAAGTGGCGATTGTATGCCAACTCTATATCCTTTCTTGTTCATTACATGGGATTGCATGTAGATGACCCGTCTTGCGAAACAAGCACAATATGGTTATCCCTCTAATTCGCGCCTCGACACGTGGGAGATATAGCCGCATCGTGGGCGTTACAAGTTGGTATTAGAGCCATCCCCGACATAGGAGCCCCCTGCTTGATCGAATCGCTGACGTTGTTGAGTCTAGAACAAAATGTTTTGAGTCTTAGGATTATATATATCGGAGAATAGGATTCTTTTTACTCCTCAGTCCCTTCATCGCTCTGGTGAGGCCTCCTGACGTAGATGTTTTGACTTTCCTCTCCTCAAATTTCACTAATTTTTTTTAGGATCACGCATGTATCTTGGGATCGTTCCGATATTCTTGTGACGAGAACATTGTTCTGGGTGCCTCCTGATATTTAGGGGTTGTGGCAGTGTCCTGGGGAGTTGAGCTCCGAGGTGTTGTCGTCACAATATAATCATTGCAGTTCTGGAATACCTGAATTTTGTTGACATAGAAAGTCTCTTTTATGCAGCTAGTGGTAAGATAACCTCGACGCCACACAGTACTGGGGCGGGAGTTCGGGAGTATTGCCATAGCTCGTATAACGGATGCTTTTCAAAGGTTGAGGTACACAATTTCCGAAGGGTTTCTTAGTTATGTGTTGACGGATGGATACACCTTGGATGTAGGTATTGTAGTTTGGGTGAGATATTTATTGCTTCCCCTGTATCCCCAACACCAGATTGCATAACCAGAAAGTTTAGGGAGTTTTATAGGTGGGAATTCAAGTAGCTCTAGTTTTTTTCGACAGATGCATGATATGAGATTGGGGTTCAACATCTAGTGGTTCGCCTATCTATGGTCGTCTTGACAGCGGTCTCATTGTGTCTTAAAGAGTCCTTGGCTATGCTGACTCAAGGACGCTTCATATGTCATGTGCACTGCCTTGTACATGATGATGTTGTACGATCGAGCCCGTGTGTGCCCCACCACAAAAACTTCGGACAAAATCTCTATCATATGTTTGTTCCCGGCTTATTCTTCAAGCCAAATCCTTTGTTTTGTTTTATTTGTGGTATTCGAGTTGCTTCGATATCCAGTGTTGATCCATACCTTCCCTAAATGGCGTTCTTGTATTTCTATGGGAGTGCTAATCCTTCTTGATAATTGAGGTTGTCATGTTAATTCTTTTCCAACTGGTGTGCTTCCCTTCAAGTGGATCTGATCATTTCAACATTCGCAAGATCAATTCTAAGTTTTTCTCAACGGTATCCATTCCGTCTGCCCCAAGATGCCTTTGTTTTCCCGCCTTCCCACCCCTTTTCTTCAAGGACGTGTCGGCGTTTTGGGAACGGGGGTCCCCAGACTTGCCTGCCTGCGGCCTGCGGCGTGGCTCAAGTGGGGGCCCAATGCAGCCCAGCTTCATCAGCTCAAGCTCAAGACCCTCGCGAGGGGCCAAGCCTCGCAGGGCAGACGATAGGAAGCTTCCTCAGGAGCAGCCTCCTCAGGCAGGCTCACGAGGAGGCGGAGAGATCAAGGCAAGGCACCTGCCGAGGGGCCCGTGATGCAGGCCATGACGATCGAGGCCAGGCGGGCGCTGGCCTGCGTAGTGTCCTTGTTTCCCTTTCGGTACAAAGGGGGCAAGCACAGGCCAAGGCATCAGGCAAAGGTTATCATTTCAGTGCAACAAGACCAAGACCAGCAGAACGGCAGGATGGAGGTCATCGTGGAGCCCAGAGCGGCGTCATCGTCAGAGCCTTTGGCAGCCGAAGACCAACTTTAGTCAGGATAAGTGTACCAGATGTTCCCCTTCAAAATGGCCAATTGTTTGCGCCCTTCCCGCTCATTATTTGGGAAGAGGCCTAGGGCCTCCCCCTATAAATAGGACTAGCCACCACAGGGTAGAGGCATCGAGAAACAGATCGCTCAGAGAGAGAGAGAGAGAAGCGACTGAACTCACCCAAGCAGTTCACCACACCAGCTTAAAAACAGCCCCTCGCGAGCTGTCCTCCCTTTGTATTGTTCACCATCAGCCCCTGCGGCAATTCACCACACCACACACTGGAGTAGGGTATTACACCACAATGGTGGCCTGAACCAGTATAAATCTCACGCACCTTGTGTGTTCATCTTTCTTGCTTAGATCCTTGCGAGACTTCGAGACGTGAGCTGGTAGGGGAGAGATCTTCATGCGCACCCCAGTGTTCGAACCTCAAGGGTCTGCCGGAACCCAAAATCCGACATTTGGCACGCCAGGTAGGTGTGCGCCAGAAATATGAATCTTTCTTCCGCTGGTCGTGTCCGATCTTCCGCCGTGTCCATGGCTGACGCCCGCCGAGCTCGCGCCGAGCGTCGGGCTGCTCTCGCCACCTGCGTCGCCCAGACGGCGCCCGTAGGCGGACGCCCTCATCGCTCCCTGTTGCCTGCCGCCAACGCCGCCACCGGCCCGGCGGGGAACGAGCAGCAGGCCTCGTCCCTGCATCCTTCGGTGCGACGCGATAGCCGCACCGCCACCCCGTCGCTCACTCTAGCTGGTTCGTCGTCCCACGCCCGTCGCGCCCCCACGAACGCGCACGCCGCGCTGCTCCTGGCGCATGAGCTCCTGCACTACCGTCCCGTCGACGACCTCTACGAGGACTGGCTCGCCCGCATCACCGAGCTAGTCAGTGCCGCAGGGGGCTCCCACATGCCGTCCCTCTGCTGCCTCGCCCTCCATCCTGCGCAGGAGGCGAGGAGCAGGAGGTGCCTCCACCACCTCCTCCTCAAGAAGGCGCCCTGGCTCCAAGGCACACGGCCTCAGGACGAGATCCACCGTGTCCGGCGCCTGCGCGACAAGAAAGGAGCTGCCAAGAGATCCCTTGCCCCCAGAAGGTGCTCGCGTGCTCCCAGCACCGGTGCGCCATGACCGCATCCCTGCACCGCCACGTCAAGACCCCGCGCTGCTCCAGGTAGCGATGCACGGGAATCTCCAGGAGCAAGCCCCACATCAGCAAAGAGCTCCGTTGGCCACCGCAGGCTGCCGCGCTTTCACCTCCGAGCTGCGTAGCATCGCGTGGCCCGGCAAGTTTAAGACGGACCTGCCTCCTCGCTACGACGGCACTGCAGACCCCGCGGAGTTCCTCTAGCTCTACGAGCTGGGCATCGAAGCCGCCAACGGGGATGAGAAGGTCATGGCGAATTGGTTCCCCATGGCGCACAAGGACGGTGCCCACACCTGGCTTCTGAACCTGGCTCCAGGCACGATCTCCTCCAGGGACGAGATGCGCACCCACTTCATCGCCAACTTCCAAGGTACTCGCGACCGGCCCCCGGCCATGAGTGACGTGCGCCGCATCAAGCAACAGCCAGGAGAGACCCTGAAGAAGTACATCCAGCGCTTCAACAACGCCTGCCTCAAGATCCCAAGGGGGACTGAGGAGGCCATCGTCTCAGCCTTCTCTGATGGTGTGCGCGACATCAATATGAAAGGGGAGCTTGCAATCCATGAGGACCTGTGCACATCACTGGAGCTGTTCAACTTGGCGACCAAGTGCGCCAGGGCTGAGGAAGGGCGCCTCTCCCTCCTCGAGCTCCCGCTGCCGACCCTGAAGAAAAGAAGCCCAAGGTCAAGGACGTGAAGTGCAAGGGGGACGCTGTGCTCGCAGCAGAGCCAGACACCAAGCGAGGCAGGGATCAGCCTGAGTCATCCAAGGGCAGCTGGTACTGCATGTACCACGACCTCCACACCCACAACACCAATGAATGTCAAGAGCTCAGGGCCGTGCAAGATGGGCGTATCGGCTGGCGCCCCGACCGCAACGACCGGGGCTATGGCCGAGGAGGAGGAAGAGGTGGAGGTCGATGGGAAGACCGTGGCCCTCGCCAAGGGTGGCGTGAACGGCCTCGCAAGGACAGCTGGCAGGACCATCCTCGTGAGGGAGGTTGGAGGGATCAGCCTCGTGAGGACCGCCCTCAAGGCAACGCAGGCCTCCCCCCTCTGCCACCACCGCCAAGGAGGAATGAAGACCATCACCAGGACGAGGGGGCTGGGGGCTTCCAGGAGCCGCGCGCAATCGTTTGCCTCCTGGGCGGCGCTCAGGCCCCATCCTCTCAGCGCATCTTCAAGCAGTTCGCTCGTGAGGTAAATGCATTCCTCCCCAAGCTTGAGACCACGCACCCTCTCAGGTGGTCTGCGTGCGCTATCACGGTCAACTCAGCGGATCAGCTCAAGTGCGCAGCAACGGCCGGAGTCCTCCCGATGCTTTGTTCCCCAGTCATCAGCAATGTGCAAGTCACCAGGACCCTCACTGATGGCGGAGCCGGACTCAATGTCCTGTCCGTCGAGATGTTCAACAATCTCCAAGTGCCATATGATCAGATTCAGCCGACCAAGCCTTTCTCAGGAGTCACTGATGGTTCCACTATTCCAATAGGGAAAGTTCGCCTTCCTGTCACCTTTGGGCAGCGCAACAATTGCCGCACCGAACTCATTGACTTCGACGTCGCCCACATCCGCCTGCCATACAATGCCATCCTCGGGTACCCAGCTTTGGCCAAATACATGCCAGTGACTCACCATGGCTACAATGTCCTCAAGATGCCAGGAAGCGGTGGAATCATCACAGTGCCTTGCGAGAAGAGGGATGCAGTGTGTTCTCTTGAGCGTGCCTTCCGGGCTGCGGCAATCGAATACCCAGATCATAGGAGCGGGAGGCTCCCCGAGGCGGTCCCTAAGAAGAAGAAGGCTTCACCTGGCCCAAGCACTCGCGAGGCAGGTGCCTCCGGAGGCGTTGCATCAGGACCCGCGCCCGTTCAAGGGGCGCGACCCTCTGTCACATAGGAAGGCGCGCCCAGCGCCCTCCTCGGGCAGGGCTCGGGGGCTCTCTCCTGGAGGGCCACCGACCTCGCCAAGGTCACGAGGGAAGCACTCGGGCAACACTTGGAGGCGTGCTTCAAGGCACATTTCCCTCAGGAAGGCATGAGGCAAGGAGGGAAAAACCCCCAGGAGTTCATCGCGAGGAATATTCAGGAGCTACAGGAGTCATGAGTCATGCGCGGCAGTCGCCGCCTACCCTCCGTAGCCCCACATCCCAGCGAGGATGGTGGGCTGTGTGTCTGCATCGACGTACCAGGGCTCAACCGAGCCGCATCTCAGGAGCGCCTCTGGCCTTCACGCCTGGGGCGTTTTGAGGGTCCACCTCACAGCTACGTTCGCATGCCCTTCTGCCTACCGAACGCGGCTGCTGCCCACCAGCGCCTGATGAGGAGCATCCTGGAAGCTCAAGTGGCCAGGCATCGCGCATTCCTGGAGGAGATGGAGATGGACCTTGAGGAGCCGCCCGGACCCTAGAGCCTCCTGAGGCTCAGGGCTCCGAAGGCTCGTGAGGGGTGGCTTCTTCACCACGTGTCGTCAGCTACTCCGACACTCCCTCTGCAATGGTATCAGGTGACATCTTTTGAAGTTCTATCTTCAGCTGGGAGCGCCCGCAGGGCCGCATCATTCCCAGGTCGCGTGGGTCCGTGTCACGCCCAATATGCGACCCTATCCAAAAGGAACTCGAAGGTCCCACCAAGGATAGACCCGCATATTGAAACGCTTTTGCAAGGTGGATATCGTTACATCAACATTACATAATAGATGGGGATACATACATAAGGCATACAATGCCACACGAATACAGCATCATCTTACAAGAGATCAACATCCGACTACGGATGGAACGCAAACAGAAACTCAAACGACATCCACCCTGCTAGCCCAGGCTGCCAACCTGGAACCTATCCCCTGATCGAAGAAGAAGCAGAAGAAGAACTCCAAAACAAGCAAACATCGCGCTCGCGTCATGATCATCGCATAAACCTGTACCTGCACTGTTGTTGTAGTAATATGTGAGCCACGAGGACTCAGCAATCCCATTACCATGGGTATCAAGACTAGCAAAGCTTAATGGGAAAGGAAGGGGTAAAGTGGTGAGGTTGCAGCAGCGACTAAACATGATATGGTGGCTAACATACGCAAATGAGAGCAAGAAGAGAAACAAAGGAACAGTCGTGAAGCTAACGGAATGACGAGAATGACGAGAATGACGAGAATGACGAGAATGACGAGAATCGAAAGCTGACGGAATCAGATAGACTAAGAAACGACTTCGGTTAGGACGAGATAAGAAACAAATAAGACTGAAAGGATTTAGGCAGCACTTCGGCTGAAACATGGGGGAATAGAACACGAGCTTGAGAGGATGGAATGATACTTGATGAAGACATGACACAAAATCTCCGGAAAGAATTGAAAGAGTTGAATGAAAGAACGGAGAAGAAAACGACACCTTGTGCCACAAATGAAATAGAAAGCAACCTCGGAAGAAAGGATTGAACGGAGTTGTTGAGAAAATCAACAATGAAAGAATAAGCTTTTTGTGGACTTATAGATAACATCTCAAAATTATGAGGTGATCTCCGACCACAAGCGGAAAAGATTGAATAACTAAGAAGAACGAAGAAATGCAAAACTCCACTTCCGAAGAATACGGAGTATTAATTGCACTTCTAGACGTGAGAAGAAAAGATACTTGAATTCCTCCAACAAGAATCTTGATGAATTCTTGAAGAAAGAATTAAATCATGACGAGCCACCGTGAAGAACTCCGGTAACAAAAGAATGACGAGATAGAATGAAGGATGAAAGAATAAGATGAGCCTTGCGATGATTTAGATGAAGGTTCCGACGAGATGGCCGAGGAAATTTGAACTCCGGAAAAGAAAGATGAATCACTTGGAACTAGAATTTATTCAACAAGCACAAACTCTGATGGAAGGGATTAAACACTAGGAGGAAATAAGAATAAAATTTATTGTATGCTTATCCTTCATCAAATTAAATTGATGACAAGCAATGGATTTTGCATACTACTTATTCTTCTTGAAAAGGATTTTGAAGTGACATATCTCAAACTTGAGAAGGTCTTCATGAACCACCAGTAGGATTGAAAAGAACGAATGAAATAATATGATAATCAAAGAAAAAGAATCTTGAACGAACCACCGTTAGAATTCGGAAAAGATTGGTGAAAGAGAATGAATCACCGGGAAGAATTAGAAGAATAAATATGCTTGAGGTGATTTAGATGCAAAAGAACGAGGAGATAATGAGCTGATTAAACAACACTTGAACGAAGAACCGGGATAAATAGAGAACGATAACAGGAATGATGGCCTCCGGTGAAAAGAAACGGGAAAAACAACTTCTGACATACTCCGGATGGGTAAGAAAAGAATATCTAACAAATGGAATAATTCGAGAGGATAGCATGAAGCTAGAACCACGAATCTTCGAGAGAACAGACAAGATTTAGAGGAAGAACTCTTCTTCGGTCTTCAAAGTTGAGAATGACGATGAGAAACACCACCGAAATTACTGAGATACTCCGGGAGAATGAAAAGCAGGGAGGTTGAGCCAATCATGAAAATAATTTGAAAGCGATCTTGGAGAAGGCATGTGACTGATGAAATCCATTCTTACGTCACGCTTGAAAAGAATTGAGAATAGCTCCGAAATAATTAGAAGAGTCAGGTAAGATCCTGGGAAAAGACCTGTGGGTTAGGGCCCACTAATAGAAAACACCGTTGGAAAGGATTGTTGAACAGATAGATGAGGCACCGGAACAATTGAAATATTTGCATGAGGTGACAACCTTGATTTAATTTGAACACAGACGAATCTCCTGAGATGTCTTGAGCACTCCGGAATGATAAAACTGGCAAGAGGCGAACGAGCAAGGAAAACAGTTTAGCCGAGGGAAAGAATACGATCAACACCGAAAAAATGAATTGAGTCCACCGGAGAAGAAAAAGAGATGAAGAATGTCGAACAAAAACGAGAATTCACCGGTTGAGATAATTAAGGGAAGACTGAAGAGGCTCCACACGAATGAAGTTGATGGTCGAAAGAGACTCAGACTCCGGAATAAGAGGGTGGGAGGGCGGGAAAAACAAAGGCAACTTGGAAGGGGAAACCGATGAATAACTTGAAGAGAAAACACCGGTTGAAATCATTGAGGAAAGAAAGCAAAGACTTCACACGAGTAGGAATGATACTCGATTACGGACTCCAGTTCCAAGGAGAAAAAGGGGTGGGCGGGTGGGAAAAGAAAAACAACCGAGGATTGAACTCAAAGATGAAGAGGCTCGAGTCAACTTGACGAGAAATGCACCGGATAAAAGAGCTGAGAACCAACAAACTAAAAACTAACCACGTGATCCTAAAGAAAAATTTGAAGGGGAAGAGGGGTAGTTTAAAACACCTACGTCAAGATTCCTCACCAGAGCGACGAAGGGACTAAGGAGTAAAAAGAATTCCTACTCTCCGATATAACTAGACTCCGAAAATAGTTTTCTTCTAGACTCAACAATGGCCAAACTACACGATCAATCAAGGGGGCTCCTAGGGTCGGTCGAGGCTCTGATACCAACTTGTCACACCCAATATGCGACCCTATCTAAAAGGAACTCGAAGGTCCCACCAAGGATAGACCCGCATATTGAAACGCTTTTGCAAGGTGGATATCATTACATGAACATTACATAATAGATGGGGATACATACATAAGGCATACAATGCCACACGAATACAGCATCATCTTACAAGAGATCAACATCTGACAACGGATGGAACACAAACAGAAACTCAAACGACATCCACCTTGCTAGCCCAGGCTGCCGACCTGGAACCTATCCCCTGATCGAAGAAGAAGCAGAAGAAGAACTCCAAAACAAGCAAACATCGCGCTCGCGTCAAGATCATCGCATAAACCTGTACCTGCACTGTTGTTGTAGTAATCTGTGAGCCACGAGGACTCAGCAATCCCATTACCATGGGTATCAAGACTAGAAAAGCTTAATGGGAAACGAAGGGGTAAAGTGGTGAGGTTGCAGCAGCGACTAAGCATGATATGGTGGCTAACATACGCAAATGAGAGCTTGAAGAGAAACAAAGGAACGGTTGTGAAGCTAGTAATGATGATCCTGAACACCTACTTACGTCAAACATAACACAGAAACCGTGTTCACTTCCCGGACTCCGCCGAGAAGAGACCATCACGGCTACACACTCGGTTGATGCGTTTTAATTCGGATCAGGTGTCAAGTTATCTACAACCAGACATTAACAAATTCCCATCTTCCACATAACCGCGGGAACGGCTCTCGAAAGTTTAAACCCTGCACGGGTGTCCCAACTTAGCCCATGACAAGCTCTCGCGATCAACGAAGGAATAGACCTTCTCCCAGGAAGACCCGATCAGCCTTGGAATCCCGGTTTGCAAGACATTTCGACAATGGTAAAACAAGACCAGCAAAGCCGCCCGATGCGCCGACATCCCGATAGGAGCTGCACATATCTCGTTCTCAGGGCAACACTGGATACGTCATGGTACGAGTAAAACCAGACTTCGAGTTTCCCCGAGGTGGCCCCGCAAGCTGCTCAGTTCGGACCAACACTTAGAAAAGCATTGGCCCAGGGGGGCTAAAATAAAGATGACCCTTGGGTTAATTACTCCCAAGGGAAAGGTAGGTGGTGGTGAGGCAAATGGTAAAACCAAGGTTGGGCCTTGCTGGACAAGTTTTATTCAAAGCGAACTGTCAGGGGGGGTCCCATAAATCACCCGACCGCGTTAGGAACGCAAAATCCGGGAACATAACACCGGTATGACGGGAACTAGGGCGGCAAGAGTGGAACAAAACACCAGGCATAAGGCCGAGCCTTCCACCCTTCACCAAATATATAGATGCATTAATAATATAAGAGATATTGTGATATCCCAACCAAAACCCTGTCCACCATGGAGCAATCTTCAACTTCACCTGCAGCTAGCAACGCTATAAGAGGGGCTGAGCAAAGCGGTAACATAGCCAAACAATGGTTTGCTAGGAAGGGTGTCAAAGGTTAGAGGTTCATGGCAATTTGGGAGGCTTGAAGAGCAAATGATAGGTAAAGCAGCATAGCGATAGAACGAAGCAACTAGCATAGCAATGATAGTAGTGAGATCCAGGGTAGCGGTCATCTTGCCTGAAATCCCACAAAGAAGAAGAACAAGTTCATGAAGAAGATGAAGCCACAAAGACGAACCAACCATAGACGAACGCATCCTCACCATCGCAACGAAACGGGAACTATCGAGAAGAAGCACACAACATGGTAAACACACCACACATGGACAAGACATGATGCACAACAAGCATGATGCAAGACATGACTACATGAAGCTACTCATGGCAAGAGATGATGCAAACAAGAACAACACATCAAGGCAAGTTTAAATGAGGCCGGAAACAACATATAACAATTCCGGTAAGTCCTCATATGCAAATTTCGAAATTGGTCATGAACTGAATAAACCTTATGTTCAAGTTGTTAAACAGCAAGTTTAGATGCACCAAGATGATCTACATGAAATTCTAGTCAAGTTACATATAAAGTTTATTAGATTTGGAGCTACGGCCTAGAAGATATGAGCAAAACAAGTTAAACATGGCATTGATGCAAAATGAATACAAACATCAAGCAAACACCTCAAAACATGGATGCAACATGATAATATGAAGCTACACGCAAAAACAAGCAAGTTCATATGGAGCACACTCAAAACGGAGCAACGGTTCAACACATACACTCTATACAAGGCATAACAACAATCTGTCCATAACAGCAACTAGGCATATTACAAGCATCAAAACAATAAGCCACAGCACCCAACATAATAACAAAAGGCATGGGCATGATGTACAGGTAAAGCACAACAAAACATGAACACTGAGCTATCTCCAGAAACAACTAGAACATGCTCAAAAAGACATGGAAAGATTGCAAATAATAACAGTTTCAGACTTGGCAGAAAATAACATCGGGTTGCAATGTTTAGAGCTATCAAACAACATGTTACAGGAACATATCATGGCAAACAAAGGCATGGAATGATACTACTAAATGCATAGATCAAAAGTCCCTTACTGACCATGAGCCAAAAGGGCACAGAAAATATGATGGCACCCATGTAAACATGGCAAGTTATAAGACAGATTCATACATGGCAGGAACAACAATAAGTAGGCATGTTGGAGAGCTTGAACCACTCACCACAGAGCAATACATGGCATGACAAGGCAACCAACAGTAAGAAGACATGTTTATGAAGCTAAGCATGGCAAGATCAAGGTCATAGGGTGCATGGATCACTAGCAAACAATCATGGAAACATTGAATTTAATGTAAACAGGCTAACAGCAACATCATCAAGAAACTTTGGAGCAAGATTACAACAAGCTACAACAAGCTATAATTGCAACCAAGGGCATGAATGGATAGAGCAAGACATGTATAACAACTCATCCTGAGTGAACATCTCCAGGATAATGCACGAAATGACTTGTAGAAGCATGTTAACATAGCAACAAAATATAATAGAATCTGTCAGGAAAACAGCAACAGCAACTACCCTCCTTAACAAGCTCGATGCACTCAACACACAAATCACAAAAATACATGGATGGAACCCCTGGAAAGATGGCATGGCATAGATCAAAACACATGTAGACATCAACCTCATAGGATGCACACATCAATCATGGCAAAAATGACAAAAGAGCATGTTATAACAGTTTCAGCAGATCAACATCAACATGCACTCTTCCAACAGCATTTCGGGCATCAAGATGAGCTCAAATGAAAATGATGCAATGGAATGAAATGAAGTACTCGTCGAGATGAACAATTCGACATATTAGACGCACTGCAGAGATACAACATGATGAACATGGCATGATAATGTCACAGAATCGGGGACTTGGAGGAAATTTCAGGGGGTCAACCTTGCACGGAAAACGAGGCATGTCGGAGACTCGCCGGAGTTGACGACGGGACGACGCGGGCGGCGCGGATCGGGGCCGGGGAGGCCGGATCCGGCGGAGGAGCTGCCGGACCGGGCGCTCCGGCGGAGGAGGAGATGGGCTGCGGGGCGCGGGGCTCGGGGCGGCGCTCGCCGGCGGGAGGCGCCGGGGACAACGGGCGGTGGCCGCCGCGACCGGAGCAGGAGGTGGGCGGCGGTGCTGGAACTCGGGCGCGGAGGCGCGCGACAGGGCCGGACGACCCGAGGCGGCGGCCGGGCGGGACCGGCGGCGGCTCGGGCGCCGGCGACGTGTCCCGGTTGGAGGCGGGGAGCAGGGCCGCGGTGCGGCCGGCGGCGGCGATGGCGGAGCGGGGCTGGAGGCGTGCGGGCCTGGGGCGGCGGTGGATGGGCCCGGGCTGGCTCCGGATGGGCCCGGCGGGCCGGCGCGGTGGAGTCGGCAGCGATGCGACGTGGCAGCGGGGGACTGGGCGTGGGGGCGGCTGGCGGACGTGTCCGGTGCCGGGCGGACGCGTCCGGTGGCGGCGGAGGGCGATTTTTCTAGGGTTATGGTAGAATGACCCGAAAATTTCGGGGGAGGTCTAGTTTTATAGGTAGAGGAAGCTAGGGGAGTCCAAATGAGGAGCGGTTTTCGGCCACGCGATCATGATCGAACGACCGAGAGCGTGGAGGGGAGTTAGATGGGTTTTGGGCCACTTTGGAAGGGGTATTGGGCTGCAACAAAAGAGGCCTTTACGGTTACCCGGTTAATAGTTGGAGTATCAAACGACCTCCAAATGGCACGAAACTTGACAGGCGGTCTACCGATGATATACAAAGGCCGCTTGACAAACCTCGGTCCATTCCAAGAACGTTTAATACCCACTCACAACGAGAGACAAAAGGGGACGCCGGAGGACATAGGAGTGCCGGATTGCAAAACGGACAACGGGGAAAAAGCTCGGATGCATGAGACGGACACGTAAGCAAATGCGATGCACATGATGACATGATATGAAATGCATATGATGACATGGCAAAGTGCAACACGCAATCAAATGACATGGCAATGACGGTGAATAACTGGCGGACACCTGGCGCATCGAATCCGGGGCGTTACTGTCCGCCCCCACGGCATGTATCCGTTTTTCTTATGCTCTTTATCTACCTTGTTGGGGGCGCCCCTCGGGCTGCATTATCCCCAAGCTGCTCGTGCTTAACCCAGTGGAGTTTGCTTTCTATGCATCTATCTAAATGGATTTGCTCCTCCGACCTTAACCTGGTCCCCATGTTTATCATCTTCTACTTATTGCGGACCTCTCCGCACGCATGCAAAGAGCTTGCACATTAAAAGGGGGGCACCTGAGCATCACGACTCATGGGCTCTTACTGGCTCTCCAGCCCTCACCCCCTTGACTTGACCCACGGCATCGCGACCTGTCATACCAGCGGCGGCTGAGCTCGCTCGAGGGCCGGGACCTGAGGACGTAGAGCATTTGTATTCTAACCACCCTGCAGGAACACACCATTGATAAAGGCCCAGAGCCAGGCGCAACCCGCCTCGAGGTAGGGCCTCGTGAGTCCCGCACTGGCTCACGGGTGCCAGATACACCACTCCCAGCCCTACCGTGCCAGCCACGTCTCATGCGGGGCTGTACACACCCCGGGGGCTCCTCCCGGAGGGGAGCCCCATCCCACGTACCAGTGGAAGCACCATGCTCCATGCTGACTGATGACACTGCCGAGGAGCGGCTATGCCCATACACATACGGAAGCGCTATGCTCCGCGCTGGTGATAAACAACTGAGGGCGGCCCACGGCCGTACCAACCTCAAGGATCCCAGAGCTTAGTGTCTGGCGCCATCGCAACGCCTCCCCTCGGGAGCACCACGCGAGGGGGCTGGACACGGGGGCTGCGCCCGGGCCACGCCCGAACGCATGCCACCCAGCCAGGTCCCTCGGACCTGGTCATCGCGCGCCCCTCCCCGAGCGGAGCCAATGTACGAAAGATTATTTGCACGTCAAGGGGGACTCCTGAGCATCGCGACTCAGGAGCCTAACTGGTCACATAGCCCCTCACTCCTTAGTCCCGTCCTGGTTTCCGGTCGGGCTAACAGCGGCTGAGGTATGCGCGGGGCCGGGCCCTGCCGACGTAGAATGACAAATCTGCCCTTACGCCTCCCTTCCCTAATTGTTGTTCGCGCGTCAAGGGGGACTCCTGAGCATCATGACTCAGGAGCCTAATTTGCCATTAGCCCCTCACGCCTTGGTCCCGTCCTGGTTTCCGGTCGGGGCTAATGGCGGCTGAGGTATGTGCGGGGCCGGGCCCTGCCGACGTAGAACACAGGCAAATAGGAGGGAAAATGCAAATTCTAAGGAATTCAAAAGCAAATATTACAAGCCATAGAGTGTTTCACAACACCAAATACAAGTTTAACCGCCTCCACGAGGCATGGTGCATGTTATAGGAATTAAAAACAGGATAGAAGCCGCAAAGGGATCACTTTCCAGTGGCGCCGCCGCCTGTTGTGGAGTCATGCTCGGCGGCTCCGCCTACTGAAGCCGCGGAACTGGCCGCGTCGCGTCTAGGCAAGATGCTGAAGGCACGGAACCTCCCCAGGAAAGCCTCGGCTCGGCCCTTCACAACCTCAGCAGCAGCGGCAACAAGGTCGCCGCTCACAAGGTCCAGCAGGCTGTCAAGGTCGGCGTTGGGGTCGCGAAGGTAGACGTGGCTGAGGACGCGCGTCAGCGCCGCAGACAACAGGGCCCGCACCTCGGCCTCGGCTCTAGGGCCAAGGCCGTCCGCGGCATCTTCAAGCGCACGGACCAAGAAGGGAAGCAGCTCGGCAGGGCCATCCTGTTCGCCAGCCAATGGGTCCTCTAAGCCGCCCTCATAGAGCGTCTTCAGTACGGTGCTAGCCTTCTCCTCCAGGTTGGCGAAGGCCAATCGATCCTCGGCCAGGACCTTCGCGTTGCGGTCTAGCTCGGTCCTCTCCACCTTTAGCGCTTGCTCCAGTGTCTCCAACCGGCCATGGCGGTCAACAAGCTCAGCGTCCCGGTCTTTGACGGCATCCTCCCGAGCCTTCATTTCCTCCTCCTTCTCCTGGCGTACACGGACCTCCTTCGCGAGCTCCTCGCGCAGGTCTTGCAGCTTAACCTCCAGCACCTTCCGGCGGCCCCGGGCATCCGCAGCGTCGCCCTGGGCCGCATCGCGAGCGGCCTTGGCCTGGCGGGCAGCTTGCTTCTCCTCGTCGGAGGCAGCTGCAGCCTGCCTCAGTGCCGCTCGGACAGAGGCGGTAGAGCAGGCCCAGCCAGAAGCTAACTCTAGGTGCCCGACCACCAGGCGGGGGTCCGCGCTCTGAAGATCCTCCCGCAGCCGGCTCAGTTCATTGGCGGCCTAGTCCAAGACAGCAGAGGGATCAGAAGAGACGGGAGTCGGAGGAGCAGCCGGAGAGGACGACAGTGTGATCACGGCTTGGGAAGAACGAGCCTCCCAGGCCTTGGGCATCTCAATAGCAACATAAAGCCCAGGCACCTCCAGGGTCAGCGGGGCCACGGGGGCTGACTCCTCGCCAGAGTGTCCCTACTGGGCTCATGAGGACTGGGCAGGGGAGGCACGAGCCTCAATGCCTCCTTTCCCCACAGACGAAGGCGCTGCCCCGGTAGACGAACTCGCCTCAAGCAGGGCCGTAGTAGCCCCCTTCAACCTCTTCGCCTCAGGTGCCGACCTGGTCAAAAGAGTGCAGATGTCAAGTCTCGGCGGCAGAAACAGAGCAGAGCGCGGATCGAGTACTTACTGGTCATCGCTCGCGGGTTCAAGCAGCCTCCGGCCAAACTTGAAGCCCGAGAGTCTACAGCTGGGGTCAGCCTTGCAAGGCACGGAAGCAGAGGACTGATGTCTACTACACAACCTTCTTCTTGTAGACGTTGTTGGGCCTGCAAGTGCACAGGTTTGTAGGATAGTAGCAAATTTCCCTCAAGTGGATGACCTAAGGTTTATCAACCGTGGGAGGCGTAGGATGAAGATGGTCTCTCTCAAACAACCCTGCAACCAAATAACAAAGAGTCTCTTGTGTCCCCAACACACCCAATACAATGGTAAATTGTATAGGTTCACTAGTTTGGCGAAGAGATGGTGATACAAGTGCAAAATAGAAAGTAGATATAGGTTTTTGTAATCTGAAATAATAAAAACAACAAGGTAACTAAAGATAAAAGTGAGCGTAAACGGTATTGCAATGATAGGAAACAAGGCCTAGGGTTCATACTTTCACTAGTGCAAGTTCTCTCAACAATAATAACATAGATAGATCATATAACAAGCCCTCAACATGCAACAAAGAGTCACTCCGAAGCCACTAATAGCGTAGAACAAACGTAGAGATTATGGTAGGGTACGAAACCACATCAAAGTTATTCTTTTGGATCAATCTACAAAAGAGTTCGCACTAGAATAACACCTTAAGACACAAATCAACAAAAACCCTAATGTCACATAGATACTCCATTGTCACCTCATGTATCCGTGGGCATGATTATACAATATACATCACACAATCTCAGATTCATCCAACCAACATAAAAGTACTTCAAAGAGTGCCCCAAAGTTTCTATCGGAGAGTCAAGAACGTGTGCCAACCCCTATGCATAGGTTCCCAATGTCATGAAACCCGCAAGTTGATCACCAAAACATACATCAAGTGGCACATGATATCCCATTGTCACCACAGATAATCACGGCAAGACATACATCAAGTGTTCTCATAAAAGACTCGATCCGATAAGATAACTTCAAAGGGGAAACTCAATTCATCACAAGAGAGTAGAGGGGGAGAAACATCATAAGATCCAACTACAATAGCAAAGCTCGGGATACATCAAGATCGTGCCATAGAGGGAACACGAGAGAGAACGGGGGAGAGAGAGATCAAACACATAGCTATGGTACATACCCTCAGCCCCGAGGGTGAACTACTCCCTCCTCATCATGGATAGCGCCAGGATGATTAAGATGGCCACCGGTGATGGGTTCCCCCCCCGGCAGGGTGCCAGAACGGGCTCCCGAGAGGTTTTTGGTGGCTACACAGGCTTGCAGTGGCGGAACTCCCGATCTATCATCTATTCTAGAAGTTTTAGGGTACAAGAGTATATATGGGTGCAGGGGGTACGTCGGTGGAGCTACGGGGGCCCCACGAGGTAGGGGGGCGCGCTCGGGGGGGGGGGGGGGGGGGGGGCGTGCCTCCCACCCTCGTGAGCACCTCCCGTATCTTCTGACATGGGGTCTAAGTCCATCAGGTGGATTTCCTTCCAAAAATAACTTCTCCAGTTGATTTCGTTCCGTTTTGACTCCGTCTGATATTCCTTTTCCTCGAAACACTGAAATAGGCATAAAACAGCAAAACTGGGCTGGGCCTCCGGTTAATAGGTTAGTCCCAAAAATAATATAAAAGTGGATAATAAAGCCCAGTATTGCCTAAAACAGTAGATAAAGTAGCATGGAGCAATCAAAAATTATAGATACGTTGGAGACGTATCAAGGACGCGTCGGGAAGGCCGGAGCTGGACTCAGACCGCCCCGGAGACAGAGCGGATCCTGGGGGCACCAGCCCGGACCTGTGTTTCCCGGGACCAGGGAGAATCCACTCCTCCTTGCCTAGCGCTGGCCTCGTCGTCGTCCGGCATGGAGCGGAGGGTGCGAGACCTGTGCCGGGGAAAGGATTCCTCCGACTCCCCGCCAGTCGCCTCGGAGTCAAACTCTTCCTCCTCCTCCTCCTCCTCTTGTTCCTCCTCACTCCCGCTATAGTCGCTGGAGGATATCTAACAAGCCTATCTTGTTACAAATTGCTAAACCCTCACAAGGACCTACTCGTTTATTCACCGTCGGCAACGCCGTCAGATCCCTGGGAGACAGTGCGGGCACCAGCCCCTCACCGTTGAAGGTGGGCATTGCGTTCACCACCTGCTCCCATTCGTCGCGAAGAAACAGGGGGACAGGAGCACCGTCCGGCCTCGCCACGTCTCCCCCGACCAAGGAGTGGAGGGCCGCGAGCAGATCCTCATCGACCAGGGCTGCAGAGCTCAAGCGAAGGGCAGCGTCCGCTTCCCCAAGCCTCCACAATGGGAGCTAGTGCTCCCGGAGTGGAGCCACCCGGTGCTCCAGAAACTCCCTCAGGAGCGTGGCCCCGGTCATCTTCGCCGCCCCCAGATTGCCTGGCCTCAGGTCTGTGTCCATCCTCTCCAGCACCGCCCTCGCGCGGGGGTCGACAATCTCCGCGCGGGACCATGCATCAACGGCCTTGGGCTGCCCCGTAGGCAGCACCAATCGGGGGTGGATGCGCCCGGCATCCACCATGACCCACTTGCTTCGGAAGCCTTCGATCCTCTTCCTGGGCTTCGAGATGGCGTTGGATCTGGAGTATGCGATAAGACTCACGCATGCGGAGATGGGGCCACGGGAAACCCAGAGATAAAAGTAATGGCGCAGCAAGGCCACCGAGGGCTTTATCCCAATGTGAGCCTTACAATATTAGGCGAAAATCGCCAGGAGAAGAACAGAGTTCGGGTGGAGGTGCAGAGCTTGCAAGTTGTACAGGTGAAGAACAGCAAGGAAGAACTCGGAAAAAGGAGGCACTAGACCGGCGATGATGGCGCTCACAAAGAGCGGGTAGAAGGTGCTCCCCTTGCCTTCAGGCTGGTCGGAGCCAGCATTAAACACGGTCTCTCCCACATTGCCCTGCGCCACCGTCCTCACTCGCATGAGGGCGAGATTCCTCTCCGACACATTCGGGGGATCCAGAGCCGACGAGTACCAGGCCTCTGTCGGAGTCTTGCGGGGCGCCATGGCTCGTCGGATGGGAAGGATTGAGGCAGACCTGGTGGACTTCGGCAAGGCAAGCGAGAACAAAGCAGGTCAGTCTGGCCCGGGCACCTCTTTTTGTCAGATGGGCGGTTGCCGAGGTGTCGTGGGCAAGTGGAGACGCCCACGTCGAATCAATCGCTACGCGACGCCCAAGGCCGCAGGCTTATGGGGCCCGTGGCGCTTCGCACTTGTCCCTTCGCTTCTCTGCTAAGCCAAGTCCGTGGCGCGCCTTGGGCCCGGGGGCTACTGTTGGCGTTCTGGGTACGGGGGTCCCCAGACTTGCCTGCCTGCGGCCTGCGGCGTGGCTCAAGTGGGGGCCCAATGCAGCCCAGCTTCATCAGCTCAAGCTCAAGACCCTCGCGAGGGGCCAAGCATTGCAGGGTGGACGACAGGAAGCTTCCTCAAGAGCAGCCTCGTCAGGTAGGCTCGCGAGGAGGTGGAGAGATCAAGGCAGGGCACCTCCCGAGGGGCCCGTGATGCAGGCCATGACGATCGAGGCCAGGCGGGCGCTGGCCTGCGCAGTGTCCTTGTTTCCCTTTCGGTGCAAACGGGGCAAGCACAGGCCGAGGCATCAGGCAAAGGTTATCGTTTCGGTGCAACAAGACCAAGACCAGCAGAACGGCGGGATGGAGGTCATCGTGGAGCCCAGAGCAGCATCATCGTCAGAGCCTTTGGCAACCGAAGACCAACTTTAGTCAGGATAAGTGTACCAGATGTTCCCCTTCGAAATGGCCAATTGTTGGCGCCCTTCCCGCTCATTATTTGGGAAGAGGCCCAGGGCCTCCCCCTATAAATAGGACTAGCCACCAAAGGGTAGAGGCATTGAGAAACAGATCACTCAGAGAGAGAGAGAAGCGACTGAACTCACCCAAGTAGTTCATCGCACCAGCTCAAAAACAGCCCCTCGCGAGGCTATTCTCCCTTTGTACTGTTCACCATCAGCCCCTGAGGCAATCCACCACACCACACACTAGAGTAGGGTATTACACCACAATGGTGGCCTAAACCAGTATAAATCTCGTGCCCCTTGTGTGTTCATCTTTCTTGCTTAGATCCTTGCGAGACTTCGAGACGTGAGCTGGTAGGGGAGAGATCTTCGTGCGCACCCCAGTGTTCGAACCTCAAGGGTATGCCAGAACCCGAAATCCGACAGGACGCAATTTTCTTAATCAAGTATCCTCTTATTGATGGGAAGTCTCTCCTTTCTTTTCCATCAATGTTCTTATCCGGTGATTCTCAGGAAGATACTAATGGAGCTTAAAGTTTATTATTCTTCGTCTCTTTTCTTCTATGGTGGATTAATTTCAAGCTTCGGTGTTGATCATATCTTTTCCTTCCGTTTCACGTATCTTCCCGTGTGAATTTCTTATCCAAGGCTCTCTTATTTATTCACTTCTCCCAGTTCATATCCGGAGTGTTGAAGATATCTCGGAAGATTCGTGTTTCCATTCTCAATCCGTTCAAGTTATTTTCAGGATGTTATCTCATTCAAGCCATTTAATTCAACCTGTGCAATATCTCTTTCATGTAATCTTTTCCAACGGTGTTTCCTTTTGAGTGGGCCCTAACCCACAGGTCTTTGCCTAGGATCTTACCTGACTTCTTAAATCCTTACCCGTTCTTGCATAGATTCATGGTTCTAGCTTTATACCATCCTCTCATAATTGCTTTCGATTGTATTTCACCCATCCGGAGCATTTCATTAGTTATTACCATTTCTTTCCTCCGAAGGCCATCGTGTCATAATTCTTCATTCTCAGCGTGTAGCTACCGTTCTCCAAATCTTACCACTGCATCATTCAAGTATTATCTAATTAGCTCGTGATCTCTTTGTTCACTTGTATCTAAATCCCCTCAAGTATCTTCATTCGTTTTCCAAATCTTCCTGGTGAATTGTGCCTTTTCTACTTTCATTTTCAATTTTTATGGTGGTTCCTTCAAGATTTCACTTCCTTCGTTATCATATTAATTCAGTAGTTGTTTCCAAATCCCACCGGTGGTTCCATCAATACCTTCTCAAGTTTACACTATATCTCTCTTAATCCTTTCTACGAGAATAAGTAGTATGCCAAATCCGTTGCTTGTCATCCATTTATTTTGGTGAAGGATATGCATAACATAATTCTTATCAATACATTTCTCGGTTCGAGATGCTTCATCTTTTATTTTCCGGAGTTCCAAGTTTGCCGCTTTATCTCGTCGTGAAGCTCCATAAAAATCATCACAAGGCTTCACCTTGTGTTTTCAACTTCTCTTTCTTTCTATCATCCTTTTATTACCGGAGTTCTTCATGGAGGCTCTACATGGTGGTTCGTCAAGCATTCCTTTCATTATTCATTTGTTCCTCAATATTTCTATTGAGGCTATGATCCGCCAGGCTTACTTAAAATTAAACATGATGCTCAACACATGTTTTGTTTTGAGGCGTTCAAGCATTCTTCATCTTGCATTCCAAAGTGCAATTCTCCTACCTTATCTTTTGAGATGGCGTTATATCATTCTTGAAAATATCCATTCATGTTTCGTGATTCAGATGTTGTCAAGAATGAGGTATTTTAAATCCATCAATCTCTTCGTTGGACTTATCTTGGTATAGGTTTCACTTAAAGTCTTCCCTAAGGAATGTTGTTAATTGTGGTGTCTATCGATAATCCAAGATTCCACCTATTCTCGAGGTGAAAGAAGTTTTTCATCTCTTTGGTGCTCTCAATCAAATCAATGGTTTCCATTAGTCGTCGGTTGTCACCTCATAGTCTTGAGATGTTTTCCATAATCCCACTACAAGCTTATTCATTTCGTTGTTTGTTTTCCAACAACCCCATTGTAACCTTCTTGGAAGGGTGCTTCCAAGCTCATTTGTGGCAGAAATTTCCATTTTCTTCTCCATTCTGTTATTCCAATGATCTATCTTCTATTCTTTCTTCCGGAGGCATTGTGATGTTACTCTCTTCGACCCATCATATCATTTTGTAAATATCATGTTCTTTTCCTTGCTTATCCGTTTAACATGAGTGTTATGTTCTCTGCTCAAGTTCTTTTCATCTTATCAAGTCTTGATTCTCTTTTCAACCGGAGTGTTGTCCGAATTTGATCTTCCTTGTTCCTTGTTTATCTCGTTTCAACCAGAGTGGTTCCAATTCCTTCTTGTCCATTGTTCTCGTCATTCATAGCTTTGCAACCTCCAAGGTTCACATGGTGTTCCTTTTTTCTATTTTCTACCGCGGTGCTCTCACTTGTGTTCAACTCTGTTGTGTTCTTTCTTTCAATTTTTCAACCTCTCAAGGTTCTTTGTTTTCACTCATTGGTCGAAGAAGCAACTTAGATTTACCTCTTCTCTTCCTCTTCCGTTTCTCTTTGGTGCCATCCTAGATCTCGGGTCGAGATCCTCTTGTAGCGGCAGAGTATTGTAACACCCCAGATGTAACTTTCCATAATTGTAACTCCAACTCTTGCCATTTCCGGCTAGGTGATATGTTATTTCCTTCGTGGTTGAGTTTTTGTCTTTCGTTTTGCATTTTTTTCATGTCATGCATTTCATCTCATGTCATCATTTGCATTACATCGGCACTGTTTTCTTAAAACTTGCATCCGTCATGGTCCTCCAGTTCTCTCCGTTGTCCTTTTTGAGCCCAGACTACACTCGCACGCGCCCGCGGCACCTCCAAAATATTATTTTATAAGTGGCATAAAAATGTTCTCGGAATGTGGTGAAAGTTGGCGTGCGGTCTTGTTGTAGTGTAGGTAGACCGCCTACCAAATTTCGTCGCATTTGGAGTCCGTTTGCAAGCCCAACTGTTAAACATATAGCGACACCGTTGTCGGGTAATTCGTCGAACGTTTTCGGTCTCCGAAAACCCTTGCCGGGCAGGTATTCTCTTCTCTCCTCTCAGCCCAACTCATCTACACAGCCACTAAACCCATCCCACATAACCCACCTAGTCCCTCTCCGCTCTGGAACCGTCGGATGATGATCGGAGGCTCTGAAATGCTCCAAAACCCCCCTAACCTAAGCACTTACACTATATAAACACCCCCTCCCCCCAATTTTGGCAGCCTCCCACCTCCTTACTTGTTTTCAGCGCCTCCCCAATCATCATTCACCGCCACCACCCTCCTTCTCCTCGAAATCCGGCGCCCGCCACCCTAGTGCCGCCATTTGGCATTGTCTAAGCGGCCTGCCGCAACCGAGCCACCGTCCCCTGCCACTCAGCGCCCTCCACGTCACCCCTGTCTCCCTCCACCTCCCGTAGGGCCGATCAAGATCCATATAGGGCCCTGGGAAGCCCATCGATAACCGCCCCGAGCCCGCGCGCACCACAGTTCTCCCGCGCAAGCGTCGCTCCCCTGCGCCTCGCCTTGGGAGCCCGAGCTCCTCCCGAGCTCGCTGGCTCGCCAAACCCCGACTCCTGCCTCCTCTGCAACCCGGACGAGCTCTACTCGTCGTGGTCGTGGTCGTGGTCATGTTGACCGCGCCCTGCCTCTCGAAGTCGCGGCCCAGCCCCAGCTCTCCTCTGGTCCACCGACCGGCCTGCTATGGCCCAATGTGAGCAGCCCAATCCATCTGTTTTGACCCGCCTATGTTTTTTTTATGTTTGTGAATTTCGCATTATCCAGTGAATTACTGTTTTAGAGAAAAGTCCCTCTAGATCATGCATTTAATAACTCACAAATGGTGCATCGGATTAAAATGATTTAAACTTGCTATTTGCTTTAATTTGCATAAATGACATGTTAAAATGGTTTATTTCATAACTAAATAACCGTAGCCCCAAATTAATTAAATTTTATATGTAAATGGGGTGGAAAATGCATAGATCAACTTGGTGCACTTTGTTTTACTGCTTAACAACATTAAAATATGGTCTACGGCAGAACAGTACCAAATTCGAAATATGGACATGAGGACTTTCCGGAATTGTTGTTTGTTGTTCCGGCCACATTTAAACTTTCCTAGATAGATAGTATTCATATGTTTCACCTCTTGCCATGTTTAACAACATTTAATATTGTAATACCTAAACAAGAGCAAACTAAATAACTCGAATGTGGTGTTTCGTCACTATGCAACTTGTTGCATATTGAACTCCACTTAACTTGTAGTTTTGTTTGTTGCACTTTGCCATGCCATGCCTCATTAAACTGGACATGCATCATACTTGGTTGTGCATCGTGCCTTGCTTATGTGATGGTTGTTTACTATGTTGTTTGCTTCTTTTCGGTTGTGCTCCTTCTTGAGAGTTCCCGTTTCGTTGCGATCGTGAGGATTCGTTCGACTACGTTGGTTCGACTACTTCATAGACTCGGTCTTCTCCCTATCTGGATTTCAGGCAAGATGACCATTACCCTAGATACCACTTCTATCTTTGCTTGCTAGTTGCTTCGTTCTATCGCTATGTTGCGCTACCTATCACTTGTTTACCATGCCTCCCATATTGCCATGTCAAGCCTGTAACCCACCATTCCTAGCAAACCGTTGTTTAGCTAAGTTACCGCTTTTGCTCAGCCCCCTCTTATAGCGTTGCTAGTTGCAGGTGAAGTTGAAGATTGCTCCATGTTGGAACATGTTTATGTTGGGATATCACAATATCTCTTATTTTTTAATGCATCTATATACTTGGTAAAGGGTGGAAAGCTCGGCCTTTTGCCTGGTGTTTTGTTCCACTGTTGCCACCCTAGTTTCCGTCATACCGGTGTTAGTTCCTTGATTTTTGCATTCCTCACGCGGCTGGGTTTATGGCAACCCCTTGACAGTTTGCTTTGAAAAAAACTCCTCCGGCAAGGCCCAACTTTGGTTTTACATTTGCCTAACAACCTATAACCTTCCCTTGGGCAGGCCAACACAAGGGTCATCTTTATTTTAACCCCCCCGGGCCGGTGCTTCTCCAAATGTTGGTCAGAACCGGGCAATGTCCGGCGCCCCCTGGACAACCAGGGTCTATGCCAACCCGACGTCTTGCCCATCCGGAGTGCCCTGAGAACAAGATATGTGCAGCTCCTATCGGGATTTGTCGGCACATTCGGGCGGTCTTGCTGGTCTTGTTTTACCATTGTCGAAATGTCTTGTAACCAGGATTCCGAGACTTATCGGGTTTTCCTGGGAGAAGGAATACCCTTCCTTGGTCGTGGGAGCTTATAATGGGCTAAGTTGGGACACCCCTGTAGGGTATAAACTTTCAAAAGTCGTGCTCGTGGTCATGGGCAGATGGGAATTTGTTAATATCTGGTTGTAGATAACCTGACACTTGACTTAATTAAAATGCATCAACCGCGTTTGTAGCCGTGATGGTCTCTTCTCGGCAGAGTCCGGGAAGTGAACACGGTTTGTGTTTTGTTTGAACGTAAGTAGTCTTCAGGATCACTTCTTGATCACTTCTAGATGACGACCGTTACGTAGTTCCTCTTCCTACTCTTGTACTCGCCTGTTAGCCACCATATTTTTCATATCAATTGCTGCAACTCCACTTCATTACCTTGTCCTACCCTTAACCTTAAATAGTCTTAATCTCGTGGGTTTTGATATTGCTGAGTCCTCGTGACTCACAAGATTCTACCAGACAGTTGCAGGTGCCAATGATACCAGTGCAGGTGATGCAACCGAGCTCAGTTGGGAGTTCGATGAGGATCTTCGACTTTACTATGTTTCTTTTTCGGATGATCAGTAGTGGTGCCCAGTTCGGACGATCAGGGATCTAGCATTTGGGGTTGTCTTCCTTCTTTTGGATTTGTCCGTAGACACATCTATGTGTGTACTCTGAATGATGTATGATTTATTTAAGAAACTGTGTGAAGTGGCGATTATAAGCCAACTCTGTATCCTTTCTTGTTCTTCACATGGGATTGCGTGAAGATGACCCTTCTTGTGAAACATCCACAATGCGGTTATGCCTCTAAGTCGTGCCTCGACACATGGGAAATATAGTTGCATCGTGCGCATTACACCTTGCATGTTTAATCGGGTTTGTATCGATGGATCATGTGAAACAACAAAACTATAGTAGTACTACAGTACAAGTAACAGTTCACTCAGTCGCCTGTCGTGTACTCCTCCATCATAAGAGTGGAGTTCTCGCTTTCATAAACTTTCTAGTCCCTTTCGCCGACATGTGGGACATCAAGCAACCGGGTCCATGCTTCATACCAAAGTAACAGTGCAGAGCAGCAGCGGGACGCACCCCGGTCTTGGCATCGTCGTAGTAATGATAAATGAGGTGTCAAATCACAAAGTTGCTCCCTTTCGACGGTAATTTGGAGGGACGAAGTGATGATAAACTTGGAGGGACGAAGCAACCATCATTTCGCCAGGCGAACCTCCTCTAGAAATAAGAAACCTGCCCCGCCTTTCGCGCGGCAAAATCACCTCCTTTTTACTAATCTTGATATATTTTTTAGATTAATATAACTGGGATTTGTATAGATAGCACAAAGGAGCAAAACCAAGTGGTACGCTTAAGGGCATCCGCAATGTGTAGCCTAATGTTAAAATAGCTTTTGGCATTGATGGGAACCATAGTGCAGGGTGCTGCCAAAGCCAAAAAAGAGGGAGCTGAAGCTCCCTAATTGAATGATTGAAGGAATAGGAAAATGCAACCTTTCTCCTCTTTCTCCCGTGCTTGGACGCATGTATAGAGCACAGAGTCTACTCCCTTGTCCCTTCTATCTCAAATCACAAAGTAGTGAGGTGTCAAATCACAAAAGCACGGAGGAAACAACCATCATTTCACTCTTCGTTGACTCCGCTTCTCGTCTTCTTCGAGAAACCACCTTTACTGCACTAAGCTGGACGGACGATGCAATTGGGCTACCAGGAGTACGTTGGCCTCCTTTTGTTCAACGGACTTCCTGGATGCAAAGAAGGTGATTGTCTTAGCATGCAGGCGGCACTTGTAAATGACTTGCCGTTGTATGCCTCAATGGTGTTCTCCGTCCAACGCTATTTGCCAAAGTCACAGCGATCGAGATATCGTCAATGTCACCGCAATGGGGAAGGAAGTAAAATAGTTACACCCTCCATTTTTATGTATACAAGGCCACTATAAAAATTACAATTTGCAGAAAGCCACTAACCCTAATCGAGGCAAAATTGATGGGGTTTGCCTCGTACTAGCAACCAAGGACATTAATACACCCTTGGATGCATGAGGAAGTGAGAAGGTTTGTTTGCATGTGCTACATTAATCAAGCAGCGAGGGGTGAGATAGTTAGCTAGTACATTTGGCAGCATCCGTTGGTGAAAAAAATACCCATTAATTGACACATTAAACGAGGATTTGTATTGATCGATCCCACGAAGGAAAACCGTGACATCTTTTTTAACAGAGTAATAGGTACTAAAATCGAAGTCTCTCACCATCACAAACTAGATGTTATTACAAGTTCAAAATGAAAAGGCGGTACACTTATGCACGATTGTCGCGATCGCACCACACCCTCACACAATCGGTCCTGCATGCTTCCTGCATGCCGCAAACCCAACTAAGGGAACACACCCTCACTAACACATGGTACCGCATGTGATCAAACCAAACTCAGTCATCCAACCGCTAACACCTAATTTTTGTTCATACACTATGGTTATCCCAACTGCCTGTTGGGGAAGATCTATGCGGCCCGTGCGGTGGTCTGTTGGGCAAGAAGATGTGAGGAAGAAGAAGGGTTAGGAGACATAGAATATTCATCCAACCGCCTTAAATGATCGACTGACCCAAAGGATGAAAGTTAGGCGACTTGCATAAATATATGTTTTTTTGAGAAGGCATAAATATATGTTTTTACACAGCAAAAGATCCCTAAAAACAACATAAATAAATAAAAACTACGACTCCTCGCAGAACGATCTGACCTCGTCTCTTTGGCTGGTGGTGTGAACCAGCCGTAGCCACCAACGTGTGTCTCCACACCGTAGTTGTCCTTGGCCTCTAGCTACTCGTTCACGCGGAACATGCGGGAGCTATGCATGAACACGAGCACCGCCTAGTTCACGTCCACGACGTTCCGTTCCTCCTACGGGAGGGCCTCGATGGAAACGGCATCCGCGCGCTTTGTGTCGAGTTGAGCCTCCGCCACTCGGCTCATGTCCAGGACATCCGTGTGCTCCGCGTCAAGTTCAGCTTCCACCACCCGGTTCATCTCCATGACATCCGGTTCCTCCTATAGGAGGGCTTCGATGGCAGCAGCTTCCGCGCGCTCCGCATCAAGTTGAGCCTTCGCCTCCCAGTGCTCCTTTATGATCGCTAGGTTGAACCGTTGGTCTGCCTACACTATGGGGGACCCAGATGCTGGGACGAAGTCAACGTCCATCATCTCATACGCATCAGGAGCCTTCTTCACTGTGACCTCCACCAAGAACACTAGATCGGCTTCTTCCTCCTCGTAGCCTGGCTCCCGAGAACTCGTGGATTGGCCTGCCGTGATGTGAGCTTGGGAACGGAGGTCTGTGGCGCCAACCGCTGCAGTAATTTCTGCTCAGCGCTCTGACATCAGCATCTTGTAGTACGTGATCTTGAATCGCACCATGGATTTCTGGTGAACTAGGGGACGACTGATGTGGGCTAGGGGATCGAAAGGTGGGGGAATGGGCTGTAGAGGAGGTGTGGTTTTGGGGCAGTGGTGAACTGCCGACAAGTAGCTGGTGTCGGCCAAGCAGCGAAGGTTCTAGCGTGAATAGTGGTTCCGGTGATGACCAGTCAATCAGTTTTGACTGTCCAGAGTTTGCAAAGCAGGATGGTTGGAGCCTGGAGAGTTGTGGGGTGGGATGGTACCAAAGTTTCGGAGTTTCACATGGCAATTGTCCGGACGTCCCCACTGTTCCCGTCGACGATGAGGCGATGACTTCGTAAATCTCAAGATTGACTAGCAAGATGCCCGTGCATTGCACGGAACATCAAGATAAATTTATTTATAAAACACCTATTGTGATTGACCAATGCAGGAGTAATCCCATGTGTAAAAACTAATGATATCTCAAGATTTTCATTGAAATACTGGTATCTTGAGAATTTCATCAAAAAATGATATCTCGAGAAAGATGAGAGATAAGGTGAGGAGGAGTGGGGATGGGCGACACCATGCAGTTGCCACCATGCCAGATTGTTCCAGAGGCTTCCTTTTAAACTAATCAACAATGGTGCGAGATAAGGATGAACGAGAGATGTGCGGGTATCCTTTTGTAAAATTGCCATATTTGCTTTCTATCTGTCGGATATAGATCAGATAGTCTATATTTTAAGGCAGGCACACCATCATCACCAACTTAGTTTTTAATCAGAGTACATATAGAGATATGTCGGTACAGTCTCTCGAAGGTGCTCATAGGTATGGTGTTCATGTGAGCGTTCATAGGGTGTCGGGGTACACAAACAGGGGTGTATGTTCCCCTAACTTGCGCACGGACAATAGGCCTCCAACCCAGCAACACAAAGCATCCAAGTCAAGCCCAAGCCAGAGAAACAGCTCTTCGAGAAATCAAAGGGCGAATCAAGAAGACCAAGACAAGCCAAGGAAGCAAGATATCACTAAGAAGAGGCCTCCCTTACCGTGTAGGCGAGCCTGGTCAGACCGAGGCCTCACCAATGACAAGTCCCAAGATCCCCCTCGGCAGGATTGCCGGGACCTCCAAGGGCTATTCTCCCCTCCAAGACTCCACCGCTCCACCGCGCAGCAATGCAACTCACTTATTAGTGTGGTGTCGAGCCCCAAGTTATTAAGTGGCTGTCATTTGGCACATGTTGGCCATTTGGAAGAAATATGACATCCATCCAGAGGCGTGTCATGTAGACTGGAAGAAGATGATTAAGCGGCGCGACAGGCTTGCGGGGCTGCTTCCTCAGCATGACACCTAGTAATGCATTTAATGAGCTTTGTGCTAACTACTAGAGTTAGGTATGATAGCACTGTTAGCTATCTAATCACTAGATAATGACTGCTTTGCCAGTGTGGTAACCCCTTAGCCAAAAGGAGGACCATGGCAACCTAAGAAAGGATTCGGACACTTGTACACTTATATGCGCGTACCTGCTCTCCCCGAGGCAACCTTGTCGGGCTTGAGCGTTGTGTGACCACCACGGTCCTCCCTTCCCCCTTGCTGAACCGCAATGGTCTGATGGCCCCATAGTTTTTCGTTTTCCACCATGACATCTTTGGCGCGCCAGGTAGGGGGAAGCGTTTGCGCGAACCCGAGGTCGTTAACAACATGTCAATCTTCATCATCCTCATCTTCATCACCAGCTTCGTCATCCATGGCGCCCAAGCAATAGTTCGGCGCAACGGCTCACTCTCCCACCTCGAAGGCCCCCTTGCATGTGGCCACTGATATAGTGGGTGCTGCAGGGGCGTTGGTGGATGCTTGTGCCTTAGGGGACGCGACCAGCGCAGGCGGCGCTATCGTCATTCCCCTTGCGGCCGAAGCAGGAGCTGAAAACGCCGGGGAAGGGCGGCATAAACAGCGTCCCGAGGGCTGTATCCTGCAAGGCTCGGTTGGGGAGAATGTTCCATCTCAGCCTCCCCACCATGCCCTATCATGCTAGGGGCACAACCACAGCAACTATGCCTGCTCTGGTGTCTGTTGTGACCCCCTAAGTATCCATATTACGGACGCAGCTACGGGGCACACGCCTTTCCCAGGATAAGGTAACCAAGAGGAGCGCCAAACGGGGTCGTCAACCCCCGAGCGCACCCCTCTCGCACCATACTGCCGTGGCAGCTGACTCGCAGCAACGAGAACATGGCGCCGCCACCACCGGTTCCATCAGGTGTCGAGCGACGTCGCGGTCTGCGGCATCATCTATGCCAAGCACTGCATCGGAAGCCATGGCGCGGGCCCAACTCCTACTGAGGTTCCCACCATCGGCCAATCAAATTGATGAGTGGAGAGCCACCATTCAGATTTTGATTGATTTTGATGAAGCGGAAGGATCTCAGCGGGCAAGCCCACCACGGCACCCGCAAGCAACGACTACGGTCCGAGTTGCTGATCGTGTCGAGGGGGACACTCCGATGATGCAATCCCCTCCACGGCAGCTAGCGCAGAGGCCACAGCCCGAGCCACGCGACCAGGAGCCCAACAAGGCATCGATGGCTTCATCTGATCCTCGGGCCCCTCGAGATCTGCGACAGGTCCTAGAAGATTAGTGAAGGGAGGATGTGTGTGTCACCATAGAATAGCGCTGTGAAACCCGCCGCCAGTCTGGCAAGTGCAATATCCCAGACATCAACGAACCCGCACCCCGTGAAGGTGGGTACTTACCTTTAGAGGTTGGGTACCCTACCTTCACTCGCAAGTTGGGGCTAGTCTGTTGGCCATTCACCCACATTTTCAAACCAGAAATACCAGAAAAGTATGATGGAAGACTGAACCCAGCAGTGTTCCTGAGAATTTACACCATTGTTGTTCAAGACACCGGAAGAAGAGATGAGAAGTTGTTCGCCAACAACTTCCCGTTGGCACTCAACCTAAACTTGAGGTCATGGCTGATGCACTATCATAGTACTCCATCTCGACCTGGGCAGACCTGTGCAATAAATTTGTTGGTGCCTTCATGGGCGGCTTTCAAGAACTATGGCGGCCCATTAATTTGCAACTCCTTCCACAAAAGGAAGGGGAGAGTTTGCGGAAGTACATGCAGAGGTTTAGCCGGGTGTACAGGAACATTCCAGATATCCACCCATCAGCTATTATTGCCGCATTCCAGTCCAATGTGCGCAGCAGGAGCTAGTTAGAAAAAGCGGTACACTACTAGAAAAAGGCCTGTTAGTGGCGCACCTATTTTTGCCGTTAATGGCGCACTATAGGTGCGCCGCTATTATCACGCCACTAGTAATTTAATCTCAAGTAAAATCACACTCCGTGGTCAAACTTCCCGAAAGGTCACCCATCCTCACACTACTCAAGCCCAAGCACGCTTAACTTCAGAGATCTATCCAACCCCAGCACCAGCTCACTTAACAGGCACTTCTTGATATATCTAGCATATGAATCATATTAAACCATGTGAGTCTAGGACTTTGTTAATGTTCATGAGTGTGATGAAATTTTGAAAAAATATTTCAAACTTCTCTTCATATTATGTATCATATTTTGAACATTTTTTCCAAAAAAAATTCGAAACTATTTTTTTTCTGTTACTAGTGGCGCACGTAGCAAATGGTGCGCCACTACTAAGTTTGATTTTTGTTTCCATTTTTTCCCCTCTAGATCTTAAAAGCCCCGTATCTTTTATTCTGTTAGGTTTTTGGGGATTCTAAAAATCTTCAATGGGGTTCCCCGGCAAGAAGGCCAAGACTGAAGCCCGCAGCAAGGAATTTGCCACATGGACTGATTGCCGGGAGGCTGCGGCGGCCGAGAATGCTGGGAAGGCTGATGGACCGTACTGCAAGATCTGCCGGACCAAGGATCATGATCTCCAAGAGTGTCACCAAGATGAGCAACTTGTCAAGAAGTAGAAAGTTGAGTACCATATGTCGGCGTTCTGGGAACGGGGGTCCCCAGACTTGCCTGCCTGCGGCCTGCGGCGTGGCTCAAAGGAGGCCCAGCACAGCCCATCTTCATCAACGCAAGCTCAGGACCCTCGCGAGGGGCCATGCCTCGCGGGGCAGACGACAATGAGCTTCCACAGGCACGGCCTCGTCAGGCTGCCTCATGAGGAGGCGGAGAGTTCAAGGCAGGGTACCTCGCGAGGTGCCCATGACGCAAGCCATGACGACCAAAGGCGCCAGTCGGGCGCCAGCCCGCGCAGTGTCCTCCTTTCCTCTTTGGTGCAAAGGGAGCAAGCGCAGGCGAGAGTATCAAGCAAAGGTGTCCATTTCAGCGCAACGAGACCAAGACCAGCCCAACGGCTGGAAGGAAGTCATTGTGGAGCCCGAGCCGGGGTCATCACTAGAGCTTTTGACAGGCGAGGACCAACTTTAGTCAGGATAAGTGTGCCCATTGTTCCCCTTCAAAATGGCCAATTGTTGGCGCCCTTCCCGCTCAATATTTGGGAAGAGGCCCAGGGCCTTCGCCTATAAATAGGACTAGCCACCCCCAGGGTAGTGGCATCTAGACCCTCATCAAGAAACTAGTAGATAGAGCGACTGAACCCCTCCTAGCAGTTCATCGCACCAGCTAAGAACAGACCCTCGCGAGGCTGCTCTTCCTTATATTGTTCATCATCAGCCCAAGAGACAATCCACCACACCACACACTGGAGTAGGGTATTACACCACAATGGTGGCCTGCACCAGTATAAATCTTGTGTCTCTTGTACTGTTCAGTTTAGTAGTTTAGGTCCCAGCAATTCGGCGAGGGGCGAGACGGTAGAGGGTTGAATCTCTGCGCGCACCCTAGTGTTCGAACCTCAAGGGTCTGCCGGAACCTGAAATCCGACACCATAAGCGTGAAAAAGAAAGAGACCAAGAAGGTGTTGGCGGGAAGGGCCGAGGCAGCAGAGGAGGCCACCGCGACAAGATTCCCCAGCATCAAGAGAAATCTGCTAGAGCCCGTGAGAAAAAGGAAGGTGATGTCAAAAGTGATGGAAGGGGATGAAGAGGAAACCAGTAAGCAAGAGTTCCAAAAAGCCACTGAGGCCATGTGTGTTGATGGAAGTGCATCTTTGCACTCCCCTTACCGCCAACTTAAACAGTGGGCGCATGAGGTCAATGACGGGGAGCCTACGGCAGATTCGGGGAAGGGCAGAAGTGCATCTTTGACGAAGAGGATCACTGTAACTGCACCATCGCGGCAGGGTACTTGGCGCTATTGGTTTCACCAACAATCCACAACCTGAAGGTCACATATATGTTGGTTGATGGCGGGGAAGTGTTGTATCTGATTTCCCCAAGGTAATCGGCAAGTTGCAAATATCAGATGAAGAACTCACATTACCGGTGACTTTTGGAGGAGAGTTGAACTTGAACTACCAGACTCAGAAGCTTGTGTTCGACTTAGTCGAGCTTACCTTGCCATACAATGTGATTCTTGGCCACCCAGCTCTAGCAAAATTCATGGTAGCATCCCACTATGCCTATAATACTCTGAAGATGCCAGTGCCAATGGGCATCATCTCCATCCTGTCAGACATGAAAGACACAATCATATGCGTGGATAAGATGTATCGTGATGCGGTTGCTGTCGAGGCAGCTGAAGCTACAGTTCCGCCAAAGAAAACAAGAAAGGGAAGAAAGCTAACAGGTATACCAGCAAGGAATCCGGGAAGTGTGCCTCTCCGGAGTGCGCTGCACCCGTCGATGATTTGCCAGAGAGTTCCACTAGCAAGAGATCCAAAGTTACCTCGCCTGCTATGAAGAAGGTCCCGACAAGGCTAGGTGGCGTTGATGATACTTTCACCATCAGCTCGACTCTCGATAACAAATAGGAAAGGGAGCTCGTTGCCTTCCTACGGGTGAATGTCGATGTGTTTGCCTGGCAACCATCCAACATCCCCGGCATTCACAGGGAGGTAATCGAACACCACCTAGATGTCTGCCCTCATGCTCGGCCCGTCAAGCAGAAGGTCAGAAAACAAGCTTTGGATCGGCATCAATTCATCGCCGAGGAAATCAAGAAACTTGAAGCAGCTGGTTTAGTCAGGGGAGTGTTGCATGCAACATGGTTGGCGAACCTGGTGGTGATGCGCAAGACGAATGGGAAATGGAGGCTTTGCATAGACTTCACAGATCAAAACAAGGCATGCCCGAAGGATCCATTCCCCTTGTCGCGCATTGATTAGATTGTGCCGGATGTAACCTACTTTCCTTCTTGAATGCATACTCCGGGTACCATCAGATATTCACGTCCATGGAGGACGAGGAGAAGACCGCATTCATAACTCCATGTGGCACATACTGCTTTGTACGGATGCCGTTCGGGTTAAAGAGCACTAGATCCACTTTTCGAAGAGTAGTGCAGATTGAGTTTGAGTCTTAGCTGCATGGGAATATTGAAGCTTACATGGATGATATTGTGGTTAAAACCAAGGACAAATTGACACTTATTCAAGAATCGGAAGAGACCTCTACAAACAGGCGCAAGATCAACTTGAAGTTCAACCCCGAGAAGTGTGTGTTTGGCATTCCCTCTGGCAGGCTACTTGGCTTTTTGTGTCTTATCGGGGAGTTGAGGCCAATCCCAACAAGATCAGAGTGATCAAGCAGATTCAAGCACCCAGGATAGTTAATGACATGAGGCATTTAACTGGATGTGTTGCCGCGCTGAGTAGGTCCATTTCCAAATCTGCTGAGCGCACCCTATTTTTCTTCAAAAATCTGAAGAAGTTAGGGCCCATGAAGTGGACTCCGGAGGCAGAAGCAGCGCTGCAAGACTTAAAGGCCTATATTTCCTCTGTTCCCACCTTGATCGCTCCCAAACCTCAAGATTCGTTGCTGCTATATTTAGTGGCAATCATTCAAGTGGTTACTAGAGCACTGGTGGCGCTGTGGGAAGTAGATGAACGAGTATCTGCAGCTACTATCCTCCCCAAAGAGGGAAGTGAACCAGTCACGTCAAGGTTGGTATGCATCAGGAAAAAGAAGCACATGGTGGTGAAGGCAATCCCAAGGCCGTGACAAAGAAGAGGGTGGTGCAGCAACCAGTGTACTTTGTTAGCTCCCTATTGCAGGGGGCTAGGTCAAGGTACTCTGGGGTGCAGAAGTTGATCTTTGTCCGCATCATGGATTTAGGGAAACTACACCACTACTTCCAAGCCCATGAGATCACAGTTGTCACATGTTTTCCTTTGCAACACATAATGAGGAACCCTGAGGCCACCAGCATAATAGTTGAATGGCATTAGAGTTGTCTTGTTTTAGTCTGAAGTATGAAAGTACTTCAACCGTTCAGAGCAGGGCACTAGAGGAGTTCATTGCAGAATGGATGCCTACTGCGGACAAAGAGACTCCACAAATGGTTATCCTCGGCAAGGAGGCGCCCCAGGAATGGATCATGTACTTTGATGGTTCTTTTTCATTGCAAGGCGAGGGGGCTGGCATGCTCTTCGTTGCGCCCATGGGAGAGCACCTCAAGTATGTTGTCCAGATGCATTTTCCCCGGGAGAAATCTACCAACAACACTGTAGAATACGAAGGGCTCCTTGCGGGGATCAGGATTGCAGTAGATTTGGGGATCAAGATGTTATCATCCATGCAGATTCATAGCTTGTGGTGAGACATGTCAACAAGGACTACCAAAGCCCATTGATGGAGGCATACATCAATGAAGTGAGGAGATTGGAGGAGCAGTTTGATGGATTGCAAATAGAGCATGTGCCGCGTGCGGAAAACAACATTGCTGCTTATCTATCAACGTGTGCCGCACTAAAGCTTCATGTGGAACTAGGGACCTTTATCCTTCATCTGACGCAACCATCAGTATCTCCATTAGTGATGGCCAGGAAAAGGAGGAAGCTGGACTCCGGCAAACCTTTACCGACAGAACCTCCAGAGGTCCCCAGTAGCGAAGCTGCTGGGAACAACTCCACTTCGCTTGGTGAGTTGCACTCTTCCACGTGACCACAAGTCCTTGTGGTTGAGGTAGGCGCTCGCATGGGTGAGGAGGTGCCATTGGTCCTAGTTGTAGAGCCATGAGCTCCAACTTGGGCACAACACATCGTCCGCTACCTCCAAAGTGGAGAACTTCCCGAAGAGCAAGAAGAAGCTGAGAGAGTAGCCCGAAGGGCCAGTATGTATCAGTTTGTCAATGACACACTATACAGAAGTAGACCCAACGGTGTGAAATTGAAGTGCATTTGTCGGGAGGGGAAGGAACTATTGGCAGAGATACATAAAGGCATGTGCGCCTCCCATATTGGATAAAGAGCCTTGGTTGGAAAAGCATTCCGGTAAGGTTTCTACTGGCCCATGGCCCTCCAAGATGCCATTGAGCTAGTCACCAAGTGTGAAGCCCGTCAGTTCCACTCCAAGAATATTCATCAGCCAGCTCAAGATCTCCAGAAAATCCCTTTATCGTGGCCATTTTCGGTCTAGGGACTCGATATCTTGGGCCCCTTCCCCCGTGCTACCAGATGCTTTGAATTCTTGTATGTTGCAATCGACAAGTTTACAAAGTGGCCGGAAGTGGAGACTGTGAGGAAGGTAACTGCACAATCAGCTATCAAGTTCTTGAAAGGGTTGGTGTGCCATTTCGAAGTACCCGCCAGAGTCATCACTCACAACGGCACCCAATTCACAAGCCGCGCCTTCATGCAATACATTCAAACCCTCGGAAGCAAGGTTTCATTCGCATCTATTTCTCATCCCAGGAGTAGTGGACAAGATGAGAGGATAAATGCTAAAGTGCTATGTGGGCTCAAGACAAGGACTTTTGATAAGTTGTAGAAGTGCAACACACGATAGATCGACGAGCTAGCAGTGGCTCTTTGGTCCCTCCGTATGACGCCAAATCGAGCTACCAGCCAGACTCCCATCTCCCTAGTCTATGGGGCAAAAGCAGTTCTCCCCATGGAACTCATATCTAGGTTACCTAGAGTATTTTCCTACGATGAAATAGAGCAAGAGCAGCACAGACATGACGATGTCGTGCTCCTTGAGGAGAACATTCTCCGGGCTGCTGTGCATGCTGCATGCTACTAGCAAGCCCTGTGCCGCTATCATAGCCGTAGGGTCCGTGCCCAGAGCCTTGAGGAAGGCGTCCTTTTCCTTAGGCATGTTTAGTCCGCCAAGGGTTCCAACAAGTTGACGCCAAAGTGGTAAGGCCCTTACCAGGTAGTATGAGTCACTAGACCTGGCGCAGTCCATCTGGAGACCAAATATGGCCTCAAAATGCAAAACTCATGGAACGTTGAGCATCTTCGCAAGTTCTACCCATAAGGCACGGCTACCAGGCCCTGCCTTGGTAGCCACCCTTTTGTACAAGAATTGTCGATGCATGTAACCCTTTGTACAAAGCCAGGCGTAGAACCTGAGCACAAATAATGAATCAAAGCGTTGGCGCCGTAAAAACATGCATGCATGATTAGCTTAGCATAAACTTGCCATGAGCATTTAGATAAGGTCATATGCAGCTATGTTTTCCCTGCACTAACTACGTGGCTCTTACCGCGGACTTGATCCTGGGAAGAAGAGACGGATAACCAGCTTATATATCGACCCTCAACAAGCCAAACAGATAAGTTTCTTTTTTATCCATACGTGTCTCTATAACAAGAGAACTTGTGCATAGAAAAACCTTGTTACCTTCGAAACATTTGTGCTCCCATCCTTGGGTTCGAATGTATTTTGGCCAAGATGGTTGTCGTGGCATTTGACAGAGAAGGATCAACAAGGGGCTGGTTCCCTTCTATAGTTTTGAGCCCGGCAGGCCAAGCCCCGTGGCAATAACTGAAGGCGCCGAAAAGATAACTTGCCTGGAAAACTTGTTTACTTAAAAGTATAGAGTCGTTCCTCCTCTGCATGGATAAGATACATGCACAAATACCTGGCAAAGCTTGTCCTTTTTCATTAATATGCGGATAAACAAGTACAAATCTTACAGAGCACAAACATGGAGAAAATAGATTACATATTTAATGCTAAAATTTGGCAAATTCCTACATATTTTGGAGTAAAAAAGATAAGTGCCCCATAATCCCTTTATTTTCCCTCTCCTCCTAGGAACTGTGCTGGGAGGCGATGAGGGCAAAAGGAGCGCCAGGGCATAAGCCCAGCCTAACCCCGTCAGGGCCCGCAGGATGCAACCAGACAAGATCAGGATGGCGTGGATGAAGATGATGGAGGAAGAAACGGATGCGAATGAGTAGCGCCCTTTCGGGTTTTTCTCTTTTATGAGGAACGAATGTGGGGGCTGGCTCTTCGATGCTTTCATTAACTACCACGTGTTAGTGCACTGTTTGGGGCCTAACCCAACGTGCCCGGTGACACGTATGGCTCAGGCCGGGGGGCTTCTGTCGGGGGTACACAAACAGGGGTGCATGTTTCCCCTGACTTGTGCACGAACAGTAGGCCTCAGACCTAGCGACACCAAGCATCCAAGTTAAGTCCAAGCCGGAGAAACATCTCTTTGAGAAATCAAAGGGTGATCAAGAAGACCAAGACAAGCCAAAGAAGCAAGAGATCACTAAGAAGAGGCCTCCCTTACCAGGAAGGCGAGCCTTCTCACACCGAGGCCTCACCAAGGAGAAGTCCCAAGATGCCCCTGGCAGGCTTGCTGGGGCTGCCAAGGGTGATTCTCCCTGCCAAGACTCCACCGCTCCACCGCACAACAATGCAAGTCACTTATCAGTAAGCTGTCGAGCCCCCAAGTGATTAAGTGGTTGTCATTTGGCACGTGGCGGCCATTTGGAAGGAAGATTCCACCTATATGACAGCCGTCCAGAGGCGTGTCATGCAGACAGGAAGAAGATGTTAAGAGGCACGACAGGCTTGCTGAGCTGCTTCCTCAGTGGGACACCTAGCAGTGTATTTAATGCGCTTTGTCCTAACTGCCAGAGTTAGGTATGATAGCACTGTTAGCTATGTAATATGTAGATAATGGCTGTTTTGCCACTATGGTACCCCTTAGCCTATAAAAGGAGGGCCATAGAAACCAAAGGAAGGATCTGAACCCTTGTACACTCATACGCGCGTAGCTGCTCTCCCCAAGGCAAACCTTGCCGGGCTTGAGTGCTGCGTGACCACCACGGTCCTCCCTGGAATCCACCAAAGCAGGAGTAGTGTTTTACGCTTCTCAGCAGCCTAAATCTGTGTAAAAACCACCTGCGTCACCACCGCCATGCTGCTCGATGGCTTCTGCTATTTTAGTAACGTGCCCTTACCCCTTGACGAACCACAAGGGACTAATGGCCCCATAGGTGTTCATGTTCCACCACAACATAGGGGTGAGTGTATGCGCGCATGTATGAGCGCCTGTGTCATGGCCCTAGATATTGCTTGTAACCAGTTACATTGTGAGCATACATGCATCAAATTTATTTTAAGTGAAAGTTGAATTGAGGGAATCTTGAAGCCCCAAAAGAATTAAATAAAAGGGGCATTAGAACCCTGAAAATCTCATTCAATTGTTCCAATGTTCCTTTAAATTGTTTTGAGAATTTTGGCAGGAACTATAATTTAAACCAAAATTCAGGAGCATTTTTAAGTTATTATTTTGGGCATTGAATTTAAATCATTATGCTATTTCAATTTAAATTGACATTCATATAATTATAAGATAACTTCAAATTCCCCTGAAATGTTCCATGTGCTTTGGAAAAGTCCATCTAGCAACATAAAAATATTTCAGAGAAGTTGGCACTGGTTTTGAATTCTGTTTGAATTCATAACAGTGACAAAATAATTAAATAAATAGAAAACATAATTTAAAAAAAATAAGAAGAAAGAAACTAACCTGGCCTTACCTGGCAGCCCACTAGCAGCCCAGTTCACCAAATCCGGCCCAGCCAACCTAGCGAGGGGCAGGTTTGTCTTCAACCCCTCGCCAGGAGGAGAGGTCGTGGTAGAGCGTGCGTCACCGGCCGCCAGCTCCTGCTTCGACGTGTCCCACCCACCCCCGACCCTTCCACTGCACCATTGGAACGCCCTCGACCCCCTCTGCTTTCGCCGTCTCTCTCTGGGCCTCCTCCCCCTTTGCTGCCTCTCTCCCGCGACAACCCGAGCGGAGCTCATTGCAACCGCTCGTCGTTGCAGTGGCCACGGCCCCCTCTCGTAGCAGAGTCATATCCAGGAGCTCCATAGTAGAGGACCTCGTTACCATGCTGAAGGAAATGAGCCAGAGGGCTCCGCTTTGCTACCATCATCGACGTCTTGATCATCGGCCGCCGAAGATCGCCACTGACGTCCCGTTGTCTCCAAGCCATCCTCGAGCGTGCTGAGATCACCGACGACCTCGCCGTGAGCTCCTCTACCAAACCCCCTCCCCCGTGCTCGATAGCTTAGCGTAGCTCACATTTCCGTCGAGGCCGAGACCTCACCGGCGCTGGACATGTTGCCGTCGTCATTTTGGCTCACCTCCGTCCAAATGACAAGAGGAAGCCGTAGTACCCCCCAGTTGGGCTCCCCATGCTTTGTAGCCTCGCACTGCTCAAGGCCGAACATCGGATGCTACCGTTTAGGTTGCCGCCATTGATTGGTCTCACCGGAGGCACTGCTGCATACATCACTTGATGCGTCCGAGCAAGGGCTATGCCCTGGTGCCCTCAGCGTGCCAAACCCCCGCCCGTAGCGCATTCTCGAGCATCCCCGCCACGTCGGTGTGCTCGCCAGTGTTTAAATCCAGCGGGATGACGTGGCACATCATTAGCAGCTAATTACTAGCTAATAAGCCTGCTAACCATCATCGACGAATTTGGGCTTGTGTGGTCGGGGCCTCCCCCGCCGCCTACTACTTTGGTGCACCTGTCCTCTGATGATACTTCCTCTGAGGCCACCGAGGATGGGGTCTTGGAAGAATCCTCCGCCCCACAGCAGAGGGAGCTCCTCCGCGATTTCCCTGATGATGATGATGATGATGATGAGTCCCCGGTGGTGGAGGTGCTACGCCCCGCTGGGGTCACCACGAGATCCGGGACGCCCTCTTTGCGGCCACGAAGAAATGCAGGACTGCGCTGATTCCTCCGGGCGGCGCTCTGCCTTCGCCGACGACATCTCGGGCGGCCCCAACCGCGAGTTCTCCCACTCCCAAGAGCTCGGCACCAGCTGCTCCACCTCAGCGCCCACTGCTGAGCATGAAGAGGAGCTATGCCTTTGTCGGCCAGTAAGTCTTTTCCTTAACCTTGTTTGTTGATTCTTGAAGTGATGCTTAGTGCCTTCTTCTGTCATTAGGCAGCAGCCATCAAAGAAACAGAAGGAGGGCATGGAGGTTGCCGTGGCCGCAGGTGCTGAAGTGGCCACCGCGGCCCTGGCGAAGGAGAATGCTGCTGCCTCCGCAGCGCAATGGTGATGTCGTCTCCCACGGCCGTGGAAGCCCGTCCTCAGGAGGTGCCGGTGCCCCCAGCAGGCCTGACCCCTTCGGCACCTAACCTTGCTGCGACTGCTGAGGTCAACTAGCCTCCGGAGCCCCTGGTCCTCCCTGAGGCTAAGGTTTCTTCTGTCTTGGCGCTGAAGGCGTCTCCTCCCATGCATAGCGTGTGGCCGGGACATGGCGCTCCTGCCACCTCTGGGGCCCTGGAGGAGGCAAGGGCGGTGCTGGACCTCCTCCAAGGTGAACTTTAGGTCCCGGATCGTCGCTCGACAAAGGGACGCATGGGGCTGATTTCTGGTTGGATCCAGGCCGACGCGTCTGTTCGCGCGGCCTGGGGCTCTGCGGAGGAAGCTCAGAATGTGCTCAGGGTGGCCGCCATGGCGCGCGACCTGGCGTAGGAGGCACAGAAGGTGAGGGTTGGTGTCGCGTGGTGGCGGATGAACTGAAGACTGTTCAGGACCAGCAGGCCACCCAGGCATGCCAGCTCCAGGAGCGTGAGGAGAAGCTGAAGGCCTAGGAGGCTTCCATCGCCGATCGAGATGCCGAGGTGAAGAAGGTGGCCTTGGAGCAGGCTGCTTAGTGCGATTGCCTGACGAAGCTGAAGGAGGAGGTAAAGGCGGCCCGAGCGGCCCTTGTTGAGGCCAAGAAGGTGGCCGCCATGGAGTGCATCACGCTTGTCTCCCTCGAGGAGCATTTCCACAAGGCCCACAAATCGCTCTTTAGGGACGATTCCTCAAAGAAGGCGGTGGTGACGACCCCAAGGGAGAGCCCTGTTGTTCTGCTTCCTGAAGTCTTGGTGGTGCTTGAAGATGCTATCGACGGTTTGCCTCCTTCATGGAAAGCGAGGCGAGCTCACTTTATTACTCGGCTCTGACGTGCGTCTTTAGCCATCTCTATCTTCAGGATGCCAGCTTCGACCTCTCCTCCTTCCTTACTCCGGTGAACTTCGACTCCCAGGACCCTGCTGCTGCTGCTGCTGTGAAGAGCTCCATGGACACCATGCTAAGTGAGTTCTTGGTCGTTGGTCCTTCGACCGAAGTCGACAGAACAGGCGACGCGCCTGGCGATGAGGCTCTTCTGGCTGGCCATGGTGGCGCCCAGGTTTGATGAGGTGTCTCGGTGGTTCTGCTTTCCCTGTCTGTCCTGTATCATGCAACATGCCTCGGGGAGGCGTTTAAAACTATTTGCTTGGAACTATATGTTTTGTAATAATTAGATTAAGCGCCCTCAACATTTTTGTTCGCTTGGTTGTTCTGCGTCGGCAGAGCCCAGCCCCGTGCATACCTCAGCCACCGTTGGGTCATCCGGATCGCCAGGATGAGCCCAAGGGGCGAGGGGCCACGTGACCAGTTAGGCTACTGAGATGTGAAGCTCAGGAGTCATCCTTGACGTGTGAATACCTTAGGAAAAGGTGCAGGGGCAAGCCTTGGTGTTCTGCGTCGGTAGGGCCCGGCCCTGCGCATGCCTCAACCACTGTTTGGTCGTTCGGATCGCCAGGACGACCCCAAGGGGTGAGGGGCTACGTGGCGAGTTAGGCTCCTAAGACGCGATGCTCAAGAGCCCCCCTTGATGTACGAACGGCTCCCAAAGAAGGGTGAAAGCCAGGCCTTGGCATTCTGCATCGGCAGGGCCCAGCCCCGCGCATACCTCAGCCGCCGTTGGGTCGTCCGGATCACCAGGACGAGTCCAAGGGGTGAGGGGCTACGTGGCCAGTTAGGCTCCTAAGACGTGATGCTCAGGAGTCCCTCTTAACATACGAACAGACCATCATACCTTTTCCTCGCCAATATCTCACTTGGGAGGGGTGCGTGAAGACCTGGCCCGTGGGGCCTGGCAAGGTGGGGTACGCCAGGTGTGACCTGAGCGTAGCCCCCATGCCCAACCCCCTCATGCTACCTTCCCGAGGGAGAGCAGCACGGTGAGGCTGGTCACTGAGCCCGGAGGCTCCCTGAGGTTAACGCGACCACTAGGCCACCCCCAGTTGTTTATCACCAGCGTGGAGCATAGTGCTTCCGCTATTGCATGGGCAAAGCCGCTCCTCGGCAGTGTCGACGGCCAGCACGGTGTATGGTGCTTCCACTGGTGCGTGGGAGGGGGCTCCCTCTGAGGAGAGCCCCCGGGGCGTGTATAGCCCCGCCCTGACACATGGCTTGCATGACAGGACTGGAGGAGGTGTGTATGGGCATCCATGAGCTAGAGCGGGACTCACGAGGCCCTACCTCAAGGCGGGTTGCGCCTAGTCTTGATGGGGGATGCTTGAATTAGACCTGTGAGATGGTTAGGCAGCCTGCGCTGAATGAGTCTCCTGAGGTTATTGCATGAGAAGGCCAGACACCAACAACAATAGGAGGTGACGTGAATGGGACCAGCCTGCCAGATAGAGATCATCCATTGGGTTTATCGACGCTGCAGGGATGGACCCGAGCAAAAACACCGTGCGGAGTCTTCTCATGCAAAGATCTTGAAGAAAAACAACCGGCGCGCGGTTCCCATGGGCACGGGGGCACCAGGTCACGCGCCCTTGCTCATGCGCCCATGATTAGCTCAGGCGAGAAAAAGCCACCAAGGACCATGGGAGGTGACGTACATGGGGGTTGGCCCGTGAGCCAGAGCTCAGCCACTTGGATTTAGCGACGCTGTAGGGACGGACCTAAGCACAGACATCGTGCCAGTCCTTAATCATGAGGTGGCCGTGGGAGGGCTTGCAAGGGTGCGATACGTTCTTAGCGACGAAGCGCCGGCCAGGCAGTTAATAATTCAAAAGTAACTAGCGAAGGATTGTAATTGGCTCTGATAGATGCAGAAAGGACACACGCTGTAGGGACGGAACCGCACGGCCTGGGGATGATGCAGCCCGAGGGGCGCCCCATACTGAACGAACTAGATAGATGTCACCTAGTACTGTTGCTGAAGAGGTGTTGAAGTAGCCAAAAAATGTGCGCCGCTTGAGTTGCTCCCAACGAGCCTCCCTGGTGCCGAGCCTCGGGAGGCTCAGAGGGGCCGGGAGGCTCCTGAATGTGCCCCTCCATCTCTGCCAGGACCGCCTGATGTCTGGCCTCGCAAGTCGTCCGGGCGTCCCTCATGCAGCGCTGGAATGCTTCAGCCGCGCCCACTAGGCCGAAGGGCATGTGGACATAGCTGTGAGGTGGATCCTCATACCGGCCGACATGAGATGGCCAGATGAGCTGTCTAGACGCGAACCTGTTGAGCCCGGGTATGTCGATCCAGACGCAAAACACCTTACCCTCGCCGGGGCAGTGAGCTACGCCTCACGGTAGGCGGCAATCACCTTGCAGAATCCTTCCTTCTTGAATCTCCTCGATTGCCTTGCCGATGAACTCCTGAACACCTAGTGTCTCACATCTGTTGCCTTCTCCTGGGAAGCGTGCTCTGGAGAGCACATCCACATTGTGCCCAAGCTCCTCCCTTGAGACCCTGGCTAGGTCTGAGACCCTCCAAAGAAGATCCCCCGAGCCCAGCCTGAGGAGGGCGCCCGGCGTGCCATCCTATGCGATGGGTGAAGATGCCGCATACGGAGACGCGAGGCTCAGCGCTGCGTCCTTGTGTGCTGCTCCTTCATGAGAGCCCTGTCCCAGTTGTAGCTTCTTCATCTTGGGGGCGACCTCAGGAGGGAGGGTGCCATCCTCATCTTCAAGGTTCTCAACCGCTGCAGCCTAGAAGGCGCGCTCAAGGGAGCACATCACATCCTTCTCTTGATAGGCAACTGTGATGATGCCGCCACTTCTTGGAATCTCAAGGATGTTGTAGCCATGGTGCGTTGCCGCCATGAACTTGGCCAGTGCTGGGTACCCTAGGATGGCATTGTAGGGCAGGCGGATGTCGGCGACGTCGAAGTCGATGAGATCAGTGTGGAAGTTCTTGAACTCGCCGAAGGTGACAGGGAGGCGAACCTGCCCTATTGGGTGTGTAGAACCATCGATTACTCCTGAGAATAGCTTGGTGGGGTGAAGCTGGTAGTATGGCACTTGGAGCCTATCGAACGTCTGAACAGACAGTACATTGAGCCCCGCTCCTCCATCGATTAGTCTTGGTGACGACCACGTTGCCGATGACGGGGGAGCAGAGCATGGGGAACGCGCCTGCGGTGGCCATGCACTTGAGCTGGTCGGAGGAGTCGAAGGTGATGGCGTACTTGGACCACCTAAGAGGGCGAGTTGCTTCAAACTTGGGGAGCACTGTGTTCACCTCGCGCACGAACTGCTTGAAGATGTGGTGGGAAGCTGGGGCATGTGAGCCGCCCAAGATGCAGGTAATGGATCAAGGCTCTTGGAAGCCCCCAGCCCCCTCGTCCTGGTGGCGATCTTCATTCCTTCTTGGTGGTGCAGGCAGAGGAGGCATAGCTGCGTTACATTGAGGGCGCTCCTCACGAGGCTGCACCCTCCAGTTGCCCTCGCGAGGCTGGCCCTGCCAGCGGTCCTCACGAGGCTGGTCGCGCTACTCCTGGTGATGGTCGCGTCCATCCCAGCGACCTCCACCTCGGCCGCATCCACGACCGTAGCCTCGATCATTGCGCTCGGGGCGTCGACCGAGGCGCCCTTTATGGAGGGCCTTCAGCTCCTGGCAGTCGTTCGTGTTGTGGCTGTGAACGTTGTGGAAGAGGCAGAACGGTCGGTTGCTCTTGGATGACTCTGGATGGTTGCAGCCGCGCTTCGTCTCTGGCTCGGCAGCAAGCACGGCCGGCCCCTTGCGCTTCACGTCCTTGGTCTTGGTCTTCTTGCCTTCTCGATCAGCATCGGGGAGCTCGAGGAGGGAGAGGCATCCCACCTCAGCCCTTGCGCACTTGTTCTCCATGTTGAACATTTCCAGAGCGGTATAGAGATCCTCGTGGCTGGCGAGCTCCTCTTTCATCTTGACATGACGGATGCTATCGGTGAATGCGGAGATGATGGCCTTGTCCGGCACCTTAGGGATCTTGAGGCGAATGTTGTTGAAGCGCTGGATATACTTCTGCGGGGTCTCTCTGGGTTGCTGCTTGATGTGGCGCAGGTCACCCGCGGCCAGCGGACGGTCGCGAGTGCCCTGAAAGTTGGTGATGAACCGGCTGCGCGTCTCCTCCCAGGAAGAAACCGACCCCTCGGTCAGGTTAAGGAGCCAAGAACGCATGACATCCTTGCGGGCCATCGGGAACCAGTTTGCCATGATCTTCTCGTCGCCGCTGGCCGCCTTGATGCTCGGCTTGTAGAGCTGCAGGAACTCGGTGGGGTCGGCGGTGTCGTCGTGGCATGGAGGAAAGTCAGGCTTGAACTTGCTTGGCCATATGATGTTGCGGAGCTCCGAAGTGAACGCGCGGCATCCTGCCATGGCCACCAGAGTTCTTCGAGGGGGTGGAAACTGGTCTTGGTGCACGCACGCTGCCACCTCCTGTTGTGGCACGCGGGCCTAGTGCTGGGGTGCTGGGAACATGTGTGCTTCTCCCTAGGGACACTGCACCACCTGGCAGCTCACGTCCTCCCGAGCCGGTGCAGGACGAGGCGGGTTGCGACCTGGAGCCACACACCTGGGCTCGACGATGACGGCCTGGGCTGGAAGTGGTGGAGGAGCTCCATGCACCATGTCACCCGCTGCAGGTGGGTGCTGAGGCAGTAAGCAAGCCAGCTGGGCGGAGCCCCCGTGCGCGACGTTGACAAGCTCCGCGATCCGCTCGAGCCACTCCTCGTAGAGGTCACCGACCGGTGGTAGAGAAGGAGCTCCCGCGCCATGAGCAGAACGGCCTACGCATCCGCCTGGCCGCGACACGCGTGGGATGACGAAGCTGATGGGGTCAATGACGGAGTAGCGGTGCACCCGTCACGGTGCACCGACGGGTGCAGCGATGAAGCTTGCTGCTTGTGGCCGGCAGGGCCCGTGGCGGCGTTGGCCACCGGAGAAGGAGCGCGACGGGCACAACCATCACCCATCAGAGCCGTCTAAGCGACGCGGGCGGCGATTGCAGCATGACACTCGGTGCGAGCCCGGCGCGCGTCGGCCATGGAGGTGTCGAAGTGGCGGTGGATCAATCGACAGAATAGAGGATCCGACACACCCCTACCTGGCACGCCAAATGTTGGATTATGGGATCCGCAAACCCTTGAGAGGTTCGAACTCTGGGGTGTGTGCGGAGATCTCAACCTACCCATCCTGCCTACTCGCGATCCTCCTAAGCCTAACGCGTCAAGCTCAAAGAGACAAAGGGACAAAGAGACCCTTCGAGATACTGTGTGCGATGCAATAATCGCAAACCGTGGTGTCAGAGAACCGTCAAAAATACCTAAAACGTTTGTGATGACGGAGGCATCAAACACAGTTCAGATTTTAGTTGCGTGTGAGATGCAGGGCATACAGTTCAGTTCAATTAACTGTTTCTGGTGAGGAGGAACAAAAGAAACGGGCAGGCAGATGAAGGCGTGTGCGATGTGATGTGGAGGAACAACAGAAACAGACAGCTAGGTAAAGGTGTGTGCGATTGAGGGCATATACTTCAGAAGGATTAACTGTTTGCGATTGGCAACAGAACATAAACGGTCAGCCAGATCAAAGGTGTGTGCGGTTGATGGCATACACTTCACACGGATGAACTGTTTGCGATTAGCCACAACAAACAGAAACAGTTAGAGAGATCAACGTGTGTGCGCCAGACGGGCACACATTCTCATTAAAATAAGCGTGCGCGATGGTAATAACGAGTGCCCACGGTTCTTGGAACAAGACGTGTGCTGACATTGCCAATTGCGGTGCACCAAACGCCACGTATGCGGCCAAGAAAGCGTGCCCACGTTACATGGTCCGGGAATAGTGCCGCACTTACAAATTATAGAACTGTCAATAAATTTTGAGCCTGCATCCCATCACCTTCCAAATTGCAAACCTGTTCACACCGATCAAAACATAAACGATTTCCCACTTAGGAGCGTATTAGTACTCGGTTATAAATATTGTACTATGCCAAGATAACTGCACACCCCTTCCTCACCTCCTCATCCACAAAAGAAAACAAGTCATTCAGCATCATTCTCTTGCGTCTACCATGGCCAGATTGAGTTCTTGGTCGAGAGATTACCACCACGGAGAGTCGAGCATGGAAGTGGAAGCACGAGAGATGTCTCACTTAGCCACAAAAGCAGCCAACATGTGCCACCGCGCCGCTGAAGTAGCACGGAGGTTTTGCCGCGCTGCCAAAGAAGCACGGAGGTCCCGCCACACCGTCCATGCAGCAGACTGGTCCGATCGCACCGCGGAAGCGGCAGAGATGTCCTGCCATGCCTCGAATGCAGAAGAGATGTCCTCCCGCACCGCGGCGGCCTGGGAAAATCTCTCGTAGGAAGGAGAGGACTCTTACAGGCACATGCATGCGATCGTCCATAGCTAGATGGATCAGATGTCCGGCTGGATGAAGCTGCAGGATGAGTTGATTGCCTCGTTTGAACAACTCCGGGCCGACCGCAACCTGCTGAGGGCGAAGATCTCTGGAAGGGCGGAGCAGGCAGAGGAGATCGCTGCCTTGTTGAAGAGGATAGACATCATCATCAAGAAACTTATGGACGAGAGTGCCATGCTCCGCATCGAGCGCGAAAGGCTAGTGGAGGAATCCGCGGTTGCTTCTGAGCAGCATATTAAGGACATGAAACTGATGAAAGAGATCATCACCGCTCACGGCGAGAACTAGTCTCCGTGACCTGCAGCGCATCAAGAAAGTAGAGATCAGCGAGAAAGATCATTGTATGCATCTTCCTTCTCCTTTTGCCCATGTGTATTTCGGGCATAGCCACATGTGGCTTTTTTAGTTATCTTCCTAGATATTTAAGACAATTATTATCCACTGTCATCATCTTTATATTCATCATGCTTGCTATAAGTCGCAGTCGATGCTATATAGGACCATCGGATCTTACATCAAGATCCGTGCAAAACTATCTTTTCAGGTTTTCACTTTTCTCTCTTAAATCTCAGTCCAGTGAGACATAGCCACGCCATGAAACAGGGGCTCGGGCGCCATTAATGGAGACATTGGGAGGGAGGTGCGCGGCGGATAGATGTCAAAGGGCTCTCCTCATGATGAGCACGCACAGGGTTTCGATCGCACGCCTCCCGTACTCAAATAGCTACCCCGCACGGCACCTCCTAGCCAATAAAATAAGGGACACGTGGTGGCACATAATTGGTAAGTAGAACGCCCATGGTTTCAATAATAGTTGTGTTTCCGATTTGTAACGTGACAACACTTGTTCCAAAATGACTTTGTTGATTTTTAATGTGTGCGCCTTCGCAAATCGGACAGAAAAATTACCACAGCATGTTGGTGCGAATGTCATGACACCATGCCAAGTTTCATGATCTTTAGGTGTGTTTTGGATTTACAGGAATTAAAAAATGAAGTTTCTCAATCTTTTCGGCCGAGCCAGTACGCCCAGATGCTTGAATTTCATTCTCATTTCTTGCATGGGACCTAGAAATTCACCCAAGGACACACATGTGATTTTTCAACCAACTTTGGTGCACTGGAGCATGTGCTTGTAGTTCATATTTGAATTATGCACATTAAATGCCCAGAAATTCAATTAATGCACAAAAACGGCCAAACGAACCCGGAATAATTCCAAAATTTAGCACGATACTTATATTTGGTCCAATCTACCTGTGTAAACAAATTAAGGCGGGAGAAGGCAGTACATATGTCATTTCGCACATGGAGGTGACACGTTCCCTCTCGGAACCATGAGACTTCTTGAGAGAAGCTTCGGTTTGCAAGCAGCTTATGCCAAAGCTTGTCCCAATTCGGCCAAAAAATTTACCGTAGCATGTTGGTGCCATGTCATGCTACCATGCCAGGTTTCATGATTTTCAGGCGTGCTTTGGATTTACATGAATTAAAAAACCAAGTTTCATGATTTCCCGTGTTCGTTTACCATATTTAGGGGATTATTTGCATTCTCTAGGCATTAATGCACATAATTCAAATTCGAACAATCAGCGAATGAAAAGGTGCACAAGAATGATCTGGAAAACCATCCTCATGCCATTTAGTAAATTCTCATGCCTTTTACAAGGAATGGACAGATATTTCGAGGAAATGTGTGGCAATAGTCAACCATAAACGCGTCGTTTGCTCGGTAACAACTATTCAAAATATGAAATAAATTCTTAAAAAACATGATGCCTGGCGTGGTGCCATGGTATGGCCTCACATGCCCTGGTAAAAATTTGGGATTGTTATCCTTATGCCGTCATGCACGCCTTTCATAAATTGAACCATCACCGAGGAAGTTCCATGGTTTCGAGGGGGAAATCACCAAGATTGAAGGGGGATCAAAATTTCCTTTGTCCTTTGTCCATGAGTTTTTTCTATGATGAACATACACCCTGCAAGTCACCACGTTCAAATTTGACACTTTGTCCATGAGTTTTTTCTATAATGCACATAATTCAAATTCGAACAATCGTTGCATGAAAAGGTGCACAAGAACGGTCTAGAGAACCATCCTAGTGCCATTTAGTAAATTCTCATGTCTTTTACAAGGAATGGACAGATATTTCGAGGAAATGTGTGGCAATATATAGTCAACCATAAACGCGTCGTTTACTGGGTATACAAAATATGAAATAAATGCTTGAAAACCATGACGCCTGGCGTGGTGCCATGGTATGACCTCACCATGCCCAGGTAAAAAGTTGAGAATGTTATTCAAATGTCGTCATGCATGCATTTTATAAATCGAACAATCACCAAGGAAGTTTCATGGTTTCGAGAGGGAAATCACCAAGATTGAAGGGAGATCCAAATTTCCTTTGTCCTTTGTCCATGAGTTTTTTTAAGATGTACATACACCCTGCAAATCACCATGTTCAAATTTGTCACTTTTCCGGGTTCACTTACCATATTTATGGCATTACGTGCATTTTCTAGGCATTAATTCACATAATTCAAGTTCAAACAATCGGTGCATGAAAGGGTGCACAAGAACGGTTTGGAAAACGATGCTCGTGCCATTTAGTAAATTCTCATGCCTTTACATAGAATGGACAGATATTTTGATGAAATGTGTGGCAATAGTCAACCACAAACATTTGTTTATTGGGATTTCAACTATAGAAAAATGAAATAAATTATTGAAAAACATGACGACTGGCATGGTGCCACGGTATGCCCTCACCATGCCCTAGTGAAAATTTGAGAAGGTTTGGCTTATGTTGTCATGCATGGCCTTTGTAAATTGAACCATACTCGGGGAAGTTCCAAGCTTTTGAGAGGGAAATCACCAAGATTGAAGGTGAATCTAAATTTTCTATATTTTTTGCCCTGGAGTTTTTTTCTACGAAGAACATACACCCTGCAAATCACCATGTTCAAATTTAGCATTTTTCCGGGCTCATTTACCATATTTGACGGATTATGTGCATTTTCTAGGCATTTGGCGCTTATAAATCAAATCCAGCTATAGATGCACAGATGTGATGTGAGGGACATGGATTGTCGTTTGATCGCGTCACATCCTACGGTGACACGCGCGATCTACGTGGTTGGGGTTCCGGCCAATCAGAATGCGCAACACACAATAGCCTCAGCGCACACTGTTTCCAGAAGCGAACGAGAGATGAACCGTGTGCGATAATGAACGAGCAAAAATGTAAGGAAAGCCAAATTTCCTTTGTCATTTGTCGTTGAGATCTTAAAAACCACCGGATTGTATGGCTGCCCGGCCCCTCCGTCCTAGAGGTCTCTCCAAGCATCGTTCATGGCACCGCGGCGCATAGTAACCGGTAAGGAAGAGATGGCATCCCACGGCACCGCGTTCCTCGCCGCCCGCGACCACACACATGGTAAGGAGGCAACGGCATCTCACCGCGCCGAGTTCATTGCCACCGGCGGCAACACAATTACGTGGGCTGACTTTGAGGCTGCCATGGCCGAATGGGCGGTGGATCTAGAGGTGGCCAAAGCCGCACAGGAGGATCAGAAAAGGCAGAAAGCAGGCAAGAAAAGAGAATCCCGCCGCCGCAAGAAAGAAGAGGTTGCACGCCGTGATGACGAGAGCTTGGCGGAGATCAAAGCACGGTTGGCTGCCGCCTACAAGGCCGGGAAGGAGAATGCCGGTGTCTGGCCAGCATGCCCCGATGGCAGCATGTGAGAAGTATTTTAAGTTTGTAGTATTAGAGCAAATTACCAGTAGTACTTTAAGTTTGTAGTATTAACGTACAATGAGCATCCTTTGAGGGCTTTGAGCGTTGATTAGCATGTGTGACCGTGTGCGCTTGTTTACGTTAATCATTAGAAGATCACAAAACACACGGTTTCTATGCCATACCCGTGTGCGTTTTTTTCTTGACCGAAAAAATTGACTACACGTGTACATTTTTTGGAGACTGGAACTGCTAATTTTCTGTTTTCTCGCACACGAGTATTTTACACGCTTCGTCTGTGTTGTGTGTTTCCCCCTCACAAGTTTCAAGTTTCACAGTGAAATTTTAATTAGGCGCATGATTTTAGAATTTATTACTCCAACCATATCCCCACCCATCAAATTTCTTAGTATCTCCCCCACCTCCCACTTCGCCCACGCCCCCGCGCCTTCCCCTACCGGCAACTCAAACCACCGCCGCCGCAACCACAACTTAAACCACATCTACGTTCTGCTCAGATCCAGACAGGTAACCCACCAATCTCTATCACAGCCCTAGCCTAATTGCTTAAATGGCTCCTGCAAAACATCCTCATGCCTCCAAATCCCCACCGTCCCTACCTCTACAGCATCGCCGCGCAAGCCCAACACATACATGGAGGTCGAGGAGCTGATGGCGGTGCATGGCGCGATGGCCGCTGTGTGTGTTGACCCAGAGGAACACCTCGCCTCCACTGCCGCCGACATGGTGCAAGCTCTGGCCCAGAAGAAGTGCCCCGGCGACTACCCCCCAGGACATAACAGGTATGATTTGACCAACTAAATCTTACCAATACACTTGCAATGGCTATGTTTTGTATGGTTGATGTATTAAGCATGTTCGTGCCTTGTTTATTTCAGTACTGCACACTATGTGATGTTCAAGTATTAACTGTTCAGTTCGATTTCACCAATACCAAAAACAAACTTTGCTCCCATGCTACTCTCTGCAATGAAGATATACTAAAGATGCTGCCCATTTGCTATTTTGGGTGGATGCTAACCCTGTTGTACTTAACATTCCTATCCATGTACTTACGCAGGGCCATAACGGGCGATGCTGTTGTTTGCCGTCGAGGTTAGCTGCATCCCATGTCTTATAGTATTTTACATCATTTGTGCAATTGTAGTTTGGCTTCTAACATTTACTTTCTTCTTGTAGGTACACATGTCGGGGGCACTGATCCATGCTTCGACCCGGAGGAAGAGCTTGCCTCCGTCGCCGCTGACTTTGGGCGGGCTCTGGCCAAGATGAAGTGCCCCAACAACTACCTCTCAGGACTTACCAAGTATGAACTCACCAGTTCAGTCTTACCAATAGCACTTGCAATTAATGGCTATGTTTTGTACGGTCGATGTCTTAAGCATCTTGTAGTAAACATGCCTAACACGTTTTAGCTAGTTCGCCTACCTTTTTATAGACAATTGGGCCATTATCTGCTCTGGCAGCACCTGCCTTGTGATGTTTAACTCTGCCAATTACATTTTTATCAGTACCGGTTTCAATGGCCATTAAGCCTGTTGCAATTAATAGTTGTATCCATTTTTAAACAGTTGTATTTCAATGGCTACAAACTTACAAAACATGAATTAGGATGCTGTTAAGCCTGTTGCAATTAACAGTTGTATCCATTTTTTAATCCGTCCCTTTTCTACCGTGCTACTCTTTCGCAATGAAGACTCACTACAGACGCTGCCGTTTTTATTACCATTTGCTATTTTTGGTGGATGTTAACCCTGTTGTAGTTAACATTGGCTTTCCATGTACTTACATAGGGCTACAATGGGGGATGCTATTTTTTGCCGTCGAGGTTAGCTGCATCCCATGTCTTATACACCATCTATTCCTAAATTTAAATATTTTTAGAGATTCCAATATAGACTACATAAGAAGCAAAATGAGTGAATCTAGATTCTAATCTAAACTATGTCTATAATTATATATACATCCGTATGTAGTTCATATTGAAATATCTAAAAGTACTTGTACTTAGGAATGTAGGTAGTAGTATTTTACATAATTTGTGCAATCTCATTTAGCTTCTAACATTTACTGGCTGCTTGAAGGTACGTATATGAGCGGTACTGATCCACGCTTCGATCCCTTTTGCGTATGGGACAATGAGATATTCATTAACAAGCCTCAAGTGAGGAAACTAAGAAAGATTGTTAGCAGAAAGAAACGGGTGATGGGAATTAAGCTCTTTATTTACACTTTGTCCAAGACATCAGTGATCTTTAGGATGGTAAGTAATTTATTGCCTTTCCCCTCTGCCCATAACAAGTTACTCTATTAGACCTCATGATCTGATATTTTTTCTTTTAAGTGGTTTCTGAAGCTATTTACTGATGATAACCTTACAAACTACATGACCGGAGTGGAGGCAACTAAGGTTAAAGTATATAATTCATGCTACCATGATAATACTCTAGAAGTCTTCCTGAAGGCGGTCAAGGATGAGCGGGTGTCACACCCGCATTTTCATGCCACAACACTTAAGCTAATAAATCATGATAAAATATGGTTTGACAAAAACGTTTGAGTGTTTTGGTCCTTGCTTGATTTGATTTTTTGTGTGTTGGTTGCAAGTGCTCTGAAAATCAAATAAATCCTCCAACTCTTATACTCCTCCCCCTGATCCAAAACCTCTACCCAATGATCATGCCATGTGTATAGTAGAGTATAGAATTTCCTTATGAAAATAATTTGTCCAAAAAGTATTTTCTAAATTTAGTTTTCCAAAATCCCCTAAGTTAAGGTTTGCACTACAAGTACTTCATTTGGGATATGAAAAATCTTTCAAAGAGTATGTTTGACTCCTATTAGGTATAGGACTCCCATAAAGCACAAAAATATAATTTCAAAAGTTATTTTGCTATTTTATTTAAAGGCTTTTCCTTTAGGCCAGAAATGGTCTTTAATAGGTAAAAATTATTTGTTCTCAACCTTTGATGTTGGTTTGAACAACTTTACATTGCCAACTTTCTCCTTTTGCTCTCAACCTTTGTGGGCATGTTCTAAACCCTAAATTATGACACTAGACAAAGTGGTGCATCAAGGAGAATAGTTTTGCATCACTAGATCTTGGAAAACTCAATTCTGTTGATTTCTAGGGTTTACAAAAGTTGCATTGGCAACTTTGCCCAAATGGACTCAATATTGGTGGAACCACTTATTTTCTCATAGCATTTGATCCTGTCAAGCCTCATGACAAGAGGAGATTATCTTCTTGCCCAAACCAACATCAAACACCTTCTGGCAGAATTTCAAAATGCATGTTTCAACCCCTTACACTCATCTCCATGAGCTGAACATTTTCCCACTGCCTCATCTACCCCTCCTCTACCTCCTGCATGCTTTGCTGCCCAAGGACCCATTTTTCCTCTCTAAACAGCAGAATTTCTCCTCTCTCTCCACCTCCACTCTCTTCCAGAGGACACACAAGGCATCCAGTGCCACTTTACCATTGTTTACTTCCCCCTGCAGCTTCCAGACGCAAGTGGCCGCGCCCATTCCACAAAAGGAACGCCATGCCAGCCAAAGTCGCGCTCTGTAGTGCCTGGCAAGGCGTTCGATCATTGACGCCGCGTCCCTCGACCACCTTGAGCCTCCCCCTCATGCCACTCGAGGTGCCTCGACGTCCACAACACGCCACCGCGCTGGACCCCTCCTTCCCCTCTCCTTCCTGCCCATGCCACGCGTGCCCAGAGCCGCTCGAGCCCGCCAATTCATGTGCGAGCTTGTGGCTCCACCCAGAGCTCGCCCTGCCCCCTCTCTCTATTCCTGGAGCCCTACTCCACTCCCACGAGCACCGCAGACAACCCCTCACTCTCTCCCCTTGCCGCCGAGCCATTGCCATGGCTACCCGTGCGCTGCGCCCATGGTGAGCCACGGGTCGCCTACTTAAGGCCACCCCCGAGACCCCTCTCTACTCCTTTGGGTCTCTCTCCCTCCAATGCACCCCCTGGATCCACTCACTCCCCTCCTCGTGTTCTCCATTTGCCGCCATGGCCAAAGCCTTGCCGTCGGCCTCCGCCTAAATTCGCACCCACCACTCCTCCTCCTCCCCTCTGGACCGCACTAGAGCATCTCCAGCATTTCCTTGGGCCCCTCCCGCGCTTCTCCCTCTCCTCCCCTTGGTTGTGCCGTCGAGATCCATCATGACTGTCAGCCTTGTCTGCCGCGGCCGCTGCCCTGCTCAACCCGGTGCCCCTGGGCGACCGTGCCACCCACGGTTGGACGTGGCCGGGTCCCCTGAGCACGCTTGTGGCCAGCCCACCGGAAACGGTGGCTTGTGGCACCAGCAAGCCGCCATCGACACTGCCCTTGCCTCTGCTCTGTTCGAGCGGGAGGTTGGGGACGAACCCGACAGGCGGGGCCCGCCTGTATGCGACCTGGCAGCATGGCCCGCTCATAAGTGGAGGCGGCTTCCCATTGGCCTGCCTCCCTGCCGCAAAGACGCCCAGGCTGAATGCGCCTTCTACGTCGTCCGAGCGCCTTCACGGCCAAGCTACTAGGCAGCCCACTGACTATCTCGCACCCAGTGCGTAGGATAAGGGTAAGGGCTTATTTCGTTTTTCTTTTCCCAAACCACTTGTAAAATCCATAATCAATTCAAATGGGCTCCAAATTTTATGATTCAAATTTCTAGAATCTCATAAAATCATGATCTATCTCATGGAGCAATTTGCACATTTTTTTCAGAAACTTTTTCTTCACAAACATTTCTCAAACCTTGTTTTCCATAATCATGATGAACTTTAGAAAATCACAGAAAGCCCATTTTTGATCCAAATCCCATGATTCAAATTCCTAGATGCTTATAAGTTCAAAACCTAGTTTTTGAACATTTTTAGTAAATACTTTCTATGCCACCTCAAATAATGGTCTATTACATCATGTATAGCCCACTTTGCAAATATATAGAAAAAACATTTGAACTCCAAATCCAGTGAAACCAACTCCTAGGTGCTCAAAAAATCATTCCTTGTTAAATGGGTGTCTTTGCTCATTTTGCAAAATAATATTTCTGTACACTTCTTGCAAATCCACAAAACCATTGATTCCATCATATTGAAATGTTTAAAGATATCCATAGACGAAATCCCAATGAAACCACTTTCGTCATTCCTCATGTGACCAAATGTATCCTAGAAAAGTCCAACTCACATTTTTGAGCACTTTCTTTTTGCCTTGTTGTGTTGCTTATTGTGATTGTTTTCGACGTTAATTGACTAAGTAGATGGAGTACTTGGAGAAGGACCCAAAGACTAGAAGACTCCGATGAACCGGGCAAGCAGCCCTTTGACCATGATGAACCCTTTTTATCATAGTAGCATTTCTTTCCATGATTATTGAATGCATGATATCTTGAATGGCAACCTTGCTACGTTTGCCTTTGTTGCATACCCCATTGATACTTGCATTGTTCATGACTCTATCCTTGCTTAGTGTTGTGTTGGTGGGTTGTAGAAATATGCTATAGTTGTTGGCTGAGCAAAATGGGTAAGAGTTATGCATGGTAAGGAACAAGTGTGGTTTGACATACTTGCAAATAGCCCCAGTGGGTGCCACTAATGCCCCTGGGAGATGTTGATGAACTAGGTCAATGCTTGCTGGAGAGGTAGTGTACTGAGGCATGATGAAAGTGTTGTTTACAAAGACGGATTAGATTTAAGATTTGTTGACCGTCCAAGCCCTACATGCGCAACCACTCTACTCAAATATGGGAAAGGGCATTATTGATTGCCTAGTTTGTGATAACATGGGTGTTCGATTACTAGTGACGGGAGTGATTTGTGGTCACTCTTGGGACGGGGTCATGCCAGGTAGGGCGGCCATGATTATTTTTACAGGGCACCAGACACAACATTGGTACCCTGTGCTTGTGATATGTGATGAATATGGGAGCATTCCTCCACAAAAAGAATTTATTTTGTGACAATGTTGGGCACGGGGGCTACTACCAATCAAGTGGACTCCTTGTTAGTCGTGGCTGGGGAAAGGTAGTGATCGGGTTCTTATCCCAGGTACTTGAGGTACCGCGGGATCGTGGATGACACGAAAGCTTCCCGGATCTTGTGGGTAAAGTGTGCAACCTCTACAGAGTGTCAAACTATTCGAATAGCCGTGTCCACGGTCAAGTAAAGTTGGTGATGCTGCTTAGACTATGTCCATATGTTTATGAAAAACAACACGGTTTGGAGATATTGTTGATGTGATTCACGAGGAAGTCATGATGAGCTTGAGCATGAGTTGTTCATAACCCTTTCTCGAGTTTGATGTCTGTAACCTCCTGATACTTGCTGCATACGCATTCATGTCCTTGGTAAATGTTGATCATACTTGCATGAGAAAAACTAGCTTTCCGCAAAAATGCCAATTAAGTAGTAGAGCTTTGCATAATTATTTGTCACCACTCTTGGGTTGCTTGTGAGTACATTCAATGTACTCATTGGCTTGTCACTGGTTATTTAATTGGCCAAGTATGAAAGAACATGATAAGGTGAAGAGTTCTTGGGTGATGATCGTCCGAGCTAGGACGCTTCCCAGTTAGAATGCGTGTAGGGTTAAGGCAAATGCCATGGGTTCAAGTTATCGATGAAGATTTCCGTTGCGATGATATACTCAAGACTTGACCATAATGGTCACAATTTGTATAAAACGGTATGTATGGATGTAAGACTCTTGTTATTCAGCTTATGTGTGTTCAGTGAGCATTGATCTCTAGGATCACTGTACACGTGCAATCGGTGATCATGACTTATGTGTTGGGTTCCTCACAGAGCTAGTATCAGAGCCATCCTGGTTGTGGGAAGCCTTAGTTAGCATGGTCGTTAGTTAGGTAATACTATTTTCAAAACTACTACTAATTTTCAAAAACTATCTATACTTCTCTTCCCCCTTCTCAGTTTTTCGAACACTAAGATATACTCTCCTAATTGATCTCTTCCTGTTCAAAATTTTAAATGGTCGCTAGAACCCTTATGCCCCTGACCACGGGATTCCTTGTAATCCTCGTGGATAATCTAGAAGGAAGACACCTTGCCAAACATTCATCCACATCTTCTAAACACATGTTTGGCGACACCACGACAAGACAGAAGACACCTTCCCAAGAATTTGAGGAAACGAAGGCTCAGAAGATGGTGACACCCTTGACATTACCCCAGGATGATGCAACCTTGTCCTACGACAATCAAGGTGTAAGATATGCAAGATCGTGATATACATCGCTAATAGAGCAACCATGTGCTTACCGCTGTTTTATCGGCAACCACCGGTCGATGAGAACCTCACCATCTGGTCCACCTCACTATAGTGAGCAGGAAAACCGGTTCTCGGCATCCCCCGCTCTCGGTGACGATACTGGCAACAGTGTGTCCGGCAGAGTGGACCTCTACTATGCCTTGTTAGTATCATTACATAAAGGATTGCCTACCGGGTACCCTCGACGCCTTAGAAGGAACAAGGGATCATCATGATTAAGAAGACAAGAGAAGACCATGTCAATGCCAGCTACGAAGAGCCACCTTCACCCCATCACTTCAACAGGAGAGAAGTTATTTAAGACTGTCCAGGCTCAACCTAGATCGTTTCATCGAACAACTACAGGAGACGTAGTGACACCTGAGGAAAACGGAGAAGACTGCACGAGGCACGGAGCAAAGCACGACTACTGAATCCAAGAACCCCTAGGGTAGGATGAGTCATGTACCCCCTATGCGCAATCAAGTACGCATGATGGTTCGAATAGAACCATGATTGTGTGTTGCTTGTTTTTGTTTGTGTTCTGATATCAGTCGCCCTTTTGCACTACGCAACAAGTACGTGACTATATCACCTTCCTTATCTTAATGCTTGTGTTTGGCCCTTTCGGCACTTGTTTGCACTTGCACTATAGAACCCCCTTTAGGCATCCCCCTCTTCTATGCTAATTTTCCCTCTCATCTCTCTCCTCAACTGAAAGCCGACAAGACAAGATACACCAAGGGTTCTACTTTGGAACCAACTAGCACTGAGGACTTTGTCTACAGCCTCCTTGACCAAGTGCAACCCCGTAGAGTTATGTTTAGTACTCTAGATTGGAAGCCCATCCCTAGACCCATCGATACTCCACGAGATACCCCAGCTCGAATCCTTAACCATGTGCTTAACCCACAGAATTGCAAGAGAACCAGTTAAGCCTCCGTAACCTTACACAACACTGGGTTCATTATGGAACTAGTAGACATAGTGGACTAGCACATTATCATCCTAAGATAGCACTAGAATTGATGATTGCCATAGGGAAGACCAATTTGAGGATATAGGAATAGAGGGCAAATGACTTGATGAGGCTATACTAGTAACCTTGAGGAATTATCTCAAACTCCTTGGTGGGTTATGAGCCTTTCATGTTGGTAGATGAAGTTGGTGGGATGATGTGGATAGAGTAGCATAGATGTCATCACCCCGGAGTAAATTTGGATTTAAATAGGTGATACTAGTGGAGCATAGATGTTGAGTATGTCTACATGGTTCGGAGTAAATTAGATTCAGGTTGATGATCTTGATCATGATGCCATGTTTCTCGATGGGCAATAAACTAGGAGATTAGAGTTTTTCAGATCACGATAATGGAAATTGGTGGACTTACTATAGTAGAGATAGCCTTTCAAGTATTGGGGATTATAGGACATTAGAAGATAGGGTGGAACACCATAGACATTTGATTTGTAGAATTAATGGATTATTTAGCGATTGATGGAAGTTAATGTGATGTTGGAGTTGATTCATAGCAAGGAAACAAGATCTTGGATTGGAATACAACGCGTTTCCTTAGGATATAGATGCACTGTCTTAGACCCTGGAAGGATAGGCCGAGCACTTAGATTGTTATGTTTAATTCAAGCTTAGCAGCTTATGCTCTACCCATGGACTTTTACATAGGGATAGCCATACATATGAGTTTGGGGATAGTTGACGTGTATGATTTTTGTTACCTCCTCTCGGGGGTCAGGAGGACATGAATAACATGAGTGACGATTGGAGTTTATCTATACAAGATGATGCTTTCGGTGGTATAAAGTGATTTGTTGGATGACTAGATAGAACAATTGGCATCTCAGAAACTGTGCTCAAGGATAAGTTAACTGATGTTCACTCACACCCTAGAATCCTTGAAACCCTTAAGCCTTACCAAGCCACAACATGGTCAGATCATGACCACATGCCTTCGCTCTAGGTCGAGAACACCTTGACCCATACTCAACCAAGACCACCACCAATACCCCAGCCTACTTTATGTACCCCATGAACAAGTCTTCATGGAGTACTTGGACAGGTTGATTGTCATCTATATGTGGTCGCCTACTTGACTACCCAAAGACGGAAGAAGGACCGTTCAGCTGGTTAGGGAACATCTGAAGACCGCCATGTCAAGGATGAAGAACTATACGAACCACCACCCTTAAGAAGTAAACTTCCTCGTCGAAGACCGTACGCATCTGCAAACCACTCCTCCCGCAGGAACCAAGCATTTCCAAAAGGAAGCTCACACCAAGATTTACCGGCCCCTCCGAGATCTTTCTAAGACGAAGAGTAGACAACTACCAGCTGGAGTCACCACCTGAGTTACACACTGTGCGCAACATTTTCCACATGACACAACTCCAGAAGCGTCTCTAACTTCCTAACTAGCCCGATCACTAACAAGGACATTGATCACCGATCCATCAACCTCTAGCCCAACCTGACCTACGGGAGAAACCCCTTAGTAACCTGGATCAAGCAGAACATCATACACGAAGCCAGACCATCAATTACTTCAAGGTTCAATGGAGCACCGCTGGGAAGCAGAAACAGTATGAGGACGTGAAGACCACCCCACATAAAAGTTTCTGTATTCCTTTCCGCGCCTAGTTCGGGAATCTTAGGGACAAGATTCTTGTAAGGGGGTTGGTCTGTCACACCCTGATTTTCATGCCACAACACTTAAGCTAATAAATCATGATAAAATATGGTTTGACAAAAACTTTTGAGTGTTTTGGTCCTTGCTTGATTTGATTTTTTGTGTGTTGGTTACAAGTGCTCTGAAAATCAAATAGATCCTCCAACTCTTATACTCCTTCCCCCTGATCCAAATCTCTGCCCAATGATCATGCCATGTGTATAGTATAGTATAGTATAGAATTCCCTTATAAAAATAATTTGGCCAAAAAGTATTTTCTAAATTTAGTTTTCCAAAAACCACTAAGTTAAGGTTTGCACTACAAGTACTTGATTTGGGGTATGAAAAATCCTTCAAAGAGTATGTTTGACTACGATTAGGTATAGGACTCCCATAAACCACAAGAATATAATTTTAAAAGTTATTTTGCTATTTTATTTAAAGGCTTTTTCTTTTGGCCAGAAATGATCTTTAATCGGTAAAAATTATTTTTAATATTTCAAAAATATTTTTGAAAATTTGGGGGAACTTAGTGGACATATATTTACCATATATATGAGTTTCAACACATGGTCATGTTCAAAATATTGGTCAAATCCCTCAAAACCCTTTCTGGGTACTTCAAGCTTTTGGAATATTTACAAAGGAAATATTCTCTGAAAATTCCAAGAAAATTCTAGCATGTCACAAATGCCCTATTTGGTGACCTTGCCAAGTCTCATGTCTTGGAGAACAACATAACATCATAAAATCCCCTCAAAACAATTTCTGTCCATTTTGAAATTTGAACAACTTTACATTGCCAACTTTCTCCTTTTGCTCTCAACCTTTGTGGGCAATTTCTAAACCCTAAATGATGACACTAGACCAAGTGGTGCATCAAGGAGAATAGTTTTGATAACTAGGTCTTGGAAAACTCATTTCTGTTGATTTCTAGGGTTTACAAAAGTTGCATTGGCAACTTTCCCCAAATGGACTCAATATTGGTGGAACCTCTTATTTTTCTCATACCATTTGACCCTGTCAAGCCTCATGACAACAGGAGATCATCTTCTTGCCCAAACCAACATCAAACAACTTCTGGAAGAATTTCAAAATGCATGTTTCAACCCCTTCCACTCATCTCCATGAGCTGAGCTTTTTCCCACTGCCTCATCTGCCCCTCCTCTACCTCCTGCATGCTTTGCTGCACAAGGAGCAATGATTAAGAGGGGCAGAGACCCATTTTTCCTCTTTGAACATCAGCATTTCTCCTCTCTCTCCACCTCCACTCTCTTCCAGAGGGCACACAAGGTATCCAATGCCACTTTCGCATTGTTTACTTCCCCCTGCAGCTGCCAGACGCAAGTGGCCACGCCCATTCCGCAAAAACGGATGCCATGCTAGCCAAAGTCGCGCTGTGGAGCGCCTGGAAGGTCGTTCTACCATTGACGCCATGTCCCCCGACCACCTCGAGCTTCCCCCTCGCGCCACTCGAGATGCCTTGATGTCCGCAATAGGCCACCGAGCTGGACCCCTCCTTCCCCTCTCCTTCTTGCCCGTGCCACGCGTGCCCAGAGCCGCCGAGCCCGCCAATGTGTGTGCGAGCTCATGGCTCCAACTGGAGCTCGCCACGCCCCCACTCTCACTTCCTGGTGCCCTACTCCACCCCCACGAGCACCGTAGACAACCCCTCGCTCTCTCCCCTTGCTGCCGAGCCATTGCCACGGCCACCCGTGCACCGCACCCACGGTGAGCCACGGGTCGGCTACTTAAGGGTACCCCAAGCCCCCTCTCTACTCCTTTGGCTCTCTCTCCCTCCCGTGTACCCCCTGGACCAACCCACACCCCTCCCCGTGCTCTCCATCTGCCGCCATGGCTGGTGCCTTGCCGTCGGCCTCCGCCTAAATTCGCACCTACCACTCCTCCTCCTCCCCTCTAGACCGCACTAGAGCATCTCCAGCATTTCCTCGGGCCCCGTCCCGTGCTTCTCCCTTTCCTCCCCATGGTTGTGCCATCGAGCTCCATCGTCACCGTCAGCCTCGCCCGCCACAGCCGATGCCCTGCTCAGCCTGGTGCCCCTGGGCAACCGTGCCACCCACGGTTGGACGCGGCCGGGACCCTGAGCATGTCGGTGGCCAGCCCACCAAAAACGGTGGCCTGCGGCGCCAGCAAGCCGCCATGGACACCGGCCTTGCCTCTGCTCTATACTTGCGGCAGGTTGGGGATGAACCCGATAGGCGGGGCCCGCCTGTAAGCGACCTGGCAGCCTGGCACACGCATAAGTGGAGGCGGCTTCGCCTTGGCCCACCTCCCTACTGCGAAGACGCCCAGGCTGAATGTACCTTCGATGTCGCTCGAGTGCCTGCGCGACCGAGCCACTGGGCCGGCCCACTAACTATCTCGCGCCCAGTGCGCATGATAAGGGTAAGGACTTATTTCCTTTTTATTTTCCCAGACCACTTGTAAAATCCATAATCAATTCAAATGGGCTCCAAATTTGATGATTCAAATTTCTAGTAGCTCATAAAATCATGATTTATCTCATGGAGCAATTGGCACATTTTTTTCTGAAACTTTTTCTTCACAAACATTTATCAAATCTTGTTTTTCCATTTCTGTGATGAACTTTAGAAAATCACAGAGAGCCCATTTTTGATCCAAATTCCATGATTCAAATTCCTAGATGCTTATAAGTACAAAACTTAGTTTTTGAACATTATTACTAAATACTTTCTATGCCACCTCAAATAGTGGTCTATTTCTTCATGTATAGCCAGCTTTGCAAATTTATAGAAAAATCATTTGAACTCCAAATCCAGTGAAACCAACTCCTCGGTGCTTCAAAAATCATTCCTTGTTAAATGGGTGTCTTTGCTCATTTTTCAAAATAATATTTCTGTACACTTCTTGCAAATCCACAAAACCATTGATTCCATCATCTTGAAATGTTCAGAGATATCCATAGACCAAATCCCAATGGATCCACTTTGGTCAAGTCCAACTCACATTTTTAGAGCACTTCTATTTTTTCCTTGTTGTTTTGCTTATTGTGATTGTTTCCGATGTCAGTTGACGAAGTAGACGGAGTACTTGGAGAAGCACCCAAATACTTGAAGACTCTGATGAACCAGGCAAGCAGCCCTTTGACCATGATGAACCCTTTTTATCATAGTAGCATTTCTTTTCGTGATCATTGAATGCATGATATCTTGAATGGCAAAGTTGTTAGGTTTTCCTTCCTTGCATACCCCGTTGATACTTGCATTGTTCATGACTCTATCCTTGCTTAGAGGTGTGTTGGTGGGTGGTAGAAATATGCTATAGTTGTTGGTTGAGCAAAATGGGTCAGAGTTATGCATGGTAAGGAAAAGTGTGGTTTGACATACTTGCAAATAGCCTAGTGGGTGACACTAATGCCTCTAGGAGATGATGATGAACTAGGTCACTACTTGGTCGAGTGGTAGTGTACCGAGGCTTGATGAAAGTATTCTTTACAAAGACGGATTAGATTTAAGATTTGTTGACCATCCCAGCCCTACATGTGCAACCACTCTACCCTTATATGGGAAACGACATTATTGATTACCTACTTCATGCTAACATGGATGTCTGTATTACTAGTGATGGGAGTGATTTGTGGTCACTCTCGGGACGGGGTCGTGCCAGGTAGGGCAGTCATGACTATTTTTACAGGGCACCGGACACACCATTGGTACCTCGTGCTTGTGATATGTGATGAATATGGGAGCGTGGCTCCACAAAAAGAATTTATTTTGTGAAAATTTTGGGCACGGGGGCTACTACCAATCGAGTGGACTCCTTGTTAGTCGCGGCTGGGGAAAGGTAGTGATCGGGTGCTTGTCCCGGGTACTTGAGGTACCGCGGGATCGTGGATGACACGAAAGCTTCCCGAATCTTGTGGGTAAAGTGTGCAACCTCTGCAGAGTGTCAAACTATTCGAATAGCCGTGTCCACGGTCAAGGACGGTTGGGTGGTGCTGCTTACACTACGTCCATATGTTTCTAAAAAACAACTCGGTTTGGAGATATTGTTGATGTGATTCACGAGGAAGTCACGATGAGCTTGAGCATGAGTTGTTTATAACCCTTTCTCAAGGTTGATGTCTGTAACCTCCTGATACTTGCTGCAGACGCATTCATGTCCTTGATAAATGTTGATCATACTTGCATGAGAAAAACTAGCTTTCCGCAAAAATGCCAATTAAACAGTACAACTTTGCATAATTATTTGTTACCACTCTTGGATGCTTGCGAGTACATTCAAAGTACTCATTGGCTTGCCACTGGTTATTTAATTGCCAGGTATGAAAGAACATGATAAGGCGAAGAGTTCTTGGGTGACAATCGTGCGAGCTAGGATGCTCCCAGTCAGAATGCTTGTAGGTTTAAGGAAGATGGTATGGGTTCAAGTTATCGGTGAAGATCTCCGTTGCGATGATATACTCAAGAATTGACCATAATGGTCACAATTTGTGTAAAACAGTATGTATGGATGTAAGACTCTTGTTATTCAACTTATGTGCGTTCAGTGAGCATTGATTTCTGGGATCACTATACATGTGCAATCAGTGATCACGACTTATGAGTCGGGGTCCCCATAGCGGGCGATCATCGCAAGGGGTTGGACAAAACTTGTTCGTGCCTATGGCATGCAAGAAGGCACATTATGGGCATTCCGCTTCTTCAACAACATCGGCAGTCAAAATGATTTACACTTGTCTCTTCACCTTTACCACCTATAAATATTGTGGTTCATCATAGTTAAGTGTTGTCTAATCCTGTAATTACTGACCATATAGTACTGACAATTTTATTTATGGATTCATTGTTGAACCATTGTGCTGAGAATTTGAATTGCACGTTTCATATTTCAAAAACTCCAATTCGAATAATATATTACAGCCAAAAAGATTCTACAGGAGCGAATAAAATAATGTGCACACGGCTAGAAAGAAAACAGCGTGTGCGATGAAAAAAGAAACAGATGGTTCTTTGACGTGAAACGTTTGCAATGCCCTTCAGACGCACACACTGTTTCGTCTCATATGCGTGTGCGATTCATGGTAATACAGCACATGTTTCAAACCAGTGTGCGTGTGTGATAGGAATACCAATCGCACACAGTTATGAAAATGTACACGTTGGCGTTAGTAGAGGCACCGCACACATTTTATATTCTTGAACCATGTGCGATAACGTACCTATCACAAACATATCAGCAGATTAAATATTGATGTCCACCTTTTTTGCACGACTATAGCGGCCTAATCGTTAGGGATGTACATAAGAATAGAAACGTACTCCTTGGATTGACTGTGTGTGATATACATACAAACGGAAATGTTTTTCTGGGACTCACCATGTGGGATGTACATACGAACGGAAACAATTTGCTTTCCATACCTCTCCCGATCGCACATGAGCCAGCTTGTGTGCTAGGAGGGCCTATCCCTGACGGTTTCTGGGTTGTGTGGGAAGGAACCCCCTATCGCCCACACTCACTTGGCGACGGTTCCATATGCCGTTGCGGAAAGGGGTTTAAAACTGTTTGTATAGCACCGACGCGTACCAGTGATAGACAAGTGAAAGTGAACACTCTAAAACACGCAAAGATAAGCATGAGTGCTATGGATGGCCTTCTCGTAGGGAGACAGGAGCGGATCCATAGTTGTGTATTGATAGCGTGAATATGTGGACTCGTGCGCGTCACCTCAAAGAGTTACCAGCAGTCGTAGTACATGATAGCCACCGAGTCAAAGCTGGCTTGCTGCAGTTAAACTCCACCACCCCTTTGTTTATACTGATGCATATGTAGCTAGTGTTGATGTAAGTCTTGCTAGGTACATTTGTACTCACATTTGCTTAATTTATGTTTTTGCAGAGAGACTTCAGTCTAACTAGTAGTTTTGCGTGGACTTCGACGTTTAGCTTGTTACCTCAGCTATGATCTTGAATCCTTGGGAGGGTCTTGTAGATAGTCAGGCTTCTCAGCCTTTTTCATTTGTAGTTGTCTGTACTCAGACATGTTACTCTTCTGTTTCCTGTATGCTCTGTCTGTTGGGTCATGTGACTCATGATTGTAATTCTTCTATGTACGACTCTTCGGAGCCTTATGAATAAATACTTTGAGTCGTAGAGTTTTGTTGTGATGCCATGTTGTATTTGCACATATCAAGCATATTGTGTGTATGATTTTGAAATGCTTGGTATGTGTGGGATCCGACAATCTAGTTGTTTATTCTTGGTAGTCTCTCTTATGGGGAAATGTCTCCTAGTGCTTCCACTGAGCCATGGTAGCTTGCTACTACTCCGGAACACATGGGATGATCGGCATGTGTCCTTCTTTGCTCCTGTATCTGTCCCTTCGAGGAAATGTCACGCGTTTTAAGTCCGTGTAGCTTGCTACGACTTGGGTTCATACGTTGATGACTGACACATGCATTGCTGGGTCATGTATGCTTGTCCCTGTAAGTTAGTGCCACCTTGGGTTTACGACTAGTCATGTTGGCCCAAGTTCTCTGTAATATGGATGCTAGTGACACTATCATATACGTGAGCCAAAAGGCGCTAACGGTCCTAGGCCAGGTAAGGTGGCATCCGTGGGAATATCGTGCATGAGGCCCAAAGTGATATGATGTGTTACATGCTAGATCGGTGTGACTTAGGACCCGGGTCCTGACAGCTTTTGTATCAGAGCTTGACTGGCTATAGGGTTACCAAGCCAAACTGGTCGAAGTCAACTCTAGAAATGCTTCAGTTATATATAGGAATTGATTGTGGAAGGGAACGTAAGGCTCTTTTTACTCTTTATACCTTATGTCCTTCTGATCTGAGTCACCCTCTTCTTTTCTAAGGGGATTAGGAACTAGGCTTCTCATCTTTCTATTAGGATCACTTGTTACTAATCCATATACTTATAGGATTGATGGATTCAAGCCTCAGTTCAGTTCTTACTACCTCCGTGTGTTTACAGTTGATCTCGGTACCTTGATATTATGATGTTGAGTGGTTATGCCACCTTGTTCCAGGGTGTCTCAAATATTTTTGAGCATTTACGGCCGTTATGTTGTCCGAGTCATCCCAGGTTTCTTAATAGTCTGATGCACTTGCAAATCTTCCCCCATGTTCCCGATGTCCTTTTGGGTCAGATTAGCACACCAATCGGTGTGTTGAGGTACTCCATTGCCTCGACATATATGTTGACGCTCTTATTATGACACTAGGGTATTAGAGAATCACCTAGTAATCCGTCGTTATGACAGACCCTGGGCCTATTGCCCTGACTGTGCACAGGCACAAGATCAACATTGAAGCCTCAGATCAAGAAGAGCAACATAACAAGAGACTCGAAGAACCAACCATCAAATCAGAAAGGGACAAGGCCAAGAAAGAGGAGCAAAATATTGTCAAGGAAGAAGCCTCCCTTGCCAGGCAGGGGAGCCCGGCAAGGGACGAGGGCACCCCCAGAAGAAGATGCCAAGGCACCCCAGCAGGGCCTACCGATGCTCGTGGAGGCCAGATCACCTCACCAACTACTCAACCACGACCCACGTCGGCGATCAGTGAGGTGTCAAACCGCGGAGTGATTAAGTGGAAACCATTCACCACATGGCGGCCACTTCCTACCAACGAAACCTACAGATGACACCCGTCCTATGACATGTCAAACGAGCAGGCGTGGAACTGACAAGATAGCCCGACAGGCCTTGCCGGGCAATCAACGATGTGACACTAAGTGGTGCATTTAATGCACACCGATGACCAGCAGAGTTAGGTGTCTAATAACTAATTTGCCACTGTGGTGACCCCTTAGCCTATGAACGGAGGTCCATGGCAATAGTTAGAGAGGTTAGAAAGTTAGATCAATCGCACCCTCATATGCGCATAGTCGCTACCGCCCCGATGCAACCCCTGTCGGGCAACTGTACTATGCACCACCACCACTATTCCACCATCAATCCACCAAAGCAGGAGTAGGGTCTTACGCCTCACGGCGGCCCGAACCTGGGTAAAACTGTTGTGTGATCTCTACCACGCTGGCCCACATTGGTTTGGCCTTTGTGCAACGCGACTCCCCCTGCCGAACTACCAAGGGGCTGCCCTAGTCGCATAGGTGGCCGTGGTTTCCCGAGACATCTTTGGTGTGCCAGGTAGGTGGATCGCTTGCGTGAACCTGAAGGCATAAGTAGCGCATAATCTTCATCGCCATCTACATCTTCGACTTTGCCATCGACCATGGTGCCCATGAAGAAATCAGCTTCTTCGGCTCATCCATCCAACACGAAGGCTCCGCTACCCGCGGCCTCCAACGCCGTGGGGGGCACAGAGACGCGCGAGGGCGCGAACGCTATTGGGGATGTGGTCGAAGAAGGCGTCACCACCACCATTTTCCCCTGCGGCCGATGCAAGAGCAGGAGATACCGGAGGAGAGCAGCATCATCAACTCCTTGATGGCCGCACTCCACTCACCGAGGGCATAGCCACAACGATGGCGCTCGGTCTGGGGTGAACCACCGCCCTTCGGCCGCCCTTGCCGCAGGCGCGACCAGTGTGCGTGCGCTTTCCCCAGGCCTGGTCGACCGAGCTGATGCGCCCAACGGAGTTGATGGCCCGTTAGGAGCTGAGCGATGGCGTGATCGACTTAATCATCATCTATATCAAGCGCAACCTCGGAGGCCATAGCACGGGCTCAGTTGCTGTTGAGGTTTCCACCAGCGGAAGACCAGATGGACGAATAGCGTGCCACCATCCAAAGTATGCTCGGTTTCGTCAAAGCCGAGGTCTCATGATGAGCTGCCCCGCCGCGACCTCCCAAGCAACGGTAATGGCCCATGCTGCTGCCCGTACGGAGGGAACTGTCCCTACGGTGCAGTCCCCATCGCGGTAGCTAGCACGGGCGCGACCGAGTCAAGACCCCATGATGTCTCGATGGCCTCCTCTAGTCTCGAGTACGTCCTAGACAACGACAAACCAATAGGCGAAGAGGAGACCTCTGCATCATTGAGCAACGCCACGGCAACCTCCTCCAAGCCGACGGGCGCGGTAGCCCTGACGTCGACGAGGTCACTCTCAGTGTTGGCAGCCCCTGCCCTTCTAGGTTGGCTGCCCTGCCTTCACCTGTGAGCTGTGGCAAGTCTGTTGGCCGTCCGTTCGCACGTTCAAGCCAGAGATACCTGAGAAGTACGACGGAAGGCTAAACCCGATAGAGTTCCTGAGCATCTACACCATCGCTGATCAGGCTGCCGGGAGAAGAGATGAGAAGGTGTTCACCGAGTACTTCTTGTTGGCCCTTAAGTCCAATTTGAGGTCTTGGCCGATGCACCTACCGGAGAACTCGATTTCGTCATCGGCAGACCTGTGCCACGAGTTCATTGGCGCTTTCACCGGTGGCCACCAGGATCCGGGCCGTCCCAGCGATCTGTAGCTTATCCAACAGAAGGAACGAGAAATCCTCCATAAGTATTTACAGTGACTTAGCAAAGTTCATAGAAATATTCCAAATATCTATCCGGCAGCCATTATAGCTGCCTTCCAGTCCAATGTGTGCAACCGCCGGATCCGTTCTAAGATGAATGTGCGGTTGCCCAAGACTGTGAAGGAACTGTACACCCTAGTAGATAAGTGTGCATGGATGGAGGAAGGGACGAAGTTGCCCGAAGAGGAAGATTGCATCGATGTTGATTCAGAGGATGATAATGAGTCCACCAGTGAGAAGAAGGTTAAGAAGTGCAGTAAGAAGAAGAGGGATAAGGCAATGTTTACCGTTGAAGGGTCAGGTACCCCTAGTACTGGCAAGATCGCAAAGGCTGAGGTCCTCGGCAAGGAGACTGCCGTGCGCGATGATTGTCGGGAACCTCCGGCTGCCGAGAAGGTCGTGAAGGGCGATGGACCATACTGCAAGATCCACCGGACCAAAGGTCACGACCTTCAAGACTGCTATCAGGTTGAGCAGTTGGTCAAGAGACAGAGAGCAAAATATGAGAAACGTGATAAGGAAAAGGGTCAGAATGTTGCTGGCAGTAGGTGCCGAGGTGATGGAGCAAATCGCCCCGGCAAGCCTTTTCAGAATAAAGGAAAACCCGCCAGAGACCAGGAGAAGGAAGCCTGTGATGATGAGAGGGATAAAGGGGATGAAGAGGAAACCAGTGAGCAAGTGTTTCAGAAGACCACAGACGCCCTATGCATTGACGGGGGTGCATCTTTGCACACCTCCCATCGCCAACTCAAGTGGTGGGCACGATAAGTCAATGTCGTGGAAGCAGCACCAGTGGCCCAAAAGCCGCTCAGTTGGTCCCGTACACCCATCATCTTTGACGAAGAGGACCATCCTAGCCGTACCACTACGGTAGGATGCCTGCCTTTCTTGGTTTCTCCCACAATTCGAAACCTCAAGGTCACTAAGATGCTGGTGCATGGTGGGGCCGGACTGAATCTAATTTCTCTGGCAGCGATCAGCAAGCTACAGATAGCAGAGGAAGGACTAGAGGTTACAGGCACGTTTCGAGGAGTCAACCAAGGCAGGAGTCATCCTAAGGGAAAGATTATGTTGCCAGTAACACTTGGGGGAGAGCTTAACTAACCGGACTGAGAAGATTGTGTTTGACGTTGTTTATCTCCCCTGCCCGTGCAGTGGAATCCTTGGATGCCCGGCCTTGGCTAAATTCGTGGTACCATCCCACTATGCCTACAACCCCCTGAAGATGCCTGGGCCACTAGGGGTCCTCACCATTTCGTCAAATGACAAAGATGCCATCATTTGTGTAGACAAGATGTACCGGGACGAGGTCACGAAATAGGCGGCGATGACAACAATTCTCGCCATGGAAAGCAACAGGAAGAAAAAGGATTGTAGGACCTCCGGCAAAGAGTCTGGGAAGCGTTCCCCTCTAAGTGCACGACACCCGTCGACAGCGTGCTAGAGTGTTCCAACAGCCAGAGATCCAAGGTTGCTACTCCACAAGTGAAATAGGCCCCTACAGGGCTGGCTGGCGTCGATGGTACTTTCACTATCAGCGCCACCCTTGATGACGAATAGGAAAGCACACTCATTGCCTTCCTACGGGCGAATATCGATGTGTTTGCTTGGCAACCGTCTGATATCCCTGGTGTTCCCATGGAGGTAATTGATCACCACCTTATTGTTTGCCCACACACCAGACCTGTTAAGCAGAAATTCTAGAAGCAGGCCTTAGAGAGGCAGCAGTTTATTGCAGAAGAGATCAAGAAGCTTGAGGCAGCTCGTTTGGTCAGAGGAGTGCTACTTCCCACTTGGCTAGAAAACCTGGTGGTGGTTGAGATGGCAAACGAGAACTGGGGATTGTGCATTGACTCCACAGACCTCAACAAGGCTTGCCCAAAGGACCCGTTCCCCTTGCTGCATATTGATCAGATTGTGGATGCCACTTCAGGTTGTGATTTTCTCTCATTTCTAGATGCCTATTCTGGGTACCGCCAGATCTTCGTGTCCAAAGAAGATGAGGTGAAGACATCATTAATCACTCCATGTGGTACATACTGCTTTCTCCGCATGCCATTCGGAATAAAGAGTGCCGGGTCCAGCTTTGTAAGGGCAGTCCAGATTGGTATTGAACCTCAGCTTCATAGAAACATTGAGGCTTACATGGATGATATTGTGGTCAAAACCAAGGACAGAGCAACACTTATCCAGGATTTGGAAGAGACGTTTGTAAATCTACGCAAAATCAACTTAAAGCTTAACCCAGAGAAGTGTGTTTTTGGTGTCCCCTCCAGCAAGCTGCTTGGATACTTTGTGTCCCATAGGGGGATCGAAGTTAATCCTGACAAGATCAAGGCCATTTAGTAGATCCAAGCGCCAAGGATAGTCAAAGATGTGAGGCGCCTAATGGGATGTGTTGTTGCGCTAAGCAGATTCATCTCCAAGTCTACCGAGCGTGCCCTACCGTTCTTCAAGATTTTGAAGAAGGCATGTCCGATGAGGTGGACCCCTGAAGCAAACACAACTTTGCAAGAGCTGAATACCTACATGTCCTCTGTGCCTACCCTGGTTGCACCCAAATCCCAGGAACCCTTGTTGCTGTACCTAGCGGCAACCAACCAAGTGGTCAGTGCAGCCCTGGTAGCACAGCGAGAAGTGAATGAGAAAGAGAGTGGGCAGAGGCCGGTAGAGCCAGATAAGGATCAGAAAAGCAGCAGGCACGACAACGCTGATGATCCCAAGGACGCGGCAAGGAAGAAAGTGGTGCAGCGCCCAATGTATTTCGTGAGCTCCTTGTTAGAGGGGGTTAGGTTGAGGTACTCTGGCGTGCAAAAGTTGATATTTGGCCTTATGATGGCCTCAAGGAAACCGCACCACTACTTCCAAGCCCATGAGATCACGGTCGTTACTCGTTTTTCGTTGCAGCAGATACTCCGAAACCCAGAGGCTACCGACAGAATAGTGGAGTGGGCTTTGGAGCTATCCAGCTTTGGTTTGAAATTTGAGAGTACATCAAGTGTCCAGAGCAGGGCGTTGGCAGAGTTTATTGTAGAATGGACGCGAACCCCGATGAGGAAGTGAAAGAGACAATTATCCCCAGCAAGGAATCACCCCAAGAATGGATATGTATTTTGATGGTACTTTTTCCCTACAAGGTGTAGGGGCTGGCGTGCTTCTCGTTGCCCCTCCGAGGAGCACTTGAAGTACGTCGTCCAGATGCATTTTTCCCGGGAAGAAGCAACCAACAATATAGCAGAATATGAAGCTCCTTGCCAGGCTCAGGATCACAGCAGAATTGGGAATCAAGAAACTGATCATTCTAGGAGATTCACAATTGGTGGTGAAACAAGTTAACAAGGATTAACAAAGTCCATTGATGGAGTCATACATCAAGGAAGTGAGAAGATTGGAGGAGCACTTCAACGGATTACAAATAGAGCACGTACCCCATGCGAAAAACAACATAGCTGATCATTTGTCAAAGTGTGTTGCGCAGAAGCTTCATGTGGAACCAGGTACTTTTGTTCTCTGTCTGACTCAGCCCTCCGTATCCCCAGCAACAATGGCTCCGAAGAGGAGAAAGTTGGACACTGGAAAGCCTCTCCCGGTAGAGCCGTCCGCTCCCGGCAGAAACCCTGCCGGAAACAAATCCTCGCAACCTGCCGGACTGCCCCCTCTAGCCGGGTCCATGGACCATACGTACGAGGCTGGTGCTCCCGCAGTAGAGGAGGTGCCGCTAGTCCTTATTGCCGAGCCAAAGGCTCCAACTTGGGCAAGGCAGATTGTCCGCTGCCTCCAAACCGGAGAACTTCTCGGCAACCAAGACAAAGTTGAGAAAGTAGCCCGGAGGGCCAGTATGTATCAATTTGTTGATGACACACTATACAGAAGGAGGCCCAACGGTGTCTAATTGAAGTGTGGCTGCCAGGAAGAAGGAAATGAACTGATGGTTGAGATACAAAAAGGAATGTGCGTCTCCCACATTGGATCAAGGGCATTAGTTGGGAAAGCATTCCCGCAAGGATTCTATTGGCCCACAGCCCTCCAAGATGCGGTCGAGCTAGTCACTAAGTGTGAATCCTGCTAGTTCCATTCCAAGAAAACACATATGCCTGCCCAAGCACTTTAGACAATCCCTCTATCATTGCCATTTTCGGTCTGGGGCTCGATATCATCGACCCCTTTCCCCGAGAAATCAGGGGCTTTCAATTCTTGTTCGTTGCCATCGACAAGTTTACAAAGTGGCCGGAAGTGACTGCTGTGGGAAACAGGACTGCTCAGTCAGCTATAAAGTTCTTCAAAGATCTGGTGTGTTGTTTTGGAGTTTCGGCAAGGATCATCACTGACAACGACACCCAGTTCACGAGATGAACCTTCATGAAATATGTTCAAGCCCTCGGATGCATGATCTCATTCGCCTCTGTGGCACACCCCCGAAGCAATGGACAAGCTGAGAGTGAACACTAAAGTGCTACGCGGATTCAAGACAAGAACCTTTGATATGTTGCAGAAGGACGACAGGCGGTGGATCGAGCAGCTGTCGGTGGTTCTCTGGTCCCTCAGAACGACACCAAACTGAGCTACCGGGCAGACTCCCTTCTCCCTGGTCTACGGGGCAGAAGAAGTTATCCCCACGGAACTTATTTACCGGTCGCCTCGAGTAATTGCTTACGATGAAATCGTGCAAGACCAGCACCGGCGTCATGACGCTGTGCTACTCGAGGAGAACCTTCTTCGGGCTACTACGCGTGCTGCACGCTATCAGCAAGCCCTGCGTCGCTATCATAGCCGCAGGGTTCATGCCCGGTGTTTTGAGGAAGATGACCTTGTCCTTAGGCGCATTCAGTCCGCCAAGGGTACACACAAGTTATCACCGAAGTGGGAAAGCCCTTTGTCGTGGGAAACGAGCACCTATGGGGCAGGGCCCCTTTTCGGTCCGGCAGGGAGCGGAGGGCGCACGAAGAGTGGATCGAGGCGGAGCACGCGAGGGATTTTTACCCAGCTTCAGAGCTCTCCGGAGAGATAATACTCCTACTGCTGCTTTGTGATTGTATTCTGTTCTTGCTTGAGAGTGTGAGAGTGATGTAGTTTCGAATGAATCGAACCCCTTCTAGGTTGCGCATGGGCCTCCTTTTATAGGCACAAGGGGTCACCGACAGGTGGCAACGCAGTCAAGGGTACAAATGTAAAAAGGGTGGTTGGTACAACTGCTATCTACAGTGCACCCTACCTAACTCTGACGGCAGGGGACAAGAGCATTTAATGCCCGTCTGCATCGCCTAAACAGTGCAGAAAAGCGACCGTTAGGGGCGCCACCGCTTGCCACGATGGCCTTCTCGTCATCTCCACTTGCCACCTCGCACCGCTTGGCTGCACAGCTTCCCGCCACGTGCGTCTGGAATGGTCTCAGGGCGACAAGTCGACGGGTGCGCTGGAGCGTGGGCACAGAGTAGTGGCTTCGCCGCGGCAAGCGCCTTGACGCGGTCGCTGTCTTGCCGCACCCGAAAGCTTGTCGCTCGTCGGGTCTTGCCGGGACGCGCGGCGCATCGCGGCAAGTTCTTTGAAGTGCCTTGGTTGGCCTTCCCGGGAAGCTCCTCTTGCCGGGGCCTTGTTCTTCCTGGCAAGCTCCTCTTGCCGGAGCCTTGTTTTCCTAATTAAAACACTTTGTTCTTGAATGGCATCAATAGGAACTACGGAGGATCTTGGCGGACACCCAGCAAGCCTTGCCGCGGGACGCTGCGACTGCCCGTGCACAAGTTCGGGATATTAAGGTACCCCTACTTTAGTACACCGACAGGAGCCCCCAGGCCTGGGCCACACATGGTGCCGAGCGCTGTTGGGCCAGGCCCAAAATAGGGCATGGGCACACGCGGCCTGGGTCCACACCAAATCTAACTCCGTATACACCGCGCCCTCCCGTAACGGCACGCGTCAAACGCGGCGTCGTGGGAGAGATCGTGGGTGATTCTTTCATCGAAAAAGGCGTAACGTTTGCCTCCTCCTCTTTATAAGCAGGCGAAACAGGGGCCGTTCCCCCACCTTCGCCACTTGCAGTTGCTTCCTTAGAAATCTCTGCCGCTCCCCTCCGCTTCTCAAAGCCGAAAGAGAGCAGCGCTCCGCCGCCCGTCGCCGCCGTCGCCGCCAACGCCCCCGCTCTCCCCCATCGCCTCTGCCATGGCTTCGAAGACCGGGAAGGGTGCGAAGTCGGCAGAGGTGCTGCGGCTTGAGGCGCTGCGCAAGGAGCAAGCACTTTTTCCCCCCGAGCTCTCCGCGAAGGAGCTGCGGGAGTGGTTCTATCTCTTCTGGTCGACGGAGACGCAGGCGCATCCGCGTACGCAGGTACTCTCCGCCAAAGCTTCTACCTCGAAACGGTGTCCAAAAGGATACCCCTTCTTCCCATTGTTCTTCTATTGCAGGCTCTGCCCGCCCTTTTCCGTTTTCTTCTGCGATATCATGAATACCTACGGGTTTCATCTCCTTGACTTCACCCCCAATGCCGTTCTGACTATGGCGGTTTTCGCACATCTCTGCGAGAACTTTGTCGGAATCCACCCAAATGTTGCCCTTTTTCGCCACTACTTCATACCCCGGGCCGAGAAGGGAGAGCCCTTAGCTGGCGGGATCGCCTGGATCTCGAGAGTCGGCATGAAGGAGGTATATCTGGAGGGGGAGCTCCGCAGCAAATGGGAGGAGTGGAGAGCGGAGTGGTGTTGGATTGTTGATGAGAACCCGCATCCATTCACCAACTTGCGCCAAGCCCGAGTAGTGCGCGGCGGCGATTGGAGCGCTCTGGCGGCGGACGATGCTAAATTGAAGATCGCCACCACCCTGATCTTGCGGCTCAGGCTTGCCGGGCTCACTGTAGGGGCTGTTGGCGCGGACTTTCTTCGCCGCCGCATCGCCCCTCTGCAAGAGAGGGGTAGACCCGCCTGGTTGTTCGGGGGTCCGGCGGATATCATGAGGCTGCGCCCAGGCCTCAATTTTAACTTCACTGTTTTGGAGTTGGACAGGACGCTCAAGGAACTGTTCAAGCACGACCCCAACCATCCCGAGTGGTTCAGGCTGCCGCAGGGCATCGTCCCGTTGTGCAATAACTCCCAGCTCGACCGCATCCGCGCAATGATGCCGGAGTGCAACTCGCATGGGACTATCCCAACTTGGCAGGAGCCCGCCGACGACGTCGTGCAGCAATTCTTCGACGACTTGGTGGAGGTGGCGGTCCGCGCCGATGAGCAGAGGCTCCTCACCCGCGACACCACTGATGACGAGATGCGGCGCATTGCCACCTGGGCAGAAGAGGCGGCGGCGGCCGCCACCGCGGGTGAGTTCAGGTTTACTTTGGAGGAGGCAGAGGCAGCCGAGGCGGAAGCCCTGCCGACCGAGAGGATCTTGGCGGGGAGGTCGTTGGCGAGGGAGAGCCTGAAGCCGAAGCGAGCGAGCCCGCCGGGGGCGCTAGTGGCCAGCCGTCTTCAAGCAACTTGCCGCAGGCGGAGCTTCCAATGCAGCCCCCAGCTCAACCAAGAAGGCGCCTCCGCAGGACCGGAGACACAGCAGGGCGACAGACGGGCCAACAGCCGCCGCGCTGCAGGACACGCTCGATCGCGACAAGCACCGTTGCCGCGGGAGCATCTCACGCCGCACCGGCAACTGGAGCGGGGTCTTCTCGGGCTGCCGCTTCCGATTCTGCCGCAGCTCCCGCCAAGTGTCCAAGGGAGCCTACTCCTCCGCCTCGTCGCGCTGAAAGAGTACCAGACTTCGATCTCTCCGCGCTCAGCTCCGACGAGGAGGAAGAAGAGGAGGACGAGTAAGACTTTCTTTCTGTCATACTTATATTTCTTCGATTCTTGCTATTTCTTGTCTTGTATCTGATCTGCTTTCTTCTGAACCTTGTTCCTTTCCAGGACTCTGGCCCAGAGAGCGGCGAAGAGGGCCAAGGTCCCCGTGGTTGTCATCGAGGATGATCCTGCTGTGACAGTAGAGGACGCGTCTGAGACCACCTTGTCAGACCCGGCAACCTCTCCCCGAAGCAGCCCCCGTCGCAGCCCCCAGCGTAAGTACATAATTTTCCTTCCCGCTGCCAAGTGCGCATGGGTGTTCTTTCCTTGATGATATCTTGATTGTTGGTTATCTTGTGTAGGAGCAGAACAGGCCCATCAGGAACAACCAGAAGCTGCTCCTGAGGTGCTATCTGCTTCAACTACGCCGCCAAGGGACGATTCCCCGGCGAGGGAGCGCTCTTCGGCAAGGGAGAGGTCCCCGGCAAGGGGCAGTTCTCCGGCAAGGGACGGGACCAGCGATCCCCTGGTGATGGAGCCCATGATTACAATGCCCAGCACAGGTAATCCTTCTTGTCAGAGAACTTCCCTTGGTTCTTCTTCTTCTGATCTTCTTTTTTGGATATTTGCTTGACTTTTTCTCCCCTTTCCTGTCTTCAGATCCTCCCTCCGCGGAGCCAATGGAAACCGAGGCCATCGGCAAGGAGAACGTGCGCGGTGATACTAGCGATGCCGCTGCTACTGAAGAAGAGGCCGACGCTGATGATCCCGCCGGTGAAGAGGCCGCCAAGGCTGCCTGTGCTGGAGCTGGCGAGGAGTCCGGCGATCGTACTGATGACCTGGGGGGCGCAGGAGTGCAAGGTGCTACGCCGACTGCCGATCCCTCCGCCGCTGACGCAGCGCCAGGCCCCGAAGAGCCCCAGCCCGGCGTCTACTTGAAGGCCGGCAAAGGTGTCTTCATCAAGCTCCCCTGGGCGTCAAGCTCCAGGGCGCCGGTCGAGGGAGAAGCCTTTGACGGGGAAGTGCTCGCCTCCGTTGGGCTCATGGTGGTTGACGCGCCAAGCAGCAGCAGCGGCGAGTCCGAGGAGGAGCAGCTTCTCCGGAAGCTGGTGTCGCTCTACCGCGCCCGTCAAGCGAAACTGGATTCCCGGGAAGCGCTTGTTGCGCAGGCGGGAGTAGACATAGAGAAGCATACGGAGGAGCTCCAGAGCCACAACCAAGAGGCCCTCCGGTCCATTGCTGAGGAGAGGGCGCAGCTCGCCGAGGCGCGGAAGGCCTTTCTCCTCGAGAAGGCTGAAGCCGAAGAGCAGCAACGGCTCGCCGCCAAGGAGATGTCCGTGCGAGAAGGCAAGCTGACGCAGAAGAAGGTTAACTTGGACAGCCATGAGGAGGAGCTTTCCGCACGCGAGGAGACACTTGGCGGAGCCCTCAAGGAAGCGAAGGATGCTGCTGCATCTGCCGAGGCCGCCAAGAAGGAGCTGGAGGTGAGGGTGACAGAGCTAGAAGCCACCCTCAAGTCAAAGAATGAAGAGCTTGCCGCGCTCCAGTGCGAGCGCGAGAAGGACGCCCTTGCCCATGGTGAGCTGCAGGGTCGTCTCTCTGAGAAGGGCAGGGAGCTGAACACCGCCAAGGATGCCAATGCCGATCTCGAGCTGAAGCTGGCTACACTGACTGAGATGCTGGACGGCGCCAAGAAGCAGGAGGAGGATTTGAAGGGAGAGATCAAGGCCAATGAGGCGCTGCTAACGAGGGCCACCAAAACCCAGAACACCTTCAGGGCTACTGTGGAGCTCTGGACGGAGGGCCTCGTCAACATCGCCGCAGTCATCGACGAGGAGCTGGCGCAGCTGGAACTGGAGGGCTTCGGGTACTCCTCCGACGAAAACCTCCAGCCTAGCGCCAAGCTCACTCTGTTCTTCAAGGGCGTGGCGACGGCTCTCCAGCAACTCCGAGAAAGGATCCCAAGGCAGCTGGCTGACGAGTCGCGTGCAATCTGCGCCAGAGTCCTGGAGAAGGTGTTGGTGAAGGTGCTCTTCCGCAATCCGGGCCTCAACTTCACCAACATCCTCAAGAAGCTGCTGGCTGGTGCCGATCTTGAAGAGCTCAGGGCCCTTGTCGCACCCATTGTGGACAAGGTGAATGAAGTCAGGAGGGTCGACGGTGATCGCGTAGACTAGACCGCCTTTTTTCTCCTTTTTCTTGCCACAGTCAGATACGTCACAGGAACAATATATTAGAGCGCGGCAAGTCATTTTTGTAATATAACTTTATCTTTGGGCAGTGTTTGCTATGTTATTCCCTTTTACTTGATCCCTTCCTTTGTATGTTTTTACCCTTACGCTTTTAGGGAACTTGCCGGCGCAGGCACCCTTGCCGCGAGCGCTGAGTGCGGAACATCAGCAGCCTGCTGGCGGTGCTGCTTCCGGCAAGAAACCTTGTCGCAACTAGTCGCAGCACACTTAAGTTGTTGAGTGGACTCGAAAGAAAGTAAGGGCGCAACTAGCTACGAGTTGGTTCCTCCGCGCACAGGTTTTCCATACAAAGCACGGTCGTTCAAGGAGGATAACTTAAGAAATTTTAAAACTGATCGTGCTCAAACTTTGGCAACTTAGCTTTTCTGTCGTTTTCGTCCCGGCAAGGCGATGCTTTCTTGAACGACGCCTGGTCCACACCATTATCTTCTCCTCCCCCCCCCCCCCCCCCCGTGAACTTGTGGGCGAAGGAACCTTCTTTTTGAGAAAAAAGAAAGAAGAGAAAATAAAGATATGGAGCCTTAAGGCTCGTTATTGCTTACCGGGGGCAGGTGCTGCACAAAATGTCAGATAACACATGCAAAAAAGAAAAAAGGCATGAAATTTGACAAGATGTGCGAAGCACATGAGCTTTATTTATGCACGGGATCTGCACCCGGCTTTGTACAAAGGGTTACATGCAACAGCGGCAAGGCTTGTACAAAAGGTGGTTGCCGGAACAGGTTCCGGCAACTGCGCCTTATGGGTAAAACTTACGAAGATGTTCAATGTTCCAAGAGTTGCTCACCGGAAAGCCATCTTCGGTCTCAAGGAGGACAGCGCCAAGCCTAGTGACTCGCTTCACCCGATAAGGGCCTTCCCACTTTGGCGTCAACTTGTTTGAATTCTTGGCGGATTGAACGCGCCGAAGAACAAGGTCGCCTTCCTCGAGACTTCTGGCATTGACTTTGTGGCTATGGTAGCGGCGCAAAGCTTGCTGATATCGAGCAGCTCATACAGCAGCCTGAAGACGATCTTCCTCAAGGAGCAGCGCGTCATCTTGTCGCAGTTGCTCTTGCTCAAGCTCATCATAAGCGAGCACTCGAGGCAATCCGTATACGAGTTCCGTGGGGAGAACTGCTTCTGCTCCATAGACTAGAGCAAAAGGTGTCTGGCCAGTGGCTCGATTTGGCATCGTCCTGATCGACCAAAGAACCACTGGCAGCTCCTCGATCCAATTCCTTTTGCACTTGTGCAGCCTGTCGAAAGTTCTGCTCTTGAGCCCGCACAGCACTTCAGCATTTGCCCTCTCCGCTTGACCGTTGCTTCTCGGGTGAGCAACAGAAGCGAAGCAGATCTTGGCGCCAAGATCTTGGACGTACTGCATGAAGGTGAGGCTCGTGAATTGTGTGCCATTGTCGGTGATGATCCTGTTAGGGACTCCGAAACGGCAAACAATCGACCTGAAGAACTTGACTGCTGACTGTGCTGTCACCTTCCTCACTACTTCCACTTCCGGCCACTTTGTGAACTTGTCGATTGCCACGTACAAGTACTCAAAGCCCCCGACAGCTCGGGGAAAGGGGCCGAGGATGTCGAGCCCCTAGACCGAAAATGGCCAGGATAAAGGAATCGTCTAGAGAGCTTGAGCTGGTTGATGTATCTGCTTGGAGTGGAACTGGCACGCTTCACACTTGGTTACTTGTGCAGTTGCATCCTGGAGGGCTGTTGGCCAAAAGAAACCTTGCCAGAAGGCTTTGCCGGCAAGTGCTCTTGCGCCAATGTGGTGACCACATATGCCTCCATGTATCTCCGCCAACAGCTTTTGTCCATCTTCCCGGGGAATGCACTTCAATTTCACTCCGTTGAATCTCCTTCTGTATAGTATGTCATCAACAAACTGGTACATACTTGATTGCCGGGCTACTCTCTCTGCTTCTTCTTGCTCTTCGGGAAGTTCTCCTTTTGAAGGAAACGGACAATCTGCTGCGCCCATGCCGGAGCTTGTGGCTCATCAACAAGGACTAAAGGCACAAACGCTGCTGCGGGAACATCTGCTTCTACGGCAAGAACCTGTGGTTCAGCCGGAGTTTGATGTTCCCCGGTAAGCTTGCCGGAGCAAAACTTGTCGGGAGCGTCTTCTTCAACGGAACAAACCTTAGGGCTTGTCGGAGCAGACTGCTCCTCAGCATTCTTGGTGTTGATCTTGGGGACCTTCTTGGCGGCGGCTTCGGGGAGCTCAGCTGGAAAGTAGTCACCGGAAATCAACTTCCTTTTCTTGCTCTATCCAGTTGATGGTATCACAGATGGTTGAGCCAGCCTGAGCACAAAGATCCCTGGTTCCACAGGTACTTTAATGCAGCGCATTTTGACAGGCCATCGACAACATCGTTCTGGGCTCTTGGAACATGTTCCATCTGCAGGCCGTCAAAATGCTCTTCCAACTTTCTCACTTCATCAATGTATGCTTCCATCAACGGACTCTGATAATCTTTGTTCACTTGGCGGACGACAAGCTGCGAGTCACCCCTGACAGTAAGCTTCTTGATCCCAAGGTCTGCCGCGATCCTATGTCCGGCAAGCAAGCCTTCATACTCTGCAGTATTGTTTGTTGCTTGCTCCTTGGGAAAGTGCATCTGGACGACGTACTTGAGGTGCTCTCCGGTGGGTGCGACAAGTAACACGCCCGCACCGGCGCCTTGCAGCGAGAAGGCACCATCAAAGTACATGATCCATTCTTTGCTTGCTTCCTTGACGGGGATGCTCGTCTCTGGAGTTTCTTCATCAGGTGTTGGCGTCCATTCTGCTATGAATTCTGCCAATGCTCGGCTCTGGATAGTTGAAGTACTCTCAAACTTGAGGCCAAAGCTTGACAATTCCAGTGCCCACTCGACAATCCTGCCTGTTGCTTCTGGATTCTGCAATATCCTCTTCAATGAAAAACGAGTGACGACTGTAGTCTCATGTGCTTGAAAGTAATGGCGCAGCTTTCTCGAGGCCATGAGAAGGCCGAAAAGCAACTTCTGCACACCATAGTACCTTGATCTAGCCCCCTGCAGAAGGGAACTGACAAAGTAAACTGGGCGCTGCACCATTTTCTTCTGCTTCTCTTCTTGTGGCTGCACAGATCCATCCTTGTCGGGACCAGAGCTTGTCGGGGAAGCCCCCTGCTTGTCGCTGGATGCACTTGCCGTGGCTGCTGTCTCATCATCTGCCTCCCTTTCCGCTACTAACGCAACACTAACCACTTGATTGGTTGCCGCTAGATATAGCAGCAACTTCTCTTGTGGTTTAGGTGCGACAAGTATTGGAGTGGAGGACAGATATCTCTTCAAGTCCTGCAGCGCAGCCTCCGCTTCTGGAGTCCATTTCATTGGACCTGCTTTTTTCAAAATTTTGAAAAATGGCAGGGCGCGCTCGGCAGACTTAGAGATGAATCTGCTGAGAGCAGCTACACAGCCGGCAAGCCTTCGCACATCCTTAACGCGCTTTGGTGCTTCGATCTGCTCAATGGCCTTGATCTTGTCGGGATTAGCCTCAATCCCCCACTGAGATACAAAGAACCCGAGAAGCTTGCCGGAAGGGACTCCAAACACACACTTCTTGGGGTTGAGCTTGAGATTGATCTTGCGCAGATTTGCTAAGGTCTCGTCCAAATCTTGAATCAGAGTTGCTCTGTCTTTGCTTTTGACCACTATGTCATCCATGTAAGCCTCTACATTTCTGTGCAACTGTGGCTCAAAAGCTTTGTGAACTACCCTTGCAAATGTTGAACCAGCATTCTTTAGTCCAAAAGGCATCCGTACAAAGCAGTACGTGCCACATGGAGTAATGAATGCGGTTTTCTCCTCATCCTCTTCTGCCATGAAAATCTGATGATATCCTGAATATGCATCAAGAAATGAAAGCAAATCACATCCTGCCGTGGAGTCAACAATCTGGTCGATGCGCGGCAAGGGAAATGGATCTTTGGGGCAAGCTTTATTAACATCAGTGAAGTCAATACAAAGCCTCCCTTTTCCGTTTGCCTTGCGCACAACTACAGGATTGGCCAGCCACGTTGGATGGAGCACTCCTCTGACCAAGCCTGCTGCTTCCAACTTCTTGATCTCTTCTGCAATGAATTCTTGGCGTTCCACTGCTTGTTTTCTGACTTTCTGCTTGACGGGCCGCGCATGAGGACAGACGGCAAGGTGGTGCTCAATTACTTTCCTGGGAACACCGGGGATGTCAGATGGTTGCCATGCAAACACATCAACATTCGCCCGCAGGAAAGCAACGAGCGCGCTTTCCTATTTAGGATCAATCGTGGCACTGATGGTGAAGGTACCACCAGTGTCGTCCTCCTTGGTGGCCACTTTCTTGGTCTCTGGCGGAGCTGCCTTCGCCTTCTTACACTTGCCGGTGGAGCTCGATGGTGCGTCCTCGACGGTAGTGCAGCACTCCGAAGAGGTGCGCTTGCTGGAGTGGGCATCAGAGCTCTTGCCGGACTTAGTCTTCTTCTTCCCCCCGGGAGCTTCAGCGGCAAGTGGTTTGTGTTCGGCTGCGGCTGCTGCTTCCCGGTAGATCTTGTCGGTACAGATAAGGGCATCTTTCTTGTCGCTAGGGACAAAGATGACACTTATCGGACCTGGGATCTTGAGCACGTTGTAGGCATAGTGGGATGCTGCCATGAACTTGGCGAGCGCTGGTCGGCCAAGTATCCCATTGTAGGGCAATGGGAAATCAGCAACATCAAAAGTGACTTTCTCTGTCCTGAAGTTCAGCTCGCTGCCAAATGTCACTGGCAATGTAATCTTCCCCTTCGGCTTGCTCCTTCCCGGATTGATTCCTTGGAAAGTACCAGTCTCTTCGAGCTCGCTGTCGGGGATCTGGAGCTTCTTGAGTACCGCTGAGGAGATCAGGTTCAAGCCGGCCCCGCCGTCAACTAGCATCTTCTTGACTTTGAGGTTGCTGATAGTTGGTGAAACCAACATCGGCAAGCACCCGACCGCAGTGATGCGGTCAGGGTGGTCCTCAATGTCAAAGATGATAGGCGTGCTGGACCATTTCAGGGGCTTGCGAGACTCAACTGATGGTTCTGCTGCATTAACTTCTCGCACCCACTGTTTGAGCTGGCGGTGCGAGGTATGCAGAGAAGCACCACCGTCAACGCACAAAACCTCTGTTGCTTTCTTAAACTCCTGCTCGTCGGTCTCATCATCATCCATGTCCTCATCTTCATCTTCATCTTCATCCTTGTCGCGGCCGCGGGGAGGCATGTCTCCTTGCCGCTGCTTGGCCTTGCAGCGGCGTCCTCCCCGGCCGGGACGCTTCTTGCCGGACCCGCCAGTACCTTCCTGGGCTTTTTCCTTGTCGCGTTGCTCGTATTCAGCCTTTTGCAGCTCAACGAGCTGCTCGACCTTCTTGCAACTTTGGAGATCATGGCCCTTGGTACGGTGAATCTTGCAGTACTGCTTGTCGGAGCTGCCCTGCTTGTCGGCGGCCGCCACAGGTTCTGCTTCCTTGGCGCCACCTCCATTGCCGGACTGCTCGACAGCTGCTACATCTTTGCCTTTCCTTCTTCTGTTGTTCCGCCGCTGGTTTTTCTTTGCCGGGGCAGCATCCTCACTGTCAGACCCCCCTGCTCCTGTGTTCTCTCCGGGGAGTTTTCTTCCTTCTTGAGCACGTGCGCACTTGTCGGCCAGGGCGTAGAGCTCACTGACGTCTCTTATCTTGCACATCGCCATCTCCTCCCGCATCCTGCGGTTACGCACGGTCTGATGGAACGCGCTGATGACCGCGGCGGGGTGGACATCTGGGATGTTGCGCTGCACTTGGCTGAATCTTTGTATGTACTTGCGTAGAGGCTCTCCTTCCTTCTGGGCGAGCAAGTGCAGATCGCTCTCCTGGCCATGAGGCTTGTGGCCGCCTGTGAAGGCACCTACAAACTGATGGCATAGATCCGCCCATGAGGAGATGGAGTTGTCCGGCAAGTGCATGAGCCAGGATCTGACGTTAGGCTTGAGCACCAACGGGAAGTAGTTGGCGAGGATCTTCTCGTCGTGCCCTCCGGCAGCCTGCACCGCGATGGTGTATATGCTGAGGAACTCCGACGGATGCAACCTGCCATCGTACTTCTCCGGTACATCTGGCTTGAAGTTCTTGGTACTGGGCCACTGGACTTGCCGCAGCTCACGAGTAAACGCAGGGCAACCTACCACATACGGCAAGTCGCCTGGTTCCCCTGGCGCATGCATGTCAATAGCGGGCCCAGCGCGCTGGTCTGATTGACGCCGCACTTCTCTCCGACGCTCGATGCGGGTGCGAGCGTCTTCATGCTGTCGTTCTTGAAGAACTTGGCGTTGATCACGACGAGCTCGTGGATCTGATGACGCCGTGGAGTCGGTGTCGTGGTTGATCCGGCGAGTCGGCGATCTTGGCCTTCGGGGCGGGGAGTGCACGGTGGTTGCACCTCCACCGGTCTTGTCGCCATCGGCTCGCGTCTGGGCGTCTTGCCGCGGCTTCGATGTACTCGGTTGCCGGGGAGTGTCGCCGTTGGTGAAGCCGATGAGGCTCTGTATGGTGGCCCTCCAATCGTCGATCTTGTCCGCCGTTGGAGGGTAGTCCAGGAGAAGTTGAGCTCGGGCCAACGCTTCTTCTAGAGTCTTCGGCGGCGGCGGTGAACGGCGCGAGGAGCGGGATATGCTCGGACTTCCAACTGGGTTGGAAGGAGCAGTACCCCGTCCAGGCGACCGTACTTCACTCGTGCCAGCATGCTGGTCTTGAATGCCCCGAGATCCACCAGCTTGGCCTTGTTCTAATGCGAGTACGGTGCTGCGAGCACCATGACGGTGTCGATCCCGCGCCTCCTGAGATGGGCTCGGTGCGTGTACGGACGCTGAAGCTTGCGGGGACTTGTCCTTGGATCTGGTAACGACGTGAGCTCCCTCGTCGGCGCCCCCTCCTCCACCAGCGTCTACCCCACCGCCCGTTTGCTCCGGTGGCGGTGGGATCGACGCGGCTGGAGCAGCCACCTCCGAAGCCTTCTTCTTCGGTGGCATGTCGATGAAGATGATGATGAACTGGCTCGCGTGAACGCCGGATCGGGTTCACACAACCTCGACGCCCCCTACCTGGCACGCCGAACATGTCGTGGGAAACGAGCACCTATGGGGCAGGGGCCCTTTTCGGTCCGGCACGGAGTGGAGGGCGCACAAAGAGCGGATCGAGGCGGAGCATGCGAGGGATTTTTACCCAGCTTCGGAGATCTCTAGAGAGATAATACTCCTACTGCTGCTTTGTGATTGTATTCTGTTCTTGCTTGAGAGCGTGAGAGTGGTGTAGTTTCAAATGAGTCGAACCCCTTCTACGTTGCGCATGGACCTCCTTTTATAGGCACAAGGGGTCACCGACAGGTGGCAACGCAGTCAAGGGTACAAATGTAAAAAGGATGGTTGGTACAACTGCTATCTACAGTGCACCCTACCTAACTCTGACGGCAGGGGACAAGAGCATTTAATGCCCGTCTGCATCGCCTAAACAGTGTAGAAAAGCTACCGTTAGGGGCGCCACCGCTTGCCATGATGGCCTTCTCGTCATCTCCACTTGCCACCTTGCACCGCTTGGCTGCACAGCTTCCCGCCACGTGCGTCTGGAATGGTCTCAGGGAGACACGTCGACGGGTGCGCTGGAGCATGGGCACAGAGTGGTGGCTTCGCCGCGGCAGGCGCCTTGCCGCAGTCGCTGTCTTACCGCACCCGAAAGCTTGTCGCTCGTCGGGTCTTGCCGGGATGCGTGACACGTCGCGGCAAGTTCTTTGAAGTGCCTTGGTTGGCCTTCCCGACAAGCTCCTCTTGCCGGGGCCTTGTTCTTCCCGGCAAGCTCCTCTTGCCGGAGCCTTGTCTTCTTAATTAAAACACTCTGTTCTTGAATGGCATCAATAGGAACTACGGAGGATCTTGGCGGACACCCGGCAAGCCTTGCCGCAGGATGCTGCAACTGCCCGTGCACAAGTTCGGGATACTAAGGTACCCCTACTTTAGTACACCGACACCCTTACCGAGTAGTACGAGTCACCAGACCCGGTGCAATCCATCTGGAGACCAGATATGGCACTCTCTTGCAAAACACATGGAATATTGAGCATTTCCGCAAGTTCTACCCGTAAGGCACGAGGCTACCGAGCACCCATTTGTACATGCCTTGCCTCAGTTGCATGTAACCCCTTGTACGAAGCCAAGGTGATGACCCCGTGCAAGAGATAATAAAGAAGCACTGTAGGGGGCCCCCAACCTAGATTGCATGCATGCATGAGCATTCAATATCACTACATAAGCATTTTCATGATCATCTACAATATGCATATGGATAGGGTCGCATCTTGCATTCATTCTCATCTGCATGAAGCTGCAGGTTCTTACCATGAACTGACTTCAACAAGGGGGTGAGAAGATTGCCCGACACTGCGATCCCGGCAAGCCAAGCAAATAGTTTCTACCTCTTGTCCATTCGTGTTCTGTAAACTATTAAATATGCATTAGAAAACCTCACCACTCTTTTTAGACTTAGGTGCTCCCATTACTGGCCTGAATGTTGCTTCAGTCTAGATAGTCACAGTTGCCTTTGATAAAAGGAAGTTGGCGGGGGGCTGGCCCCTTTGTCTGTAACCTGGCAAATAAGATTCTCCAACACACAAAAGGGGGCCGGCGGGATAGCCTGCTGGGACAAACTTGATTATTTACACTAAAGAGGTGCCTCACCTCCGCATGGACATATACATGCAAGGGTTCCCAGCAAGGTTCATCCTTTTCATTAACATGCTGATACAAGTATAAGCATTACAGAACACAAGCATGGACATGAGAAATTACATTATTTGAATTAAAATTTGGCAAGTGCCTACATATTTGAGATTGAAAAAACATAAGTGCCCAGTGATTCTTTTGCCCCAGTCCATTCCTCATAGGACGATGTCGAAGAGGCGGAAGGTGCGCACAGATGGACTCCGGCGCCTCCCCAGGATCAGGACGGCGCTGTTCTGTAGCATAGAGGAAGGATCCGGAGGACGGGCACAGATGGTGACACTGCCGAAGGAACGAGTGGAAGGGCATGGAGTCACCGGCAAACATGACTCGTCAGAACGGTCGCCCCCATTCTTGACGCTTCATGGGTTGCCGCCATCGTCCGCATCACTACCACCCGAAGACTCAAGATCGTCAGCCACACCAAACGCCATGCTCTCTGGCTTTTTGCAAAGAAACAATGGTCGTCGTCAACGTCCCTGACGTTGGAAATCACCGCACGCCCTGTAGACGTGTATGAAGACGAGAAGCCTTCCTCCGCGAAAAGAGGATGATGCCTGGACGAGCCAGACCTTCCTTCACCAACGGCAGGCCTCCCCCAAGGCTCTCCCTTTGTGTTGCGCAGGAATGAGGAATGAGGAGCGACCGGCTACCATGTCCTGCACCCACCGCGGTCCTCGGCATGTTGTCACTCGCATCCCCTCGCACTAAAATCAAGGCTACAGGCAGCGCGACGACGAGTCCACTGGAGTCACCGCCTCCAGTGTTAGCGCCGCGCCGCCCGAGCATCCTCGCAATCACAAAGGATCTGAGCTAAAGCATGGAGGCCATCCCCAGGCTCCCCACTCTAACATATTCAAGATGGCGCAAGACAGATGAAAGTGTGTTATATCGACAAGAGGGGGGAGTGAATAGGCGATTTTTACAAATTCGTCACTGAGGAATTTCTAGGTGAAGAAATTCCTAAGAAATGACACACTAGCAGCAGCATAAGTACTCGGGTATAAGCATAATAGAGCAACAACATAGTCATCATGATGAAATGAAAACAAGCACAGAGTAAATATAGCATGAAAACAGGATAATCAGGCTGAAGACTATGTGACTCAGGAAATAGGATTGATGAAATAGAGAAAGTCTTCAGACAAAGTCTTCAAACAGTAATGATCAGGTTCATCACCACATGAATGAGGAAATGAAAGGGTTGAGGAAATAGAACCAGTTGGCTTGGTGAAGACAATGATTTGGTAGACCAGTTCCAACTGTTGTGACAGTTGTACGTCTAGTTGGAGCGGCTAGGTATTTAAACCCGAGGACACACAGTCCCGGACACACAATCCTGATCGTATTCTCCTTGAGCTAAAGTCACACAAACCTCGCCCAATCACTCGTGGTAAGTCTTCAGGTGACTTCCAAACCTTCAAAGACTTGGTCACTCAGCGATCCACAATTCCTCTTGGATGCTCAGACCATGATGCCTAACCGTCTAGAGGATACACAGTCCTCAGAGGTAACAAGCATCGGTTCCACACAGGAACAATCTCCTCAGTGATGCTCAATCACTTTGGGTTTGTAGGTGTTTGGGTTTGGGTTTTCCTCACTTGATGTTTTTGGCTCAAAGCGTCAGTTTCTCTCGGAGCAGCCAACCAGCTATTGGTTGTAGGGGCGGCTATTTATAGCCTTGGGAGCAGCCTGACATGATAAGACATAATGCCCTTCAATGATATGACTGTTAGGTGGGTAGATATTTTGGGATAGCTTGTGCATAGCACATCAACAGTCCGATATTTGAGGTTGAAATTTCTAAGGGCTATCATGTTCCACGCTGTGTAGGCAATCTATATTGGCGAATTCCTAGCTCCTCAGTCAAAAAAAATTCCTCAGAGACCAAAAGATCTTCGTCTCTGTCACTGAAGAAATTTCCTAAAGTGATATGAGATTTCCAATGGCTTCACTAGAAAGGATTGGGTAGGTGTAGGATTTTGAGATGAGCATCAATTGGAATCACTTTACTTAGTATTACCTCGTCCCCCTTTAACAGTACGGTGTCTCCTAAGACTCAAGAAAGAGAAAATGAAACTATGAAAACAAAAGTCTTCATGCTTCATAATCCTCGCATGAATATCCAAGTCTTCAAGGTCACACCAATTTCTTCACTTTCAAAATCTTCAAGAGAACCAAAGTCTTCAGCTGAAGACATACATTTTTAGGGGTTAACATTCATAGTAAATATCAAACTCCTCTTCGAATTATAGAGCCTATGTATACTCACAAACACATTAGTCCCTTAACCTATAGGTCTCCAATACACCAGAATCACTAAGGGGCACTAGATGCACTTACAATCTCCCCCTTTTTGGTGATTGATGACAAATAGGTGAAGTTTACAACGGGGATAAACATACCAATTGAAAGTGCTAAAAACTAAGGATTTTGATAACAAGATATATAAGAACTCACCCTGAAGATGTGCATATTTCAGGAATTTGCTTTAGATAGCAGATGCACATTGTAGAGTAATATCATGGAGATATGCCCCTATATGTTGTAATCCATACATGCATTTTACATATAGTATGAAGAATTGAAATGCATGATGAAATACGGTGCCTGACGAAATTCAGCATGCGTGCATTAAGTGCTTGAGGAATTAAGCATGCAGAAAGTAGTCAAAAGTATCAGACCACCATAGGACTTTAAGTTTACAACTTGGTGAATCAAACACTTCAGAAGAACAACAGTTGTAACTTAGCAAAAAAACACCCATATAATAGACCTGCTTGAAGACTAACTCAAATTTCCCCACCTTTGTTATCAAATGACCAAAAGGGATGAAAAGTGAGGACTAACGCCCCTGAAGAATATCATCATGTTGTTGATGGAGGAGCGCCAGCGTTGTTGGGGTCGTCCGTTGTTGTAGGGCCTGTCATAGTGTCATCCAAATCTTCAGCTTCGTTTGTCTCGCGCGATGAAAAATATGAACTGATGACCAGTGGAGGAACTTTGACCTTCTTGAATTTCTTCGAGGGTGGCTGTGACCAGTCAAAGTCCTGTTGGAAGTGCATCTGCTTGAGTTCATCATTAGTGTAGACATGCGAAGGAATAGCCTAGGTGTGGTCGAAGGCTTGATGCAAATAGTAGTGATTCTTCTTCATAGAATTTTGAGTGACTGTCATGTTGTGAAGAATTGCACCAAACTGACGCTTGACCCACTTGTGATTTCTATCCACCTTCTGATGAAGAATTAGGAGCAGTTCATGATCAGTCATCACATGCGGAGCAGTGGCTTGAGGATTTAGCTTTGAAGCATTTGCAGCAGTATCATGTGTGGCAGAGTCATCATTGGTTGAGTAGGATGCAGCCATGCAAAATTGACCTTCCAGAGGACGAGTGCATTCATCAATGATAGCGGCCTTCCCCTTCTCATCAGCTGAGGAAATAGTCCGTTTGAGGACTTCAATTGGTGGAAAATAGCTGAGATGATTCTGAAAGTCAGCCTTGTAATGAATTGAAGTCCTTGATCTGATGAATTTCATGATCCATGGAGCATAAGTGGTGGGAATATAACTATTAGGTATGACACGCCCAAGAGGGGCCGGGTTATACCTATGACGATTGATCATATGAAGCCCACAAGGATATTGAAGATGGCGGTTCAAGATAAGGGCCCAAGGCCCATGGGCGACTTAAGGCCCGTAGAAATAAACCGCCTTATGTATAAGACTCGTATTGTAAGGCATGTATAGAGAGTCACCAATCTGGACACGTTGTCTATGAGCCGGCTGGGACTCCGAGAGCCGTAGGGCGTCGATCTGTGTATATAAAGGGACGACCCGATGGTGGTTCAGGGCAAGAAACAAGAGATGGAAAGTTAGGTCAAGCAGATTCTCTTCCTAGTAATCGAGACATAAGCAATACCACCTCGAAAATGGAGTAGGCCTTTACCTTCACCGCAAGGGGCCGAACCAGTATAAACTCCCGTGTCCTTTGTCCCGTTTAACCCCTTTAATCTAACCTAGTTGCGATGGCTCCACGACTAAGTCCTTTTGCTAGGACAACTGCCGTGACTATTCCATGATAGTTGGCGCCCACCGTGGGGCCAGAGCACGGTGGTTTCGAGATCTTAAAGGGCAGCTTCGAAGGGCTCAAGGAATACGCTGTGGGCCGGAGGACCAACAATCATCGTTGCAAGCTCTACATTGACGATGCAGGATGGGGCCCCGAGGCTGGCTCAATTGAGTACGGGTACCGGGTCCCCTTCGGCGGAATCCACGTCTTCATCGGCAAGATCAGCGAGACGGGCCCTGAGCCAGACATCTGCACCGACATCATCGAGACGGCTCAGCATGCGAGACCCGCCCGAGCTCAGCCCACCGTGAAACGTGCCTTCATGGGATGCATCCATGGAGCGGAATTTGATGAAGGATCTATGTCTGGCGGTGAGATGGCCATCTACTCTGATGGTGAGTCATCCACGGGAGAGACTACTTCATTGTATCAACTACAAGATGGTAGGCTTGGGGGCTATTCTGATGGCGACAGTATTCCGGACACCTATGAGCCGCCAAACAGAGTTGGGATCATCATGGCTAGTACGTAGCCTAGGAAGAATTCTTCAACCGCGGTAGCAATGACTTCCGGGTCAGTGACGGTGACAGCAGCCGCGGCAGGAGGCTCTGTGCGCCCGCCGGCTCAGGTTTTGATGGCATTAATGGATAAATTCATAGATCTATTGATAGTAGTGGTTAACCCAGCGAATCAAGATCAGCATGATGCGAAGGTTGCAAAGTTACGTGATGAGGTAGCACTAGCCAAGGAAGAACTGGCAGCAGAGGACGTCAGGATAACCGCAGAATGGGCTGCTCTGGATGTTCAGGCCCAACGGATTCAGTCAAAGACTTTCCGGCTTACGATGGATCAAAACACTCCAAATGAAATCATAAGGAGGAGGCACCAGTCTCTTCTACCTCCGGTTTATGAGGGGGAAACCTCTTTCGCGCGCTTGGAGCGGCGACCATTATCCCGCCGGAGATAAACTGGGCTGCGGCACCTGGAGTTGGAACGCCGGTTCAGCCACGCATGACGGAACCCCCTCATCTGAATAGCGCTCGGCCTCAACAAGTCCCAACACCACCAGGTCATTATTCCAATCCCCTGGAAAACATGATTGCTGTAGCGGCACAATTGGCGGCTCTCCCGGTGGATGGCGACTCTCCAGGAGCGGTTGAAACACGAAAGGCTAGAGAGCTTCTTCAGATGACATTGGTGCAGCAGGAGGCATATTCTTACAGTAGAGATAGGATTTACTCGACCCATCGCCTGACCCTGACTTATAGCAGCCACATGGGCTCACCAGCCATTTCAAGCAACGCTTAGCGCCGTGACCAGCCACGTGGGCATGACCCGGTGAGTGATGGAGCTCCTAATTTGGTCGATCAGGACAGAGTGCGTCAAGAGGCTGAGCGGGCGGCTCAACGGGCGGCTCATCAGCCCCTTCTAGTTTATCCAACGGCTTCACTTGAGGCAGGCGTGACCTCTAGAATTACAGGGGTACACTGTTTGGTGCCGGCTCTACGTAATCAGCATTTGCCGAGGGATTTTAAAGGACCTCGTAAGGTGCCTAATTACATAGCCGACTTACCCCCTGAGGCATGGATTGAAAATTATGAGATGTCTATGGAATTGTTGGAGGTCAGTGACGCCACGTGTGCTACGTACTTCACCATGATGCTAGATGGAACGGCCCGTACTTGGTTAAAAGGGCTGCTGGCTAATTCCATCGGGTCATGGGCAGAGCTTTAAAGACACATGCAAACAGCACATGTCGATTGTGAACTTGGCTACTTGCACCCAAGAGGAGGATGAATCAACGAACCATTCGGTGTGCCGGGTCAAAGCTATCATACATTCATCCAATAACATGAATGCCGGCATTGTAGTCTTAATGTTGGAGAAAAATTGTCGTTTTTGCCTCTTAAACAGAAGCTGGGCGGCTCAAGAATGATTGTAATGACATGGCGCAGCTGATGGCGGCTCTAATCAAATATGTTGAGACTGATAGTACCAAGGACCCCGAGTCTGATGATGACAAGCCGGGAAAGGGAAAGAAGAATGGCAATGCCACGGGTCAGCATCATAACCCGGCGAACCAGGGGTGCAACGGTAAACGCAAGGCTGATGGTAGCTCAGAGTGTGTGGCTAACACCAATGCACAAGGCAATAATCAGCGTCGCAAGGGGAGGCCGCCTACTCGGGCCGGTGGATCGGGTCCTACTCTTGAGCAGTTGTTGAACGAGCCGTTTCCAAAGCATGGCATGTAGGAGAAACCGGCCACTCACCTTTGGAAGGATTGTTCCATTATGAGGGATTTCAAAAATTCTGACTCGTTTCACAGCAATCATGGGCCGGACGGCGGATCAGGCGGCGGCGGTTCTCATGGCCCGGGTTATGGAGGTGGCGGTTCTAATTTCGGCTTCCAGGGCCAGAAAGGCAATCAGGGTGGTTATAAGCAAGGTAATCAGGGTGGTTACAATCAACAATCCGGCCAGGCGGGTCAGCACCAGCAGCAATCTGGATATCAAAGTAATCCAAAGAAGTTGAATAATGGGCAGTATCATGTTTTCACCACAAGTTTATGCAAGCGGGACCAGAAGCTCCACAGGCAGGCTATGAACGCCGTTGAGCCAGCAGTTCCTCATTACTTGCGATGGTCTGAGCAGCCCATTATGTGGAGTCGAGTGAATCACCCGCCCCGGGTTGATATCCCGGGTCACTTGGCTTTGGTGGTGGCGCCTCAAGTTGGTGGATATAAGTTCACTAAAGTACTCATGGATGGGGGAAGCAGCATGTATATCCTTTATTATGAAACTTTTCGTCGCATGGGGTTAACCGATAAAAACTTAAGTCGTCTAATACCGTTTTCCATGGAGTGGTGCCTAGTAAGTCGGCATACGTTGTAGGCAAGATTGAGCTGGAGGTGGCCTTTGGTGATGAGCACAATTCCAGGGCCGAGAAGTTAACATTTGAAGTAGTCAAGATCAGAAGCCCATATCACGCTCTGTTTGGACGGCCGGCTTACGCTAAGTTCATGGCACGACCATGCTATGTTTACATGCAGCTCACGATGCCGGGTTATAAGGGAACTATCACGGTGCATGGAAGCAGGAAAATAGCTTTGGAGTGTGAAGAAGGTGATGCTGCTTATGCTGAGTCTGTCTGTGGAACAGAGGAGTTGAAATTTTACAAAGACAATGTTGATCCGGCGGATATGACATCTTTGGAAAAGCCAACTACAGATCATGATCCGGTGCTGAAGTTTAAGGCGGCCGATGAGACCAAGCTGGTAGATTTTATTCCTGGTGACTCATCCAAGTAGTTTAGTATCAGTGCTAACTTGGATTCAAAAGAGGAAAGCGCGCTCATCGAGTTCATCCGTGAGAACCGGGACATCTTTGCATGGAAACCTTCTTATATGCCAGGTGTACCGAGGGAACTCGCTGAGCACACTCTCAATATTGATTCGAAATTTAAGACGGTCAAGTAATTCCTTCGTTGTTTCAATAAAGAGAGGCATAAGGCCATTGGTGAAGAGGTGGCCTGGCTCTTGGCAGCTAGGTTCATTGTTGAAGTTTTTCATCCGGAGTGGTTGGCTAATCTGGTGCTGGTGCTTAAGAAGAATGGCACTTGGCGTACGTGTCTGGACTACACGGACTTAAACAAGGCTTGTCCGGCTGATCCTTTTGCTCTCCCTCGTATTGATCAAATCATTGATGCTACGACGGGTTGTGAGCGTTTGATTTTTCTGGATGCTTATTCTGGTTATCATCAGATCAAGATGGCAGTTAAAGACCAGGAGAAGATAGCTTTCATCACTCCCTTTGGAGCCTTCTGCTATGTGTCTATGCCTTTCAGGCTCAAGAGTGCCCAGGCGACTTATCAGCGATGTGTGTAGAATTGTCACCACAGTCAGATTGGGCATAATGTTCATGCTTATTAGGATGATATCATGGTGAAATCCAGAGAAAAGGAAACTCTGATAGATAATTTGAGGGAGACCTTTGACAATCTCCGGGTCTACAAGATGATGCCAAACCCGGCCAAGTGCATTTCTGGTGTGCCAGCAGGCAAGCTTTTGGGTTTTCTGGTTTCTAACAGAGGCACTGAGGCTAACCCGGAGAAGATCAAGGCCATCACCTCCCTGGCAAAGCCGGCGTGTATCAATGATGTTCAGCGTTTGGCGGATCGTATTGCTGTCTTAAGCCGGTTCATAAGCTAGTTGGGTGAGAAGGCCATACTGCTGTATCAGATGATGAAGAAAACAGATAACTTCATGTGGAGTGATGCTGCTAACGACGCGTTTGAGGACTTGAAGAGGCAGCTAGCTGAGCCGCCAGTCCTTGCTGCTCCCATTGAAAAGGAACCATTATTGTTATATGTGGCCGCTAACACCTGTGCCGTCAGCGTATCCATTGTGGTGGAATGGAAGGAGGCTGGCAAGGAATATCCGGTTCAACGGCCAGTTTACTACATCAGTGAGGTAATTATTGAGTCCAAGCAGAGGTATCCACATTGGCAGAAGTTTGTTTATGGGGTGTTCATGGCCAGCCGGAAGCTTAAAGAATATTTTCTTTGTCATCCCATCACCGTCGTCAGTTCTGCTCCCTTAGGGGATAGTATTCAAAACAGAGAAGCCACAGGGCAGGTAGGCAAGTGGGCCATTGAGTTTGGGCCTCATGGTTTGAAGTATATGCCTCGCACTGCCATCAAGTCTCAAGCACTGGTGGATTTCATCAACGACCAGACAGAGCTGCAGATGCCTGAAGAGAAGCCAGATAACACATACTAGACTGTTCACTTGGATGGGTCCAAGCAATTGGAGGGCTCGGGGGCTAGAGTTGTTTTAGCTTCCCCTTGAGGTGACAAGTTTTGTTATGTTCTAAGCTTGATGTTTCCCTGTACTAACAATGCAGCTGAATATGAAGCCTTACTCCATGGTCTTCGGATAGCTAAGGAAATGAACTTAAGCTGAGTGAGCTGTTTCGGCGACTCAGAGTTGGTGGCTCAACAAGTTTCAGGCACATGGGATTCTAAGGATCCACTCATGGCGGCTAATCGTCGCGAAGTTGATGCTATTGCCGGTCACTTCGAGGGTTATCAAGTGGAGCACATCGATCGCAGAAAAAATGAGGCAGCTGACGCCTTAAGCTGGTTGGGGTCTCAACATAAGCCGGTGCCACCTAACACTTTCTTGGATATTCTGCATAACCCTTCTGTCAAGTTGCCTACAGAGGAAGATCTGGTTGTTCCTTACACGGAGGCACAATTGGTGGAGGCTCTTCATGCTATCCGAGATTGGACAGTACCATATTTGGTTTATATGACCCGAGGCGAATTACCTGAGGATGAAACTTTGGCCAGGCAGATAACCCGACATTCTAAGCCAATGACAATTGCCAATGGCGAGCTACACCATCGCAGTGTCACTTGGGCGTTTCAACATTGCATCTCTCCTGACGAAGGCCACGAGATTCTTCGTGAGATTGATGAGGGAGATTGTGGTCATCATGCTGGTTCAAAGTCCCTTGTTGCCAAAGCTTTTCGTCATGGATTTTATTGGCTGATGGCTCATGCTGATGCAGAGGATTTGGTTAGTAAATGTGATGGCTATCAAAAAATTTCATGGCGAGCTCATGTACCGGCTCAAGAGATGAGGATGATTCCAATTACTTGGCCATTCACAGTCTGGGTGCTTGATATGGTTGGGCCTTTTAAAAGGTCAAAGGATAAAAAAACCCACCTTTTGGTGGCAGTTGACAAATTCACAAAGCGGGTTGAAGCAGAGCCAGTTAGTAAGTGTGACACGGCAATGGCGGTTCAATTCATCAAAAAGGTGATCTTTCGCTTTGGTTTTCCCCACAGCATTATAACTGATAATGGCACTAATCTGTCCAAGGGTTCTATGAATGAGTTTTGTCAACGTGAGCATATTTGACTTGACGTTTTGTCAGTGGCTCACCCTCAATCTAATGGTCAAGCTGAAAGAGCCAATCAAGAAATTCTGAGAGGCATCAAGCCCCGGCTTATGGTTTCGTTGCAGAGGACGTCGGGTTGTTGGGTGGAAGAGTTACCTTCCGTGCTATGGAGTATCAATACGACCCCCAATAGATCTACGGGTTATACGCCTTTCTTCATGGTTTACGGAGCAGAGGCGGTTCTTCCTAGGGACATCCGTCATGACTTGCCCCGCGTGGCGGCTTACGTTGAAGCTGATAATGAACAAGCACGTCAGGATGCACTTGAACTGTTAGATGAGGAGCGTGACCTTGCGGCGGCTCGCTCGGCGATTTACCAACAGGATCTGTGCCGTTACCACAACCGCCGGGTTAAGTCCAGAACCTTTCAGGAAGGTGATTTGGTTCTCCATCTCATCCAGGATCAAACGGATATGCATAAGTTATCCCCACCTTGGGAATGACACTTCGTGGTTAGCAAGAACTTGAACAACGGGTCATACTACCTTATCAATATTTGGGAACACAAGGACTCATGTAAGTCGGAGGAGGAGACCCGCCGGCCATGGAATATTGCTCATCTTCGGCCTTACTACACTTGAGCCACTAGCTCTTATGATGTATATATTTTGACGATGTATATATTATGATGATTATAATAAAGCAGGGCCTCTATTGTTTCATCTTCAAGAATCATGAGTCTTCGTCATGATAATTTCAAGACCAAAGGGGGCTTGATCATATTCAAATCACAGCTCTTAATCCCTTTGGTCTGACTTCCTGGTCGTATTCGAACCATAGCCATAAACATTTTGATCATTTGCAGGCTTGGTCGTATTTGAATCACAGCTATTAACCCCTTTTGGTCCGGCTTATTGATCGTATTCGAATCATAGCCATTAAACACTTTGATCACTTGGGGGCTTGATCATATTCGAATCATAGCTATTATCCCCTTTGGTCCGGCTTCCTGGTCGTATTTGAACCATAGCCGTAAACACTTAGATCACTTGTGGGATGGATCGTATTTGAATCACAACCGTTAACCCTCTTGGTCTGGCTTATTGATCGTATTCAAATCATAGCCATTAACTACTTTGGTTATTGGGGGTTTCCTGATCGTATTCAAATCATAGCAGTCGGCACCCCTTTGATCGGCGCAATGCCAAAAACCATTCAGGGGCTTCCTGATCGTATTCGAATCATAGCTATTAAACCTTATGGTCCGGCTTCATGCTCGTATTCGAAGCATAGCCTCGTTTTTCTCATTTGGCTTGAGTTTTATGAAGTTTTTTCCAGTTCTTCTTGATATTATCTTGCCTTTTGGTGTAAAGTGATCCCGGCCATCTAGCCTTCAATCTCACAGCTCATATTTGAAGCATACCCATGGTTTCTACTACCCGACTCAATGAGAGGTGACAAGCCACCCATACATGATGATATCAACCACTTGGAAATATTGGCTTCCAAAAGCTTTGGGTACTCACCCTTACTGCATAGGTATCGTAAACCGACAATATAATTCAATATCACAGTCGTTATATGTGAGGTATTATGACCCGCCCTGCGGTTAACCGTCAAGGGCTCTTTTGATCTACTTTTGTGCAGGATAAATTGAATTTTTTTCTACACCAGCCAAACATCATGATAAACCTAAAAGGATAATTATCAAGCGGCGGCTTAACAGCGCTGAGCACAACACGAACATGCATGATGGCACGGCAGAGAAAAGTTATTTCTACCCTATTACATGACTCCAGGAGTCCAAAGGATAAACTGTTTTTCAGAAGGTCACCAAATATGAACCGCCTAGCGGATCAATCTTCTAGATTCTGATGGCTCGATGCTTCCGGATCATCCATCTCCGATTCTTCGTCCTATTCTACTTCCTGGAAGGTTGGTGATGACCAGTCAATGCCATTCAAAGCTTGGAACTCAGCTTCATCATCAATAAGCTTGGACGGGTCAACTTCAGGAGCAAAAGTGTGCTCGGATTGGGGTGATAAGGTCTTTCACTTTGTAAGACGGCGTTGGCATCTTCTGATTTTCCAAGTCATAAGCCAGTTGATACTTGGTGAGGTCTGTCTCATTGGCAATCAGACTGGCCAAAGGACGTATGTCCTTCACAGAAGCAGCAAAATCTTTCTTGTCAAACGGGGTGCCATCTTCCTTAAAGCTTGGATACTCGATAGAGATATTGGCCGAGTCTAGCTCCGGTAACCATGCTTTGGCCCTGCTTAAAGCAGTCACAACTCCGGCTCTTGCAAATGATCGCTTCATCTCACTAAACCTCTCAGGCAGAACAGAAAGCATCCTCAACACATATATCAAGAGAGTGGGGGCTTCATTAGATGGAGAAATTATGGCCAATGCACGCTGGGCACCAGTATAAAGCTGCTCCACCAGTGTATAAACCGCCTTTAGCTTCACCAGCATATCTTGGTTGAGATTGGTGCTTCTGGGGCCTGCATAATAGTCATCGATGGATTAAAAACGGTTTATATCATCAAGGAAGATATTCAAATTTGATAGTCATAAGGCGACTTACCAAAGATAGCAGACACCATCTGAGACACCTGGCGTTTTAAGCCAGTGAGTTCCGTGGTCGCTTCCTGGAGAGACGCCTCCACCTTCACCACCCGTTGTGTCAAGGCAATGTTTTCTTCAGCCCATGGGCTTTTTTCATCTTCAAACTGGCTTTCAGTTTTTCTGCCTCAGCCACGCTGAATTCAAACATTGAGTTCGCCTGCTGGGTCTCAGCCTCTTGCTGCTCTAGACGAGTCTTCAAGTCAGATAGCTCTGATTGAAGTTGAGTAGTGGTGGTTTGTACATACACCGGTGTCGACGTTCTGGGAACGGGGGTCCCCAGACTTGCCTGCCTGCGGCATACAGCGTAGCTCAACCAGTGGCCTAGTACGGCCCATCTTCATCAACAAACACTCAAGACCCTCGCGAGGGGCCAAGCCTCGCGGGGCAGACGATGCAATGCCTCCTTAGGAGTGGACTCACTAGGAAGGCTCACAAGGAGGCGGAGAGATCAAGGCGAGGGGTACCTCGCGAGGTGCCCATGATGCAAGCCATGACCATCAAGACCAGGCGGGCGCTAGGTAGGCGCCAGCCCGCGCAGTGTCCTCGTTTCCTCTTTAGTGCAAAGGGGGCAAGCGCAGGCACGGAGTACCAAGGCATCAGGCAAAGGTTTCCAAATCGGTGCAACATGACCAAGGCCAGCAGGACGGCCGGACGGAGGTCATCATGGAGCCTAAGATGGCGTCATCACCATCACCTTTGGCAAGCAGAGACCACCTTTAGTTAGGATAGCTTGTACTAGCTGTCCCATTTCAAAATGGCTGTTTTTGGATCCCTTCCCGCTCAATATTTGGGAAGAGGACCAGGATCGCTATAAATAGGGCTAGCCACCACCATAGAGGGGACGAATCGACTCCCCCCAAGCACACCACCATGCACATGAACGCCTCTCCACGCGAGGCTGTTCTTCCCTTGTATTGTTCATCATCAGCCAAGAGGCAATCCACCACCACACATAGGAGTAGGGTATTATACCACAATGGTAGCCCGAACCTGTATAAATCTTGTGTCTCTTGTGTTGTTCGGGGTGCTAGCTTAGAGATCGTGGTGAGGCTGAGAGCTAGATTCGGTAGGAGGAGATCTTCATGCGCACCCCAGTGTTCGAACCTTAAGGGTTTTGCCGGAACCCGATATCCGACATTTGGCGCGCCAGGTAGGGGTGCACCGGAGCTCTTCCTTCCGTCGACCCACTCTCCACCAACACTGCGCTTCGCCCTCATGGTGGTCACCGCATCTCCGGCTCCGACGGCCGGTGCCAGCACTGGGTCCAGGGGGCTCAGAGCCTTGGCCCCCGCCTTGCGGCAGGTGGAGTGGACGCACAAGTTCAAGGCAGAGATGCCGCCGCGCTACGATGGCGTGGAGGACCCGCTGGCTTTCCTGCTGGCATACGAGGAGGCCGTCCTCAAGGCCGGAGGCGACGACAAGGTCATGGCCAACTGGCTCCCCATGGCCCTCACTAGCATCCCCCGCGCTTGGCTGCTCAACCGCCGGCATCTTTTGTGGCCTCCTGGGAGGAACTGCGCGGCCCCTTCCTCGCCCACTACACGGCGCCGGCGCCCCCGGTCATCGGAGCTCTCCTGGGCAGCTCGCAGGCACCTCCCTCGGACCTCCACGCCAAGACGTTTTTTCGCCAGATCGGCGCCGCCCTCGCGCGAAAAGGAGCTCCCCCGGGTTGGGTGGCGCCCAAGGCCGACCTGACCTTCAACTCAGACGATCACCCCATCAACACCGCCTGCTCGAGCATGCTCCCGATGCTCTGCATGCCCACCATCTGCCAGGTGGCCATCATCGAAACCCTCATCGACGGCGGTGCCAGCCTCAACATGCTCTCGGTGGAGGCCTTCAGCCTCCTCCATGTACCGCTGGAACGGGTCTGACCCAGCAAGCCCTTCTCTGGCATCGGAGGCAGTTCCTCCAGCTCCCTGGGGCAGATCCACCTTCCTCTAACCTTCGGCACCCACAACAACTACCGCACGGCGCTGGTCGACTTTGACATCGCCCATATCGGCATCCCGTACAATGCCATCCTCGGATACCCTGCCTTGGCTCAGTTCATGGCAGCGACCTATCCGGCCTACAACCTCATGGAGATGCCCGGGAGTAGCGGCATCCTCACCGTAGCTGGAGATACCAAGGAGGCTCTACTGGCACTCAAGCTCGCCCTCAAGACCGCCGCGGCAGCGCAGCCTGCCACCACGGACACCTCCAAGGCCAAGGGGGTTGCACCGACCAAGAAGAAACAGTTGTTCACTCAAGACAAGGCGGAGACCAAGCAGGTGCCGGTTGAGGAAGACGGGTCCTTGGGAGCCACCTTCACCATAGGTGCCAACCTCGACCCTGACCAAGAGGAGGCACTGCTGAAGTTCTTGCGCTCTAACAAGGAGGTGTTCACGTGGGAACCCAAGCAGCTAGCGGGGGTCCCAACGGAGGTGATTGAGCATCACCTGAATGTGTGCCCCAATGTACGCCCCGTGAAGTAGAAAGCGAGGTGGCAGTCCACCGAGAAGCAGGCCTTCATCGTCCAAGAAACCCAAAAGCCAGAGGCAACATGTGTAATTCGCGAGGTCCGTTACCCCGAATGGCTGGCAAACCCCGTTGTCATGCCAAAAAAGGGAGGAAACGAGTGCATGTGCGTCGACTTCACCAACCACAACAAGGTCTGCCCTCAAGATCCGTTCCCGCTCCCCCTGCATCGATCAGATTGTTGACTCCATAGCCGAGTGTGACCTGCTGTGTTTCCTGGATGTGTTTTCAGGTTATCACCAAATCAAGATGGCGGTGGAAGACGTGGAGAAGACAACCTTCCTGACCCCCATGTGGAGTGTACTGCTACACTTGCATGCCATTCGGGTTGCGCAACGAGGGCGCGACCTTCCAGCGGCTAATGCACATCGCCTTGGGCCGGCAGCTCGGGAAAAAGGCCGAGGCTTACGTCTACGACATTGTGGTGAAGTCTCGGGAGGCAAGGACCTTGATCCAGGATCTGGAGGAGACCTTCACAAGCCTCCGCCAGGTGGACCTTTAACTCAACCCGGATAAGTTTATGTTTGGCGTCCCTTCCAGTAAGCTACTGGGCTTCCTCATGTCCCACAGAGGGATCGAGGCAACCTGGAGAAGGTCAAGGCAATCGAAGACATGAGTCCACCACAAACCCTCAGAGAAATGCAGAAGCTCACCGGTCGCGTGAGTGCGTTAGAATGCTTTATCTCCAAGATGGGGGAGCGTGCCCTGCCATTCTTCAAGATGATGTAGAAGAAAGGCCCATTTGAGTGGACACAGGAGGCCGACCAAGCATTTCAAGACCTCAAGAAATATCTGACTAGCCCTTCGGTGATAGTGGCACCATGCCCTCTTGAGTCCTTGGTGCTCTACCTCGCCGCCACTCCCTACTCCGCTAGCGCAGCCCTGGTGGCGATTCGGGAGGACCGTCAGGCTAAGGGCGCATCACGCCCAGCCGTGTCTACAGCAGGCTTTAAGGAGGAATTTGATGCATTTGTGCATAATGTTGATCTGGAGGGCTTCTTACAAGATAAGTGTCCTCAGTACTATCAATTGACCGATTCATTTGTGCGAAGGTTCAAATATAACTGTAAAAGTAATTCTCCTAGTGTCCTATTTGATATCTATGATACATCTTATACCATGGACTTACAGGATTTTACAACTGCTTGCAAACTCCCGCAGTGGGGTAATATTAATGATCCCCACAAATATGAATTTAGAGACTTTCTTGCTAGTATTACTGTGGGACAATCTAGGGACATAGCACAAGCTACCATAGGGAGCATTCATTTTCCTGCTATACATTATTTTGCTCTCTTCATTCGTAAATGCATTAACGGTAAAGATGAAGCATGTCATATGTGTGTCCCTGATCTTTGTGTCCTCAAGAGTGCTGCGTTAGGTTATAAAGATTATAACATGGGGGCAATAGTTGCACGTAGGTTGCATAATAATGGTAGAGCAGGACATTTATTTGGAGGAATTTATGTGACCCGTGTGGCTAATTATCTTGGTATAGCCCTACGAGAGGGGGATATGATGTTACCTCCTGCTTATTTAGATTATGACGCTATGGTCCAACATCATTTTCTTAAGAGGAATGGACAATTCCTCCAGTATCGACTAATCTACGACAGACGCAACACTGTCCATGGTACTCCTCTCCTTTTTGATTACTAGGGAAAAGGAAGTTATGTTGTTACTAGGGAGGAAGCAGCTGAACACGAGGGGAGAGCGGAGACGGCTCGCCAGCATGCCGCAGCTCAGGAGGCACTTGCTGCTGCATCTCAGTACGACCCCAGTTATAGCTATGGATATCAGTCAGGCTATCCTTGACATTAGACCAACATACCTCAAAAGCCTAAGCTTGGGGGAGTACGTATTTCTCACCGACTTTACATTCATGTTCACACACTATTTTAGTCATCGGTGCTCATACTCTTTCACTGTATTATCCATGCTAGTTTAAATTTTCTTTTTCTCGCTTTCTTCTTGTGAGTTTGATAAACCTTAAAAAAACGAAAACAAATTAGTTAGTTTAATTTCCATGCTTGTAGTAGAGATTAAAATGAAAACACAAAAAGATTTCTCGTTCTTCTTTTACTTGTTGGGAGATTTCCCGTGTAAATAGTTTTATTTTATTTTCTTTCCTTTGGGGTCGAGTGTAGAAGACCATATTTAAAATGTTTAGTGGCTCTCATATGAATGATTGGTTATTCCACTTAGATCCCATATTACTTTGTCTTCTCTTTTGAGTTGAATGCTTGCAGATTCCATCTTAGTCCAATGCACGTGCACTATTATTATTATACACATCGTTCGGTCATGCAAGTGAAAGGCAATAATGACGATATATGATGGACTGGTTGAGATGAGAAAAGCTGGTATGAACTCGACCTCTCTTGTTTTTGTAAATATGATGAGTTCATCGTTTCTGATTCAGCTTATTATGAGGTAAACATATTTGCAATGACATTTAGAGATTATAGTTGCTTGTGCCATGCTTGATTAGCTAGGAGTTATAATGGTTTACCTTGCGTGCCAACATGCTATTAGAATGATTATGATGTGGTATGATGGGATGGTATCCTCCTTTGAATGAATTGAGTGACTCGACTTGGCACATGTTCACGCATGTAGTTGAAACAAATCAACATAGCCTTCATGATTTTTATGTTCATGGTAGATTATATCCTACTCATGCTGGTACTTGGTGTGAATTAATTTTAATGCATGTTCATGACTGTTGTCGCTCTCTCAGTTGGTCGCTTCCCAGTCTTTTGCTAGCCTTCACCTGTACTAAGCGGGAATACTGCTTGTGCATCCAAACTCCTTAAACCCCAAAGCTGTTCCATATGAGTCCACCTTACCTTCCTATATGCAGTATTTACCTGCCGTTCCAGGTAAATTTGTATGTGCCAAACTCCAAACCTTTAAATGAAATTCTGTTTTGTATGCTCGAGCAGCTCATGTTTCAACTAGGGCTGCCAATATCTTCCATGCTAGGTGGGTTATTCTCAAGAGGAGTGGACTTCGCTCCTCATTCACGAGAAAGGGCCGGTAACCGGGATGCCCAGTCCCATGATCCAAAAAGATCAAAGCAAATCAAAATAATTAAACAAAACTCCCCCAGGGCTGTTGTTAGTTGGAGGCACTCGTTGTTTCGAGCAAGCCATGGATTGATGCTTGTTGGTGGTTGGGGGAGTATAAACCTTTACCATTCTGTTTGGGAACTGCCTATAATGCATGTAGTATGGAAGATACAACCATCTCATAGTTGTTGCGTTGACAGTGAAAGTGTGCCACTCAAAATGTTATTCAATCTCTATTTTAAAATCGAGCTCTGGCACCTCTACAAATCCCTGCTTCCCTCTGCGAAGGGCCTATCTATTTACTTTTATGTTGACTCGTCACCCTTCTTATTAAAAAGCACCCGCTGGGGAGCGCACTATCATTTGGATTCATTACTATTGGTTTATATTGGGTATGACATGACTGGATCTCTTTTACCATGAATTACAATGTCTAGTCAGTCCTTGATCTTTAAAGGTGCTCTGCATTTATGTTTTGCGGTCTCAGAAAGGTCTAGCGAGATACCATTTTGTTATATCATGTTATGATTGTTTTGAGAAAGTGTTGTCATCCGAGTTTTATTATTATGGCTCACTAGCTGATTATGCTATTGATATGAGTAATTGTGAGACCTAAGTGTTATTGTGAGTATGGTTAGTTCATAATATTTGCTGAAACCTGAATGCTGGCTTTGCATATTTACAACAACAAGAGCAAATAGAGTTTGTAAAAGTTTTTCCTTATTACTTTTAGTTTATCAACTGAATTTCTTGAGGACAAGCAAAGGTTTAAGCTTGGGGGAGTTGATACGTCTCCAAGGTATCTACTTTTCCAAACACTTTTGCCCTTGTTTTGGACTCTAACTTGCATTACTTGAATGAAACTAACCCGTATTGACGCTGTTTTCAGTAGAACTGCCATGATGTTGTTTTATGTCTAGAAAACAAAAGTTCTCGGAATGTCCTGAAAATCCACAGAGGCACTTTTTGGAAAATATAAAAAATACTGGCGAAAGAATCAAGACCAGGGGGCCCACACCCTGTCCACGAGGGTGGGGGCGCGCCCCCCTATCTCATGGGCCCCCTGAGGCTCCGCCGACCTCAACTCCAACTCCATATATTCTGTTTCGCGGAGAAAAAAAATCAGAGAGAAAGTTTCATCATGTTTTACGATACGGAGCCACCGCCAAGCCCTAATCTCTGTTGGGAGGGCTGATCTGGAGTCCGTTCGGGGCTCCGGAGAGGGGGATTTGTCGCCGTTGTCATCATCAACCATCCTCCATCACCAATTTCATGGTGCTCACCGCCGTGCGTTAGTAATTCCATCATAGGCTTGCTAGACAGTGATGGGTTGGATGAGATTTACCATGTAATCAAGTTAGTTTTGTTAGGGTTTGATCCCTAGTATCCACTATGTTCTGAGATTGATATTGCTATGACTTTGCTATGCTTAATGCTTGTCACTAGGGCCCGACTGCCATGATTTCAGATCTGAACCAATTATGTTTTCATGAATATATGTGTGTTCTTGATCCTATCTTGCAAGTCTATAGTCACCTATTATGTGTTATGATCCGACAACCCCGAAGTGACAATAATCGGGATACTTCTCGGTGATGACCGTAGTTTGAGGAGCTCTTGTATTCACTATGTGCAAATGCTTTGTTTCGATTCTCTTTATTGTTACCTTTATTATCATTCTACTTTGCTGCAGATTCTAAGTTATCCAGGTGTGGTTGAATTGACAACTCAACTGCTAATACTCAATAATATTCTTTGGCTCCCCTTGTGTCGAATCAATAAATTTTGCTTGAATACTTTACCCTCGAAAGCTGTTGCGATCCCCTACACTTGTGGGTTATCACTGACGAGCTATCAGAGCTCCAAACGTGCGTCCAAGACATGGAAGACAAGAGCGTTAAGCTTGTCAATGTAATCCAGGTGATGTTGGTTCGCCGGATTCTACCATGTCAACACCGAGCTTGCAATCTATGGGAGTTCGACCCGGCCAAGCACCAGACCCTGCTAGAGCTCTTCGTCTCTACACACAAGGATATCTGGAAGGTGTTTTTCAAGTCTGGCAAACCATGGCCGGACTCCACCGAGGACCGCGGATACCAACTGTCCCGCCCAGCAAGTTCGGTAAGCAACTGAATGTTTTGATAATTCATGCATTCTGTCCGTACATCCTGCTCCTCAGAGAGACATTTAACGTATTTCCATTACTTTTCCTAGGGCTGGGCGAAGAAGGAGGGGCGGATCCGCTGTCCTGCTCCTCTGCCAGAAGAACCGTTTGGCCCACTTCTGATGAAGATGCTGGTCCCGGCGCCATATAAAGCGCCGAAGAAAAAGACCGAGAGGGAGGCCAAGAAGCCCAGGGGTGGCCTCAGTCGCCGTGGTACCACAGACAAAAAATCTGAAGACTCCAATGCCCATTCTTCCGCCGAAGAGGACGAGGAGGGGGAGGACAACAAATCCCCCACGGGGAGGAAGAAGAAAAGAGTGGCCTCCAGCTCCTTGGATGCCGATTCGCCTAAGAGAGGAAAGACTCTTCTTCAAGAGGCGTCCACCGGCGCCACTGACAGCAGCCCGGAGTGGGATCCCAGGGCCGAGCCCCTGGTGAACTCGTGAGCACAAAATCCTAACATACTCACGCGTTCGGACTTGTCATGGTGTCACATTCTAATCTGAGCCGTGTTTTTTCTTTTTTCTGTCCGGCAAAGCCCCGCGTGGAGCAATCCTCGTCAGAGGATCTGCTGGGTTCGGACGCTATGGGGAGCGGGACACCCCTGAAGGCCTCGTCCTCCAAGCGTAGGGACGAAACCGAGGTTTCGTCCCAGAAGGACCCAGGGCACTAAGGAGGGGAGAATGTCGCGAAGACAGCGCCAGGAGGCCATACTTCTTGGGTCGGTTACACGGGAGAGCAAAATCCCGTGGGTGTCGACGACGGAGGTCATCCTGAATCCGGGCCCAAGCTGGACATGACTCTAGAGACCCTTAAGGTCCCCGAGTCCCATCCACCGGACACCTCTGTTCAACCAGGGGTGGCGGATACTTTATTGGCGGCACTGAAGGGTGCCTCCATTGTTGAGGAACACCGTGCCCTTATGGGTGCGGTGATCGAGAAGGTTCAATCCGCTGAGAGTGGACTGAACGAATTCTGTGTCAGCCTCATAAGAGGCTTTGAGGTATGTTTTATGAGTTCTTGGGAGAGTGTCATGGTATAGATAGTAGCCCCTGATACACTGTTCGGTGAAAGAAAGAACTGGACATGGGAACAAATTCATGTTCGCAGGGGACTCACTTGATGATATTTATCACTCTGTTTGACCAGAAGACATCTGTAGTGACTGCGGCCTCTTAAGCTGCGGAAGTATCCGAACTGAGGCGTAGTCTCAAGCGGGCCGAAGGAGAACTTGGCCAAGTGAAGAGACAATATAACGCCCTCGATGCGGCTATATCTCCCACGTGTCGAAGCACGACTTAGAGGCATAACCGCATTGAAAGCAATGTCGCAAGTGAGGTAATCTTCGCACAACCCATGTAATACATAAGGGAAAAAATACATAGTTGGCTTACAGTCGCCACTTCACACAATTACATGAATAAAGCATTACATCATCCAGATACAATCAAGGTCCGACTACGGAACCAAAATAAAAGAAGAGCCCCAAATGCGACAAAGGTCCCCGATCGACCCCAACTGGGCTCCACAACTGATCAACTAGAACGAAACCACACAAAGGACAAGATCTTCATCGAGCTCCTCCTTGAGCTTGGTTGCGTCACCTGCTCGGTAACATAGGCACCTGCAAACTGGTTTTGGAAGTATCTGTGAGCCACGAGGACTCAGCAATCTCGCACCCGCGAGATCAAAACTATTTAAGCTTATGGGTAAGGTAAAGGCATGAGGTGGAGCTGCAGCAAGCGACTAGCATAAATGGTGGCTAACATACGCAAATGAGAGCGAGAAGAGAAGGCAAAGCACGGTCGATAAAAGTATGATCAAGAAGTGATCCTATAGCAACCTACGTCAAACATAACTCCAACACCGTGTTCACTTCCCGGACTCCGCCGGAAAGAGACCATCACGGTTACACACGCGGTTGATGTATTTTAATTAAGGTCAACTTCGGGTTTTCTACAACCGGACATTAACAAATTCCCATCTGCCACATAACCGCGGGGACGGCTCTCAAAAGCTTAAACCCTGCAGGGGTGTCCCAACTTAGCCCATGACAAGCTCTCGCGATCAACGAAGGAATAGACCTTCTCCCAGGAAGACCCGATCAGTCTCGGAATCCCGGATTACAAGACATTTCGACAATGGTAAAACAAGACCAGCAAAGCCGCCCGATGCGCCGACAAATCCCGATAGGAGCTGCACATATCCCGTTCTCAGGGCACACCGGATAGGTCAGCCTACGAGTAAAACCAGACCTCGAGTTGCCCCGAGGTGGCCCCGCAGTCTGCCCGTTTCGGACCAACACTCGAAGGAGCACTGGCCCGGGGGGGGGGGGGCTAAAATAAAGATGACCCTCGGGCTCCGGAAACCCAAGGGAAAAAGGGCTAGGTGAGGAAAATGGTAAAACCAAGGTTGGGCCTTGCTGGATAAGTTTTATTCAAAGCGAACTATCAGGGGGGTCCCATAAATCACCCGACCGCGTTAGGAACGCAAAATCCGGGAACATAACACCGGTATGACGGAAACTAGGGCGGCAAGAGTGGAACAAAAACACCAGGCATAAGGCCGAGCCTTCCACCCTTTACCAAGTATATAGGTGCATTAATTAAATAGGAGATATTGTGATATCCCAACAAGTAAACATGTTCCAACAAGGAACAACATCTCCATGTTCCAACAAGGAACAAACTTCAATCTTCACCTGCAACTAACAACGCTATAAGAGGGGCTGAGCAAAGCGGTAACAAAGCCAATCAACGGTTTGCTAGGACATGGTGGGTTAGGGGTTTGACATGGCAATTTGGGAGGCTGACAAGCAAACGGTAGGCATCATAGCATTGGCATATCAAAAGAGCGAGCAAACTAGCATAGCAAAGATAGTAGTGATATCGAGGGTAAGGTCATCTTGCCTGTAATCCCGCTAGGAAGAAGAACGAGTCCAAGAAGAAGACAAGCGAACGTAGTTGAACGAATCCTCACAACTCCGGAACGAAACCGAAGCTAACGAGAGAAGCAACCCGGAAAGAAGCAAACAATATGGTAAACAACCACCACAAAGATATGGCATGATGCACAACCAAGTATGATGCATGTCCGGTTTAAATAGCATGGTATGGCAAAGTGCAACAAACAACACTACAAATTAAGTGGAGCTCAATATGCAACGAGTTGCATATTGATGAAACACCACATAGAATTATTTAGTTTGATCTCAGTTATGTACCCAACAACATTAAATGTTATTAAACATGGCAAGAGGTGAAGCATGAGCAAACTAACTAGTTAGGCAAGTTTAAATGAGGCCGGAAGCAACAAATGACATTTCCGGAAAATCCTCATGTTATTTAGCAAATTAATGCAACAACAATTTTAAACATTTTAATTGTTGTTATCATGATGCGGATGACATATGCAAGTTTATGCAATATTTATGAAAACGTTGAAATGAGCATGATAAGGAGCATTTGGTCACCATGGCGGAACGAAAAGGGTGCCACGGCGGTGAAACAAAAATGGTGCCACGGCAACATATCCGAAAATGATGCCACGGCAACATATCGGTTCCGGTAGCTCACGGAGATACCGGTACAAAAGGAAGTGAGCGTGAGCGAGTCATGCAAGATGGTGGGGTGCTCCCGGCTACCGGGTTCCCACGGGATAGTGGCATGGAAACGAGTGACAATACGGACACGGTGCAAACAAGTGGTACATCTCATACAACATGCATTCGGTCCACGGCGGTCGTTTCGGGTTATACCTTCGAAGCGTTCAAATGGGACGGTTCGCGTTCGAAGCGGCGAAGAGGAAGTAGACGTTCTCACAACGGTAGTGGAAGTAGACGTTCACGGGTCGTCGGGGAAGTAGTGGTACATGTTCGTAGTGGAAGTAGACGTACTCGCGACGGTAGTTGTTCATGGGTCGTAGATGTTCATGTCGCCGTAATCGTTTGGATCTTGGAATGATGGTAGTCGTTCACTTGACGACGGTGGACGAACTTGGCAGTCCTCGTCGTCCTAGTACTTGGCGTCCTCTCGGCCTTGACGGTGATGGAACGGAACGCGATGGTCGTGGTACTTGGCGAATCCAGGGAAACGGTAGCCGTACACGCATCGGAGAGGAACTTGGCGCATCACTAGACCTGGCGATCTTGATGAACTGAAGGGGCATCCAGGGACTTGCACGGCTCTGCCTCGGGTGGACATCGGAGATGCATGGAGGCAGCTCGAGCTGCTGGTGGTTGGTGTGTGGCCGAGCCGCGGCTAGAAGAAGTGGCCGACGTCAGCCTTGGCCTGAAGCAGGAAAGCGGCGGCGCGCACAGCGAAGGCCTGCGAGGAGCAGGAGATGGCTAGGGTGCCTTGGCGCAACGGAGGCGGAGTAGAGGAGGGCAGCGGCGGCGCACTTGCTGGACGGAGCCGGGGCAGCGGAGTGGAGCAGAGAAGCAGCGTAGAAGCCGGCTGCGGCTGGAGATGGTAGTGGTGCGGGAGGCCGGGCGCGACGCCATGGGGAGGCGACGACGCGGAGGAGGGGAGGCTGCACGGGCGGCGCTGGTCGTCGACGAGGGCGACGGGGAGGAGAATCAAGAGGGCGACGCCGGAACATGGCAGCAGCTTGGTCAGGGGACGACGGAGGCGGTGGCGGTCGCTGGACGGCGCGAGGGGTGGTGAGGCACGGGAGGAGGCCTCCAGGCATTAGGGACCGGGTGCGAGGGGATCTCACTCCTTTCTGTGTGTGGGTGGCGACGCGAGAGGAGGAGAGGGAGACGAGCGAGAGGAGGGAGGAGCGTGGGGATCCTCTCCCTGGCGTGAGGAGGGAGACGAGCGAGAGGAAAGGGGATCGAGGACGATCCCGATCGGGACAAGTGGCTGGCGGCGGAAGGGGACGAGGAAGCGATTGAGGGAGGTTTTGGTCGGGCTAGGGTTAGGAGGGGCGGCTGGGCGTAGGCCTTGGGCCGGCGCGGGAGGTTTGGGAGGCCCAGGCTGCTGGGCTGCGGCTGGTCTCCCCTTCCTTCTTCAAATCTCTTCCAAAAACAGAAAAGCAAAGAAAGAAAAAGGGAGAGAAAAGAAAAGAGTGGACAAGAATTTGGGCGTGGGGGTAATTTCCCGGACTCGCAAAAATATGCTCATTCCAAGAAAAATAGAAAGGCCACGATTGAAAGATTTAGATTCAAACTCATTTGAATTTAATTCAAATGATTTGAAAAGGAAGTGAGGGTTGGGAAGGTCCAAAAATGTTCGGATTTTTGGTGGAGATCCGGAAAATGATGAAAGAAATTATGGGCAGAGTTGGAGACCAAGAAGTGAGATAACAAAGGCATTGGGATTTATTTGCAAGTGTGTTATGATCAATTCCAAATAATGAAATATTTATTATAGCTCCCTAATAATAGTAGGAGACTTTGAATATGTTTTAAAGACAAATCACCATGTGAATATCCCTCGATTTAAATGGATCGAAGATCCATACAATTTATTTAGATGAGTTTTAAAATTAAAGATATGATGGCATGATGACATGATGCAATGCAAAAATAAAAGAGCAAGCACAAAAGACACACGGTGAAACTTGGAATAGCTGGAAGTCTTCTGAAGCTCCGGTCTCGGGGCGTTACAGACAACTGGAGGATAATCAAGGTATGTGGAAACCTTGTTTATGTAGTACGAAAGGATGTGTGTGCATGATAACAATCTTTTGATAATGTGCTCTAGGGGCGTCAGCCAAAATTGAGGCCTTGAAAAAGGCTGTGGCCGAAGCCGAGAAGAAAGCTGCCGTGGAGCAGATGCTCCGTGAGAAGCACGAGGCCAGGGTTATTGAGGCTGAGCGAGAGCTTCAAGAGGCCGTGTAGAAACGTGAGACCCTGGAGCAGAGTTTAGCAGGGAAAGAATCCGAACTCTCCCAGGCTCGCCAAGCCGCAAGTGATGCCCAAGGGGAAGCCCAAGGTTCCCTGAAGGAAATCCAGGAGGCGAGGAAGATTGCGGCTGGTAAGGCTTTTTCTGTAAAAAGCAAGTATAGGGGATGAGAAAATCGAATTTGACAATCTTGAGTTTTGATGTATACAGGGGTGTTTGCAGAGCTGCCGCGCAGCATATCTGATGTCGCTCAATTCTACCGAGGCGAAGGGGGAGTACTGCGAATAAGCTCTTCTGGATGCAGTATCTGGCGCAGAATTATCCGGTGCCTTTCTCTGATCAGCTGAAGCAGCTGGTCGAGCTGCAAAAGGCGGCCGAATTATCCATGAAGGATTTAATTATCCGGCTGTGGCCTGCTGAGCCGATTCCAAGCAGCTACTTCGGGCTCGTGAAGCGGCTTGTAGGTGCCTGCCTCGACTCGAAGTGATCAAGCGATAGGTCTGCATAGAGGGTGCGCGAATGGCCTTCGCCCATGCCAAGGTGCATTGGGGGTAGATAGATGCGGAGAAGCTGATGACCGAGGGACCGCCGGAGGGGAAGGAGCACCGCAAGCCCGAACTGTATTATGAAGGTGTATTGAAAGGAGCCCGCCTTGTGGCGGAGCAATGCACCAAGGACATTATATTTCCATGAATACGGTCATGTTCATCTGTTGTAATATTTGAACAAGAGCATTCTTATCATCTATTGCTTTTTCATATGAATGTTTTTCATCCTGTGCGGCTGTTGTATATAATAATTCTGAGAGTCGGCCAGTCGTCGGCTTCTGCCCCCACGTAGCGAGTACGGGGGGTGTTCGGGATAAACCAGAGCACTCTTTATCCCAGTTGTGGGTCCCTAAAGGAGGTGTTCAGCACAGCGAACCAGGCAATCGGACTATAGTGCTTTATCACTCTCACTTAGCCATAGGAGTTGTTTCGAGGAAGGTAGGCGCAGCCCCTAGTGTTCGGAAGACCGCACTAGGGGCTCTATAAGCGCCTGATCGGAAAAGTCCGATCCGTCGCATGCTGCATTGGTTATAGCATTGTGCGAAAAGAATCCTTAAAGATTTTAGAACCTCTCGAACAGCTGGCCAGCTCTCGCTGCATCATGATAGTCAGTTTTCGGCTTTCTCTACTGAGGTGCTCATCCGGAAGAACTGGGACACAGTCGTAGTAGTTCTCCCAGTGCTACCTTAGCCGATATAGAGGAACGTAAGATACCAAAACATAAGAGCCAGGCAAACCCAACTCTTGACCCAAGACATGATTCGGAGTTAATGCATATGATGCTATAAGTTCGGGGTGCCGGACTACCGTAAAGGTGTCAAGGCATATCGCGATAAGCAGCCGCCTTTAAAAAGTATTTTGAATGAGAGATGGCAGTAGGTGAGCATCACATAAATCCACATGTTGTATTTGAGTAATACGTCAATGCGTATGAGTACAGATGATATGATAAAAAGAAATATGACTACGGAACCTGCTGATACCAGGCGTGCGGAATTTGCGTTCGGATCCATGGTGTAGTCGGATGATTATAGGGGAATATCTAGAGGTTCCCTGATGCGCTCGGACTGTTCCCATGCCCTCCATCCTGGTCTATGTAGAGGTGAACCTGTAAAGAAAATGTAAGAAATAGTTTGCGCCACCTCGCGGTTGAGACGCAGTATGTGTCTTGTATTATTCTTTTTTGGAGTGTTTTTAATTAATTTCCAGGCGGGCCGGGCTATCCTGCCACGCAGTAGTTCGGAGTCCTTTGGTGGTGTCCGAGAGCTTGTCCTTTGACTCGAGGTTCGATTGTAAGGTGCCATCCGTTGTTCTTGCTGTTAGAGCGGTAGTAGCCTCTTCGACTGTGAGGGGGAATTTGGACCTGCCATTAACCATGATGATGCCGCGTGAACCGGGCATCTTTAATTTACGGTAGGCATAATGTGGCACCGCGTTGAACCGAGCGAATGCGGTTCGTCCGAGCAGTGCCTGATGGTCACTGCGAAAGGGGACGATGTCGAAGACTAAGTCTTCGGTACGGTGATTGTCTGGAGATCCGAAAACCACTTCTAGTGTGATTGAGCCCATGCAACAGGCCTCTACACCTAGTATTATACCTTTAAAGGTGGTTTTTGTGGGTTTGATCCTTGAGGGGTTGATGCCCATTTTGCGCACAGTATCATGGTAGAGCAGGTTCAGGCTGCTGCCTCTGTCCATAAGGACTTGTGTGAGGTGTAATCCGTCGATGATGGGGTCGAGGACCAATGCGGCCGAACCGCTATGACGGATACTAGTGGGGTGGTCCCTGCGATCGAAGGTGATCGGGTAAGAGGACCATGGGTTGAACTTTGGGTCGATTGTATAGACCTCCCGTAGTGCATGTTTCCACTTGGGAATGTGGCTTGCGCGTATCATATTCACCGTTTTCGCCTGGGAAGGGAATTTCATCTTTCCTCCTATATTCGGTGATCGGGGTTCCTCGTCGTCGTCGTCGCTTTGAGACCCCTTCCCCTTGTTTTTGGCGTCTGACCTGCCGATTCGTCTGAAGACCCAGCATTCTCTATTGGTGTGGTTGGCTGGTTTTAAAGGGGTGCCATGAATTTGGCATGGACGGTCGAGTATGCGGTCAAAACTGGACGAGCCTGACCGGACTTGGAGCCGCTGAATCTAGCATTGACTCACATGTCTTCGGCATTATCACCGATTTTTCCGCGCTTGTGTTTGTTGTGCCGTGACTTGTCTTTGCTATCCTTAGCTTTCGATGTGCCCGGATTGCTTGTTGTATTGTTGCTACGGGCCAACCAGCTATCCTCGCCCGCGCAAAAGCGGGTCATGAGTGTTGTGAGTGCTGCCATGGACTTTGGCTTTTCCTGGCTGAGATGTCGGGCAAGCCATTCGTCACGGATATTATGCTTAAAGGCCGCTAGGGCTTCGGCATCCGGACAATCAACAATTTGGTTGTTTTTGGTTAGGAACTGGGTCCAAAATTTCCTGGCTGATTGTCCGGGCTGCTAGGTTATGTGACTTAGATCATCATCGTCTCGTGGTCGCACATAAGTGCCCTAGAAGTTGTCAAGGAATGCGTCTGCCAGGTTCTCCCAACTCCCGATGGAGTTTTCCGGCAAGCTATTGAGCCAATGCCGACCCGGTCCCTGTAGTTTTAGTGGGAGGTACTTGATGGCGTGTAGATCATCTCCACGGGAAATGTGAATGTGGAGGAAAAAAATCTTCTATCCATACCGCGGGGTCTATTGTACCATCGTATGATTCAATGTTCATGGGTTTAAACCCCTCAGGGAATTCATGCTCCGTTACTTCATCAGTGAAGCATCGGGGATGTGCGGCGCCTCTGTGTCGGGCTTCATTGTATTCGGCCTGGCCGGATTTGTTAGTGTATTCGGCGTGACGATCCTTGTCACGCGTTAGGGTGCGTCCCCATGATCCATAAATAAATCTTGACTGTCCTGCTTTGTCTTTCAATATATCTCGCAGGTCCTTAGTGTAGCCCCGGGCCTTGGTATTCTCGTTTGATTGGCGGCGAGGTGCGGTCTGAACTTCAGGCAGGTACGCCATTTTGTCGCGGCCACGGGGTGGCCGGTCAGCCGCATTATGCGCTGATAGCGTGGGCTTTAAGGCCCCCTCCTCGAGTTGAGGTAGCAGCCTGTGCTTTGGGTAGCTTTTGCTGGGGTGCTTGAGTCCGTATTCCTCGGCAGCCAGGACCTCGGTCCATCTGTCAGTTAGCAGATCTTGATCAGCTTGAAGCTGTTGTTGCTTTTTCTTCAGGCTTTTTGCAGTGGCTCTAAGCCGTCTTTTCAAGTGCTCCTGCTCGACGGGATCCTTACGCACGATGAATTCTTCATCGCCAAGGCTCACCTCGTCTTCGGAGAGAGGCAGTCCTCTGATTCTCCATCAGTTGCCTGTTCTTTAGGGCTAGCATGGCCCTCCTCTTTCTCGGCCTACTCAAAGCCTGGCTGGGCAGGATTGTATTCATCTTCGGCACCATACGAATTGTTATCCCTTGTGCCGGTATCACTATTTTTGCTATGGCGGGGCTTGGAGCGGCGCCGATGATGCTGTTGTCTAGATTGCTTCCCCAAGGGGTTATCTTCCGCTGCCTCATCGCCATTGTTTTCTTTAGGGGTATCCACCATATAAGTATCATATGAGGAGGTGGCGGTCCAGCATCCGATAGGCGGTGGTTCCTGTTTTTCTCCTGCATCGTCGTACATACCGTCGATGTCTTCGGAGTCGAAGTCAAGTACGTCGGTTACGTCATCGACAGTGCCTATAAATTGGGTGGTGGGTGGGGGACGAATCTCTTCGTCATCCGCTCCCCACTCGAGCCGGACATAGTTTGGCCAAGAGTCTCCTGACAAGGACAGACACCTTAATGAGTTCAGCACATCTCCCAAGGGTGAGTGGTGAAAAATATCCGCGGCGGTGAACTCCATGACGGGTACCCAATCTGATTCGATAGGCACGGACACACGCGGTTCAGATCCTGCAACCGGGGAAGAGTCCGGGGGTCTGACGACACTACTCTCACAGGAGGTGGGATCAGTGTTCGGCTCAAACGCCGATGGGTGTGCGGCCTCCGTGGTGGGGTCCATCCACCCGTCCTCGGAAGGCACGATCTGCTCCGGGTTGATTCCCGGTGCCAATGCGGGTGCGATTTCCTGAATACTATCTGGCGGCAGATCAAAGTCATGGCCGTTGTGACTGTTCGGCGCACCTATCCTGAGCTTGAATCCATCGAAGATCAAGTCTCCGCGGATGTCGGCAGTGTAGTTTAAGCATCCAAACCTGACCTGATGGCCAGTGGCGTAGCTATCGATCTGCTCCAGATGGCCAAGCGAGTTGGCCCGCAGTACGAAGCCGCCGAAGACGAAGATCTGCCCGGGAAGGAAAACCTCCCCCTAGACCGCATCATTGAAGATGATCGAAGGGGCCATCAAGCCTTACAGCGATGGCATAGTGGAACTATCAGTGAAAGCACCAATGTTGGTGTCAAAACCGGCGGATCTCGGGTAGGGGGTCCCGAACTGTGCGTCTAAGGCTAAGGGTAACAGGAGGCAGGGGACACGATGTTTTACCCAGGTTCGGGCCCTCTCGATGGAGGTAATACCCTACTTCCTGCTTGATTGATCTTGATGATATGAGTATTACAAGAGTTGATCTACCACGAGATCGTAGAGGCTAAACCCTAGAAGCTAGCCTATGATTATGATTGTTCTTTTTCTACGGACTAAACCCTCCTGTTTATATAGACACCGGAGGGGGCTAGGGTTACACAAAGTCGGTTAGAGAGAAGGAAATCTACACATCCGAATATCCAAGTTGCCTTCCATGCAAAGGAGAGTCCCATCCGGACACATGACGAAGTCTCCAATCTTGTATCTTCATAGTCCAACAGTCCGGCCAAAGTATATAGTCCGGCTGTCCGAGGACCCCATAATCCAGGACTCCCTCACCTGTGAAACTTGCCGCCCAAAGAAAGGTCCGGTGCTTGTGAAACTCGCCGCCCGTGACACTCTCACGTAATAATGAGTTGGGGTTGTACACGCCCTGGAGTCTCCAGAGTGCCGCCCTTGGGCCTCGAGAGCTCCCGCCCATGCCCAGTGGCAGCACTTAGCTCCGCGCTGGTGAGAAGGCGTCGAAGACTAGACTAGGTGCCGAACGCAGCTTTTCATTTGCTTTCTGCAGTTGTTTTGCTCTTCTTTGTTTGAACCTTGAGTGAAGTTGCTTTTGATGTTATTTGCTGGTTCTGCCCGTCGTCTTCTGCCCCTGTTCCCTGTTTTCAGCTCTTTTGTCTGACTCGTTCTCTCTCTCGCAAAACTCGTGAGGGGGCTGCACGGGTGCCCTCGTGAGCCCTTGCTCTCCTGATTTTCACGAGGTCCTCTCGTTTGAGTTCATAGGGGGAGCACCCCTCTCGGTCCGTGCCCCTCGGGCATCATGACACGAAGCGCCAGGCCATGTCTAGCAACCCTCATGACCAAGGTTCGGAAATGATTCTCCCAACGAATTTTTTGGAGCTCTTAAGGCACCCGGAGAGGCCTGAAGCAGGCACCTCGCTAGTCGGAAACTACTTCAAACGTCCCAAGCTAAGTTGTTCCTACGCGTAGATGCATAACAACGACACCATAACACAGCACAGGAACAATAAATGTAGTACGATAACTAGGGAATCATAGTCTGTTGCATGCCCCCACGGGGCCCCATGCTTCTCTCTCTTGACGCAGGAAAAGAAGGAAAACAAAACAAAAGCGGCACACGCCTTGCAACATCTCGCGAGGAGGGATCCACGGCATCCTCCTGAGCTCAGTCAGATTCCGCCTCACGCTTCACAGGAGCTTCGGCAATGGGACGACCCGCCACCGCCCTCGACGCGAGCACAGCGGCGTGGAGGTTGATCGTAGCCACCACTAGAGGAGCTGTCGCAGGAGGAGGAGCCGCTGAAGCTCGGCGAGCTGCGGTCGCCACCAGGAGTAGGTTCGCCTTCGCCCTCATCGCGGCCGTCGCCAAGGCCGAGCACCTCGTCGCCATCGTCGTCTTCGGGGCAGCACCCAATATGGCGGCCATCTTCTCCGAACACCCTCACGTAGAGGGTCGCGTCACTATCATACTTGAAGTGGAGGGTGCACCGCCTTCCCAGGCCACGCGCATGGGCAACCGTTTGCCAGCCCCGGGCCAGGGAAACATTGCCGGTGATGGAGATCTCCACTGTGACCCAGGAGGCCTTGCTGTAGTAGCCATCCGCTTGCAACCAGAGCCCGCTGGGGCCAGCGGCCGGTGATCCGAGGGAGCTGAAGCCAGTTGCCGGCCGGGTTATGCGTCCACAAAACGAACTCCAGCAGCACCTCCGCTGAATGGAAGCGCGGCCAGGGAGGCCGCGCAGCGACGACATGCCTACCCCCACCAATTGGGCTGCCTCGACATGGGCAGCCACCACCATGTGAAGGGCCACCGCCACGACCACGGGAAGCCACGACAGGGGTCGTGGGATGCTTGCGAGGACGACCACGGCCGCGCTTGGGCGGAGGAGATCCAAGACCTTCCTGGCGAGCCTTCCCCTTCTCCGCGGCCGAGATCCTCTTCACAGGCACCATGGGGGCACTGCAAGAAGCAGGAGCAAGTAACAAGAAGCGAGCAGGCGTAGCAAGAAGAGATGGGCGAAGAGGGCTATCGCCCCTCCTCATTTATAGCCCAAGGGAGGCCAACAGTCGACCTCCATGATCGCCGGTAATGATGAATGTTTTTGCATGCAGCAGGGACTCGTCAAATTTGGTAGTTGCCAAGGCAGCGTGGGGAAGTGGAGACGCTCACGTCCAATCCGTCGCCATGCGTCGACCAAGGTCGCAGGCTGTGGGGGCCCGCGGTGCTCCGCACTTGCCCTTTGGCTTCGCGGCTAAGCCAAGTCTGAGTACGCCTTGGGCCTGGGGGCTACTGTCGTCGTTCTGGGAACGGGGGTCCCTAGACATGCCTGCCTGCGGCCTGCAGCGTGGCTCAACCAGTGGCCCAGTACGGCCCGTCTTCATCAACCAACACTCAAGACCCCTGCGAGGGGCCAAGCCTCGCGGGGCGGATGACGCATGGCCTCCTCAGGAGTAGCCTCCCCAGGCAGGCTCGAGAGGAGGCGGAGATATCAAGGTGAGGGGTACCTCGCGAGGTGCCCATGACGCAAGCCATGACCATCAAGACCAGGCGGGTGCTAGGTAGGCGCCAGCCCGCGCAGTGTCCTCGTTTCCTCTTTAGTGCAAAGGCGGCAAGCACAGGCGCGGACTACCGAGGCATCAGGCAAAGGTTTCCATATCGGTGCAACAAAGCCAAGGCCAGCGGGACGGCAGGATGGAGGTCACCATGGAGCTCAAGACGTCGTCATCACCAGCACCTTTGGCAGGCGAAGACCACCTTTAGTCAGGATAGCTTGTACTAGCTGTCCCCTTTCAAAATGGCCATTGTTGGATCCCTTCCCTCTCAATATTTGGGAAGAGGACCAGGGTCTCTATAAATAGGGCTAGCCACCACCATAGAGGGGACGGATCGACTCCCCCCAAGCACACCACCAAGCACAAGAACGCCTTTCCTCGCGAGGCTTCTCATCCCTTGTACTGTTCATCATCAGCCCAAGAGGCAATCCACCACCACACATAGGAGTAGGGTCTTACACCACAACGGTAGCCCGAACCTGTGCTAGCTTAGAGATCATGGCGAGGCTGAGAGTGAGATTCGGTAGGAGGAGATCTTCGTGTGCACCCCAGTGTTCGAACCTTGAGGGTTTTGCCGGAACCCGATATCTGACAACCGGATCAAAATCATAATTCACCGTTAGATCAAAACATTAAGTCCTAAGCCTTTTGCAAGCAACAACACTTGGCACTTGGGGGCTAATGTCTGCCGAAAAAGCATTATTTATGTGGCGGCTTATGTGAATAAGTCCCAAGCACTTTGCAAGCAAGAGTACTTGGCACTTGGGGGCTAATGCATATTACTCGTTTTTATGACACGTTTATGCTACAAACAGCCACAGCCGGCTCATGAGAACTGCACAAGTAAGTATTGTCTTCTATGCAAGAATATAAAGAATTGGCTCATTCATGCTGCTTAAGCCGGCCCTTGGGGGCTATGGATTCAGAGTTAACCATTACAGCCATACTTTATGCTAGATGCTTTAAGACGGATTTCTAAAGGATTATATCAAGGGATATTACTTATGCTCCTGGTTAATGAAAGTCTATAGCATATTCATCATAAACACTAGACTTGGGGGCTGACAGGCTATGTGTAATTCAGTAAAGGAAGAGTTCATACCTCAAACTTTTGGTGCATTTGTTCACCATGTCAACTTCAAGTTCACGGATGCTGTGTACTTGACTGAGATAACCAGAATACACTTCGCCAATGCTTAATTGGGAGTACTCAGCAACATCAAATCTTACTTTGCGTCGTCCAATGTGCTCCTCCTTGGCAGAGTGTTTGGCCAAAACAGTAGGCCTCCCCGGCTCTCTAAAACCGGTATTGGTGATCACCACATCATCATAAGCAGTCGTCTTGATCGGGTTTGATGCTTTAGGGTTTAAAGGGTTGTCACTGGCTTGATCAATAGGAGGCTCAGCAGTCACCGGTGGAATATCAAGAGCAGGCTCAGACGGTTGAAGAATAGAGGCTTCAGGCGCTGTAGTTTGCTCCTCCGGTTCACTGACTTTTGTGTGTTGAACTGGCTTATTTACCTTTGCCTTCTTACTGGGCTTGGCTTTTCCACTTCACGAGTCATGAAAGGTTAGTATAAGTATCAACAAGCATAATGAGAGAATAAGTAATTGCTATTACCTGGGAGCAGTCTTGAAAGCCGACAGATGAGATTGAGATGATTCGCCGGAAGAGGAACGGGACGTTTCCTGATAATTTGAGTCGACAAAGTTGAGTGGTTGGCGAATGAGACCCGCCAAAGGATAAAAAGAGTTTAAGTCGGTGGTGACCTCATTTCGGCGCTTCATCAGAGTGTTTGGTAAGCCGGAGGATAATTCTTCATTGCTGCTTATCCAAGTCCGTCGCCGGCTCTCATGCTGTTGTTGCTTCAAAAGAAAGTGAGGATCCAGATGAGCTAAGGGGTGTGAAAATCTTACTTTCCGGGATACTCTTCGAATTTTCTGTCTTTGCAAGGGCTCTGAGTCGGATGAAATGATAGTTACCTCTTCTTCAAGTGCTTGACTAGTACCCGTGCCATCCCGATGATAGTCAATGTCAATAAGATGGTTGAAAAAGGAGCCAAGAGCGTCAAAGGCTACCTCCGATTTAGAGGTGTCGTCCAGTTCAAGCAGCTCAGAATCATTGGGCTTCTTGCCCTTCTTTGTGGTTCTCTTGGTGGCTTTCTTAGCCTTATTGGCCCTTTTTGCAGCTTCATTGTCATATTCCTTCTTCCAAAAGTCATCATCAGCCTGCGAAAATCATCAAAGTTTAATTAAACAAAGTATTAAAGATGAAGGCAAAATAACTAAGTCTGGCGGCTTACTCCTGGCGCCGGGTTAGATGTGCAGAAAGGGCTTAGACCCACTTTACTACAATCCACCGGGCTTTCATGCAGAAGATACTTTGCCATTTCATTGATGGCCTCCTTATATAAATCTTCAGGACTGTGGCGTAGTGGATCCTTTTTGGCACTGGTGTAAGTTCACATTAAGCCGACTCGGCGACTCAGTGGAATGACCAGCCATGAAACCTAGCATCGAACCAACTCAATGACGGTTAGACCGTTTCCCAACAGAGCCTTGACTTTGGCAATGGTAGGGGCGAGTCTCTTGCGTTCAGCAGTTGACAGCATGTCAGGGAGAGGATGATTGGATTCAAGACGACTGGTGCAAAAGCTGGGCAGCTCGTTCTTATCAGCTGGAGAAGTATCCTTGCAATAGAACCATGTCTGGTTCGAGTCCTTGGGGCGACTCGGCAGGCGGGCATAAGGAAAGATAGCATCTCTCCTGCGCTAAATTGAGATTCCAACAAGCTCCAGACTTGGTCTGTTTGAGTACTCGTTCCGGTGGTTCAAATAGAAGTACTCTCTGAATAACTCCACACTGGGCTCCTCTTAAAGGTAGACCTCACATAACACTTGGAAGTTGCATATATTTGATACGGAATTGAGTCCGATGTCCTGAGGATGAAGGTTGAAAAAATGCAGAACATCCCAAAAGAATTTAGAGCTGGGAGGTGAGAAGCCCCGGTTAATATGATCAGTGAAGACAATGACTTCGCCTTCCTTTGGCTGAGGTTTCTCTTCTTCTGGCTTGGGGACACGGTAAGACATGACAGACTTCTTGGGCAAATAACCAGTTTTCACAAAGTCTTGAAGAATGTTTTCCATGAGGATGGAGGGAACCTTATAGGAAGTGGTTGTTTTGGGCGGCATTATGAAGACAGAAGCCTAAAAAGAAAAAGAACAAAGTTAGCCGGTTCAATTTAAGCCGGACGAAAAGTACTACAACACATATTCAGAATGGCGGCTTAAAAAGGGGCCTAATGGTATATGACTAGCTACAGCGGGTTATGTAAGCCGCCATGAATAGATTGATTGGTATTCATAAAAGAATGAAGGTTGGGGAAATGTTGAAGCTAATTACAACCGGTAATATAAGCCGCCATGACAGGTGGATCTATCAAGGGGCAAATTTTTGCTAAGTACCAGGCAAACAAGTTTCACGGATTATGATTATTATTTCAGATCAGTGGCAGTTCAGAAAAAGAAAATAAAATCAAAACCTAAAACAGTGTAGGGGAGTTCATAAGTTCTAAGGAGATCTCTTTCCAAGGAAAAAGGGTCTGCTGCCATTGGAGACAAAGGTAAAACTACTACCGCGAAAGTTTTATGTCGTCTTCATATCAAAAGGTGCTATGGTTGAAGAACTTCGAAGAAAACGAACAACATCCAAAACCCTAATGCGATTTGGAGAGTTGGAGGAAGAGCACTTATAGGTGCAGATCAGACTGTGGTGGAGTGCTGGAGTTTCTCTGGTCCGAATCAGGTTGATGAAACAGCCAAGGACAAGGACGACGGTGTGCTTCGTGGCGGCGGCAGAGCTCGAGTACAGGAGAGTCGTGAGAGGAGGAAGATGATGGAGAGGGGGAGAATGAGAAGAGGCCATTCGTGACTATTTATAAGGAAAGGTAACAGATGGGCGCGAAAAACAAGGAGGCCAAAAAACATGGTTATCCAGCCGCTCGGGCGCCTCGATTCTTGGGACATCTGTTAAGATAAAGATCCGTTGAGATATATTGGATATTGTGCGAATTAATGATAGATGACGTCACGGCGGGTTAACGCAATTCCAGGAGATGACGTCCTGGCGGGTTATCAATTTCTCGCACAAATAAGGAAGGGAAGATTTTTCTAAGTGTTGAAGATTGACATGAACCAGTTCAAAACAATCTGGGGCCTAATGTTGGGGATATAACTATTACGTATGACACGCCCATGAGGGGTCAGGTTATACCTATGACGATTCATCATATGATGCCCACGAGGATATTGAAGATGGCGGTTCAAGATAAGCGCCCAAGGCCGAGGGCGACTTAAGGCCCATAGAAATAAAATGCCTTATGTATAAGACTTGTATTGTAAGGCATGTATAGAGATTCACCGAGCTGGACACGTTGTCTATGAGCCGGCCGGGACTCCGAGAGCCGCTGGGCGTCGACCTGTGTATATAAAGGGATGACCCGGCGGCGGTTCAGGGCAAGAAACAAGAGATCGAAAGTTAGGTCAAGCGGATTCGCTCCCTAGTAATCGAGACATAAGCAATACCACCTCAAAACTGGAGTAGGCCTTTACCTTCACCGCAAGGGGCTGAACCAGTATAAACTCTCATGTCCTTTGTCCCGTTTAACCCCTTTAAGCTAACCTAGTTGCGATGGCTCCACAACGAAGTCCATTTGCTAGGACAATTGCCGTGACTATTCCACGACAGTAAGGCTTCAACTCAATAGGTGAGAAAGCAACATTGGCCAAAGTCCTCATGAAAAAATCATGGTAATTGATAGGAATGCCATGCATGATGCTGAAAAGCAGATTCTTCATGATGCCAACAACTTCTTCCTCTTCGAAGTTGTGGTCCTGGATTGGAATGAGGGTTTTGGCCAGAACGCGATAGATGGTTATTGGCACACAGAGCAAATCCTTGACGAGGAATTGGGTCCTTGGAGCTTGGACAACCTTCAAAGGCTTCATCAGCACTTGCATCAGATGATTTTGCAATTCAGGTTCCTCATAGAGTTTCAGAGCGCCTTCAGTGGGAGGATTGACTGGGATAGCATGAAGCAATTCAGAGGTCGGAGCTTTGTAATGAGTGTTTTCAGTCATCCAGTCCAGAACCCATGAATTCACATCATCAACATTGCCTGTGAGATGCAAAGTGTCATGGAACTGAAGAATAAGTTCTTCATTCCAATCGCAGATGTCGATGCGGTAGTTAAGCAGACCAGCATCATGAAGAACACTAAGGATTGGGGTGAAACACGGAAGGGACTTCATATCTACATGAGAAAGATGCTCATGGTAAAACACATTGTCCTTGTCAAACAAGAATGAGGAATAGAAGTTCATCTAAGTAGCAGTCCAAAAACGCTTACGGTGAAGTCGAGCAAAGTCGTATGGATTGCAATCAGAGAAGAAATGATGCTCAGCAAAGAAAGTCATCAGCCTTTAACTTCTGCTTCTTGGTGTGAGGATTATGTGGCTTGGGCTCAAGATTTGAAGTGGAAGTCTTCACAGCCTCTTGATACACAACCTCTGGAGCCTCAGGCTGAGGGATTTAAGGAGCAGTTTCTTGTGCGGTCTTGTTCTCCATTTCATCACCACTAGTGGCTAGAACTTCTTCAGGAATAGAATGAAGTGAAGCTTGACCTTCATTAGATTCCTTATGAATTTCTTCAGTTTGCACGAGGGACTGAGGAATTTGCTGCAGAGGATTGGTCAGAGGAGAATTGGGATGATGACATTCCCAATAATCATCATTCAGCACTGGAGTCGTAGACTCGATGTCCACATCCTCATCTTCAGCATCAATTCCTTCAATGCCTGCCTCTTCAGAAGTGAACTGAGGCACGGGCAATGATACCTGTAGCAGTGAAGGGATTGCAGCCACTTCAATTTCATCATCCAACTGCTCTGACGTAGCAGCAGAGGGATTTTCTTCGTCAATGTCATCAGCGATGGCATATTCTTCACCAAAGGGAACAATCTCCTTTAATGGCATGACAAACAGAGGAACAACATCAATTGGATTCTTGAATGAGCTTGTCAATGTCTTCACTTTCTTCGGAGTTGAAGACTCTGAGGCGTTAGATGCTTTCCTTTTCTTCACACCTGCCTTTTCTGCAGCCTTTGTCTTCTTCGCTTTAGATGTAGAAGGAGGGTGAGTGCTCTTTATCTGTGATGACTTTGAAGGAGGAGCAGATGAAAGATGCACAGTTTCTTCAGGCACAAATGTTGCAGTTGCCCTAGCGGGTTCAGTTTCTTCAGGCGCAGCAGTAGATTATTCAGCTAGCCTAGGTTGATCTTCAGGCGCAACACTGAAGGTTGCCCTGGCAGTTTCATCAGGAGCTGGAATTACAACATCAGCCCTAGCACTCTCAGTGTCATCAACAGCCTAATTTTCATTAATTGTGCTAGCATGTTCTTTAGTGGGCTAATCAGATGCTTCACCCTGAGGAATTTCTTGTTGTGCTTCAGCAACAACATTGGTCTTGAGGCCTTTCGCCATCTCGACGAATCTAACTTTGGCACCAAGCTAATCAGCACGATTTGCGTCAAATTCATCACTGAGAGCTTTGATTTCAGACTGAATAGTCACAAGTTCTTCAGTGGACATGTTCAGAACATTTTTGTTTCGAAAATGTTCCTTCTTGTACTGAGCTTTTTCACTAATCTGGCCTTATCGAATTTCCATTTTTCTTCAACGATAAAGGCAATCAACATGTGACTTTCTCCAGGTGAGAGGTTCAGATTAGGCAGATGTGTGTTGGGATCTTTGTGCCATAGATCGATGAAATCAAGGATCTTCTTCAGATCCAACAAAAGTGGCACAACACTGCCTTTGGCATTAGCGGCTCGGTGTTGTCGGATATCGGGTTCTGGCAAAACCCTTGAGGTTCGAACACTGGGGTGTGCACGAAGATTTCACCATATCGAAACACGCCCTCAGCCTCGCTGTAATCTCCAAGCTAGCTCGATGAATGCACGACACAAGAGACACAAGATTTATACAGGTTTGGGCCACCATTGTGGTGTAATACCCTACTCCTGTGTGTGGTGTGGTGGATTGCCTCTTGGGATGATGATGAACAATACAAGGGAAGAACAACCTCGCAAGGAGAGGTGTTCTTGAGCTGGTGATTGTGTAGATGAACTGAGTTTATCCTCCTTCTACTGTGATGGCTAGCCCTATTTATAGAGGCCCTGGTCCTCTCCCAAAATATTGAGCGGGAGGGATCCAACAACGGCCATTTTGAAAGGGGACAACTAGTACAAGCTGTCCTGACTAAAGATGGTCTTCGCTTGTCAAAGGCGCTGGTGGTGACGCCGTCTTGGGCTCTACGATGACCTCCGTCCTGCCGTCCTACTAGTCTTGTCTTGTTGCACCGATATGGAAACCTTTGCCTGATGCCTCGGTACTCCGTGCCTACGCTTGCCCCCTTAGCACCAAAGGGGAAACGAGGACACTGCGCGGGCTGGTGCCCGCCTAGCGCCAAACCTCGCCTTGGTTGTCATGGCTTGTGTCACGGGAACCTCGCGAGGTACCCCTTGCCTTGATCTCTCCGCCTCCCTCGCGAGCCTGCCTGGTGAGGCCGCTCCTGAGGAGGCCTTCTGTCATCTGCCCCGCGAGGCTTGGCCCCTCGCGAGGGTCTTGAGTGTTGGTTAATGAAGACGGGCCATACTGGGCCACTAGTGGAGCCATGCCGCGGGCTGCAGGCAGGCAAGTCTGGGGACCCCTGTTCGCAAAACGCCGACAGTAGCCCCCGGGCCCAAGGCGCGCTCGGACTTGGCTTAGCGGCAAAGCCAAAGGGAAAGTGTGGAGCGCCGCAGGCTCCAACAGCCTGTGCCTTGGTCGACGCGTCGTTACTGATTGGACGTGGGCGTCTTCGGTTCCCCACGCTGCCTCGACAACTGCTCATCTGACAAAAGGGTGGCACGGGCAAGGCTTGCCTTCATTGCTTTCCTTCGCCTTGCTCTAGATCCCCTTCCTCGCTCCTTGCTTCCGAAATCTCCAGATCCGCTCCAGTCCCTCCCCTTGAGCAATCGATGGCGCCCCGCAAAGCCAAGGTTGAGGCACTGCCGGCCTGGTATGAGCCAGCCCTAGACACGCCCAACATCATGGAGAAGAATCTCGCCACCACGCGCTCGCTAACGGTGGTGGAGGGCAATGAAAGTGGGGAGACCGAACTCAGGGCTGGCTCCGTCGAGCTGGAGGCTTAGGGGAGCACTTTATATCCCTTCTTCGTTAACACCGTCGTCGCAGGCCTGGTTCCTCCCTTCTCCAACTTCTTCTACACCGTCCTCTGCAATTACAAGATGCAGTCCCTTCATCTCCATCCCAACTCCATTCTTCTCTTGTCTATTTTTCGCCTACTACTGCGAGGCACATGTTGGGGTGATGCCATTCGTGGCTCTGTTGCGCCACTTCTTCCCCCTCCAAACCAACGGAGAGCACACCTAGGCGTGTGCCAATTTCTCACGTACGGCAAGGCCAACACAATCTCGAAGGCCGGGAAGAGGGCCGATGGCTTCCGGAGAAAGTGCGTCATGATGGACGCCAAGTGCGTCCAGCCCTGGTTGGCGCTGCCTACGGAGATGCCACAGCATAATGAAGGGTGGTCTTGCACGAAGCTCGCTGACGATCGCGCAAAGCTGGTGTTAGAGAAGATGAATGTCGACCTGAAGCCAGGCAACGCGAAGGCGGCAAAGCTGACGGGGGGCCACGCTCCTGAGGGAGTGTTTGATGCAGCGGGTGGCTCCGCTTTAGGTGTGCTCGCGCCCCTTATGGACGCTTGGGGGCGCGGATGAAAAGCTTCACCTGAACCCAGCGGCTTTGGCTGACGTGGACCTGGCCAGGGCTCTCCGCCTCTTGGTTGGGGACGTCCAGGAGCATCCACCGAATGCCCTTGTGCCCTTGTTCCTCCGCGAGGACAGGGCGCAGGTGGTGGCTTCTATGCCCACCTTCGATGGGCGCGCCGGTGCTTCCCGCGGTCCCAGAGGTGACGGCGCTGGTAGACGTGTCTTCGGGTGACTCCCATAGGGGAGGAGGAGAGGGGGAAGACAAGGAGCGCGACTCGGAGGTGACCCTTGAGGGGACGGGGGAGACCTCCCCCCCCCCCCCCCCCCCCCCCCCCCCCCCGTGTAGGGCCGACATCCTCCACACCTTGTCGGATGACGATGAGGCCGATGCCGCCCAAGGGAAGGAGGATCCGCCCGTGATTCCAATGAAGGGCAGGTCAGGACTGATCTCCCGGGAGGCTGCTCCTGCCCAGACGCTGCCTGGAGCCGTCTGATAGAGGCAAAGGTGTCCCGTCTTTCGATGAGATGATGGATATCGCTTTGGTGGAAGTCGACTTTGACAATCCGACTACGAACGTGCAAGGACGTCGCGCCTTAGCAATCGCTAAACCAACTCTGAGAGGTTTGTCAGATTTCGGGTTCCAGCAGACCCTTGAGGTTCGAACTCTGGGGTGCGCGCGGAGATTCAACCCTCTGCCTACTTGTTCTTCACCGAATCGCTAGAACCTAAACTACCAAACAGAACAACACAAGGGACACAAGGTTTATACTGGCTCAGGCCACCATTGTGGTGTAATACCCTAATCCAGTGTGTGGTGTGGTGGATTGCCTCTCGGGCGGATGATGAACAATACAGGGGAGAACAGCCTCGCGAGGGTCTGTTCTTGGCTGGTGCTACTTGGTTCTGGCTCTTGGATTCTCGATCCGGTCTCTCGATATCAGATCCCTCTACCCAGGGGGTGGCTAGTCCTATTTATAGGCAAAGGCCCTAGGCCTCTTCCTAAATATTGAGCGGGAAGGGCGCCAACAATTGGCCATTTTGAAGGGGAACAGTGGGTACACTTATCCTGACTAAAGTTGGTCCTCGCCTATCAAAGGCTCTGGTGGTGACGCCTGCTTGGGCTCCACAATGACTTCCTTCCGACCGTTGGGCTGGTCTTGGTCTTGTTGCACGGAAACGGATGCCTTTGCTTGATCCTCTCACCTGCGCTTGCTCCCTTTGCACCAAAGAGGAAAGGGAGGACACTGCGCGGGCTGGTGCCCGACTGGCGCCCTTGGTCGTCATGGCTTGCGTCATGGGCACCTCGCGAGGTACCCCACCTTGAGCTCTCCGCCTCCTCGTGAGCCAACCTGACGAGGCCGTGCCTGAGGAAGCTCCTTGAGAGGCTTGGCCCCTCGAGGCTTAGCCCCTCGCGAGGTTTTTGAGCTTGTGTTGATGAAGATGGATTGTGCTGGGCCTCCTTTGAGCCACGTCGCAGGCCGCAGGCAGGCAAGTCTGGGGACTCCCATTCCCAGAACGCCGACAGTAGCCCCCGGGCCCACGGCGCGCCCGGACTTGGCCGAGTAGAGAGGCGAAAAGGCAAGTACGAAGCGTCGCGGGCCCTCTCAGCCTGCGGCCTTGGGCGTCGCATGGCAGTCGATCGGTCGTGGGCGCCTCCGCTTCCCCACGACACCTTGGTAACCGCACGGATTTGACAAGTCCCTGCATGCAAAGCGGGTCATGATTACCCGCGATCGTGGAGGTCGACAGTTGGCCTTCGCCGGCTATAAGTACGAAACAGCGTGCGCCCTTGCAGTCTACTCCCTCTGCCTCTCCTCCCTCCTGGGTCTTGCTCCGTCTTGCTGCAATGGCTCCGATCCGCCGGTTCTCCGCGAAAGAGAAGGGGAAAGCTCCCCAAGAGTATCCTGACCCGCTTCCCCCGAAGAAGCGGCTTGCTCTCTGGCAGCGGGGCAAGGGTGCTCGCCTGGAAGCGTTAAGACCCTGGTGTGAGCGGCCACCACCAGGGTTCCCGCTTCCCTTGTACGCGCATGTTGGTGGATCTGAAGGAGCCGACACCGAACGCCACGGGCAGCACCGCCGTCGGCGCCGGCGGGTCACAAAGGTGTGCGTCTTCCCCCCTGGAGTCCATGCCAAGGGCTCTTGCCGAGAGTTCGTGTTTTGCGCCACCACGCCTCCTAAGTCTTGGATCTGCCTCCCTCCTTTTTTCGCCTCCGTCATTTGGTAGGGGGAACCCCTGGGGCTTTGGCTGCAGCATGCGGGCTGCAGCACCCTCACGACCGGGGCAGAGGTCGCGGTCGTTGCCCCGAGCGAGGTCTCCATGACTCGAGGCTGGGGCGAGATCGCCCGGGTCTGCAGAGCAAGGGGCGCCCTCGCGATCCACCTGGAGTATGATGGTGCATCGGTGATGTCCTTCAAGGTCTTCGATGCGGAGGGTCGCTGGCTGGAGTGCTGCCCCGAAATAGGCGGTCGGGACCCTGCCGCGGCGAGATAGAGGCTGGCCAACCGCTCCCCCGGCAGCTCCCCAGGTGGGGGAGGTGCTGGTGGATCCAGCGACTCCGCCGAGCTCTTCGCAACTCCGGAGACGAGCGACGACAGCTACGAGCCCCCGAGCCTGCGCCGCTCCCGGAGCAGGGCGGGCTCGTCAGGCCGTCGCCGCCCCTGATATGGATGGGGTTGGCGTCGGTGTTGGGAGGCCCATTGTTGATGATGGCGTCCACCACGAGGGCCTCTGTAGCTAGGACCACTTAGGATTCGCGTCTTTTGTTCCTGCGAGGAGCCAAGAATGTACCCCGCGAGGGCTTGTAAGATGTTTGCAGCTCGGTTTGTCAATATGATCCTTGTTATGAAGCAGTGCGAGATGCTTATTCTGTTTTAGCTTAGTTTTTTCCTTTCAAACCTCGTGGGGGCTTGATGCTCTGCACCGACAGGTCCCAGTCCCAAGGCGGCTTTAGCCGTCGCTGGTTTGCCAGGTCGCGATGCCGTGGTCAAGGCCAGGAGGTGAGCGGCCCGAGGTCCGGTAAGAGCCCCTGAGTCACGATGCTCAGGAAGTCCCCCTTAGCGCTCAAGCAGCCGTCATTCGGTAAGAAAGGAGAGCGACATTGCTAACACGGGATTGCACTTGGTGCGGGGACAGTGCTGCGATAACCAGTGTTTCCGGAGAGTGACTTATCTCGAGGGTTAGGGAACGCTTCCTGGTGTGGTGCTAGATCCGTGCCTTGGTTGATGAGGGGTTGCTTGGCGAGGTCCTCGCGTGCTCCTCCCATCTCACCCTCGCTCCCGTTTCTGCTCTACGTCCTCGGGTCCTGGACCTCAAGCGAGTCTCAGTCGTCGCTGGTATGCCAGGTCGCGATGCCGTGGACAAGGCCAGAGGGTGAGGGCTGGAGGGCCAGTAGGAGCCCTGAGTCGCGATACTCAGGCACCCCCTCTTTAACGTGCAAGCGGGTTGCGTGGACGAGAGTGAAGAAGGCACCGTGAGGGCCTCGCCTGGCAATGCTCCTTGGAGGGACCCTGCAGGATCATCACAAAAGGAACGAGAGTTCGCCGTGGCAATCGACGGTTAGCCGTTAGTTGCTTTGGAGAGGCGACGAGGCACGAAAGGCCTGGCGAGGTGTATTGGGGAACCCGTGAACCAGCGCGGAACTCACGGGGCCCAACCCCAGGGTGGGTTGCGCCCGGCTCTGGGCCTTACCTTGGAATGTGTTCCTGCAAATTTGGTTAGATGTTGGTGCTCTACGTCTTCGGGTCCCGGCTCTCGAGCTGGTCTCAGCCGTCGCTGGCATGCCAGGTCGCGATGCCATGGACAAGACCAGAGGGTGAGGGCCGGAGAGCCGGTAGGAGCCCTTAATCGCGATGCTCAGGCACCCCCCCTTTAACGCGCAAGCTGGGTTAGATGTCGAAACTCTACGTCCTCGGGTCCCGGCTCTCGAGCTGGTCTCAGCCGTCGCTGGCATGCCAGGTCGCGATGCCATGGACAAGACCAGAGGGTGAGGGCCGGAGAGCTGGTAGGAGCCTTGAGTCGCGATGCTCAGGCAACCCCCCCCTTTAGCGCGCAAGCTGGGTTAGATCTCAAAACTCTACATCCTCGGGTCCTGGCTCTCGAGCTGGTCTCAGCCGTCGCTGGCATGCCAGGTCGCGATGCCATGGACAAGACCAGAGGGTGAGGGCCGGAGAGCCGGTAGGAGCCCTGAGTCGTGATGCTCAGGCACCCCCCCTTTAACACCCAAGATTCCGACACCTAGGAGAAAAAGGCACCAAATAACAAGCATGATGGGTCGAAAGCATAGCTCTAAGGTAAACGCAAGAAGGGTACATGCCGCTGGATCAGGCCCGAGCGACTTGGGGATGATGCAGCCAGAGGGGCGCCCCCAATAAGGTAAACTAAGGACATGAAATAAAAGGGATACACGCCGCAGGGATGGACCCACGCGGCCTGGGAATAATGCGGCCCTGAGGGCGCTCCCAGCTGGAAATGAAACTTGAAAGATGTCACCTGATGATGTTGGGGACGAGGGGGTGTTGGTGTAGCAGACTTGGTTGGCTGCGGGAGCTGGTCCTCATGAGCCCCCAGGCTCAGGGGCCTCGAAAGGCTCCGGAGGCGCTGGTGGCTACTCGCGGGTCATCTCCATCTCCACCAGGGCTGCGGAACGCCTGACTTCCTGAGCCTCCAGGATGGCCCTCATGAGGCGCTGGTGTGCAGCAGCCGCGTTCGGCAAAGCCATAAGGCATGCGCACGTAGCTGTGGGGAGGTCCCTCGCAACGTCCCACTCGCGAGGGCCAGAGGCACTCCTGAGACGCGGCTCGGTTGAGCCCCGGTATGTCGATGCAGACGCGCAGCCCACCATCCTCGCCTGGATGGGGGGCCACAGCGGGTAGGCGGTGGCTGCCTCTCATGACCCTTGACTCCTGTAGCTCCTGAATGGCCTTGCTGACAAACTCCTGAGGGATTGGCCCTCCTTGCTTTGCTCCTTCTTGAGGGAAACGTTCTTCGAAACACGCCTCCACGTGGTGCCCAAGCGCCTCCCTCGTGACCTTGGCGAGGTCGGCGGCCCTCCAGGGGAGAGCTCCCGAGCCCTGCCTGAGGAGGGCGCCGGGCGCGCTTCGCTATGCGATGGAAGGAGGTTCTCCCTGAGCAGGCGTAGGCCCTGAGGGGCCTGCCTCCTGAGGGGCCGGGCCGGACGATGTCTTCTTCTTCTTGGGTGCAGCCTCGGGAAGCCTCCTGCTTCCGCGGTCTGGGTCTTCCAGCGATGCGGCCTGAAAGGCTCGCTCTAGGGAGCACACTGCATCTCTCTCTTCACAGGGCACCGTGATGACCCCGCCACTTCCTGGCATCTTGAGGACGTTGTAGCCATGGTGGGTCACGACCATGAACTTGGCCAGCGCCGGGTACCTGAGGATGGCGTTGTACGGCAGGCCAATGTGGGCGACGTCAAAGTAGATGAGCTCGGTGCGGTAGTTGTCGCGTGCCCCGAAGGTGACAGGAAGGCGGACCTGTCCAATCGGGACAGTGGAGCCGTCAGTGACTCCGGAGAAAGGCTTGGTTGGCTGAAGCTGACTGTAGGGCACCTGGAGATTGTTGAATGTTTCCACGGACAGGACGTTGAGCCCTGCTCCGCCGTCGATGAAGGTCCTGGTGACTAGCACGTTGCTGATGATCGAGGAACAAAGCATCGGGAGGACTCCGGCTGTGGCCGCGCACTTGAGTTGATCTGCTGAACTGAACGTGATGGCGCATGCCGACCACCTGAGAGGGCGCGTGGCCTCGAGCTTGGGGAGGACTGCATTCACTTCGCGGGCAAACTGCTTAAAGATGTGCTGAGAGGCCGGGGCTTGAGCTCCACCCAGGATGCAGGCGATTGCGCATGGTTCTCCCTGAGCAGGCGCAGGCGATTGCGCAGGACACTCGCGAGGCGGGTCCTGCCAGCGATCCTCGCGAGGTTGGTCGCGCCACCCTTGGCGCGGGCCTCGGTCTTCCCAACGTCCTCCGTTCCTTCCTCCTCCTCGGCCGTAGCCCCGGTCGCTGTGGTCGGGACGCCTGCCAACCCTTCCTTCACGCACGGCCCGGAGCTCTTGGCATTCATTGGTGTTGTGGGTCTGGAGGTCGAGGTACACGCAGTACCGGCTGCCCTTGGAGGATTCGGGCTGATCTATGCCCCGCTTGGTGTCTGGCTCTGCCGCGAGTACGGCACCCCCCTTGCGGTTCACGTCCTTGGTCTTGGGCTTCTTCTCTTCTGGGTCCGCGGCAGGCAGCTCGAGGAGGGAGAGGCGTCCCTCCTCAGCCCTGGCGCACTTGGTCGCCAAGTTGAACAGCTCCAAGGAGGTGCACAGGTCTTCCTTCGTCTTGACATCGCGCACACCGTCGAAGAAGGTTGAGATGATGGTTTCCTCCGTCACCTTGGGGATCCTGAGGCGCGCGTTGTTGAAGCGATGGATGTACTTCTGCAGGGTTTCCCCTGGTTGCTGCTTGATGCGGCGCATGTCTCTCACGGCGGGTGGCCGGTCGCGAGTACCCTGGAAGTTGGCGATGAAGCGGGTGCGCATCTCGTCCCAAGAGGAGATCGTGCCTGGAGCCAGGTTCAGGAGCCATGTGCGGGCCCCGTCCTTGAGCACCATGGGAAACCAGTTGGCCATGACCTTCTCATCCCCGTTGGCAGCCTTGATGCCCAACTCATAAAGCTGGAGGAACTCTGCAGGGTCAGTCGTGCCGTCGTAGCGAGGAAGCAGGTCTGGCTTGAACTTGCCGGGCCACGGGACGCTGCGTATCTCGGAGGTGAAGGCGCGGCAGCCCGCTGTGGCCACAGGGGGCCTTGGGCAACGGAGAGCTTGGTCCTGCGGGTCCCCATGCGCTGCGGCTGAGGCCATCGCAGGGTCTTGACGTGCTGGAGCAGAGAGCGCTCGGGCAGCTTCTTGAGGGCAAGGGACTTCTTGGCAGCTCTGCTCTTGCCGCGCTGGCGCCTGACGGAGCGGGTTCCGTCCAGGGGCCGCGCGTCTTGGGGCCAGGGTGCCTTCTTGAGGAGGAGGCAACTGAGGCGCCCCAGGAGCTTCATTGGCCGCACAGGGCGGGGCACGGTGCAGCGAGAAGGACGGCGCGGGGGAGCCCCCGGCGCTGCGGACGAGCTCGGCGACGCGGTCGAGCCACTCTTCGTCGACGTCGTCGATGGGGCGGTAGCGCAGGAGCTCGTTTGCCGCGATGAGCGCAGCTCGGGCCTCCATGGCCGCGCGGGGCGCGCACGACGAAGAACCAGTGGGAGTGAGCGAGGGTGTGGCAGTGCGACCGTCCCGCCTCATGGATGGATGCTGGGACGATGCTTGCTATTCGTTCCCCGCCGGGCCGGTGGCGGCATTGACGGCAGGTGACGGTGAACGACGAGGGCGCCCGCCGACGGGAGCCGTTTGGGCGACACGGGAAGCGAGGGCGGCTCGGTGCTCGGCGCGAGCCCGACGAGCGTTAGACATGGATGCGATGGTCGGAGAAGAACGAGACGCTGGAAGGTAAATTCCGGCGCACCCCTACCTTGCGCGCCAAATGTCGGATTTCGGGTTCCGGCAGACCCTTGAGGTTCGAACTCTGGGGTGCACGCGAAGATTCAACCCTCTCCTTACTTGTTCTTTGCCGAATCGCTAGAACCTAAACTAGCAAACAGAACAACACAACGGACACAAGGTTTATACTGGTTCAGGCCACCATTGTGGTGTAATACCCTACTCCAGTGTGTGGTGTGGTGGATTGCCTCTCCGGCGGATGATGAACAATACAAGGGAGAACAGCCTCGCATGGGTCTGTTCTTGGCTGGTGCTACTTGGTTCTGGCTCTTGGATTCTCGATCCGGTCTCTCGATATCAGATCCCTCTACCCAGGGGGTGGCTAGTCCTATTTATAGGCAAAGGCCCTGGGCCTCTTCGCAAATATTGAGCGGGAAGGGCGCCAACATTTGGCCATTTTGAAGGGGAACAACAGGTACACTTATCCTGACTAAAGATGGTCCTCGCCTATCAAAGGCTCTGGTGGTGACGCCTGCTTGAGCTCCACAACGACTTCCTTTCGGCCGTTGGGCTGGTCTTGGTCTTGTTGCACCGAAACGGATGCCTTTGCTTGATGCTCTCGCCTGTGCTTGCTCCCTTTGCACCAAAGAGGAAAGGGAGGACACTGCGCGGGCTGGCGCTCGACTGGCGCCCTTGGTCGTCGTGGCTTGCGTCATGGGCACCTCGCGAGGTACCCCGCCTTGAACTCTCCGCCTCCTCGTGAGCTAGCCTGACGAGGCCGTGCCTGACGAAGCTCCTTATCGTCCGCCCCGCGAGGCTTGGCCCCTCGCGAGGGTTTTGATCTTGTGTTGATGAAGATGGGTTGTGCTGGGCCTCCTTTGAGCCACGCCGCAGGCCGCAGGCAAGCAAGTCTGGGGACCCCCGTTCCCAGAACGTTGACAAGGTTATTGACCATGCCGGAGCACGATCAACCTGACCATGAGGGTCTGTTTCCTGCGAGCAAACGAAGAACAAGCAAGAAACTAAGATTGCAATCTGGATATTGCGAATATAAGATGAAAGCTTTATTGATCAAGGTGGGGTTCTGTGATGCCTTTGTCTGGTCGTTGAACTCAAACGAAGTACGCGAAGTTGCAGCTATGGCGAACTTTAATCTAAACAAATCCCAAAGTCTAAACGGTGCCCTAAGGGCTGTATATATGGAGGAAGAGGGGGGGGGGGATTTCGTGGCCCTTGATGGAGGTGTCCGAAATCAACCCTATCTCTTGTTTCCCCACACATACGGACTCTAAAAATAGCCTATACTTATCTATTTCGAAATTACATGGCCTGGCCCAATAATAAGGTGACGCGGCACCTAGAATAGCCTCGGGACGAAATTTATAAAGTGGCATCTTGTATATTTTGTCCAAGGCTTCATGCACCCATTATGGTGGCTTCAAAGTCCTGAAATCATCACTTGCAACTCCGTTCTTGTTCCCCTTGCGCATGCCATCATCTCCATGCTTGTTCTTGCTCCAATGTTCATCCTTCTCCAAGCTAGACCCTTCATTAGTAAGCAAAACAAATGTATCCAATTTAGGCAGCATCATATTCTCATGAACATTAGAATCATTACCAAAAAACGAAAGTACCTGATAATTTAATTGGCGTGCGCGAGCTCTAGTAATTGGTCCAATATATGTAGCAGTAGGGGTTGTCGGTGTAACAATGGTATTGATGTCCTCATCACCGCCTCTAGCCCTTCTGCTGCACATTCTTCAGCTTCTGGACCCCTTGCAGCTGCGCCCCGGGTCCTGAGGCTCTCGGGCTTCAAGTTTAGCAACAGGAGGGTGGACTACTCCACGGTAGACCAGTAAGTGTCCGTGCTCCATCTTGTGCTTGATTTTGCTGTTGGTCCCTGACGTTCACCATTGATTTTCCAGGCTGCCGCCTGCAGCGAAGAAGAAGAAAGAGGATGCGGTGACGCCATCTGGGGCTGATCCATCTGTCGTGGCCGCACCTTCTTCCATGGGGAGGGGAGGCGACGTCGTTCGCACCTCCCCTGCCCGGTCATACTCGCGAGGCTTGGGAGAGCGTCCTGGCAAAGTGTCTGCCCCCAGGGCCCCACTGGCTATGGAGGTGCTGTTGCGTGATGCTGCTGCCGAGGTACCCCAGGCTCAGGAGCCCCCAGTCTCTCAGGAGATGCGGCCACCTCCTCCTTCTGTCGCACCGCTGGTCCCAGGTCCTTCTGCCTCCATCGATGTCTTGGAGCGCGCCCTTTCCGAGATAGCCCAGCTGCAAGAAGACCTCCAGGGCACCAACCCCATCTGGTAGCCGGGCGCCTGGAGCTGGTTTCTGGCTGGCTTCACTCTGACGCCTCCGTTCGAGCGGCGCTGAGGCGGGCTGTGGCAGCCTATGAGGAGGAGAATCAGGTCGCCATCCAGGCCGCAGCCGCTCGTGAGGCGGCGCTGAAGGATGCCGTGGCCGCCCAGGTCTGCTGCAAGGCGCTGGAGGCCAAGCTGAAGGATCTATGTGACAAGCACGCCAAAGAAGCTCGTGGCCACAAGGCGGAGGAGGAGAGGATGAAGGCTTGGGAGGACGCCGTCAGGGACCACGACTCCGAGCAAACGCGGCTGGCGGAGGCCCAGACCACTAACCATGGCCGGTTGGAAACGCTGGAGCAGAAGGTGAGGGCGGAGAAGTCCGAGCTGGATGCCAAGGCGAAGGTCCTAGCCAAGGACCGGGTGGCCTTCGCGCTCCTCGAGGAGAGGTCTCACGTGGCACTGAAGACGCTCTATGAGAAGGGCCTGGAGAAGCCGCTGGCTACCGATGAGGACGGCCCCACCTAGCTGTTTCCTTACTTGGTCGAGGCGCTTGAGGAAGTCGTGAGCGGCTTCCGCCCCGTGGCAGAGGTAGAAGCTCGGGTCCTTTCTTCCGCGACGCTGACGCACGTCTTCAGCCACCTCCACCTCTGTGACCCTGACGCCAACCTTGATGAGCTGCTAGAGCTAGTTGACACCGAGCACTATGCCGCTGCTTCTGATGTTGTGAAGGGCCAGTGGAGGCCTTGCTGGGGAAGTTCCGCACCTTCGCTCTTGCGCCGATAGCAGGCGTTGCTGCTGATCCTACAGCCTCGGGTGGTGGAACTTGTGAAGGCAACACCACCATAGGGGTGGAGCCCCTAACGAATGACGGCGTTACCCAAGGATGATGTACTTGTGGCTTCTTTCCTGTTTTAATTCCTGCAATGTGCACCATGCCTCGCGGAGGCGTTTAAACTTGCGTCTGTTATTGTGAAGACAACTATGGTTTGTAATATTTTCTTCGAGATTTTGCAGTTTTCTTCCCATTTTCTTTATGTTCTACGTCGGCAGAGCCCGGCCCTGCGCATACCTCAGTCGCCATTGGCCTCGACCAGATCACCAAGACGGGACCAAGGAGTGAGGGGCTACGTGACCAGTTAGGCTCCAGAGTCGCGATGCTCAGGAGTCCCCCTTGACGCACAAACAACTTATAGGAAGCAAACGTATGGGTAGATCTATCATTCAACGTCGGCAGAGCCCGGCCCCGCGCGTACCTCAACCGCTGTTAGCCTCGATCGGATCACGATGACGGGACCAAGGAGTGAGGGGCTACGTGACTAGTTAGGCTCCTAGTCGCGATGCTCGGGAGTTCCCCTTGACGTTCAAACGACCTTCAGACCTTGGCTCCACTCAGGGAGGGGCGCGCGACGACCAGGTCCGGAGGACCTGGCTGGGTGGCTGAAAGTGCAACTATCCATAGGTGGTTTTGGTAATTCATAACAACATATAGCTCATTGAGCTAATACTATTCCAAGACTATTATTTCATGAAAGCTCAAGGAATGGCATGGCATGGATGATGAAAGTGGATCCCTCAAAATACTAAGGACAAAGGATTGGCTCAAGCTCAAAAGCTCAAGACTCTTCATTTTACATTTTAGTGATCCAAGATCACATTGAGTCTATAGGAAAAGCCAATACTATCAAGGAGGGATGAGGAGTTGCTTAATGAGCCTCTTGCTTCATGTGCTTAGTGATATGCTCCAAAACCCTCAAGTACTTTCCCACATCCACAAATGACCTAAACCCAAAGCCAAAATCGGTCACACCGATTCTTCCTATCCGGCGCCACCGATTCCAAAAGTCATAGCCACTGCCACAAACCCTAAGCAAATCGGTCTTACCGATAGGGATCTCGGTCTCACTGAGATGGGGTTGAAATCTCTCTGTTTCCCTTCATAACGTTTTGGTATAACCGAAGTGAGCGATCGGTCCCACCAAGATTGCAATGTAAACTCTCTGTTTCCTTTTTGTAACATTTCGGTCTCACCGAAAAGAGCAAATCGGTCCCACCGAGTTTACCTGACCAACTCTCTGGAAAGCTTATTACCAAATCGGTCTCACCGAGATTGTGTAATCGGTCTTACCGAGATTACGTTATGCCCTGACCCTAACCGAATCGGTCTCACCGAAAATCACTAGTGAGGCAAGTCCTTCATGGGGGACGGCCATGGTGGGATAGACAAGGTTGCTTCTTCGTGGACCCTTCGTGGGTGGAGCCCTCCGTGGACTCGCGCAGCCGTTACCCTTTGTGGGTTGAAGTCGGAAGGACTGAGGAAATTGCAAAGTTGAAGAATTTGAAAATTGAAGAAATAGCAAAAACTCAAATTGAAGATTTTCAACTTTGGTTGGTGGCGTAACCCACCGTATAAGAACGATGATTTCAGACACCGCGTACAATTGTCGTAGGCTTCTGAGAATCAAATTCTTCATTAATATCTTCACACTTAGAGGGTTAGTCTTCATTGATTGAAGAAAAACGTTCCTTCATGTGTTGCACTTATAAGTCATCAATTTTGTATAAGTGTTAGGATGTATGTCCTTTTCAAAGAACATTCGAAGATTCTAAGATATTTAGCTCACACCGCAACTTGCTAAATCTCTTCTCATCCAAGGGCTTTGTGAAGATATCTGCCAACTGATCTTCAGTATTCACGTGGTCGATGGATATGTCGCCCTTCAACACATGGTCACGAAGAAAATGATGACGAATCTGGATGTGATTTGTCTTCGAGTGCTGAACTGGGTTGTGAGCAATCTTGATAGCACTATCATTGTCGCAGTAGGGTGGCACATTCTTCACATTGATGCCATAGTCCTTGAGGGTTTGCTTCATCCATAGCAATTGAGCACAGCAAGATCCAGCAGCAATGTACTCAGCTTTAGCAGTAGAGAGTGATACATAGTTCTGCTACTTCGAAGAGCAACATACCAAGGATCATCCGAGGAAATGACATGTGCCTGATGTTGACTTGTGATCCACCCGATCACGAGCATAGTCAGAGTCGGCATAACCAATGAGATCAAAAGCTGAGCCCTTGGGATAACATAATCCAAGTGTTGGAGTGTGAGCTAGATATCGAAGAATATGCTTCACAGCCTTATGGTGTGATTCCTTCGGAGTAGCTTGAAATTGGGCACACATGCAAACGCTAACACTACAAAAAAAGACACATCCGTGACATTTTGGGCCAAACGAAATATTTTTCTGTCATACTTATGACACTTCTATGATGATAATTGTCACAAAACCCGGTATCATCAAAGATGTGGTGGGATCCTACTTCTATGACAAAAAATCATGACAGAAAATGGGATTTTTGTCCTGGATGGGCCGGAGGCACAACTGCATGACATTCTTTGGGGCGTCCATAACGGAAAAACTCGTGGTAGAAGCAAGGTCGAGGAAAATATCAGCGTGTTCCCGGTTACGGTGGGTGGTCGGGGCCGAGCGATGCACGGAGGTTTGCGCGTTTCTCTCGTACATGCATGCACGTGGGTGCGAGGCGTTGTGCTCTAACTGAACCCGAGTGATGCATCACCTAACTGAACCTGAGCAATTGCACTACAGGCTACGCGTTACTGAACATGAGCGATCGATTGATGGCTGTTAACTGAACCCGATCAAGCGATTCCTTCGCTACTACTGCTAACTGAAGCCGATTGATGCTGCCTCTGGATGAACAGTGAACATTATTTTGTGAGGGGGTTGGATGAATAGTTCCCGGTGAACAGGACCACATGGTTTTGCTGCTGGATGAACAAGACCCCGATCGATCGAGCCGGTTAGGCGTGGATGAACAGGACCCCATGGGGGCTGGATGAACAGGACCCCGTGGAGGGAAGGTTGAACAGTAGCTGGTGGAGGGCTGATTGAACAGTAGCCAGTGGAGGGCTGGACCAACAGTAACCCATGGAGGGGTGGTTGAACAGGACACCGTGGAGAGGGCAAGTTGAACAGTAGCCGGTGGAGGAGCGTGATTCGTCTCCAATGTATCTATAATTTATGAAGTATTCATGCTATTTTATTATCTATTTTGAATGTTTATGGGCTTTATTATACACTTTTATATTACTTTTCGGACTAACCTATTAACCAGAGGCCCAACCCATTTTGTTGTTTTACTGCCTGTTTCAGTATTTCGAAGAAAAGGAATATCAAACGGATTCCAAACGGAACGAAACCTTCGACAGCGTGATTTTTGGAAAGATTATGATCCGGGAGACTTGGAGTGCAAGCCAAGGGATCATCGAGGGATCCACGAGACAGGGGGGCGCACCCACCCCCTGGGCGCGCCCTACCCTCTCGTGGGCCCCTTGAGGCTCCCCCGACAAACTTCTTTCGCCTACATAAGCCTACTTACCCTAAAAACATCAAAGAAGAAGATAGATCGGGAGTTCCATCGCCGCAAGCCTCTGTAGTCACCAAAAACCTCTCGGGAGCCCGTTCCGCCACCCTGCCGGAGGGGGAACCCATCACCGGAGGCCATCTTCATCATCCCGGTGCTCTCCATGACGAGGAGGGAGTAGTTCACCCTCGGGGCTAAGGGTATGTACCAGTAGCTATGTGTTTGATCTCTCTCTCTCTCTCTCTCGTGTTCTCTCTATGGCATGATCTTGATGTATCGCGAGCTTTGCTATTATAGTTGGATCTTATGATGTTTCTCCCCCCTCTACTCTCTTGTGATGAATTGAGTTTTCCTCTTGAAGTTATCTTATCGGATTGAGTCGTTAAGGATTTGAGAACACTTGATGTATGTCTTGCCATGTTTATCTCTGGTGACAATGGGATATCACGTGCCACTTGATGTATGTTTTGGTGATCAACTTGTGGGTTCCGCCCATGAACCTATGCATAGGGGTTGGCACATGTTTTCGTCTTGACTTTCCGATAGAAACTTTTGTGTTGGTTGAATAAATGAATCTGAGATTGTGTGATGCATATCGTATAATCATGCCCACGGATACTTGAGGTGACAATGGAGTATCTAGGTGACATTAGGGTTTTGGTTGATTTGTGTTTTAAGGTGTTATTCTAGTATGAACTCTTGAATAGAGTGATCCGAAAGAATAACTTTGAGGTGGTTTCGTACCCTACCATAATCTCTTCATTTGTTCTCCGCTATTAGTGGCTTTGGAGTGACACTTTGTTGCATGTTGAGGGATTGTTATATGATCTATCTATGTTACTATTGTTGAGAGAACTTGCACTAGTAAAAGTATGAACCCTATGCCTTGTTTCCTACCATTGCAATACCGTTTACGCTCACTTTTATCTTTAGTTACCTTGCTGTTTTTATATTTTCAGATTACAAAAACCTTTATCTACTATCCATATTGCACTTGTATCACCATCTCTTCGCCGAACTAGTGCACCTATACAATTTGCCATTGTATTGGGTGTGTTGGGGACACAAGAGACTCTTTGTTATTTGGTTGCAGGGTTGTTTGAGAGAGACCATCTTGATCCTACGCCTCCTATGGATTGATGAACCTTAGGTCATCCACTTGAGGGAACTTTGCTACTGTCCTACAAACCTCTGCACTTGGAGGCCCAACAACGTCTACAAGAAGAAGGTTGTGTAGTAGACATCAAGCTCCTTTCTGGCGCCGTTGCCGGGGAGGTGAGTGTTTGAAGGTATATCTTTAGATCTTGCAATCGAATGTTTTTGTTTCTTGTTTTATCACAAGTTTAGTTTATAAAAGAAAACTACAAAAAAATGGAATTGAGTTTGCCTCTCACGCTTCGTCTTTTTAATATCTTTCATGAGAACGATAAAAAGGAAAATTGTGCTCAAGTGCTAGAAGAAGAAATCTATAGAATGTTTGATACTAAATCTCTGAATGATGATCATGATTTCTATGTTGTTAGTATGAATTCCATGAATATCCATGATGCTAATGATATGCAAAGCCACAAGCTTGGGGAAGCTATGTTTGATGAATATGATATTTTCTGAACCCCAAGTTTTGATATGCAAAGTTGTTATGATGAAAGCACGCCTCCTATTTATGATGGTTATATTGATGAAAGTGGGTTTGGAAGAGTGTCAACTTTAGGAAGTAGTGATCCCACTATTTTGGAGGATGTTGAATCTTATTGTGATGAATATGAAAGTGGATTTGGAAGAGTGTCAACTTTATTTAGTGATGATTGCACTATTTCGGAAGAGGTTCCAATTGATGATGAGAACAAAGTTGCTCTCTATGATGATTATTGTGATGACTTGTATGCTATTAAGAATAATGATAACCATGAAACTTGTCATCATGATTTTAGTTTACAATTGGATTATGCCTCACATGATAATATTTTGTTGAGTTTGCTCCCACTACTATTGATGAGAAGAATTATGCTTATGTGGAGAGTAGTAAATTTTCTATGCAAGAAGAACATGAAAAGAATGCTTTAGGTGCTGGTTATATTGTTGAATTCATTCATGATGGTACTGAAAACTATTATGAGGGAGGAACATATGCTTGTAGTAATTGCAATAATACCAAGTTTCCTCTCTATGTGCTTAAAGTTTTGAAGCTATGCTTGTTTTTCCTTCTTATGCTAGTTGATTATTGTTCCCGTAAGTTGTTTGCTCACAAAATTCCTATGCATAGGAAGTGTGTTAGACATAAATGTGCTAGTCATATGCTTCATGATGTTCCCGTTACGTTTCAATTCTTATCTTTTATGTGAGCATCATTGTCATCATCATGCCTAGCTAGAAAGGCATTAAAGAAAAGAGCTTGTTGGGAGACAACCCAATATTTATACTTACTGTTTTTGTGTGTCCACATGATTATTCTACTGTAGTAATCATGTTTTATATATTTTGTTTCAATAAAGTGCCAACTAAGACCTTTAGGATAGCTTACGGTGATAGTTGTGTTGATCCTGCTGAGAATCAGAAACTTGTGCACCCAGTAAATTAGTTTTGTTAATTCACAGAAACGTGATTGTGATCTGATTCTTTTTGCTCTGGATTGGTACACGAATTTCTTAGGACTTCCTAATTTGGTAGGATTTTTGGAGTTCCATAAGTATACGTTTGATACAGATTACTACAGACTGTTCTGTTTTTGACAGATTCTGTTTTCTATGTGTTGTTTGCCTATTTTGATGAATCTATGAGTAGTATCGGAGGGTATGAACCATAGATAAGTCGAAGTACAGTAGATATTACACCACTATGAATTTAGAATGAGTTCATTACAGTACCTAAGTGGTGGTTTTATTTTCTTATACTAACGGAGCTTACGAGTTTTCTGTTGAGTTTTGTGTTGTGAAGTTTTCAAGTTTTGGGTAAAGATTCGATGGACTATGGAATAAGGAGTGGCAAGAGCCTAATCTTGGGGATACCTATGGCACCCCAAGGTAATATTCAAGGAAAACCAAGAGCCTAAGCTTGGGGATGCCCCAGATGGCATCCCCTCTTTCGTCTTCGTTCATCGGTAACTTTACTTGGAGCTATATTTTTATTCACCACATGATATGTGTTTTGCTTGGAGCGTCATTTTCTTTTGTTAGTATTTGCTTGACGTTATTTAGAATAATGTTTTGCATCTTTATTTTCAATAAAATGTCAAGGATAGCCTTTGCCATGCTTACTTTGCTAGTATACATGTTGCTGTTTGAAAACAGAAAGTTTACCGCTGTTACAAAAATTCCCTAGAAAAGTCAGAGATTTGTATAATGTTGAAACTTTTTGCATATTGATCTCTGATAAATTTACTACAGTGGGAAGTTTCTTTCATAATTTTTGGAGTTAGGGAAGTATGATGAATCTTGCATTCTTTACAGACTGTACTATTTTGGCAGATTGCTGTTATGTTTACATTGTTTGCATATGTTTGCTTGTTTAATGATTCTATTTGATGATAGGAGTATTAAATATGTAGAGGCATTTAGTATACAATGTTGAATAATAATTTTAGTGATTTGTTCCAGTAGAAAATAATAAGGTTTTGCATTGGTTTATACTAACCTATCTCACGAGTTCTTGTTGAGTTTGTTGTGGACAAAGCTTTTGATAAAAAGAGAAACCATGATATGAGAGGAATTAAGGAGACACAAAAGTTGAAGCTTGGGGATGTCTAAGGCACCCCAAGATAATATTTCAATAAGTCTCAAGCATCTAAGCTTGGGGATGCCCCGTTAGGCATCCCACCTGTCTTCTTCAACAACTATCGGTTAGTATCGGTTGAGCCCAAGTTTTTGCTTCTTCACATGAGTTGTGCTATCCTTGCAATGTTATTTTATTTTGTTTCGCTTGCTGTTTGATTAGAGTACCAGGGTCTGAAATTCTTAAATGAGAGAGAGTCTTCGCATAGTTAAAAAATTATTTGGCTACTCATTGATCTTCACTTATATCTTGTTGGAGTAGTATGTCATTTACTCGTGTGCTTCACCTATGTCCTATGAGTAAATTGTTGAATGAGTTGAATGTCATAAATCTGAAATTATATATGTCTCATTTGCTTATCCCATGGGGAGTAATGACTTCACATCTAAGAAGTAGAGGTTGTAAATTTATTGAAGGTTAGCAAGCATTGTATTGGTCATTTCAACAATTCATGAAAGAATATTGAAGGAAGAGAGATTCCACATATAAATACACTATCCTAGACAACTTTTATAATTGGGAGCACTCATTTAGTATGACATGCTAAAGAGTTGATGTTGGACAAGGAAGACAATGTGATGGGTTATGTTTTCGCACATCTCAGTTAAAGTATATTGTTATGGATCATTCAAACATGTTGAGCTTGCCTTTCCCCCTCATGCTAGCCAAAATTCCTTGCACCAAGTAGAGATACTACTTGTGCTTCCAAATGTCCTTAAACCCAGTTTTGCCATGAGAGTCCACCATACCTACCTATGGATTAAGTAAGATCCTTCAAGTAAGTTGTCATCGGCGCAAGCAATAAAAATTTCTCACTAAATATGTATGATCTTTTGGTGTGAAGAAAATAGCTTTATACGATCTTGTTATGGAAGCAATAAAAGCGATAGACTGCATAATAAAGGTCCATATACAAGTTGCAATATAAAGTGATGTTCATTCGCATTAAGATTTTGTGCATCCAACCCTAAAAGCGCATGACAACCTCTGCTTCCCTCTGCGAAGGGCCTATCTTTTACTTTATGTCTTTTACTTTATGCAAGAGTCAAGGTGATCTTCACCTTTTCCTTTTTCATTTTATCCTTTGGCAAGCACCTCGTGTTCGGAAGATCCTGATATATATATATATATATATATATATATATATATATATATATATATATATATATATATATATATATATATCCAATTGGATGTAAGTTAGCATGAACTATTATTGATGACATCACCCAAAGGTGAATACGTTGGGAGGCAACACTATAAGCCCCTATCTTTCTCAGTGTCCGATTGAAACTCCATAACCATTTGTATTGCGTGAGTGTTAGCAATTGTAGAATACTATATGATAGTTGAGTATGTTGAGTTTGCTATTCCTGAAAATAAGATGAATTACAATTGTTTGATGACTAAGAATGAAGTTTGCTAGTTTTAAAGAAAGTGCATGGTCTATGCTTTGACATGTGAATTGCTTGTTACTTTATCGTGAGAAGTTTTATGAGATGAACTACTGCTATGACATATTATCATGCTAGATAAGGTGATTGAAATTATCATTGATCAAACTTGTGAACCCTCTAGCATTCACCCATCATAAATTCTTTCTTTTATCATTTACCTACTCGAGGACGAGTAGGAATTAAGCTTGGGGAAGCTGATACGTCTCCAATGTATCTATAATTTATGAAGCATTCATGCTATTTTATTCTCTTTTTTGAATGTTTATGGGCTTTATTATACACTTTTATATTACTTTTGGGACTAACCTATTAACCTGAGGCCCAACCCATATTGCTGTTTTATTGCCTGTTTCAGTATTTCGAAGAAAAGGAATATCAAACGGAGTCCAAACAGAACGAAACCTTTGGTAGCTTGATTTTTGGAAATATTATGATCCGGGAGACTTGGAGTGCAAGCCAGGGGATCATCGAGGGTGCCACGAGACAGGGGGTGCACCCACCCCCCTGGGCGCGCCCTACTCTCTCGTGGGCCCCTCGAGGCTCCCCCGACCGACTTCTTTTGCCTATATAAGCCTACGTACTCTAAAAACATCAAAGAGGAAGGTAGATCGGGAGTTCCACCGCCGCAGGCCTCTATAGTCACCAAAAACCTCTCGGGAGGCCGTTCCGGCACCCTGCCGGAGGGGGAACCCATCACCGGTGGCCATCTTCATCATCCCGGCGCTCTCCATGATGAGGAGGGAGTAGTTCACCCTCGGGGCTGAGGGTATGTACTAGTAGCTATGTGTTTGATCTCTCTCTCTCTCTCGTGTTCTCTCTATGGCATGATCTTGATGTATCGCGAGCTTTGCTATTATAGTTGGATCTTATGATGTTTCTCCCCCCCTCTACTCTCTTGTGATGAATTGAGTTTTCTTCTTGAAGTTATCTTATCGGATTGAGTCTTTAAGGATTTGAGAACACTTGATGTATGTCTTGCCGTGTTTATCTGTGGTGACAATGGGATATCGCGTGCCACTTGATATATGTTTTGGTGATCAACTTGCCGGTTCCGCCCATGAACCTATGCATAGGGGTTGGCACACGTTTTCGTCTTGACTTTCTGGTAGAAACTTTGGGGCACTCTTTGAAGTACTTTTGTGTTGGTTGAATAGATGAATCTGAGATTGTGTGATGCATATCGTATAATCATGCCCACGGATACTTGAGGTGACAATGCAGTATCTAGGTGACATTAGGGTTTTGGTTGATTTATGTTTTAAGGTGTTATTCTAGTACGAACTCTTGAATAGAGTGAACCGAAAGAATAACTTTGAGGTGGTTTCGTACCCTACCATAATCACTTTGTTTGTTCTCCGCTATTAGTGGCTTTGGAGTGACTCTTTGTTGCATGTTGAGGGATTGTTATATGATCTATCTATGTTATTATTGTTGAGAGAACTTGCACTAGTGAAAGTATGAACCCTATGCCTTGTTTCCTACCATTGCAATACCGTTTACGCTCACTTTTATCTTTAGTTACCTTGCTGTTTTTATATTTTCAGATTACAAAAACCTTTATCTACTATCCATATTGCACTTGTATCACCATCTCTTCGCCGAACTAGTGCACCTATACAATTTTCCATTGTATTGGGTGTGTTGGGGACACAAGAGACTCTTTGTTATTTGGTTGCAGGGTTGTTTGAGAGAGACCATCTTCATCCTACGCCTCCTACGAATTGATAAACATTAGGTCATCCATTTGAGGGAAATTTGCTATTGTCCTACAAACCTCTGCACTTGGAGGCCCAACAACGTCTACAAGAAGAAGGTTGTGTACTAGACATCAGAGCGCGCGGTGGAGGCCGGATGAGCAGGAACCCATGGATGAACAGTCATAGGTGGAGGCTGGAGGAGGTCGGCGGTGGATGAACAGTAGCCCGTGGAGGCTGGAGGAGGTCGACGGTGGAGATGAACAGTATCCCGTGGAGTCCCGTTTTGCGGTACGCCACACCCCTCCCGATGAACAGGACCCCGTTTCGACTGTAGCGCTCCAACACAAGTCCATTTCCTCCGTTTTGCGGTACGCCACACCCCTCCCAATCAACATGACAACGTTTCGACCGTAGCAGGTCCACCAGAAGTCCGTTTCCTCCGTTTTGCGGTACGCCAGACCCCTCCCGATGAACTGGATCCCGTTTCGACTGTGGCCGGTCAAACACAAGGCCGTTTCCTCCATTCTGCGGTACACCAGGGCACGTCTCATTCCGATGTTCCGTACAAGCCCTCCCGATGAACACAATGACGCATTCCGTTCTGACCCAGCCGGTTGGCTCCCCATGAACACGATGACGGTGTAGTTTCTCTGTTCCGACCCAGCCATGTACACGAGCCTTGGCCATACGTACGCGCGAGTAGGCATTTGAGACCCCACCCGTATGTACGTACGTGGCCATATTTACTTTCTTGCACCCTGGCTGCTGTACATACGTGTACATGCTACGCGCGCGCCTCTACTACGACAGGTGCGTGCGTCTACTACGACAAGTGCGTGCCTCTACATCAACCAGTATGTACGTACACGTGCGACCGGAATGACAATGCTACGTATGCTTTGACCAGGTGGGTCCCGGCAGCTAGGCACTTCCTTGCGTGCGAAGATGTAGCTGGTGGGTCCCAACAGTCAGGGGCGAATCGTTTTCCCCTAATAGGAACACACTTCCTTGCGTGCAAAGATGTAGTTGGTGGTCCCAGTAGTCAGGGGGGAAACATTCTTTTCGCAAAATACGGTGGCCTGTCCGGTGGGTCCCTGCTGTCAGGTGGAGGAATCATTATTTTGCGCATAATAAGGAGGCACTACCTTGCGGCTGCCGTGGACCCAGCTGTCAGCCTCTCCACGTACAGTACTCTTCTGATGGAAGTCGTTCATTGACCACATTGACCATGCCGCACCGAGACCACCTGGGCGGTGGATGACATCGAGGCCAAGGAAGGGGAGGTTGCGGAGCCGGGGAAGATGCGACAGTGGATGCCCATGCGGAGAGGAGTACGAGGGTTCACTGGTTCGGCTGCGGTGTGAGGTTCCCATCACCGCAGAATAACAGGGGGTGTGGGTGAGTAGAGGGATGGCCTGGCCAACGGTGGGAGTAGTAGGGGCGGTGAGGCCTCCACGGCATCACAACTGGCCATGGGAGGCGGGAGCATGTGGCACGACCGTTGCTGGTTTGGGCAGCTGGAGCAAGAAGACCATAGGTTGAAGGAGGACTACGGCCGCTGGATGGACATCGTACGGTTAGTGGAGCTAGAATCCTTCATATTGACTAGGTTGAAAAAGCCCTCTGTCCTCGTCAACTTAGTAGGCCCACAAGTCGGCCTCCCACCATGGTGGGTCCCAGCTAGCAGGGGGGTATTCATTTTTTCGTGCATAATAAGGAGGTACTTCCTTACGTGCGAAAATATAGCTGGTGGGTCCGAGCTGTCAGCGGGGGGAACTTTTTTTCGTGAAATACAGAGGCCCTTCCGGTGGGTCCCAGCTGTCAGGTGGAGTAATCATTATTTTGCGCGTAATAAGGAGGCATTTCCTTGCGTGTGGTCATGGACCCAGCTGTCAGCCTCTCCACGCACAGTCTACTTCCGATGGATGTCGTTCGGTGACCACGTTGACCACTCCACACCAAGCACATCCAAGCTGGTGGATGACGGCGAGGCCGCGGACAGCAACGAGCCGGAGATGGGAAGACGCGGGAGTAGATTCGCAGACGGAGAGGTGTACGAGGGTTAACTGGTTCTGGTGCGGTGCGACTCAGAAGTCGGTGGAGAAGTACAGGATGTGTGGAGGGGTGGAGGGATGGCTTGTCCATCGATGGAGTAGCGCTTCACAGTGAAGCGTGCTAAGCAGAATTGCTAGCAGCAGGAGGCGGGAGCAGGTGGTCTTCGCGGCGCTGGAGGAAGAAGACAAGAGATTGAAGATGGATGTCGGCCGTTGGATGTAAATCCAACGGCTAACGATGTCCGAATCATTTGTTGACTAAGTTGACAACGACTTGCGTTGTCTTCGGCCTATTGGCCCACATTTCAGCCTCCAAAAATTTGGCACGTATTCAACCCATTTTCCAGAATTTACAGTCTTTTTTTTGCAGGGTAGAATTTACAGTCAATTTGATCTCTCTTTTTTTAGAATTACAGTCATTGGCTGGGCTGGGTGAACAAATAATGTAGCGTCCATGCGGCTCATTTATTTTTTCCCTAAAAAATTACACGCCACTTGCACTCTCTCGAAATACATGATTTTGCTGGGCTGATTCTAATTATAATGTTGGGTTGGGCACAGCAATGTTATCAAAAAATAAACAGGGGCTGAGCATTTTTTTATAAATATATTTAAATAATAAGTGCTTTATTATTACATTGGTCCTTAAATCTTACCAAGCTTTTGTACACAATCACCAGCATTTTCGTTGTCAAAAAAATCCAGATTTTATTGTTAAGAAATTATTTTTATAAGTTAATGAGATGTGGCATATTGTTTTCTTACATATGTAAGTATTTGTTAAATATATGATGACAATAACAATAATATGTAATAATATATAAAATAATTTAAATATATATAATATAGTTATAAGGGAAACATAAGTTGGACCAGGCGTTCCAATTCTTATATAGAAAAATAGAACAGACCTCTGCATTTTCTTCAAAAAAATACATAAATTGGGCTGTCGATGTTTCAGGAAAAATAAAACCTCGGATGGGAGGTCCATAGTCCGGTCTATACACGACGGCCCTCAAGAAAATACAAACCGGCATGTCATGGGCTGCGCATGTTAAAAAAGAAAGCCTAGACGGGGCAGCCCAAAACCCAGCTGATACTTGCTACCCTGGTGATAATAAATTATACATGCCTGCTCCCCGGCTTCATTTTGAATTTATCTCCTATAGTAACTACGTTGAAGCACCAAAAAAAATGTAACTATGTTGACAAACCCGTGGGCTCCAACGTAAGAATAGCATTAGGAGGAAGTAGTTTTTCGATGAGGCACTTGCTTGCATACGGCCACAGATCTGGTGGGTCCCGACTGTCCTACTCTCCTCGTACAGTCCTCTCCAGATTCCTCTAGTTTGTTCAGCATGTTCACAATGGCAGACAGCGGCACCGCAGCGAGCGCACAAAGGCACAGGAGGAGATCCGACCACCTAAGGAAGTGCCTTATTTGTAACGAAAGTACTGAACTAGCCTAGTGGCCAAGTGACACTACCCGACAGTTGTTCCGCCCGGGTTCGATTCCACCTGATGCAGGGAAAATATCTCAAATTTTTTTGCCTCTGCCATTATTGACATGTGGGTCCCCATTTTCATCTACGCACACCATGTCCAACACTTGGCAAAACTTCGTCCCTCGTTTTCTCTGTTTTTCGCACTCGACATTATGTGGGCATTTTGAAAATAGCATATCTTTTTGACTGTGCATCATATGAAGATGTTCTATGCATGAATGTTAATCAACATGATGTTAACTAGCTGGTAGTTCCATTTTTTGACCATGAATAAAACTTCCAACCTAATGTTAACCCTGTTTGAAAAGGCCATGTTAATATAAATGCTTTGCCTCTGAAAGCTTCAGTTTCTTATCTGAAACTGAACTTGCAGTTTCTTATCTAAAACTGAAACTTGCAGTTTCTTCTCTGAGAATCACATTGTCTGCACTTTTATACTCCTATGAAACTACTTTTTTAAGTGCTAAAAATAGATCACTAGAATTCATAAAATACTTCATACTCAATACTGCAAATCTGAAATTCGAAAGACATTCATATCTGAAAGTACTCCCAAAATACACAACACAAAACACAATTCACAACCTGCAAATACTCACAACCCTAAGCTCCTCCTAACAATTCACAACCTGCCCGACTATTGGGCTAGGGGGCAGTCCCCTCCTATGCCTCGGCGGCAGACAACCGCCCCTTGAGACGATGTGGACGGCGAGGGACAGGATGGCGGGGAAGCATCATCGGGGCAACTACTTTTCTCCTCTTGAAGTTGGGTTCGGTCGACGAAGACTCCACCGGCTCGCTCTAGCACGACACCCTCACAAACGGCACCCTGTAGATGCTATCTCTGGTGGATGGTCCATCTGGGATCGATATTCCCACCACCGCTCCCTCACGATCGGACTCGGTGAATCTGTTTACTCCATGGCCCAGATGAGTAGCTCTATGTACTCCTGCACGACTCCCTCCGGGAGTATCGACACCTTTTCGCTCTGTTGCAGATATTTGTCCATGGATGTCGCCCTTGCCGCTAGTTGGTCCTTGTTCTCAAACCAAGACTGTATCTCCAACATCCTAGCTAGCTTCACAGGGTCGCCGTCTGCGATCCTCACGTATCGGTTGTACTCCTCCATCGATCTAGTTATCCACAGCACCTTCACTCGCCAGTGGTGGTTTTTGAATGGAAGAGGAGAGGAGCAGTGCATGTTTTGGATTAGAACGGGAGAGGAGCGATGCTGGTTTTGGATTGGAACAGGAGAGGAGGGGCGGTGGTTTTGAAATGGAAAAGGAGAGGAGTGGCACTAGATTTAGATTGGAACAGGAGAGGAGCAGCGGTGGTTTAAGAAGAGAAGAGCGGAAGAGTGGTGCTGGTCTTGGAAGTATGTTTTTGTTTTGCATATTTTGGGTCAAAGTTTGAGCACGTACTGTATTTGACAAGCAAAATGTGAATGCATGTCACCAAAAATTGTATCGTTTGGTTCGTATCTGAATGTACTTTCAAATTATATTATTTTTGTAACGTATAACATATATTTTATTTGTGAAAATCATGGTCAATTATGACCCAGAAAAAGGGAGACTAGTTAATGTGGGGTCGCTTTCTTAATTGAAGGGTAAATTGATTTTGATTTCGATCCAGTCACAGCGCGCCGGCCCTCTCGTCCAATCTTAAATCACTGCCGCATGCTCTCTCCCTCTTCTCCATTGCAAAACCACCTCCTCTCCTCTCCATCATCTCCATTCCAAGACCACCATCTCGCCTCTTGCTCTTCTCCATTGCAAAACCACCCCTCTCCTCTCCATCATCTCCATTACAAAACCACCATCTCGCCTCTCCCTCTTCTCTATTGCAAGACCACCGCCTCTCCTCCCATCTTCCAAAGCTAGCATCGGACCACTCAGAACGACATCTATGGAGAGGATGCACCAGCAAATCAGGCAGATCGCCGGCGGCGGCCAGGCAAAGTTAGCCAGGTTGAAGGAGATCCTTACTTGGTTTGATAATGAGTGGGAGATTTCGAGGATGGTGAGGGCCATGTGGCAATGTATGCGAAAGAGCGAGACGGCGGCAATGTACTCCTCGGCGGCAGTCATGCTGTAGTCCTTCAAGTTCATCGAGTATCTCCTATGGGTGATGGAGCAAACAGATTTTCCCAAGGCAAAAGTCAGGTGGAGGTGGTGGGCATACATGTCAAAGATCGAGCACCCAAAGGATAGGTACGGTGTGCCATTTGTGAGGGTGTAGAGCCAGCCAGAGCCACAGGAGTATTCATTCTCCCACCACAAGAGGAGGCCGGATGGCGCGACGTTGCTTCCCCGCCATTCTCCATGATTCCCTCGACGCTCGCCTCATTTCAACGGCGGCGGTAGGGTTTAAGGTAAGCTTCGCACTAACCTAATCTTGCATCTGCTCATGCTTACAATCAGTGTGACAGCTAATGAAAATCATGCTTACAATCAGTTTCTGAGTACTACGCCAATCACCCTAAAATAGTTCTGGACCTTTGGGTCAAAGTTGTGACACTGTATACAAATAAAGAAAATTAGATTGATGCTTCTTTCAGAAAAGAGTACTCCCTAGAAAACTGCCAATATAAGCAACTAGTATTCGGTTAGAGGATTTGCTGCCGAGAAAGATCCGTCCACTGAGAGAGCCACACATCCCACTAGGGTGGTGGATGCCAATCCGTGCATGGAGCATGCTTGGTGTCGGTAATTTTTACTTGGCACACCTCGCACTCTGCATATAGCTGGTTCCATCCGTATATTTGTGCAGTTCCACCAAAATGCAGCTAAATAACCCTGTTTGCACAGATAATGAAAAAGCATGATTACATTATAGTGGCACTAGTTGATGAAACATACACTAATAAATAGAATAAAATATTGCGATAGTATCATCGTATGTCATGCTGCGAGGGCGAGATGGGCCTTGCAACGCCTCATACGGTACGCCTCGTACTGGAAATCGACCCAAGTCTCCCCGATACACCTTTTCCAGTGATGAACATCAGTGTACAACGGTAGTACAAGGAGGGGCCTTGAGACATTCCAATCTCTATTTTTGTGCAGATCAACTAAAATTAAGCACCCAGTTTGCAGAAACGCATAAACATTAAAAATGGGACTAGTTGATGAAACATATACAAACAAAGAGAAGCACTTTCTTTATCTACATTGGGAATGAAATGATAGAGAGGACACTCGCTCTATTTCTGTATTATTACTTCATTTTATCAGTGGCACTAGGGTCGAGCAGGTGGCGAACGAGGTGTACCTAGCATCACAAGGGAGGAGGCCTCGGGTGCTTAGACTAGGATGCTGAAGCTGGCTCTTTCAGTCCCTATCTTCCCCCCTGATGTATCTGTGGTAGCATTTGGGTTGTAATCCAAACTTGGTCGAGCTGGTGCTGCGTCCCCCTACCTGCTTAGCTTATGTGGAGAACTTGTCTCCTGCTAGTACTCAGTCCGTTCTAGTAGTAGTTGCATAACTGCCCGTTTACACTGAGATGTTGTCAGATAATGGTTCTCTATGGTTTGGTTTCTTTAATGAAATCAGAGGAAACCCCCTATTTTGCTATATATAAAAAATCAGTGGCACTAGTGGTGCCAAAACATTGCCTCAAATTAATAGTGCCACTAGATTAAGGTGCAAAATAATAACATTACTGCTTTATCATGGCAGTGCCAAAACAGTAGCACAAGTGCAGACTCAACATGCATGATCTTTGGCAAACGGTCAAACCAAAAGGGAACATACCTCGTGATGGGAACCATATGTGAGTCAACGCCATCATAGAAGGGATGACACCAGTCACCAACATGGATGATTCAATTCATGGGACCTTTTGGTGCAGTTCACCTAAAATGAAGCTATGTCCCATGAGCTAGCATCTTCTTCCTCTTTTTTTAAGAAAAGGGCTCCACCCCGGTTCCATTTCCATCAGAACTTCTTCTTTATTAGTTGCAATAAAATTGAGCAACATCAAGGTTAGTTGTGAAGCTCCTGGAATGTTCAACTATAATTTGGATATCACTTGTGCAGTTCAACTAAGATCAAGCGTGAAATGTATATCTCTGTTTGCACAAAAAAGGTGGAAAGGAGGGTGACTAACAAGTGATGAAACATGCATCAAATGAAAAGAACCATGTTCCTTATCTGAATGGCAATCCTACAAGGACGGTAGCAATTTCTAAAGCAGCAGCATTGCTAGATATTAGTGTGGGCATTAGGATTAACTATGAAAATCGTTAAATATGTCATTACTTTAATGGTGCCATTGCTTCATTTTACCAGCAACGTTACATTAACAGCTACTACAGAGTCAGTATTTGGGTATGGGAGAGTAGGTGGACCAGGACAGTTGCATTTCTAATGAAAAGAAGCAACTTATCTTAATGGAAAATTAAGCAGGACATGAAAAAAGTGCCATTTATTCATATTATTGGAGGCATTACATCAAAACAACATTGGCTTAACGTGTCCTTACTTTTAACAGTGCAACTGCTACATTTTACCAGTGGCATTACATAAGAGTGGATCGGGCAACAAACATCAGAACAGGATATCTGGGTTTGTCCCATTTTTCTTCGTTATAGCCACCTTGTACCGTGTGAGGCTAGCAAATCTAGTGCTCGAAATACTCTGTTGACTTGTCCCCAAGTCCCCACTTTGTTTCATTTTTCAACCAATAGATTGGGTTTATATTAAGTTTGTACTGTATTTCCCTTTATTTCCCTATTAGACCTAGAGACCAGTTGGATAGCCAGTCTCTGCTACTTTTTGCCCCCATTATTTCCTCTTTCGACCAAGTCCTAGATTCAGGTAACAAATCTTCCCCCACCCCAACCCCCTTTATTCCTTGTTTGAACCAAGTAGTACTAGATTCGAGTGCATGAACTAGTTTTACCTCTTAACCGTAAAAAAATTAGGTGGTTTTCGAATAGCTAATCGATACTATCAACGAGGGGGCCTGAGAAATAGTAAAAGATACAAATGCAGCAATGTCAGGAGCTCGGGAATTAGTAGAGCAAGGTCGGTTTCGAAGGAAGTTATACCTGAGGGTTGCCGGGATGTCGCTAGGTTGGCAGCGGGAGGCCGGATCTTCCCACACTACGGCAATGAGGAAGAAGGGGTTGGAGGCCCTCCCTAGCCAGCGGTGCTTGGGAGGGAACGACAAGGCACGCTGATCGGGTGGTGCTGGCAGTGGGTAAGAGCCATCACCGAGGATGACCACGTGAACATTGCACCTTCTCACCTTCCCCAGCGGAGAGGATCAGGCTGGATCCGTGACCAGCGGTGAGAAGAGAGAGAGTGTGTCGCCACTGCTATCATGTTTAGATCTGGAGAGGACGAGACAGTGTGAAGAGAGCAACACTAGCAAGCCAGCGCGGAGGCTCCTGCCTATATAGTGGAGTTCTAGTTTTCTTTTGTCTACCGGAGTTGGCTTGACCTCGTCAATGACTCTTGAGAAGTCTTCATGCACGTGCCACGGAGGCGCAGTTGTCGTCATTTTGATCTGAAGCACTGGATTATAACATATAACACGAAAAAATACCACATGACAAGAAATCATAACCTCACTGCCCAAAGGAGACAACATGAATCCCGACGGATAAACTAGACGAGGATCAAAGCTCAAATTAAAGATAAACTCGTAGAAAAGGGGTCCATCAATAGATGTCCTAATTAACATAGCCGGCTTGACCTAGATGGCAGCCGAGTAGTCTTCGTGCATGTGCCCCCAATGACTAGCCCCTTGGAGGAAGTCGGTTATCGCTGTTTAAGCCTTGTAGTGATCTGAAGCATGTGACACCTAATTTTGCGAGTGACGAGAAACCTTTTTTTAGATTTCTCACCAGAACTACAGCCCTGTACAACACAGCTTGCACGATATGTAGACGATATCCAATCTAGGCGTGTCTGCTGGAGTCTGGTCACATGCATGGATGAATAGATCTTCTGTGTCTTGGAGGGATCGTCCAGGCACCAACGTATGTACAACACTTCTCTATACTATCGCTCATCTCTCTCTTCTATTAACTCACCCGACATGCGGGGCCGGGGAGTGTGCCTATGGTCGGTTCTCAATTGCGGTCCCACATGTGTGTGCAAATGCAATATGATGTGCATTCCATTCAGAGAGCGGCGTGCCAGACCGACCGACCATCTGGGGTGCGACGTGAACGCGACGGGCGTGTTGTGTACTCCGTACATGTGTACCGCCGTTTTCTTGAGGCTTTGCTCCATGGCGCAATCCATGGATACAAAATTAGCATACTGTACTATTTAAAAGTCGAGGGCGAGGCTTTTCCTGCGTGGTTGGTGGGGCAGTTCTGCCTAGTCGGTTTGACAGAGACGCGAGATGATGAGGGAGTAGGCTGCTGCAAACATAGGGCCGTGCGATTTGATAGCGAGTTGACTGACAATGGTGCTTTCATTGATAGTTCTGCTACGTCATCAGCAAAAGGTTTGATGGCTCCATCAATCATCTACAACAATGCAGTCCAGGGGGAGGTTTTCCTCCCCGGACAGATCTTCGTATTCGGCGGCTTCGCACTACGGGCCAACTTGCTTGGCCATCTAGATCAGATCGACAGCTACGCCCCTGGCCATCAGGTCAGGTTTGGAAGCATGAATTACGTTGCCGATATCTGCGGAGACTTGATCTTCAACGGATTCGTTCTCATGGCAGCCGCTCCCTGCCACCATGATGAACATGACCTAAATCTGTCATCGGATCATGCCCAGGAGATAGCGACGGCAACTGCTCTGGCCCTGGATCCGAAGCAGATTGCGCCGTCCAAGGATGGGAAGCTCAACCCCGCCGCGGAAGCCGCGGACTCAGCGGCGTTAGAGCCGCACACAGATCCAACCTCGAGCAGGGCCTGTGTCCGCACCCATCGAACCTGATCAGGCGTCGATCATTGGGCTCAGCTCCGTGGACATCTTCCGACACTCACGTTTCGGCAATGTGGTAAACTCATTAAAAGTCCTCTCCTTATCAGCGGACTCTCAGCCAAACTATATCAGGTTTGGATTGGAAGCTGATGACGGAGAACTCCGCTTCCCACCCACCACCCACTTCATAGCCACTATCGAAGACTTAACCGACATGCTCGATTATAGCTCTGAAGACATCAACGGTATGGACGACGATGCTGGAGAGGAGCAGGCACAAAAACTACCGCTTACAGGGCGCTGGACAACCACCTCCTCGTATGACGTATACATGGTGGATACACCCAAAGAGAGCAACGGCGACAATGAAAAGGATCCAGTCAACGATAAGCCTCTTGAGATACAGCCAAAACGCCGATGTAAGTGGCGCCGCTCTAACCACGCCGTGGAAAAAACAACAATACCGGCACAGGAGAAAATTGTCGGCGTTCTAGGAACGGGGGTACCCAGACTTGCCTGCCTGCGGCCTGCGGCGTGGCTCGAGGGGTGGCCCAGTACGGCCCATCTTCATCAGCATATGCCCAAGACCCTCGCGAGGGGCCAAGCCTCACGGGGTGGACGTTAGGAGGCTTCCTCAGGCACGGCCTCGTCAGGCTGGCTCACGAGGAGGCGGAGAGATCAAGGCAGGGTACCACACGAGGTGCCCATGACGCAAGCCATGACAACCAAGGTGCAGGCGTGTGCCAGGTGGGCGCCAGCCTGCGCAGAGTCCTCGTTTCCCCTTTGGTGCAAAGGGGGCAAGCGCAAGAAAGGGTATCAAGCAAAGGCAACCATTTCGGTGCAACAAGACCAAGACCAGCAGGACAGCAGAATGGAGGTCATCGTGGAGCCCAAGCTAGCGTCATCTTCAGGACTTTTGGCAGGCGAGGACCAACTTTAGTCAGGATAAGTGTACTAGATCTTCCCCTTAAAATTGGCCAATTGTTGGCGCCCTTCCCGCTCAATATTTGGGAAGAGGCCCGGGGCCTTTGCCTCTAAGTAGGACTAGCCACGCACAGAGCAGGGCATCTGGATCTGATCGAATCGACACCCAAGAGAGAGAGAGAGAGAGAGGCGACTGAACTCCCCTAGCAGTTCATCGCACCACCCAATAACAGACCCTCGCGAGGCTGTTCTCCCCTTGTATTGTTCCCTCATCAGCCTAGAGGCAATCCACACACCACAAACTGGAGTAGGGTATTACACCACAATGGTGGCCTGAACCAGTATAAATCTTGTGTCCCTTGTGCTGTTCTTCGAGTAATTTAGATCCTAGCGAGGCGGTGAAACACGGGTAGGCTGAGGGTGTGATTTCCGCGCGCACCCCGGTGTTCGAACCTCAAGGGTCTGCCGGAACCCGAAATCTGACATTTGGCGCGCCAGGTAGGGGTGCGCCGGAGCTCTCCCTTCCGTTGAACCGTTCTCCATCAGCACCGCGCTCCGCCCTCATGGCGGCCAACGCACCGCCAGCTCCGGCTGTCGACACCGGCGCGGGAACCAGGGGGGTTCGGGCCCTGGCGCCGCCTTGTGACAGGTGCAGTGGCCAAAAAGGTTCAAGCCGGACATGCCGCCGCGCTACGACGGTGCGGCCGATCCGCTAGCCCTCCTGCTGGCATATGAAGGAGCCGTCCTCAAGGCCGGAGGCGATGACAGGGTCATGGCTAACTGGCTGCCCATGGCCCTCACCGGCGTCCCGCGCATGTGGCTGCTCCACCTGCCGGCGGCTTCTATGGCCTCCTGGGAGGAGTTGCGCAACCTCTTCCTCGCCCATCATGCTGCACCGGTGCCCCCTCTCGTCCCAGTCCTCCTGGGCGGGTCGCAGGCACCACCTTCAGGCCACCACGTCAAGCCATTCGTCCGCCAGATCGGTGCCGCTCTTGCACCACGCGGGGCGCCTCCGGGTTGGGCGGCACCTAAAGCCGGCCTGGCCTTCAGCTCAGATGATCACCCCTCCAACTCGGCCTGCTCGGGTGCGCTCCCAATGTTATGCACCCCCACCATCTGCAACGTGGCAGTCACCAGGACCCTCATCGACGGCGGTGCTGGCCTCAACGTGCTCTCAGTGGAGGCCTTCAGCCTTCTCCACGTACCGCTGGAACAGCTGCAGCCCAGCAGGCCCTTCTTGGGCGTCGGAGGTAGCTACGCCGGCTCCCTGGGGCAGATCCGCCTTCCGGTGACCTTCGGCACCTACGACAACTTCCGCACGGAGCTAATAGACTTCGACAACGCCCCCATCAGCCTCCCCTACAACGCCATCCTTGGCTACCCGGCGCTAGCCCGGTTCATGGCCGCGACTCACCCGGCATACAACCTCATGAAGATGCCCGGGAGTAGTGGCGTTCTCACCGTGTCAGGGGACACTGGGGACGCGTTGCAAGCGCTCAAGCTCGTTTTCAAGGCCGCGGCAGCGGCGCGGCCCGTCGACTCAGGCGCCTCTGAGCCCAAGGGGGCTGCACCGACCAAGAAGAAGCAGCTATTCACTCAGGACAAGGCGGAAACCAAGGTACTGGTTGATGAGGACGGATCCACCAGTGCCACCTTCACCATAGGCGCCAACCTCGAGCCCGAACAGGTGGAAGCTTTGGTGAAATTCCTGCGTGCGAACAAGAAGGTATTCGCATGGGAGCCTGATCAGCTAGCAGGGGTCCCGAGGGGCGTAATCGAGCATCACCTCAATGTGTGCCCCAACGCGCACCCGGTGAAGCAGAAGGCAAGGCGGTAGTCCACTTAGAAGCAAGCTTTCATCGTCCAAGAGACCCGCAAGTTGGAAGCAGCAGGGGTCATTCGCGAGGTTCGCTACCCAGACTGGCTGGCTAACCCTGTGGTCGTGCCAAAGAAGGGGGGAAAGGAGCGCATGTGTGTCGACTTCACCAACCTCCACAAGGCCTGCCCGCAGGACCCGTTCCCGCTCCCTCGCATCGACCAGATCGTCGACTCCACCGCCGAGTGCGACTTGTTGTGTTTCCTGGATGCCTTCTCCGGCTACCACCAGATCAAGATGGCAGTAGAAGATATGGAAAAGATGGCTTTCCTGACCCCGTGCGGGGTTTACTTCTATACGTGCATGCCATTCGGGTTGCGCAATGCCGGCGCGACCTTTCAGCGGCTAATGCACATTGCCTTGGGTCGGCAGCTCGCGAGGAATGCGGAGGCTTATGTCGATGACATTGTGGTGAAGTCTCGGGAGGCAAAAACTCTGATACAGGACATGGAGGAAACCTTCGCGAGCCTTAACGAGGTGGACCTGCGGCTTAACCCGGAGAAGTGTGTGTTTGGAGTCCCCTCAGGGAAGCTCCTGGGTTTCCTTGTATCCCACCGGGGCATCGAGGCCAACCCAGAAAAGGTAAAAGCAGTCGAGGACATGAGGCCACCGAAGACCCTCAGAGAGATGCAGAAGCTCACCGGGCGCGTGACCGCACTAAGACGTTTCATCTCCAAGCTGGGGGAACGAGCGCTGCCCTTCTTCAAGCTGATGAAGAAAAAGGGCCCCTTTGAATGGACTGAAGAGGCCGACAAGGCGTTCTAGGATCTCAAGAGGTATTTGACCAGCCCCCCGGTGATGGTGGCCCCGCGCCCTCAGGAGCCCCTGGTGCTCTACCTTGCGGCCACCCCCTACTATGCCAGCACAGCCCTTGTGGCTGTTAGGGAGGAGCGTAGGACCCAGGCCGCAGCAACCGTCCGGGTTAAAGCGAAGCAGGGCCGAGAGGGCCTCACAGTGACCACAGCTGCAGCCAAGGAGGACCAGGCACAGAAGGGAAGCACACCCGAAACAAAAGAGGCCCCTGCCCCAGGTGACCAGTCGCCGGGGGCTCTGCTATCTCAGGAGGCGCCCCAGCCTCCGGAGGACGCCAGTGGCACAAGCACTCCCAACCTAGTCGAGCACCCAGTATACTTCATCAGCACGGTATTGCGGGACGCAAGGGCGCGGTACCCCATGCCCCAGAAACTCCTCCTCGCGCTATTGATGGCCTCACGCAAACTGTAGCATTATTTCCAAGGCCATCCCATCAAGGTTGTCTCAGCATACCCCTTGGAAAGGGTGCTCGGGAGCCCCAACTCAGCTGGAAGAGTTGCTGAGTGGAACATCGAGCTGCAGGCGTCTAAGCTAGAATTCAGCACGACCAGAGTCATCAAAGGGGCTGCGCTCACGGACTTCGTGGCGGAATGGGCGGAAGCGCCAGGCCTCGAGGCTGGCGAGGATCGATCGCTCTCCCCAGGGAGTGAGGCGCCGGACGAATGGGTCATGTACTTCGACGGGGCATTCTCCCGACACGGCGCAGGGGTTGGTGCGGTACTCGTATCCCCCACTCAAGACAAGCTCTACTACGCCGTGCAACTCTGTTTTCTGCATTGGGAAAAGGTCTCCAACAACATAGCAGAATACGAAGGCCTGATAGACGGCCTGAAAGCTGCAGTCGCCCTGGGGGTGAAGCGCCTCACCATCAAGGGTGATTCGCAGCTTCTCGTCAACTTCTCCAACAAAGTATATGAACCCAAGGATGAGCACATGGAAGCCTACCTCGCGGAGGTGCGCAGGATGGAGAAGCAGTTTTGGGGGCTAGAGTTGCAGCATGTGCCTCGCGGCACCAATCAAGAGGCTGATGACATCACCAAAAGGGCATCCAGGCGGCTACCTCAGGAGCCCGGCGTCTTCGAGGAGCGCCTCTTCAAGCCCTCGGCGACGCCAACACTGTCAAGCATGGCACAACCTCAGGGGGAGCTCCCCCAGCCGCCTGCCTCGGGAGCCCCGGTCTGCAGCCCAACCTCAGGAGCGCGCCTGCTCCTGGCACTGGAACCTCAGGAGGGGTGCTGGATCACGGAGCTCAGGAGTTACCTGACACGAGGCACGTTGCCAGAAAAGGAGGAGGACGCGGAGTTTGTGGCACGGCAGGCCACAGCATACTGCCTTAAGGATGGAGAGCTCTACCGAAGACGACTGAATGTTGTGTCCCTACATTGCATTTCTAGGGAGCAAGGGAAGGAGCTACTGGCAGACATACATGGTGGAGACTGTGGGCATCACTGGTCGTCACGAACCCTCGTTGGCAAGGCATTCCGCAGTGGGTTCTATTGGCCCATGGCACTCAATGATGCTGCAGAACTGGTGAAAGCTTGCGAGGCCTGTCAGTTCCATGCCAAGCAGATCCATCAGCCGGTGGGGGGTCTGCAGACTATACCCCTCTCATGTCCCTTCGCTGTCTGGGGACTGATATCCTAGGTCCGTTCCCACGGGCGCCAGGGGGCTACCGCTACCTCTATGTTGCCGTGGACAAGTTCACCAAGTGGGCTGAGGTGGAAGCTGTCCGCACCATCCCCGCAGGCTCCACGGTCAAGTTCATCAAGGGCCTCGTGAGCCGATTCGGGGTGCCGAACCACATCATCACCGACAACGGTTCGCAGTTCACCAGTAACCTCTTCAAAACATACTGTGCTAACCTTGGAATGCAGATATGCTACGCTTCGGTGGTGCACCCGCACAACAACGGTCAGGCTGAGCGATCCAACGTAGAGGTCCTGAGGGGCCTCAAGACCAGAACCTTCAAGAAAAAGCTGGAGGCCTGCGGCAGGGGATGGTACGATGAGCTCCAGTCTGTGCTGTAGTCAATCCGCACGACCGCAACCAAGCCGACTGCCGAGACCTCGTTCTTTCTGGTCTACAAAGCTGAAGCCGTTCTCCCTCACGAGGTCAGATGTCATTCCGCGCGGCTCCTGGCGTTCGACGAAGCGCAGCAGGACGCCATGCAGGGGACGGATCTCTTGCTGGGGGAGGAGCATCGCCGAGAAGCCGCCCTGCGGGCGGCAAGGTACCAACAAGCACTGCGGCGATACCACTACCGCAACATCCGCCCCAGGACTCTCGAGGTAGGGGACCTCGTACTCAGACGAGTTCTCTCCAGGGAGGGGCTGCATAAGCTGTCTCCCATGTGGGAGGGCCCGTTCAAGGTTGTTCATGTTTCCAGGCCCGGCTCTGCACGCTTGGAGACCCAGGAGTGAGTGCCCATCTAGAACACGTGGAACATCCAACACCTCCGAACGTTTTACCCCTGAAAAAGGCTCGGTGCCTGTGAAGAAGGCGAATGCCTGTGAAGTTGCTGTGTTTTGGAAAAGGCCCGGTGCCTGTGAAGAAGGCGAATGCCTGTGAAGTTGCCATGTTTTGGAAAAGGCCCGATGCCTGTGAAGAAGGCGAATGCCTGTGAAGTTGCCGTGTTTTGGAAAAGGCCAGGTACCTGTGAAGAAGGCGAAGTCCTATGAAGCAGCCATGTTTTGGAAAAGGCCCGGTGCATATGAAGAAGGCAAACGCCTGTGAAACTACTCGCCCGTGACACTCTCACGTAATAATGAGTGGGGCTATACAAGCCCCGGAGTCTTCGGAGTGCCGCCCTTGGGCCTCGGGGGCTGCCGCCCACGCCCAGTGGCAGCACTTAGCTCCGCGCTAGTGAGAAGACGTCGAAGACTAGACTAGGTGCCGGACGCGGCCTTTTTCATTTGCTTTCCGCAGTTGGCATGTTTGTTCCTATTTGAAGTTTTTCCAAAGTTGTTGCCGTTTCGAGCTCGCGACACTTCTGTTTTGCTTGTTCGTTTCGTTTTCTCCCGCGCAAAGTCTCCTGAGGGGGGGAGCGTGGGCACCCTCGCGAGCGTTTTCTGCCCAGCAATTTGGATCTTCCCTGTTCGAGTCCGCTACGGGAGCACCCCTCCAGTCCGTGCCCCACGGGCATCGCGACACGACCACGGGGCCTGGGTCGCTTCCCCTCACTACCAAGACTGGGGACTACCCTTGCTGACTAAACTCTGCAGGGCACAACGCGCAGGACGAGGCACCGGCCTCGGGAGGCGAGGACCGTGACGAGCCCCCCCAAGATAAGTGGTTTTCACGCATAGACGCACAAAATGAAAACATAGCACATAAGTAGTAGAAGCAACACACCAATTAAAGCAGCAATAGTTCAGCACACCCCGCGGGGCAACGGATTACATTCTTTTCCCAGAAAGGAGAGGAAAGCAAAAGGAGGACGACTTGCTCGGTGCCAGCTCTCAGCGAGGGCTCGTACTGCCTCCGAAGCTCAGCTGGATTCCGCCTCCCGCTTCATCGGAGAGCAGCGGCAGTCCGACCCGCTGCCTTCTCCTAGGCGAGGGCGATGATGAGGGGGATGGTCGCGACCACCGCTGGAGGAGCTGCTACCCGAAGAGAGTCGCTGTAGCTCGGCGGATCTCCGGCCCCGCTGGCTGCGCGCCCTTCGCCTCCTTCACCCCGACCAATGCCAAGGCTGGGCGCACGACCACGGCCTCGACACCTCCTGCCAAGCACCTCCTTCCCCGTGGCAAGAGACAAGCCATTTCTTTGGAGGGAGCAAGATAGGACTCTCTCGGGGGGCCTTCCCCTTCTCTTCGGCAGAAAACCGGAGGATCGGTGCCATTGGCAAAGGGAGGAGCAAGGACGAAGAGCAAGACGAAGAGTAGCGGGAAGAGATGGATTGGAGGGGCTCGCGATGTTCCGTACATATAGCCGAGGAAGGCCAACCATCGGCCTCCATGATCACAGGTAATCATGACCCGTTTTGCATGCAGGGACTTGTCAAATCGTGCAGCTACCGAGGCGTCGTGGGGGAGCCAGGACGCCCACGTCCAATCTACCGCCACGCGGCGCCCAAGGCCGCGGGCTATTGGGGCCGACGGCGCTTCGCACTTGCCTCTTCACTTCTCTGCTAAGCCAAATCCAAGCGCGCCTTGGGCCCGGGGGCTACTGTTGGCGTTCTGGGATCGGGGGTACCCAGACTTGCCTGCCTGCGGCCTGCGGCGTGGCTCGTGGAGTGGCCCAGTATGGCCCATCTTCTTCAGCATATGCCCAAGACCCTTGCGAGGGTCCAAGCCTCGCAGGGCAGACGACCGGAGGCTTCCTCAGGCACGGCCTCGTCAGGCTGGCTCACGAGGAGGCGGAGAGATCAAGGCGGGGTACCACATGAGGTGCCCGTGACACAAGCCATGATGACCAAGGTGCAGGCGGGCGCCAGGCAGGCACCGGCCTGCGCATAGTCCTTGTTTCCCCTTTGGTACAAAGGGGGCAAGCGCAGGAAAGGGTATCAAGCAAAGGCAACCATTTCGGTGCAACAAGACCAAGACCAGCAGGACAGCAGAACGGAGGTCATCGTGGAGCCCAAGCCAGCGTCATCTTCAGGACCTTTGGCAGGCGAGGACCAACTTTAGTAAAGATAAGTGTACTAGATGTTCCCCTTCAAATTGGCCAATTGTTGGCTCCCTTCCAGCTCAATATTTGGGAAGAGGCCCGGGGCCTTCGCCTATAAATAGGACTAGCCACCCACAGGGTAGGGCATCTGGATCTGATCGAATCGACACCCAAGAGAGAGAGAGAGAGAGAGGCGACTGAACTCCCCTAGCAGTTCATCGCACCACCCAAGAACAGACCCTCGCGAGGCTGTTCTCCCCTTGTACTGTTCCCTCATTAGCCCCAGAGGCAATCCACACACCACAAACTGGAGTAGGGTATTACACCACAATGGTGGCCTGAACCAGTATAAATCTTGTATCCCTTGTGCTGTTCTTCGAGTAATTTAGATCCTAGCGAGGCGGTAAAACACGGGTAGGCTGAGGGTGTGATTTGCACGCGCACCCCAGTGTTCGGACCTCAAGGGTCTGCCAGAACCCGAAATCCGACAAAAATAATACTCTGGATGACGCCGAAGACAACGAAGACCCCGTTGAGCCAACTTCCAAACAGGATGAACGGGAGGATGGGCGAGTCAGCCCTAATGAACAGTCCGTTAACAAAGACTTAGAGGACAGTAATTATATTCCACCCTCCAAGGATGAGGCGAGCCACGGCAACAAAGACATTATCGTGCCTGAGGAGTCCATCGATCAGGAGCTCTTTAAGCACCAGCTAATAGCCACTGCAAGGAGCCTGAAAAGAAGTAGCGGCAGCATCAAGCTGATCAAGGAATACGGCTTCGAGGGCCCAACCAAAAGTTACCCGACATGCAAATTGTTACCCCAATTCGATGTCGAGGAGCTGGAGCCCGTCCTACCAGTGCATAATGTGTCTGACCGACCACGATGTGGCCAGGACAAAGCGACAACTCAAGCCGAACAACAGCCCGCACTACCTCACCGTAAAAACAGAGGCATAATAGCTCGGGGATACACATATGACCTGCGGCATGACCTGGAAAACAGAGCAGGCCAGACCATATCAATCTATGGAACGTAGGGGCATGCCCCGATGCACGATGATGGCCATCCGGCCAGACATGACAAGCATAACCACACCCGGGCTGAAAACCATCCGAGCTACGTCGCGACTTGGCCCGATATAGAGGCGCCGCACACCCCCTTTGCTTCACTGATAAAGTAATGGAACATGAATTCCCGGAAGGGTTTAAACCCATGAACATCAAATTATATGATGGGACAACAGACCCCGCGGTATGGATTGGGGATTTTCTCCTCCATATTCATATGGCCCGCCGTGATGACCTTCACGCCATCAAATACCTCCCGCTAAAACTCAAGGGACCTGCTTGGCACTGGTTGAACAGTTTGCCCGAAAACTCAATTGGCAGCTTGGAAGACCTGGAAGACGCCTTCCTCGACAACTTCCAGGGAACATATGTCCGACCTCCAGATGCCGATGACTTAAGTCACATAGTTAAACAGCCCGGAGAGTCAGCCAGGAAATTCTGGACTAGGTTCTTAACTAAAAAGAATTAGATCGTCGAATGTCTGGATGCAGAAGCCCTAGCGGCCTTTAAACATAGCATCTGTGACGAATGGATCGCCCGACACCTCGGCTAAGAAAGGCCGAAGTCTATTGCAGCCCTCACGACACTTATGACCCGCTTCTGCGTGGGGCGAGGATAGCTGGATTCAGTGGCTCTAAGTCCAGTCATAGCAATGGCAAGCCCCAACGCAAGAGACACAAGCGTCGAAACAACGTTGACAACACTGAGGAGACGGAGGTCAATGCGGGATTTAGTGGCTCTAAGTCCAGTCAGCGGAAGAAGCCATATAAAAGAAACAATCCGGGCTCGTCCAGCTTGGACCGCATACTCAATCGTCCATGTCAAATCCACGACACTCCTGATAAACCAGCCAATCATACCAATAGAGACTGTTGGGTTTTTAAACAGGCCGGCTAGTTAAATGCCGAGAACAGGGAGAAGGGGTCACAAAGCAAGGACGATGACGAGGAGCCCTAGCCACCAAACACAGGGGGCAGAACAAGTTCCCCCCCAAGCTAAAACGGCGAACAAGATATACACCCATATCCCCAAGAGGGAGCGCAAGAGCGCACTCAGGGACATCTACGTGATGGTGCCAGTCGCCACAAAGTTCAACCCATGGTTGTCCTGCCCGATCACCTTTGATCGAAGGGACCATCCAACCAGAATCCGTCATGGCGGTTCAGCCGCACTGGTTCTCGACCAATCATTGATGGATTCCACCTTACGCGACCCCTCATGAATGATGGCAGCAGCCTGAACTTGCTCTATCATGATACAGTACGCAAAATGGGTATTGATCCCTCAAGGATCAAGCCCACAAAAACCACCTTTAAAGGAGTCATACTAGGTGTAGATGCCCACTGTACGGGTTGAATCACACTGGAGGTGGTCTTCGTATCCCCGGACAACTTCCAAAGCGAAGAGTTGATCTTCGATATCGTCCTCTTCAACAGTGGCCATCACGCACTACTTGGACGAACCGCATTCGCTCGATTCAATGCAGTGCCACACTATGCTTATCTCAAGCTCAAGATGCCCGGACCACGCGGTGTCATAACAGTCAACGGAAATACGGAACGCTCCCTCCATACCGAGGAGCACACCGCTGCCCTCACAGCAGAAGCACAGAGCGGCCTTTTCAGGCAGAACTTTAATTCGGCGGCCAAGCTCCTTGACATTGTCAAGCGAGTCCGAACTACTCTATAGCAGGACAGTCTAGCTCATCAAGAGCTTGACTAGCAATTCGGCCTCCGTCCCAGTCCTGACCAAACGGCGGCATTCGTACCGCGCGTACATAACTACGCACTCAAAATACCATGGGCATAGACGGAGGCACAGCTAGATCATGGTCCATAATACAGCACAACCTCCCCTGGACCCACATACTTTCACTTTTCCTTTTTCTTTTCAGGTTTTTTTTCTAGGCCTTTCCTGGTGGCCTGATTGTTGGACCTATCAAGGGACGAATACACCAAGACGGCAAGAAGCATTATCGTACAAGGGAATTTCCAGGTGGTCGCTTTAAACGATCGTTATGCCTGTTTTAAGGACCCGCACGCAGCTCTCCCTTGGTCGTGGCATGTTAAATATCCCTATTGCTTATCGCACTACTTGTACAAATACACTTTGATGTATTAATGGAAAATAGTTTGCGGCCCAATTTCTGCGGCATTAGCCTATTGCTTCATTTTTCTTTTTCTTGATATTCTTATCAGTTGCACCCGTACACTCTGGTACGCCTTAATTCGCCAGGGGCTTCATTACGCCCCATAATACGGCAACAAAGTCCGAACACTTTTTTACAGTATAGTTCGGCACCCCGAACTTTAGCATTATATGCATCGTCACGGAATCATGTCTTTGGTCAATAGTTGGGTTGCCCGGCTCCTATGCTTACTACCTTATGTTCCGCTATATCGGCAATGGTAGTAAAGGGAGAGCTACTGCGATTATGTCTTGGTTTATCTAAATGAGCACCTCAGTAGAGAAAGCCGAAAACTGACTGTCATGATGCGGCGTGAGCCGGTCAGCTGTTTGAGAGGTTACAAATCTTTCGCAATTTTTTCCGCATTATGCGATGAATCGGTTTTTATCTGATCAGGTGTTTACAGCACCCCAAGTTCGGACTTACGAATACTGGGGGCCGCGCCTAAATTTCTATTTGTCAAACTCCTATGGCTAAGTGAGGGTGATAAAGCCACATAGTCCGATTGCCTGGTTTGCTGCGCTAAACACCTCCTTTAAGGACCAAACTCTGGGATAAAGAGTGTTTAGATTCATCCTGAACACCCTCGTACTACCTACGTGGGGGCTGAAGCCGACAACTGGCCAACTCTTAGATTTAACAAAACGGCCGCACAGGAGGTAAAAATTTAAATAACAGGTATTATGTTACATAACGGCTCTGTTTCATAATACATGACAGGATAGCATGAATGTATTCATTCAAATATAACATCCTTAGCACATTGCTCCGCCATAATGTGGGATCCCTCGAGGACATCGTCAAAATACCGCTCGGGCGTGTGGTGCTCCTTGCCCGCAAGCTTCACGGTGTCCATCTTCACCCACTGTAACTTGACTTGGACGAAGGCCATTCGCGCGCCTTCGATGCAGACCGACCGCTTGATGGCATCAAGCCTAGGGCAGGCGTTGACCAGCCGCTTCATGAGCCCGAAGTAGCTACTGGGTATGGCTTCGGCAGGCCATAGCCGGAATATTAAATCCTTCATGGCTAGTTCAGCCACCCTATGCAGTTCGACCAGCTGTTTTAGCTGATCGCTAAAGGGCACCGGATGTTCTGGCGCAAGGTCTTGCGACCAAAATAGCTTCTCCGTAGAGCTCCCCTCTTCGGCTCGGAACAACTCCGCAACGTCTGAAATGCTGCGCGGCAGATCCCCAAACGCCCCTGGAGAACTCCAAATCCGGGTCAGCAAGAAGAACCTTTTCTTCACATATTAGCTCTGCATAATAAAGGCCTTACCCGCCGCAATTTTTCTGGCCTCCTGGACTTCCTGGAGGGTGCCTGATAACCCACAAGTGTAGGGGATCGCAATAGTTTTCGATAAGTAAGAGTGTCGAACCCAACGAGGAGCTAAAGGTAGAACAAATATTCCCTCAAGTTCTATCGACCACCGATACAACTCTACGCACGCTTGACGTTCGCTTTACCTAGAACAAGTATGAAACTAGAAGGACTTTGTAGGTGTTGTTGGATAGGTTTGCACGATAATAAAGAACGTGTAAATAAAAAGTAGGGGCTGTTTAGATAAAGATGCAATAAAGTAAATATAGCGAGTGTGGAAAAGTTGTGGTAGGAGTTATGAAATTGTCCCTAAGCAATTGACTATGTTACTAGACCAATAATCACTATTGCAATTCTATTTGAGGGAGAGGCATAAGCTAACATACTTTCTCTTCTTGGATCATATGCACTTATGGTTGGAACTCTAGCAAGCATCCGCAACTACTAAAGATCATTAAGGTAATACCCAACCATAGCATTAAAGTATCAAGTCCCCTTTATCCCATATGCAAACAACCTACTTACTCGGGTCTGTGCTTCTGTCACTCATGCCACCCACCATAAGCAAATCATGAACATACACTACAAAAAAAAGACACATCCGTGACATTTTGGGCCAAACGAAACTTTTTTCTGTCATATATATGACACTTCTATGACGATAATTGTGACAAAACCCGGTATTGTCATAGATGTGGTGGGCTCCTACTTCTATGACAAAAAATCATTACAGAAAATGGGATTTTCGTCCTGGGCAGGACGGAGACGCAGCTTCATGACATTCTTTGAGCCGTCCATGACGGAAAAAACCGTGGTAGAAGCGAGGGCGAGGAAAATTTCGGGGAGTTCCCCGTTACGGTCGGTGGTCGGGGGCCGAGCGATGCACGTTTCTCTCATACACGTACGCGCGTGTGTGCGAGGCATTGGCTCTAACTGAACCCGAGCGAGGCGTTGGGCTCTAACTAAACCCGAGAGATTGCATTGCATGCTACACGTTACTGAACCCGAGCGATTGATCGATGGCTGTTAACTGAACCCGATCGAGCAATTCCTTCGCTACTGCTGCTAACTGAAGCCAATCGATGCTGCCTCTCTGGAAGAATAGGGAGCGTTGCGGGGGGGGGGTGGATGAACAGTGAGCGGTGGCCTTGCCTCTGGATGAACAGGACCCCGTGGTGTGGAGGGCTGGATGAACAGGACGACCCCGTGGAGGGCTGGATGAACAGGCCCCCGTGGTGTGGAGGGCTGGATGAACAGGACGACCCCGTGGAGGGCTGGATGAACATTAGACGGTGGAGGGGTGCCCGTGGAGGGGTGGTTGAACAGTAGCCCGTGGAGTAGTGCGCGGTGGAGGATGGATGAACAGGAGTCCGTGGAGGCTGGAGGAGGTCGACGAGTATCCCGTGGAGGCTGGAGGAGGTCGATGGTGAAGATGAACAGTATCTCGTGGAGTCCCATTTTGCGGTACGCCACACCCCTCCCGATGAGCAGGACCCCCGTTTCGACCGTAGCACTCCAACACAAGTCCGTTTCTTCCGTTTTGCGGTACGCCACACCCCTCCCGATCAACAGGACCCCGTTTCAACCGTAGGAAGGCCGTTTCCTCCGTTTTGTGGTACGCCACAACCCTCCCAATGAACAGGATCCCGTTTCGAACGTGGCCGGTGAACACAAGGCCGTTTCCTCCATTCTGCGGTACGCTAGGCCTTGTTTCCATCGCCTGTTCCATCGAAGCCAGTTGGCTCCCACGCATTCCGTTGCCTCCCAATGAACACGACGCATTCTGTTGCCTCCCCATGAACACGACGCATTCCTTTGCCTCCCCATTAACACGACGACGACGCAGTTTCTCCGTTCCGACCCAGCCATGTACACGAGCCTTGGCTGTACGTATGCGCGAGTAGGCATCCGAGACCCCACCTGAATGTACGTATGTGGCCGTATTTGCTTTCTTGCACACTGGCCGTTGTACGTACGTGTACATGCTACGTGCGTGCCTCTACTACGACACGTGTGCACCTCTACATCGACTAGTATGTACATACACGTTCGCGACCAGAATGACAACGCTACGTATGCTTCGACCAGGTGGGTCCCGACTCTCGGGAAATTCCTTGCGTGCAAAGATGTAGCTGGTGGGTCCCAGCAGTCAGGGGGCGAATCATTTTTTTGCCGGGACGCACTTCCTTGCGTGCGAAGATGTAGCTGGTGGGTCCCAGCAGACAGGGGGAAACGTTTTTTCGCTAAATATGGTGGCCCGTCTGGTGGGTCCCCGCTGTCAGGTGGAGGAATAAATTATTTTGCGCGTAATAAGGAGGCACTTCCTTGCGGCCGCCGTGGACCTAGCTGTCAGCCTCTCCACGCGCAGTACTCTTCTGATGGAAGTTGTTCCTTGACCACGTTCACCATGCTGCGCCAAGAGCACCAGGGCGATGGACGACGGTGAGGCCTAGGAAGGGGACGACGCGGAGCCGGGGAAGACGCGACATTGGATGCCCACGCGTAGAGGAGTACGAGGGTTCACTGGTTCGCTGCGGTGTGAGGCTGCCGTCGCCGCAGAATAACAGGGGGTGTGGGTGAGTAGAGGGATGTCCTGGCCAGCGGTGGGAGTAGTAGGGGGCGGTGAGGCCTCCGCTGCATCGTAGCCAGCCACGGGAGGCAGGAGCACGAGGCACGACTGGCGCTGGTTTGGGCAGCTGGAGGAAGAAGACCAGATGTTGAAGAAGCACTACGGCCGTTGGATGGACATCATACGACAGTGGAGCTAGAATCGTGCATATTGAATAAGTTGACAAAGCCCTCCATCCCCGTCAACTTAGTAGGCCCACAAGTCAGCCTGCCACTATACTGGGTCCCAGCTAACAGGGGGAGTATTCATTTTTTTGTGCGTAATAAGGAGGCACTTCCTTGTGTGCGAAGATATAGCTGGTGGGTCCGAGCTGTCAGCGGCGGTAACGTCTTTTTCATGAAATACAAAGGCCCTTTCGGTGGGTCCCTGATGTTAGGTGGAGGAATCATTATTTGGCACGTAATAAGGAGGCATTTCCTTGCGTGCGGCCGTGGACCCAGCTAGCGGCCTCTCCACGTACAGTCCACTTCAGATGCATGTTGGTCGTTGACCACGTTGACCAGGCCGCGCCGAGAGCACCAGGGCAGTGGGTGACGGCGTGGCCTAGGAAGGGAACTACACCGAGGTAGGGAAGACTCGCCAGTTGTTTCCCACGCGGAGGGGAGTCCAACTGTATGAGGGTTTACTGGTTCGTCTGCCATCGCCAGAGAATAACAGCAGGTGTGGGTGAGTAGAGGGATGGCTAGGCCAGGGATGGGACTACGGTGGGGTGGTGAGGCCTGTGCGGCAGCACAGCCGGCCACGCGGAGGAGGGAGCAGGCAGTCCCGTCGGCGCTGGTTTGAGCGGCTGGAGCAGGAAGAGCCGAGATTGAAGAAGCACGATGGCCGTCGGATGGACATCCAACAGTCACTGCTTATGCGTCAACCTTTTTTTTAGGAAAGCCTCAAATCTGTGAAAAATAGCATACAGCCCATCTGGCATTATTTCTAATAATTTACAACCCATTTGCTAATTCTTAAGGTTATTTTGGAGCCCATATTCTTTTTGTTAGCATTACAGCCCATATTGTGGCCACGGTTAAAAAATTATATGAATTTTTGCATATTTCGGTGCGGTCCGAACTATTTTTAATCCTGAAATTTCGACTCACATTCAAACTGATTTTAAAAATACATGTATATCAATATAAAATCCAACAAATTCTCCACGTATAAAAATTGCCGATTTGATGTGTTTTAAAAATGTACAGCCCATTTCTCATTACTGATGGGCCATTTTCTCGGCCAGCCGAATGAAAGCTCTCCTCGTCTTGAAAGATTTGCAGGCCAACAGGCCTGACAAAGCAACTTACTTGGCAAATCACAAAAAAACTGGGCTGTGGCCATGGACCAAGCTATCAGCCTCTCCACGTACAGTACTCTTCCGATGGAATGTCGTTGACCACATTGACCACGCCGCGCCGAGAGCACCAAGGAGGTGGACGACGGCGAGGACAAGGAAGGGGACACGCGGTGCCGGGGAAGACGCGGCGGTGGATGCCCACACGGAGAGGAGTACGAGGGTTCACTGGTTCGGCTGCGGTGTGAGGCTGCCGTCGCCGCAGGGTCTGGCTAGCGGTGGGAGTAGTAGGGGGCGATGAGGCCTCAACGGCAGCACAGCCGGCCACTGGAGGCAGGAGTAGGCGGTCTCGCCGGCGCTAGTTTGGGCGGCTAGTGCAAGAAGAGCAGTGATTGAAGAAGCAGCAGGACATTTGATTCAAATTGAATGGTTACTGCTGCTAGAATCGTTTGTTGACTAAGTTGACAGGCCATGCGTACGCGTCAACTTAGTAGGCCCACAGGTCAGCCTCCCAACCGGTGCGCCCCAGATGTCAGTGGGAGGACTCATTTTTTTCGCGTAATAAGGAGGCAGTTGATTGCGTGCGGCCAGGCCAGCGAAGGGAGTAGGATGGGCCAGGGAAGCCTGCGCGGCATCACAGCGGGCCACAAGAGGAGGGAGCAGGCAGTCCCGCCAGTGCTAGTTTTGGCGGCTGGAGCAGGAAGATCAGAGATTGAAGAAGCACGTCGGCCGTTGGATGGACATCCAACAGTCACTACTGCTAGAATCGTGTGTTCACTAACAAAGCCTTGCGTAAACAAGTCAGCCTCAAAATCTGTGGCGTGTACAACCCATTTGCTATTATTTTTATATTTTTTACTCATTTTCTAATTCATATGGAATTTATTGCAGTCCGTTTTCCATTTTTAGAATTGCTGGGCATTTTCTGGTCAGTACCAGGGTCAAAAAATTAACTAAATATGTTGGAAATTTTGAATATTCGCAAATTTTTGCTGGGGAATGAAATATTCTTAATCCAAAAATTAATAGCCATACTAAAACAAATTTAAAAATAAATTAGTACTATGTCATGTTAAATCCAATGATATACGTATAAGATATCAGTGAAAAACAAAAACAAAAAAAGAAACTAATATCCCATTGGCCATAATTTTTTTGCAATTTTCAAACCCTTTTGATATTACTTTTAACAGACACTGACCATACTCTTTGTCCAGGCCGGAATGCATCCCTCCTCGTCTTGAAAGATTTGCAGCCCAGTAATTCGGAGAAAACAAATAGGCCTAGCTTGGGTATTCTTCAAAAAGAAATACTGGGCTACCTATTTTCCCAAAGAACTGGTGCATGAGCATTTAGCTTTATTTATTTATTTACTTATTTATGTTTAGGGGACCATGAGCGTGTACCTGGGGCGAATTCATGTGAGAGCCTCTCTTCTAGTTAATTATGGGCTTCTCTATTGGGCCTTCATCAGTGGGCTGCATGTTATCAACAAGTGGAAAATGTGTTCCGTACGAAAAATAGTATGCGCTACGTACGGTATGGGGCACTAAAGGATCGAACTGTGCAACGACTTCCAAAACATTGTGTTTGTCGTTATAACAACACATTTAGTCAACCAACAGACGAAATATACTACTGATTGTACATTGAAAACAGCAGCAGCAACAACCAGGGCTGGGGGTGCAACAGAAGCAGTAAGCAGGCCAGAAAAGTGAAGACGCAGCTCTCTCTTCAAAACTAAACACCAGCCATCATTACAAAAGGGCTACCAAAAAAGAACAAGTGTATGCATCAAACTAAATAAAGATCCTACTACACCAAGTGTACGCATCTAACTAACTCGCTCAGTTAGACGTTAATATTTATTAAGCGGTGGAGATTGGCTGACGGCTTGAACCAGATGGGTGACTGACGGGGGAAACTCCAGCCAGCAGGTCGAAGTCTGATACTTGCGACCCTCTCTCCTACTTTGGGCTGCAGAGCGTGGCGGCACATATCAGGGTATGGTGCATGCAGAGACGCATGGTACGTTGTGTATAGACAGTTTTGCCTGATGAACGAAACCGCGCTGCCATCATGATCCTTGCCGTCGGTTATCTCCTGGTTAATCGGATAATTCAGTCCAACAAACAGAGAGCATGTACCAAGGCTACTTACCAGCCTCCAGTCAAAAAGTCTTGAAGGTCTAGAGAAGCTGGGATCCTGCTCAAAGACCTTGCAGTGACTGTGATTGTATTCCGCGAAACAACACGTTCGGTATTGTGCGAACGATCATCAATCGTTCACCGTCGTCTGATCGAGCCAGGAACCACCTGCAACTGCCATGCCACTTTTCCTTGAAAGGTTCTGGGATTAGGAAGAGTAGGGACACCAGGCGTCCTACAACATCATATCAAGTTGGATTCAAATAAAAAAGGGCTCTTGATTTAGTCAATCTTAAGAACGGCATGTTATGAGCATGAATATTTTTTCAGTAAATGTTGACAGTAATATAAGCAAGCCATCATGATATCATAGGAAAGTAACATACTGCTATAACATCCGATTGTAGCGATGACTAGAGTAGGCCAGCAATACGTCCAGCCATAGAAGGAGTCGACAGCATAAATGAAGCCCTTGTGTTCAATGGCATCAGAGAACCATGGAGGATGTATGATCCTGCGATGGACGTGCAGATTTATCCACTTACTGTAGTGACCTGTCAGATAGGCGAGACCGCGATTGAAGATCGCAATTAGCCTGAAGCCTTTATAATTGGCAGATCTTGTGGGCACTTGGCAGATTACAACCTTGAGAAAATCAAACTTGGTATCAACCTTGAGAAAATCAACCTTGAGAAAATCAAACCGAGTATTCTGGGCCATGGTGCCAAAGCAATGTAGTGTTAATCGAAAGAAGGGGGATCAATCACCGGGTGTAGACCTCCACTAGCATCCAGCTGCCGCGACCGTCGACGAGCACCATCAAAGACGTGTTCATGCCGACCCAGTACATACCGTTAACGTAGTTGAGGGTGACGGGGATCGGATCGCAGTGAAGGGGGTTGATGCTCACCACCCTACAATCGTTATGCTGCGTGACACGCCGTTTCTGAAGATCAGGCGGCATCAGAAAGCAAGGAGCTGGCATAAAAAGCTCCGGTCTGAGGGCTTTGAGTAAACGGTACAGCCCTGACGAGCACGCAGAGAGCGGCATGGTACTGAGATTGTCCACACGCGAAACAATGAGCTTGATTACCTCTGGGGGAAGCGAATTCCAGCCACTCTTTCGGCGGATGCTGCTCGGTTCTGCCATTGTTAGTGCTTCGGTTTCGGATAAGGGGGGGAGGCGCCTTAGCAGGGATGCAAGATTGGACGAGATTATGTGCGGACAAAGATGGAGAAGTGAATATGTGCCGCGGGAAGTGGACAAGTGATGATGACTACAACATGCCGCTTGACTTACGAGACACATACCAGCAGCGTAGGGTCATATCGATGCCAAACAACTTGCTTGAGTGATCACAGTACTGGTACTCCCTACAGTACCTACTACAGTACTATGCCCTAACTTCCTTGAGTAGAGTAGTAGAGTAGGACTCTGCTCTACTACTAGCACCGGAGGAGTTGTATATTCTAATCTAAAATAGTTACAAACTTCAACGCCCGAGCGTGGAACGACTACGAACCGTGCTCAAAGACCGTGTCTACATGGTGTTTGGAATTATATGCAAAAAATAGCAAGATGCCCATGCATTGCACGGCACACCATCATCACCAACTCGGTTTTTTCTCTACTCGTACTCCTATAAAAGACTCAGTTGGTGATGATGGAGGCGAGAAGGCGTGTTCAGCCGGGCATGCAGCGGACGGCACAGTACTATTTGATTTGTTATAAAAAACAAAGAAGAGTAGTAGAGATAGATACTTAGGGAGGAGCACGAGATTGTGGGAGATAAGGATGAACGAGGCAAGGCCTTATCTGTAAATGTGGAGAGAGGTGCGGGTATCTTTTGTAAAATTGTCTTAGTTGGCTTTCTACCTGTCAGATATAGATCGGATGGTCTATATTACAAGATGGCAGGTATACCATCATCACCAACTCGGTTTTCTATAGGAGTAGATAGATATAGATAGATAGAGGCTAGGGAGTACTAGTAAGCACACCATCTACTGCTTCGTGTGCTACTCCTGCGCTCCATTCGGCGGCCGCAACATCCCCTACAGCCACTCTCCCATGCGCTCCATTCTGCGGGCGATGTTGAAATTTGGGGAGCGCACTCTCGTGTCTGCTAGCAGCCACGACTTCACCGACGATGACTTCTTCCCCGACCTAGGCAACCTCTTCCTCAACAACATGGGCGACAACCTCAACGCCAACGGTGCTGCTCACATTGCACCGTATGTGTTTTTGTCCTTCCTGTTCGAAATCGTGGTAGAATTCATGTTTCTACTCTGTATCCTACTACTATGCTAGTCCACATGATTAGTTTCATCTCTGTTATGGCCGTCATGATTTATTTTGTGCTTATTCAGATTAAATCTCGCAGTAACTTCCTCATATATTCAACTGGCGCAAGGTCCCCTACAGCCACTCCGTTTCATGGACGGCCTGGTCGATGCATCCAAGGAGCACTTCGTCTACTGCTATGAGTGCCCGATGCCGTTTTGGGGCTCGCCGGCGGACATGGTGCATCACCTCACGGATGTGTGCAGCGGTCACTACTGGCCCTTTGCGAAGAACATCAAGTACGAGACGTGCTACCCGTTCACCATGCCGGAGTCGCTGGAGGATCACCGTCGCCTGCTAGCCTCGGAGGAGGGAGGTAGCGTCTTCCTCTTGATCATGGGCACCGGCAAGGCCCGCGCAGGCCGCCGTCCCGTCTCTGTTGTGTGCGTCAGGGGCGACGCCGTTGACGCTGACACTGACACGAGGCCGATGTACGGGTACGTGGTCACTGTTACTACCCCTCCGGGTCACGTGGGCGGCGAGACCGGCCTCATCGAACGGACTTGGACTCCGCGGAGCTGGGACTTTCCCGCCGATGTGGACTTGGAAAACCCATGGCATTCTTTACCCGCCGACGCAGTGCACGGGGACTCCAAGGAGGTTCACCTGGACATACGCATTATCAAGTTAAATGTTGATCATTAGTCTTCGCTCAATCTAATCCGCTGTCTAAGCATGTGGAGACTTCCATGCAGGATCTTGCTCAATTGGAGTATCGCGCATAAATAAAAGTGTATCCGTTTATGGTTTAGTCTAGAATCTTCCATGTATGAATTTTTACTACAGTATTGGTGAAAGACTTACGATGAACCATTTCTGACATCTCCTCTGCCCCCTTGAAAGTCATCCTTATTTAATCCCTCCGTCTAGGTGTATAAGGGCATGGTTAATATTACTTAATAGTATAGCCAACTGTTGACTATAAGAAAGTGCCATGTCATCTTTAGCCAACATGTATCACAATCGATACTCAAAAACTAATTCTTAAAGATCATTTCTTGCAAAGCACAATTAGTGTTATTTCTTCACAAGTTTTGGATGCTGGTTCAACAGTTGAATGCTTTTGTTTGCAAAAGATACCTTTTTATCTATTTCACCCGGATGTTTGTGAGCCCTAGAGATGAAATAATATCCGAAGAAACCTATCGATATTCGTTACACATGAGATGACCCCCACATCCTTTGTCAAAATAAACAACTCCCCAATCAATGCATTTCACTCTTCGGTGCAACGCACGGGCACCTTACTACTATAGATTAGTACGACCAAAAATAGAACTAACATTATATATAGTATGATAAATGCTGATGCATGTCAACTAAAATTATATCATTCAAAACTATGTTCAAATACAAATCCAATGATATAGTTTTTGTTGACATGCACTAACATTTAGTCAGTTAAATCTTCAGTCAAATTCAATGGGGGACTAATAAACCATGACCGATGTAGTACAAGTGTAGAGGGTGGCGATGCACTGGAGTCTCACCCCGCTTGTGGTGCGGCAGTAAAGCCGTCATATCACAAAACTGAACCACTGCCAGTAATAAGTGGCCTGGTAAAATAAACAGACAAGCAACCATCACATCCCTCTGTCTTTTTTGCATTTTATCTCTCTGCATTTACTTCCTCCGGTTCATCTCGCACACTCGATCCCTGGCTACTACTCCTAGTATCCCTAGCTACTACTCCTAGGGCCAGTTCTTTTTGCGGCTTAAAAAATAAGCCGTCTCTTCCCCAGCTTTTCCCATTAGACTAGTCACAATGGAGAGTAACATTAAGGCGCCTCACTCATTTTTTTGGGCTTCTAAACTACTAGTACTCCCTTCATTTTTATATACAAGGTCACAAACTCAAATTACAGGTACCAAGATAAAAATCTATGTGTGCTTTACATGTCAATTTATTTTCTCGTTTACCGGGTTAATTAATAGGGTGCATGCACATTAGAAGAAATTGAGTGGCCGTGAGAGAGGAAGTACTAGATGAGTTTGTCATTATCATCCACTACATGCATGCTAGTAATTAAGCCATGGGTTACTAGTACGAGGGAACATCATTAATATTTGTCTCGATTACTGTTGGTGGCCTTGTATAGATGCAAAATGTATTTTTTATAGTGGCCTTGTATACAAAAATGGAGGGAGTACCTCTGTCCTGGTTTATTCATCACCAGTGTAATTTGTGGTAAATTTTGACCAAAGATTTAACTGATGAAATGTTAGTGCATGTGACATCACAAACATTTCATTAGTTAAATTTATGATCAAAATTTGACATAGATTACAATGGGGACCAATAAACCAGGACGGAGCTAGTAGTAAAGGGATTACACTACTAATCTAGAAGCCTAAACGAACTGGCCCCTGGTACACCTACTAGTAGTACTAGTACTCAAGTTGGAATTACAATTGCATGGCACAACTTGTTAGGCAAAAAATTCGATACAGGGTGTAGGAAGTGGTTTGGGAATTTGCATGCCTTTCCGACCAGTGAGATACTCCATACAAAGTACGACAGAGAAATAACCACAGAGAAGGAATCAAAAAGTAAACAATCAAACGAGCATTTTTTCATTTGTTTTGCATTGAATCGTTTGACAAGCTTGACTAGTGCTGTTTTTCTACTTTTAGAAAAACGGCATCGTAATGATAAAACGTGCATTTGCCCATACATAAGTAATAGTAGTACTCCATCCGTCTAGGTGTATAATGTCTTCCCTCCTACTTGGTCACGGTGCACAACCAAAGATGACTTATTCACCTAGACGGAGGGAGTAGCACAGTCTGCAAGCATATATAGAGAGAGACGTGCAGTACTAAAGTTTTTGCTATATGCACCTACTTACAAAATGGGTACAGATACACAAGGTTTCCAAACATTCCCTCTTACATAATTAATTAAGGACGCTAATAATTCCCGAATGTTCAGGATTTATCATTTGCGTCCCAAAACTAATGAGATCACCTTACGAAACTAAATTATACTCCCTACTAAAAGCCACGACGCTCGCAGGAGCGCTTGCGGCGCGCCACGAGTGCCCTGGTGCGCGGCCGTTTCCCAGCGCGCTGACACAACGCCTCTTACTCGGCCTCGCAACTCGCGAGGTGCTGATTGGCGGCTTGCCGGCGGGCGAGCGCGATCTCACCAGTGTGGTGATCCGGCGCCAGCAGGTACTCCTCCTTGCTGGAAGCGTGCACCCGGTCCATGTACCGCCAAGCGTAGATGAGGCGCTTGGGCCCGACTGCACTCAGGGCTTTGGCATGGGCGTCCTCCTCCACCCTGACAGCCCTTGCACGAGGCTTCTGCCAAAGAGCCAACTGCCTGACTCTCTCGGACGCGACATAGAGCTGCCAAGCAGCTTGCCCCGCGGTGTGCTTCTCTTCCTCGGCCTTCTTCTCCGCCTCTATTTTGGCGTGCTCTGACGGCGGAAAAGCCTCCCACATGGCGACATGCATTTCTTTCCAAAGCTCCTCAAGGCTGGGGGGCTCGGCGAGCGGCACAGCGTTCTCCTCGTAGCGGGGAGCCGACGCGCGTGCTGGCGAGATTGGGAACGCCAACGCGTCCACCTCGATGCGTCGCGGCGAGGAGTGGAACGCCGACGCATCCTCCTTGACTAGTGGCGGCGAGGAACGGAACAGCGACGCGTGACCATTTGGGTGGTGCAGCGAGGGGCGCTTAGGGCTTGGGAGGGGCGATGGCATGGTGGTCGACGTGAGAGGAGGGGGAGGAGATAGCAATGAACGTGAGCATTCTTCCGAATGCCATGGGAGGCGTAGTATTTATAGCGAGCAATGGCACACCTACGTAAGATATGGACTGAGCTGCACTGACTTACCTGCAGGTCCAGTTGCGTCACTAACATGTGGGCCAGGCCCTTGTTGGGCCCATATGTCAGTGACCCAATGCACCTGTAGTTATGTAACTGAAGCAGCGTCCCGGAAGATATGTTGCGTGATTAACGTAACAGCTACCTGGGCATATTTGTTGGAGTAAATTATGGGGAGGGCAGGGGTGGAAATATTGCTGGTCACAACGGATTGGCGAGCATGGGGGAGGAGAGTCATGCATGCAGAATTTTTTTTCACACGGGGTGGAGTGGTGGGACCGCCGGAGGGAGAAGGAGAATTTGGCAGGCATATTGTTTCCACACATGGGTTGGAGACGAACGGGCTTCCAGCAGGTATAGGGAACGGTGCATAATAAGTCATCTTGCATGCCGGGCTAGGAATAGTCTCAAGTCATTAAAAACATACACGCCCCACACATGTTCATATTTCAAGGTGCACTAAATTATTGCATACGATGATTAAGGCTGGCCATAATGGTGGTATCTTAGCTGGTATCATGCACACAGGAATAGCAAACATGCTGATGTGGCAAAGAATTAAAGAAGAGAGGGGGGTTAGAGTAACTAGTGTTCATGCATGCATTGGTAAACACATTTTTTTTGTGAAGAACGACAACATTAGTTGAGTACTTTTGCAGACTTCAAAAACTATTCCACCGCCTCTACTATCTTGCTAAGAGTAGGTGAAATTTTTGAATCGAGCCCTTTAAACTAGAAGGGAGGTAGTAGTACTCTAATATCTAACCTTGTTGTGATGACAAGATTGGACATGGCACGCACCTGGACGGAGGAACTAGTCTGCATTGTGCATTTAAGTTTTGTCTGAAGTCAATGTAACTCTACTTTCACCAGACTTATAGAAAAATGTAATCCCTCTGTCTAGGTGAGTAAGTCATCTTAGGTTGTGCACCGTGACCAAGGAGGAGGGGAAAACGAGAGACCTTAATGTTTATTTGCTAATTAATAGCATTGCATGCAATGAACTAACCACTGCATGTCGTGTTTGGTACTCTCAAGTCATTAAAAGCATGCACACCCTTTATCTCTTTATTGGTTTATATGTCAAGAAACAAGAAAAGAGGTAGAAGTTAATGCACCGTGCTAGACAGAGGGAGTATCAACATTCACAATGTCAAATCAATATTTTTACACTCATTATAAAACATAGTTCTTATACTCATTATAATCAGTATTGTAGGTATTGATATTTTTAGTATAAATTTGGTCAAACACTTTGCAAATGGTTGACGGGAGTAAGAAGGACCAGAGGGAGTATCATGCATGCGGAGTAGGCAAAAAAAATTGCTCATTTATAGCCGGTCAAAGTTTCAAAGGGCGCGACCGCGCGAGGGAGGCAAAGGTCGTGGGAGGCGCGACGGTTGACGGAATTAAGTGAAATTACATCCACGCGCTGGCATGGCATGCGAATAGGCAGAAGCTATACCGTCAGGCCTACGATATGGGTCTAGTAGACATGACATCTAGTGGGTCCCGCATAGTTCTCGAGAACTCTTTGGGGGCTTGCATCCATTTATCCATCGGGCAAGCCAGCAACCCCACGTTGTCCGCATGCCCTACTCGTCCCTGTCTTCTACCTTACAACAGTTTGCTCCCAGTCGTCCCGTCCTTTCACATTAGTTCGTTCTCAGTTTTTTTGCAGGGTACAACAGTTCAACTTCTCCTGACCCTCCTCCAAAATCCATGGCCTCCGAAATATCCATGGTCGCCGCTGACTACCAGGTTAGAGCCATCACCAGCGATGAGATCATCGTCATCTACACACGTGGATCCGCGACGGTGAAAGCATGGCTTGCTCGCTTCCTACGCATGTTCAACAGTTCAACGGATGAGTGGGTCGCTGGGCTAGATGTTGAGTACACCATAGTCCTGGGACGAGAGTAGGATCTAAAGGACGAAGAGAGGAAGAAGCCCGCCGTGATCCAGGTTTGCATACATAACGTTTGCTTGGTCTACCACATATGCCATGCCGACGTTGAGTGCTAGGATTTTAAGAACTTTCTCAAGGACAAAAGAGTGAAAATCGTTACTGTAGACTTTAAGAACGATAGGGATGTCCTACGTCGGATAGGTCTCATTGTAGGCCAGCCCTTCGATCTCCAGAAGGCAAGCCTGGTGTCCTCCTCTCAACCTTCAATGCTGACCCTGGCAGCAGCCATGATTGATCCTTCGTATGCTAAACTGAAGAAACCTCATCACGAGTTTCATCATGCATGGGAGTGGAAGACATTAGATGAAGATCACATCCTGTACGCAGCAATGGATGCCTACCTTTGTTTAAATATCTACAAGGGTTGGATGAAGAAGCAGAGCCAGTGTCCGATTCAAGCAAAGAAGCGTCGGCGAAGAGGAAGAGGAAGAGGGACGAGGACGAAGTCGAGGACGTGGACTCGAACTCTGAGTAGGTGGCAGTGCCGTCGCTCATGCTGGTTCTACTGCAGTGTCAAGCGGACTAGTTGCTTAGATTATTTTCAAGGGTGTGTTGTGTTGAGGCCCCAACAGAACTATGTTTATGTTCTTTCTCGTTATTTGAACTCTTTAGTACATACAGTAGTACTAGTACTATGTCTTACTACTGTTCTTCATGCAGTTGGTACTACTGCTTGTATCTTCGTGTTCCTACTGTACTTAATACGTTCGTACTAGTAGTATAATTTGGGTCAGTCGATTTGTGAAAGAAGTTCGACGGAGCGAAGGAAGAAGATGGCAGAAGAGGTGGAAGAAGCCCTTCTAGCCATCCATGTTGCATCAAACGGCTCACAAGAGTCGACTGACCCAAATTGCTCCTTCAGATTGCAGGATCCACGTGGCATTCAAGGTCTCGAAGGTAGATTCCGCGTCCGCACCCGGTTTGCAGGCTCGACGCGCGCGCGACCGGCTTCTGTCGTGACAGCCACCATGTGCGCCTCCTCCCCGCGGGTGGAGACGGCAATGACACGCTAGTTCCTCCTCACCGGCGTGCTGGAGCACACGCTCGTCCTCCTCGTTGTACGCTGCGTGCATAGACGCGGCTCCACCAGCTGCTCACGTGCTTGGCAGTGCAGCGGCATTTTGAGGAGGGACTGCAGACGACGTGAGCGGGCGAGCATTCGGCTTCATGGCACAGGGATGGCGGCGACACTGCGATGATGGGCGAGAAATTGTTGGCCAGAGCAGGCGGCTGCCGGCATGCGCGATGGCGGCAGCGACATATTGATGAGTGCGTGTGTGGGGGCTTACTTTAGTTCTATATAAGGTTGGTCAAACTTAAAAGAAAACCGTTCTAGTACACGTAAACATTAGACTTAGGCAGCGCTTTTATTAGTTAGTACCAAAGCCACGATAGGGAATCCTGTGCAAGCGCGTGAACCACGGCCACACGGTCAATCGAACGGTGCGTCACCGTGTCGCCCTCGAAGGACATCCACCGAACCTTTTTGTGTGTGTGAAAACAATCCCCGAATATTACTCAACATTTTTTCCTGGAAAAGTTCTTGACGCTTCACTATTTCCATACATTTGAATTTAGCTCCAGTTCGTGTTTATTTGGATTTGGACGTTTTAGGTGCGCCCTAGTTTTTTAATACTGATTTTGTGTGTGTGACTAAGAGAGAACGTGTGTATGTGTCCATATGTGTGTTGTGGCAGAAGGGCAATGTGCAGACAGTGTGCGTGTGATACAGACATAGAGAGGTGTGAATGTCCAAATGATTTTGTAGGTCTTCTAGTTTACTTGTGTGGGTGTGTGTGTGAGTGTGTGTGTGTGTGTGTGTGAAAGAGAGAGAGAAAAAGAGAGAGAGAGGAGCATCCGCAACACAACAAACATCTCTCTCGATTCGTCCGTCCCTCGCACGATCGCATGCAACACATGCATCAACGCGCACATTTTGACACCCTCACCCGGCCCCTGCCCACCTCAAGGCCCGCACAATCTCTTCGTGAATACCCATTTCTCTCCTTAGGTTTATTTTCTTTCAATATCTGACACACATACACACACACACAGACACACATAGCACAACACACACACCCTCCCCTGAGCACACAATTCATCCCCATCCAAGGTTATACGGCGACCACTCTCGCTTGTGCTTCTTTGCACCCCAACATGCACAACACCTCGATCTTCAAAGAGTGCATCGAGTAGATCGAAGACGGCGACCACACCGCGCTAGAGAATGCGGGGCCATTTAGAAGCAGGGTGATGTGACGACGGCTGATTGACACCTCCCCCCACCCTCTCTCTCTCTCTCTCTGGCACAAAATTACCAATCCCTCTCTCCCCGCACAAAATTATCAATCCCTCAGCCTACGAGATCCTTCCCCTCTCATCCATGTTTTTCCAGCTCTCTCATCAAACATGTTATCTCTTCTCCTTCCACGTATACAGAATCCGGATGCACATGCATCTCATGTATATTACATGTCTCCATCTTTCTCACAGACCTAACTTCTTCCTCTCTCTATCTCTCTCTCTCTGTCTCGTTAGGTTTGTCTCCTACTCTCTCGTCCACATACATACAATCTTTCCCGCCCTATATGCTCCATCTTCAAAAGATCTCTCTGCACGTTTCGTTCACACATTGGGATATGTCAAAATGTTTCTTCTATAATGGCTGATGTAGAGTTATGGTTGGTTTTGTTGCATCCTACAAAGTAATAACTATGAAATGCATTTAGATTCTCATTTGACTGGGATTATGTGAGTTTGAGCATGTTGTGAAGTACTATAGACCTTGTATACATCTTGGGATTCGACAATGATTGTAACTATTGAATTGTATAGACCATTACATTTGAAGTCAATAGCCTAATATATTTATTTCACAATTTCAACAAATGATAAGTTCACTACAAACTAAGAAAACAAATGTGTACTCCCTCCGTTTTTATTTAAGTCCGCGTATTAGCATTGGTCAAAGTCAAGTTTTGCAAACTCTCGGAAAGCTTATAACAAAAAATATTAACATATACAATAACAAATAAATACCATTAGATTAACTATTGAATGTACTTTCACATCATACATATTTCTTATGGTAAATGTTTATATTTTTCTATAAACTTGGTCAAACTTTAGGAAGTTTTACTTAGGTCAAACCTAATATGCAGAGTTTACTACTACTACTCGCTAGTTGCTTAGCCGAATCACTCAACACGCCACACGGGGAGTTCAGTGTCACAAAATTTTGAGGTCGGCGGGAAAACCTCCCGCGACCCTGGTTCGAGCAATGGGAAGTTACCATCATAGCCTATGGAACAGGACTATGGATGACGCTTGGTAGGGGGCTGTTTTCGTAACTTCAGGTTCACCCTACCCAGCCAACCCCACCCCGGCACCCAGAGTTGTAGTACACCTGAATACTCCCCATTTTCTATCCCCACCGCAAAATAGACTTCTCCATAGCACCGCAGCCTTCGTGCTCCTCCCCTTTACATCGGCGCACTCGTCCACCGCAACGCATCTGCCTCATCGACGACCTCGTACGCCGCACTGGAGCCGGTCCACCATCATCGTCGTACATGGAGCCTCTTCCCCGGCATCGTCTTCCACGGTCTCGGATCTGCTTCCCGAAAGCCGACGCCAAGCGCAGAAGTACCACCATCGTGGACAATGAACTTACTCCCGTTGCCGACCATGACTCACAAAGGTCGCCGCGACCATCGTTCTCCTACTCGATTGGTATTGTGTGTATTGAATCACTTAGCAGTACATGTGCAGTTCCAATTTTGTTCATACCTACCCTTCAAATTTCCTGGGTGCTATTGTTCCCGTAAAAGTAATTGGTTATAGCCTCCATTGTCCAACAAAATATCAGCTTGTAATTGTGCGTCGCACCTGTATCGCACTGTGCTTGGGTAGGTTTTTCATCTGCAACCAGTAGTGTGGCAAATGATGGAAAGTTTTTTAGAACTAGCAAGATGCCCATGTGTTGCACGCATCAAGATGCATTTGTATGAGTAGTTTATCTTGTGGGAGAAAAGGATGAATGAGGGAAGGCCTTATTTTCACATCTGGAGAGGGGTATGGGTATGTTTTTGCAAAATTCCCATTTGTTTCCTTCCTATCTGTCAGATATAAATTGGACGACCTATATTGCAGGATGACAGGCACACCATCATCACCAACTCTGTTTTTTTATAAGAAAAAAAGTATAGAGAAAAAAGTTGACAGTAGAGAAGTAGAGATAAATATTAAATATTAAATATAAAATAAATATAATAGTAGATAAGAGAGTAGAGATAGCAGAGACGTCGGGAAAGGATCGCACGCGTGCGGGAAAAAGCGGCCAGGCGTGCGCTAGTTTTGGTGCGCGGCGTCCGGCGCGCTTTAAAAAATCCAACGCCCTCCCACTGCTCTCTCTCCCACTCTGTGCCTCGCCACTGCTCTCTCCCCGCTCTATGCCTCGCCACCGCTCTCTCCCTGCTCTTTCTCGCCTCGCCGCCGCTGCCCCACCATGCTGCCGCGTCACCGGGAAACTTGGGGACGTCCGCGTGCGCCCCTCCAGCAGCTTCTCCGCCGAGATCCGGTTCCGCGGGATGCGCCTCGGCCTCGGCAATTTTGACACCGCCAATGAGGCCGCCCGCGCGTACGATGCGGTGGCGTGGCGCCTTCGGTGGCCTCATAGAACATTGAACTTCCCCAACATGCCGACGCGGGAGCGGGCGCAGGAGCTCGCGCCTCTGCCGCGGCTTAGCACCGACGAGGATCATCGCAACAACTGGAGGCGGGAGAACCGTCTCGGCATTGCCGAGATGGACGAGGAAGCCATGGTGCTGTGGCGCCAACACTTCCCGCAGGACATCATCAACAAGCGTGAGTTCTACGTGCAAAGGAGGGCGGAGAGGGATAAGAGGAGGGCGGAGCGAGCCGCCTATCGCGAGGACAAGCGTAGGCGAAAAGCGGACGCTCAATTCAACATGAGGCTAGAAGCAGCATCGCCCTGGGAATCCGACGACGATCAGTATCTTCACGCCTACAGTCAGACGTCGGAGGAGGACATCACCGAGGAGGAGTCGGACGACGAGGAGTAGTTGAATTATCTTTTTTATCTATCTATGCTGAGAACTATCCTCTACTCTCTAGTCTCTACTTCTCGATCTCAGTACTGTAAACGCTTTTTTAAAGCACCGCGCATTGCGATTCTGTTGGAGATGCTCTAACATGGCAGATGAGTGCTTTAATGTTGCCCACAAGATGCACGAGTATTACTAGTAGTATATTTTTCTTGCCATGTTGAGATTTTAAAACCACGAGTGCGAACATGCAGAGGAGCAATCATGACCAAACACGGGATATTGGGGACATCTTCAAGGAGTGTGGCAAGTTAAAGAGGAGCTGCACCGAACCTTTAAAACGAGCTTTGGTAAGTAACACCCTTTCAATTACATTCGTTTATCCTCGTGTTCTTCGATGTGTGTATGTTATAGTTTCTGTTTCTCTTAAGCCTGGTGTTCTTCGATGTGTAATAAGAAGAGTCTTAATTGTCCTAATGCTTTCATTTTTAGCTTGATGTAGGAAGTGGGTGTTCTCACCTTGTAGTCTGTTTTTATATTTCTTTTCCTTTTGAAATCACTTCTCCTAGTTGTGTTTATCTGGCTTCTACTAAATGGATCTAGGTTGCTCTGAGTATTGATCTAAAAAAGAAGTAACTTCATGTCAGGATGCAGTTCCTGCGAGGAGGGAAGTATGGTCAACCTCGAGATCATGTTTCCAAAATGATGCTAGATTACACACAAGGTGCCAGTTCCCTAATGATGCTGGATTAGACACAAGGTGCAAATTCCCAGATGATGTTGGATTACACACAAGCCAGGTGGAGTCGTCAGCTGTTCGTGTCCTCGTGGCATTAGTAATGGCTAAAAGAAAGCATGCAATAGCCCTTGAGAATGTAGCTGTGTTCCTGAAGAACCGAAAAGAGCAATCAGATGCTCTCTTCACCCAAGCCAAAGAAGAGATGGAAGAAGCCAGAAATAAGCTAGCGGAGGCAAAGCAGGCTAGGCGTCTCCTGCTATCTAAAAATGTTGTCAATACAAAATTTCCTTCATAATAGCTAGGTTCAAATTTTTATCCAGTCAGCATTCCTGTTGTGATGTCCGTGCATCTACTGATGTGGCACAAAATATTTTTTTTCGGGTCATGTAATAACAGCAATTACTTTCCAAACAATAACAGACGAAGCATTGGACATGGTATAGTTCACGTGCAAGCCCGACATTCCAAGTTCAACTTCCACATCAAACTCATGTTCACAGATATCTGCACATTCATACATAATGTCCACAACAATGATTCACTTCAAAGCCCAAAAAATATGAGGAGAATTATAAATAAAGAAAAACCTCTACTAGTTCCTGCTACCAGTGCGAGCACAACAAGTCAAGACCATGCGTAAATTAATTATATTTTAGTCATTTTTTGTGTTCTAAAATGCCTGCCGGCTCGCGGAAGGATGTGTTGCCGGCACATGCGCGGATTCAATGAAAGCGGGCGGGGCAGTATTAAGCTGGTTGCACGCGGCGAGGAGGCGTGCTTAGCTTGGCCTGCAGCGAGTGCGGCCCTCTTGGCCGGCGCGCCGGTTCAATGCCTGTGCTATGAGAGGTCGCGTCCGTGTCAGAGCAATCACTCCCTCCAGTCCTTTTTGTTTGGGTATAACAAAATCTCATTTTCCATTCACATTTTACAAGTAAAATTCGTGGACAAACTTTGACCCAAAGTACAATGGGGACTAGTAAACTAGAATGGAGGTAGTAGTTTTTATTAATCAAAGAAGGGTTTCCCCTTCCGATTTTCATTACTGAAAACCAACATCTAAATCTAAATCATAGTATTTGCCCTAAAACTACCAGGTTCAACATCTCGCAACATAAACCCATACAACCATACGCCAAGGAAGTACGTAGTACTATGAATTCCATTTTCGCTCCATAACAATCGTTCTAAAAACTACTTACTACTTATAACGCGCCATTGAAAATCATAACTCCTAACCCCACTAAAAACGATATTTTAAACATGGCTACTTGATCTGTGGCAACTGGTGAGCCACCGCGCTCAAAGTCGTTCACCTGTGGTCCCGACCATCAACTCCTACGGATCAAATTATCATGCGAGGTGACTATTCCTACAAAGGTGCTCCACCACATACCCAGTATCCACGAATGCAGAAATCGTGCACCTAGGGTTTTAGGGTTTATTTGTTAACTTCGCCTTTACGTAACACTCATGTGTGCGAGAGAGCGAGAGGCTGACTGTGTACGTGTGCCTCTTCTCTTTATATATGTACTCCACCGTTAGTCTGGTGTCCAAAAAATTATAATAACTACTAGCAATGTGCCAATGCGTTGCCACACGATCAAAGTAGATTAATACATATTCACCGATTTGATAGAAAAAAAGTCTAGTTTTGAAATATGTATATCACTAAAAATATGTTATGTTTCAGTCAACATATATTCCTTTGGCGGTTTTGATGAGATAAGGGAGGAATGTTGTTGGTTTCAAGATTTGAGAATTGATATATGTCTAATTTCTACTCTTACTAGCAAGATGCCCCTGCATTGCACGGAACATCATGATCTTGTGGAAGAAAAGGATGAAGGTCTTATCTACAAATGTGGTGAAGAGTGCGGGTAAATTGCCATATTTTTCTTCCTATCCGTCAGATATAAATCGGACGACCTACATTGAAGGATGGCAGGCCCACCATCATCACCAACTCTATTTTTTATCCCTACTCTTATAAAAAGCATTGCCGGTGATGATAATGTGCCTGCCATCCTGCAATATAGGTCACCCGATCTATATCTGACGGATAGGAAGGAAACTATGGCAATTTTGCAAAAAGATACCCACACCTCTCTCCACATTTGCACATTAGCAAAAAGATAAACTACTCATACGAATGCATCTTGATGTTCCGTGCAATGCATGGGCATCTTGCTATTTGTTGCAAAAAGCCCAGGTGTGTGTGAGAGAGAGAGGGAGAGTGGAGGAGGACAGAGTGCATGTGTGACAAAGACACAAGGAGTGTGTGTGCGATAGGTATCAGCTTAAAATGAGGCGATAGTGTGTGTGCACGATCGAGAGGGCGTGTCTCAAGAAGGGAAGAAAAATCCACATAGATACAAGGAGTGGGAGAAAGACATGTATGCGATAGTGGAAGCACGAGTGTGCGGGTGTATAAACCTATCTAGAGGCTAGCTAGTCGATAAATGTTTGTGAGAGAAATACGAGTCGGGGTGCGAAAGCGAGAGTTTTGTGTGTGTGTGTGAGAGAGATGGTAGTCGGGAAGGGGAGTGGAAGCAGGAGTTGTGTGTGTGTGTGTCTGTGAGAGAGAGGGGGGGGTTGTCTGATCGGTAAACAAATGAATAATGTCAGTCTGGGATGGAGACGAAAAGGAGACCGCAACAAATGTTGTGTCTATAGGAGAGAGAGAGAGAGAGTAATTTTAGTGGTATGCGTCATATGTAGAGACATATAGGGTGTGTGAGAGAATCTCATAGAGAGAAAGACAAAGTGAAAGACGAGTGGAGACTGTGTGTGTGGCGGTGAAAAAGAAAGCTTAGTTACCGAGTGATACCAGAGAACAGTAGAGACGTGAGAGATAATGAAAACCGTGTAATGTATAATGATAGGGAGAGTGTGACACTTCTCAAGGGAGATATCGAGAGACCATGCTTGCGAGGATAGGAGAAACATGAAGTGAGCGTGCGGGTGAGCTGGAGAAAAGAGAGTGATAGCTGCCTGAAGGAGCATGCATGCGAGAGAGATGGGCGTGAAAGGAGTGAACAAAAAAGGGATTCAAATATTTGAATTCGAGATGATGATACATGTAATCCATACTCGAGCCAAAATTGATCTATCAAACATGCATACTAATATGAATTCACGCACATCTATGTTATTTAATATGTAGATATTACTGATCCATACATTTTAGTAGAACATAATTTGGTTAAATTTTTTCGAATTCAACCTTAAGATTTTGAGATCATTGTATTTGTAAATCATATTATACATATAAAGGAGCAGAATTCTTTGTTGTGATTTTGAAAGTATATATAAAAAATGATGTATATAGAATGTAATTCCAATTGAAAATGGATCCCGCCCGAAAAAAATAGAATACAAACGGGATTCGAATTGAGTTGGCACGGTAAACGTGCACTCTGCAAAATTTGAACGAAGCGGGGAAAGTCGTAGTAACCGCCCGAAACCAAAATCTGCGAGATGGAAATCACTACTGCCTATCCCTGCCACGCAAAGCCTATCTGCGTGATTTCTATAGGTGTTGATAGGGGTAGGTTTGTAATTTCACCCAAACGTGACGTAACCGCCTCTCACCCGGATTCATACACGGTGGGCGCCAAAACATAGTGTGTCCTTGGCCGAACTCGACTCCCTCCCTGATTCATATTCATACACGGTGGGCGCAAAAAACAAACTCTCGTGGGCAAATATTAGGTGTATGCGAGATTACCGTCCTATCCCCAATCGACTAATATTGCTGCGATGTAGGAAATTTGAAACGGGGGCTTAGTTTGTAAATTTCCCCGCATTTGAGACAAGCGCGCCCTAAATACATGGTTCCCCCCTTCCTCTCTACCTCCCTTTTCCCCATTCGTACTCCGTGGGCGCCAAAACACGCTCTCCACCCCACCCTCCTTCGTCCGCCGCCGTCCGCCACCCCATCCACCGCCGTCCTCCTCCACCTTGCCGGAGCTGATACGCCGACGCTGTCGTCCATTACAAGAGATCAACATCTCTCATCCACGGCTTTGGACCGAGATCCTAGCATCCCGTCCTCTCGCTTCATCCCCACCGTCGTCCACCTTGCCGGCTCCGCTCCTATGACCGTCTCGTCCACCGCGCCCTGCCACCACCGTCTACCCTCCTAGATCTGCTTCCACGCCGCCGACAGCCATCACTACCGCAGCACCATCAAATTCTCAGCAGATGCATACACGGCGCCGCACCAGAGGCGGTACTCTTTCGTATCTGCTCGACTTATTTATCGCAGCAAGAAAATAGATCGCCACTACTTTACTCTGATCTTGTCTTGGTTGCGAAGTTGCCTTTGTCCGGTTTGCACCTTCAGATCCGCCATGGCACGCTCAACACTATACTCCCAATGCTTATGGTTTTCCCGTTTTATATTCCACACTAGTAAATCACAGTAGACTAAATTTCAAAATTGGGTCGCTCGATTTTTCAGAGCTCGCCGGAGTTCGCCGGCGCGAACGAAGGGGCTCGGGTGGTTGTGGGGCCTCGCCGAACAAAGAAAACTCGACGCGGGTGGGGGTTGGGGTGGGGGTGGCGGAGGAACACAGGCGGTGGGGGCCGGTGGTCCGGCCGGCGGCCCGTGCGGTGTTCTGTATGGGAATAATAAGAGACGAGGAAGAAGAAGGGTTAGAAGACGTAGGATCTTCATCCAACCGCCTGAAATGGTCGAGAGACAGCTGGGAGTTTCATTCTTAATGTGCTCTGGTTCATCATGTGTGGGCACTGCGCAACCAACATTTTATTATCCAAAATCTGCTTGCTCTTCTTTACCATGTTCCTCTTCCGTTCTTCTTTAATATGTACTCTCTCCGTTCCTAAATACAAGTCTTTGTACAGATTCCACCATGGACTACATATGGAGCAAAATGAGTGAATCTACACTCTAAAATTTATCTGGATACATCTGTATATGATCCATAGTGGAAATCTCTACCAAGACATATATTTTGGAACGGAGGGAGTATGATAGTAGTACAATATGTTCCTTGTACTTAAGATGAGCACGGACATTTGCAGTGTAGAGGTCTATACGGTCGGTTGTGATGGACACTTTGAGCCTCTTTGATTCGTAGGATTTTGTAAACATAGGAATAGGATTTGTAGTGACCTGCCCACTTGAATCCTATAAGAATAGCAAGGAAATGCGGGGAGCTGTGTCGCCTTTGAGAGTTACACTGATATTAATAGCACCGCACCTTCAGTTGAAGAGAACTGGTATCCGAAGCCTTTCTAGCCGTACTGGCAGTACTAGCACATATATTGCAGCAAGTTCCACTTTGCTGATTTTACTCTGATGCTTAAGGTTTTCCCGTTATATCTACACTATGATCTATGTAGCTGCTTTGTGTCGCACTAGTAGCAGTCCACCCTTGAAGCTAAACACTGCAATGACTTACAAAATTGGCACCAAGGCATTGAGTGCCATTCTAGATGCAATGAAACTCATACGCTCCCCACCTGTTGATTCTTGTTCAGAATATGATCCTAATGACTATTCTAACCTCGAGGAGTCAAAGGCAGATGGCATGTCCTGTTCACCCATCAAGGTGCCTGTTCTAATTTGGCAAGGTTTTATTGATTGCGGGTATCTTGCATATGTTGTCTTGCATTTCTTCTACTCTGTTGCAGTGCCATCTGTTTAGTTTACTCATCATATATGTCCAGATGCCATGCCCATCCATTATCAATACATATTCCATCTGTCATCATACCATGTTTTTCCACTCAAATGCTATTCTTGTGCATCAGACATCAAAAAGGAAGACGGTGATTGCCGAACCTGAAGGAGCACCAGCAAAGTCCATAAAAAACATGGTGGTGCCGGAGAAATCAGATAGCACCCTACTTATATTGGCTGTACAATCAGTGACACAAAACGTAGGACAGATTCCAGTAGACTGTACCCATACTTCACTGGTCACACCACTAGCCCCACCATGCAGGACCTGCACTCCAGCAAAAGGTATACCGATTTGATTTGCCATAGCACCAGCCGTACCACAGAAAAATCCCACTCCAGCGAAAAGTACAGCAAGTCCACCGGCTGAAGACCTATCACAACTGCAGAGACGGCCAATTCCTGCAGATTGGAACCCCATTCCATTTATTCCCAGTTTAAAAGACAATGCTTTCAATGTTGCTAGGGACTACGTGCATATATTCCCATCATGGGAAGATTATAGTGAAGACAAACACCATTTTCACATCTTCCTGTCCAACTTACGTGTAAGTGCTATTATTCATGGTTATTATTTTGCTGTTTTCCGCTAATTGAACACATCAATGATTTACATTACATTGTTGTAACTAGGCCAGGGTGAATCTGGATAGTCATGATGAGCAAAGCTTGCTTGTGCTTTTCAAGGAAGCATTGTAACAGTATCAGTGTTACCTGAGGAAATCACACTTTGATGGAAAGTCTATAAACAAATTTTCGGTGAAGTCTCCTATGCTAAATTTAGAAGACATTGAATGGAAAAACCTTGTTATGCACTGGTCTTGTTCCCAGGATGAGGTACTGTCTACGAAATCACATGACAATTTGAACTTCTACTTTTTCGCATGTTCCTTACAAATCTTTTTTGCAGGAAATCTGCTCGAAGAAGAATTCCGGTTTGAAAAGAACGACAAGATATCGCAAATATGCTACCCGCTGCTTTGCTCTTGTTAGTAGCTGTTGTCCTGTATCACTGTACTTGCATACATACCTGGTTCATTATGTGATAGCAGTATGTATGATAGCTTGCTTATCAATTGTTCGCTCCAAATTATCTGATCTGTATGAATGGTTACATTAGTGTAGAATATATCCAATGCCGATGATTTTTTTTAGCTCTGCATTGTTCTTGTAAGTACATGTTGTCCTTTATCAGTGTACTTATAATGATAGGTAGTTGTTCATGTACCATCGCTTTGCATCTTATTTTCCTTTGCCCTCCATTTTCTACACATCAAATCTATATTTACTCTTACCATAAGGTTGGTACTGAAGAAGTTTAGCTGTGCATTGCTCTTGGTTGTATCTTTTGCCTGTATTGCTGCACTTACATTTATAGCTACTTGGTTATGTAGCATCACTCTTCATCTTATCTTAAATATTCTCCATTTTTTTCGTATATTATCACATCTATATTTACTCTTAACAAAATGTAGAATAAAGGCAATGCTTATGAAGAAGATTCTGTGGTAAACTTCTTGAATTGTCCCCCCATCAGCATGGATAAGGCCTTTAAAGAGCATGTCTTCACCAATAATGTAAGTTTGTCCTTCTCAAGCCTTCAAACTTTGTTGTATATATTTGGTTAGGCATGACTGCAAGAGCTATTTATTTTTGGTGTTTGCATCAAATTGCATGTTTAAAGTTTATTATGTAGTTCATAAACAAAAGTTTGTCCTTCTCAATTTAAGTTTTCAGTTGTACAACCAAGTTCCTTCTTCATACCATGTAAATTAAACTATACAGAGCAAGTGATCTTCTTTTGCACTTCATGTATGATTCTGTTCTTCATCCATAATCCAGTGATGTGGTGAACCTACCCACTACAGCACAATGTCATATTCTGCAATGCCTTAACTATGAACAATGTCATATCATTCTACTATTATTTAAACTGTCTCTTTATTTGCCAATCTGAAATGGGATAAATTGATAGCACACTAACCATTGATACTTATGAGTTCTTGATCTGTAATCCAGTGGTGTTGTGAAGCTGCCAACTCCTTCACAATGTCATTTCCTGCCATGTCTTGACCTGAACAATACCATATTGTGTTAATGCAATTTTAAACTGTGTCACTTTATTAGTCAGTAAGAAATGTGATGAATTGTCAGCACTGATACTTTTATGTGCAAAACCTAGCATATGTCTGCTTGTTTATCTTTTAGAGTGAAGAAGATATAAGTGTTGAACAAGCACAGTCTCATCATCTTGCTCAGCTGCTTGTGCTGCAGCTCCCCAGCAGGGCTAACCTTTCTTGAACTCTATTGAAGTGATGTCGGTTTCGTATATTATTTTGTCGGTGTGTTTATTTGCACTAGTGGCGATCTTTGATGCCCAGTGTATGTAATCTGCTGTCTGCTTGTGCTTTATTATCATAGTGGCGAACTTTGATGCCCAGTGGATGTAATATGCCGTAATTTCTTTATTGTATAGTCTAGGTTTTTTCTTATTCATGATGCTATTGTCTAGGTCTTCGCAGTAAACCGGCCAAACCGTAAAATTACCGTACATAATCGGGCCGTCATGCAATCATGATGTATGATCCGCATCATGGGCCCCGTCATCTTGGTCCGTTAAAAGGCCAACAGTAAACTGGCCCACTAGTAGATTCGGGCCTTTAATAGGCCGAGTAACCCCTGGCCCTCTTTTCGCAAGAAAACTCAATGGGCTTTTAGGAGGCTGAGGAGTAGGTTGGGCCAGAAACGTGCCGAACAGCTCACGGGGTGACAACAGCCTGAAATGGACCCCGGCCCATGATTGTGCGAATCAAATCACGGGCTTTTAACAGGCCAAAATTGTCTCGTTCCTTGTTTGGCTCAGATATCGGCTGCGAGCAGGCCGGATGCAAACTGGGCCGTAGTTAGGCCCAACTATATGACGGGCTTTTAACAGGTCGAAATTAATATAGGGCCGAAATGTTAAACGGGCCCTTAATAGGCCGAAACAAATATCAGGCCGAATTACTAAATGGGCTTTTAGCAAGTGGGCCCAAAAGCATAGCGTCCAGTTGACGGGCCGAATCTGATATGGGCCATAATTGAGCCCAAAGCCTCTTAAAGGGCCGGACCTGATCTGGGCTGTAATCTGGGCCAGAATGTGGTAGGCTTTTAACGGGCCGGATCTCATATGGGCCATTATTAGGCCCAGAACTTGGCAGGCCATTAATGGACCGGATCAAATATGGGCCGACATTTGGCCCAAATCATGGCAGCCAGTTAACAGGCCGTCCTATTAGGGTCCCCCAAATCTTATGGGCCTACAGCTGGGCCGGCCCATTAATGTCGGCGAAATCTTATGGGCCTTTACCTGGGCCGGCCCATTATGATCCGCAAGAATCTTGTGGGCCTTTACCTGGGCCGGCCCATTATGGCACACAAAAATCTTGTGGGCCTTTACCTAGGCCGGCCCATTATGGCCCGCAAAATCTTGTCGGCCTTTAGCTGGGCCAGCCCATTATGGTCCGCAAAATCTCATGGGCCTTTAGCTGGGTCAGCCCATTATGGTCCGCAAAATCTTGTGGGCATTTAGTTGGGCCAGCCCATTTAAACTTGATGGGCCGGTCCACGTGTCAACATATCATAGCCGCGTCTCGCCCATTGGATGAGTGACACCTGTGCCAACGCGGACCTGGCACGTGTCTCGCCCAGCGAATGATGATTTAACACGTGGAAAATTCCCATTGGTCGGGGCTGTTAATGGGTTATCGGATCCAAAACCCGACCCGATAGCTTAACGACGTTCCGTTACGGTGGATGCCACGTGTCGGTCACCCTTGACGAAAGCACTTCCGTGATGATAATTTTGGTAATTTCATGGAACACTTCTACGACAGCACAGGTATGACTATCTTGATTCTATCATAAAATCGTCATGGATGTACATGCATGACAAAAAACGCGACCTATTGTGACAAACACGTATCATCACGGAAGTGTATTTTTTTGTAGTGACATTGCAAACCCTACAGCGGGAATCCCTCATGCTTGCGCGACACAGAGGGCACAATAGGACAACACCAATAATAAAACATGCAATTCAAACCAACCATAGCAATTCATCAATCACCGGTAGGACAATGAAAATCTACTCAGACATCATAGGATGGCAACACATCATTGGATAATAATATGAAGCATAAAGAACCATGTTCAAGTAGAGGGTACAGCGGGTTGCGGGAGAGCGTACCTCTGAATATAGATGGGGGAAGGCGATGGAGATGTTGGTGAAGATGGCGGTGGTGTTGGTGAAGATCGCAGTGATGATGATGGCCCCCGTTGGCGTTCCGGCGCCACCGGGAGCAAGGGGGGAGAGCCCCTCTTCTTCTTCTTCTTCCTTGACCTTCTCCCTAGATGGGAGAAGGGTTTCCCCTCTGGTCCTTGGCTCCCATGGCGTGGGAGGGGCAAGCGCCCCTCCGAGATTGGATCTATCTCCTTGTCTCTTTCTGTTTCTACGTTCTTTGATTCTGCCCCTTCACCATTTCTTTTATATCCGGAGATCCGTAACTCTGATTGAGGTGAATCTTTTGCCCAGATCTTTCTCATAAAATTAGCTTTCTTGCGGCAAAAGAAAAGCATCAACCGCCTTATGGGGGGCCCAAGAGTGTCCAGGGCGCGCCCCCTATCTCCTGGCCCCCTCTGGGACCGTCTCGCGCCCAAAAATCACAAACATTCCAAAATAATTCTCCATCCGTTTTTATCCTGTTTGGACTCCATTTGATATGTGGTTTCTGCGAAACATAAAACATGCAACAGACAGAAACTAGCACTAGGCACTGGATCAATATGTTAGTCCCAAAAAATAGTATAAAAAGTTGCCAAAAGTATATGAAAGTTGTAGAATATTGGCATGGAACAATCAAAAATTATAGATACGGCGGAGACGTATCAGCATCCCCAAGCTTAATTCCTGCTCGTCCTCGAGTAGGTAAATGATAAAAAAGATAATTTTTGATGTGGAATGCTACCTAGCATAATCTTGATCATATGTCTAATCATGGCATGAATATTAAGACACGAGTGATTCAAAGCAATAGTCTATCATTTGACATAGAAACAATAATACTTCGAGCGTACCAATAAAGCAATCATGTTTTTTCAAAACAACATGGCCAAAGAAAGTTATCCCTACAAAATCATATGGTCTGGCTGTTGCTCCATCTTCATCACACAAAGTATTTAATCATGCACAACCCCGATGACAAGACAAGAAATTCTTTCATACTTTAGTAATCTCAAACTTTTTCAACTTTCACGCAATACATGAGCATGAGCGATGGACATAGCACTATATGTGGAATAGAATGGTGGTTGTGGAGAATACAAAAAGGAGAAGATAGTCTCACATAAACTAGGCGTATCAATGGGCTATGGAGATGCCCATCAATAGATATCAATGTGAGTGAGTAGGGATTGCCACGCAACGGATGCACTAGAGCTATAAGTGTATGAAAGCTCAAACTGAAAACTAAGTGGGTGTGCATCCAACTTGCTTGCTCATGAAGACCTCGTGCATTTGAGGAAGCCCATCATCAGAATATATAAGCCAAGTTCTATAATGAAAATTCCCACTAGTATATGAACGTGAAAGCAAAGGAGACTCTCTCTATGAAGAACATGGTGCTATTCTGAAGCACAAGTGTGGTAAAAGGATAGTAACATTGCCCCTTCTCTCGTTTTCTCTCTTTTTTTATAATAGGCTTCTTTGGCCTCTCTCCTTTTTTTTATTTAGGCTTCGTTGGCCTCTCTATTTTTTTTATCAAGTCCGGATTCTCATCCCGACTTGTGGGGGAATCATAGTCTCCATCATCCTTTCCTCACTGGGGCAATGCTCTAATAATGATGATCATCACACTTTTATTTACTTACAACTCAATATTACAACTCGATATCTAGAACAAAGATATGACTCTATATGAATGCCTTTGGTGGTGTACCGGGATGTGCAATGATCTAGCATAGCAATGACATCAAAAAACGGACAAGCCATGAAAACATCATGCTACCTATCTTACGATCATGCAAAGCAATATGACAATGAATGCTCAAGTCATGTATATGATGATGATGGAAGTTGCATGGAAATATATCTCGGAATGGCTATGGAAATGCCATGATAGGTAGGTATGGTGGTTGTTTTGAGGAAGGTATATGGTGGGTGTTTGGTACCGGCGAAAGTTGCGCGGCACAAGAGAGGCTAGCAATGGTGGAAGGGTGAGAGTGTGTATAATCCATGGACTCAACATTAGTAATAAAGAACTCATATACTTATTGCAAAAATTTACAAGCCATTGAAAACAAAGTACTACGCGCATGCTCCTATGGGGCTAGATTGGTAAGAAAAGACCATCACTCGTCCCCGACCGCCACTCATAAGGAAGACAATCAAAAAATAAAATTGTGCTCCAACTTCATCATAAAGAGGTTCACCATACGTGCATGCTACGGGAATCACCAACCTCAAAACATGTGTTTCTACTAAGGGATAATTAGATTTATGCCCCTAGTTGTGTCCCACTCGTCTGTTTTACCCCTAATTCCCAAAAGTCACCGGTTCTGTCCAAGTCACTTTGCTCGTCTTATGCTTTTGCCCTTTGACCGTTTGACCGTCAGTTTGAAAACTTCATAACTAATTCATACTAAATCAGAAAAATGCAAATAAGATACCAAAATGTTCACAAAAACATCACCTATATGTGAGTGTCATTTGCATTCATGAAAAAAGTGTTGGAAAGTGCCCGTCCGAGTTTTAGCTCTTATGCTACCACCATGAATAGTAAAATCTAAAAAAGTTCAAAAAATTCAAAAAATATTGGTGGCAAAGAATGGCAAATGTTTTAAGTGCCTGCCAAGTTTCATTAGGGAATAACATTCATGGGTGTCGTGGAAAAAAACAATCAGCACTCCAAAATAGATTATTTTTTTGCCATGACTTCCACCAATGTCGTTCCCTGATGAAACTTGGCAAGCAGTTAGAACATTTGTCGTTCTTTGCCACCATTTTTTTTTGATTTTTTGAATTTTTTTAGAGTTTACTATTCCTGGTGGTATCAAAAGAGCTAAAACTCGGATGTGCACTTTCCAACACTTTTTTTATGAATGCAAATGACACTGACATATAGGTGACATTTTGGTATCTTATTCGCATTTTTCTGATTTAGTATGAATTAGTTATGAAGTTTTCAAACTGACGATCAAACGGGCAAAGGGCAAAAGCATAGGAGGAGCAAAGTGACTTGGATAGAACCGGTGACCTTTGGGAATTAGGGGTAAAACATACGAGTGGGACACAACTAGGGGCATAAATCTAACTATCCCTTCTACTAATCCATAGTCACCCACTAGCATAACTCTAATATCACCACCTTTATATCGCAAAACTATTGCAATGAATCAAACATATCATATTCAGCGATCTACAAGTTTATGTAGGATTTTATGACTAACCATGTGATTGACCAAATCCTGTCATCTCTCTAAATAGATATAAGTGAAGCAAGAGAGTTTAATTATTTCTACAAAATATATGCCCACGCTCTAACAAATATAAGTGAAGCAAAAGAGCATTCTACAAATGGCGGTTTTCTATGTGAAGAGAATCAAGCAATCCAAACTTCAAATGATATAAGTGAAGCACATGAAGCATTCCATAAAGCCATACTCAAAAGATATTAGTGAAGTGTAATGATCATTCCATAAATAAACCAAGGACTATATCATACCAGCATGGTGCATAAAATAAAAATGAAAACTAAAAGCGAAAGACGCTCCAAGACTTGCACATATTGCATGAACGAAACGAATACAAAAACATACCGATACTTGTTGAAGAAAGAGGGGATGCCTTACGGGGCATCCCCAAGCTTAGACGCTTGAGTCTCCTTGAATATTTACTTGGGGTGCCTCAGGCATCCCCAAGGTTGAGCTCTTGCCTTTCTTCCTTTTCCTCATATCGAGACCTCCTCGATCAAACACTTCATCCACACAAAACTTCAACAGCAAACTCGGTAAGATCCGTTAGTATAATAAAGAAAATCACCACTCTAAGTACTGTAGCAAACCAACTAATATTTTCTTTTTGCATTTTTTCTACTGTAATATAACTTTTCCATGGCTTAATCCACTGATAGAAGTTGATAGTTTCATCAAAACAAGCAAACTATGCATCAAAAACAGAACAGTCTGTAGGAATATGAACATTCACCATACTTCTGTTACCCCAAAAATTCTACCAAAATTAGGAACAATACAAAATTTGTACAGAAAGACAGTGCAAAAAGAATCAGAACCATTTGGCGTTCCAGTAAAAAATGTAAAATCGCAAAGTACAGCCATAGTTTTTGTCCTGCACCATACAAACCAACAAGCATTGTAAACATCCTAAAGGCAAACCTTGGCACATTATTTTTATAATACAATGGAGTTGTACAAGGGGATAATTATTTTTGTTGAAAAGTTTCTGTAATCAAGATTCACAAAGTTTCCGTGAGCATGAACAAAGTTTAAGGCTAGCTCCCACATCATAATGCTTGTCTCTCTCACTGTCACTTTCCTTTTTGAAAAGTTTTTAGGTTCCCCTCTTTATTTATTTTTTGTTTTTAGACTATATAAAAGCACTCAAGAGAAATAAATGACTCTTTAAAACTTCCGGGTTGTCTCCCTAGCAGCGCTTTCTTTAAAGCCATTAAGCTAGGCATATATTGCTTAAGTAATGAATCCACCCGGATCCCAAGGTATATCAAAGCCAATTTTAATTAACAATGATTTGTAATTTAGTAGTGAGCACAAAGTAACATATATCAAGCAATGATGAAGTCTAACTCTCTTCCTATCCATCGGCATGTCATAAAAGAACAATTCATGCACACCAAGTAAAGGCCAATGCATAGTATAAGCAGTTTCTTGCAATTCTATGATATTGGAATCATAGAGAGGTGGAGATATAGTTCCTCCCTCATAATAATTGCAAGTAGGAGCAGCAAGCACCTTGTTCTTCTTCTTCCTTGACCTTCTCCCCAGATGGGAGAAGGGTTTCCCCTCTGGTCCTTGGCTCCCATGGCGTGGGAGGGGCGAGAGCCCCTCCAAGTTCGGACTCTTGATCCGCAAGGTCGCGCTGCAAGGACTCACATTTCTTCACGGTGTCCTGGAGCTCCTGCGGACCTCACCGACCTTGTCCTCATGCTTTTCACGGGCGGCTTGTTCCTTGGCCTCTCTCTCCTCAGTCTTGGCCAGCGCCTTCTTGACGGTCTCCACTTCGGTCGCCGCTCCTAAATAAATATCATGGCACTTTAGTAAGCACAAATCATTCATCCTTCCTGAATATAGACAAGGTTATTGCATACCTAGATTGTCTTCTATCTGTTTCTTCACACGGCCGAGCTCTTCCTCGGCCCGCTCCAGAGTCTGCTTCAGTCCAGAGACCTCAGCAGCATAAGAGGTTGCAGCCAGTAACGACGCCTGCTTGTTCACATTGACTCATCTGGTTAGTCTCCCACGAAACTTGTTTGATCCTTTGTCCGTCTTTTCTTTTCGAACACCGGACAGTGTCTCAGGGGCTACTGTCTATACTGTGACATTCTTTTTACATAATTGCATTGCTTACCTCAAAGCCTATTAGAAGGCCTGTGAAGGCTTCGGTCAGTCCCCTCTTCACGGACTGAATCCTCTGAACCATCGTACCCATAAGGGTATAGTGTTCCTCAACAATGGAAGCACTTCACAACACTTCCATTAGAGTGTCCGGCACCTCTGGCTGGACAGAGATCACAGGCGGAATTGGCGCACCTCCTCCTTTTGAAGGAGGCTTCTTGCCGGGTTCTAGAGCCGCATAGGTCTCCGGGAACGTATTCGGCTGTGGGCCGAACTGAATATGGCACCCATCGCCAGTCTCCATGGGGATTTGCTCTGCCATGTGTCCGATGGCTGAGGCTTCACCCTCCGGCACCGCCCTGACGGCCTCCCGAGTTTCTCCCTGACCTGGGATCCTTCGGGAAAACACCTCGGTGTCATCCATGTCCTTGGGAAAGGAGGCCGCTGGAAGGGACCCGCTGTCCATCGCCTTCGGGTCCAGCGAATCCCGCGAAGATGAGGATCGCTCGAGGTCGGACCGAGCCAGAGTGCAAATGCATGATTCAACATGTTAAGACTATGAAGTAGAGAGGTCGGATAAATGAATGCGTCCGGGTTTTTGAGTACTCACGATTTGGCCAGGGGCTTGTCTCGGGTGCGCCGCTCTGGGCTGCGGTCGACGTCCCATGTGGAGTTATCCGTGAAGGAACCCTTCCCCCTCTTGGACGCCTCTGCCTCCAGATTTGTGGAGGCCGCCCTCTTCTTCCTTCCCCCCTTAGGGGGAGAGTTGCTTTCCTCCTCCTCTTCGTCCTCGGCGGCTGAGGAGTGAGTCTCGGTGTCTTGGGACGTCATGCCTAAAGCCCCGGGCTGCGGTCGACGTCCTCGGCGGCTGAGGAGTGAGTCTCGGTCCCCTTGGCCTTCTTCTTGACCTTCTTCTCCGGTGCTTGATAGGGCGCCGGAACCAGCATCTTCGTCAGAAGTGGAATTGCTGGGGTCTTCGGGCAGCGGAGCCGGACAGTGAATCCGCTCCACCTTCTTTGTCCGGCCCTGAGAGAATCAGTAGGGAGGCTTAGGCATCTTCCTCGAGTATGCAAGTAAGGGATACACCTTGAAAACATGAAAAAACTTACCGGACTAGCGGGATGGGCCAAGTCGTGCCCACGGTCCTCGGTTGTGTCCGGCCACATCTCGCTGGACTTGAAAAGCACCTTGCAGATGTCTTCGTGCATAGTGTCGAAGAACTGCAGCGAGGTTTGGTGCTTGGCCGGATCATACTCCCACATATGGCACGTCCGGCTTTGGCACGGAAGGATCCAGCGAACAAGCATCACCTGGATCACATTGACAAGCTTGATATTCTTGTCTATCATGGTCCTGATGCACGTCTGAAGCGCTATCAGCTCGTCCGCCGAAGACCAGTCCAGGCCCTTCTTTGGCAGGAGGTGAGCCGCATCGGGGCTCCGGACCGGAATTCGAGAGCCGTAGCCCAGGTGGTACGACACGGCTCTGTGACGTAGAACCACTGTTGTTGCCACGCTTTAATGGTCTCCACGAAGGTACCTATTGGCCATGTGATGTTGGGCATCTTGCTCACCATGGCGCCTCCTCACTCCGCGTGTTGACCGCCCACGACCTTCGGCTTCACATTGAAGCTCTTTGACCATAATCTGAAGTGGGGTGGGAAGTGGAGGAAGGCCTCGCACACGACAATGAATGCCGAGATGTTGAGGAAGGAGTTGGGGCCAGATCGTGGAAATCCAGCCCATAGTAGAACATGAGTCCGTGGACGAACGGGTGGAGAGGAAATCACAACCCGTGGACGAAGTGGGGGATGAATACTACCCTCTCATGGGGCTGAGGGGTGGGGACAATCTGTCCCTGGGCCCGAAGCCGGTGGGCGATTTTCTTGGCCAAATACCCAGCTTCCCGGAGCTTGATAATGTCCTTCTTGACGGAGGAGGCCATCCACTTGCCCAGTGCTCCAGACCCGGACATTGTTGGAGTGCTTTCTTGGGGCGGAAAGGATGAGAACTTGGGCGCTGGAGCTCGAGAATGGGGGAGGCAGAGAGAGAGAAGGCGTGGGTGAAAAGCGGTGAACCCTTATCTCCTTATAAAGGGAACGAATATCAAGCGCCTCCCCACTCGCCTTAAAACTTGCCTATTCCCCAATGGCCGTGCAGGCGACACTGTTGGGTTACCCACGTCCGTATTGATGGGAATCCCGCAATAAGGGGACACGATCTCTGCTTTGACAAGACGTGCCAATGAAACCGCATCCCGAAATATGGAGCGGCAGGCTAAAAAACGGTTCGAATAATGGCCGAGCGGCGACGTGATGTCATGCTACAAAAAGTTGTCAGTGGATTGGACTCGTGAAATACTATACTTTATACGGTAATGTGTGGTACTTGTTTTTTGAAGAGCCGGACACATTTTCTGTGTTTGAAGGAAGCTTTGGAGTATTCGGAGGAGGAACCCTCCTTGCAATGTCGAAGACAATCTGCGTGCCGGACACCTCGTCATTGAAGCCTGGTTCAATGGCTACTAAGGGAGTCCTGGATTAAGGGGTCCTCGGACGGCCGGACTATGTAGCGTGGGCCAGAATGATGGGCCGTGAAGATACAAGACAGAAGAGTCTCTCCCGTGTCCCGATGGGACTCTCCTTGGCATGGAAGGCAAGCTTGGCGCACGGATATGAAGATTCCTTTCTCTGTAACCGACTTTGTATAACCCTAGTCCCCTCTAGTGTCTATATAAACTGGAGGGCTTAGTCCGTAGAGGCAATCATAATCATACATGCTAGACTTCAAGGGTTTTAGCCATTACGATCTCGTGGTAGATCAACTCTTGTAATACTCATATTCATCACGATCAATCAAGCAGAAAGTAGGGTATTACATCCATAGAGAGGGCCCGAATCTGGGTAAACATCGTGTCCCCCGCCTCTTGTTACCATCAACCTTAGATGCACAGTTCGGGACCCCCTACCCGAGATCCGCCAGTTTTGACACCGACAGGGGCCCCGTGATTTGACTTGCCATTATCATTTTAACTGCGGCGCTACAACCGACGTGAGTCTCCCGATTCCTGACCACCTCCATACAGGTGCCTCTCCCAATGCTCCACCATGTAGAGGCTGGCTCTTGCATGAGAGCCCACTCCTCCACTTTTTCCTTCCCTCTTTCCTCCACATATGCAAAAATGCCATGTAAAGCGGGCTTATAGCCCACTATTGTACTTACTTGCCCCTACAGGTGCTAAGCCTGCCACATAGGCATAAAGTCTGATGTGGAAAGTTAATTAAGAAGAGAGAGACTAGTTTGGTGACCCAAAGAAGAAACGGTGCTAAGCGCGTGTACCTAGGTGAAAATACAATTTTGAGTCTGTAGCTAATTAAATGAAGAAAACTTAGCAACAAAAAACTAAGCACCTATGCATTGGGAACTTGATTGCTAAGCCATTTTATGCCCTTAGCACCTCATTTAAGCACCATTTCATTAGAAGAGGTCACTCATTGGCAAATGCAATAAATACAACGAAGAAAGAGATAGATAGAAGTAAAAAGAACTCTTATAGCCAACCTTATAGCTAACCTTGTTGTAGTATGAGTGACTAAGTGATGACTATGTATGACATGCCAACATCAGATAGCCTTCCCTCAAAAAATAACATCAGATAGCCCAACGCACCATGTTAAATCTCCAAGGGCGGCGATGGTCGTTGTAGGCGCGACCATGATACGGGCTGCTGGCAGCCCTTGGATCTGAGATCGAACGATCACATGCTAAGTTGCTGAAAATTTTGCAGAATAACCCTCCAGGATAGGATATTCACCCATAGGTCTAGAATCACGCCATGCAACCATTCGATCTCAGATCCAAGGGCTCTCGGAAGCTCGTATCATGGGAGAATGGAAAGCTTCGTATCACCTGTATTTTTCTAACGCTTGACATTATATCCAAAGCCATTTAATTGGGCGTCGAGTAGACATGACATCTAATTGGGACCCCATAGTACTGTGCATGAATCCATTTATCCACCAGGCAAGCCACTACCCTGATGTTCGGACGCCCGACTGAGCATTTTGACAATCGAAAAACTGCTAGCAGTTCGCTCCTACTCGTCCCTGGACGTCCTTTAACATTACGACAGTTCGCTCCTAGTCGTCCCGTCCTTTCACATTACGGCGGTTCCACTAATCCTAACCCTCCTCCAAAATCCATGGCGTCCCAAATCTCCATGATCAGCGGTGAGTACACGGTTAGAACCATCACCGGCGATGAGTTTGTCTTCATCTACACCAGTTCTTCTGCGATAGTGAAAGGATGCCTTGCTTGCTTCAGACGCATGTTCGAAAACTCAAATGATGAGTGGGTCGCTAGGCTAGATCTTGAGTACACCACAACCCTGGACAAAGAGAAGAATATAAAGGAGGAAGAGAAGTTGAAGCCTGTCGTGATCCAGGTTTGCGTGCATGACTTATGCTTGGTCTACCACACATGCCATGCCGACATTGAGTGTGAGGAATTTAAGAACTGCCTCAAGGGGGGCCTAGTCAAATTCGTTACTTAGACTTTACGAACGACAGAACAGTCCTAGGTCGGATAGGCCTCGTTGTAGGCAACCCCTTCGACCTCCAGAAGAATGGGCCGGTGCCCTCCCGTGATCATCCTTCAATGCTGACCCTGGCAGGAGCCATGGTTCATCCTTCGTATGGTAAACTAAAGAAACCTCCGCACACGTTTCATCGTGCATGGCACTGGAATGTACTAGATATAGACCACATCCACTATGCTGCAATGGATGGCTACCTTTGTTTCAATATCTACAAGGGTTGGATGAAGAGCCAGAGCCAAGTGTGTTGTTCAAGCAAAGAAGTATCGGCCAAGAGGAAGAGGGACAAGGACGAAGTCGAAGACATGGACGAGGACTCTGAGTAAGGTGGCAGTGTTGTTGCTCGTGGTCGTTCTAGTGTAGTGTCTACTGGATTAGTTACTTAGTTTAATTTTAGGTGTGCTTAGTTTTATTTGAGGGGTGTGTTGTGCTGAGCCCCCAGCAGAACTATGTTATGTTTCTTCTCGTTACTTTAACTCTTCAGAACGTACATACTAGTATTTCTTACAGTTCACCTTTTAGTTCGTATAGTACTACCACTCGTTTCTTCACATTATATACGTACAATATATATGTCCAACATCATATAGCCAGCAGTTTAGTTGTCAAAGAATTTGAGGGTGCTTAGTTTTCTCAAAGAATTTCAGGGTGCTTAATTTTATTTGAGGGGTGTGTTGCGCTGGACACCATTATTGTGACTCAAATCTCTTTTGCCATGTTATAATGACATAAATACCGATGGACCAACATTCCGGCTCTCCCTCTATCTCACTACAGTAAAATAAAGTGTGGGGCCTACTTGATCCCAACAACATTCTTATTTTCCTATAAAATTATTCGCTTGGTTACTTCTAACAAGCGGGGTGATACGTCTCCAACATATCTATAATTTTTATTGTTCCATGCTATTATATTACCCGTTTTGGATGTTTATGGGCTTTACTTTACACATTTATATCATATTTGGGACTAACCTACTAACTGGAGGCCCAGTCTGTATTGCTGTTTTCTTTGGTCTATTTCAGTGTTTCGAAGAAAAGGAATATTAAACGGAGTCCAAACGGAATGAAACCTTCGGGAGCGATCTTTTTGGCATAACCGTGATCCAGAGGACTTGGAGTGGAAGTCAAGAAACAACAGAGGCGGCCACGAGGGTGGAGGATGCCCCTCTCCCTACTGGGTGCGCCCCCCTATCTCGTGGGCCCCTCGGGCATCCACCGACCTACTTCTTCCTCCTATATATCCCATGTACCCCGAAAACATCAGGGGAGTCCACGAAAAACTATTTCCACCGCCGTAACCTTCTGTATCCGCAAGATCCCATCTTGGAGCCTTTGCCGGCGCTCCGCCGGAGGGGGAATCGACCATGGAGGGCTTCTACATCAACACCATAGCCTCTCCGATGAGTTATGAGTAGTTTACCACAGACCTTCGGGTCCACAATTATTAACAAGATGGCTTCTTCTCTCTCTTTGAATCTCAATACAAGTTCTCCTTGATCTTCTTGGAGATCTATTCGATGTAACTCTTTTTGCGGTGTGCTTGTCGAAATCTGATGAATTGTGGGTTTATGATTAAGTTTATCTGTGAGAAATATTTGAATCTCCTCTGAATTCTTTTATGTGTGATTAAGTTATCTTTGCAAGTCTCTTCGAATTATGAGTTTGATTTGGCCTACTAGATTGATCTTTCTTGCAATGGGACAAGTGCTTAGATTTGGGTTCAATCTTGCTGTGTCCTTTCCGAGTGACAACAGGGGCAGCAAGGCACGTATTGTATTGTTGTCATCGAGGATAAAAAGATGGGGTTTATATCATATTGCATGAGTTTATCCCTCTACATCATGTCATCTAAATCCGTTACTCTGTTCTTTATGAACTTAATACTCTAGATGCATGCTGGATAGCGGTCGATGTGTGGAGTAATAGTAGTAGATGCAGGCAGGAGTCGGTCTACTTGTCACGGACGTGATGCCTATATACATGATCACGCCTAGATAATCTCATAATTATTCACTTTTCTATCAATTGGTCGACAGTAATTTGTTCACCCACCATAATACTTATGCTATCTTGAGAGAAGCCACTAGTGAAACCTATGGCCCCCTGGTCTATCTTTCATCATATAAGCTTTTAATCTATCTTTTATTTGCAATCTTTACTTTCCAATCTATATTATAAAATACCAAAAATATATTTATCATACTATCTCTATCACATCTCACTTTCGCAAGTGGCCGTGAAGGGATTGACAACCCCTTTGTTGTATTGGTTGCGAGTTCTTGTTTGTTTGTGTAGGTGTGTGGGACTTTTGAGGAGCCTCCTACTAGATTGATACCTTGGTTCTCAAAAACTGAGGGAAGTACTTACGCTACTATTGCTTCATCACCCTTTCCTCTTCAAGGAAAACCAACGCAAGCTCAAGACGTAGCAAGAAGGATTTGTGGCGCCGTTGCCGGGGAGGTCTTCGCTCAAGTCAAAAAAGAGGCCTAAAAAAAAGAAAGGACAAATAAAAAATAAAAAAATGAGAGGAAAAGAGAGAAGGGGCAATGCTACTATCCCTTTTTACCACACTTCTTCAAAGTTGCACCATGATCTTCATGATAGAGAGTCTCCTATGTTGTCACTTTCATATACTAGTGGGAATTTTTCATTATATAACTTGGCTTGTATATTCCAATGATGGGCTTCCTCAAAATGCCCTAGGTCTTTGTGAGCAAGCGAGTTGGATGCACGCCCACTTAGTTTCTTTTGTTGAACTTTCATACATTTATAGCTCTAGTGCATCCGTTGCATGGCAATCCCTACTCACTCACATTGGTATCTATTAATGGGCATCTCCATAGCCCGTTGATATGCCTAGTCGATGTGAGACTATCTTCCTCCTTTTTTGTCTTCTCCACAACCACCGTTCTATTCCACTTATAGTGCTATGTCCATGGCTCACACTCATGTATTGCGTGAAAGTTGAAAATGTTTGAGATTAGTAAAGTATGAAACAATTGCTTGGCTTGTCATCGGGGTTGTGCATGATTAAATACTTTGTGTGATTAAGATAGAGCAACAGCCAGACTATATGATTTTGTAGATAACTTTCTTTAGCCATGTTATTTTGAGAAGACATGATTGCTTGATTAGTATGCTTGAAGTATCACTATTCCTTATGTCAATATGAACTTTTATTTTGAATCATTTGGATCTGAACATTCATGCCACAATAAAAAAATTACATTGAGAATTAAGCTAGGTAGCATTCCACATCAAAAATTCTGTTTTTATCATTTACCTACTCGAGGACGAGCAGGAATTAAGCTTGGGTATGCTTGATACGTCTCCAACGTATCTATAATTTTTGATTGTTCCATGCTATTTTATTACCCGTTTTGGATGTTTATGGGCTTTACATTACACATTTATATCATTTTTGGGACTAACCTACTAACCGGAGGCCCAGCCCGTATTGCTGTTTTTTCTGCCTATTTCAGTGTTTTGAAGAAAAAGAATATCAAACGGAGTCCAAACGGAATGAAACCTTCGGGAACAATCTTTTTGGAACAAACGTGATCCATAGGACTTGGAGTGGAAGTCAAGAAACAATCGAGGCGGCCACGAGGGTGGAGGGCGCCCACCTACTGTGCGCGCCACCCTATCTCGTGGGCCCCTCGGGCGTCCACCGACCCACTTTTTCCTTCTATATATACCCATGTACCCCGAACATCAGGGGAGCCCACTAAAAACTATTTCCACCACCGTAACCTTCTGTATCCGCGAGATCCCATCTTGGAGCCTTCGTCGGTGCTCTGCCGGAGGGGGAATCGACCATGGAGGGCTTCTACATGATGAGTTGTGAGTAGTTTACCACAAACCTTTGGGTATATAGTTATTATCTAGATGGCTTCTTCTTTTTCATTGAATCTCAATACAAAGTTCTCCTTGATCTTCTTGGAGATCTATTCGATGTAACTCTTTTTGCGGTGTGTTTTTCGAGATCCAATGAATTGTGGGTTTATGATTAAGTTTATCTATGAGAAATATTTGAATCTCCTCTGATTTCTTTTATGTCTGATTAAGTTATCTTTGCAAGTCTCTTCGAATTATCAGTTTGGTTTTGCCTACTAGATTGATATTTCTTGAAGTGGGAGAAGTGCTGAGCTTTGGGGTCAATCTTGTGGTGTCCTTTCCCAGTGAAAGCAGGGGCAGCAAGGCACGTATTGTATTGGTGACATCGAGGATAAAAAGATGGGGTTTATATCATATTGCATGAGTTTATCCCTCTACATCATGTCATCTTTCTTAATGCGTTACTCTGTTCTTTATGAACTTAATACTCTAGATGCATGCTGGATAGCGGTCGTTGTGTGGAGTAATAGTAGTAGATGCAGGCAGGAGTCGGTCTACTTGTCACCGATGTGATGCCTATATACATGATCATGCCTAGATAATCTCATAATTTTTCGCTTTTCTATCAATTGCTCGACATTAATTTGTTCACCCACCGTAATACTTAGGCTATCTTGAGAGAAGCCACTAGTGAAACCTATGGCCCCCGGGTCTATCTTTCATCATATAAGCTTTTAATCTGTTTTTATTTGCAATCTTTACTTTCCAATCTATATTATAAAATACCAAAAATATATTTATCTTATCATACTATCTGTATCACATCTCACTTTCGCAAGTGGCCATGAAGGGATTGACAACCCCTTTGTTGCATTGGTTGCGAGTTCTTGTTTGTTTGTGTAGGTGCATGGGACTTTTGAGGAGCCTCCTACCGGATTGATACCTTGGTTCTCAAAAATTGAGGGAAATGCTTACGCTACTATTGCTGCATCACCCTTTCCTCTTCAAGGAAAACGAACGCAAGCTTAGGACGTAGCAAGAAGGACTTCTGGCGCCGTTGCCGGGGAGGTCTTCGCTCAAGTCAAGACATACCAAGTACCCATCACAAACTCATCTCCCTCGCACTTACATTATTTGCCATTTGCCTCTCGTTTTCCTCCCCCCACTTCACCCTGTCCATTTTATTCGCCCTCTCTTTCCCAATCTCCTCTCTCTTTTCCATTTGCCTTCTCGTTGCCATGGCCGAATCGAAAAGAACTAAGGGTCCTTTCCAGGGTTCTAGTACCTTGGGTAACCCCTCTATGCTCTCTAAGCTCATAAATAATGATGCTATGGAAAGACCCACCAGGGTCACTGATGGGAGCTTAAATAATTTTCATGATGATGACTCCAGAATTTTTCGCTATTTGCTTGACGAGTCTTTGAAAGATGCTTGGGATAGGTTATTAAGGATTCAGGCTAGCTATGTGCCACAATATCAAATTGAAGTTTACCTTAAGAGTTTCTATGTTAGCTTACCCGCTTCTTTCAAGCATGTTCTAGATTCTATATTTGAAGAAGGTTTTCTTAAGGGGGATGCTATAGATACCTATGAAAACTATATTTGGGCACCCTATGAATGATAAGGTTGAATCTACCACTCTCTTATGCTTTTATCAAAATGAAATTATCAAAGAGATGAAGGCTAGCTTAGATGCAAATTTCCGTAATGTGCTTAATCTTACTTCCTCCACTAATGGAAATGTGCTTTCCCTAAGTACAAGAATGAATGCCATAGAAAGGAAATCCTATCTTTCCTTTTCGAGTGCCAAAGATGGCACTAGTTAGGTCTATCCTCACTTTTATGCCTAGCTAAGGGGGTTAAACGATAGCGCTAGTTGGGAGGCAACCCAATTTTGTTTGTGTTTTTTGTTTTTGCTCCTGTTTAGTAATAAATTTTGCATCTACCTTCTGTTTAGTTGTGTTTTTATGTTTTATTTAATGTTTGTGCCAAGTAGAACCTATAGGATAACCTATGGTGATAGTTAATTTGATTCTGCTGAAAAACAGAAACTTTCCACGCACCAAAATAATTTTGGTAATTCTTAGAATCGTGATTTTGCGTTGATTATTTTTTCTGTAGATCAATAGAGAAATTTCCAAGGACTTCCTATTTTGGTAGGAGTTTTAGAATTCCATAAGTATTCTAGACTTACAGATAGCTACAGACTGTTCTGTTTTTGACAGATTCTGTTTTAATTGTGTTCTTTGCTTATTTTGATGCATCTATGGCTAGTATTAAGTGGTATGAACCATAGAGAAGTTGGATACAGTAGGTTTAACACCAATATAAATAAAGAATGAGTTCAGTACAGTACCTTATGTGGTGGTTTTGCTTTCTTTCACTAACGGAGCTTATGAGATTTCTTGTTGAGTTTTGTGTTGTGAAGTTTTCAAGTTTTGGGTAAAGATTTGATGGATTATCCCAAGAGCCTAAGATTGGCAAAAGCCTAAGATTGGGGATGCCCATGGCACCCCAAGATATTCAAGAATAGCGAAAAGCCTAAGCTTGGGGATGCCCCGGAAGGCATCCCCTCTTTCGCCTTCGTTTATCGGTAACTTTACTTGGAGCTATATTTTTATTCGCCACATGATATGTGTTTTGCTTGGAGCGTCTTGTATGATATTATTCCTTGATTTTTAGTTTACCACAATCATCCGTGCTGTACAAACCTTTTGGGAAGAAGCCCACTAGATTTAAATTTATTAGAATACTCTATGTGCTTCACTTATATCTTTTGAGCTTGATAGTTTTTGCTCTAGTGCTTCACTTATATCTTTTAGAGCACATTGGTGGCTTAATTTTGAAGAAATTGTTGATCTCTCATGCTTCACTTATATTATTTTGAGAGTATCTTAGAAAAGCATGGTATTTGCTATGGTTATAAAATTGGTCCTAGAATGATGGGCATCCAAGTTGGGTATAATAAAAACTATCATAGGAAGTGAATTGGATGCTCTGATCAATTTGATGCTTGATAATTGTTTTGAGATATAGAAGTTGTGATATTAGAGTCATGCTAGTTGGGTGATTATGAATTTAAAGAATGCTTGTGTTGAAGTTTGTCATTCCCGTAGCATGCACGTATGGTGAACCGCTTTGTGATGAAGTTGGAGCACAATTTTATTTATTGATTGTCTTCCTTATGAGTGGCGGTCGGGGACGAGCAATGGTCTTTTCCTACCAATCTATCCCCCTAGGAGCATGTGCGTAGTACTTTGGTTTTGATGACTTGTAGATTTTTTGCAATAAGTACATGAGTTCTTTATGACTATTGTTCAGTCCATGGATTATACGCACTCTCACCCTTCCACCATTGCTAGCCTCTCTTGTGCCGCGCAACTTTCGCCGGTACCATACACCCACCATATACCTTCCTCAAAACAGCCACCATACCTACCTATTATGGCGTTTACATAGCCATTCCGAGATTATTTGCCATGCAACTTTCCACCGTTCCGTTTATATGACACGCATCATCATTGTCATATTGCTCTTTGCATGATCATGTAGTTGACATCGTATTTGTGGCAAGGCCACTGAGGGAGTCCTAGACTAGGGGGTGTCCGGATAGCCGGACTATCATCGTCAGCCGGACTCCAAGACTATGAAGATACAAGATTGAAGACTTCGTCCCGTGTCCGGATGGGACTTTCCTTGGCGTGGAAGGCAAGCTTGGCAATACGGATATGTAGATATCTTACCATTGTAACCGACTCTGTGTAACCCTAGCCCTCCCTGGTGTCTATATAAACCGGAGGGTTTTAGTCCGTAGGACAACAACCATTACATCAATCATACCATAGGCTAGCTTCTAGGGTTTAGCCTCCTTGATCTCGTGGTAGATCCACTCTTGTACTACCCATATCATCAATATCAATCAAGCAGGAGTAGGGTTTTACCTCCATCGAGAGGGCCCGAACCTGGGTAAAAACATCGTGTCCCTTGTCTCCTATTACCATCCGCCTAGACGCACAGTTCGGGACCCCCTACCCGAGATCCGCCGGTTTTGACACCGACATTGGTTCTTTCATTGAGAGTTCCTCTGTGTTGTCACCGATAGGTTTGATGGTTTCTTCAATCAACAACAATGCAGTCCAGGGTGAGACTTTTCTCCCCGGACAGATCTTCGTATTCGGCGGCTTCGCGCTGCGGGCCAATTCACTTGGCCATCTGGAGCAGATCGGAAGCTACGCCCCTGGCCATCAGGTTAGGTTTGGAAGCTTAAACTTCACGGCCGACATCCGTTGAGACTTGACCTTCGGCGGATCCCAGCCACAGCCGAGCGTGCCGCGCTGTCACGATGGGCATGATTTAGTTCTGTCGCCGGACAGTGCCCTGGAGGCCGCACACAAGTCCGCTCTAACCCATAGTTCAGAGCAGACCGCGCAGATCGAGGACAGGTGGCTGGACACCGCCTCGGGGGCTGCGACTTCAACGGCGATAGAGCCGAATACTGACCTTGTCGCTTATAAAGCCCATGACTCCGAGGCGCCGGACTCCTTGCCGGACTCCAACCCTCCTGCGCCCCTGCCAATCGAATCCAATTGAGCGCCGATCATGGAGTTCACCGCCGCGGACATCTTTCAGCAGTCACCCTTTGGCGACATCCTAAATTCGCTAAAGCATCTCTCGTTATCAGGAGAGCCCTGGCCGGACTGCGGTCAGGATGGTTGGGATGTGGACGACGAAGAGATTCAAAGCCCACCCACCACCCACTTTGTAGCCACTGTCGACGATCTAACCGACATGCTAGACTACGACTCCGAGGACATCGACGGTATGGACGACGATGCCGGAGACGATCAAGAACCAGCGCCCACAGGGCACTGGAAGACCACCTCGTCATCTGACATATACATGGTGGACACCCCAAAGGATGGGGACGACGAAGAAGCAGCGGTGGCAGATTCCCTAAAGAAACAGCCCAAGCACCGACGTCAGCGGCGCCGCTCTAAATCCCGCCACAGCAAGAATGGAGATTCCGGCACAGGTGATAATAACACCCCAGAAAGTGCCGAAGACAATCCCCTCCAGCAAGATTCAGCGCAGGAGGATGCAGAAGCCAGCCCTCACGAGAGAGCGGCAGACGAAGAGGTCGAGGATGATAATTACATACCTCCCTCCGGAGACGAGGCAAGCCTCGACGACGACGAATTCATCGTGCCTAAGGATCCCGCCAAACAAAAGCGTTTTAAACGCAGGCTAATGGCCACAACAAATAGCCTAAAGAAAAAGCAGCAACAACTTCAAGCTGATCAAGACCTGCTGGCCGACAGATGGACCGAGGTCCTCGTGGCCGAAGAGTATGAACTCGAACGCCCCTCCAAGAGCTACCCAAAACGCAAGTTGCTCCCCCAACTAGAGGAGGAAGCATACATACCTTCATCACCAGCGCACAATACGGCAAACCGACCACCCCGTGGTCGCGACAGAGAGGCATCTAGGCCCTCCATCAAGACCGTACCCCGGCACCGCTCAAAAAGTACGAAGCCACGAGGGAATGCGCCGGACTTGCGGGATATATTGGAGGACAAGGCAAGACAATCCAGATCTATTTACGGATCGCGTGGGCGCCCCACGACCCACGACGACTACCGTCGCGCCGGATACAACAACTCCGGGCGGGCCGAACTCAGTAGACAACGCTCCCTCGAGCTACGTCGTGATATTGCTCAATACAGAGGCGCCGCACAACCACTATGCTTCACTGACGAAGTAATGGATCATCAAATGCTGGAAGGGTTTAAACCCGTGAACATTGAATCCTACGATGGCACAACAGACCCCGCGGTTTGGATCGAAGATTATCTCCTTCATATCCATATGGCCCGCGGCGACGATCTCCACACCATCAAGTATCTCCCACTCAAGCTTAAAGGACCAGCTCGGCATTGGCTTAATAGCTTGCCCACAGAGTCAATTGGGTGTTGGGAGGACCTGGAAGCCGCATTCCTCGACAACTTCCAGGGCACATATGTGCGACCACTAGACGCCGATGACCTAAGCCACATAATTCAGCAGCCAGACGAATCGGCCAGGCAATTCTGGACACGGTTCTTAACAAAGAAAAATCAAATCGTCGACTGTCCGGATGCAGAGGCCCTCGCAGCCTTCAAACATAACATCCGCGATGAGTGGCTAGCCCGGCACCTAGGACAGGAAAAGCCAAAATCCATGGCAGCCCTCACATCACTCATGACCCGCTTCTGTGCGGGAGAGGATAGCTGGCTAGCTCGCAGCAACAACCTCAGTAAAAATGCTGGCAGTCCGAATACTAAGGACCACAATGGCAGGTCGCGTCGAAACAAAAACAAACGCCTCGTTAACGGCGATAATAATGAGGATACGGCAGTCAACGCCGGATTCCGAGGCTCTAAACCCGGTCAGCGGAAGAAGCCATTCAAAAGAACCACTCCGGGTCCGTCCAATTTGGACCGAATACTCGATCGCTCTTGCCAGATACATGGCACCCCCGAAAAGCCATCTAATCACACCAACAGAGATAGTTGGGTATTCAAGCAGGCAGGCAAGTTAATTACCGAAAACAATGACAAGGGGCCGCACAGCGATGACGAGGAGGAGACCCGGCCGCCGAATAGTAGAGGACAGAAGGGCTTCCCCCCACAAGTGCGGACGGTAAACATGATATACGCAACCCATATACCAAGAGGGAGCGGAAGCGTGCACTTAGGGACGTATATGCGATGGAGCCAGTCGCCCCGAAGTTCAATCCATGGTCCTCTTGCCCGATCACTTTCGATCGAAGAGACGACCCGACCAGTATCCGCCATGGAGGATTCGCCGCATTGGTTTTAGACCCAATTGTCGATGGATTTCACCTCACGAGAGTCCTGATGGACAGCGGCAGTAGCCTGAACCTGCTATATCAGGATACAGTGCGCAAGATGGGAATAGACCCCTCAAGGATTAAACCTACAAAGACGACCTTCAAAGGCGTCATACCAGGTGTTGAGGCCAATTGTACAGGCTCAGTCACACTGAAAGTGGTCTTCGGATCCCCGGATAATTTTCGGAGCGAGGAGTTAATCTTCGACATAGTCCCGTTCCGCAGCGGCTATCACGCTCTGCTCGGACGAACCGCGTTCACAAAGTTCAACGCGGTGCCGCATTATGCATACCTCAAGCTCAAGATGCCAGGCCCTCGTGGAGTGATCACGGTCAACGGAAATACGGAACGCTCCCTCCGAATGGAGGAACACACAGTGGCTCTCGCGGCAGAAGTACAGAGCAGCCTTTTAAGGCAATTTTCGAGTTCGGCCGTTAAACGACCAAACACGGCCAAACGCGCCCGGAGCAACATCAACCAAGACCACCTGGCACGTTCCGAGCACGCGTAGCAATGCGGCCCCAACCCCAGCCCTTGCATGATTGCAAGGCCAGCTCTCCGTGTACATTATTACGCTCTGGAGATACCATGGGCATAGGGGGAGGGGCACGACCACAACAGGCCCAGAGTGCAGCTCGACCACACCAGGGGCTCCCAAGTGTGTCGCTCTTTTCATTTTTATTTTCCTTCTTTTTTATACATAGGACTCCGTTCACCAGAGGCGTTATCCAGCGACGAACCTGCCGAACTCACGATGCAACAGCCAGGGAGGGACCAAGGCTGCGACGAACACTCAGGTGGTCTCCATTACGAGCATTAAATTTGTTAAATACACCAGTCCGCAGCCCACCCCTGGAGGGGGACATATTTAATTAGTCCAATCCCTTGCTTACCGCACTATTTGTATCATTCTGCACTCATGGCAGAATTCCTTGAATAAACAATGCAACACCTTTTGCCTATAATTGCATTACTTTACATATATGTTCATTAATGACATCTCACACCCGTATATTTTGGTACGGCCGAATACACCAGGGGCTTATGTTCCCCGCATTATGGTGTGATAAGTCCGAACACTTTCACAAGTGCGGCACCCCGAACTTATAGCATTATATGAATCGGCTCCGAATCATGTCTTGGGTCAATAGTTGGGTTTGCCCGGCTCCCATGTTTTCGTACTTTACGTTCCGTTCTGTCGGCTAAGGTAGCACTGGGAGAACCACTGCGATTGCGCCCCGGTTGAGCTGGGCGAGCGCCTCAGTGGAGAAAGCTAAAACTGACTGTCATGATAAGGCGAGAGACTGGTCGCTGTTTGAGAGGTCTTTTCGAGTCCCTAAAGACTTATGCCTCTTCGAGCGAAGAACCGGATAATGTCCGGCCAAGGCGTGGATAGCGCCCCAAACTCGGTCTTCCGAATACTAGGGGCTTCGCCGAAATTTAAAATTATAGAATTCTATGGCTAAGTGAGTGTTCAAGCATTATAAGTCCGGTTGCCTTGTTCGTTGTGTTGAGCGCCTCCCTAGATGGACCCAAAAATGGGAACAAGAGTGCTCAAGTTTATCCGGAACACCCCAGCACTAGTGGCATGGGGGCTGAAGCCGACGACTTGCCATCTCTTAGATTTTATAAACGGCCGCACAGAAGGTAATATTTTAAATCAATAAGCGTTGCTTAGCGCATATGAACAAAATTTTCAGCGCACAGGATAACACATTGCGAGTTTACTCAATAATTACATCTCTGGGGCACTCATCCGCAATTTTGCGGGCACCCTTCAGGACAGTCTTATAGTACATCTCGGGCGTACGATACTCCTTGCCTGCTGGTGGCGCGTCAGTGATAAGCCTCTCCGCATCCAGCCTGCCCAGTGCACCTTTGCGCGGGCAAGGGCCCGACGGGCACCTTCAATACAGGCGGAGCGCTTGACGACCTCCACCCAGGGGCACGCATCCACCAGCCGCCGCACGAGGCCGAAGTAGCTCCCAGGCATGGCCTCCCCAGGCCACAGCCGGACTATGAGGGCCTTCATGGCCTGTTCGGCTACCTTGTGGAGCTCGACCAGCTGCTTCAGCTGGTCGCTAGGGGGCACCGGATGTCCGGCCTCAGCATATTGAGACCAGAAGACCTTCTCCGTTGAGCTCCCCTCCTCGCCACGGTAGAATGCGGCGGCATCAGACACACTGCGAGGCAGATCTGCAAACGCCCCTGGAGAGCTCCGAATTCGGGTAAGTAACAGGTAATTTACAATAACATGCTTGCTTCGCATGAAAAATGCCTTACCCGCCGCTATTTTCTTCACATCCTCAACCTCCTGGAGGGCCTTACGGGCCTCGGCCTTGGCGGCTTTGGCACTTTCAAGAGCCGAGGCAAGCTCGAACTCTCGAGCCTTCAAGTCGCGCTCCAAACTCTCATGCTTTTCCATGAGAGCCTGGAGCTCTTGCCGCACCTCTGCCACCTGCGCCTCCTGCTTCTCTCGCTCCGCTCGTTCCGCGGCCGCATTGCGTTCGGCCGTGGACACGGCCTCCTTCAGGGACGCCACCTCGTTCGTGGCCCCTACAGTACCCATGTTATCCTTGTTATTTTTATTGCAATCAAAATCCTTTTCTGTAAGGTACAAATTTTAAAAGTGGTGTTACTCACCTTCTTTGTCCTCGACCTGCTTCTTGGCAAGGCCGAGCTCTTGCTCGGACCGCTCGAGGTCCTGCTTCAAAGCACCGACCTCCGCAGTCAGTGCGGTAGAGGTCCTGCGTATATCTTTTTTAGATCCTCAATCCGGTTTTTCTTTCTGAACACCGAACCGAGCATCAGGGGCTACTGTCTATGCGGTATTACATTACATATTTTAAACTTCTTACCTCAAAGCCTGTTAGAAGGCTACTACAGGCTTCGGTCAGCCCGCTCTTGGCAAGCTAAACCTTCTGAATCACTGCACTCATAATAGTGCGGTGTTCTTCCTCGATGGAAGCGCCGTTGAGCGCCTCCAACAAGTTGTCCGGCGCCTCCGGTTGGACGGAGGCTGCCGGTGTCACGGTCTTGCCCTTCTTACGAAGGGGCCGCCTGCCGGACTCCGGAACCACTACGGGTTCCGGCGCGGAGTCCGGCGCAGAGTCCGGGAGGTTGCCTTGCAGCACCTCCGGAGCCTCCTCCTGATGGGTCCCCTCCTGGGACCCCACCTCGTTGTCGTCAGCACCGCGAGGGGTGGAGGCAGTCGGAATGGAATCCACGTCCGACGGAGCCAAGGACCCGCTCGATGAGGCGGGAAGATCATCATCGGCTGGACTGCAAGCAGTATGCGCCATTAGAAGGACGCTATGTGGCACAAAAGATAAATTATGAATCATTCAGGAATCCGGATACTTACGATATTGCCGGAGGCCTGGCCCTTGAGGGCCACTCTTCATCGCCAACGTTGGCGTTGGCGGAGCTGTCCGGGGGAATAGTCCTTCCCCTTTTGGACCCTTCGACCTCCCCCATTGGGGGAGCCTTCCTCTTCCTCTCTCCCTCCTCTGGGAGAGAGTTCTCTTTCTCCTCCTCGTATTCGGGGGAGGAGTCCGCCTCGGAGCCATCGGACGATGAGTCCGATATCACCTGGCGCCGGGAACTTCTTCGAGTCCCCGCGGCCTTCTTCTTGGCCTTCTTCTCCGGCACCACATAAAGTGCCGGGACTAGCAGCCCTGCTAACTGGGCGTTCGCTGGTTCTTCGGGAAGGGGAGCCGGACAGTCTACCTGTCCGGACGTCCTCTGCCAGTCCTGTCAAAGGCATTGGGAGTTTTAGAGCCCACATAACAATAAATTGTGAAAGAAAATAAATGTCCCATAGAGGATAACGAAGCTTACCTCGCCGGCCGGGCGCTTGGTGCCAAATCCGCGGTCTTCCGTCGCGGACGCGGGGGCTTCTCCGCCCTTGAACAGCACCCTCCAGGCATCTTCGTACGTCGTGTCGAAGAGCCCGCTCAGGGTCCGGTGCTGTGCTGAATCGAACTCCCACAAATTAAAGGCCCGCTGTTGGTAGGGGAGAATCCGGTGGACGAGCATGACCTAGATCACATTGACAAGCCTAAGCTTCTTGTTCACCAAGGTCTGGAGACAGGACTGAAGTCCTGTCAGCTCCTCCGAACTGCCCCATAGCAAGCCCTTCTCTTTCCAGGAGGTGAGCTGCATCGGGATACCAGATCTAAACTTGGGGGCCGCCGCCCATTTTGGGTCACGCGGCTCGGTGATGTAGAACCACCCCGTTTGCCACCCCTTAACGGACTCCACGAAGGCCCCTTCGAGCCAGATGACGTTGGGCATCTTGCCCAACATGGCACCTTTGCACTCCGCTTGGATGCCCTTCACTACCTTCAGCTTGACGTTGAAGGTCTTGAGCCACAGGCCGAAGTGGGGCTGGATGCAGAGGAAGGCCTCGCACACGACGATAAACGCCGAGATGTTGAGGATGAAGTTTGGCGCCAGATCGTGAAAATCCAGGCCGTAATAGTACATGAGCCCCCGGACGAAGGGATGCAACGGGAAGCCCAGTCCGCGGAGGAAGTGCGGAAGGAATTCGACCCTCTCATGGGGCCTGGGGGTGGGGATGAGCTGCCCCTTGTCGGGCAGCCGGTGCGCAATGTCGCCGGACAGGTATCCGGCGCCCGCGCAGCTTTTTGATGTGCTCCTCCGTAATGGAGGAAGCCAACCACTTGCCTCCCTCTTCGGACATGACTGGAGAAGGTTGAGACGAGATGTGCAGGCTTGGGCGCTGGAGCTCGAGTGCGCGGAGATGGATAAGCAGAGGAGGAAGAAGGCGTAGGTAAAAAGGTGGATCCTTATCCCCTTATATATGGGTGGACGAAGACCATGCGTCCCCACTGCCCTGGTAAAACTCGCTTATCTCCCAAGCGCCACCATCGATGGCGCGGTTGGGTTACCCGCGTCCTTATTGATGAGAATCCCGGAATAAGGGGAACACGATATCTGCTTCGACAAGACGTGCCAAGGAAACTGCTTCGCTAAACGCGCTGAGGTGGTATAATAAAAAACAATTCCAGTAAAGGCTTGGTGGTGGTATGACATCATGCCACAAAAAACGTCAGCAGATTGAACTTGTGTACATATTATTCTCTCTACGGCGGTATGTGGAATTTATTTTGCAGAGCCGGACACTATCCTGGCGTTCACAATCTTCTACGAATTATTCGGAGGAGGAACCCGCCTTGCAATGCCGAACATTATGCGCGTCGGACTCATCGTCATTGAAGCCTGGTTCAGGGGCTACTGAGGGAGTCCTGGACTAGGGGGTGTCCGGACAGCCGGACTATCATCGTCAGCCGGACTCCAAGACTATGAAGATACAAGATTGAAGACTTTGTCCCGTGTTCGGATGGGACTTTCCTTGGCGTGGAAGGCAAGCTTGGCAATACGGATATGTAGATCTCTTACCATTGTAACCGACTCTGTGTAACCCTAGCCCTCCCCGGTGTCTATATAAACCGGAGGGTTTTAGTCCGTAGGACAACAACCATTACATCAATCATATGATAGGCTAGCTTCTAGGGTTTAGCCTCCTTGATCTCGTGGTAGATACACTCTTGTACTACCCATATCATCAATATCAATCAAGCAGGAGTAGGGTTTTACCTCCATCGAGAGGGCCCGAACCTGGGTAAACACATCGTGTCCCTTGTCTCCTGTTACCATCTGCCTAGACACACAGTTCGGGACCCCCTACCCGAGATCCGCCGGTTTAGACACCGCCAGCCACCTTCATAATTTTCATACATGTCACTCTTGATTCATTACATATCCCGGTACACCGCCGGAGGCATTCATATAGAGTCATACCTTGTTCTAAGTATTGAGTTGTAATCTTGAGTTGTAAGTAAATAAAAGTGTGATGATCTTCTTTATTAGAGCATTGTCCCGGTGAGGAAAGGATGATGGAGACTATGATTCCCCCACAAGTCGGGATGAGACTTCGGACTTTATAAAAAAGAGCGGCCAAAGTGCCCACCAAATAAAAAAAAGAGGCCAAAAAAAAGAGAAAGGCCAAATAAAAAATAAAAAAATGTGAGAAAAAGAGAGAAGGGACAATGCTACTATCCCTTTTTTACCACACTTGTGCTTCAAAGTAGCACCATGATCTTCATGATAGAGAGTCTCCTATGTTGTCACTTTCATATACTAGTGGGAGTTTTTCATTATAGAACTTGGCTTGTATATTCCAATGATGGGCTTCCTCAAAATGCCATAGGTCTTTGTGAGCAAGCGAGTTGGATGCACACCCACTTAGTTTCTTTTGTTGAGCTTTCATACATTTATAGCTCTAGTGCATCCGTTGCATGGCAGTCCCTACTCACTCACATTGATATCTATTAATGGGCATCTCCATAGCCCGTTGATACGCCTAGTCGATGTGAGACTATCTTCCTCCTTTTTTGTCTTCTCCACAACCACTGTTCTATTCCACTTATAGTGTTATGTCCATGGCTCACACTCATGTATTGCGTGAAAGTTGAAAAAGTTTGAGATTACTAAAGTATGAAACAATTGCTTGGCTTGTCATCAGGGTTGTGCATGATTAAATACTTTGTGTGGTGAAGATAGAGCAACAGCCAGACTATATGATTTTGTAGATAACTTTCTTTAGCCATGTTATTTTGAGAAGACATGATTCCTTGATTAGTATGCTTGAAGTATCACTATTCCTTATGTCAATATGAACTTTTATTTTGAATCATTTGGATCTGAACATTCATGCCACAATAAAAAAATTACATTGAGAATTATGCTAGGTAGCATTCCACATCAAAAATTCTGTTTTTATCATTTACCTACTCGAGGACGAGCAGGAATTAAGCTTGGGTATGCTTGATACGTCTCCAACGTATCTATAATTTTTGATTGTTCCATGCTATTTTATTACCTGTTTTGGATGTTTATGGGCTTTACATTACACAATTATATCATTTTTGGGACAAACCTACTAACCGGAGGCCCGACCCGTATTGCTGTTTTTTTGCCTATTTCAGTGTTTTGAAGAAAAGGAATATCAAACATAGTCCAAACGGAATGAAACCTTCGGGAACGATCTTTTTGGAACAAACGTGATCCATAGGACTTGGAGTGGAAGTCAAGAAACAATCGAGGTGGCCACGAGGGTGGAGGGCGCCCCCCTACTGGGCGCGCCCCCCTATCTCATGGGCCCCTCGGGTGTCCACCGACCCACTTTTTCCTCCTATATATACCCATGTACCCCGAAAACATCAGGGGAGCCCACGTAAAACTATTTCCACTGCCGTAACCTTCTGTATCCGCGAGATCCCATCTTGGAGCCTTCGTCGGCGCTCCGCCGGAGGGGGAATCGACCACGGAGGGTTCTACATGATGAGTTGTGAGTAGTTTACCATAGACCTTCCGGTCCATAGTTGGGAGCGATCTTTTTGGAACAAACGTGATCCATAGGACTTGGAGTGGAAGTCAAGAAACAATCGAGGCGGCCACGAGGGTGGAGGGTGCCCCCCCTACTGGGCGCGCCCCCTATCTCATGGGCCCCTCGGGAATCCACCGACCCACCTTTTCCTCCTATATATACCCATGTACCCCGAAAACATCAAGGGAGCCCACGAAAAAGTATTTACACCGCCGTAACCTTCTGTATCCGCGAGATCCCATCTTGGAGCCTTCGTCGGCGCTCCGCGGTAGGGGGAATCGACCACGGAGGGCTTCTACATCAACACCATAGCCTCTCCGATGAGTTGTGAGTAGTTTACCACAGACCTTCGGGTCCATAGTTATTAGCTAGATGGCTTCTTCTCTCTCATTGAATCTCAATACAAAGTTCTCCTTGATCTTCTTCGAGACCTATTCGATGTAACTCTTTTTGCGGTGTGTTTGTCGAGGTCCGATGAATGTGGGTTTATGATTAAGTTTATCTATGAGAAATATTTGAATCTCCTCTGAATTCTTTTATGTGTGATTAAGTTATCTTTGCAAGTCTTTTCGAATTATCAGTTTGGTTTTGCCTACTAGATTGATCTTTCTTGCAATGGGAGAAGTGCTTAGCTTTGGGTTCAATCTTGGGGTGTCCTTTCCCAGTGACATCAGGGGCAGGAAGGCACGTATTGTATTGTTGACATCGAGGATAAAAAGATGGGGTTTATATCATATTTCATGAGTTTATCCCTCTACATCATGTCATCTTTCTTAATGCGTTACTCTGTTCTTTATGAACTTAATACTCTAGATGCATGCTGGACAACGGTCGTTGTGTGGAGTAATAGTAGTAGATGAAGGCAGGAGTTGGTCTACTTGTCACGGATGTGATGCCTATATACATGATCATGCCTAGATAATCTCATAATTATTCTCTTTTTTATCAATTGCTCGACAGTAATTTGTTCACCCACTGTAATACTTATGCTATCTTGAGAGAAGCCACTAGTGAAACCTATGGCCCCCGGGTCTATCTTTCATCATATAAGCTTTTAATCTATCTTTTATTTGCAATCTTTACTTTCAATCTATATTATAAAATACCAAAAATATATTTATCTTATCATACTATCTCTATTAGATCTCACTTTCACAAGTGGCCGTGAAGGGATTGACAACACCTTTGTTGCGTTGGTTGTGAGTTCTTGTTTCTTTGTGTAGGTGCGTGGGACTTTTGAGGAGCCTCCTACTGGATTGATACCTTGGTTATTAAAAACTAAGGGAAATAATTACGCTACTATTGCTGCATCACCCTCTCCTCTTCAAGGAAAACCAACGCAAGCTAAAGACGTAGCACGGGGGCACACTTATCATTGTGAGAATCGGCTTATTTTTGTCATGTAACATGGTCAATGGGTTTGACATGAAAATAACAATGTCTAATGGCATTTTGAGCAAACATCTAACTTAACAATAGCATTTTTTAGATATCTATTTCCATTTTTGAGCAGGCATCTCACGGATCGATGGCATTTTTGAGTAGTTGTAACTTCTAATGGAAAAATTGAGTAGTGATACACAACTTGTGGCATAAATAATAAGAACCCAACAATTAAATAGGTATGTTAATTTCTTTAATAGAATTTAGCACCCCTTTTTTAATAGTACTATATGCGTAATTTGGCGATGAGCGCTCTCTATATGTACCACCTTTTTTGTTTAATTTCATCTTGTTAGTTTTGCTCCATGGCGCAATCCATCGATACTACTACTGTACAAAAGTATACATTTTTTAAAAGGCTAGAGGGCGGGGCAGTCTAGCTTGGTCGGATTCATGAGAGGCAAGGGCCTTTGTGATTTGATGGCTCGTTACTGCTGGAAGGCGGGGCCTTGTGATTAGACTGCTCATGTAAATGTGCCGACGACCTGAGGAGGAGCAAAGAACCGTGCGGTATACTCAAGTTTTCCACTGGAGTAGTACTACGACGGAGGAGCATGAAACTTGGCAGCCCAGTGCCATATGGCAATAAAAAATGATATAATTTGCTAGTCATCTCATTGTTAGCATTGTTCTATTCATGCCACGCAGAGAGCGTAACACGTGCGGCGACACACCCAAAGCAAAAGAAGAAACACATGAGCAAAAGAAGAAGAAAGATTATCACCCAAAAAAAGAAGGAAGACACATACACAAGTCTGGGGCACTGCTCTCCGTACATGAAGGGTTGCTGGCCGCGGAGTCGTAACTACTTCTTCATCGCCTCCACGACCTCCATCTACTTGCACATCTCCTCCGCCATATTCTTCATTCTGTCCATGGCATGGGATTTCTCGACACAAGCCTTCATCATCTGTTCCATCACCGCATTACGTACCTTGACACCAACTGGGTGCTTGATGCGGAGCTTCGCCAACTCCTCCTTCTGTTCCATGATAAGGGCCTGCAACATCTTCATCGAGGAACTACTATTCTCATGCAGCTTCTTCTAGCCGACGTTCTTCTCCTTCAGCAGGTCGAGCTCGAGGCAGAGCTTCGCCTTGTCCTCCTTAAGTTGCAGGATTTTTCAGGTCACCTTCTTCTCTGAGGCAATGCTCTTCTTCGGTAGCATCACCAAGCCGACGGTCAACTCCCCCTGCTCATTGAGCTCAGCGGGCACGTCATCGAGGCTCTCCTTCAGCAGCTCCACCAAGCCGTGGATGAACTCCTTCTGCTTATTGAGGTGCTTATTGAGCTCACCGGGCATGCCATCGAGGATAACGATTCCAGCTGTCGGATATCGGGTTCCGGCAAAACGCTTAAGTTTCAAACTCTGGGGTGCCCGTGAAGATCTTGTCCCTACCGAAACACACCCTCGCCTCGCCGCGATTCTAAGCTAGAACGATGAACAACACAAGATACACAAGGTTTATACTGGTTCGGGCCACCATTGTGGTGTAATACCCTAATCCAGTGTGTGGTATGGTGGATTGCCTCTTGGGCTGAGGATGAATAGTACAGAGGAAGAACAGCCTCGCAAGGATAGGTGTTCTTGTGGTGGAACGCAGATGAACCTAACTTGTTCTTCTACTATGGTGGCTAGTCCTATATATAGAGGCCCTGGTCCTCTTCCCAAATATTGAGTGGGAAGGGAGCCACAACGGCCATTTCGAAAGGGGATAGCTAGTGCAAGCTATCCTGACTAAAGGTGGTCTTCGACTGCCAAAGGCACTAGTGATGACGCGTCTTGGGCTCCACGGTGACCTCCATCCTGCCGTCCTGCTGGTCTTGGTCTTGTTGCACCGATATGGAAACCTTTTCTCGATGCCTCGGTACTCCGCGCCTGCGGTTGCCCCCTTTGCACCAAAGAGGAAATGAGGACACTACACATGCTGGCGCCCACCTGGTCTTGATCGTCATGGCTTGCGTCACGGGTACCTCGCGAGGTACCCCTCGCCTTGATATCTCCGCCTCCTCGCGAGCCTACCTGGTGAGGCCACCGCTGAGGAGGCCTTGCGTCGTCTGCCCTGCGAGGCTTGGCCCCTCGCGAGGGTCTTGAACTTGGGTTGATGGAGATGGGCCGTACTGGCCCGCTGGTGAGCCACGCCACAGGCCACAGGCAGGCAAGTCTGGGGACCCCCGTTCCCAGAACGTCGACAGTAGCCCCCAGGCCCAAGGCGCGCCCGGACTTGGCTTAGCAGCGAAGCCAAAGGGCAAGTGCGGAGCGCTGCGCGCCCCCACAGCCCGCGGCCTTGGTCACCGTGTGGCGGTTGATTGGATGTGGGCGTCTCGGCTTCCCCACACTGCCTCGGCAACTGCCCAATTTGACGAGTCCCTGATGCATGCAAAAAGAGTCATCATTACCTGTGATCGTGGAGGTCGACGGTTGGCCTCCTTTGGGTTATAAATGGGGAGGGGCAAAAGCCCCCGTTGCACATCTCTTCTTGATCCGCCTGCTTCTTCTCCTTCCTTGCTCCAGTTTCTTGGAGTGTCCCATGGCACCCGTGAAGAGGTTCTCGGCCGCGGAGAAGGGGAAAGCTCGCCAAGAAGGTCCTGGCTCTCCCCCGCCCAAGCGCGGCTGTGGCCATCCCAACAAGCATCCCGCGACTCCCGTCGTGGCTCCTCGTGGTCGCGGTGGTGGCCCTTCATGCGGTGGTGGCCGCCCGTATCGAGGCAGCCCAGTCGGTGGAGGAAGGCGTGCCGCGGCTGTGCGGCCTCCCCGGCCGCGCTTTCAATCGGCAGAGGTGCTGTCAGAGTTTGTTGTGTGGTCGGACAACCCGGCCAGCAACTGGCTCCAGCTCCCCCGCTTCTTCGTCGGCGAACTGCCGGCCGCTGCCCCCAGTGTGCTCTGGCTGCAGGCGGAGGGCTATTGCAGCAGGGCCTCCTGGGCCATGGTGGAGATCTCCATCGCCTGGAACGTGGCCCTCGCCCAGGGCTGCCAGACATTTACCCACGCGCGTGGCCTGGTCCGGCGGTGCACCCTCCTCTTCAAGTATGACGGCGACGCGACCCTCTATGTGAGGGTGTTTGGAGAAGATGGCCGCCGTGTTGGGTGTTGCCCAGAAGAAGATGACGGCGACGGGGTCCTCGGCCTTGGCGATGGTCGTGACAAGGGCGAAGGTGAACCCGCTCCCAACGGCGACCGTAGCTTGCCAAGCTTCAGTGGCTCCTCCTCCGTCGACAGCTCCTCCAGCGGTGGCCGCGACCAGCCAACACGCCATCGCGCCCGCTTCAAGGGTGGTAGCGGGTCGTCCCATCGGCGTGCCCCTGTGAAGCCCGAGGCGGAGTCTGATTGAGCTCAGGAGGATGACGCAGATCCCTTTTCGCAAGCTGTGTGCTATTTTATTTTGTTTTCCTCTTTTCCTGCATTGAGAGAGAGAAGTATGGAGCCCCGTGGGGGCGTTCAACAGACTATGATCCCCTAATTATCATACTACATTTGTTGCTCTTGTGCTGTGTTATGGTGTCGTTGTTATGTGTCTGCACGTAGGAACAACTTAGATCGGAACGTTTGAAGTAGTTTCCGCCTTGCCAGGTGCCTGCCCGAGGCCTCGCCGGGCACCTTGAAAGCTGCAAAAATCTGTTGGGAGGATCATTTCCGAACCTTGCTCGCCATGGTTGCTGGCTATGGCCCGGGTGCTTGGTGTCGCGATGCCCGAGGGGCACGGACCGGGAGGGGTGCTCCCGCTGCGAACTCGAATGAGGGAGCCTCGCGAAAAACAGGAGAGGAAGGGCTCGCGAGGGCGCCCGCACAGCCCCCTTGCGAGGTTTACGAGAAAGAGAGAGCAAGCCAGACAAAAGCCGAAAAAAGAGAACGGGGGCAAAAGATGGCAAACAACACTGGAAGCAACTTCAATAAAGGTTCAAACAAGGGAGAACAAGCCAACTACGGAAAGCAAATGAAAAGCCGTGTCCGGTACCTAGTCTAGTCTTCGACATCTTCTCACCAGCGCGGAGCTAAGTGCTGCCACTGGACATGGGTGCAAGCCCGTGAGGCCCGAGCGCGGCACTCCGGAGACTCCGGGGCGTGTACATCCCCAACTCATTATTACGTGAGAGTGTCACGGGCGGCAAGCTTCACAGGCACTGGGCCTTCTTTACAGGCACCGGGCCTTTCTTTGGGCGGCGAGCTTCACCGGCACCAGGCCTTTCTTTGGGCGGCGAGCTTCACAGGCACCGGGCCTTCTTCATAGGGACTGGGCCTTTCTTCAAGGGTAGAACTTCCGGAGGTGCTGAATGCTCCAAGCGTTTGAGATGGCCATCCCTGCTGAGTCTCTAGGCGCGCGGCGCCAGGCCTGGAAACATGGACAACCTTGAACGGGCCCTCCCACATAGGCGAGAGCTTATACTGCCCTTCCCTGGAGAGCACCCGCCTGAGTACGAGGTCACCTACCTCGAGAGTCCTGGGGCGGATGTTGCGGCAATGATACCATCGCAGCGCCTGCTGGTATCTTGCTGCTCGTAGTGCGGCTTCTCGACGGTGCTCCTCCCCGAGCACGAGGTCGATCCCCCACATGGCGTCCTGTTGCGCTTCATCAAACACTAGGACCCGCACGGAGCGACGCCTGACCTCGTGAGGGAGGACCGCCACTGCTCCGTAGACGAGGAAGAACGTGGTTTCACCAGTCCACTTGGTGGCGGTAGTGTGGATGGACCACAGCACGGACTAGAGCTCGTCGTACCAGCCCCTGCCGCAGGCTTACAGCTTCTTTTTGAATGTCCTGGTTTTGAGGCCCTTCAGGACCTCCTCATTGGCACGCTCGGCCTGGCCGTTACTCTGGGGGTGTGCCACCGAAGCATAGCATACCTGCGTTCCAATGTTAGCACAATATGTTTTGAAGAGATTGCTGGTAAACTGCGAACCGTTGTCGGTGATGATGCGATTAGGGACCTCGAATCAGCTCACGAGGCCCTTGGTGAACTTGACTGCAGAACCAGCTGAGATGGTGCAGACGGCTTCCACCTCCGCCCACTTGGTGAACCTGTCGATGGCGATGTAGAGGTAGCAGTAGCCCCCTGGTGCTCGAGGAAACGGGCCCAAGATATCCAGCCCCCGGACCGCGAACGTCCATGAGAGTGGGATGGTCTGCACGCCCTGAGCCGGCTGATGGATCTGCTTGGCATGGAATTGGCAGGCTTTGCAAGCCTTCACCAGCTCGATTGCGTCATTGAGTGCCGTAGGCCAGTAGAACCCGCTGCAAAATGCCTTGTCGACGAGGGTCCGTGATGACGAGTGGTGTCCGTAATCTCCACCGTGTATGTCAGCCAGCAACTCCTTCCCCTGTTCCCTGGAGATGCAACACAGGGAAACATCATTTGGCCACTTTCGGTAGAGCTCTCCATCTTGGATGAAGTAGGCCGTGGCCTGCCAGGCCATGCGTTCCGCGTCCTCCTCTTTCTCTGGCAGCGTCCCTTGCATCAGGTAGTCCTTGAATTCCGTGGTCCAGCACCCCTCCTGAGGCTCCAGCACCAGGAGCAGGCATTCTCCCAAGGTCGGGCCACAGGCGGGGGCTCCTGTGGTAGGTGGCTGATGGAGTTCCTCCTGAGGTTGCGCTGTGCTTGACAGTGACGGTGCTGCCGAGGGCTTGAAGTGCTGCTCCTCGAAAACGCCAGGCTCCTGAGGTAGCCGCCTGGATGCCCTCCTGGAGATGTCATCAACCTCTTGGTTGGTGCCGCGGGGCACGTGCTGCAACTCCAGCCCCCAAAACTGCTTTTCTATCCTGCGCACCTCCGCAAGATAAGCCTCCATGTGCTCGTCCTTCAGCTCGTACACTTTGTTGGAGAAGTTGACGAGGACCTGTGAATCTCCTTTGATGATGAGGTGCTTCACTCCAAGTGCTGCTGTAGCTTTCAAGCCTGCTATGAGGCCCTCATATTCTGCTATGTTTTTGGAGACCTTCTCGCCATGCTGGAAGCAGAGCTGCACAGCGTAACAGAACTTGTCCTGAGTGGGGGATATAAGCACTGCACCAGCCCCCGCGTCATGTCGTGAGAACGCTCCATCGAAGTACATGACCCAGCAATTTGGTGCCTCACTTCCTGGGGAAAATGACCGATCCTCACCTGCCTCGAGCCCTGGCGCCTCTATCCATTCTTCCACAAAATCTGCAAGTGCGGCTCTTTTTGACGACCCTGGTTGTGCTGAACTCCAATTGAAATGCTTGCAGCTCAATGTTCCATTCAGCGACCCTCCTAGCGGAGTTGGGGCTCTTGAGTACCCTTTTCAATGGGTAGGCCGAGACGACCATGATGGGGTGGCCTTGAAAGTAGTGCTGTAGCTTTCACGAGACCACCAATAGCACGAGCAAGAGCTTCTGAGGCATGGGGTATCTTGCCCTTGCATCCCGCAGCACCATGCTGACGAAATACACCAGATGCTCGACGACGTCCATGCCCTCCGGAGGCGCCTCCTGAGACGACGGAGCCCCCAGCACCTAGCTGCCTGGTGCGGCCTCTTCAGCCTTGGGGACGTCTCCCTGTTGAGGCTGGTCTCCATCTGCCGAGGCCGTGGTCTTCACGAGGCCTGCCTGGTCTTGTGCTGCCATGGCCGGGGCCGTGGCCGGTCGTGACGCAGCCTTGACCCGGCGCTCTTCCCGAACCGCCACTAGAGCTACACTAACGGAGTAGGGCGTGGCGGCGAGGTAGAGCACCTGGGGCTCAAGAGGGCGCAGCGCCACCATCATAGGAGGGCTGGTCAGGTACTTTTTGATGTCTTGAAACGCTTGGTCGGCCTCCTGTGTCCATTCGAACGGGCCTTTCTTCTTCATCAGCTTGAATAAAGGCAAGGCGCGCTCCCCTAGCTTGGAGATGAAGCGTCCTAGCGCTATCACGCGTTCGGTGAGCTTCTGCATTTCTCTGAGGGTTTGTGGTGGACTCATGTCTTCGATTGCCTTGACCTTCTCCGGGTTGGCCTCGATCCCTTTGTGGGACACGAGAAAGCCCAGAAGCTTGCCAGAAGGAACGCCAAACATGCACTTCTCCGGGCTGAGTCGCAGGTCCACTTCGCGGAGGCTCGCGAAGGTCTCTTCCAGATCCTGGATCAAGGTCTTCGCCTCCCGAGACTTCACCACAATGTCGTTGACGTAAGCCTCGATGTTTTTCCCGAGCTGCCGGCCTAAGGCGATGTGCATCAGCCGCTAGAAGGTTGCACCCGCGTTGCGCAACCCGAACGGCATGCAGGTGTAGCAGTATACCCCACATGGGGTCAGGAAGGCCGTCTTCTCCACATCTTCTACCGCCATCTTGATTTGGTGATAGCCCGAAAATGCATCCAGGAAACACAGCAGGTCGCACTCGGCGGTGGAGTCGACGATTTGGTCGATGCAAGGGAGCGGGAACGGATCTTGAGGGCAGGCCTTGTTGAAGTTGGTGAGGTCGACGCACATGCGCTCCTTTGCACCCTTTTTCGTCACAACATCAGGGTTTTCCAGCCATTCGGGGTAGCAAACCTCCCGAATAACACCTGCTGCCTCTAGCTTGCGGGTTTCTTGGACGATGAAGGCCTGCTTCTCGGTGGACTGCCGCCTTGATTTCTGCTTCACGGGGCGTACATTGGGGCACACATTTAGGTGATGCTCAATCACCTACCTCGGGACCCCTGCTAGCTACTTGGGCTCCCATGCGAACACATCTTTCTTCGCATGCAGGAACTGCACCAGCACTTCCTCTTGGTCTGGGTCGAGGCTACCACCAACGTTGAAGGTGGCTCCTGAGGACCCGTCCTCCTCAACCGGCACATGCTTGGTCTCCGCCTTGTCCTGGGTGAAGAGCTGCTTCTTCTTGGTCGATGCAGCCCCCTTGGCCTTGGAGGTGTCCGTGCCGGCAGGATGTGTTGTCGCGGCTGTCTTGAGGGCGAGCTTGAGCACCAGCAGAGCATCCTTGGTATCTCCAGCTATGGTGAGGATGCCGCTTCACCCGGGCATCTTCATGAGGTTGTAGGCCAAATGGGTTGCTGCCATGAACTGAGCTAAGGCTGGATATCCAAGGATGGCGTTGTACGGGAGGCCGATGTTGGTGATGTCGAAGTTGACCAGCTCCGTGCGGAAGTTGTCGTGGGTGCCGAAGGTCGTAGGAAGGTGGATCTGCCCCAGGGAGCTGGAGGAACTGCCACCGACGCCCGAGACGGCCTTGCTAGGTCGGAGCTGTTCAAGCGGTACATGGAGGAGGCTGAAGGCCTCCACCGAGAGCACGTTGAGGCCGGCGCCGCCATCGATGAGCGTCCTGGTGACGGCCACCTGGCAGATGGTGGGCGTGCAAAGCATTGGGAGCGCACCCGAGCAGGCGGTGTTGACGGGGTGATTTTCCGAGTTGAAGGTCAGGTCGGCTTTGGGTGCCGCCCATCCCGGAGGAGCTCCTTGCCGTGCGAGGGCGGCACCGATCTGGCAGAAGAATAGCTTGGTGTGGCGGCCTGAGGGTGGCGCCTGCGAGCCGCCAAGGAGAGCTGCGACTGCCAGGGGCGCCGGCGCATCGTACTGGGTGAGGAAGAGGTTGCGTAGCTCCTCCGAGGAGGCCACAGAGGATGTTGGCAGGTTGAGAAGCCAAACACGTGGGACGCCGGTGAGGGCCATGGGAAACTAGTTGGCCATGACCTTGTCGTCGCCTCCGGCCTTGAGGACGGCCTCCTCGTATGCCAGTAGGAAAGCCAGTGGATCCATCGCGCCATTGTAGCGCGGCAGCATCTCTGCCTTGAACTTGTGCGGCCACTACACCTGCCGCAAGGCGAGGGCCAAGGCTCGTAGCCCCCTGGCCCCTGCGCTGGCATCGGCCGCCGGAGCCGGAGGTGCGTTGTCCGCCCTGAGGGCGAAGCGCGGTGTTGGTGGAGAGCGAGCCGACGGACAGGAGAGCTCCGGCGCACCCTACCTGGTGCGCCAAATGTCGGATATCCGGTTCCGGCAAAACCCTTAAGGTTCGAACTCTGGGGTGCACACGAAGATCTTCTCCCTACCGAAATACGCCCTCGCCTCACTGCGATTCTAAGCTAGAACGATGAACAACACAAGATACACAAGGTTTATACTGGTTTGGGCCACCATTGTGGTGTAATACCCTAATCCAGTGTGTGGTATGGTGGATTGCCTCTTGGGCTAAGGATGAACAATACAGAGGAAGAACAGCCTCGCGAGGATAGGTGTTCATGTGGTGGAATGCAGATGAACCTAACTTGTTCTTCTACTGTGGTGGCTAGCCCTATATATAGAGGCCCTGGTCCTCTTCCCAAATATTGAGCAGGAAGGGAGCCAACAATGGCCATTTCGAAAGGGGCAGCTAGTACAAGCTACCATGACTAGAGGTGGTCTTCGACTACCAAAGTCACTGGTGATGACGCCATCTTGGGCTCCACGGTGACCTCTGTCCTAACGTCCTGCTGGTCTTGGTCTCGTTGCACCGATATGGAAACCTTTTCTCGATGCCTCAGTACTCCGCACCTGCGCTTGCCCCCTTTTCAGCAAAGAGGAAACGAGGACACTCCGCAGGCTGGCGCCCGCCTGGCGCCCACTTGGTCTTGATCATCCTGGCTTGCGTCACGGGCACCTCGCGAGGTACCCCTCGCCTTGATCTCTCCGCCTCCTCGCGAGCCTGCCTGGTGAGGCCGCCCCTGAGGAGGCCTTGCTTTGTCCGCCCCATGAGGCTTGGCCCCTCGCGAGGGTCTTGAACTTGGGTTGATGGAGACGGGCCGTACTGGGCCACTGGTGAGCCACGCCGCAGGCCGCAGGCAGGCAAGTCTGGGGACCCTCGTTCCCAGAACGCCGACACCAGCGCCGCCAGCTCGGCATGTTTGCTTGGGAGCCAGCGCCTGCCCGTGAGAGATCTTTCGAGGACTCTGCATGGTGGCGAGCCCTCTCTTTTTTTCCGCAGCCTTGGTTGCCGCTCCCTTGTTACGAGTAGTTCTCGACCTAGAGCTCTATACATCGGCCATGGCAAGATGGACGAAGGACTTATGAGGAGGAAGGTAGAGTAATTTTTGGTTAGGTAGTTCCCCTTTTTATAACCTAAGTACTAGCACTAGTACTAAAACCTGCATAGTGGGAACACATTCAGGTTTGGTACGTACTAGTAGGTGTGAACAGGCTTGCACTTAATTGTAGCACTAGTACTTTCGAATGTGATGGGAACAAGGTAAATATTAAATGATGGTTTTGGTTTCGAGGCCCAAAACGGCTCTTGATGAGTTTAGTGGAACATAAATTTCAAGTACTCCCTCCATCTCAGTTTACAAGGCTTGCACGTGTATCTAGGTCGTCAATGTAACTTATATAAAATAAATTGTTTAACATAAAAAATATATCATTAAAATAGAATATTTTAAGTTTGTAATGATATATTTTTCGTAATCTATGCCTCTTATTATGTTGATCAAATTAACGACCTAGGTACACGTGCAAGACTTGTAAACTGAGATAGAGGGAGTACTACAATGCTCAAATGCGGTCGCACAAGTCAGTGATGTAACTAGTCGTGCATGTCATACCAAGCCAATGCGTGTCCCTTTGGTGACACGCGGGTCTGACCGACCGTCTGTTGGTGCGACTGACCGTAAAGTATTACGCGATGGCGACTTCTGGTTGTGGCTTTGGTTGATTGTAATGACCAAGCATTCTAAAACTAGTGATAAACCAATTACCATCTTTTTCCAAACGACCAAGTATTTTCACAGGAATACAATACATACAGATGGAGTGATTGTCAAGGTTGCAAACCGACATGGCATTGCAAGTTTACTGCATCGCTGGCAGGGAAGGAGGGTAGCTCACCTCTCCTACGATGCATGCCCAGCAGCGTCGCTGCAACTAGTCCCGGGATTTGGCTTCTCCTACTGCCAATGAACAGTTGCACCGGCTTCTCATGCCATTGCGCAGGCATGCACATTCTTTCCTCCGCATTCGACTCTGTGAATATGATCTCTACCATTAGCCCTAGCTCGAAATCAACGCGACGCTGCCAGATGCTGACATCCCTCAGCATCTATCCCCTAAGATCGACTTGCATCTCCGCCTTGTGCTGCGCCAGGCGCTGCTCCTTGGAACTTCTCTCCAATCAATGTGACGCTTCCTCGATCCGATTTTCCCTTGCTGCCCACCACCAGAAATGCAGCCCTGGCATGTCCTCTGGCGCCACTGATCTATGATTCCAAAGCAATGGATCTCCTCTAAAGCACATGTGGGTTTTGCTCAAAGGCGACAGTGTTGCGGGCCGCAGCGAGAGGGCAGCCCGCGGGATCCTGGGATCTAAGGGATTATACATGGCGGGATCCTCCATGGCGGGATCCGGTGGGCGAGGTGCGCAGGCGAGCCTAGGTGCGGGGAGAGCCCTACGAGGCTAAGATAAATGTAGTACTACTCCACTCTATCCATATTTAAATACAAAGGCCACCAACACTAGCCCTGGCAAAAATTGATCATGTTGCATGCGTCCTGGTTTATTGGCCCATTTTTTGCCACTTTTTATGACATGCATAAATGTTATGTTACCTACAAATATGGTCAAAAATTGGCACAAAATATGAAGGAGACCAATGGAAGTACTAGCAACCCATGATTTAGAGTGGAATGTCCTCTTGAATCCTACAGGATTGTACAAGTGTTTGATTGTGCATAGAGAAAACGCAGGATTCTTTCAAAGAGGTTTGAGTGGATGGGATGTTTCCTATGGAATCTAGTGCAAATGAATCCTATGGTTTACAATCGTACGAATCAAACAACCAAGATAGGAAAATTCCTAAGGATTAGAATCCTCAAAATTTCCTTTGAGAATCCTTTGAATCAAAGAAGCCCTTAATCTATTTTATGATTCATGGAATTGTGCGTTGTAAAGCATAAAGTAAAAACAAATAATGGTAATTCAACTAGAAACAAAGTTTGGGTAGTTATGATACGGAAGATTCTTGAACAAAGGAAACGCACTTATGTTTTGAGGTTTGTGCATTATGCTTAAGTTCAACCATGGAGTATGCTAGATTGTACATGTGGCAAAATCCGGTGGGGGCTAGAAGATGGTGCGAGGGGCCAAGTGGAGGGAGACTATGAAGGAGTGCACAAGTGCGAGATCGATATTTAAAGAGAGGGGGCGAGAACGTGTGTTGTTGCATGTAGTGGCGGAGCCATGAAAAATAAATGAGCTAGGGGGCCAAGCATTGCTAATCCTTTACAAGGAGGGCCAATTCATCAACTTAAACCATTCTACCAGAAATTGTCTAATGATCGCATTCATATTAGCCTCGGTATGTAGTGATGTTAGGGGCGGGGGCAGGGCCCTTGTTGCCCCCTGTCTTCACCACTATGCGCGTGTCTGAGAGATGAAGCGGAAGGCATGGATGATGAGAGGGGGACATTGTATATATAATTAATGTGGGTAAATTAGCTATGTAATCCTATATAGAGAGGTATAGATTGATCGATGTGGAGTGGGAAAGCGGGTGAGACCTCACTAGATATATAGATTGATCGGTTTGTGTGGAAAACTGTGAAAGACCTAGCTATATACACAAACACATAGAGGAACATCGATCGTTTCACATGCACATGAGAGATAAATAATGCCCGATATGAAGGAGAGGGGGAGGTGTGTGTGTGTGTTCCTGCATGGGAGACCGACCTGAAGAAAAAGATTGCATGTGTGCGATGGATAATGCCGACTGGTAGTGTGTGTGCATGCATGCACGAGAGAAAGTTAGTGGTACAATTATAAAGAGAAGACTACTGTGTGGGTGTAAAAGACTAGGTGAGGTCATAATCAATGTACAGTTGAATTCAAATATTTTAATAAGAGATCATGATGTTTGAAACCCATGCATGCATGAATATAACGGAGATATGCACAGTGTGGTTTGGAAACAAGAATGTTGTACTGTATACACATTGACCAAGGTCACGCTGATTTGAATTTGAGATACTGATGGCAGACATCATTTGGCCGCATTGCATCCGTGCATGGACACACTATTCTAATTGGAGAAGATGGGTGGCTTTCGCGACATATATCTATATCTATACCCCTATATATATTATATTTTATATTTTTTTATATAGTGTGCGGATAACTTTAACTTTGTAACATGCTCATTGGATGAGGCCAATCCGATGGTGCAGAGATGGCAAAGTTGAGCACTACTGGCCGTTGGATATCATCTAGATTCCACCAGATTTTGCCACATGTACAATCTAGAAGACTCCTTGGTTGAACTTAAGCATAATGCACAAACCTCAAAACACAAGCACTTCTTCTTTGTTCTAGAAGCTTCCGTATCAGAATTTCCCAAATGTTTTTCTACATGATTTGCCATTATTTGTTTATACTTTATGCCTTACAACACACAATTCCATGAATCTTAAAATAGATTAGCTTTCTTACAAAAACTAGCTTATTTTGAATGAAGTGAACTATAAGAATTAAACGAACATCTACATCATGCATATATGACTCAAAGCTTACATGCTATAATGTGGTATTTATTCATAATTTGGTTGCCAAATCTCATGCGTGCAATGCACGTGTACCTTACTAGTCTAAATGGTGTTTGTGTGTGTGTTGTGCGTGTTAAACACATTGTACGTAGTATATCATACATTGTTTAGATTCCGGACATCTAGCTAGGGCATACATGTACTATGATTTGAATTCAACATAAAATGGATACATATATTTGAATTTGAGATCGTATGTACATGTAGTTCGTATTTATATAGGAATTTACTTCTCCTATATTCATGTCATGTTTTCTGAAGATAATATTTAGATGGTTGTATAACTAACCCAAGTACAATCCCATTCAAATAGAGAAAATGTACTCAAATTTAGTCCATATGCTAGACAACACACACTGTTTTTTTATTATTGAGGGAAGTGCAAATTGTTTTGGTACTGTACACATTATGTTTGTTGTCCCGATTTTTTAGTTTTTTTTGTTGTATTTGAATGCATTTCTACTAATATAGTAAAATGGGACATGGCTCTCTCTAGTGATGAGGTGCAAATTGTCTTTTTTGGGTACACGTTAGGCTTGTTCTCCCGCCTCTTCAATTCGCGCCTAGTTACCCCGAAATATTTAATATATATCTTTGTCTCGTTGTGCTCCGACAACTCCCTCCATCTCAACCCACGCCTGGCTATTCCAAAATTACAACGCGCGCGAAAACTCCCACCTCCTCTCAAATCCCGACACGCGAAATGCCTGTGATACGCCTGAACTAAAATAACCGCCTCAAATCGGTGGGGGTACTTTTGTAACTTACCCCACATTTTGGACAAGCGCCCTAAGCCTTGCTACCCCACTCCCATCCCATCCGCCCACCCATTCGTACACCAAGGCCGTGAAAACCCACGAATCCCAACACCTTCCTCCGTCCGCCACCCAGCCGGAGCCTCTTCCCCGACGACATCGTCCACAACAACACCTCGACGTCCCACATCCACCGTACCAGATGAGGATCAGTCGTCGATCTCATCGTCCCGCTGGTTCAGCCACCTCGTCGTCCACCTCCAAGGAGCTGCCCCGATGTTCCCCTCGTCTTTTGTGCCACATCCATTCCTACACCGCCGTCTTCACTTGCACCACTGGAAGAGCAGCATCATCACCGTTTCCTTGGATGAAGTTGCGGCCTAATCGGCGCCCCCAAAGAGGTTGTACAGTAATCACCGCAATTTCTTCTTGATTCGGTCTCACGGTGCTACCGGCGCTCAGTCCCTAGCCGACACGGTGCGGCTCCATCCATGGCGGTGTTGCCGGCAACTTCCTCCACGGCGTCGCTCCCTCGGCGGCAACGTCAACATCAGTAGGAGCTGCTGCTGCTTTAGCTCTCGCTCGCACTGTTGCTCTACTCTTGCTCTCGGTCCCCTTCCTGGTCTACTCTTGCTCTTGCTTGCGCTGCTGCTCTCGCTCTTGCTCTTGCTTGCGATGTTGCTCTGATTTAGCTAAACTTCAGTCGACTGAATTGACTTTTGGGTCAGTCGGTTTTCAGGGGGTGGGGGTGCTCGCCGGAGATAAGGAAGAACCAGCCGCAGCGGGGAGGAGGTTCGCTGGAGAGGTCCCCACTATCTATATGAGGGTTCAGGGTGGGGGCAGTGGCGGGGCGGTGGCGTGGGGATCGCCGGAGAAAAAGCTTGGCACGGGGGGGCCTAGAGGGATTGCCGGGGCGGCGGCGGACCGGCATTAGGGAGTGGTTTCGGGGCGACGCACCGCCGGCTGCGGGCGGCGGGGGGCGATTGCTTGGTCGGTGGTGGCTGGCGGCTCAGGGGGTGGAGATTGAAGATGAATTGCAGGCACTTGATTTCGTATCCAACGGCTGGAAAATCGACTGACCAGAGATGAAAAAAGTCAGTCGACTGACGTGTAGCCTCACCTGATGCTGCAACACGACCAGCTGCCCTGGCTCTCGCACGCGCTACTGCTGCTGCTACTGCTTTTCTGCTACTAGTGCGTTCAGTTTCGACAGTAAAATTTAGTTTCGACGGTTAAGTTTAGTTTCGACAGTTAAATTCAGTTTTGACAGTTAAGTTCAGAGATGAGCGGCTGATGTATTTTACATCTAGCACTTTGTGGTTATGTATTTTATGTCATCTATTGGAGATCCTGTTAGAATTCCACTTAGGTTAACATTGTCTGTCTTGTCCTGCTTCAGCCTCGACGTCGTACAACTCACCAGAGCTGCTCCAATGATGAAACCCTTCATCACAGCGGAGTAGTACCCCAGGCTCCATCTCGAGACGCCTAAGATCTTATTCCCCTCCTCCGACAACCAAGTCAGCCAGAGCATCCTCACCGACAACCCCAATCACGCTGAGATGAGATGGCATCGCCAAAGAGGTCGTACATTTGTTGCATCTCTTTTTTGCTCTACATGTTATATATATTGTCCACTGAGCACATGTAGTAACGTGAAATAGGATTATTTTATCCTACTATATGAAAAGCACTGAGGTACTAGGCAACTTTGCTATCCATGATGGACTCTCTTGAGCGCCATCATTATTTATCTTTGCGTGTTTGAGTTGTGCATTTGTCGATGGGCCTGGGAGTTAGGCTAGTACGGCAGTGGCCTGTGTCCAAAGTAATAGAAGTAGCACAAAAATATTTTTTTAGTGTAGGCTTTTCCGTGCTCAAGCCTGCCTACTAGAATTACCAGTGCTTGAAAGGAAAAGTGAAGGAAAAACATAGGAATTGGAAAGTTTCCTATGGTACTACTATTCATGAATTTGGTTCAAAGGAATGGAGCAAAGGAAAACTGTAGGATTTGTTTCTTTAGTGTCTCCTTGAAAGAAAAACCATAGGAATTTTAATTTCCACTTGCCCTCCTTTTCAAATTACTATTCATGAAGCACAATACTAAGAGATAGTAGCATAATAGCATTATAACCGTACATTTTCTTGTGGTTTGACTTAATCGCACCATGCTTCTTTGCATCCTGTGATCTTCCAATTCTTGCGAATCAAACACCCAGATTAGCAGAAATCTTGTGTTTTAAAATTCTCTGTTTTGCACGTGCATTCCTATCCTATTCCTGTCTATTTCCTATCTCTACATTGTTAGAATCCTCAAATTCAAACAAGCCCTTACACAATTACTTCTGTTACAGATATGTTTGAAAGAAAACCTTGTGTGGTTTGTCCTGCTCCTGCGGCGTTGTGTTCCACCCCAGCTCAGCTACTCCAATGTCGGAAGGGTTCACCACAGCAGGGATCCACTTTCCACACTGTCTTTCGCCGCCTCAGATCTTCTTCCCCACTGCCGGCAGCCACGACAACTGCATTACCATCATCAACTGAGAAGATGACCTTGAGGACTACACAGGTCCGCAAGAGAGGTCGCACTCTTCCGTGTCTGCTTACGTTATGCATTGCTTAATATGACGACATGCTACTTTATCGTCGTGTTCACCTATTAGACTCCGAGTCATGTCCAAACTAATGCTGAAACTTGAGTTTTTAAATGGTTGTTGGGTACATATTGGAGCATCAATCAGTACTATCTGTCTACTATCTGGTTAATCTCGGGTGTCTACTATGAGTTTCATGTTGCGTGCAAACAAAAATTAAAGGACCGATTATCCATATTTTTTAACTAAAGCTATTATCTGCCTGCTATCATTGGTTTTGGGTCTATACACAGTTTGCTACCAACACTCTGGATTTGAGCATGCACTCCTTACATAATCTCACTATGTTTTATTCCTATGCATGTCAGTTATTGTACACAATGGAGCCGAACATGTAGAGCAAAAGAGACGAGCCTTGCATGGCAATAAAATTTCATGCAGACGTCGCTCCATGGTGGGCGCAAAGGTAGCCCCCTCCACCCATTTTGGATCGTAATCAAGAGGAAGATTACTGTTCTGAGGGGGATTCAGAAGGAGAAGACTCTCGGTGTCAAACCCGGTGGATCTTGAGTAGGGGGTCCCGAACTATTCGTCTAAGGCTAATGGTAACAGGAGGCGGGGGACACAATGTTTACCCAGGTTTGGACCATCACTATGTAGGTAATACCTTACTTCCTGCTTGATTGATCTTGATGAATATGAGTATTACAATAGTTGATCTACCACGAGATCGTAATGGCTAAACCCTAGAAGTCTAGCCTATGAGGTTATGATTGTTGTGGCTAAACCCTAGAAGCCTAAACCCTCCAGTTTATATTGACACCAGAGGGGGCTAGGGTTGTACAGAGTTGGTTACAGAGAAAGAAATATACATATCCAAATCCCCAAGCTTGCCTTCTACGCCAAGCAGAGTCCCATCCGGACACGGGAAGAAGTCTTCGTCTTGTATCTTCATAGCCTAACAGTCTGGCCAAAGAGTATAGTCCGGCCGTCCAAGGACCCCTTAATCCAGGACTCCCTCAGTGGCCCCTGAACCAGGCTTCAATGACAATGAGTCCGGCGAGCAGATTGTCTTCGGCATTTCTAGACGGGTTCCTCTTCCGAATAACTCAAAGTAGATTCCGAACACAAGAACCATGTCCGGCTCTGCAAAACAAGTTCCAAATACAACTGTAGAGAGAATAATATTTCACGAGTCCAATCCACCGACAATTTTGGTAGCACGACTTATGCCATCACCCGGCCATTGTTTTGAATCGTTTTCTAGCCTGCCAGTCCATGTTTCGAGAAGCTGTTTTTATTGGCACGTCTTGTCAAATTAGAGATCGTGTCCCCTTATTACGGGACGTTCATCAACACGGGCGTGGGTAACCCAACTGTTCTGTTGGCATGATTCCTTGGGAATAGGCATGTTTTAAGGCCACGGAATGACGTTTGATATTCGTCGCCTTTATAAAGAGGCTAAGGCATGTTCTTTTTTCTTCCACGCTAGATCTTTCCTCCAACTCCCACCTCAAGTTCCAACACCCAAGGGTCAACCCAGTCGCTTCGAGCTTCCATCCATGTCTAGACCCAGGCTTCAAGGCCGGTGGATGGCCTCTTCTGTCACAGAGGAGGATATCTCAAAGCTCAGGGAGGCAAGATACCTGACTGTGGAAATCCTCCACAGGCTTCCTGCTCAAGGGAAGGTTATTCCCACTCCCAGATCCAATGAGAGCGTTGTGTTTGACGGTGTCCTGGACTAGGGGGTACTCACCACGTCGTCTCCCAATCAGTTGGATTGGGCCAAGGACCCCCATGGCCGTATACACATGGGCTAGTTCGAACAACCCCTGCCGCATACAAGGAAGACTCCACAAGACAGGGCGCCCAAGACAAGGACTCTCCTAAATCCTAGGCCTCCTGTGTCTTATATAAACCAAGGCCAGGCTAGTCAATAGACAATCTCATATTCATTACTACAATCTCGTGGTAGACACATGTACTCTGTACTACACCATATGAATACAATCAAAAGCAGGACGTACGGTTTTACCTCCATCGGGAGGGCCCGAACCTGGGTAAAATCCCGTGTCCGTGTTACCATCGCTCCAAGACGCCTAGCTTAGGACCCCTACTACGAGATACGCCGGATATTGAACCGACATTGGTGCTTTCATTGAGAGCCTGCTAGGTGATCATCACAGATCGATGGGATGATCAGGTGATATTTTTCAGTAAAGATATTGTCTGGTGTAATTTATCTCTTTGGCAAAATCGTTTTTGCGTCGTGCTACTTTGTTTATAGGAGGATTGAGAAAATTTTAAGCAGCGGCAGCCCAATCCACCGCCGGACAATACGTCCGATCCGATGATGACGAGGACGACCCACGCACGGTAGTACTTCGCATGGTGTCCAACTTGAATTCAACCATGCAGTCGACAGATCATGGTCGGGATCCGGACAATATACGGACGATCAACCTATTCCGATGTGTGTTGGAACTACCACACAAGGCTGACTGATGGCGGCGTTTCCGAGGTACTGATCTGGTGTGTTCCTATGCCGTCCAACCCAGCCAATGTGGGTTACTCGAAGTACTTGCGTGAGCGCACCACACGCAGAGCTGAGAAGATCCTGCTCAGCATGATCCACTAGGGAGATCCTCTCGCTTCTTTACTTTACACTAAATTATACAAGTATCAAGGCGGTTGGCTACTCAGTAGCATTTTTTATTAAAGCATGTGTGCTCTAATCGTTTGATAGTACATGTTAGCTAAGTTATACGGAGTACTAATCTACATAAAAGCTTTGTGTCAGCTTTTTACTTTTCAGGTGCCTCGTAGGCTACTTGGCTGTTTTTATGTCCACAGTACAGTGCATTGTGCGTCCGTGACTCGGCCGACCTCCTCGTCATACGATGTCACGATGCTCCATCATGTTGACCTGACAGGCTTCTCTTCGACATGCTCCACGCCGAATTCATCATAGTGCCTTTGCATCATGCCAATATTGTCGCCCTGCAAAATCGGATCATATCATGCGACATCGTCATCCCGTGAAATTGGCCCGAGCTGTGCCAGCACCGTCGCGTCGCCACTCCGACAAGCGAACCTTGGCGAACATGCTATGTTTCCTAAATTACTTATTTTGAATAGATAAAGGGATTTTTCATTTTCCCATCCTGCACTGCCTTATGTATGCAGGAAAATTAATAGTGGTGCACTATGCTGCCACATCTGCAAATCGACATCGTCATCCCAATTGGTGTAAACCAGCTCGTGTGATCGTTTTGTTGGTCAAAATTGCCATACCGGCAGGCTCGGTTGCCTCGTGGACTTCGGCATCGTTGAGAAGACTCTACCTCATCGAGTGTTCGGCACAAAGGCCATATTTCTTTTATTACTCACTTTGCATAAATTATTAATTATGCAACATTTTATTTATTTATTTATTATTTTTACTATTATCTCTGGATTGCATTATTTTCTATGCATAGGTAAATGATCCGCGTTGGGTAGCTCTGTCACCTTGGCGTACTGACGTACCACGACACCTCGGCTGGACCGGGGGTTTCGTCATCACTTCATTAACCCATGCCGGGGACTTCGGTGTCAAACTGCATGCCAGCTCCGTCGCCTCGGTCGGACTGGGGGTTCCACCTCGCCGCACTGGTCGTGCTGTGTTGCCACCGCGGAGTGCCGAGATCTTCGCTCCGCGTCCTCGGGACTGGCTTGGGGGCTGGAACCTTTTCCCGCATCAAGCTCTGACCGCGTCGTCAATGCCGAACACATTGACCAGCTAAGTCGCTTTCATGCTCAAAAACTTTCAGTTTTAAATTATGTTCGGTTCGACCAAGCATTATACCTTTTTGACAAAAAATTGTTTGTGAAAAACTTCCTTGTCGAAACTTTGTTTGTGACACACAAATTCCAATATCCCGTTTACTTGGGCGCTTCCTTTCTGAAGCCTTTCCTCTTGCAAATGATTATACTTGTACGGCTTTGTTCCTTGTTCGTGTATTACGCCACAATATGCACCATGTTGACTTAAGCGATTTACAAGCTGGGTAGCCTTGCTCCTTTGTTTACCCCTACGTTCCCGATTGTTCGGCTAGGGAGTAAAGGGAGCACCTCTGTGATTGTAACGATCGGGTCATCCGAGCCGGACCTCAGACTGGGTGAAGCCGAAAGCTAGTGCTCTTACTGTTTTCAATAATGGTCGGCACACAACGGAACTCATGAGTACAAAAAAATCTATTGCACAAGTCTCACAGTACTAATGAGCAACCGAAGAAAGGTATCAGTGGGGGTACTATTTTCTTCAAAGATGCTTCTTACACTTCGTCGGTAATATAGCATAAGTTCCCTGAGCGTGCTTTGTCTGTTATAGCCTTATGGCCGGATTGCCTGGTTATCAGAAACACTGTCGATATTCTCGACAGTTGGAGTACATAACACTTTTCAGTCCTTGACCGAAGAGGGAGAAGCTGACGGTCGGTTAAGATGCGTATAAAGCTCGGGTGAACACAGATATGATACAAGTACTTCGGTACATACAATCATTATACACAAAATTCTTTTACCCAAGTCAATTCGGGGATCTCAAATTTATATGAGCTGTTTTATAATAAGTGTCATTATTTAGTATACAATGGCTGCCTTCCGTAATCATTGTTATAAAGCCATAAATATGCATCAATTTGACTTAAGATTTTGGCCAAGCTGGGTTGCCTGGCTCCTATGCTTACTCCTACGTTCCCGATTGTTCGGCTAGGCTGTAAAGGGAGCACCTCTGTGATTGTTACTGTCGGGTCATCCGAGTTAGTACCTCAGACTGGGTGAAGCCGAAAGCTAGCAATCTTAAAGTATGACATTAGTCGGCAATGACGGAAGTAAAAAATTTTGGTTCATTAATACCATAGAATTAGGGAACTTTCCCCGAACTAAATCCTCAATATTTTTCTCCTAGATTGATCGGAGGTGAGGTTTCATGATCATGGTTGGCATGACAACCCAAAGAAAGGAACCGATAGCAGGACTATTTTCTTTGGAAGATGTTTCTTACATTAAATAGTAATATAACATATCTCTCTGCGTACCTTTGTTTATAAAACCATATGGCCGGATTGCCTTGTTTGTCGTAAATCTTTGCCCTTGTAAAGGCTTTATAAAGTAGGACAAACACTCCTCGGCTACTGGCCAAGGAGGTGGAAGCCGATTGTTGGTCAACAAAGTTTTGTACAATGCGGATCCGAGCATTGATGATGTAAAGTACTTTGATACATAGAATCATTACACATAATTTGTGATTTTACTTTCGATATCGATCCTTAATTCGGCCACCCGTGCCCACATTAAGGCTCGGGGGCTACTGGGCTTCATGCTTATTATTTACAAATATTAATGGGTACTTCAATCCCCTGATCTAGTGTTGCCACCCGACCAGTGTCTCTGGGGCTACTGCATTGACAATCCAATGCAGAAAATTTAAACTGCCATACAACTTTCGAGGAGATTATTTTCCTCAGGTTGGTCGGCCGCACCCGACCTGAGTCTCGAGGACTTTGCACACCGCGTTTCTATTTCTAAGTATGCTGCCGAGCTGGGATTTAATCCTCAGGCTGATTTTATGAATCGACCTGAGTCTCAGGGGCTACTAGGTTCAGCGGTTTGATTTTTTCCTTCAGGTGCATCCCGTATATTAGGCCAACACGCACCTTCAGGGCTACTGGCTATACATCTTGGCAGAGATTACATTGCATTATTTGGAATTAAATCAGCCCAAGGCCGAGGTGGTACACCACCTCGGACACAGTCCGTCGTTGGTGCTCGACTACAATAGACACCCCAGAAGCAGTCCGGCATAAAGCTCAGACGCTAGTGGATGGCTCCGTAGAGGGCATTTCCGGCATTAAGCTCGGCTAAACTCCTTCAACTTTTTTGAACCAAGGTGATCTATGACACATTGGATATAGTCCGGCGTTGGAGCTTGGACATAGTCCAGCGTTGGAGCTCGGATGCAGTTCAGCGTTGGAGCTCAGCTGTAACAATACTCCTCAGATACAGTCAGGCGGTGGAGCTCGGATACATTCCAGCGGTGGAGCAAGGATACATTCTGGCGTTGGAGCTCGGAAGCGGTCCGGCGTTGGTGCTCGGCTAGAAAAGATACCTCAAATGCAGTCCGGCGTTGGAGCTCGGACGCAAGAGGACACTGCCGCCCGGGAACAACTCCAAACCTGAGGTGTGGCATAAAAATAACAAGGCATTGATAAAGGCCGAAAACTTAAAGGGGCTCCTCGGATACCCTACGTGTAAACTCTTTGGATGCACTTCGGCGATCTTCAAGATCAAAGATGAGAAGATTTGTTGAACCAGTTTTCAAGACCGATAACCGAAGAGGAAGAACAGTTCGAAAGAATCGAGGAGTGTCCCCAACTTGAAGACCGGTTCAGGGGGCTACTGATGGTGTCTTGGACTAGGGGGTACTCACCACGTCGTCTCGCAATCAGTTGGATTGGGCCAAGGACCCCCATGGCCGTATACTCATGGGCCAGTTCGGACAACCCCTGCCGCATACAAGGAAGACTCCACCAGACTTGGTGCCCAAGACAAGGACTCTCCTAAACCCTAGGCCTCCAATATCTTATATAAACTGAGGCCAGGCTAGTCAATAGACAATCTCATATTCATTACTACAATCTCGTGGTAGACACATGTACTCTGTACTACACCCATATGAATACAATCAAAAGTAGGACGTAGGGTTTTACCTCCATCGAGAGGGCCCGAACCTGGGTAAAATCCCGTGTCCGTGTTACCATCGCTCCAAGACGCTTAGCTTAGGACCTCTACTACGAGATACGCCGGATATTGAACCGATAGTGTTCATCTCTCACTTCCTCCGAGGGCTTGGGTTTGCTCTCCATCCCTTTGTTCGAGGGCTTATGTTTTATTACGGGCTAGATTTCCATGATCTAGCTCTAGACTCCTTCCTTCATATCTCGGTGTTCATCATCACGTGCGAGGCCTTCCTCCGGATTTCCCCACACTTCGGCTTATGGCTTAAAACATTTATCGTGAACCCGAAGGTAATCAACGGGAAACAAGCGGAGTGCGGAGGCGCTTCAATAAGCAAACTTATCACTTCCCCTTGGCCAAAGGGCTCTTTCACAGAATCTTCTGACTTATGGCAACGGGAGTGGTTTTACATTACCGAACCCCATGGTAAAAAGTGGGCAGCTACACCCACGTTTCGATCTAGCCCTCCCTTACAGCTTGCATCGTGGATCAACAAGGGGCTTGACTGGGAATCTACTGGTGAAGTGCAGACGTTGTAAAGTCACATTTGGAGCCTCGTTAAAAGGGACACCGGTCTTACCAATGTAATACAAGTAATGCTAATCCGCCGGATCCTTCCATGCCAGCGGCGTACTCTCCGTATGTGGGAGTTCAATCCGGAAGGTCCACGGACCCTTCAGCATTTCTCTGGCACAATGCTCAGAGGGATGTGGAATTTATTCTTCGGCGCACGAAAACAGTGGCCGAACACTACAGAAGACCTTGAACTCAACTGCAATCATCCGGATACTCCGGTAAGTACTTGACTCAGAATTAGGTGTTCGACTCCACTTCCCAAAGACTCTGCTAATCCGGTGTTAATAAGGATGCCTGCTCCGGCACTGTATCAAGTGTCGGCGGGGGAAGATAAGGAGGAGAGCGAAGAGGCCCAAGGTGGCCTCCATTCTGGAGGCACACCAGGCAATTTGTCCGGAGAGATTGGAACTTCCACTTCCGAAGACGGAAGAGAAGGGCGATTTGACATCCCTTCTCCTCACGAGAAGAAGAGGACCGCCTCCGAAGACTCGAAAAGAGAAACTTCTAAGCGGGGGAAGGTATCCCAGTCAGGGGGTGATGCTGACACGCCGTCACTCTGTAAAGACAGGTCCTTAGCCGAATCGTAAGTGAACCAGGGTGTTTTAAACATATTCTGTTCTTTCCTGGCTGTAAGGGTAACATTTTAAACACATGTTTGCAGTCCGGCATGCAGCCCTCCTCAACAGTCCTCCTCTACGGGGGATCTTCTTTCGGAGATGATGGAGAGCGAGACGCCTGCACAGATTTCCCTACCTGATAAGGTAGACGACACCGAGGTGTCGTCCCGGAGGATCTTTCCCGATCAACGAGTGGCGCAAGGGGCACTAAAGACCGGGGCCGAAGGTAATACTCCGGCCACAAAGGGTCCGGGGTGTGCACCCCCTACAGGGAACAACAAAAGTCCCGGACTATCCAATGTCCGAGGGACGACGCAACCTATTCCAGATCCGGAGGCTCCGTCTACATTGATAGACATATTGCAACATGCCTCCGTCTCAGACGAACATCGTACCTTGACGGGTACGGTGGTTGAAAGAGTTCGGTCCGTGAAAAGTGGATTGAATGAAGCCTTTACGAGCCTACTAAGAGGCTTCCAGGTACGTAGTGTAATTTCAATTATATTATAAGTGCAAATTGCACCTGTGTATAGATAGTAGCCCCTGAGACTCTAGTTGTCATCCAAAGGGATCCGATTAGAGGATCAAAAATATATGCCCAGGAAATGCTCTGACTAATTGAAACATAGGTTGCTACGTCCTTGGCGACTGTCCAAGCTATAGAGGTAGCACATCTGAAGCAGAAAGTTGAGGTGGCGGATGATGACATCACGCTTATTAACAGGCGGCTCGTCGAGGCGCGGGGTATGTCTTTGGAGCATTCAGTACATGCTAGTATTATAAAATGAGCGTGATACTGAGAATTTGTATATGCATAATAGTAGATAGGGCCGCCGTAGTTGAAACCTTTCAGGCAGAACTTGTCCGGGCCAAGGAGCAAGCCAGGATGAGTAATGCAGCTGCTGAAAAGGTAGCCGCAGAATTAAAAGCCGAGTAGACTGCTCGGTGTCAGTGCGAGGAGAGAATATCTACTATGGAACTTGAGCTGAAGGATGCCACTAGCCGATGCCAAGTTCTTGAGAAAGATAACAAAGCCAAAGTGGCCGATCTTGACAAGGCCTTACAAGAGGCGAAGGAAGCCCGGTCTGAGTCTAGAGCAGCTTGGGAGGAGATCCGACAAGCTGGGGAGATCGCGGCTGGTAAGCCCTTTTTATTGCAAACTAAGTTTGGTGATCCGAAGTATGCACCGCTTAATCAACTGCGGAGTTCTCCAGATGCCTTTATGGACCTACCGAAGAGTGTTGCCGATGCGAATCAGTTTTTCCACGCACAAGAAGGACATGCGACAAAAACGCTATTTTGGTCGCAATTTGACACGCCAAAGCATCCACTATTGAACAAACAAATGGCCTAGTGGGTCGAGCTCCACAAGATGTCCGGTACTGCCATGAAGGACATCATAGCCAGGCTGTGGCCAACTATGCCCATTCCGAATAGTTATTTCAGTTTGGTGCGGCAACTTGTTAATGCGGTGCCGCGTATCGACGCTGTGAAGCGGTCAACATGCATAGAAGGTGCACGGATGACCCTTGCCCGTGTCAAAATGTACTGGGCGAAGATGAAGGACACCGATATTGCAGCGCAGAGTCCACCTGAAGGCAAGGACCTTCACATGCCAGAACATTACTTTGAAGATGTCCTAGAGGGTGCCCGCATGATAGAGGGTCAGTGCTCGAAAAATATTATGTTCGAGTAAAGTGTATCAAAATTGTAATAACAATATTATGATATATTTAAGGCTATGTTTTTATACTTTTTGCCCGAAAAGTTTTGGTGCCTCCTATGCAGTCGTCTTTTATATATATACAATATGAAAGTTTGTAGTCGTCGGGTTCAGCCCCCTCGCGTATAACGCGGGGGTCTTCGGAAAAGCACTTGATCACACTTGACCCAACATCTTGGTCCGTTAAGGAGGTGATAGTGCGGAGAACTAGGCAATCAGGCTATATAGCTTTAACACTTTCACTTAGCCATAGGAGTTTGACAGTGGGGCTACTGTATAGCCCCTGGTATGTCCGCGGTTATCCGAATATGGTGCGTGTACATACGTGAGCAGAAGGACGGTCCTTCGTTTAAAACGTAGGGAATCGCGAAGATTCTGATGAGTCATCGAGTGGTTGACCAGCTCTCGCCGCATCATCATAGTCAGTTTTCGGCTTTCTCTACTAAGGTGCTCATCCGGACGAGCCAGGACACAATCGCAGTAGTTCTCCCTTTACTACTCTAGCCGATATAGCGGAACATAAGGTAGTAAGCACAAGAGCCGGGCAACCCAACTATTGACCAAAGACATGATTCAGAGCTGATGCATATAAGGCCAAACTCGTGACGCCGAACACTCCCTACAGGTGTAAGTACTTTTCAATATGCATCGGGCTGAATATAGCCCCTAGTATCAAGGCACGTATGGCAATCCGACGTGGCGAAAGAGCGCAGGTGGTGAGAGCATAAATCTCAAAACACAATATGAACCAAGCTGCTTCTATAACATCCACTTTAGTACGGCAAGCCGTATATTTACAGATAATGCCGATATCTTTCTTGGACATTTTACATGCCAGGAAAGTAAAAAACAAAAAGAGATAAAAAAAGGTTTACACAGGGTCTTAATCTAAAAAAGAAACCTTAATGCGGGGACCTACTGCACGTCTGCGCCTTTGTCTCCGTGGTGAAGTGTCCTTGAAGGTTATAACACGATGGCCATCTGTAAAAAGGAAAAAAAACCAAGTAAAAGAATTTGGTGTGGCCGTAAGTAAAGCTGGTTCGTTTTAATGAACCGTGAAAGATAACTTCTGCAGTTCGAATAGGGTCGAGCCGAACTATGGACTTTTTGCGTGTAGAGTGCCCCCGATGCCGCCCAAGGAATTTTGAGTGTATCTCCTTGTGGGGTGGTCGATGGGGGCATAGCTGCTAATCGTGCTTATCTGAGCTACCGTACTGAGGTGTGCGTCGGACAAGTTTAGCTTTGTCTGCGGTCTTAACGACCGATGAGCTGCTCGGCTTGAATAGGCCGTTTTGTCTTCTGACTGCTAGAGCCACCGTGTATTCTTGTGTATGAAGAGAGCGCTCCGTATTTCCGCTAACCGTAATGACGCCGTGTGGTCCAGGCATTTTTAGTTTTAGATAAGCATAATGCGGGACTGCATTAAAACGGGCGAAGGCTGTTCTTCCAAGTAGTGCATGATAGCCACTTCGGAACGGAGCAATGTCAAAGATTAGTTCTTCGCATCGAAATTTGTCGGGGGAGCCGAATACAACATCCAATGTTAGAGAGCCCGTGCAGCGGGCTTCCACGCCCGGTATAACTCCTCTAAAGGTAGTGCTGCTTGGCTTGATTCTTGACGGGTCTATCCCCATCTTGTGGACAGTGTCCTGATATATCAGATTGGGACTGCTGCCGCCGTCCATGAGGACTCGGGTGAGGTGGTATCCGTCGATTACTGGGTTGAGCACTAGGGCAGCCAAACCCCCGTGAAGGATACTGGTCGGTTGATCCCTGCAATCAAAGGTGATCGAGTAGGCCGACCACGGGTTGAATTTGGGGGCGATGGGCTCGACGACATAAACATCTCAGAGTGCGCGTTTGCGCTCCCTCTTTGGGATGTGAGTGACATAGATCATGTTCACTGTTTTGATCTCCAGTGGAAATTTCTTCTGTCCCCCCATGTTCGGCTGGCGAGGCTCTTCCTCGTCCTCGCTCTGAGGTCCCTTCCCTTTGTGTTCGGCGTTGAGTTTGCCGACCTGCTTGAACACCCAACATTCTCGGTTGGTGATGTCTACTACACAACCTTCTTCTTGTAGACGTTGTTGGGCCTGCAAGTGCACAGGTTTGTAGGACAGTAGCAAATTTCCCTCAAGTGGATGACCTAAGGTTTATCAATGCGTGGGAGGCGTAGGATGAAGATGGTCTCTCTCAAACAACCCTGCTACCAAATAACAAAGAGTCTGTTGTGTCCCCAACACACCCAATACAATGGAAAATTGTATAAGTGCACTAGTTCGGCGAAGAGATGGTGATACAAGTGCAAAATAGATAGTAGATATAGGTTTTTGTAATCTGAAATAATAAAAACAGCAAGGTAACTAATGATAAAAGTGAGCGTAAACGGTATTGCAATGATAGGAAACAAGGCCTAGGGTTCATACTTTCACTAGTGCAAGTTCTCTCAACAATAATAACATAGATAGATCATATAACAATCCATCAACATGCAACAAAGAGTCACTCCAAAGCAACTAATAGCGGAGAACAAACGTAGAGATTATGGTAGGGTACGAAATCACCTCAAAGTTATTTTTTCGGATCAATCTATAAAAGAGTTCGTACTAGAATAACACCTTAAGACACAAATCAACCAAAACCCTAATGTCACCTAGATACTCCATTGTCACTTCAAGTATCCGTGGGCATGATTATACGATATGCATCACACAATCTCAGATTCATCCAACCAACACAAAGTACTTCAAAAAGTTCCCCAAAGTTTCTACCGGAGAGTCAAGAACGTGTGCCAACCCCTATGCATAGATTCATGGGCGGAACCCGCAAGTTGGTCAACAAAACATACATCAAGTGGCACATGATATCCCATTGTCACCACAGATAAACACGGCAAGACATACATCAAGTGTTCTTATAAAATACTCAATCCGATAAGATAACTTCAAAGGGGAAACTCAATTCATCACAAGACAGTAGAGGGGGGATAAACATCATAAGATCCAACTACAATAGCAAAGCTTGGGATACATCAAGATCGTGCCATAGAGAGAACACAAGAGAGAACACGAGAGAGAGAGAGAGAGAGAGATCAAACACATAGCTACTGGTACATACCCTCAGCCCCGAGGGTGAACTAGTCCCTCCTCGTCATGGAGAGCGCCGGGATGATCAAGATGGCCACCGGTGATGGGTTCCCCTTCCGGCAGGGTGCTGGAACAGGCTCCCGAGAGGTTTTTTGTGGCTACAGAGTCTTGCAGCGGCGGAACTCCCGATCTATCTTCTGTTTTGGAAGTTTTAGGGTACGTAGGTATATATGGGTGCAAGGGGTATGTCGGTGGAGCTTCAGGGGCCCCACGAGGCAGGGGGCGCGCCCCCCACCCTCGTGACCTGCTCCCGTATCTTTTGACATAGAGTCCAAGTCTATCCGGTGGCATTCCTTCCAAAAATAACTTCTCCAGTTGATTTCGTTCCGTTTTGACTCTGTCTGATATTCCTTTTCCTCGAAACACTGAAATAGGCATAAAACAGCAAATCTGGGCTGGGCCTCCGGTTAATAGGTTAGTCACAAAAATAATATAAAAGTGGATAATAAAGCCCAATATTGCCCAAAACAGTAGATAAAATAGCATGGAGCAATCAAAAATTATAGATACGTTGGTGACGTATCAAGCATCCCCAAGTTTAATTCCTGCTTGTCCTCGAGTAGGTAAATGATAAAAACAGAATTTTTGATGTGGAATGCTACCTAGCATGATTCTCAATGTAATTTTCTTTATTGTGGCATGAATGTTCGGATCCAAATGATTCAAAAAAGAAGTTCATATTGATAAAAGAAATAGTAACACTTCAAGCATACTAATCAAAGCAATCATGTCTTCTCAAAATAACATGGCAAAAGAAAGTTCATCCCTACAAAACCATGTAGTTAGGATATGCTTCATTTTCGTCACACAAAGATGTTCCCAACTTCTATACCCCCGATGACAAGCCAAGCAATTGTTTCATACTTAAATAATCTCAAACTTTTTCAACCTTCACGCAATACATGAGCGTGAGCCATGGATATAGCACTATGGGTGGAATAGAATATGATGATGGGGATTGTGTGGAAAAGACAAAAAAGGAGAAAGTCTCACATTGATGAGGATAATCAACAGGCTATGGAGATGCCCATTAATTGATGTCAACATGAGTGTCGGCATTTCTGGGAATGGGGGTACCTAGACTTGCCTGCTTGCGGCCTGCGGCGTGGCTCAAGGGGTGGCCCAGTATGGCCCATCTTCATTAGCATATGCCCAAGACCCTCGTGAGGGGCCAAGCCTCGTGGGGTGGACGAAAGGAGGCTTCCTCAGGCACGGCCTCGTCAGGCTGGCTCGCGAGGAGGCGGAGAGATCAAGGCGGGGTACCTAACTAGGTGCCCGTGATGCAAGCCATGACGACCAAGGTGCAGGCGGGCGCCGGCCTGCGCAGAGTCCTTGTTTCCCCTTTGTTGCAAAGGGGGAAAGCGCAGGAAAGGGTATCAAGCAAAGGCAACCATTTCGGTGCAACAAGACCAAGACCAGCAGGATGGCAGAACGGAGGTCATCGTTGAGCCCAAGCCAGCGTCATCTTCAGGACCTTTGGCAGGCGAGGACCAACTTTAGTCAGGATAAGTGTACTAGATGTTTCCCTTCAAATTGGCCAATTGTTGGCGCCCTTCCTGCTCAATATTTGGGAAGAGTCCCGAGGCCTTCGCCTATAAATAGGACTAGCCACCCACAGGGTAGGGCATCTGGATCTGATCGAATCGACACCCAAGAGAGAGAGAGAGAGAGGCGAATGAACTCCCCTAGCAGTTCATCGCACCAACCAAGAACAGACCCTCGCGAGGCTGTTCTTCCCTTGTACTATTCCACATCAGCCCCAGAGGCAATCCACACACCACAAACTGGAGTAGGGTATTACACCACAATGGTGGCCTGAACCAGTATAAATCTTGTGTCCCTTGTGCTGTTCTTCGAGTAGTTTAGATCCTAGCGAAGCGGTGAAACACGGGTAGGCTGAGGGTGCGATTTCCGCGCGCACCCCAGTGTTCGAACCTCAAGGGTCTGTCGGAAACCGAAATCTGCCATTTGGCGCGCCAGGTAGGGGTGTGCCGGAATCTGCCTTCCGTCGCCTCGTGTTTTCGCCGCTCACCCCATCCATGTCAGACGCACGTCGCGCCCGCGCCGAACGACGGGCCGCTCTCACCGCTCGCGTCGCCCAGATGGCCCCCGTCGGCGGGCGCCCCCGTCGTTCCCCATCGCCTGCCGTCAACGCCGCCATCGGCCCGGTGGGGAACGTGCAACATGCGTCGTCCCTGCATCCATTGGTGCGGCGGGAAGGCCGCACCGCCACTCCGTCGCTGACTCCGGCCGGCTCCTCGCCCATGCCCGTCGCGCTCCTACGGACGCGCACGCCGCGCTGCTCCTGGCGCGGGAGCTCCTGCACTACCGTCTCGTTGACGACCTCTACGACGAGTGGCTCGCCCGCATCACCGAGCTCGTCAGCGCCAGTGGGGGCTCCCCTGCACCGTCCCTCTCGTTGCACCGTGCACCGCCCTGCACGGGCGACGAAGCTCCGGGGGCGCCCCAGCCGCCTCCGCCTCAAGAAGGTGCCTTATCTCCAAGGCGCATGGCCCCTGGGCAGAACTGTAAGTGCATCTAGTGCCCCTTAGTGATTTTGGTGTATTGAAGACTTACAGGTTAAGGGACTAATGCGTTTGTGAGTGTACACAGGTCTATAAGTCTATGAGGAGTTTGATATTTACAGAGAAAGTCGACCCCTAAAAATGAAGTTCTTCAACTGAAGACTTTGATATTCTGAAGACTTTCTGAAGACTTTGAAAGTGAAGAAATTGGTGTGACCTTGAAGACTTGGTATTCATTTGAGGAACATGAAGCGTGAAGACTTCTGTTTTCGTAGTTTCATTTTCTCTTTCTTGAGTCATAGGAAACACCGTACTGTTAAAGGGGGTCGAGGAAATACAAAGGAAAAATTTCCATGTGATGCTTAACTCAAAATCCTACACCTACCAATACCTTCGAGTGAAGCCATTGGAAATCTCATACAGTTCAGTCAATTTCTTCAGTGATAGAGACGCAGTTCTTCTGGTCACTGAGGACTTTGCTCTGACTGAGGAGTTAGGAATTCGCCAGTGCGAATTGCCTACACAGTGAGGAACATGATAGCCCTGAGGAATTTGAGAGTCAAATTTCCGACCGTTGCTGTGCTGCGCGCCAGCTGTCCCAAAATATCTTATCCAACTAACGGTCATATCATTGAAGGGCATTTATGTCTTATCATGTCGGGCTGCTCCCTAGGCTATAAATAGCCGCCCCCTACAACCACTAGCTGGTTGGCTGCTCCGAGAGAACTTGACACTTGTCATTTGAGAGCAACCCATCCTCTGAGGACTTTGAGCGAAAATCATCAAGTGAGGAAATCCCAAAACCAAACCCCCACAAACCCAAAGTGATTGAGCATCACTGAAGAAATTGATCCTGCGTGGATCAGACGCTTGTTACCTTTGAAGACTGTGCTTCTTCCAGACGGTTAGGCGTGATGGTCTAGAGCATCCAAGAGGAATTGTGGATCGCCGAGTGACCAAGTCTGTGAAGGTTTGGAAGTCACCTGAAGACTTACCACGAGTGATTGGACGAGGTCTGCGTGGCCTTAGTTCAAGGAGAATACGGTGAGGACTGGGTGTCCTGAGCTATGTGCTCAGTGACTGGGTGTCCGGGACTGCGTGTCCTCGAGTTTAAATACTCAGCCGCTCCAACCAGACGTACAACTGAGATAGCAGTTGGAACTGGTTTACCAAATCATTGTCTTCACCAACTAACTGGTTCTATTTCCTCAACCCTTTCATTTCCTCATTACTGTGTTGAGTGTTTGTTCATATCTATGCTTGAAGACTTTGACTGAAGACTTTCTCAATTTCCTCAGTTCAATTTCTTCAGTCTGTTTGTCTTCATCTTGTGTTATCCTGTGATTACGCTTTCTGTACTCTGTGCTAGTCTTCATTTCATCATGATGACCATGCTTGTATTCTGTTATGCTTACTTCTGAGTACTTATTCCGCTGCAAGTAGTTCTTCGCTAAGGAATTTCCTCACCAGCAAATTCCTTAGTGAAGAATTCGTAAAAATCGCCTATTCACCCCCCCTCTAGTCGATATAACGCACTTTCAATTGGTATCAGAGCGAGGTACTCCCTTGTTCTGTGTGATTTTGGTTTAACCGCCTGGACTTTTAGTTATGTCGACCACAGGTATGATCAAGGTCTCGGCTGGGTGTCCTACCTTTGATGGGACAGACTATCCCTACTGGAAGAACAAGATGCGAATGCATCTTGAGGCAATTGATAACGATCTCTGGTATGTTGTGGAAAATGGTATTCCCTCTGTCTCACCCTCACTGAACGCTACCGATGTGAAGAGATTCAAGCAACTCGATTCTCAAGCGAAGAATATCATATGTGGCCATCTGAGTAAAGGACAGTATGGAAGAGTGAGTGCTTTGGAAACTGCTAAGCTTATCTGGGATAGCCTGTCCAAAGTGAATGAAGGAGTCTCAACTCAGCGTGACTCTCGAGTTGATGTTCTTCGGAATCTCTTCAACTGCTTCAAAAGACTCGACAACGAAAATGTCCAACAAACCTTTGATCACCTCACTAACATCTCAAATGAGCTTCAAGCCCTCGGTGCCACTGACATCACTGATCATGAAGTGGTGAAGAAACTGTTGAGATCGCTTGATTCCTCATTTGATACTCTGGGACTGATGATACAAGAACGTGCTGACTACAAGTCTCTTGATCCTGTCGATATCCTCGAAAGGCTAAATACTCACGAGTTCCAGCTTGCTGAAAAGAGAGATCTCTATGGTTCAAACTATGGCAAACCACATGCCCTGAAGGCCAAGGCTGTTTCTGACTCTGAATGTGAGGATTCTGGCAGTAGCTTTGGTGACCCTGAAGAATTGAGCCAGGAGCTAGCACTGCTCGTGAAGAAATTCTAGAAGTTCTCAAGACGTGGTCGCTTTGGAAAATCCTCAAGAAGCAGTGATTCCTCATCAAGTGACTATAAGAGAAGGCTGTGCCACAAATGCAAGAAACCTAGTCACTATATTCAAGATTGTCCTTAGTGGGAAAAGGAAATGAAGAAGAAGAAATACAAGGATTATAGTTCTGATGATGCAAAGAAAAGAAGAAATCGTCAAAATCTTCGTCATCAAAATCCTCGAAGTCTTCATCTCACAAGAAAAGCAGCTCCAAAAAGGCTCGGGCATTCATTGGCAAGGAAATGGACTCTGAAGCTGAATCTGAGGAAAATGAGGAAGAGGAGGCGTTTGAAGAATCCGAATCTGGTGTGGCGAGTCTGGCCTTCGCTACTGCTTTCGTTAGCAAGTCCATCTTCAACACTGAAGAAACTGACCCCACCGACAAGCCTGGTGAAGATAATGATGGCTACGCTCCCACCTATTGCTTCATGGCGAAAGGTGCAAAGGTACTCAAATACAACTCCTCTGAATCTAGTGAAAATGAATCTGATGAGGATCTCAATCCCAGCTACTCTAAACTTGCTAAGATTGCTGTAAAACAACAGCGGGCTTTTGAAAAGGTTCAAAACATGCTAGACAAAAGTGATGATATGTTGGGTGAAGAAATGGATCGCACTAAAGCCCGGACTGAAAATCTTCAGAGACTTCAGTCCAGGTTTGATAACCTTCAAGTTCATCATAGCACTCTCTTATCTGATCATGAGAAACTTTCTCATGAATTTCTTCAAGGAAAGCAAGATCACGAGAAGCTTTCTTCTGAATCTCTTCAAAGAAAGGAAGATCTTGAAAAGCTAAGAGTGTGTTATGAAGATCTTCTGAAGGAGCGCGATTCATTACTAGCTCAACAAATCAGCGCATTGAATGTGAATCTGCTAATTCTTCACCTGAATGTTCAAATGCTTCAACTGTTACAAATTCTTCACCTGAATGTTCAAATGCTTCAACTGTTACAAATTCCTCACCTGCCTCTGCTATCACTAATTCCTCATCTGAGGACATTGCTAGTATTACTGACAATGCAGGGCTGAAGGAATTGTACATGACGGGCATGTACAAAAGCCTCAAAGGGCATCAGACTCTTTGTGATGTGCTTAAAAAGCAGATCCTCAACAGAAACCCTAGGAAAGAGGGTATTGCCTTTGAGAGGAAACTCAATGCTGATGGAACATATTGGAAGCCTGAGCAGTACCCCAAAACCTCATGGGTTGCTGCAAAGGGACCTCCAGTTGATCCATCTAACTTATCTGGCTTTACATGTGAATCTCCTCATTCTTCTGATGAGTCATTTGACTCCAACTATAAACTGTTCGAAAATCAGAATGGTGAAGTATTTGCTAGATATGTTGGCACTAACTGCAGGAACGGTTCTCCTATGAAGAAAATCTGGGTTCCCAAGAAGTGCCTTGAAAGTCTTCAGGTGAATGTCCTCAGGACACCACCTGTGAAGAACAGGAACCCCGGATCAAATTCTTCATATGGACCAAATTCTTCATATTGATCCAAGTTCTCATACGGACCAAATTCCTCACATGGATCAAATTCCTCAAAAGGATCACAGTCCTCATATGATTATCATCGTGCTAACAACTCTGTCTCGCAGGGTAGAGCTAAGGGCTATGAATATGTGCATTATTCTTCAAACCATTATGTTCATAAGTCCTCGAAGAATTTCTCTGCTTATTCATATGCTTACCCTAACCCCTCTTATGTGAAACAAAATGGTTTGGCTTCTATGCCACCTTTCTCATATGGTGCTCGCAGAGTGATGAATTCTTTGCCACCCCTCCAGATGTGGGTGGTGAAGAAAAAGAACTAATCTCTTCTGCAGGGTCAGGTCTCCAGACGCGCTTTGACGTCTGAAGAATTTGCTGGGGACCTAACAAAAACTGCCTGAAAGGACGCAGGCGAATCACGATGAAATGAACTTTCATTTCACACATCCTCATACTGCTATATCTGTTTACTGCTTGATGAAATTCATCTGATGAACTTGATATCATATTCTTCACTGATGAAGCATATGAGATTGTAAGCTACACTAATTCATCTGCAGGATGATCAACCCAAAACTACTGAATGGGTCCTCGATAGTGGATGTACGAATCACATGACTGGTGACAAGAATCTATTGATGGATGCTCCCTTATCACCGTCACATCTGAAGCATATCATCTTTGCTGACAAAGGCAAAAGTCAGGTATTGGGTCTTGGTAAGGTTGCAATCTCCAAGGATAAACACATGGACAAAGTCATGCTTGTTGAGTCCTTAGGATACAATCTCATGTCAGTCTCAATGCTTTGTGATCTTGATATGGTTGTTGTCTTTGGCAAGTATCGCTGTGTTGTGATTATGGAAGCTGACAATTCCAAAGTCTTCGAAGGATTTAGGAGAGGAGATTTGTATATTGTTGATTTCTCTACAGGACCACAACCAGCCGTGTGTCTACTTGCAAAAGCTTCAGAAGGCTGGCTATGGCATCAACCACTTGGTCATGCAGGCATGAGAAATTTGCACACGCTTGCGAAGAAGAAGCATGTCATTGGCATTGAGAATGTCAAATTCCTCAAGGATCACTTATGCGGAGCCTGTGAAGCTGGAAAAATGACCAAGGCCAAGCATCCGGCGAAGACTATCATGACCACTACTCGTCCATTCGAATTGCTTCACATGGACCTCTTCGGACCTAATCATTACTCAGCAGTCACTAATGATGCATCTCTATATGGTTTTGTCATTGTTGATGATTACTCTCGATATACATGGGTACACATTGTTACTTACAAAATGAAGTGCAGGAAGTCTTCAAACGATTTTCCTCGAGGGCTTCAACCAACTTTGGTGTGAAGATCAAGCACATCAGAAGTGACAATGGAACTGAGTTCAAGAATTCTGGTCTTGATGACTATCTTGATGAACTTTGTATTACTCATGAGTTATCTGCTCCCTATACCCCTCAGCAAAATGGCGTCATGGAGCGCAAGAACAGAACTCTTGTTGAGATGGCCCGCACTATGCTTGATGAATACAAAACGCCTCAGCATTTCTGGATTGATGCAATTGATACTGCGTGCCACATCATCAACAAAGTATATCTTCACAAATTCTTCAAGAAGACGGCCTATGAACTCTTCACTGACAAGAAACCCAATGTGAGTTATTTCAAAGTCTTCGGTGCCAAATGTTGGATTAGAGATCCTCACCACAACTCTAAATTTGCACCGAAAGCACATGAAGGTTTTATGTTTGGTTACGGAAAGGACTCGCACACCTACAGAGTCTTCAACATTGTTCTTCACAAGATTGTTGACACTGTAGATGTGCGGTTCGATGAAACTAATGGCTCGCAAAGAGAGCACCTACCTTCTGTGTTAGATGAACCAGCACCTGAGGATTCCATCAAGGTCAAGGCAACTGAGGATGTCATTCCTACTGAAGAATCTGCTGAAGAATTCATTCCAGTTCATGAAGAACGTCGAGCTGATGCACATGAAGAAAATGCTGAGGAAAATGGTTCTGAAGAAAATGCTGATCAAATTCCTCAGCGACAACCAGCTCATCCTCGCGTTGCGAAAGAAGTGCAAGTGGAGAAGATCATCGATGACATTAGTGCACCAGGTCCTCTCACACGCTCAAAAGCTTCACACTTATCTAACTTTTGTGGGCACTATGCTTTTGTCTCTATCACAGAGCCCACTAAGGTAGATGAAGCATTTATGGAGCCGGAGTGGATTCAGGCTATGCAAGAAAATTACATCAGTTCGAGCTTAACAATGTCTGGGAACTGGTCAATCGTCCAGATCCTCGCAAGCATAATATCATTGGCACAAAGTGGATCTACCGCAACAAGCAAGATGAAAATGGCCTTGTGGTGAGGAATAAGGCACGACTAGTAGCTCAAGGCTACATGCAGGTTGAAGGAATTGATTTCGATGAAACTTTTGCACCTGTTGCTAGACTTGAGGCTATTCGCATATTACTTGCTTACGCTAACCATCATGATATCATCTTATATCAAATGGATGTGAAAAGTGCATTCCTCAATGGTAAGCTTGAGGAAGAAGTATATGTTGCTCAACCCCCAGGTTTTGAAGATCCAAAGAATCTTGACAAAGTCTTCAGACTTAATAAGGCCCTCTATGGCCTCAAGCAAGCCCCTCGGGCGTGGTATGATACATTGAAGGAATTCTTCATGAAGAATGGCTTCACACCCGGTTCACTCGACCCTACTCTCTTTAATAAATCTTATGATGGTGAACTGTTTGTGTGCCAAATATATGTTGATGATATTATCTTTGGCTGTACTGACCAACGTTATAGTGATGAATTTGCCTATATGATGAGTGAAGAATATCAAATGTCTATGATGGGAGAGTTGAAATTCTTCTTAGGTCTTCAAATTCGTCAGCAGCGCAATGGCATATTCATATCTCAGGAGAAATACCTCAAAGATGTACTGAGGAAATTCGGCATGCAAGATTGCAAAGGCGTCAAAATTCCTATGCCCACAAATGGCCATCTATGCACTGATGAAAATGGTATTGACTTCGATCACAAGGTATACCGCTCCATGATTGGTTCTTTATTGTACTTATGTGCATCTAGACCAGATATAATGCTTAGTGTTTGCATGTGTGCCCGATTTCAAGCTGCACAGAAGGAATCACACCATAAGGCTGTGAAGCATATTCTTCGATATCTAGCTCACACACGAACACTAGGATTATGGTACCCCAAGGGCTCTGCTTTTGATCTCATTGGATATTCTGACTCTGACTATGCTGGTGATTGTGTGGACCGCAAGTCAACATCTGGCACTTGTCATTTCCTCGGACGATCTTTGGTCTGTTGGTCCTCGAAGAAACAGAACTGCGTATCACTGTCTACTGCTGAAGCTGAATACATTGTTGCTGGCTCTTGCTGTGCTCAACTGCTTTGGATGAAGCAAACCCTCAAGGACTATGGCGTCAACGTGAAGAATGTGCCTCTCCTCTGCAACAATGAGAGTGCCATCAAGATTGCACACAACCCAGTTCAGCACTCGAAGACAAAGCACATTCAAATTCGTCATCATTTTCTTCGTGATCATGTGTTGAAGGGCGACATCTCCATCGAGCATGTGAAGACTAAAGAATAGCTAGCGGATATCTTCACTAAGCCCTTCGATGAGAAGAGATTTAGCAAGTTGCGGTGTGAGCTAAATATCTTAGAATCTTCGAATGTTCTTTGAAAAGGACACACATCCTAACACTTATGCAAAATTGATGACTTAGATGTGCAACACATGAAGAAACATTTTTCTTCAATCAATGAAGAATAACACTCTAAGTGTGAAGAAATTAATGAAGAATTTGATTCTCAGAACCCTACGACAATTGTACGCGGTGTCTGAAATCATCATTCTTATACGGTGGGTCACTCCACCACAAAAAGTTGAAAATCTTCAATTTGAGTTTTTCCTTAGTTTTTGAAATTCTTCAGTTTTTCAAATTCTTCAACTTTACAAAATCTTCACTGTTTCCGTCGTTTTTCTTCATTGGCTATATATATATATGAGTTTATGTCCTCTACAGCATTCACTTATGGCTATTTCTTCAATTTGCTTTTTCTGCTAAGTGAATGTGATCGGACCCTTCCCCTCTATGCTATACTCAACCCAATCTATTCACAAATTCTTCATGTGCGTTCTATTTGAAACTCGTTCAAAGTCTTCACTGTGTCCTTGTCAGCTGAAGAAATTGAGAACGAAACATTAAAACAAATCTTATCCAGATTTTCGGTTTTGCCGCTCAAACCGTTCCGCATCCCACGATGCATTATTATATTCACCCACGATCTCAACTACACTGTACGTGGGTGACACATGTCGCGTGAAGGAGAAAGGGCAGTGCATGTTCGTCCCAAAATCTTTGGGCGAACATTTTTTCACCGTGGCTATAAATACCCCTCTCCCTTCCTCACTTCATTTACTCTGCTCAGCCGCTCTCTCTCTTTCTCGAGCTCCTCAAACCCTAGCGCCGCCGCTACTCCATCATCGCCGGTGAGGAAGAGCTTCGCTGCCTCGACCTCGTCGCCGTCGTACTCGCGCCGGCTGCGAAATCTTCACTCCGCCGCCGCTGTAGCTGTCTCCCTCTGCCAAGTTAGGGCGTGGGAGATCTAACTTGACGAACTTCACCTCTGTTCATCACAGTTCATCGTGTTCTTCACTTCGGGTAATTAAAAGTTACTTTTATTACTCACTTTGATTCTCAAGCTTTCCTGAAAATCTTCAAAGGTGTTTTTATTCTTCAAATCTTCACACATATGAACACCTCACACACCGTATGCTCTTGATCCATTTCTCTAAGCAATCATTTTCTTCAAGATTCCTCAATTGTGTGGATCTTCTATCTGTACAACTCTGGAACCTAAGACAAGAATGCTTAGTGAAATTCCTCAAGGCTCATCTGGTCAAATTCCTCAAAACTTGTCTTTTCAAAAAACCTTCTGAGAACGCATATGACCTCTTCAAATTCCTCGCACCTACACTCTGTTCACAGGTACTCATGTCCGCTGCTGAATCACTAGGTTCTCATCAACTTAACTCATTTGCAGCGTTCCTCGAAGAAAAACTGCATACTTCTTCAGAGTGTTCAATTGTTCAAATTCCTCATCTGAAGAATATGGCTGAAGGAAAGAGACCGCAGAAAGGAGGAAAGAAGCCTGAGGTCATAACTGCTTTTGAGATCCCTGATGACCTATATAAGGACTATTGCACACTTGATGAAGCCAAGTTCGGTAAAGAGAACAAAAATCAGCGCAAGGTGCGCATTCAGAGGATTGAACGGAGATGGGCAAGAGAATGGAGGGAATACAGATATGGGACTCCAAAGTACATGAAGAAATTCGCCCTCAATCCTCCGTGCCCAAGAGCTCCATTGGCACCTAGCCAAATAGCTGATCCCACAAGCATCAAGAGTGGTGAGGACTTTCCTGAAGAATGGGCAAGGCGCCAAGCTAAATTGGCAAGACAAGCCAAGGAGGCAGTGAAGAAATTCAATGAGGATTCTGCCGCTGCTGCTGCTGCTTAGACCTCGGTCAAACCGAGGAAATCAATGCCAAAGAAGCCTGCTCATAAGCCAAGTGCTTCACCAACAGCGCCCTCATGGCCAAGTTCCTCAGCTATGCCCTCACGGCAAATTCCTCAGACTACTACTGCTCCACCAAAGTCCTCAGCAGCTCCCTCAAAGTCCTCAGCTCCTGTGCATCTGGCTACATGTCAAAGGACAACTGGTTTTTCAATTGCTTCTGGTGTCTCAGCAAGTTCCTCAGCTGCACCAATTTCCTCAGCTGCACCAATTTCCTCATCAGGCCCCACACTATTGAAGACTAAAGCAACAGCTGGACGCGGTCCTCGGCCAAGTCCAAGGAAGAAACAGGTCGCATTCCATGTGCCCTCTAATGATGAAGCTTCTGATGATGAACTTGCAGAAATCATCAGAGACAGACAAGTGAAGGCCGCTAGAGCCAAAGGCACATCTGTGCCACTGCTTTTGGATCCGAGGAAAATCCTCGACTACATCGACCTCTGGCACAAGGATCCAAACACCCCCATGCCTGATTTTCATCTGACCCCTGGTCAAAGTCACATGCTGATCCATTTCATCACTCAAGAGAAGTGGAAATTTGAAAAGGCAAGAGAGATCAAGAAAGCGCAATACAGAAAGGAGAAGCTCCTGAAGAAAAATGTTGTCAGAATGACACCTGAGGAACTTCTCAAGGCTCAGTCTGAAATTCAAGCCCTCAGCAAAGACTTTGATGCTTACTATGCTGACTGGCAAGGAGCCAAAGTGAGATTCGTCAATCTTACAAAGAAAATCACAAATGTTGCAGCTCCATCGCAACAAGAAAATCTTCAGGCTGCAGACACTGCTCAGCCTGCTGAAGAACATGCCAGCACCGCTGATGACTTTCAGCCTGCTGAAGAAAATGCTACTTCCAGGGCTGGTGAAGAAATTCCAGCCGTTGAAGAAACTGCCAGGGCATCCACTAGTGGTGCGCCTGAAGAAACTAAAGAGATCAGGGCAACTGCATCAGTTGCGCCTGAAGAAAATCAACCAGATTCCTCAGCTCCTCCCGCGCCTACACCAACTCCAATTCTTCCTTCTGCCTATGAGGTGAAGAAGACCAAGGCTGCAGAGCGAGCCGCAGTGAAGAAAAGGAAGGCATCAGCTGTGTCAAATTCTTCGGCTGCGAAGAAAATGAAGCCAATGACCAGCTCAATCAAAAATCCAATTGATGTTGTTCCAATTTCATCCATATCATCAAAGGAAATTGTTCCTTTTGGAGAAGACTACAAGATCCCAAGCGGATCTGATGAAGAAAATCATTCTGCTGCTTCGTTAGAGCAGATTGATGAAGAAATTGAAGTGGACGAAATCCCTTCAACGACAGTCATTTCCTCACCTATGCCTCAGTTCACAGCTGAAGAGGCTGGTGTTGAGGAAATTGAAGATGAAGATGTGGATATTGGATGCACCACACCTGTGATGAATGATGACTTTTGGGAAAGTCAGCATCCCAATACTCCTCTATTCACACCTATCCAACAGATTCCTCTGTCCTTGGCAACGACAGTTCAAATGGGCTCTGAAGAAACTCATCCCACTCCCTCTGTTCATGAAGAAATTCGAGCCGCTAGTGCTGAAGAACCTACTGATGCTGCTAATCAGGTTGCACAAGAAGAGGAACCAGAAATTCCTCAGCCTGAAGAACCCGAGCTCGCGATTCCTGAGGTGGTACTGCAACTCACTGATATCCCTCTGCCCAAGCCGAAGAATCCGTTCTCAAGCAAACAGAAGTTCAAGGCTGAAGACTACTTTTCCGAGCATGTATTCTTCACTGATTACAACTCCTATGACTCTGCTCACATAAGGAAGAGGCGTTTCTGGACTGCTAGTCAAGCCAACTTCTATTCCTCAGTGCTGTTTGACAAGGACAAAATCTTCGATCATGAACATATTCCTCACGTGGACATGGAATCTCTGCCATGCTTCGAGCCAGTCCTCAGTGTTCTTCACAATGCGGGATTACTGAATTTTTGCACTGACATTTGCGATTGGAATGAAGAACTTATTCTTTAGTTCTACGCTACACTGCATATCACTGGAGACGCTGAAGATGTCAATTCGTGGGTGTTGGATTGGATGACTGAAAACACTCACTACAAGGCACCGGCAACTGAATTGCTTCGTGTCCTTCCTCTCGATCCTCCTCATGACAGTGCACGTTGCATCTACAATGACCCTGAGCTGACAAATCACTATATGCAAGTGATTATGAAGCCTTTGAAGCCTGGGCAGGCCCCACGAACCAAATTCCTCGTCAAGGAATTGCTCTATGTGCCTCGGACTGTTTATCGCATTCTGACGAAGACAATGAGTCCTATCAAAGGCCACGACTCAAATGATGAAGATGTCGTTGGCATCATGAAGAATATGCTTTTCAACATCATTCATGGCGTTCCCGTCAACTTCCATGATTTCTTCATGAGGACTCTAGCAAATGTTGCTATGTCACCATTCGAGCTGAAGCCCTATGCACCTTGGATTATGAGATTCATAAGGGCAAGATCTTCACTGAATTACAAAGCTGACACTCTGAACCATGGTAGCTACTTGCCTCCCATTGAAGTCCTCAAACGGACAGTTTCATCATCTGATGATAAAGGCAAGGCAGCTGCTGTGATCGATGAAGGCATTCGTCCATTGGATGGTCAATTTCGTCTGGCTACATCTTACTCTACCAATGACGACTCTGCCACACATGACTCTGCCGCAAATACCACAGCTAAGCAAAATCCTCAAGCCACAGCACCCAGGGTGATGACTGACCGTGAGTTACTCCTCAGTCTTCACCAGAAGGTTGATCGCAATCACAAATGGGTAAAGCGTCATTTTGGTGCACTTCTTCACAATATGACCTCAACACACAATGCAGTGAAGAAGAACCACTACTACCTTCATGAAACCCTCAACCGCACCTGGGCTGTCCTCACTCATGTCTATAGCGCTGAAGAACTGAAGACTATGGGTCTCAAGGAAGAATTTGACTGGTCTGCACCTCCTCCGAAGAAATTCAAGAGGGTCAAAGTTCCTGATCTGGTGGCCAGCTCTTATTCTTCATCGCGTGACACCGATGAGTATGAAGATTTGGACGACACTGCGGCAGGCCCTACTACAACAAACAACCCCGACAACGCTGGCGCTCCTCCATCGACTTGAAATTCTTCAGGGGCGTTAGTCCTCAGATTCAATCCTTTTGGTCATTTGATGACAAAGGGGGAGAAATCTGAGTTAGTCTTCAAGCGGGTCTATATTAAGGGCATTTTTTTTAAGTTACAACTCTCGTTCTTCCGAAACTTTTATTGGATCGAGTTGTAATCCTAAACCCGATGGTGCTCTGATACTTTTCCATGATGCTCTGATACTTTTGATGCACTGTGCTCTGATACTTTTGATGAACTATTCTGCATGCTTATTCCTCATTAATATTATTGCACGCATGCTGAATTTCATCAGGCACCATATTTCATCATGCATTTCAAATTCATCATATTATATATCAAATGCGTGTATGACTTACAAGATATAGGGGGAGATCTCCATGATTCAACTTCTCAAATGTGCATTGCCTCAAACGCAAATTTCTCACTATGCACATCTTCAGGGGGAGTTAGTATTTACACTTCATATGTTTATCCCCGTTGAAAACTTAACCTATGTTGTCATCAATCACCAAAAAGGGGGAGATTGTAAGTGCATCTAGTGCCCTTAGTGATTTTGGTGTATTGAAGACTTATAGGTTAAGGGACTAATGCGTTTGTGAGTGTACACAGGTCTATAAGTCTATGAGGAGTTTGATATTTACAGAGAAAGTCGACCCCTAAAAATGAAGTTCTTCGACTGAAGACTTTGATATTCTGAAGACTTTTGAAGACTATGAAAGTGAAGAAATTGGTGTGACCTTGAAGACTTGGTATTCATTTGAGGAACATGAAGCGTGAAGCCTTCTGTTTTCATAGTTTCATTTTCTCTTTATTGAGTCATAGGTAACATCGTACTGTTAAAGGGGGTCGAGGAAATACTAAGGAAAAATTTCCATGTGATGCTCAACTCAAAATCCTACACCTACCAATACCTTCGAGTGAAGCCATTGGAAATCTCATACACTTCAGTCAATTTCTTCAGTGACAGAGACGCAGTTCTTCTGGTCACTGAGGACTTTGCTCTGACCGAGGAGTTAGGAATTCGCCAGTGCGAATTGCCTACACAATGAGGAACATGATAGCCCTAAGGAATTTGAGAGTCAAATTTCCGACCGTTGCTGTGCTGCGCGCCAGCTGTCCCAAAATATCTTATCCACCTAACAGTCATATCATCGAAGGGCATTTATGTCTTATCATGTCGGGCTGCTCCCTAGGCTATAAATAGCCGCCCCCTACAACCACTAGCTGGTTGGCTGCTCCGAGAGAACTTGACACTTGTCATTTGAGACCAACCCATCCGCCGAGGACTTTGAGCGAAAATCATCAAGTGATGAAATCCCAAAACCAAACCCCCACAAACCCAAAGTGATTGAGCATCACTGAAGAAATTGATCCTGCGTGGATCCGACGCTTGTTACCTTTGAAGACTATGCTTCTTCCAGACGGTTAGGCGTCATGGTCTAGAGCATCCAAGAGGAATTGTGGATCGCCGAGTGACCAAGTCTGTGAAGGTTTGGAAGTCACCTAAAGACTTACCACGAGTGATTGGACGAGGTCTGCGTGGCCTTAGTTCAAGGAGAATACGGTGAGGACTGGGTGTCCTGAGCTGCGCGCTCAGTGACTGGGTGTCCGGGACTGCGTGTCCTCGAGTTTAAATACTCAGCCGCTCCAACCAGACGTACAACTGAGACAGCAGTTGGAACTAGTTTACCAAATCATTGTCTTCACCAACTAACTGGTTCTATTTCCTCAACCCTTTCATTTCCTCATTATTGTGTTGAGTGTTTGTTCATATTTGTGCTTGAAGACTTTGACTGAAGACTTTCTCAATTTCCTCGGTGAAGAATTCATAAAAATCGCCTATTCACCCCCATCTAGTCGATATAACGCACTTTCAGGAACCCACTCCGTCTGGCGCCAGTGCAGCAAGAGAAGATCTGCCAAGAGATCCCTCGTCCCCAGGAAGCCGCCCGTGTGCTCCCCACACCGGCTCGGCACAAGCACGCACATGCTCCGGCGCGTCAAGACCCCGCGCTGCACCTCGCCGTAGCGCACAGGGACCCACAAGATCAAGCTCTCCATCACCAAAGGGCTCCCGTGACCATTGCAGGCTGTCGTGCCTTCTCCGCCGAGCTGCGCAGCGTGGCCTGGCCAGGCAAGTTCAAGCCAGACCTACCCCCGTGCTTCAATGGCACGGCCGACCCTGATGAGTTCCTCCAGCTCTACGAGCTGGGAATCGAAGCCGCCAACGGAGATGAGAAGGTCATGGCAAACTGGTTTCCCATGGCGCTCAAGGACGGCGCCCGTACCTGGCTCCTGAACCTGGCTCCTCGCACGATATCTTCCTGGGATGAGATGCGCACCCGATCCATCGCCAACTTCCAAGGCACTCGCGACCGGCCCCCAGCCATGAGCGACTTGCACCGCATCAAGCAGCAGCCGGGGGATACCCTGCAGAAGTTCATCCAGCGCTTCAACAGCGCTCACCTTAAGATCCCCAAGGTGTCCGAGGAGGCCATCATCTCAGCCTTCTTCGATGGCGTGCGTGACGTCAAGATGAAGGAGGAGCTCGCGATCCATGAAGACTTGTGAACCACCCTGGAGCTATTCAGTCTGGCGACCAAGTGCGCAAGGGCTGAGGAAGGGCGCCTGTCCCTCCTCGAGATACCAGTTGCTGACCCAGAAGAGAAGAAGCCCAAGACCAAGGACGTGAAGCGCAAGGGGCTGCCGTGCTTGTAGCAGAGTCAGACACCAAGCGAGGCAGGGATCAGCCTGAGTCATCCAAGGGCAGCCAGTACTGCATGTACCAAGACCCCCACACCCACAATACCAACGAATGCCAAGAGCTCAAAGCCGTGCAAGATGTGTGTGCTGGCCGACACCCCGAGCGCAGCGACAGGGGCTATGGCCAAGGAGGAGGAAGAAACGGAGGACGATGGGAAGACTGTGGCCCACGCCAAGGGTGGCGTGACCGACCTCACGAGGACCGCTGGCAGGATCAGCCTCATGAGGGAGGTTGGAGGGACCCACCTCGCGAGGGGGGTTGGAGGGATCAGCCTCGCGAGGATCGCCCACAAGGCAATGCAGGCCTCCCTCCTCTGCCGTCGCAGCCAAGGAGGAACGAAGACCATCACTAGGACGAAGGGGCTGGGGGCTTCCAGGAGCCGCGCGCAATCGCTTGCATCTTGGGTTGCGCGCAAGCCCCAGCCTCTCAGCGCATCTTCAAGCAGTTTACCCGCGAAGTAAATGCAGTCCTCCCTAAGCTTGAGGCCACACGCCCTCTCAGGTGGTCATCATGCGCTACCACGTTCAGCTTAGCGGATCAGCTCAAGTGCGCGACCACAGCAGGAGTCCTCCCGATGCTTTGTTCCCTAATCATCAGCAACGTGCAAGTCACTAGGACCCTCATTAATGGTGGAGCAGGGCTCAATGTCCTATCCGTCGAGACATTCAACAATCTCCAAGTGCCATACAATCAGCTGCAGCCAAACAAGCCCTTCTCAGGAGTCACCGATGGTTCCACGGTTCCGATAGGGCAGGTCCGCCTTCCTGTTACCTTCGGAAACCGCAACAACTACCGCACAGAGCTCATCGACTTCGACGTCGCTCACATCCGCCTGTCGTACAGCGCCATCCTCAGGTACCCAGCCCTGGCCAAGTTCATGGCCGTGACCCATCACGGCTACAATGTCCTCATGATGCCAGGAAGTGGCTGAGTCATCACTGTGCCTTGTGAAGAGAGAGACGCTGTGTGTTCCCTGGAACGTGCCTTTCAAGCCGCATCAATTGAAGACCCAGATCACAGGAACGGGAGGCCTCCCGAGGCTACTCCTAAGAAGAAGAAGACATCGCCTGGCCCGACCCCTCGGGAGGCCGGCCCCTCAGGGTCGGCGCCCGTTCATGGGGCACCTCCTTCTGTCGCATAGGAAGGCGCGCCCGGCGCCCTCCTCGAGCAGGGCTCGGGGGCTCTCTTCTGGAGGGCCATCGACTTTGCTAAGATTACGAGGGAGGCGCTCGGGAAACACTTGGAGGCGTGCTTCAATGCATGTTTCCCTCAGGAGGAAGCAAGGCAAGGAGGGCCAAACCCTCAGAAATTCATCAGCGAGATCATTCAGGAGTTGCAGGAGTCAAGAGTCATGAGTGGCAGCCACCGCTTGCCCGCCGTGGCTCCCAATCCAGGCGAGGATGGTGGGCTGCACGTCTGCACCGACATACCAGGGCTCAACCGAGCCGCCTCTCAGGAGCGCCTCTGGCCCTCACGCGTGGGGCGCCGCGAAGACCCACCTCACAGCTATGTTCGCATGCCTTACGGCCTGCCGAACGCGGCTGCGGCACGTCAGCGCCTCATGAGGAGCATCTTGGAGGCTCAGGTGGTCAGGCATTCCGCAGTCCTGGCAGAGATGGAGGTGGTTCACGAGGAGCCGCCAGCGCCTCCGGAGCCTCCCGAGGCCCCTGGGCCTAGGGGCTCGTGAAGATCGTCTCCCGCAGCGCACGCCATCCACTACTTCAGCATCCCTCCATCTTCAGCATCATCAGGTGACATCCTTCGAGTTTCATTTTCAGCTGGGAGCACCCCCCAGGGCTGCATCATTCCCAGGCCACATGGGTCCGTCCCTGCGGCGTGTATCCCCTTTAGTTCATGTTTTCAGCTTACTTTATCGGGGGCGCCCCTCGGGCTGCATTATCCCCAAGCCACCCGGGCGAGACCCGGTGGCACGTATCCCTCTTGCGTTTATTCAGGTCGTGCATTTGACCCATTGCGATCGTTGCTTGGTGCCTGGCACCCTTCTGTCTTCATGTCGACTGCTTGCACGTTAAAGGGGGGGGTACCTGAGCATCGCGACTCATGGGCTCTTACTGGCCTTGTCCACGGCATTGCAACCTGGCATACCAGCGACGGCTAAGACCCGCTCGAGGGCCGGGACCCGAGGACGTAGAGCACCGACATCTAGCCAAACCTACAGGGACATAGTAAAGGCCTAGAGCCAGGCGCAACCCGCCTTGAGGTAAGGCCCCGTGAGTCCTGCACTGGCTCACGGGTGCCCAGATACACCTCGCCAGGCCCTACCGTGCCAGCCACGTGTCAGGGTGGGGCTGTATACGCCCCGGGGGCTCCTCCCGGAGGGGAGCCCCTCCCACGCTCTAGTGGAAGAACCATGCTCCGCGCTGGCTGACAACACTGCCGAGGAGCAGCTATGCCCGTACACATATGGAAGCACTATGCTCCGCGCTGGTGATAAACAACTGAGGGTGGCCCCGGGCTGCATCAACCTCAGGGAGCCCAGAGCTCAGTGTCCGGCCTCATCGTAATGCCTCCCCTCGGGAGTGCCGCGCAAGGGGGCTAGGCATGGGGGCTGCGCCTGGGTCACGCCCAGGCGGACGCCACACAGCCAGGCCCCTCGGGCCTGGTTCGTCGCACGCCTCTCCCCGGGCGGAGCCAATGTACGAAGGCCATTTGAACATCAAGGGGGACTCCTGAGCATCGCGACTTAGGAGCCTAACTGGTCACGTAGCCCCTCACCCCTTAGTTCCGAAAGGCTAACGGCGGTTGAGGTATGCGCGGGGCCGGGCTCTGCCGACGTAGACCGGTAATCTCACCCATACATTTCACCTCCCTGCTTGTTGTTCGTGCATCAAGGGGGACTCCTGAGCATCGCGATTCAGGAGCCTAACTTGTCACGTATCCCCTCACTCCTTGGTCCCGTCCTGGTTTCCGGTCGGTGATAACGGTGGCTGAGGTATGCGCGGGGCCGGGCTCTGCCGACGTAGAACACAAGCTAGTAGGAAGGAAAAACGCAAATCTCAAGAAAGTCAAAAGCAAATATTACAGTCCATAGAGTACTTTGACAACGCCAAACACAAGTTTAAACACCTCCACGAGGCAGAATGCATGTTTTAGGAATTAAAAGCAGGACTGGAGCCGCGAAGGGATCACTTTTAGGCGGCGCCATCACTGGTGACGGAGTTGCGCTGGGCGACTACGCCTCGTGGAGCCTCAAGGCCGGCAGCGCCTCGCTTCGGCTTGGTGCTGAAGGCCCGGAACTTCGCCAGCAGAGCCTCCGCACGACCCTTCACGGCCTCAGCAGCGACGGCGGTAAGCTCGCCGCTCACAGGCTCCAGCAGACTGTCGAGGTCAACGCTGGGGTCGCGGAGGTAGACGTGGGTGAAGACATGCGTCAGCGCTGCAGAAGAAAGGGCGCGCGCCTCAGCCTCAGCCGTGGGTCCAAGTCCGAGGGTGACATCTTCGAGGGCACAGACCAGGAAGGGAAGCAGCTTGGCGGGGCCCTCCTCGGCACCGGCCAGCGGGCTTTCTAGGCCACTGTCATAGAGCGTCTTCAGTAGAGTGCGAGCCTTCACCTCCATCTTCGTGAAGGCCACGCGGTCCTCGGCCAGGACCCGCGCCTTGCCGTCCAGCTCGATCTCCATCGCCCCCAACGCCTGCTCCAGCACATCCAGGCGGCCTTGGCGTTCGTCCAGCTCGGCATCCCGATCCTTGGTGGCAGCCTCGCGAGCTTTCGTGCCTTCCTCCATCTCCTGATGGACACGGGCCTCCTTGGCAAGCTGGTCACGCAGGCCTTGCAGCTCGCCCTCCAGCACCTTGTAGCGGCCCTGTACATCCGCGACCTCACCTAAGGCGGCATCACGGGCGGCCTTCGCCTCGAGGACGGCCTGCTTCTCCTCGTCGTAGGCTGTCGCGGCCTGGACCAGCGCCGCCCGGACTGAAGCATCAGAACGGACCCAGCCAGAAACCAGCTCCAGGCGCCCGGCCACCAAGCGAGGGGCGGCGCCCAGAAGATCTTTCCACAGCCGGTCCAGCTCAGCAGCGGCACGATCCAGGACAGTAGGAGGAGACGGGGAGACAGCGGTCGGCGGAGTAGGAGGAGAAGACGGCAGCGTGATCACAACACCAGGGGTCAGGACCTTCTGTGCCCCGATGACTGCGGCAGTGGCATCAAGCACGGACGCCTCGGGAGTCGCTTGGGCCATGGGGGCTAAGCTCGCTCCAGCCAGCCCCGCCAGGCCTCATGAGGATGACCGGGTAGGAGAGGCCCGCGTCTTGTCATCCCCTTCTCCCGCGGACGGGGGTGCTGCCTCAGACGAAGCCTCAGGAGCCCCCTTCAACTACTTCACCGCGGGCACCAGCCTAGCCAAGGAACATGGACGTGAAGCCTCAACAACAAAGCAGGAAGCAAAGCGAGAGCCGAGCACTTACTCGTCATCACTCGCGGGCTCAAGCAACCTCCGGTCGAACTTGAAGCCCGAGAGCCGGATGCTGGGATCAACCTCAAGAGGCTCGGGAGCAGGAAGCGCGTCAGCAGATCGCCTCGGGATCGGAGCGGATCCACGGGGAACCAACCCCGTCCTGTCCTTCTTCGGGATCAGGGGCAAGTTCTCGCCACCCCGCTCGTCGCCGTCCTCGTCATCATCCGGCATGAGGCGCAGGGTGCGGGACCTACCCCGAGGAAGGGGCGTTCTTGACTCCCCGTCGGTCGCCTCCGAATCGAGCTCCTCATCCTCCTCCTCCTCCTCTTCCTCCTCTCCACTGGAGTCGCTGGAGGATACATTCACCGTCGCCAGGGCCGCCGGGGCCCCAGGAACCTCCACAGGCACATGCCCGCCCTCGTTGAAAGCGGACATGGAGTTCACCACCTGCTCCTAGTCATCCCGAAGGAACAAGGGCACGGAAGCACCCTCCAACCTCGCCACGTTTCCCCCAACCAAGGATTGGAGGACCGCGGCCAGATCCTCGTCGGCCAGGGCTTCGGGGTTCGAGCGGAGGGCGGCATCGGCCCTCCCAAGCTTCCACAGCGGGAGCGGGTGTTCCCGGAGCGGATCCACCCGATGCTCCAGGAACTCCCTCAGGAGCGACGCCCCGGTCAGCTTCGCCGTCGCCATGTTGTCCGGCCACAGGTCCGCGTCCATCTTCTCCAGCACCTGCCTTGCACGGGGATCAATGAGCTCCGCACGGGACCAATCGTCAGCAGACTTGGGCTGCCCCGCGGGCAGAATTAGCCGAGAGTGGGTGCGCCCAGCATCGACCATGACCCACTTGCTCTTGAAGCCCTCAATCCTCTTCCCGGGCTTCGAGATGGCGTTAGAGTTGTCATGCACGATAATGCTCGCGCACGCGGTGATGGAGCCGCAGGAGACCTGGAGGTAGAAGTAGTGGCGCAGCAAGGCCACCGAAGGCCTCACCCCGACATGAACCTCGCAGTAATAGGCGAAAATCGCCCGGAGAAGGACAGAGTTGGGATGGAGGTGCAGAGCTTGCAAATTGTAATGGTTAAGAACGGAAAGGAAGAACTCGGAAAAGGGGGGCACCAGGCCGGCGGCGATGGCGCTCACGGAGAGCGGGTAGAAGGTGCTCCCTCTGACCTTAGGAAGGCAGTGCCGGCCTTGAGCGCGGCCGCCCTGTCGTGACCTTGCGTCGCCATCATCTGGCGCGTTCGGGTAAGATTCTTCTCCGATACATTCGGAGGATCCAAGGCGGGCGAGTACCATGCTCCGACTGGGGTCTGGCAAGGCGCCATACCTTGCTAGGATGCAGAGTTGGAGTGGATCTCAGGATTTTGGAAGCAAGAAGGACAGGAGCAAGAAAGGAGATCTGGGCAGTGAAGGAGAAGGCAAAGAAAGAAAGCCCGGACGGGTACTGCTCCCTTATCAGCTTATGCAGTTCCCGAGGTGCAGTGGGGGAGCCGGGATGCCCACGTCCAATCAACCGCCAAGCGGCGCCCAAGGCCGCAGGCTATTGGGGCCCGCGGCGCTTCGCACTTGCCTCTTCGCTTCTCTCCTAAGCCAACTCCAAGCACGCCTTGGGCCCCGGGGCTACTGTCGGCGTTCTGGGAACGAGGTTACCCAGACTTGCCTGCCTGCGGCCTGCGGCGTGGCTCGAGGGGTGGCCCAGTACGGCCCATCTTCATCAGCATATGCCCAAGACCCTCGTGAGGGGCCAAGCCTCGCGGGGCAGACGATAGGAGGCTTCCTCAGGCACGGCCTTGTCAGGCTGGCTCACGAGGAGGCGGAGAGATCAAGGCGGGGTACCTCACGAGGTGCCCGTGACGCAAGCCATGATGACCAAGGTGCAGGCGGGCACCAGGCGGGCACCGGCCTGCGCAGAGTCCTTGTTTCCCCTTTGGTGCAAAGGGGGCAAGCGCAGGAAAGGGTATCAAGCAAAGGCAACCATTTCGGTGCAACAAGACCAAGACCAGCAGGACGGCAGAACGGACGTCATCGTGGAGCCCAAGCCGGCGTCATCTTCAGGACCTTTGGCAGGCGAGGACCAACTTTAGTCGGGATAAGTGTACTAGATGTTCCCCTTCAAATTGGCCAATTGTTGGCGCCCTTCCCGCTCAATATTTGGGAAGAGGCCAGGGGCCTTCACCTATAAATAGGACTAGCCACCCACAGGGTAGGGCATCTGGATCTGATCGAATCGACACCCAAGAGAGAGAGAGAGAGAGAGAGGCGACTGAACTCCCCTAGCAGTTCATCGCACCAACCAAGAATAGACCCTCGCGAGGCTGTTCTTCCCTTGTACTATTCCATGTCAGCCCCAGAGGCAATCCACACACCACAAACTGGAGTAGGGTATTACACCACAATGGTGGCCTGAACCAGTATAAATCTTGTGTCCCTTGTGCTCTTCTTCAAGTAGTTTAGATCCTAGCGAGGCGGTGAAACACAGGTAGGCTGAGGGTGTGATTTCCGTGCGCACCCCAGTGTTCGAACCTCAAGGGTCTGCCAGAACCCGAAATCCGACAATGAGGAGTAGGGATTGCCATGCAACAGATGCACTTGAGCTATGAATGCTCAAGAAAAGAAAACTAGTGGGTGTGCATCCAACTCGCTTGCTCATGAAGACCTAGGGCATTTGAGGAAGCTCATCATAGGAATATACAAGCCAAGTTCTATAATGAAAAATTCCCACTAGTATAAAAAGACAACTTATGAGACTTACTACATGAAGAACAAGGTGCTACTTTGAAGCACAATATATGAGACTCACTATATGAAGAACAAGGTGCTACTTTGAAGCACAAGTGTGGAAAAAGAGATAGTAGCATTGCCCTTTTTATTTATTTTCTCTTTTTTTCCTTTTTTTGGGCCTTTCTTTTTTTTTACCTTTCTTCTTTTTTTTTCTTTTTTTCTTTTTTGGGCAATGCTCTAATAATGATGATCATCACACTTCTATTGATTACAACATAAGGATTACAACTCGAAACTTAGAACAACATATGACTCTATATGAATGCCTCCGGCGGTGTACCGGGATGGTGCAATGAATCAAGAGTGACATGTATGAAAAATAATGCATGGTGGCTTTGCCACAAATACGATGTCAACTACATGATCATACAATGGCAATATGACAAAAGTAATGTATGTCATGATGATGATGAACGGAACGGTGGAAAGTTGCATTGCAATATATCTCGGAATGGCTATGGAAATGCCATAATAGGTAGGTATGGTGGCTGTTTTGAGGAAGATATAAGGAGGTTTATGTGTGATAGAGCGTATCGTATCACGGGGTTTGGATGCACCGGCGAAGTTTGCACCAAATCTTAAGGTGTGATAGGGCAATGCACGGTACCGAAGAGGCTAGCAATGGCGGAAAGGTAAAAGTGCGTATAATCCATGGACTCAACATTAGTCAAAAGAACTCATATACTTATTGTGAAAATTTAGATGTAACCAAAAACCAAGTACTACGCGCATGCTCCTAGGGGTATAGATTGGTAGGAGAAGACCATCGCTCGTCCCCGACCGCCACTCATAAGGATGCACAAGCCAGGTACACTTCATGTTTCAAATTTGTTACACAACTTTAACACCACGTGCATGCTACGGTACTTTCTAACTTCAACACAAGCATTCTTTAAAGTCATAATCACCCAACTAGCATGTCTTTAATATCACTACCTCCATATCTCAAAACAATTATCAAGCATCAAACTTTTCTTAGTATTCAACACACTCATAAGAATTCCTACAAATCTTTTATGCTTAGCATATAGGATTATTTAAGCAAATTACCATGCTATTTAAGACTCTCAAAATAATCTAAGTGAAGCATGAGAGATCATCTATTTAATCTAAATAAAACTACCACCATGCTCTAAAAGATATAAGTTAAGTACTAGAGCAATAACAAAAACTACTCTGAAAGATATAAGTGAAGATCAATGAGTAGTCGAATAATTATGCAACTATGTGAAGACTCTACCATTTAATAATTTCATATCTTGATACTTTATTCAAAAAGCAAGCGAAGCTAAAGAAAACTACATTGCAAGGATAGCACAACTCATGTGACGAAGCAAAAACTTAGGCTCAACCGATACTAACCGATAGTTGTTGAAGAAGAAAGGTGGGATGCCTACAGGGGCATCCCCAAGCTTAGATGCTTGAGACTTCTTGAAATATTATCTTGGGGTGCCTTGGGCATCCCCAAGCTTGAGCTTTTGTGTCTCCTTAATTCATCTCATACCATGGTTTCTCTTTTTATCAAAAGTTTCATCCACACCAAACTCAACAAGAACTCGTGAGATAGGTTAGTATAAACCAATGCAAAACCTAATCATTTTATACTGTAACAAATCACTAAAATTATTATTCCACATTGCATACTAAATGCCTCTGCATATTTAATACTCCTATCTTCAAATAGAATGATTAAACAAGCAAACATATGCAAACAATGCAAACATAACAGCAATCTGCCAAAACAGTACAGTCTGTAAAGAATGCAGGAGTATCAATACTTCCCTAACTCCAAAAATTATGAACTAAAATTCCCAATGTAGTAAATTTATCAGAGCTCAATATGCAAAAAAGTTTAAACATTTTAGCACTCTCTGACATTTCTAGGGAATTTTCGCAACAGCAGTAAACTTTCTGTTTTCAAACAGCAACATGTATATTAGCAAAATAAGCATGGCAAAGGCTATCCTTGACTTTTTATTGAAAATAAAGATCAAAAACTTTATTCTAACAAACAGCAAGCAAAAACTAACAAAAGGAAATGACGCTCCAAGCAAAACACATATCATGTGGTGAATAAAAATATAGCTCTAAGTAAAGTTACCGATGAACGAAGACGAAAGAGGGGATGCCTTCCGGGGCATCCCCAAGCTTAGGCTTTTGGCAATTCTTGAATATTATCTTGGGGTGCCTTGGTCATCCCCAAGCTTAGGCTCTTGACACTCCTTATTCCATAGTCCATCGAATCCTTACCCAAAACTTGAAAACTCCACAACACAAAACTCAACAGAAAACTCGTAAGCTCCGTTAGTATAAGAAAATAAAACCACCACTTAGGTACTGTAATTAACTCATTCTAAATTCATATTTGTGTAATATCTACTGTATTCCAACTTATCTATGGTTCATACCCTCCGATACTACTCATAGATTCATCAAAATAAGTAAACAACACATAGAAAATAGAATCTGTCAAAAACAGAACAGTCTGTAGTAATCTGTATCAAACGTATACTTATGGAGCTACACAAATTCTACCAAATTAGGAGGTCCTAAGAAATTTGTGTACCAATACAGAGCAAAAAGAATCAGATCAAGAGCATGTTTCTGTGAATTAACAAAACTAATTTACTGGGTGTAGAAGTTTCTTATTTTCAGCTGGATCAACACAACTATCACCGTAAGCTATCCTAAAGGTCTTACTTGGCACTTTATTGAAACAAAACCTATAAAACATGATTACTACAGTAGCATAATCATGTTGACACACAAAAACAATAAGGATAAGTATTGGGTTGTCTCCCAACAAGCGCTTTTCTTTAATGCCATTCTAGCTAGGCATGATGATGACAATGATGCTCACATAAAAGATAAGAATTGAAACATAACGGGAGCATCATGAAGCATATGACTAGCACTTTTAAGTCTAACCCACTTCCTATGCATGGGGATTTTGTGAGCAAACAACTTATGGGAACAATAATCAACAAGCATAGGAAGGCAAAACAAGCATAGCTTCAAAACTTGAAGCACATAGGGAGGAAACTTGACATTATTGCAATTCCTACAAGCATATATTCCTCCCTCATAATAATTTTCAGTAGCATCATGAATGAATCAACAATATAACCAACACCTAAATCATTCTTTTCATGATCTACAAGCATAGAAAATTTATTACTCTCCACATAAGCAAATTCCTTCTCATGAATAGTAGAGGGGGCAAACTCAACAAAATAATTATCATGTGAAGCATAATCCAATTGAAAACTAAAATCATGATGACAAGTTTCATGGATATCATTATTCTTTAAAGCTTACATGTCATCACAATAATCATCATAGATAGGAGGCATGCTTTCATCATAGTAAATTTGCTCATCAAAGCTTGGGGGACAAAAAATATCATCTTCATCAAACATAGCTTCCCCAAGCTTGTGGCTTTGCATATCATTACCATCACGGATATTCAAGGAATTCATACTAACAACATTGCAATCATGCTCATCATATAAATATTTAGTGCCAAACATTTTATAGCATTCTTCTTCTAACACTTTGGCACAATTTTCCTTTCCATCATACTCACGAAAGATATTAAAAAGATGAAGCGTGTGAGACAAACTCAATTCCATTTTTTTGTAGTTTTCTTTTATAAACTAAACTAGTGATAAAACAAGAAACAAAAAGATTCGATAGCAAGATCTAAAGATATACCTTCAAGCACTCACCTCCCCAGCAACGGCGCCAGAAAAGAGCTTAGTTGACGGGGTGTGAGTGAGTGCTATTTACCTAGCCTCCCCGGCAACGGCGCCAGAGAAGAGCTTGATGTTTACTACACAACCTTCTTCTTGTAGACGTTGTTGGGCCTGCAAGTGCACAGGTTTGTAGGACAGTAGCAAATTTCCCTCAAGTGGATGACCTAAGGTTTATCAATCCATGGGAGGCGTAGGATGAAGATGGTCTCTCTCAAACAACCCTGCAACCAAATAACAAAGAGTCTCTTGTGTCCCCAACACACCCAATACAATGGTAAATTGTATAGGTGCACTAGTTCGGCGAAGAGATAGTGATACAAGTGCAAAATATATAGTACATATAGGTTTTTGTAATCTGAAATAATAAAAACAGCAAGGTAACTAATGATAAAAGTGAGCGTTAACGGTATTGGAATGATAGGAAACAAGGCCTAGGGTTCATACTTTCACTAGTGCAAGTTCTCTCAACAATAATAACATAGATAGATCACATAACAATCCCTCAACATGCAACAAAGAGTCACTCCAAAGCCACTAATAGCGGAGAACAAACGTAGAGATTATGGTAGGGTACGAAACCACCTCAAAGTTATTCTTTCGGATCAATCTATAAAAGTCGTACTAGAATAACACCTTAAGACACAAATAAACCAAAACCCTAATGTCACCTAGATACTCCATTGTCACCTCAAGTATCCATGGGCATGATTATACGATATGCATCACACAATCTCAGATTCATCCAACCAACACAAAGTACTTCAAAGAGTGCCCCAAAGTTTCTACTGGAGAGTCAAGAACGTGTGCCAACCCCTATGCATAGGCTCATGGGCGGAACCCGCAAGTTGGTCACCAAAACATACATCAAGTGGCATATGATATCCCATTGTCACCACAGATAAACACGACAAGACATACATCAAGTGTTCTTATAAAAGACTCAATCCGATAAGATAACTTCAAAGGGGAAACTCAATTCATCACAAGAGAGTAGAGGGGGGAGAAACATCATAAGATCCAACTACAATAGCAAAGCTCAGGATACATCAACATCGTGCCATAGAGAGAACATGAGAGAGAGAGAGAGAGATAAAACACATAGCTACTGGTACATACCCTCAGCCCCGAGGGTGAACTACTCCCTCCTCGTCGTGGAGAGCGTCGGGATGATGAAGATGGCCACCGGTGATGGGTTCCCCTTCCGGCAGGGTGCCGGAACGGGCTCCTGACAGGGTTTTGGTGGCTACAGAGGCTTGCGGCGGCGGAACTCCCGATCTATCTTCTGGAAGTTTTAGGGTACGTAGGTATATATGGGTGCAAGGGGTACGTCGGTGGAGCTTCGGGGGCCCCACGAGGTAGTGGGTCGCGCCCTAGGGGGGTGGGCGCGCCCCCCACCCTCGTGACCAGCTCCCGTATCTTATGACGTATAGTCCAAGTCTATCCGGTGGCTTTCCTTCCAGAAATAACTTCTCTAGTTGATTTCGTTCTGTTATGACTCCGTCTGATATTCCTTTTCCTCGAAACACTGAAATAGGCATAAAACAACAAATCTGGGCTGGGCCTCCGGTTAATAGGTTAGTCCCAAAAATAATATAAAAGTGGATAATAAAGCCCAATATTTCCCAAAACAGTAGATAAAATAGCATGGAGCAATCAAAAATTATAGATACGTTGGAGACGTATCAGTTGGTATGATTGGCTAGTTTATCAGGAGTGTCGTGGATCTGGCAGGGCCTGTCTAGTATTTTATCTAGGTTGGATGGACCTTCTTTGTTGCCTTTAAATGGCTTCTTCTGTTGGCCGGGTCTGGAGCCCCTGAATCCGGCGTTTACCGCTGTATTGCCTGGGCTTTCTTCATTGTTCCGACGTTTGTTTTTGTTGCGTTGTGGTTTTCCATTTCCGTCCCTGACTTCGGATGTGCCGGGGTCACTAGTGCAGCTACGGGCTAACCAGCTATCTTCGCCCATGTAAAAGCGGGTCATTAGTGTTGTTGAGGCTGCCATTGTCCTTAGCTTTTCCTGGCCGAGGTGACTGGCTAGCCATTCGTCCTGAACGCTGTGTTTGAAGGCCGCTAGGGCTTCGGCGTCCGGATAGTCGATGATTTGGTTCTTCTTAGTGAGAATCCTATTCGAAAGCTTAGGTGCTGATTCTCTGGGTTGTTGGATTATGTGACTTAGATCGTCTGCATCCGGGGGCCGGACATAGGTCCCTTGGAAGTTGGCCCGAAAAGCGTCCTCAAGTTCTTCCCAGCTTCCGATGGAATTTTCAGGGAGGCTTTCTAGCCAGTGCCGAGCTGGTCCTTTTAGCTTGTGGGGTAACTATTTGATGGCGTGGAGATCATCTCCCCGAGCCATGTGGATGTGAAGAATAAAGTCTTCTATCCAAACCGCAGGGTCCATCGTTCCATCATATGCCTCGATGTTTACGGGTTTGAACCCTTCCGGAAAATCGTGTTCCAGCACCTCATCGGTGAAACACAGGGGGTGTGCGGCACCCCTGTATGTGGTTGTGTCGTGGGTTGGGTCCAACGGTTGTAATGTTCGGTATTAGTTCTGAGCTGGTAACTGGCCGGCATATTTCGTTTGATAATCATGATCCCGTGTAGGAGCACGTTCCCTGGATCCGTAGATGGACCTGGTTTTGCCAGCTTTTTTGTCCAGTTCTTCACGTAGATCGTCTTTCTGGTCCTGGGCCGCAACCTTCCCCCCTTTACGGGGAGGGGGTGCGGGCTTGTGTACGGCATTACTAGCCGCTCTGTCTCGACCACGAGGTGGTCGGTCCGGCCTGTCAGCCGTATTGTTTTTTGGCGGTATAGGCGCAATAGCCTCGTCATCGAATTTGGCAGCGGCTTACGTTTAGGATAGCTCTTTGTTTGGCGATTACCACCATATTTTTCCTCAACGTCCAGCACTTCGTTCCATCTTTCATTGTGGGTATCCTGTGCGGTTTTAAGCCGCTGCTCTGCTTCTTCAGGCTTCTTGCAGTGGCGATTATCCTTTGATGGAGGTGTTCTTGTTCTAATGGTTCTTCTGGGATCACGAATTCGTCGTCGCCCAGGCTGATCTCCTCTTCAGAGACGGGTTGATAATTGCTATCTTCAGCATCGCTGTGGGCAGACAACATCTCCGGGCTGTGTTCGCCGTCTTCTCGCACGCCCTGCTCCATTGCTGGGTCTACGGGGTCCTCGACCTGGTTCAGATTATCATCGTTGTCCGTGACAATGTTGCTGTTTTTCCTTTTGCCGGATCGAGGTCGGTGCTTCTGATGCTGGCGCTTGGGAGGTTCATCGACAGGCATGCTATTATCGCCGTCGGCCTCCTTCTCCTTAAGTGTGTCCACCATGTAGATATCGTATGAGGATGTAGCTGTCCACCACCCTAAGGTGGTGGTTTTTGTGCCTACTCTTCTCCGGCATCGTCGTCCATAGCATCGATGTCTTCGGAATCGTAATCGAGCGTGTCGGTTAAGTCCTCGACAGTGGCGATGAAGTGGGCAGTGGGTCGGAAACGAAGTTCTTCGTCGTCCGCTTCCCCATCGAACCGGACATAGTTCGGCCGGTTGTCCCCTGACAAGGAGAGGGATTTCAATGAGTTTAACACATCACTGAGAGGCTAGTGATGGAAGATGTCCGTGGAGCTGAACTCCAAGATCGGCTCCCAATCAGGTTCGATGGGCGCGGACGCACGCGGTCCGGAACCCATGGCAGAGATGAGTCCGAGGTTCCGATGACACAAGCCTGGTCTGATGTTGGGTCTGTGTGCGGCTCGAGTGCCGCTGAGTCTACGGCCTCCGTGGCGGGGTTAAGCTTCCCGCCTTCGGACGATGCAGTCCGCTCTGGATCTAGGGCCAGAGCTGTCATAGGCGCTATCTCCTGCGCGCAGCCAGATGACAGATCTAGGTCATGTTCATCATGGTGGCCGGGGACAACCGTCATGGGCTCGAACCCGTCGAAGATCAAGTCTCCACGGATATCGGCCATAAAATTCAGGCTTCCAAATCTGACCTGATGATCAGGGGCGTAGCATCGATCTGCTCTAGATGGCCAAGCGAGTTGGCCCACAAGCCACCGAATACGAAGATCTGACCAGGGAGGAAGATCTCCCACTGTACTGCGTTGTTGTAGATGATTGATGGAGCCAGCAAGCCTTCTGGTGACGACGCAGCGGAACTCTCAATGAAAGCACCAATGTCGGTGTCAAAACCGGCGGATCTCAAGTAGGGGGTTCCGAACTGTGCATCTAAGGCTAATGGTAATAAGACGCGGGGCACGCAATGTTTACGCAGGTTCGGGCCCTCTCTGTGGAGGTAATACCCTACTTCCTGCTTGATTTATCTTTATTAGTATGAGTATTACAAGAGTTGATCTACCACGAGATCGTAATGGCTAAACCCTAGAAGTCTAGCCTATGAGGTTATGATTGTTGTGGCTAAACCCTAGAAGCCTAAACCCTCCGGTTTATATAGACACCGGAGGGGTCTAGGGTTGTACAAAGTTGGTTACAGAGAAAGGAATCTTCATATCCAAATCGCCAAGCTTGCCTTCTACGCCAAGAAGAGTCCCATCCGGGCACGAGAAGAAGTCTTCGTCTAGTATCTTCATAGCCTAACAGTCTGGCCAAAGTATATAGTCCGGCTGTTCGAGGACCCCTTAATCCAGGACTCCCTCAAAGACCACTCCTATTTACCCCCTGAGGTCTTCGCTCTAACTTGGCATGCTGATGTTGGTAATATCATGCATATGGTGCCTTGCATTGCTTACTGTATACATCAAAGATGTCATCTGCTTAGTTTAGACATGCTTTGTGTCAATGCCATCTGTTTAGTTTCTTTATCGTATATGTGAATCATGCAATGCCATCTTGTTTAGCCAGGCATCATATATGTGAATTTTGCAATGCCACCCTGGTTAGCCAGTCATCTTATATGTGAATTATGTCATGCCATCATTTTTTATTACGTATTAAATTTGTCAACAATTTTAGTACATTCAATTACTCTTCCTGTGCATCAGCCATTCGCCACAGTCATGGAAAAACCTGGAGTGGAAACAAGGTCTTCAGAGCAGACAATGCTATCTGACGAAGCGCATGTCTTGCTAGTTACGGATAGCTCCTCATAGGAGGATTCAGAGACAGATGACCAGTCCTATTCCCCCCCCCCAAGGTCCATGCCCTAAATTGGCAGGGTTATGTTTCTCATATCGTGCGTATGGTATCATGCATTGCTATGTCATTTGCTTAGTTTAGACATGCTTTGTGTGAATGCCACCTGTTAAGTGTCTAATTACCATATATGTGAATTATGCAATGCCATCTTGTTGCAAGACATTATATATGTGAACTATGCAATGCTATCTTGTTGCAAGGCATTATATATGTGAATTATGCAATGCCATGTTGTTTATCCAAGAGTCATATATGTGAAATATATCATGCCGTCCTTTTTTTGTGTTTCTCATTGCATTTGTCGACAATGTTTGTATATTCAACTGCTCTTCCTGTGCATTAGCCATTTGAATTGGTGATGGAGAAATCTAGAGTGAAAACAAGGTCTTCAGAGCAGATAATGCTACATGCTGAAACAAATATCTTGTTGGTTACAGATAGCTCTTCAGAGGAGGATTCACAGACAGATGACCAGTCCTATTATTCCCCTGAGGTGTATGCTCAAATTTGGCAGGGTTATATTACTCATATCATGCCTATGTTGTATTGCAATGCTTAGTTTTTACATCATATACACAATGTTGAATGCCATCTCCTTAGTTGACGCATCATATATGCGATTGCCCTCTACTCACTTACTTAGTATATAAATCATATATTTGAATTATATCATGCCATGATGTTTTCATAGACAACATGTATCAGAATTATGGCATGCCAACGCATTTTCTTAAGACATAATATTTATAACATCTCATCTTGTTTACATAGTTATCACATTTTGAATTATGTCATTCTATCCGTGAATTATATCATGCCATCATGTTTCCATCGCCGGCATGTTTGTGATCTATGGCATGCCAACCACTTTAATACACACATCGTATAGTTATATCACGTCATCTATTTAGATAGTCATCATATTTTGAAATATGTCATTCTATCCTGTTTAGTTAGCCAACATACATGTGAAATTGTGTCATGCTATCCTGTTTAATTAGCGATCACATATGTGAAATTATGTCCTGCTATTCTGTTTGATTAGACAACATAAATGTGAATTATTTCATGCCCTGTTTTCTTCCCTACTATCCATTGCACTTGTCTATCTTACAATGTCTGTACATTCAATTACTTTTCTTGTTTATCAGCCATTTCAATTGGAGGGGGTGATGGCAGTATCTGTGAGTGTAAAAATAGGGTCTTCAGAAAAGATCATGCTACATGTCGATGCAGATAGAACCATGGTTGTACTTGCCCAAGAACGGTACCCACCACACATAACCTAGACTCACGCAGATTGTACCCCTACCCAGTTGGATAGAGAACTAGCTACATCCCTTCTAATGCCAACCCCAGCAGATAGTAACCTAGTTCCAATTGACACAGCACCGTCTCCACCACAGAGCACCCAAACACGAGCAAGTAGTAAGGCAACTGCAGTGCCCAAAGCATGAGGACCACCACTCTGAACCCCAAGTCAACACTTAAAGCAGAAGAAGAATTGTTCTCAGGTCAGGTTCTGTAGCTATGGTTCATACTACTTTGCTCTTGCATCACTGTATTTACTCATACCAACTAATTTCAAATTTGAAGGATGCAATTGAAACTCCAATGGCGCAACAATTATGTTTTAATCCTGTTTCTTTAACGTGTTTGCTGTTGTAACTTGCTCTATGTTGATTTCAGATTCAATTGAATAAACAGTTTTGTTCTCATGCCATGCACATTACAAGTGTTGTTATTGCTGTGTAGTTTCCCACACTTATATTTTGTCTATGCTGCTTTGTCTTCTATAGATATGATTCACACTGTATCTATCTTGATTTGGCAACATAAACTAGAATGATATAGACCATACAGTGACCATACTACATACATATATGTTTGTTTCATGCTGTTATCCTGTCCACCTTACTACTTAACTGGTTTACCAAAATGAGTTTCATATACAACATTGTAAACCTGTGATGTGTTTGTTTGTTTCTCTTTTCGAATGTAGATAAAATATTGGAGAAGAGTACCCCGTTATGCTATGGTAAAGGAAGTAATGCAGATAAGGTTCAAGATTGTGAGACATCCCTGTTGGTCTCCAAGAAAGCTGATAAAAACTACTCCCTCCCTTCCACAATACATGCCTTTCATTTTTCAAAATATAGATGTATCTAGACATGTTTTAGTACATATGTACATACATTTTTGGAAAAATGGAAGTCAAGTATTTTGGAACGGAGGGAGTATATTGAAGATACTAAGACAACCCCAAAGTCATGTCTTCATGTAGTGTTCGAGTTACTCGCTACTACTGCTAGCACCAGCTCTTCGAACTTGCTGCCTGAATCAGTCCGGCTTCTTGAGTATCAAATTCAAGTTGAAAGACATGGATCAGATGTTATGCGACAGGAAGCTGAAAGACTGAGGATGTCCCTGCAGAATTCAGATGCATAATTTCTGGTGCAACAGCAAGTGCTGGAGGATTTAAGCGCCAAACAAGAGAAATTCGATAAGCTTGCTAAGCATCTTGCCAGCATTATGGGTTCCTAGGATATTGCTTCTTGAGCTCTTCCGAAGTGGATTCAGTTTTGGACTTGTTTTGCTGCGGCGTTTATTTGCACTGGTCGCCAACTTTGACAACCAGTGTATATGATATGCTGCATTGTTCCCTATATTTGAACTGGTGGTGAACTTTGATGCCCAGTGGATGTATGTGTAATAGCCGTGATAGCCTAGAATAAGTTGCTTGCTTATTTATTTCCTTATTGTCTTGTTTATTTGTTTGCTTGTAGTTAGTGCAGTTCTTTTTCCACGGTTTGCTAGTGGCCGCAATAACCTATTTTTTAAAACTAGGCCACAATAACCATAGGCTACGGATTTACTGTAGTTACCATGGGCCTCCTACGGGCCATAGAAACAATGGGCCTTCTAAGGGCCATTGAAACAATGGGCCTTCTATGGGGCATAGAAATAATGGGCCTTCTACGGGCCGTAGACACAATGGGCCTTCTACGGGCCGTAGACACAATGGGCCTTCTACGAGCCGTATCATCAATGGGCCTTCTACGGGTTGTATGATCGATTGGACAAACATGGGCCAATAACAAACCGCATTATTATCGTAAACGGGCTACAGTTGGAATCGTCTGTTCATGGGCCGATGAGGGAGTCCTGGACTAGGGGGTGTCCGGATAGCCGAACTATCATCATCGGCCAGACTCCAAGACTATGAAGACACAAGATTGAAGACTTCGTCCCGTGTCCGGATGGGACTTTCCTTGGCGTGGAAGGCAAGCTTGGCAATACGGATATGTAGATCTCCTACCATTGTAACCGACTCTGTGTAACCCTAGCCCTCTTCGGTGTCTATATAAACTGGAGGGTTTTAGTCCGTAGGAGGACAATAACAACAACAATCATACGATAGGCTAGCTTCTAGGGTTTAGCCTCCTTGATCTCGTGGTAGATCCACTCTTGTACTACCCATATCATCAATATTAATCAAGCAGGAGTAGGGTTTTACCTCCATCGAGAGGGCCCGAACCTGGGTAAAAACATCGTGTCCCTTGTCTCCTGTTACCATCCGCCTAGAAGCACAGTTCGGGACCCCCTACCCGAGATCCGCCGGTTTTGACACTGACATTGGTGCTTTCATTGAGAGTTCCTCTGTGCCGTCACGATCAGGAAGGATGCCTCTTACCATCTTTAAAGATGGTACCATTGCCAAAGGAGCTTTGGCCGCCGGCCAAACTATCCGGCTGGGTGGTTTTCTTATGACCGCCTGTTCGGCTGCCGCTTCGACGATGACCTCTCGGGTCATCAAAAGCGATCTTCACGTCGGCTCGGAATTCACCGAGCAGCTGGATCCGATTGAGATCTCCTCTCTAAACGAGCTCTTGGATCACATCGCCTCCCTGGGGGTCTCTACAGACTACGATCAGATTGGGCTTAAAACCGATCTGAGAGAGATTAACTCCCCCAGGTTACCCACCATGTTGCGGTGGTAGAGGAACAACGCGGCGACTCTTCTTCTGTATTAAAGACCAGTTATGTCCGGACTCTTGATCCCTCCATGCCTGATTCCCGCGGAGGGACGGACGTCGATCAAGTACTGAACCTAAAGTCAGGCAGTGGACCAGATTCGTTGGACAATGTCCAGCAATCCAAGCTTCCAAATTCGGAAACTTTTCGGCCCTTGAGCCTCAAGTTGGGCAGGGTTCCGGACTCAATTCCACCCACCCACCCAATCATATGCGATCTATCTCAAATCCGGCAAGAGCCCGCTGAAACAGTACATCATTACTGGGCCAGATTCCTCCTGGTTATGGACAGGATAAAGGACTGCCGTGAGGAAAATGCAATTTCTATTTTCTGCAACAATTGCACGGACAAGGGAATCTTGAACGCCGTAAGTCATCGCGAAATTACACGCTTCACCGATCTGGCATCCATAGTACGAAAGTACTGTGCGATGGAGAGTGTCTGGAAAACCGAAGCTAAGTTTTGGGACAATCCGGCTCCGAACACAACCCTAGTTCGAAACAAAAGGGTGCATCATGCTCAGGCACCCAGGACAAAAACCAAAAAGCAAAAACCCCATAAAGGGCACGGAACCGTACTGGAGGGATGCCTCAGCGAACCCTGTAAAATTCATAGTACATAGGGCACCACTCCAACTCATAGCCTTCGAGCATGTTGGATACTGCGGCAGGTGGCCAAAAGTGGCGAAGAGCTTCTAGCCCCGGAGACCCACCCCAACAGTACCAGTACGGTATTAACAGTCTTCGAGACTTTCGCATCAAATAATATGCGGAAACGAACAATCTGCAGCCTCGCCGAAGTCTACCAAGTAGAAACAACAAATCCATGGAGCGACACGGCTATCACCTTCAACACCAGCGACGAACCTAAATTCCGAACAGCCCGAGCACCGGCCGAATTGGTCCTCAGTCCAATAGTGGACGGCTTTCGTCTTACCAAGGTACTCATGGATGGCGGCAGCGGATTAAACCTCATCTATGAGGAAACCCTTTGAAAAATGAAAACAAGACAGCCGCATTAGCCCTAGAGGCACTATCCAAAGCCCTAGCGGCGGAGGAACTCACTGTGCTGCGCTCTACAGTGAACAGGGACGATGTGATACTCGATAAGAGATCCAAGTCCACCTCTTTTAAACCAGTGGACGGAATAGTCAAATTCCAGGTCCATCCAACGGACCCCACAAAGACGGCCTCCATTGGGGCACAGTTAAACCCTGATGTAGATGCCGCACTACGAGAATTCCTTCGGGAAAATTGGGACATCTTTTCCTGGCACCCTTCAGATATGCCAGGAATCCCACGCAGATTGGCAGAACACAGCCTAAACATCCTAAAAGGATTCAAGCCAGTCAAACAGGCTCTTCGGCGATTTTCCGAACCCAAAAGACAGGCAATGGGAGAGGCGCTAGCCAAACTATTGGAAGCCGGATTCATCAGAGACATTAAACATCCTGACTTGCTAGCGAACCTAGTAATGGTACCAAAAAAGGACAAGTCCCGGTGCCTGTGTGTCGATTTCAAAGACCTTAACAAGGCTTGTCCAAAGGATCCTTTCCCCCTTCCCCGCATCAATCAAATCATCGATGCTACCACAGGACATGATTCATTGTGTTTCCTCGACGCATACTTCGGCTACCATCAAATCAAGATGGCGGAGGCAGACCAAGCCGCAACGGCTTTCATTACCCCATACGGACCATTTTGCTTCAACACGATGCCCTTCGGACTCAAAAACGCCGGCGCAACATATCAGCGCATGATTCAGACATGTCTGGCTACCCAGATCGGCAAAATAGTGAGGCATACGTAGACGATGTGGTCGTCAAGACCAAACACGTCAAAACTCTAGTAAACGACTTGAGGCTCACATTCGACAACCTCCGAGCATATGACATTAAGCTGAACCCGGAAAAATGCGTTTTCGGCGTACCAGCCGTAAAGCTCCTGGGCTTCATTGTATCTGGTAGAGGAATTGAAGAAAACCCAGCCAAGATCCGAGCTCTGTCACAGCTGGATATTCCAAAAGACCTCAAACAAATACAAAAATTGACTGGATGCGTGGCGGCCCTAAGCCGCTTCATCTCCCGTTTGGGAGAAAAGGCATTGCCCCTCTATCGCCTCCTCAGGCGCACCGAACACTTTGAGTGGACGGATGCTGCCACTATCGGACTCGAAGAAATAAAGGCCATATTGGCAACAAATCCGGTCCTGGCCGCGCCTAACCTGGGCAAACCAATGTTGTTATATATCGCGGCAACACATCAAGTTGTAAGCGCGGTGCTCGTCGTTGAACGAGAAACAGAAGGGCATAAATTCCCTCTTCAAACACAAGTGTACTACGTATCCACTGTCTTAACTCCATGCAAGTCCCGGTACCCGCATTACCAAAAGATAGCATACGCGGTGTTCATGGCATCCCGGATGCTGCGACACTACTTTCAAGAGTGTTCGATAATAGTGGCCTTCGAAGTACCCCTCAATGACATCATAAACAACCGCGACGCGACGGGCAGGATTGCAAAATGGGCCATCGAGCTCTTACCATTTGACATAACCTACAAACCATGGCAAGCTATAAAGTCGCAAGTCTTGCCTGACTTCGTCGCTGAATAGACCGAAGCCGAACTCCCTAAAGAGTATGGCGCATACTCCAATTGGATCATGCATTTCGACGGCTCTAAAATGTTGGCCGGCTTGGGGGCTGGCATCATTTTGACGTCCCCAACCGGAGACACAGTCCAATACGTACTTCAAATAATGTACACGGACTCCAACAATGCAGCCGAATACGAGGCCCTTCTACATGGCCTCCGGATGGCAATCTCCATGGGTATTCAATGCCTAGAAGTGCACGGGGACAAAAACCACGCAATATCCCAAGTAAACGGAGACTTTGACGCCAAGGATCCGAAAATGGCAGCCTATCGTAATGTCGTCTTAAAAATGCCAGCTCGGTTCGAAGGTCTCGAATTCCACCATGTAGCCCGGGATAATAACCAGGCAGCTGACGTGTTGGCACGCATCAGCGCAAAACGCGATTCCGTCCCTCCAAACATCTTCCTGGAGCGGCTCTTTAAGCCCGTATTATGGGAAGAGGAGTCCGGAAATAACAAACGGAACCAACCGTACCACCCAACACGGAACATTCTGACACAATCGATGGCTCAACCAATGAAATAACACCTTCAGCCCACGAAATAATGGCAGTAATTTCCCCATGGACGGAACCATTCCTCGCCTACTTAATTAGGCAGGAACTTCCCGAAGACCAAAATGAGGCCCGCTGCATAGTTCGGCGATCTAAAGCCTACAAGGTCCATGAGGGAGAGCTTTATAAGAAAAGCACAACCGGAGTCCTTCAAAGCTGCATCTCCGAAGAGGAAGGGCGAAATCTGTTGGCTGAAATTCACGCCGGACTAGGCGGATACCACGCTGCAGCCCAGGCCCTTGTAGGTAAGGCCTTCCGTAAAGATTTTATTGGCCGACGGCCCGGGCAGATGCTCAGGACTTAGTCCAGTGATGCGTCGGTTGTCAGCTCTTTGCTAATCAGAGCCACATGCCACCCACCGCCCTCAAAACTATACCCATTACCTGGCCGTTCATGGTCTGGGGGCTCAACATGGTTGGACCTCTTAAAGGGGGAACCCACAAGAAAAAATACCTATTGGTCATGGTGGACAAATTCACCAAATGGATAGAGGCCAAGCCAGTTAAGACGGCCGAATCCGGACCTGTGATAGACTTCATATCTGGGGTAGTACACCATTATGGTGTCCCCCATAGCATCATCACCGATAACGGCATGAACTTCACAGCCGACGAGGTTAAACTCTGGTGCAAAAATATGGGCATTAAGCTCGACTACGCTTCAGTCTATCACCCTCAAACCAACGGTCAAGTTGAACGAGCAAGTGGTCTAATCATGAGCGGCATGAAACCCATATTAGTGTGGTCCCTTACGGAACCTAACACGCACTGGGTAGAGGAGATCGACTCCGTACTCTGGGGGCTGCGGACCACGCCAAACCGTACTACCGAATTCACACCATTCTTTATGGTATACGGCGCAGAGGCAGTTTTGCCCTGCGATATAATTCATGACTCACCTCGAGTGCGCATGTACGAAGAAAGAGAAGCCGAGTTGGATCGGCAGGACAGCTTGGACGCAATGGAGGAGGAGCGTGACGTGGCAAAGGCTCGTTCCGCATTCTATCAGCAGCAGGCTCGAAGATATCAAAGCAGAGAAGTACGGGCTAAAACTTACAATGTTGGCGAACTAGTTCTACGCCTGCCGGACAAGAAAAAGGACAAATTCAAGCCCAAATGGGAAGGTCCCTTCATCATCGACCAAGTCTTGACCGGCGGAGCATACCGTCTGCGAACACATCGGACAACCGACTCGAGCCGAACCCATGGAATGCAGCCCGCCTCCGAAGATTCTACGCCTAGCGCCGGACTCAGAGTTTGTCTCCTTCCTCCATCCACATTTTATACTTCAGTTGTCTTTTGTTTCTCTCTTTTCTCCCACCTTTTTCATAAAGCCCTTGAGGGCTGATTTGCGAATCGTTCGCACACACTTGACGTGCTACTCGCACTCATTATACCTGGGGGCTTCTTTAACAGAAGCTTATTTATACGGGCTTTATGCCCAACACATGTGTCAAACTTCCGCATGTACCTTTTATTCACCATTATATGCATCGATATGACTTAAGTTTTGGCCAAGCTGGGTTGCCTGGCTCCTGTGCTTACCCCTACGTTCCCGATTGTTCGGCTAGGAGGTAAAGGGAGCACCTCTGCGATTGTTACTGCCGGGTCAGCCGGATGTGTACCTCAGACTGGGTGAAGCCGAAAGCTAGCATTCTTAAGGGAATATTCGGTCGGTGACTTGAAAGATGATTTCTTATTTATTCATTTATCTGCCCCCAGATGCTTTTCTGCTCTTTTTGCAGTCCGGACATGCACTTTAGGGCATGCCTCCCAGGGAAAGGAACCCCTAACAGAACTATTCTCCCTGGAAGATGTTTCTTACTAACCATGTAATATAACATAACTAGTTGGGCACTTGTATGATAAAGCACTAATGACCCCTACGCCTGGTCTCCATGCATGCCCCGGTCTTTTCATAACTGTGAGGGTATTCGGACACACTTCGGACTCTAGGGTCCCGAGGTTGAAGCGAAAAGGTCCGCAAAGACAAACGATCTACAATCCGGCTAGAAGGCATTATACATGTCATTTTAAAAAAATACATCGTCACATTGACTGATTGTACTCCTCTTCAATCCCATCTAACAGGATGTCTAATTTACAGTCCTGCTGGGAATACTTAGCGGCCAATTCTACTTGGCCATACACTAAGCTCACAGGGGTCTCCTTCCCATCGGGCCCCACAGGTCCGACCTCGGATATGTGGTTCGGATCCGCCTTCTTGTACCGCGTCTTCACCATGGCCCAGGCCTCCCTGGCGCCTTGACGACAGGACGATATCTTCCATAGACGGAAGCGCTGCCGTGCTCCCTGAAGCTTCTCCGCAAACCCTCCAAGACCCTCGGGTAAGGAGACGGACGGCCATAAGGCCTGGGCAACGCCACTCATCGCCTGCCGAACACGTTCGTGCAGTTGCAGCAGCTCGAGAAGTTGGTCACCCGTTGAACTGGGCATTTCCTCCGCAGGGCGACCTATGAGCACACCTACAGACACATTTCTGTCAATCGACTTCCTCGCCGAACTCTTCTTTTCAAAAGAGTTTGCTCAAGAACTTACTATAGATGCCGCGACGAAGCCGCTGATTCTCCTTTATGGAGCCAGACAGCTGGGCCTGAACACCCCTTAGATCTTCTCCAAGCTGGGTGTGGGCATCTTGCAGCTTGTTCCTCTCCTGCTGCACCTTCATAAGCACCCTCTCGCCGGCCTTCAGCTGACGCAGTCGCTGTTGCTTGTCCGGATCTAGTTCGGCAACATCTGCAATATTATTGTTAGATTTATATGCACGCCGCACACCGCTTACCCTTTTCTGAAATAGGTGTTACCGGAGGGGGTCTCTGTGTCTCCTCCTGTGGCGGCTAGTGCGGCCTCAAGTTGGGCCTTGCACTCTTGTAGCTCCTGAGATAATTGGGTATTCTTCTCCGTAAGATCCTGCATATCAAATGATCCTTAAATCAGTTATTTTAACTACATTAAGTCTCGGGGGCTACTGGCATATACAACTATTAAAGTCCCTTACCCGTATGTCTTTCACATACTGCTCCGTGGCTTTGGTCAACCCATCTTGAGCAGCACGGAGGTGCGCGTCTCCCGTGTTAAAGGCATTCAACGCCTCAAGGGAGAAACACGCGTCACGAAGAACTATCCGGCGGCGCCTGTGATTCATGGCGCTCTCCACCTCAGACTTGGTGGCGGACAACCTGTCGGCATCCTCCGTTGGAGGAGCATCTGGCTCGCGCCTTGCGCTCGCCTCCCCCCCCCCCGGACCAGGTGTTGGAGCCTGGCTGGCGGAGGCTTGGTTGGCGACCTCTCCGGGCATAGTCTGGCGAGCGCTCTTTCTCCTAAAAAAGTTATGAGCATCAATATACCTCACAGGGGACTTTTCCTTAAAAACGGTGGCGTGTCATACCGTTGCGGCGACGTTTCAATTCGCACCGCACCCCTCCTTCGCCTGCTGGGCCGAACTGACCCTGGTTGGTCAGTCGCCGCGGTATCAGCATCCCGCCTTGAAGGCGCCTCCTGCGAGACACCGTTGGTATGCGGTGGTCAGAAATAAGCACGGACGAAGTGATGGTGTCAGGGCTCCGGTCATAGTTACCTGAGAAGCCGGAGATAAATCAGGGTAGTCAGCCGTAATGGCGACTAGAGCATTGTCCATGCTAAGCTGGTGGAACACCCCGTCGATCAGCTCCACCTTTATATCCGGATCCTCTTCGAAGGATGGATCAAGGGATCTTCCCAGATCCTCGGGTTGTGGAGCCGGACTGTGTATGTCCTCCACATCCCGACGCAATTCCTGCATCGAAAATCATAAAGTAAGGCGCTTAACTTTGAAAGCACGGATCGGATGAGCAAGTGTCCGCTTACCCAGCTTCGAGGGTTATTCATGGAGAATCCATTCAGTGGGCTCGTTTGGAGGAAGTCCTCCTTCTCCCCCTTGTACAAGCCGGACAGGATCTTCACCAGATCTGCGGCCGATCCCGGACCCTTGCGGCCATGACGGGTGGCGTCATTCTCCCTGTCGAAATCCCACATGGGGTGGCCCCTATATTAGAGCGGCTGCACCCCTCGCATAATGCACGTGGCCATGACTCAAATCATGGTCAATCCGGAATGGGCCAGCAAACTTATCCGGCCCATCAAATAATGGACGCTCCTGTCTTCCTCCTGTTGAGGGCTCCGCGGGCGCCAACTCAGGCGTTTCTTCAGAGGGGCCTTGCTGAACTCCGGGAGGCCGATCCGAACTGGGTCCGGCAGTGGAGCATCTTCCACATAAAACCATTCCGAGGGCCAGTCTTCGGACACCTTCTTTGGGGTTCCGGATAGATATCCGGTCCCGGCGATGCGCCATATTTCGGCTTCGCCCACTTGATATATTGACCCCTCATGAGAACAGGGTACGAGGCAAAATAGTCTCTTCCACAGCACAAAATGGGGCTCGATGCCCAGGAATAGCTCGCAAAGAGCTGCGAAGCCCGCAATGTGCAGTATGGAGGCGGGCGTGAGGTGATGAAGCTGGAGTCCGTAGAACTCCAGTAGCCCCCGGAGAAACGGATGTATGGGAAATCCAAGTCCCCTTATTAGATAAGGGATGAAACACACCCACTCTCCTTTAGAGGGACTGGGGGTATTCTCCGCCTGCTTTCCACCTTTGTAGGTGGCCAGCCCGGCTCAAACCAGGACCATAAAGGCTGGAGGAAGGTATCCCTCCGCTTGGAGCGTCACCAGCTTGTTGTGCGGGACTGAACATCTCCTCCAATCTCCTGGCTGAGGGCTAGGAGCGCGAGAGGAGGAGCCGCGTCGACGGTCCATGATGGAGTGGATTTTTGGTCAGAAGCCCTCCGATGAGTACTCGCGGAAGGAAGATGGTGTGATTTGGATCTGGATTCTTGCATCTCTTATAGGCAGCTTATTTGCGCAGCTAGGGGCTAAAATATAAAAATACCCTGGCCTTTCGCATTCGTACGACACGTGGAAGAGGGCCATTATTGGGCGTGGAAGCCAAGGAGCGCAACATTTATAAGGAAGCCGGACACTATTCGGCAAGCACATGGAATTTGGAGGAGAACCCGCCTTGCAACGCCGAAGACAATGTACGCGTCGGACTCATCGTCATTGAAGCCTGGTTCGGGGGCTACTGAGGGAGTCCTGGACTAGGGGGTGTCCGGATAGCCGAACTATCATCATCGACCGGACTCCAAGACTATGAAGACACAAGATTAAAGACTTCGTCCCGTGTCCGGATGGGACTTTCCTTGGCGTGGAGGGCAAGCTTGGCAATACGGATATGTAGATCTCCTACCATTGTAACCGACTCTGTGTAACCCTAGCTCTCTCCGGTGTCTATATAAACCAGAGGGTTTTAGTCCGTACAACAATAATAACAACAACAATCATACCATAGGCTAGCTTCTAGGGTTTAGCCTCCTTGATCTCGTGGTAGATCCACTCTTGTACTACCCATATCATCAATATTAATCAAGCAGGAGTAGGGTTTTACCTCCATCGAGAGGGCCCGAACCTGGCTAAAAACATCGTGCCCTTGTCTCCTGTTACCATCCGCCTAGACGCACAGTTCGGGACCCCCTACCCGAGATCCGCCGGTTTTGACACCGACAGCGACCATAACGGGCCGTCGTGAATCGGCTGTATTTGATGACGCTATGAAAACGGCCCAATGTATTAATGGGCCACAAATGGGCCGACTGTAACCATGGGCGGAATTTGGCCCACAAGCAAAAAATGACAGTAACGGGTCGTAAGTAAACGAATGCTGGAAATGAGCCCAAGAATAAATGGGCCCTGAGAAGGCCGAAAGATAACATGGGCTGGAAACGACCCAATGGAATAATGGTCCGTTAATGGGTATAAAGTGATACACTGTTCATTACGAGCCAATTTCACTACGAGCTGTTAAAGGGTATAAAGTGATACAATGTTCATTACGGGCCAGTTCACCACGGGTCGTTAATGGGCCAAGAGTTACAAAGGGCCTCATATGTGCCGAAAAACGTCATGGGCCATACATGGGTCGGAAGTTAAAACAGGCTGGAATCATATTGGACAGCCCAGATGACGCTACTGGGCCTAATTCGGATAGGTCGTAACGGGCCCTGGGTTAGCAGGCTATAAATAGGCTATATGCGAATAGGCCGTTAACAGGCTTTCTGTGGGTCGGCCCGCCACCTTTTGACCAAGTCAAATGGGCCAGCCTTTTCACAGGAATGGGCCTCTGTTGGGTCCTGCCATGTGTCGACGTATCATAGGCGCCTTCTGTCCAATGAGTGGATGACATCTGTCCCAACATTGAGCTGACACATGTTTCCTCCAGCCAATGATGATTTTACATGTGGGAAATCCCCATTGGTTGGGGCTGTTAATGGGTTATCGGATCCAAAACCGGACTCGATAGCTTAACGGCGAGCCATTATGGTGGATGCCACATGTCGGTCACCCTTGACGAAAGCACTTCTATGACGCGTGATTTATCATCATGGAAGTGGACACTTCTATGATGATAATATTGGTAATGTGATGGAACACTTCTATGACAGCACAGGTATGACTATATTGGTTATGTCATAAAATCGTCATGGATGTACATGCATGACTGAAAATGTCACCTACTGTGACAAACACGTATCATCACGGAAGTGTAATTGTTTTTTAGTGTAAGCATAATATCCAGCCTAGATGCACATAGATACAATAAAGAGCTAATACGTCTCCAACGTATCTATAATTTTCGATTTGTCCATGCTATTATATTATCTGTTTTGGATGTTTAATGGGCTTTAATATGCTCTTTTATATTATTTTTGGAACTAACCTATTAACGGGAGGCCCAGTGACAATTTCTGTTTCTTGCCTATTTTAGAGTTTTGCAGAAAAGGAATACCAAACAGACTCCAAGTGGAATGAAACCTTCACGATGATCTTTCTTGGACCGAAAGCAAACCAGAAGACTTGGAGTTGAAGTCAGAGATGCAACGAGGAATCCACGAGGAAGGATGGCATGCCCAGGGGGGTAGGCGCGCGCCCCACCCTCGTGGGCCCCTCGTAGCTCCACCAACCTAGTTCTTTCGCCTATATATACTCTTATACCCCAAAAACATCAGGGGGAGCCATGAAACCACTTTCACACTGCCGCAACCTTCTGTACCCATGAGATCCCATCTTGGGGCCTTTTCCGGCGATCTGCCGGAGGGGGAATCGATCATGGAGGGCTTCTACATCAACACCATTACCTCTCCGATGAAGCGTGAATAGTTTACCATAGACCTTCGTGTCCATAGTTATTAGCTAGATGGCTTCTTCTCTCTCTTTGATTCTCCTCGATGTTCTTGGAGATCTATTCGATGTAAAACTCTTTTGCGGTGTCTTTGCCTAGATCCGATGAATTGTGGATTTATCAACAAGATTATCTATGAATATTATTTGGTTCTTCTGTGAATTCTTATATGCATGATTTGATATCTTTGCAAGTCTCTTCGAATTATCAGTTTAGTTTGGCCTATTAGATAGATCTTTCTTGCCATGGGAGAAGTGCTTAGCTTTGGGTTCAATCTTGCAGTGTCCTTTCCCAGTGACAGTAGAGGCAGCAAGGCATGTATTGTATTGTTTCCATCAAGGATAAAAAGATGGGGTTTATATCAAATACATCATGTCATCTTGCTTAATGCGTTACTCCGTTCTTATGAACTTAATACTCTAGATGCATGCTAGATAGCGGTCAATGTGTGGAGTAATAGTAGCTGATGCAGAATCGTTTCGGTCTACTTGACACGGACGTGATGCCTATGTTCATGGTCATTCCCTTAGATTTCATCATAATTATGCGCTTTTCTATCAATTGCTCGGCAGTAATTTGTTCACCCACCATAATACATGCTATCTTGAGAGAAGCCACTAGTGAAACCTATGGCCCCCGGTTCTCTTTTCCATTATATTGCATCTCTTTTCCATATTATTGAATCTCGATTACTATTTTGCAATCTTTACTTTCCAATCTATACAAAAAAATACCAACAATATTTACTTTATTATCTCTATCAGATCTCACTTTTGTGAGTGACCGTGAAGAGATTGACAACCCCTTTATCACATTGGTTGCAAGGTTCTTTATTGTTTGTGTAGGTATCAGGTGACTTGTGCGTCGTCTCCTACTAGATTGGTACCTTGGTTCTCGAAACCGAGGGAAATACTTATGCTACTTTGCTGCATCACCCTTTGCTCTTCAAGGGAAAACCAACGCAAGCTCAAGAGGTAGCAAGAAGGATTTCTGGCGCCGTTGCCGGGGAGATTTACGCCAAGTCAAGCCATAGCAAGTACCCATCATAAACTCTTCTCCCTTGCATTAAATTATTTGCCATTTGCCTATCGTTTTCCTCTCCCCCACTTCTAAAATGATTTTCAAAAACTTTTGCCTTTTCTTCGCCCCTCTTCCATTTGTCTCTTTTCGCGTGCTTCTTGTGTGCTTGTGTGTTGGATTGTTTGCTTGTCAAAATGGCTCAAGATAATACTAAACTGTGTGACTTTTCCAATACCAACAACAAAGATTTTAATAGCACTCCGATAGCTCCAACTACCGATGATGAATCCTGTGAAATTAATGCCGCTTTGTTGAATCTTGTTATGAAATGTCAATTTTATGGCCTTCCTACTGAAGATGCCGCTTCCCATGTGAAAAACTTTGCTAATTTGTGTGATATGCAAAAGAAGAAATATGTGGATAATGATATTGTTAAATTGAAGCGATTTTTGTTTTCGCTTAGAGATCGTGCTAAAACTTGGTTCTGATCTTTGCCTACAAATAGTATTGATTCACGGAATAAGTGCAAAGATACTTTTATCTCTAAGTATTTTCCTCCCGCTAAGATCATCTCCCTTAGTAACGATATTATGAATTTCAAGCAACTTGATCATGATTATGTTGCACAAGCTTGGGAGAGGATGAAATTAACGATACGTAATTGCCCTACACGTGGTTTGAATTTGTGGATGATTATACAAAAAAATTATGCCGGATTGAATTTTGCTTCAAGAAATCTTTTAGATTCGGCCGTGGGAGGCACTTTTATGGAAATCACTTTAGGAGAAGCTACTAAGCTCCTATATAATATTATGGTTAATTATTCTCAATGGCACATCGAAAGATCCACTAGTGAAAAAGTTCATGCGATTGAAGAAATTAGTGTTTTGAGTGGAAAGATGGATGAACTTATGAAATTGTTTGCTAATAAAAGTGTTTCTTCTGATCCTAATGATATGCCTTTGTCCACTTTGATTGAGAATAATAATGAATCTATGGATGTAAATTTTGTTGGTAGGAAGAATTTTGGTAACAACGCGTAGAGAGGAAACTTTAATCCTAGGCCGTATCCTAGTAATTCCTCTAATAATTATGTTAATTCCTACAACAACTCTTCAGGAAATTTTAATAAGTTTCCCTCTGATTTTGAGAATAGTGTTAAAGAATTTATGAGTTCGCAAAGGAATTTCATTGCTTTGATTAAAGAAAAAATGCAAAAGATTGATGAGTTGGCTAGGAACATGGATAGAATTTCTCGTGATGTTGATTCTTTGAAACTTAGATCTATTCCACCTAAGCATCATATCAATGATTTTCTCAAAGCCATGATAATTTCAATTGATGAGTGCAAAGAAAGAACCGCTAGGATGCGTGGAAAAAAAGATTGGTTTGTGAAAGCATGTTCTTCTAATTTTCATGATAATAATGATGAAGATCAAAAAGTGATTGATCTGACTCCTATTAAATTTTTGTTTTCCAATATTAATCTTGATAAAGATGGGACTGGAGATGAGTCAACTTTAGTTAAAAGGCGTCCCAATGATTCATTGTTTTTAGATCTAGAAGCAAAAATTGATAAAAGTGGGATTGAAGAGGTTAAAAGTTTAAGTAGCAATGAACCCACTATTTTGGATTTCAAGGGATTTAATTATGATAATTGTTCTTTAATAGATTGTATTTCCCTGTTGCAATCTGTGTTAAATTCTCCTCATGCTTATAATCAAAATAAAGCTTTTACTAAACATATCGTTGATGCTTCAATCTTATGAAGAAAAGCTTGAACTAGAAGTTTCTATCCCTAGAAAAGTTTATGATGAGTGGGAACCTACTATTAAAATTAAGATTAAAGATTACGAATGTTATGCTTTCTGTGATGTGCTAGGTTTCTGTGAATTTGATGATTGTTCTTTAAATTTGCATCTTGCGGATTCCACCATTAAGAAACCTATGGGAAGGATTAATGATTTTATTATTGTTGTAAATAGGAATTATGTGCCCGTAGATTTCATTGTTCTTAATATAGATTGCAATCCTACATGTCCTATTATTCTTGGTAGACCTTTCCTTAGAACAATTCGTGCAATTATTGGTATGAAAGAAGGACATATTAGATTCCAATTTCCGTTAAGAAAGGGCATGGAACACGTTCCTAGGAATAAAATTAAACTGCCTTATAAATCTATTATGAGAGCCAATTATGGGTTGCCTACCAAAGATTGCAATACCTAGATCTATTTGTGTTTTTATGCCTAGCTAGGGGCGTTAAACGATAGCGCTTGTTGTGAGACAACCCAATTTTATTTTTGTTCTTTGATTTTTACTCCTGTTTAGTAATAAATAATTCATCTAGATTATGTTTATATGTTGTTTTATGTTTTAATTAGTGTTTGTGCCAAGTAGAACCTTTGGGAAGACTTGGGTGAAGTCTTTGCGATCTTGCTGTAAAAAACAGAAACTTTTGCGCTCACGAGAATAGCTGTAATGTTTTACAGAAGAGTGCTTTTAGGTTGATTCTTTTTGAATATAATTAATAGACAAATTCCTGAAGTCTAAAAAGTTATTTCATAATTTTTGGAGTTACAGAAGTATTCGAAAGTTACAGATTACTACAGACTGTTCTATTTTTGATAGATTCTGTGTTTCGTGTGTTGTTTGCTTATTTTGATGAATCTATGAGTAGTATCGGGGGGTATGAACCATAGAGAAGTTGGAATACAGTAGGTTTAACACCAATATAAATAAAGAATAAGTTCATTACAGTGCCTTAAAGTGGTGGTTTATTTTCTTATACTAATGGAGCTCATGAGATTTTATGTTGAAGTTTTGTGTTGTGAAGTTTTCAAGTTTTGGGTAAAGATTTGATGGATTTTGGAATAAGGAGTGGCAAGAGACTAAGATTGGGGATGCCCAAGTCACCCCAAGGTAAAATCCAAGGACAACCAAAAGCCTAAGCTTGGGGATGCCACGGAAGGCATCCCCTCTTTCGTCTCCGTCTATCGGTAACTTTACTTGAGGCTATATTTTTATTCACCACAGGATATGTGTTTTGCTTGGAGCGTCTTGTATGATTAGAGTATTTGATTTTTAGTTTACCACAATCATCCTTTCTATACACACCTACTCTATGTGCTTCACTTATATCTTTTGAGCTAGACAATATTGCTCTAGTGCTTCACTTATATCTTTTTAGAGCACGACGGTGGTTTTATTTTATAGAAATTGTTGATCTCTCATACTTCACTTATATTATTTTGAGAGTCTTTTAGAACAGCATGGTAATTTGCTTTGGTTATAAAATTAGTCCTAGTTTGATGGGCATCCAGGATGGGTATAATAAAAACTTTCATATAAAGTGCATTGAATACAACGAGAAGTTTGATTCTTTATGATTGTTTTGAGATGTGAAGATGGTGATATTAGAGTCATGCTAGTAGAGTAGTTGTGAATTTGTGAGACACTTGTGTTAAAGTTTGTGATTCCCATAGCATGCATGTGTGGTGAGCCGTTATGTGATGAAGTTGGAGCATGATTTATTTATTGATTGTCTTCCGTATGAGTGGCGATCGGGGATGAGCGATGGTCTTTTCCTACCAATCTATCCCCCTAGGAGCATGTGAGTAGTACTTCGTTTCGGTAACTAATAGATTTTTGCAATAAGTATGTGAGTTCTTTATGACTAATGTTGAGTCCATGGATTATACGCACTCTCACCCTTCCACCATTGCTAGCCTCTCTAATACCGCACAACTTTCGCCGGTATCATACACCCACCATATACCTTCCTCAAAACAGCCACCATACCTACCTATTATGGCATTTCCATAGCCATTTTGAGATATATTGCCATGCAACTTTCCACTGTTCCATTTATTATGACACGTTGCATCATTGTAATTCTAGAGTTGTAAGTAAATAAAAGTGTGATGATCTTCATTATTAGAGCATTGTCCAAGTGAGAAAAGGATGATGGAGACTATGATTCCCCCACAAGTCGGGATGAGACTCCAGACTAAAGAAATAAAAAAAGAGGCCATAAAAAAAGAAGGACCAAATAAAATAATGAGAGAAGAAGAGAGAAGGGTCAATGCTACTATCCTTTTACCACATTTGTGCTTCAAAGTACCACCATGATCTCCATGATAGAGAGTCACCTATGTTCTCACTTCCATATACTAGTGGTAATTTGTCATTATAAAACTTGGCTTGTATATTCCAATGATGGGCTTCCTCAAAGTGCCCTAGGTCTTCATGAGAAAGCAAGTTGGATGCACACCCACTTAGTTTCTTTTGTTGATCTTTCATACACTTATAGCTCTAGTGCATCTGTTGCATGGCAATCCCGACTCACTGACATTGATATCTATTGATGGGCATCTCCATAGCCCGTTGATACGCCTAGTTGATGTGAGACTATCTTCTCCTTTTTGTCTTCTCCACAACCACCATTATATTCCACCTAGAGTGCTATGTCCATGGCTCACGCTCATGTACTCCGTGAAGATTGAGAAAGTGTGAGAACATCAAAAGTATGAAACAATTGCTTGGCTTGTCATCGGGATTGTGCATGATTAAATACTTTGTGTGATGAAGATAGAGCATAATCAGACTATATGATTTTGTAGGGATAGCTTTCTTTGGCCATGCTATTTTGAGAAGACATGATTGCTTTGTTAATATGCTTGAAGTATTATTATTTTTATGTCAATATTAAACTTTTATCTTGAATCTTTCGGACCTGAACATTCATGCCATAATAAAGAAAATTACATTGATAAATATGTTAGGTAGCATTCCACATCAAAAATTCTGTTTTTATCATTTACCTACTCAAGGACGAGCAGGAATTAAGCTTGGGGATGCTTGATACGTCTCCAATGTATCTATTATTTTTGATTGTTCCATGCTATTATATTATCTGTTTTGGATGTTTAATGGGCTTTAATATGCTCCTTTATATTATTTTTGGGACTAACCTATTAACCGGAGGCCCGGTGCCAGTTTCTGTTTTTTGTGTGCCTATTTTAGAGTTTTGCAGAAAAGGAATACCAAACGGAGTCCAAATGGAATGAAACCTTCGTGATGATCTTTCTTGGACAAAAAGCAAACCAGAAGACTTGGAGTTGAAGTCAGAGACGCGATGAGGCGTCCACGAGGCAGGTGAGGGAGTCCTGGATTAAGGGGTCCTCGTACAGCTGGACTATATACTTAAGCCCTACTGTTGGACTATGAAGATACAAGATTGAAGACTTCGTCCCGTGTCCGGATGGGACTCTCCCTTGCGTGGAAGGCAAGCTTGGCAATTTGGATATGTAGATCTCCTCTCTAACCGACTCTGTGTAACCCTAGCCCCCTCCGGTGTCTATATCAACCGGAGGGTTTAGTTCGTAGGACAACAACTGTCATAATCATAGGCTAGCTTCTAGGGTTTAGCCTCTACGATCTCATGGTAGATCAACTCTTGTAATACTCATATCATCAAGATCAATCAAGCAGGAAGTAGGGTATTACCTCCATCGAGAGGGCCCGAACCTGGGTAAAACATCGTGTCCCCTGTCTCCTGTTACCATTAGCCTTAGACGCACAGTTCGGGACCCCCTACCCGAGATCCGCCGGTTTTGACACCGACATTGGTGCTTTCATTGAGAGTTCCACTGTGTTGTTGTGGTAAGGCTTGATGGCTCCTTCAATCATATTCAATGACACAGTCCAGGGGGAGGTTTTCCTTCCCGGACAAAGGCCAACTCACTTGGCCACCTGGAGCAGGTTGATAGCTACGCCTCTAGCCACCAGGTCAGGTTTGGAAGCTTGAACTATACTGCCGACATCCGCGGAGACTTGATCTTCGACGGATTCGAGCCCATGTCAGGTATGCCGAACAGTCATGACGAGCATGACTTAGATCTGCCATCGGACATCATTCGGGAGATCGCACTTGCGGCGGCCCCGGGAATCAATCTGGAGCAGATCGCGCCTTCCGAAGACGGGTGGATGGACCCCGCCACGGGGGCCGCACACTCATCGGCGTTGGAGCCGAACACTGATCCCACCTCCTGTGAGGGTGGTGTCATCGAACCCTCGGACTCGTCTCCAGCTATAGGATCCGAACCGCGAACGTCCGTGCCTATCAAATATGATTGGGCACCGGTCATGGAGTTCACCTCCGCGGATATTTTTCAGCACTCATCCTTGGGTGATGTGCTAAACTCATTAAGGTCTCTTTCCTTGTCGAGAGATTCTTGGCCAAACTATGTCCGGCTCGAGTGGGAAGCTGACAACGAAGAAATTCGTTCCCCACCCACCACCCACTTAATAGCCACTGTCGAAGACTTAACCGACGTGCTTGACTTCAACTCTGAAGACATTGACAGTATGGACGACGATGCAGGGCAGAACAGGAACCACCGCCTATAGGGCGCTAGATAGCCACCTCATCATATGATATATATATGGTGGACACCCACAAAGAAGGCGATGGCGATGAGGCAACGGAAGATCACCCCTTGGAGAAGCAATCTAGGCACCGGCGTCATAGGCGCCGCTCCAAGCCCCGCCATAACAAAAACAGCGATACCAGCACAACAGATGATAACAATTCGGATGGTGCCGAAGACGAAAACAATCCTGCCCAGCCAGGCTTCAAGCAGGCCGAGCAAGAAGATGGGCAAGCTAGCCCTAAAGAACAGGCAACAGATAGAGAATCAGAGGATGATAATTACATGCATCTCTCCGAAGACAAAGTGAGCCTTGGCGACGAAGAATTCATCGTGCCTGAGGATCCCGTCAAGCAGGAGCGCTTCAAGCGCCGGCTTATAGCCACTGCAAAAAGCCTGAAGAAAAAGCAGCAACAGCTTCAAGCTGATCAAGATCTGCTAACTGATAGATGGACCAAGGTCCTGGCCGCCGAGGAATACAGACTCGAGCGCCCTACCAAAAGTTACCCAAAGCGCAGGTTGCTACCTCAACTCAAGGAGGAGGCATTAAAGTCCACACTACCAGCGCATGATGCAGCCGACCGGCTACCACGTGGCTGTGACAAAGCAGGATACCAGCCCAAAGTCTAGCCCGCACCCCGATGCCAAACATGAAAAAACACGAAGGCCCGGGGCTCCATGCATGACCTGCGAGACAAATTGAAAAACAAAGCAGGACAGTCAAGATCGATCTACGGATCATGAGGGCGCGCCCCAACGCGTGACGAGGACTGTCACGCCGGACACACTAACAAATCCGGCCGGACCGAATACAATGTAGCCCGGCACAGAGGCGCCGCACACCCCCTATGCTTCAGTGATGAAGTAATGGATCATGAATTCCTAGAAGGGTTTAAACCCGTGAACATTGAATTATATGATGGTACTACAGACCTCACGGTATGGATAGAAGATTTTTTCCTCCATATTCACATGGCCCGCGGAGATGATCTACATGCTATCAAGTACCTCCAATTAAAACTCTAGGGACCGGCTCGACATTGGCTGAATAGCTTGCAGGCAAACTCCTTCGGGAGTTGGGAGAACCTGGCAGACGCGTTCCTTGACAACTTCCAGGGCACCTATGTGCGACCACCGGATGTTGATGATCTAAGTCACATAACCCAACAGCCCGGAGAGTCAGCCAGGAAATTTTGGACCCGGTTCCTAACCAAAAAGAACCAAATTGTCGACTGTCCGGATGCCGAAGCCCTAGCATCCTTTAAGCATAACATCCATAACGAGTGGCTCGCCCGACAACTGGGACAAGAAAAGCCAAAGTCCATGGCAGCCCTCACAACACATATGACCTGCTTTTGTGCGGGCGAGGATAACTCGTTGGCTCGTAGCAACAACACAGCAAGAAATCCCGGCACATCAAAAGCCAAGGATAGCAACGACAAACCACGGCGCAACAAACACAAGCGCTCCAAAAACGGTGATAGTACCGAAGACACGTCAGTCAATGACGGATTCAGTGGCTCCAAGTCCGGTCAGCGGAAAAATCCATTCAACAAAAACAATTCTGGCCCGTCCAGTTTGGACCTCATACTCGACCATCCATGCCAAATTCATTGCACCCCAGGAACACCAGCCAATCATACCAACAGAGAATGTTGGGTCTTCAGACAAGCCGGCAGGTCAGATGCCGAAAACAAGGGGAAGGGGTCTCAAAGCGATGATGATGACGAGGAGCCCCGATCACCGAATACAGGAGGACAGAAGAAATTCCCTCCCCAGGTGAAAATGGTGAATATGATATACGCAAGCCACATTCCCAAGTGAAAACATGCACTAAGGGACGTCTATGCAATGGAGCCAGTCGATCCAAAGTTTAACCCATGGTCCTATTGCTTGATAACTTTCGATTGCAGGGACCATCCTACCAGTATCCGTCATGGCGGTTCGGCCGCACTGGTCCTCGACCCCATCATTGACGGATTCCACCTCACATGAGTCCTTATGGATGGTGGCAGCAGCCTGAACCTGCTATTTCAGGATACAGTGCGCAAAATGGGCATCGACCCCTCAAGGATCAAGCCCACAAAAACCACCTTCAAAGGTGTCATACCAGGTGTAGAGGCCTGTTGCACGGGCTCAATCATGCTGGAAGTGGTCTTCGGATCTCCGGACAGTTATCGTATCGAAGAGTTAGTCTTCGACATCGTCCCCTTTCGCAGTGACTATCAGGCATTGCTCGAACGAACCGCGTTCGCTCGGTTGAACGCGGTGCCACATTATGCCTACCGTAAATTCAAGATGCCCGGTCCGCGCGGCGTAATCACAGTTTATGGCAGGGCCGAACTCCCTTTCACTACCGAAGAGTCTACCACTACAAGAAATATGTCAAGTAGTGACCTTCTGTTAGTGACACTGGAAGAATTGGTCATAGATCTATGACCATTTCAGACCAATTGGTCAAAAGCTGTTCGGGGGGCTCGAAACCCTAAACCATTGCAACCATTTTGGTCAGAAAGGTCGTAATTTCCTTACACGAAATGGTCACAAGCAAATAGTGCTAGTCCGCTGCCTTATTTCTAGTTGTTAATGACCAATATAGCTGGTTATAGCCTTGTAGATTGTGGTGGGTTGTGATGACTAGGCACCATCACATCAGTTTTGCCTACGTGTCATGTCCATGTGGCAGTTTTTGCCCTAGGTTGTGAGGCAACCTATATTTCTGTTATTCCAAAAATTCACAAAAAATTCTCATAAATTTTTTGGATCATATCTTCATCAAATATGTCAAAAACATTCCTTTCCTAGTTCAAAAATAATTCGAAAATATTCATTTTCCTATTCTATTCAGCGCAACACTTTGTGAAGGAAGTACCACTTTGGCATGTCCAAATGGTATCCATTTTCTACAGTGCTTTGCTATGCCCAAATAACCATCCTCCACCAAATGCCAGCTCAATCCATTCATTATTTTGAGCCCAGCTTCAACAATCGTATTTATGTCCAGTGTGGTACTTTGTAAAGCAAGTACCACCTAGGCTCCTCCTTTTGAGGTGAAAATTTGTGAAGACGGTCTTCTTAGTAACTGATCATCCTCAGCCAAAACTCACGCCCATTAGCCATGTGCATTTCCTGTACCGCTAATCAAACACTTGGCTGCTTATTCATGTTTGAGCATCGATCGGTCTCCTCGTGAGAATCTTATGTTGTGATTTTCTTCCTAGCACCTACCTGGGGAGTGACCAACCCACTAGACATGCCTAGGCCGTCCAGATCACATGGCAACGCCACGGTCACGTGGTGACCACACGGCGGGCATGCGAGCTTACACGCTCTAGTGTTGGGGCCCTCGGCAACCGTCCAAACCTCGATGTCTTGCCATCAAACCCTGCATTTCTGATTAAATAGATACCTATTTACCTAGAAATGATTTTTGGAAAAAATAAAGAGCAAACTATGAGGCAGCTGCAGTTCAAATTTGACTCGCTTCCAGCTGAATCGACGGGAATTTGTCTTTTTCACCAGAGGTGGATCAAAAAATTTCACACCCAACCATTTTGTCAATTGTGCATTAAATATGGCCTACTATTTTATAAAATTGATTAGGTCCAATTTTGCAACAAATATATGGTAGGTCCTTCACAAAAAAAAACTCATTTCAGGCACTCGGAAAATGGAAAATGGTTTTTTCGTCCAAAGAAAATGAAAACTTCCTTAGGCAACATTGTTTGCCATTCCAATATGCATCCTTGTGCACAATATGAGATCATTTGAACAAACTATTCCATGAATGTGGCCATAAGATTGATCATTTGGCTTGAAACCCGTGAATCTTCACACTTGATAGCTCATTTCCGAGAACACTTTTTTAAAATAATTACCGTATTACAAGTTTATTATTTTTCCTGGAAACTTGGTCATATATAATGACACAATGCGAAGGTTTTCCATTTTTTTGATTTTTTTTGAATTTTTTATGCCCGTTTCAAAATGCAATCAAAACGGCGGGCTTGACCGTTTCTAGCTAGTGGTTGAATCTTGGAATTTTTTTGGTGTTTCTATAATTAAATAGATACTTATGTACCTAGAAATGATTTTTGGAAAAAATAAATAACAAACTATGAGGCAGCTTCAGTTCAAATTTGACCCGGTTCCAACTGAATCGGCGAGAATTTGTCTTTTTCACCCGAGGTGGATCAAAACTTTTTACACCCAACCATTTGGTCAATTGTGCATTAAATATGGCCTAGTATTTTATAAAATTGATTAGGTCCAATTTTGCAACAAATATATGGTAGGTCCTTCACAAAAAAACTCATTTTAGGCACTCGGAAAATGGAAAATTAATTTTCCGTGCAAAGAAAATGAAAAATTCCTTAGGCAACATTGTTTGCCATTCCAATATGCACCCTTGTCCATGATATGAGATCATTTGAAAAAACTATGCCATGAATGTGGCCATAAGATTGATCATTTGGCTTGAAAGCCATGAATCTTCATGCATGATAGCTCATTTCTGAGAACACTTTTATAAAATAATTGCCATATTACAAGTTTATTTTTTTCCTGGAAACCTAGTCACATATAATGACACAATGCGAAGGTTTTCCAATTTTTTGATTTTTTTTGAATTTTTATGCCCATTTCAAAATGCAGTCAAAACGGTAGGCTTGACAGTTCCTAGCTAGTGGTTGAATCTTGGAAAAATTTTAATGTTTCTTTGATTAAATAGATACTTATGTACCTAGAAATGATTTTTGGAAAAAAAATAAATAGCAAACTATGAGGCAGCTGCAGTTCAAATTTGACCCGCTTCCAGCTGAATCGGCGGGAATTTGTCTTTTTCACCAGAGGTGGATCAAAACTTTTGACACCCAACCATTTTGTCAATTGTGCATTAAATATGTCCTTGTATTTTATAAAAATGATTTAGTATAATTTTGCAACAAATATATGGTAGGTCCTTCACAAAAAACCTCATTTCAAGCACTCAAAAAATGGAAAATGAATTTTCTGTGCAAAGAAAATGAAAACTCCCTTTGGCAACATTGTTTGGAATTACAAGATGCACCCTTGTGCACAATATGAGATCCTTTGAACAAACTATGCCATGAATGTGGCCATAAGATTGATCATTTGGCTTGAAAGCCATGAATCTTCACACTTGATAGCTCGTTTCCATGAAAACTTTTTTAAAATAATTACCGTATTACAAGTTTATAATTTTTTATGCCCGTTTCAAAATGCGGTCAAAACGGCGGGAATGACCGTTCCTAGCTAGTGATTGAATCTTGGAATTTTTTTGGTGTTTCTCTGATTAAATAGATACTTATGTACCTAGAAATGATTTTTGTAAAAAATAAAGAGCAAACTACGAGGTAGCTACATGTCAAATTTGACCCGCTTCCACCTGAATCGATGGAAATTTGTCTTTTTCACCAGTGGTGGATAAAAACTTTTGACACCCAACCATTTGGTCAATTGTGCATTAAATATGTCCTATTATTTTAGATAATTGATTTTGTCCAATTTTGCAACAAATATATTGTAGGTCCTTCAAAAAAACTCATTTTGGGCACTCGAAAAATGATGAAAAATAGCTGGAAATATCGGAAATGCATACAAATTGGTCCTCATCCATAAAATGCGATCTAACTCTAGTGAAAATTTGTGTGGTGCCCTTCTAGAAAATATTTTTGATAGCTGATTCACAAAATCCCTCTATTTTGAGTACTACATCTCCCTTCATAAAATGCGATCCAATCTCATCGTGCGTTTGAGACTACGTCTCCCTTGTGTGTGTGTGTGTGTGTGTGTCTCGTCTTCTTGACTTCAGATTGAGAATCCAATCACACCAGCCGCCGCGAAACCCGGCCACTCCCTCCCTTGACTCCACGCTGGCAAGCCGCCGCCCGAGAGTTGCAGGGGCACTTCGCAGGTCGCTATCCTAGGAAACGTGGGCAGACGCGTGGGGCAGAGTTGTGCGCGAGCAGTTGTGAAGAAGGTGGATGCATCTTTTTTTTTCATGTGTGTGTGAGATGCGGGCTAAGAGATAATCGAAAGAACACATATCCAACGTCTATGGATGGATGAGTCCAGCGGACGCGGGGAGACTGGCGGAGCAACTCGGTCGGTCGACCAGCCCAGATCAACGCCCTTTGAAAAACCTATGCCATTCCAAGATACAACCTTGTGCAAAAAATACAAGACAACAAAAAGAAATAATACAATTACATAAGCTTTGTTCTCATTGGTTGAAACGTTTGTGCCACGGATTGATGACGTGGCACACATCCATCCATCCATCTATCCCATTTATCTACAGAAAAAGGAGAAAAAAGAAAAAGAAAACCCCACCCGCAGCCCAACTACCCCAAACCCTAACTCCCATCGATCCCCTCTCACACTCTTCCCCGATTCAGATCCACGCCGCCGCCGCACGTCCCCCTCCCCCTCCCCGCCTCACAACCCCCTCACTGCCGCCTCTCCAGCACCACCTCTCCACCCTCGCCGTCGCCTCCTCCTTCCCTCATGGCGCCACCCAGTCCCTCGTGCTCGGGTCGGACGAGGTCGCGCGCGCGCTCACCGGCACACTCGTCTTCACCGTCTGCAACCCAGTCGGTGCTAGGGTTTCAGGCCGGCGTCGCCGACGGCCGCTCTGCTCTTCTTCGATGGGATTCGCCGCCCTCACCTCACCTCTGTCTCTCAGCCCGCCTCATCGACATGTCACAACCATGCAACAGCAGAGGTTTTCTGGTCCATCCCTCTTATTTGCCATGACCCTCTCCCTCCTCACCTTGCAGATCCACCATGCCATGGGCCAAATCGAGCCCCGATGCCATGGTCTTCCTTTGCCCGCTCAGGTGCTACTCGAGGTCAAGCAGCCGACGCCATCAAGGTCAGCACCCCCTCTCTTCCTGCCATTCTTCCTTGCATTCCCTTGTCTGACTTGTGTGATTCTCTCATGGTGGATGGGCTGGTCTCCTCTGATGCATGGATGGATGGTTTGGTCGCAGGAACATCATGTCTTCTCTTCTCTTCATCAACCAGAGGTACTGTCTTCTCTCATGGATGGATGAGTGTCCATCAATTTAGTCCATCTATTTACGATGGTAATATGCTGCTGATGATGTTGTTGATGCCAAGCTTTTTGTCTTGTCATGCTCTAAAATTAAGTGGTAGCATCAGATGCAAATTTCCCATCATCCTTTAGTTGCACTAGTCCTGTGTATTTGGCAGGCAGGTGCATATCTTACTTTTTTTGATAATTCACTCATCTTAGCAGTCACATATCCGTCCTTGTAACATCTGTGTGATCAATGTTGTTTTGTTCTCATATAGAATGTCCATTTGTTGCTGTCCATCATGCCTCGATGAAAACTTGTAGCCTCCTATGTACCATTTTCATGATATTAATAATGACCTGAGCATTTTTCCGTATGGTGTAATATGCAGACAACAACAGAGCTAGTAATGCTATGTTAAAATTAATGTGTAATATGTTAAAATAAGGTTGCACTTTTAGAGGAGATAAGACACTGATGTTGGATGCTTGGTAGTTGTCTTGTGTTGTGTGCATGTCGGTACTAGCAGTATGTGTTAGTCGCAATGATCAGCTTCAATAGCATGACCAGTACATGAACATGATGCATATTTATTAACAAAAATGGTAATGCATTTTGCTCATACCAGGGTGCTCGATTTAGTCTGTTGCGAATGCTAATAGACCATGATAACTTGTATATTGGACCTGCCCCCTCTCTCTGTTTGACTCGCTCAATCTCTCTCTATCTTTTTGCAGGCGCCGCCGGATTAGAACTATACGGCTTAGCGGGTGGCCCTATTTTGCCGTCGGGAGAGGAGCTCTCGTCACTGACCCCTCTTCTCCACTACACGTGTTCAACAGAAACTGTTTTAGTTTGTCATACATAATTGACTATGCTTATGTTGGTTGTTATTGAGTGTATAATTCATTAGATTAATTATTTGTTTTGAAGTATAACTGAAACTTCATATATGTATTTACATTCATTGAAAGCATATAATCAATATCTGGTCTGATGATTTATGTACTATTATCTTAAATAAAAAAGCATATAACAGCAGCAGTAGCACAAATTTAACTGAATTCAATTAAAATTTCCAGAATCTCTTCTTGATCTGTAATGTTTTAGTGCAACAAACTCATACCGAGTGAGGTCCATGTGGTGCTCTGAGATTCTCTTGATGGTTTGTTGTCAAGACTGATATCCCATGTATGTCATGATGCTGCTAGCTTGTTTCAGTCCAGTATCTCTTCTTGATAGTCTTATTAATATAATTCAGTCCAGTAACTCTAATTAATTAACTGAATTTATTTGTTTAATTAAATTACATTGAAACCTTTCCTTTAATTATAATTAAAGAAGGGTTTTAGTTTAATTAAACTGGATCGGCTACGGGACTTATATATACACAAATCAGTACTGAAGTAGGTCTCTATGATCTCCTGTTAGTAAAATTTCAGCATAAATATCTTCCTATGTAGTTCTGCTATTTTTAGTTTGGGTTGAAGTGATTGGTAGGCCTAGTGGTTGTGCGATTCTATGATCCTATCCTGTAAAATTTATATGCACACCTCATATGAATCTGTGATCATATCCAGTGAAATTTATATGCATGTTCCACTCCACTGTCTACCCATTTACTTAGTAATACATACTTTTGCACTTCTGTTATGCTTCTCTCTTTGTTTGTATGAGGCGGCCAGGATACCTATATTGTAGCAGTCTGCTTCCACAGTGTTTGTATGGAGTCGAGATAATTATGTTTTCCTCAGCAGTAGATCAGCAGACACCGCTCCTGCTATATAGGCTAAGCTGCCACCAGTGTTTGTGCGATGTTGCCGGCTTAGAGCATCATCTCCAGTAGCTGCTGCCTGTTGATGTGCTTGTTGTGGTGTCATGTGCTTCTCCAGAATCTGTTATACGCATAGCTGATTAAACGTGCAGTTTTTTTAGTATTTTTGTCTGATGGTGTTTCTTTATTTGGCTCAAGTGCTTAACTTATGAGCTCATGTTGAAGTGTGCTGATTTTACACTATTGAAATGATAGGAGATACTATGGATGCAAGATTCATCGTTTCTTCTTGCTCACTATGTGCTTAACTGATGAAGATTGTTGTTGTTAGAAATTATGATTGCTTGTGTCTTAATTTTCTCTTCTGTAATGATGATATGAAATATCACGCAGGTCCTTATTGGTGCTGCTGCTGTTGCTGTGGTTGTCGGAGGTGTTGCTGCCGCATCTGGCGGAGCTGCAGTCCGAGAAGGTCAAGGATGAGCTGCAGTCCTATTGCTATGGTTGTCTTCTAAGATTTACGGCGTCAAGGTAATCTCACTATCTCCAATCCTGGTTGTCTTGTGGGTACAGTTGCTGTAGATGGTGGTCTGTGGGGATCTTGTTATACTGAGGGTGTTATGCTAGTGGTGATTTGAAAGAAGGGCAGAAATGCTTAGCAATCTATTTCCTGTAGTATTTAACTATTTATATTATGAAATGTGTGGACAGTAGGTATGTTTCCCAGGTTATATGGTAATAATTGTACACTGTATTGTTGAGTTTGGTTTGTGTTTATAGAAATACAAGGTTGGTTAATTAAGCCCTGCATGTATCTTTTAGAGTTTACTTCATTGGTAGCATATTCAGCTGTATTAATTAATATTGCACATGTTGGAGAATTTAGACGATGGTAACAAACTGTAACCATGAATACTCAAATAGAAACTTGAACAACCATCTTGTTTAATTTGGTGATGTTCCTCCATCGACAATTTTAATTTCGTTGAAATCATGTTTTCTTTTCAACTTAAAATTAAAATTAAAATCTTGTCATACTATTTATGTACTGTTATTCAACTTACATCGACAATTTAATATAGTCATGTTCCTCCATCTCATTTGCTGTCAATTCTTGCTTATAAGTTATTGGATCCCTCATTGGCTACTGTTTGATGTTCTGTACACATTCTTATTCTTATATGTTCATTCTTTTTTTTTTGCACAGGTGAAGTGCGAATCCAAGTTCGAAGTTGTGAAGCATATCAACAAAGACTAGCATATTATGTGTTGTAAATGTAGGCAGTAGTAGGCTTATCTGGGCTGTAGTATACTATAACATTTGTAATAGACCAATGCCGTGTTGTTTTGGATGAATTTCATTTGCTATTTGCATTGTTTGAAATAATGATTGTGTATGTGATTTGAATAGCCGTCAAATGGAAACCTGACAAGGGGGTCCAAGTTATAATGGTTGTTTGACAGATTTTGAAATTTTTGATGTGTGGGATCAATTTTGTGATAAGCATCACAAGTGGGACCAATCTGATTGGTGGGACCAGTGGCAAAGAAAAAAGGACGGAAATAAAAAATCAGTAGACTGTAAAAGGCTGCATCTTAGAAAAAAAGGCCGAATTAATGGCCCAAGCCCATGTAGCTACCGAAAATTAACAAAAAAATACATTAAAAGGCCAAATTGTTGGGCTAGGCCCATGTAGAAAATCGAATTGGACCAGGCTGAATCTTGTGCCACATTAGATTGCCAAGCTGGATGCCTACGTGGCTTGGGGAGGTTGCTAGTGACCAAAACGCCACAGTAGACGTATTTTGGTCATAAACGTCTATGACCATTCCAGAAGAAAGGTCGCTATAGTCAGTTTACGACCGCCAGCTTTTGACCTTATGTTTTTGGTCACAAAAAGGTCACAAATTGAAAACAGTGACCATTAAGTGACCAATAGTGTTGGTCACAAGTTGACATATTTCTTGTAGTGTACCACCGCTTTAACAGCAAGAGCAACGGTTGGCACCTTTCAATCGAACCTCGAGTCGACGGCCAAGCTCCCGGACACGGCCAAAGGAGTCCGAACTACTGCGCGGTAGGATAGCCCGGCTCGCCCGGAGCTTAACTAAAACACTTCGGAAAAAGATAAGAGAAGCCACATACCGCGGCTCAACCGCTTTGTGGCGCAAAACCATTTCTCGCATTTTCCTTGCAGGTTCACCTTTATGTAGGCCAGGATGGATGGCCTGGAAACAGTTCGAGCGCGTAAGGGAATCTCTAGATATTCCCCTCTATGATAATCCAACTACACTCTGGATCCGAATACAACTTCCTCCCGCCGGGTCTCAGCAGGTTCCGCAATCATATTTCTTTTTATCACATTATCTGTACTCATACGCATTGACGTATTATTCAAATACAACATGTGGATCTATATGATGCTCATCTGCTGCTATTTTGTATTAAAAACTCTCTTGTTAAAAGGCAACTGCTTATCGCGATATGCCTTAATATGGCAGGGGCTTCAACATACCCATACTATTGCAAAAAAGTCCGAACACCTTCACGGCAGTTCAGTACCCCGAACTTATAGCATTATATGCATCAGCTCTGAATCATGTCTTGGGTCAATAGTTGGGTTTGCCTGGCTCCTACATTTTGGTACCTTACGTTCCGCTATATCGGCTAAGGTAGCACTAGGAGAACTACTGCGATCGTGTCTCGGTTCTTCCGGATGAGCACCTCAGTAGAGAAAGCCAAAACTGACTGTCATGATGCAGCGAGAGCTGGTCAGCTATTCGAGAGGTTCTACAATCTTTAAGGATTTCTTCCACATAATGCCATAACCAATGCAGCATGCGATGGATCGGCTTTTTTCTCATCAGGCGCTTATAGAGCACCTTGTGCGGTCCTCCGAACACTAGGGGCTGCGCCAACCTTCCTTTTAAAAACTCATATGGCTAAGTGAGAGCGATAAAGCCCTATAGTCTGATTGCCTGGTTCGCTGTGCTGAACACCTCCTTTAGGGACCCAAAACTGGGATAAAGAGTGCTCAGGTTTATCCCGAACACCCCCGTACTTACTACGTGGGGGCGGAAGCCGACGACTGGCCAACTCTCAGAATTAGTATATAAAATGGCCGCACAGGAGGAAAAACTTTCAAACGACAAGCAATAAATAATAGAAATGACCTTGTTCAAACATTACAAAGGACAAACATGACCATATTCATGGAAATATAATGTCCTTGGTGCATTGCTCCGCCACAAAGGCAGGCTCCTTTCAAGATACCTTCATAATACAGCTCAGGCTTGCGGTGCTCCTTTCCCTCTGGTGGTCCCTCGGTCATCAGCTTTTCCGCATCCATCTTCCCCCAATGGACCTTTGCACGGGCGAAGGCCATTCGTGCACCTTCTATGCAGAACGACCACTTGATGACTTCGAGTCGAGGGTAGGCACTCACAAGCCACTTCACGAGACCGAAGTAACTGCACGGAATTGGCTCAGCGGGCCACAGCCGGATAATTAAATCCTTCATGGCTAGCTCGGCCGCCTTATGCAGTTCGACCAGCTGCTTCAGTTGATCGGAGAAAGGCACCGGATAATTCGGCGATAGATACTGCATCCAGAAGAGCTTGTCCGTAGTATTCCTCTTTTTGGCTCAGTAGAATTGGGCGGCATCAGATATGCTGCACGGTAGCTCTGCAAATACCCTTGGAGAAATCAAAATTCAAGCTATCAAACTTGATTTTCTCCTTTCAAATACCCGCTTTGTATTGAAAGAGCCTTACCAGCCGCAATCTTCCTCGCCTCCTGGATTTCCTTCAGGACACCTTGGGCTTCCCCCCGGGCATCACTTGCGAATTGGCGAGCCTGGGAGAGTTCAGATTCTTTCCATGCTAAACTCTGCTCCAAGGTCTCGCATTTCTTCACGGTCTCTTGAAGCTCTCGCTTAGCCTCAACAACTCTAGCCTCGTGTTTCTCATGGAGAGCCTGCTCTGCGGCTTCCCTCTTATCGGCTTCAGCCACATCCTTTTTAAGCGCCTCAATTTCGGCCGCCGCCCCTAGAGCACATTACAAAAATATTTTCATCATGCACACTTATTCATTTGTGCTAAATAAACAAGGTTTCTGCATACCTTGGTTACCCTCCAACTCTTTCTTCACTTGGCCAAGTTCTCCTTCGGCCCGCTCCAGACTATGCCTCAGTCCGGATACTTCCGCAGCATGAGAGACGACAGTCGCTACAAATGCCTGCTTATTTAAAAAAGTGATAGATGTCATCAAGTGAGTCTCCTGCGAACATAAATTTGATCCTCTGTCCGGTTCTTTCTTTCACCGAACAGTGTATTAGGGGCTGCTATCTATACCATGACACTCTTCCAAACTTCATAGAACATACCTCAAAGCCTCTTATGAGGCTGATACAGGATTCATTCAGTCCACTCTCAGCAGACTGAATCTTCTCAATCACCGCACCCATAAGGGTACGATGTTCATCAACGATGGAGGCACCCTTCCGCGCTGCTAATAAAGCATCCAACACCTCTGGTTGGACAGAGGTTGCCGGTGGAACAGACACACCTCCTCTAGCTAACGGAGGGCGCCTTCCTGACCCTACGGCCTTATGGGTCTCCGGAATCATGTCCGGCCGGGGCCCGGAATCAAGATAACCCCGCCGTCGATGTTCACGGGAGCCTTCACTCCCGTGTCTCCGGACCCTGAAGTCTGGCCTCCTGGCACCGCCTTTGTGATCTTTTCCCCCCCTGCGTGGCCTCGGTCCTTCTGGGATGAAACCTCGGTTTCAGCCATATGTTTGGGGGAGGGGGCCTTCGGGGGTGTCCCTCTCTCCATTGCATCCGAACCCAGCAAATCCTCAGACGAGGATTGTTCGGCACGGGACCTCGCCGGACTGAAAAATGTACGGCTCAGATTAAAATATCATGCCATGACAAGTCTAGACACATGAGCGTGTTCGGATTTTATACTCACGAGTTCACTAGGGGCTCGGCCTTGGGATCCGACTCCGGGATGCTATTGGCGGCGGCGGTGGACTCCTCTTGAAGATGAGTTTTTCCCCTCTTAAGCGAATCGACCCCCAAGGATGTGGAGGCCGTCCTTTTCTTTCTTCCCCCTGCGGGTGATTTGTCTCCTTCCTCCTCATCCTCTTCGGAGGAAGAATGGGCATTGGAGTCTTTGGATCTTGTGTCCGGAGCGCCACAACGACGGAGGCCACCCCTGGTCTGCTTGGCCTCCTTTTCGGTCTTCTTCTTCAGTGTCTTGTAAGGCGCCGGGATCAGCATCTTCGTCAGAAGTGGGCCGGCTGGTTCTTCTGGCAGTGGGGCCAGATAGTAGATCCGCCCCGCCTTCTTCACCCAGCCCTAGGAAATTTGGGGGAAACACATCAAGCATTTTCCTAAGGATATGCAAATAAAATATATGAATTGTCAAATGAACAATCATTTACCGAACTTGCAGGGCAGGACAGTTGGTACCCGCAGTCCTCGGCGGAGTCCGGCCACTATTTGCCGGACTTGGAAAGCACCTTCCAGATGTCCTTATGCGAGGAGCCAAAGAGCTCTTGCAAGTTGTGGTGCTTGGCCGGGCCGAACTCCCATAAATTGCAAGCTCAGTGTTGGCACGGTAGAATCCGACGAACTAACATCACCTGGACTACATCGACGAGCTTGATGTTCTTGTCTTCCATGTCTTGGACGCGCGTCTGGAGCTCTGATAGCTCGTTAGACGAAACCCAGTTCAGACCCTTCTTGTGCCAGGACGTAAGTCGCAGGGGGGCACCGGATCTGAACTCTGGAGCGGAGGCCCATTCCTTGCCACGCGGCTCGGTGATGTAAAACCACTGCTGCTGCCATTCCTTGACGAAATCATTGAAAGTACATGTTGGCCATGTAACATTGGGCATCTTGATCACCATGGCACCCCAGCATTCGGCATGCTCGCCGCTCACTACCTTGGGCTTCACATTGAAAACCTTCAGCCATAAGCCGAAGTGCAGCGGGACGCGGAGAAAGGCCTCGCACACAACGATGAATGTCGAGATGTTGAGCAAGGAATTGGGGGATAGGTCATGAAAATCAATCCCATAATAATACATGATGCCGCAAACAACTGGGTGGAGGGGAAACCCTAGCCCGCGGACAAAATGAGGGAGGAATACCACCCTCTCGTGGGGTTCCGGGGTAGGGACGATTTGTCCCGCCGTCGGAAGATGGTGGCCGATTCTCTTGGCCAAATACCCGCTCCCCCCCCCCCCCCCCGAGTGCTTTTTGATATCCTTCTCCCGGACGGTAGAGGCCATCCACTTGCCTCCTGCTCCGGATCTGGACATTTTCGTGAAGCCTTTTTGGGCGGAGAAGAGGAGCGCTTGGGCACTGGGGCTCGAGCAAAAAGGAATGGATGAGCAGAGGAGGGCATGGGTGAAAGAGGGAGTTCTTATCCCCTTATAAAGGCAGCAGAGATCCTGCGCCTCCCCACTTGCTCGCTAAAATTGATTGTTCCCCAAGCTCCACGATTGATGGCACGGTTGTGTTACCCACACTAGTATTGATGAGAATCCCATGATAAGGGGACACGATCTCTGCTTCGACGAGACGTGCCGATAAAACTGCCTCGCGATATGTGCGGTTGCAGGTTGTGAAAAACAGTTCGAATAATGACCGGGCCATGGCGTGATGTCACGCTATAAAAAACTGTCGGCACATTAGATTTGTGGAATATTATGCTCTCTGTGGTGGTATGCGAATTTGTTTTGTAGAGCCGGACACGATTCTTGTATTCAAAATCTTCTATGAAGTATTCGGAGAATGAACCCGCCATGCAATGCCGAAGACAATCTGCATGCCAGACTCATCGTCATTGAATCCTGGTTCAGGGGCTACTGAGGGAGTCCTGGATTAAGGGGTCCTTGGACAGCCGGACTATATACTTTGGACGGACTGTTGGACTATGAAGATACAAGATTGAAGACTTCGTCCCGTGTCCGGATGGGACTCTCCTTTGCGTGGAAGGCAAGCTTGGCAATTCGGCTATGTAGATATCCTTCTTTGTAACAGACTCTGTGTAACCCTAGCCCCCTCCGGTGTCTATATAAACTGGAGGGTTTAGTCCGTAGGACAACAATAATCATAATCATAGCTAGCTTCTAGGGTTTAGCCTCTACGATCTCGTGGTAGATCAACTCTTGTAATACTCATATCATCAAGATCAATCAAGCAGGAAGTAGGGTATTACCTCCATCGAGATGGCCCGAACCTGGGTAAAACATTGTGTCCTCCTGTTACTATTAGCCTTACACGCATAGTTCGGGACCCCCTACCCGAGATCCGCCGGTTTTGACACCGACAGCAGGAGGGCACGCCCAGGGGGGTAGGCGCGCCCCCACCCTCGTGGCCTCCTTGTAGCTCCACCGACCTAGTTCTTTCGCCTATATGTACTCTTATACCATAAAACATCAGGGGGAACCACGAAACCACTTTTCCATTGCCGCAACCTTCTGTACCCCATGAGATCCCATCTTGGGGCCTTTTCCGGCGATCTGCCGGAGGGGGAATCGATCACAGAAGGCTTCTACATCAACACCATTACCTCTCCAATGAAGCGTGGAGTAGTTTACCACAGACCTTCCGGTCCATAGTTATTAGCTAGATGGCTTCCTCTCTCTCTTTGATTCTCAATACAAAGTTCTCCTCGATGTTCTTGGAGATCTATTCGATGTAATACTCTTTTGCGGTGTATTTGCCGAGATCCGATGAATTGTGTATTTATGAACAAGATTATCTATGAATATTATTTGGTTCTTCTCTGAATTCTTATATGCATGATTTGATATCTTTGCAAGTCTCTTCGAATTATCGGTTTAGTTTGGCCTACTAGATTGATCTTTCTTTCCATGGGAGAAGTGCTTAGCTTTGGGATCAATCTTGCGATGTCCTTTCCCAGTGATAGTAGGGGCAGCAAGGCACGTATTGTATTGTTGCCATCGAGGATAAAAAGATGGGGTTTATATCATATTGCTTGAGTTTATCCCTCTACATCATGTCATCTTGTTTAATGCGTTACTCCGTTCTTATGAACTTAATACTCAAGATGCATGCTGGATAGCGGTCAATGTGTGGAGTAATAGTAGTAGATACAGAATCGTTTCAGTCTACTTGACACAGACGTGATGCCTATGTTCATGATCATTGCCTTATATGTCATCATAATTATGCGCTTTTCTATCAATTGCTCGGCAGTAATTTGTTCACCCACCGTAATACATGCTATATCAAGAGAGCCACTAGTGAACCTATGGCCCCCGGTTCTCTTTTCCATTATATTGCATCTCTTTTCCATATTATTGACTCTCGTTTACTATTTTGCAATGTTTACTTTCCAATCTATACAACAAAAATACCAAAAATATTTACTTTATTATCTTTATCAGATCTCACTTTTGCGAGTGATCGTGAAGGGATTGACAACCCCTTAATCGCGTTGGTTGCAAGGTTCTTGATTGTTTGTGTAGGTATTCTATGACTTGTGCCTCGTCTCCTACTAGATTGATATCTTGGTTCTCAAAACTGAGGGAAATACTTACGCTACTTTGCTGCATCACCCTTTCCTCTTCAAGGGAAACCAACGCTAGCTCAAGAGGTAGCAAAAGACAATCATGGAGTGGTATACCTTTTGATCGAAGTCTTTACCATTTTCATCGGTGCATAGATGGTCATTGTGGGCATAGGGATTTTGTCGTCTTTGCAATCTTGCATGCCGAATTTCCTCAACACATCCTTGAGGTATTTCTCCTGGGATATGAATATGCCATTGTGTTGTTGATGAATTTGATGACGTAAGAAGAATTTCAACTCTCCCATCATAGACATTTGATATTCCTCACTCATCATATAGGCAAATTCTTCACTATAACATTGGTTAGTACAGCCAAAGATAATATCATCAACATATATTTGGGCACACAAATAATTCATCACCATATGCTTTGGTGAAAAGAGTTGGGTCAAGTGAATCTGGTTTGAAGCCTTTCTGCATGAGGAATTCCTTCAATGTATAATACCATGCCCCAGGTGCTTGCTTGAGGCCATAGAGGGCCTTGTTGAGTCTGTAGACGTGATCTGGAAGTTTTGGATCCTCAAAGCCTGGTGGTTCAGCAACATATGCTTCTTCCTCAAGCTTACCATTGAGGAATGCACTTTTCACATCCATTTGATTTAAGATGATATTATGATGGGTAGCATAAGCAATCAATATGCAAATAGCCTCAAGTCTAGCAATAGGTGCAAAAGTTTCATCGAAATCAATTCCTTCAACTTGTGTATAGCCTTGAGCTACAAGACGAGCCTTACTCCTCACCACAAGGGCATTTTCATCTTGCTTGTTGCAGTAGATCCATTTGGTGCTGATGATATTGTGCTTGCGTGGGTCTGGTCTGTTGACAAGCTCCCAAACATTATTGAGATCAAATTGATGCAATTCATCTTGCATAGCTTGAATCCACTCAGGCTCCCTGAATGCTTCATCATATTTGGTGGGCTCTGTGATAGAGACTGACGCAAAATGCCCACAAAAGTTAGACAAATGTGAAGCTTTTGAGCACGTGAGATGACCTAGTGCGTTGATGTCATCGATGATTCTCTCAATCTGCACTTCATTTGCAACGCAAGGATGAGCAAGTTGACGACTTTGATTTGGCACACCATTTTCTTTAGGGCCATTTTCTTCAGTAGCACCAGTATGATTTTCCTCACGTTCTGGAATGACTTCTCCAGCAGATTCTTTGGTAGGGATGACATCGTCAGTAGCCTTGAACTTGATGGATTCCTTAGGTGACATTTCATCTAGCACATGAGGTAGGTGCTCCCTTTGCGAGCCATTAATCTCATCGAACCGCACATCTACAGTTTCAATAACCTTATGATGATAGGTGTTGAAGACTCTGTAGGTGTCCGAGTCGTTTCCGTAACCAAGCATAAAACCCTCATGTGCTTTCAGTGCAAATTTAGAGTTGTGATGAGGATCTCTAATCCAGCATTTAGCACCGAAGACATTGAAATAACTTACATTGGGTTTCTTGTCAGCGAGGAGCTCATATGAGGTCTTTTTGAAGAATTTGTGAAGATATACCCTATTGATGATGTGGCATGCAGTATCAATAGCATCAGTCCAGAAACAAGGTGAAGTCTTGTATTCATCAAGCATAGTCCGAGCAATCTCAACAAGAGTCCTGATCATGCGCTCCACGACGCCATTCTGCTGAGGAGTATAGGGAGCAGATAGCTCGTGAGTAAAACCAAGTTCATCGATACCAAGACCAGTATTCTTCAACTCAATCCCATTATCACTCCTGATATGCTTGATCTTTACACTGAAGTTCGTAGATGCTCTTGAGGAAAATCGTCTAAAGACTTCCTGCACTTCATATTTGTACGTGATGATATGCACCCATCTGTAACGAGAATAATCATCAACAATGACAAAGACATATAAAGATGCAACATTAGTGAACATGGCATAATGAGTAGGGCCAAGGGTCCATGTGAAGTAATTCAAAGGGACAAGAAGTGGTCATGATAGTCTTTGAGGGATGCTTGGCTCTGGTGATCTTTCCAGCCTCAGAAGCCCCACAAAGATGATCTTTGAGGAATTTGACACCCTCGGTGCCAATGACATATTTCTTCTTCGCGAGTGTATGCAAGTTCATCACCAAGCATGACCAAGTCATCGATGCCATAACCAGCCTTCTGAAGCTTTTGCAAGTAGATATGTGGCAGGCTGTGGTCCTGCAGAGAAATCAACAATATACAAGTCTCCTCTCCTAAAGCCTTCAAAGACTTTGGAATTGTCAGATTCCATTAGCACAATGCAATGATATTTGCCAAAGATGAAAACCATATCAAGATCGCAAAGCATTGAGAGGGACATGAGGTTAAATCCTAAGACTCGACAAGCATGACTTTTTCCATGTGTCTATCCTTTTAGATTGCAACCCTATCTAGACCCAATACCTTGCTTTCGCCTTTGTCAGCGTAGGTGATATGCTTCAGATGAGATGGAGATAAAGCAGTGTCCATCAATAAGTTCCTGTCACCGGTCATGTGATTTCTACATCCACTGTCGAGGACCCACTCAGTAGATTTGGGTTGTTCATCCTGCAGATGAATTAGTGCAACTTACGAACCATATACTTCATCAGTGAAGAATATGACATCAATTTCATCAGATTGAATTTCATCCATAGTATAATAGACATTGTAATATGAGGACGTGAGAAATGAATAATTCATTTCTTCATGATTATCTTGTGTCTATTCAAGCATATTCAGGTCTCTAGAAAATTCTTCAGACGATTAAGTTCGTCTGGAGACCTGACCCTGCATAAGAGATTACTTCTTTTTCTTCACCACCGACATCTGGAGGGGTGGCAAAGAGTTCTTCATTCTGTGAGTTCAATAAGAAAAAGATAGCATAGAAGCCAGTGCACTTCCTTTCACAGAAGAGGGGTTAAAGTAAGCATATGAATAAGCAGAGAAATTCTTCGAGGACTTATGAACATAATGGTTTGAAGAATAATGCACATATTCATAGCCTTTAGACATTCCCTACGAAACAGAAGTGTTAGAATGATGATGTTCATATGAGGATTTGGATCCATGTGAAGAACTTTATCCAGATGAAGAATTTGGTCCATATGAAGAATTTGATCCGGAGTTCCTATTCTTCATAGGTGGCGTCATGATGACATTCACCTGAAGGTTTTAAAGGCACCTTTTGGGAACCCATATTTTCTTCATAGGGGGACCGTTCCTGCAGTTAGTTCCAACATATCGAGCAAATACTTCACCACTCTGATTATTGAAAAGTTTAGAGTTGGAGTCAAATGACTCATTAGAGGAATATGAAGATTCACAAGTAAGGCCAGATAAAGTGCATGGATCTACATGAGGACCTTTTGGAGCAACCCATGAGGTTTTGGGGTACTGCTCAGGTTTCCAGTAGATCCCATCAGCATTGAGTTTCCTCTCAAAGGCAATACCCTCTTTCCTAGGGTTCCTATTCAAGATCTACTTTTTGAGCACATCACAAAGAGTTTGATGCCCTTTGAGGCTTTTGTATATGCCTATCACGTACAATTCCTTTGACCCTGCATTATCGTCACTGATACTTGTGGAATCCTCAGATGAGGAATTTGTGACCACGGAGACAGTTCAAGATTTGCAGTAATAGAAGCATTTGAACATTCAGGTGAAGAATTAGAAGATTCACACTCAATGCATTTCAAACATGGTGGAATAAATTCTTCCTAAGCAGAACTGATCTGTTGAGCAAGCAATGAATCGTTTTCCTTCTGAAGATCTTCATAACTCACTTTTAACTTCCCAAGATCTTGCTCTCTCTGAAGAATTTCAAGACAAAGCTTCTCATAATCAGCTAAAAGAGAGTTACGATGACTCTGATGTTTATCAAACTTAGACTAAAGACTTTGAAGATCATCCATCATAGTTTGAGTTCAATCCAATTCCTCACCCAGAAGGTCATCGGTTTTGTCTAGCAGATTTTGAACCTTTTCCAAAGCGTTTTGTTGTTTAGTGGCAATGGTAACAAGCTTGGTATAACTAGGTCCAAAGACATCATCATAATCAGATTCATCATAATCATCACTATAGTTGGATGAGGAGTAATTAGGTACCTTTGCACCCTTAGCCATGAGGCATGGTGCAGATGATGATGATTCTGGTTCGAAAGCCATTGTTTTGAGTGATTCCTTGAAATCATCAAACCAGGGATCCTGACGAGTTCGATGACCTTCGTACACATAGAGATTCTGTCCCAGATAAGCTTTGCATTGTATAGATGCATAATGAGCCTGAACTGATTGATATCATTCGCAATGCAATCCAGACGAGTGCACTTGCAAATATCATCAGCGTCCGCCATCTTGCATAAGTCGGTGAGGCCAATCTCTGTGATGGTCCAGAGCTCGCTGTTCATCGCCATGAGGCACTTCCCCATCATGGCCTTCCACTTGGGATGATCATGACTGTCAAAGATAGGGCACTATTCTTTCATCATACCTGCGGTCAACATAACTAAAACTCTAGGGTTAAACCAAAATCACACATAACTAGGGAGTACCTTGCTTTGATACAATTGAAAGTGCATTATATCGACAAGAGGGGGGGTGAATAGGCGATTTTTAAAAATTTGTCACTGAGGAATTTCTAGGTGAAGAAATTCCTAAGCAATGACACACTAGCAGCAGAATAAGTACTCAGGTATAAGCATAACAGAGCAACAACATAGTCATCATGACGAAATGAAAAAAAGCACATAACACAGATAGCATGAAAACAGGATAAGCAAGCTGAAGACTATGTGGAGAAATAGGATTGAAGAAATAGAGAAAGTCTTCAGTCAAAGTCTTCAAACAGTAATGATCAGGTTCATCAACACGTGAATGAGGAAATAAAAGGGTAGAGCAAATAGAACTAGTTGGCTTAGTGAAGACAATGACTTGGTAGACCAGATCCAACTGTTGTTACAGTTGTACGTCTGGTTGGAGCGGCTGGGTATTTAAAATCGAGGACACACAGTCCCAGACACACAGCCCTCACCATATTCTCCTTGAGCTAAAGTCACATAGACCTCGCCCAATCACTCGTGGTAAGTCTTCTGGTGACTTCCAAACCTTCACAGACTTGGTCACTCGGTGATCCACAATTCCTCTTGGATGCTCACACCATGACGCCTAACCGTCTGGAGGATACACAATCCTCAAAGCTAACAAGCATCAGTTCCACACAGGAACAATCTCTTCAGTGATGCTCAATCACTTTAGGTTTGTAGGTGTTTGGGTTTGGATTTTTCTCACTTGATGATTTTCGCTCAAAGTCCTCGGAGAATGGGATGCTCTCAATGACAAGTGTCAGTTTCTCTTAGAGCAGCCAACCAGCTAGAGGTTGTAGAGGCGGCTATTTATAGCCTAGGGAGCAGCCCAACATGATAAGACATAAATGCCATTCAATGATGTGACCGTTAGGTGGGTAGATATTTTGGGACAGCTGGCACATAGCACAGCAATGGTCGGGTATTTGAGGTTCAATTTTATCGGGGCTAGCATGTTCCTCACTATGTAGGCAATTCGCACTAGCGAATTCCTAACTCGTCAGTTAGAAAAAATTCCTCAGAGACCAGAAGATCTTCGTCTTTGTCACTGAAGAAATTGACTGAACTGATATGAGATTTCCAATGGCTTCACTCGAAAGGATTGGGTAGGTGTAGGGTTTTGAGATGAGCATCACATGGAAATCACTTTCCTTAGTATTACCTCGACCCCCTTTAATAGTACGGTGTTTCCTATGACTCAAGAAAGAGAAAATGAAACTACGAAAACAAAAGTGTTCATGCTTCATAATCCTCACATGAATATGCAAGTCTTCAAGGTCACACCAATTTCTTCACTTCCAAAATCTTCAGGAGAACCAAAGTCTTCAACTGAAGACATACGTTTTTAGGGGTCAACATTCATCGTAAATATCAAACTGCTCATCGACTTATAGAGCATGTGTATACTCACAAACACATTAGTCCCTTAACCTATTAGTCTTCAATACACCAAAATCACTAAGGGTCACTAGATGCACTTACAACAGAAGAGAAGGAGAATGTGGTTGGATGCCTCCACTCCTCCCCCGCTCTCCCTTTTATAGGCAAATGGGGGACTGGGGCCTGGATCCGCAACGGGTGACCACCGCCCTCCTCCACCAGTTTAGGGAAGCCGTGCCCTCGCTATTTTTCTCTCCCACGCCACGCGCCTACGTTACCTACCCCACGTGATGCATGCAGCATACGTGGTTGAGGATAAGGGTGTGGTGGCAAGAGTAAATTGGCAGTTTATACCCCATGCGTTAAAGCCATTCACGGGCCATTGCTAGAGTGACCCCACCATTATTGGCTTTGCACGACATGCGGGGAAACCAGAAACTGGCCCGAGATCAAGACCAATGAAGAAGCAAAGAAGATCTCTAAAGACCAACCTCTTCAGTAGCGCTGCTTGTGCACTTGTTAGGCCCTACCCCGACAACGCTCAACAGCATGTTCGAGGCAGGCCTGGGGGCTTCTGTTGGTGCAGCAGACCCTGGGCCTATTGCCCTTACTATGCACAGGCATAAGATCAAGATTGAAGCCTCAGATCAAGAAGAGCATGATACCAAGAGACTCGAAGAACCAACCAACATATCAGAAAGGGCAAAGGCCAAGACAGAGGACCAAAATATCGTCAAGGAAGAAGCCTCCCTTGCTGGGCAGGCGAGCCCGGCAGGGGGCGAGGTCACCCCCAGAAGAAGATGGCCAAGGCGCCCCGGTAGGGCCTCCCGGGACTCGCGGAGGCCAGATCACCTCACCAACTACTCACCATGACCTACGTCGTTGATCAGTGCGCTGTCAAACTGCAGAGTGATCAAGTGGAAACCATTCGCCACATGGCAGCCACTTCCTACCAATGAAACCTACAGATGACACCCGTCCTATGACGTGACAAACGAGCAGGCGTGGGGCTGGCAAGATAGCCCGACAGGCCTTGCCGGGCAACCAACGATGTGACACTAAGCAGTGCATTTAATGCACACTAACGGCCTGCAGAGTTAGGTATGATAGCACTATATGCTATCATATCAGTGTCTAATTAAAAATTTACCACTGTAGTGACCCCTTAGCCTATAAAAGGAGGCCCATGGCAATAGTTCTAGAGGTTGGAAAGTTAGATCACTCGCACCCTCGTACGCACGTAGTCGCTACCGCCCCGAAGCAACCCCTGCCGGGAAAGTGTACAACGCACGACCACCACTTTTCCACCATCAATCCACCAAAGAAGGAGTAAGTTTTTACGCCTCACGGCGGCCCGAACCTGGGTAAAACTACCCATGTGATCTCTGTCGTGCTTCCCCACGTTGATCTGCTCTTTGTGCACCCTGACTCCCTCCTGCCGAACCAGCAAGGGGTCGCCCTGGTCCCATAGGTGGCCATGGTTTCTCGCAAAATAATCTAGCCTTGTTTTGTGTTCCCAGTGTGATGATTCTCGCCATCATTCCTGAAAGCATCTCGTGATGCCATTTGGTTAGTAGGCATTCTATTCCTTGGTTTTTCTGAACCCTAGATTCACTCTACCCATTCATGTTGATAGTGTTTGCTAGTACCTTTAGGATATTAGTAACCTTTGTGATAGTCCTCGAGGTCCGTGGTATTTCCTTCTTACAAATACCATGAACTGCTTATAGTAGAAGTTCCTCGTTGAACCGAAAGATCACAACCAAAGTGCTCTTGATGAGTTCTCGGTTGTATGTTGTGACTCTGCTAGATCTACCTTTCTGCAAGGGTTATCCGGAAGAAATATGTTGAACTTGTTTGACATGCTAATCCATGAATCCACAACTTAGAAAAATCACATGTTCCTTGAGTTGCCCCTCTTCAAGTGTGTTCTGATCTCCGTCTATCAATTGATAGTCAAGAATATGTGTGCACTCATGTTAACTGTTGCCCTTTACTCTTGAGTTCCGTCAAGCCATTCTATCCAGGAATGACTAGGAGAAACAAACTCCAGCACCTCATCCATATCTAGGATTGGGTCATAGCAGTTGTGTTCCGCAGATCAAAAGTCCAATCCAGCTTTTGTTCTGTTCTACCTTGGAGTGTTACCCTCTTATGTCAAGATTGTCATGGGAATTGCACCACCACCTATGACTCCCTGATATAGTGATACTTCTCACTGTCATTATTCATTCCTAGGTTCTGTGTTGTTGCGACTGAATACCGAGAAGTGAACCATGATGTGGGAAATCAATACCCGTAGCAACTTTGTTGCTTGGTAGTTAATGGTCAATAATCTCATTCTTTTTGTGTTGGTTATTGAATCATCATCCTAATGTTGATCGTGCGACCTAGTCCATTTTCCTGGTGCACACTTCGATCAATGAGTTAGGATTTTATAGATCCCATGCTTATTTGATTGCATCATCTTGCCACGAAAGCAAGATTGTTCTCGAACTTAGCAACATATCAGTGGTTTGTGATATTCCGAATATCTTCTCAGAAGTATCTCCAGGTTTTCCCGTGACTATTATGTTGAGCTCGTGATCAAGCTAGTTTTTTGTAAGTCACCCTTTTCTCCAAGAATCTGTGTTGGATACCCTTGAGCTGGTTGGTTAAGCTAAGTAACAACTTGGGAGAGTTGGAGGATAAAAGATTTGCCTAACCTAGTTCATTCAAGAGGTTACCCCATGTGTGGTTGTATGTGTGTTAAAGAAAGATGATATCTTCATCGATTGGTCCTCATGATCAATTCTTGTATCTATTATCTTATCAAAACTTTGATTTGAGTGTGGGCTACAATCAAATCAAATCAGAACCATCGATATCCGTAATGTTGTCTTACTCGTGGTTGATCCGTCGAGCATATACTATTATATCTTTTGGGTCTCACCAATGCTATCACCTTGTTCACATAATTGTGGAATTCCATGTATATGTAAACCTGGATGAATTGTGGCTGAGCCCATCAGCAACATCTTTATCTTCTCCATGATTCATGTTGAACGTTAAGCTAGTGTTCGAAACTTTGAAAGCATTGCCTTTCGTGCCCCATTCATGAGGTATATGTTTGGATGAAAGAAGTGACTTCCTCTAATTCACGTGTATTTGATGTAAGTAGTCGCCATGAATTCAAGAAAGCTTGTTCTTACTTCCTCTGGCATCATCCCAAGTCAGTCATGCATGTCTGAAGTATTCTAAGGTCTCATAGACTGATCATCTTCATTCCATATGTATTCCCTAGCACCTAAAGCCACTGATTGATTTGTTCAAGGAAACGGAGTTTGTTGTGCTAATACTAGTTTACGCACAAGATTCCGTTAACCTCAATGATGGTTCCCAACCGGAACTCGGTAGTATTTTTGTTGTAAGACTACTATATTGTCATGCTTGTCTAGGACCGTGCGTTCACATGTGTGTAGAAGAACTAGCTCATGTTTTGGAGCTTGCTATCATAGTTCATCTCCCAAGAATCTCACAATGTCATCTCATTAATTCATGTTGCAAACCTTCTCAGGCACACTGGGTCTGACGCATTCTGTCACCAATAAGATCTGAATCTCAGGCAGATATGATGTTTGGAGCATTTCCAACATTTGCATTTTGTTCCTGGCTTGCACCGTCATTGTGTCAACCTCCCATGGGATGCCCTTCTGAGTAATGTTGTTCAGGATCATCTTCAAAAGTGGTCCTACCATGGGTCCCATCCATTTCAATGATAAGCAAAAATCACTCATTGCATTGTCTTCAACAAGGTAGTCCACATCATCCATCCTAGTTCCAGTATGTCATTCTTTTGGACTCCTTCAAATGATTGATTGTGAATTGCCTTAGGCTGGTATGAAGAGTTTTAGTGATCTTTGTATGAAAAGTATTATTTTGCCAACTAAGGGAATAATTATACGAGTCACCTCCCTTAAGGTGCCCCATGTGGTGTGAAGAACAATCAACTCCTAACTACCTTGACACCATCCACCATCTTACTTAAGCGTGGAATTGTTGCCTGCAAAATTGAACCTTTGTCATCTATTTCTTTCCATCCCTCTGATGTGTGTTTTGCAACTCAGTTCTAGAGATGTTCCAACATCTCATTCCATGAGTTGATCGCGAGTCGATCGATCTTTGTGAATATCGAATCCTGTAGAGCTTCCCCCTCTTTCGTCTTCATAGTTGGATGACGATCTCAAAAGTAAAGACGTCAAGATCAATATGATGCAATGAATCAACATCTTCAATAAGGGTAGTTGGATCAAGAAGATTGTGATAGTTTTGTGACCCCGTTTCCTCCTACCGTACTTCTTGAATCTCGGGACAAGATTCTTGTTTAGTGGGGGTGAGTTGTCATAGCCCTAGATTTTGCTTGTAATTATTTACATTGTGAGCATACATGCATCATATTTATTTTAAGTTAAAGTTGAATTGAGGGAATCTTGAAGCCTCAAAAGAATTAATTAAAAGGGGCATTAGAACCCTGAAAATCTCATTCAATTGTTCCAAAATGTTTCTTTAAATTGTTTTGAGAATTTGGCAAGAACTATAATTTAAACCAAAATTCAGGAACATTTTTAAGAATTATTTTGTGCATTGAATTTAAATCATTATACCATTTGAATTTGAATTTATATTCATATAATTAGAATATAACTTCAAATGCCCTTGAAATGTTCCATGTGCTTTGGAAAATTGCACCTAGCAACATAAAAATATTTAAGAGAAGTTGGCACTGGTTTTAAATTATGTTTGAATTCAAAACATTGACAAAAGAATTAAATAAAACAGAAAAAAGAATTTAAAAAAAACAAGAAAGATACTTACCTGGCAGCCTAGCAGCCCAGTCTACCAGAGCCGGCCCAGCCCAATCTAGCGAGGGGCAAGTTTGTCTTCAACCCCTCGCCAGGAGGACAAGTCATGGCAGAGCGCATGTCGCCGGCCACCACCTCCTGCTTTGACGTATCCTAGCTGCCCCCGACCCTTCCAGTGCGCCGCTGGAACACCCTCAACCCCCTCTACTTTTCCCCTCTCTCTCTGGGCCTCCTCCCCCCTTCGCTGCCTCTCTCCCGCGACAACCCGAGCGAAGCTCTTTGTTGCCGTAGCCACCGTACCCCTCTCGCCGCAGAGTAGTGTCCAGGAGCTCCTGAGTAGAGCACCTTGTCACCATGCTGAAGGAAACGAGCCAGAGGGCTCCGCTCTGCTGTGATCATAGATGTCTTCATTCTCGGCCGCCAAAGACCGCCACCGACGTCCAGTCGTCTCCAAGCCGTCCCTGAGCGCACTGAGATCACCGATGACCTCGCCATGAGCTCCTCTACCGAAGCCCCCTCCCTCATGCTCGATAGCTTAGTGCAGCCCTCATTTCCTTCAAGGCCAAGACCTCGCCGGCACTGGACATGTCGTCGTCGTTGTTTTGGCTCGCCTCCGTCCAAACCTAGCACACCACCGCGATCCAGGTGACACGAGGAAGACGTAGAACCCCCTTAGTTGGGCTCCCCGTGCTTCGTAGCCTCATCCCACTCAAGGCCGAACTCCGTCCGCCGCTGTTTCAGTCGCCGCCGTCAATTCGGATCATGGGAGGCGCTGCTACGTGCATCACTCGATGCGACCGACCAAGGGCTATGCCCTGGTGCCCTCAGCGTGCCAAACCCCCGCCCGTAGCGCGTTCCCAAGCATCCCCTCCGCGTCGGTGTGCTCGCCGGCATTTAACTCCAGCGGGATGATGTGGCATGTCATTAGCGGCTAATCACCCGCTAATAACCCTACTAACCAACACCACAACCATTGACGTATGGGCCCTGCACCCTAATTAAATGGGTTAGAATAGTCTAAGTTAAACTAACCCTTTGTTAACTAGTGTGTCTATGACACGTGGAACCCACATGTCTGTTTTGACTGTGTTGACTTGCTGGCACAAGCCTGACGTAGTGCTGATGTCATAAACACATTTCCTGGTATTTTCTTATTTAGAAACAAATCTGAAAATTCTAGAAAATGTTTAAAACTTCAAAAATTCATATAAAATCAACCATAACACCAAATGAAATAATTTATATATGAAAAATGATCAGAAAAATCCAATGAATCTGTTTATGCTATGTTCATGCATGTTTGATAAAGTTAACCTCACTAAATAGGACAAATCGTTTTAGGGCAATTATGATATTTAGTTTTGGAGTTCAAATTTTCTATATGTTTGAATTCCACTCCAATTAATATGAATAACTATTGCACAAGGTCAATTCAGTACCTTAATATGACATGTCATTCATTTGGATGTGCATTGCATTGATTGTGGTCCTTCTTTTGTTTGTCGGTGTTGTTCCTTCTCGGTAGAAGGTGATTCTGACGATGTGATCGATGACACTGATGAAGATCCAATGCTATCTTCAGAAGTGTCAGGCAAGAAAATCCCCTTTGAGCATTCCGATACAATCCCACTCTCTCGCTCTTGCTCCCTTTTACTGCACTAGGACAACAACAATTCAACTGTTACATGCTGCGGTAGTTGAAGCCCTTTCCTCTACATGACCAGTCTTTGCCACAGTAAATAGTTGAAACCTACTAGCATGAGTAGGAGTTGTTTGAGCCATGATGTGCCTAATCATCCATGCTTCTTTGTTATGCCTGCTATTGCATAGAGTTGTGTCTAGTTTGATTCATCCGGGATGGATTGGAATAGTGTTGAACATGTCCTTCTATTGAGAGCTAAGTGTGTGAACATGATTTCGTAAAGGTAGAGGTGGGAGGACATGTAGGGGTACATGGTGGGGTTGTCTCATTGAAACCGCCCACAGGAACTGAGTTATGTGTCTGTGATCCAAGAAAGTTACTACCACACATTGGGTTCTGGTAACTCGACCCCTCTCAGCTTATTAATCGCCTCGATCTCTCTCTAGGAGTTGCAACTAGTTTCTGGTGTTTGTAGGTTGTGTTAGTAGTCACCTGGTACAGGTGGGCTTGGGACAGACTAGGTACCATGGCCAGGTGTACCAAGCGTCGCCTGTTTGGTGGGCTTGGGAACCCTGTAAACATCGTTTGGGGTCATGATGGAAACCTCGGTCGGACTCCCTTGCGGATGGAACCTGAATAGGTGATAAACATGGACTAGAGTCTTCCGTAGTTAGTCAGGTCATGGCCGACACCCTCGCTAGGCTTACTCTTGAAGGTTGCCGAGATACATGACGTGTACAAGGCAGTAAGTGGCGAGAGCGTGTGTGAACAAGTACACCCCTGCAGGGTTAACATGATCTATTCGAATAGCCACGTCCGCGGTAAAGGACAACTGGGTTGCTTATGCAGTTCATAGACAAGTGAAAGTGAATACTCTAAAGCACACAAGATAAGCGAGTGCTATGTATGGCCTTTTTGTATGGAGATGGGAGCCGATCCATAGTGGTGTATTGCTATGGTGAATATGTGGAGTCGTGTGCGCCACCTCAAAGAGTTACCAACAGTCATAGTACAGGATAGCCACCGAGTCAAAGTTGTCTTGCTGCAGTTAAACTCCAGCATCCCTTTGTTTATATTGATGCATATGTAGCTAGTTCTGATGTAAGTCTGTGTAGCGACCAGACCTCAGATACTCTAGTCTCTATGCATTAGTGCCATCCCTAGATCGGTAATGCTGACACGCACAATACTTGAGGATTTATAACAGAGTTTCAATCACACACACTTATTACATCGAATGTCTCAAAAGAGAACTTATTACAATAATATGGCTTAAGGCCATCTAAAAACAATAACAACGGAAGGCTTGGAAGATAAAGTGAGTCCATCAACTCCAACGGCATAGCTGAGTGAAAGACAACGACCTATGGCACCGTATTCGTCGTCTGAAAAGTCTGCAACATGAAACGTTGCATCCTGGAAACGGGTCAACATATGGAATATGCTAGCAATGTAACACATATAGTAATGAACAGAATAATTGCTATCACTACATGCATATATGGCTAGTGGAAAGCTCTATGGTTACAGTTTTGCATAAAGCCAATTTTTTCCTACAACAAAGGAATAAATTTTATTTAACTATCATGGTGGTTGTTAAACATTGAGAAGGTTCCTCCAACTCAATCTCAATTAAACATCATCATTAAACCTAATCAAATTAAATTTAGTGTGATGAGATCAACATGATAATCCAAGAACCAGATACTCAAGATGTCCATAACCGGGGACATAGCTAACCATGATTAGTTTGTACACTCTAGAGAGGTTTGCCCACTTTTCCCCACAAGACTCGAACACATCCATGATCGGAGATTCGAGACATCGTCTTTCTGAAGCATTAACTCTCTACTCTGGATAGACAGTACCACCTACAAACCACTACATCTGCTAGTCTACCTCTTCAAGAGCTTCACGCAACTTACTCAACTATGCCAGAGCCCATATTGGCTTGTGGATGCACACGGAAGTTTCTAACATGAATAATCTTATGATCCCTTTGAGCCTGGGTGGTTGACCGTAGGATGATCACATGGGTACTCCGGGATATCCTAGGACAACACTGGATTCTCCAGGTGCCCTGACAACCACTGGGTACTCCAAGGTGCCTCAAGCAATCCACCCAGATATGTATTTAAGTAGCCACCTTAAGTTAACCATTAATGAACAATACTCACATCTGTCATGGACACACTCATCCAATCCACGTCTACAAGCATAGCATAGCAATATAAGCATAACTTAGAAGTAACTCCCAAAGGTTTGATAATAAAAGGGGAATAGGTTCTACCTCATCATCTACTTCCCAAAACCCACATGTTAATCAGATCCTAACCATGCAATGTTTGAGGATTGATCTAATGCAATAAAACTGGGTAGTAAAGAGGTATCATCAAAGTGTTACTTGCCTTGCTGATGATCCGTGAAGCCAAGAGACTCGTAGTAGCACGCTTCGCACTCCGGGTACTCTATCGCAAACAAACAAAGCATACAATAAGAACTCAACTAGAAGGACGGGTAAAACTCAAATAAGAGATCTAACCAGAACGTTCAACTGAAGAACTCCAGTTTTCAAAAGGAATAAAATCAAACGAAACAACGAAACTCAAACTACGAAAGAAACAAGATCTGTTTACTAATCTGGACTAAAGTCAAATTATACAGTACCAAAATCTTGTTCAAGTTGGTTAAGAGGGCTTCGAGACGAAGATCTAGGCGCTTGAATCGCCTGATTCCAATTAACGAGCGAAAAGATAAACTAAAACGAAGATCAGGGCAGAAATTGCGATCGAAAATAATCGCGAAAAACCATGGAAAAAGAAAAACTGACGAACAGGCTAACAAACGAATGTTCGCTGTCTGGGCTAACGTGTGAACATCGTTCATTAAAATGAACGTACGGACGAACATCCGCTATTTAACTAAACCGGAAAAACCGAACCGATCTAATCAATAAAAATTAATCTAGGTTTTGGAAATAAAACCGAAATGTTTTTTTAAAGAAAAAACTGGCGGCTACCTCGGCAAACGTGTCGGCGGTGGCGGTGGGAACTCCGGCGACAGCGGGCAACTCCGGCGGGGCGGCGGCAGCGGCGGCGCTCGGGTCAGGCGGAAGCAGGGCTGGCGGGTGGCGGCGGCAAGGTGCGGCGGCGGGGTGCGGCGGCGACAGCGGCTGGCGGCGCCGGCGTGGCTGGCGGCGGGGGTGGCGCGCGCGAAGTGAGGCGGCGACGGGCTAGGGTTTGGGCGGCGGCGGGGTTGGCGGGTGGCTGCGGGGTCGCGGGCCTCGGCCTCTTAAAGGGTCGGCCGGGTCAGTGTCCCAGGCGGACACGGCCCGGTAAGGCGGTTCATTTTTTTAAAATAATCCGACGCGCATAAAATCAACTAAAAGAAATACTAAACGGACTCCAAAAATCCTGAAATAAATTTTCCCTGTCCTCTAAAAATATAGGGGACAAGGTGAACATTTATTTGGGCCTCTAATGCAATTTTGAAAAATGCATTTTTTCCTAATTCAAATAAAATAGCAATAAAACTCCGAATAAAATTCTTATTTGATTTTAATATTTTGCCTCCAATATTTCTTTATTTTGGGAAGTCATTTTATCCCCTCTCTTTTATTTTCATATAAGATATATTTGAAGAGAAAAAAATAAAACCAAATGATCCTCTTTTCAAAATTTGAGAAAACTCAAATATGAAAATAATGAAATCCCCAACTCTCTCCATGGGTCCTTGAGTTGCGTAGAATTTCTAGGATCAACAAAAAATGCAATAAAATATGATATGAAATGGTGATCTAATGTATAACATTCCAAATTGGAAATTTGGGATGTTACAAACCTACCCCCTTAAGATGAATCTCACCCTCGAGATAGGGGTTGGCTAGAAAATAGGTGTGGGTGGTCCTTCCATAGGTCTTCCTATCGTTCCCAGGTGGCTTCATCCTCGGTTGTAAGTGCATCTAGTGCCCCTTAGTGATTCTAGTGTATTGAAGACTTATAGGTTAAGGGACCGATGCGTTTGTGAGTGTACACAGGTCTGTAAGTCTATGAGGAGTTTGATATTTACAGAGAAAGTCGACCCCTAAAAATGAAGATCTTTGACTGAAGACTTTGGATTTCTGAAGACTTTCTGAAGACTTTGACAGTGACGAAATTGGTGTGATCTTGAATACCTGGAATTCATTCAAGGAACATGAAGCGTGAAGACTTTGTTTTCGTAGTTTCATTTTCTCTTTCTTGGGTCATAGGAAACATCGTACTGTTAAAGGGGGTCGAGGAAATACTAAGGAAAAATTTCCATGTGATGCTCAACTCACAATCCTACACCTACCAATCCCTTCGAGTGAAGCCATTGGAAATCTCATATAGTTCAGTCAATTTCTTTAGTGACAAAGACGAAGTTCTTCTGATCGCTGAGGAATTTGTTCTGACTGAGGAGTTAGGAATTTGCCAGTGCGGATTACCTACACAATGAGTAACATGATAGCCCTGAGGAATTTGAGAGACAAAATTCCTATCATTGTTGTGCTATGCGCCAGCTGTCCCAAAATATCTACCCACCTAACGGTCATATCATTGAAGGGCCTTTATGTCTTATCATGTCGGGCTGCTTCCTAGGCTATAAATAGCCGCCCCCTAACCACTAGCTGGTTGGCTGCTCCGAGAGAAACTGACACTTGTCATTTGAGAGCATCCCATCCTCCGAGGACTTTGAGCAAAAATCATCAAGTGAGGAAAACCCAAACCCAAACACCTTCAAACCCAAAGTGATTGAGCATCACTGAAGAGATTGATCCTACGTGGATCCGACGCTTGTTACCTTTGAAGATTGTGCTTCTTCTAGACGGTTAGGCGTCATGGTTTAGAGCATCCAAGAGGAATTGTGGATCGTCGAGTGACCGAGTTTGTGAAGGTTTGGAAGTCACCTGAAGACTTACCACGAGTTATTGGGCGAGGTCTGTGTGACCTTAGCTCAAGGGGAATACGTTGAGGACTACGTGTTCAGGACTGGGAGTCCGGGACTGTGTGTCCTCAGGTTTGAATACCTAGCCGCCCTAACCAGATGTACAACTATAACAACAGTTGGAACTGGTCTACCAAATCATTGTCTTCACCAAGTCTACTGGTTCTATTTCCTCAACTCTTTCATTTCCTCATTACTGTGTTGTGTGCTTGTTCATATCTGTGTTTGAAGACTTTGATTGAAGACTTCCTCAATTTCCTCAGTTCAATTTCTTCAGTCTGTTTGTCTTCATCCTGTGTTATCCTGTGCTTACGCTTCCTGTACTCTGTTTCTGTTTTCATTTCTTCATGATGTCCATGTTATGTTATGTCATGTATGCATCTGAGTACTTATTCCGCTGCAAGTAGTTCTTCGCTAAGGAATTTCCTCTCCAGCAAATTCCTTAATGAAGAATTCATATAAATCGCCTATTCACCCCCCTCTAGTCGATATAACGCACTTTTAATTGGTATCAGAGCAAGGTGCTCCCTTGTTCTGTGTGATTTTGGTTTAACCGCTTGGAGTTTTAGTTATGTCGACCGTAGGTATGAATAAAGTTACATGCCACATCTTTGACGGTCATGATTATCCCAAGTTGAAGGCCATGATGAGGAAGCACCTCATGGCAATGAACAGCGAGCTGTGGACCGTCACTGAGATTGGTCTTACTTATCTATGCAAGATGGCGGACAATGATGATATTCGCAAGTACACTCGACTTGACATCATGGCAAAGGATATCATCTGTTCCTGCCTATACAAGGATGAATTCAGGCGCATTATGCATCTTTGCAATGTGAAGCTTATGTGGGACCGAATCTCTGACGTCTTTGAAGGTCATCGAACTTGTCATGATCCTTGGTTTGAGGATTTCAAGGAATCACTCAAAATGATGACTTTCGAACCTGAACCATCATCTTCTGCACCATGCCTCATGGCAAAAGGTGCCAAGGTAACCGAATGTTCCTCATCCGAGTCCAGTGATGATGTATCTGATGATGATTTTGGACCTAGCTATACCAAGATTGTTTGTATTGCCACTAAACAACAAAAGGCCTTGGAAAAGGTTCAAAACATGCTAGATAAAAGTGGTGATATGTTGGGCAAAAAATGGATCGCACTAAAACCTTGACTGGAAATCTTCAGAGACTTCATTCTAAGTTTGACAACCTTCAAAGTCATCATACACTCTCTTATCTGATCACGAGAAGCTTTTCTATGAATTTCTTCAAAGAAAGCAAGATCTTGAAAAGCTAAGGGTGAGTTATGAAGATCTTTAGAAGGAGTGTGACTCATTACTTGCTCAACAAATCAGCGCTGCTCAGGAAGAATTTGTTCCTCCATGTTTGAAGTGCATTGAACGTGAATCTGCTAATTCTTCGCCTGAATGTTCAAATGCTTCTAATGCTACAAATTCTTCACCTGTCTCTGCTATCACTAATTCCTCAACTGAGGACATTGCTAGTATCACTGATGATGCATGGCTGAAGGAATTGTACATCACAGGCATGTACAAAAGCCTCAAAGGGCATCAGACTCTTTGTGACGTGCTTAAAAAGCAGATCCTCAACAGGAACCCTAGGAAAGAGGGTATTATCTTTGAGAGAAAACTCAATGCTGATGAACATATTGGAAGCCTGAGCAGTACCCCAAAACCTCATGGGTTGCTGCAAAGGGACCTCTAGTTGATCCAGCCAATTTATCTGGCTTTACATGTGAATCTCCTCATTCTTCTGATGAGTCATTTGACTCCAACTATAAACTGTTCAAAAATCAGAATGGTGAAGTATTTGCTAGATATATTGGCGCTAACTGCAGGAACGGTTCCCCTATGAAGAAAATCTGGGTTCCCAAAAGATGCCTTGAAAATCTTCAGGTGAATGTCCTCATGACACCACCTATGAAGAATAGGCACTCAAGATCAAATTCTTCATATGGACTGAATTCTTCATATGGATCCAAGTCCTCATACGGACCAAATTCCTCACGTGGATCAAATTCCTCAAAAGGATCAAAGTCCTCATATGATCATCATTGTGCTAACCCCTCTGTTTTGCAGGGAAGAGCTAAGGGCTATGAATATGAGCATTATTCTTCTAACCATTATGTTCATAAGTCCTCGAAGAATTTCTCTGCTTATTCATATGCCTATCATAACTCCTCTTATGTGAAACGAAGTGGACTGGCTTCTATGCCACCTTTCTCGAATGGAGCTCGCATAGTGATGAATAATTTGCCACCCCTTTACATGTGGGTGGTGAATAAAAAGAACTAATCTATTATACAGGGTCAGGTCTCCAGACGTGCTTAAAACGTTTGAAGAATTTGCTGGAGACCTGAAAAATGCCTGAAATGACGCAGGCTAATCGTGAAGAAATGAACTTTCACTTCTCATGTCCTCATACTGTTTTATCTGTTCTATTGCTTGATGAAATTGATCTGATGATATTGATGTCATATTCTTCATTGATGAAGTATATGAGTTCGTAAGTTGCACTAATTCATCTGCAGGGTGATCAACCCAAAGCCAATGAGTGGGTCCTCGATAGTGGATGTACAAATCACATGACTGGTGACAAGAATCTATTGATGGATGCCCCCTTATCACCATCACATCTGAAGCATATCATCTTCGCTGACAAAGGCAAAAGTCAGGTATTGGGTCTAGGTAAGGTTTTGATCTCAAAGGATCAACACATGGACAAAGTCATGCTTGCCGAGTCCTTAGGATACAACCTCGTGTCTATCTCAATGCTTTGTGATCTTGATATGGTTGTTGTCTTTGGCAAATATCGTTGTGTTGTGATCATGGAAGCTAACAATTCCAAAGTCTTCGAAGGATTTAGGAGAGGAGATTTGTATATTGTTGATTTGTCTACAGGACCACAACCGGACGTATGCCTACTTGCAAAAGCTTCAGAAGGCTGGCTATGGCATCGACGACTTGGTCATGTTGGCATGAGGAATCTGCACACGCTTGCGAAGAAGAAGCATCTCATTGGCATTGAGAATGACAAATTCCTCAAGGATCACTTGTGCGGAGCCTGTGAAGCTGGAAAGATGACCAAGGCCAAACATCCAGCAAAGACTATCATGACTACCACCCGACCATTTGAATTGCTTCACATGGATCTCTTTGTTCCTAATCATTATTCTGCAGTTACAAATGATGCATCTCTATATCGTTTTGTTATTGTTGATGATTATTCTCATTACACATGGGTGTACATTGTCACTTACAAACATGAGGTGTAGGAAGTCTTCAAACGAGTTTCCTCGAGGGCTTCAACCAACTTTGGTGTGAAGATTAAGCACATCAGAAGTGACAGTGGGACCGAGTTCAAGAATTCCGGTCTTGATGACTATCTTGATGAACTTGGTATTACTCATGAGTTATCTGCTCCTTATACTCCTTGGCAGAATGGCGTCATGGAGCACAAGAACAGAACTCTTGTTGAGATGGCTTGCAATGTGCTTGATGAATACAAGACGCGTCGTAGTTTCTGGATTGAGGCAATTGATACTGCATGCCACATCATCAATAGAGTATATCTTCACAAATTCTTCAAGAAGACTACTTATGAACTTCTCACTGACAAGAAACCCAATGCGAGTTATTTCAAAGTCTTCAGTGCTAAATGTTGGATTAGAGATCCTCATCACAATTCTAAATTCGCACCGAAAGCACATGAGGATTTTAAGCTTGGTTACGGAAAGGACTCGCACACCTACAGAGTCTTCAACAACGTTCTTCACAAAGTTGTTGAAACTATAGATGTGCGGTTCGATGAAACTAATGGCTCGCAAAGAGAGCACCTACCTTCTGTGATAGATGAACTAGCACCTGAGGAATCTATCAAGTTCAAGTCTACTGAGGATGTCATTCCTACCAAAGAATCTGCTGAAGAATTCATTCCAGAACGTGAAGAACGTCGAGCTGGTGCACCTGAAGAAAACGATGCTGAGGAAAATGGTCCTGAAGAAAATGCAAATCAAATTCCTCGACGATAACCCGCTCATCCTCGCGTTGCAAATGAAGTGCAAATTGAGAGAATCATCAATGACATTGAAGCACCAGGTCCTCTCACTCGTTGAAAAGCTTCACATTTGTCTAACTTTTGTGGGCACTTTGCTTTTGTCTGTATCACAGAGCCCACTAAGGTAGATGAAGCATTTCCGGAGCCTAAGTGGATTCAAGCTATGCAAGAGTAATTACATCAATTCGAGCTCAACAACGTCTAGGAACTGGTCAAACGTCCAGATCTTCGCAAGCACAACATCATTGGCACAAAGTGGATCTACCGCAACAAGAAAGATGAGAATGGCCTTATGGTGAGCAATAAGGCACGACCTGTAGCTCAAGGCTACACACAGGTTGAAGGAATTGATTTCGATGAAACTTTTGCACCTGCTGCTAGACTTGAGGCTATTCGCATATTACTTGTTTATACTAACCATCATGCTATTCGCATATTACTTGTTTATGCTAACCATCATGATATCATCTTACAACAAATGGATGTGAAAAGTGCATTCCTCAATGGTAAGCTTGAGGAAGAAGTATATGTTGCTCAAACCCCAGGTTTTGAAGATCCAAAGCATCCTGACAAAGTCTTCAGACTCAATAAGGCCCTGTATGGCCTCAAGCAGGCCCCTCGGGTGTGGTATGATACTTTGAAGGAATTCCTCATAAAGAAAGGCCTCAAACCCGGTTCACTCGACCCAACCCTTTTCACTAAATCTTATGATGTTGAATTGTTTGTGTGCCAAATTTATGTTTATGATATCATTTTTTGCTGTACTGACCAATGTTACAGTGATGAATTTGCCTATACACTACTAGAAAAACTACTACTAATGGCGCACCTAATATGGCCATTAATGGCGCATCTGTGGTGCGCCATTAACAGCACGCCATTAGTAATTTTTCCTAATGGCGCACCACCTGGTGCGCCATTAGTATCTGGTATACTAATGGCGCACCGCGGGTGCGCCATTAGTATAGGCCAGCGTGCGCCATTAGTATGCCTCCCAGGGGCCATGTATACCCAGGTGCTTTGGCATACTAATGGCGCACCACCACTAGATGCGCCATTAGTAACCGCGGCATACTAATGGCGCACTGCCCTGTGATGCGCCATTAGTATGCACTGTCATACTAATGGCGCACTGTCATGTGATGCGCCATTAGTATGAATATTAGGTTTTTTTATTTTTTTTTATTTTCTATTTTTTGCACAGGTTACAAAATGTATAATTTGACAAAATATAGACAGCACACATCAACAACAGATTCATCGAATACAATAGAAGATTAGTCTTTGAATACAATTCATCATATTAGTCTCCGAATACAATTCATCATATTAGTCTCTGAATTAAAAAGACCGAACAAAGATAGAACATTATATTACAAGTCTCGAGACCGCGAGTAGCGAGTTTGTCTTCACATTACAAGTTGATATCGATCATCTAAAGTACCATAACATAGAAGAGAGCTGCGGTCATCATGATGAGCATCATCACGATGAAACTCGTCTTCATCCGGTTCCTCCAACGCTCCCTCCCCTCTCCCGCTAGATAGCGGGCGTATCTAGATTCGGCCTCGGCCCTAGTGGTGTACCCTTTGTAACTGTTACCGCTGAATCGGTGAACCTGTCTCCGACACTCCTCCCAGTCATCGTAGACTCCGGGAACCTTACCCTTGTACATGACATACGTCGGCATCGCTATGCACTAGCCAAACGAAACGTTAGTACCAATTCACAGACAATACATAAGCAATATATAATTATGCAACAGAACGATCAGAAGAGAAAAGCAAGACATTAATAGCATCGATTACATCTAAGTTGAATGACTCTCGAAACCAAAGAGACATACTACAAGTTTATTAAAGTTTAATTACAACATGAACCAATCGATGTTTCAGAACTAGACAACTCGACTCAAGGGACCAGAGCATGGATGAAGCCGCCGTCTATCGTGGGAGTCATGAAAGAACGGGCGTTGTCATCCTGCATTTGTAGCATTGTGTCGATGTCACTGTTGGACGGTTGATTTCTGAGGTAGAACTGCCCCGAGGTACGAAGGACATCTTGATGGATGATTTCCGCAAACTCCGACTGGATGCGAAAGAATTCTTGTCGGAGGTCCGCGTCCTGGATTGCCGACACGCTCGCGGCCCAATCTTTGAGTTTACTCGGTAGCAGAAGTTGATGATGGTCCCGTACGATCGCCCGCATGTGATGGATGGCGTAGTAGGCACCCTTCTGACCGCCAGGCGGCTGCTTGACGCAGCAGAACGTCGTATTGTGGGAGAACACGTGCTTGCCGTACTTAGAATAGGCCTGGTGAAGGTGCCTCCAGATTGGGCGTAGCCGGGGAGAACATCATCAAGAACCTTCTTGACATTTGTGTAGTCTATGTTCGACTGACGGTCCGGGTCGAAATACGTGGCCATGGAATATTTGGGGCTTAGGAGGATGAGCATGCAACGTGTGTCACTGCAGAAAACACGGAATGTTAAAAGAAAAACGATCGAAATGTAAGAATTCATATGTTACGGGGCGGTTGAGGGGAGGACTTACTCGGGAAAGTAAGGCACAAGGAAGTTATCCTTATCTTGGTTTGCCAGAATGACGCCTTCGAGGTAAGAACTCGCGACTTGCCGGTCCCCAGCGCTGCCCAAGATCTTGGCACGCATGTAGAAGGGGTCGACTATCATGATGTCCGGGGTCTTGTCGCGAATGATCCCCATCTCCATACTCAGCGAAAATAGCCGAACGAAGGTGTAGTGTAGCGGATGAAGGTTCAACATAGCGTGGATGTCATCAAAACGCAGGACGATCGTACGCCTGATGGAGTTATCCACAAAGCCCTTTCCCTCTGGCACCTTGGCCGCGAAAACCGGGTATGCCACATCCTTCTCCCTAAGACGCCGCTTCTCCAAAGCAAGAACACTGTCATGCAGACTCCGCATAGCACCGGTTGCAGCATTGAGCATATTTGTCGGTAGCATCGCCCTACCCGCCACATGCACCCTCCTCGAGATATCCTGCGGTGAAGGTGGCCCGTCCTGAGCACGGATCGTACTCGGTGCCGGCTGGCTCGCACCCTTCTTAGTCTTTCTTTTGCGTGCCTTCTTCTTCTCCTGTAATGGGACCGAGTTCTGCTCACAGACCGCCTTCTTGAGTGTGTTGGGGCTGATAATATTTCGCACCTCGCCTATCTGAGGCTCGGTGAAGTCGGCAGCTGGAGGCGTCTCCTGAGAGCTGAACGCCAGACGGCGCCTGTTGCAACTTGGCTTCTCCGCGGTACGAGCTAGATCGCACATGTCTTTTGTTGGGTTTGGTTCTTGAGAAGGAGGCCCCATGAAGTCGCCATCGTACCCATGCTCGGCAAAGTACTGATCGACGTTGCCAAATGTATCATCGTCGTAGTCGTCGTCGTTCTGATCCTGTGCCATATGCATGTTTGGATCCAGTGGCATAGGGATGTCCGGCACCGTTACGGCGGTCTTGCCATGGGGCCGACTTGGCGCCGGCACGACTGGCGGTGTTGTCTTTGGGGTGGTGTCCCCCGCCCCCAAACGAATCTGGCTCTTCGGCCAAAGCAGGGGCCAGCTCAAGCAGGCGCTGAGGGTCATCACGTCTTCATCGTCGGCCCCGACGGGTCGAATCAGAGGTAACAAGTCGTCGCAGCCTGGCAGCACCCGAGCCAGTTGAACCCTAAACAAGTTGGGTGGCATCTGGGTACCGTGGAACAAGGGGTTGCCCGGTTGAACGATTTTGCCCTTGGCGACATCGACCAACTCGTTGTTCACGAAGTGGAGGAGAGTGCACGGAACGTCGGCGGTGCCCTGCGAAAACATGTAGGTCGTCAGGGATGCCCAGTCAAAGGCAAGGAGATGAAGTCCTCGGCCGAGAGAGGCTTAATTAGTTACCGTGATGATGGCGTCGAGCTCGGCTAATGTCGAGGCACCGCCAACGGCGGGCGTGCAGATGACGGAGGGGCCGCTTGCTGAAGAGGTGCCGGCCGGCGTACACCCGGGTGCATTAAGCTCCCGTGCCGGCATCGGAGACACCAATGCCGCCTCCGCCGGAGGCACCAATGGCCCCGCCATCGCATTATGCGAGTTGCTGGCCGTGAAGCTAGGAATCGGGGGCGGCCCCTGTTGGCCGCCCGCAATCCACGCACTCAACCCCGAGATCAAGGTAGGCACAAGGGCGGTGATCGTCGCTCCGAGTCGTTGTTCCACTTGCTCTTGGACAATCTCCGGAATCCGCTCCGAGTCGTTGTTCTTGAACCTCTCACGCCTGGCTTTCCGAGCTGGTCTTTTTCTCCTTCCGCACACCAGCGGTATAGTATGACCCCCATTTTGTCGACAAGCCTTTGCTGGCCACACGACCAGCTGACGTCGGCTTACTGAGCTTATCCTTGTTCTTCATTACATTCAACCCCCTATTTAGAGTGGTGTCCCAAGGGTTGCTCTTAGTCGACCCCGCGCTACTGCTTTCAGTCGCCTGCGGAAGGAATGTGAACCATTTAGAAATGTGGCTTCATTAATTAGAATGCAACCATATGGAGCTAATTACGCGGGGGTGTATTCCTTACCAGAACAAGCTCAAGCTGCCTGGTCTTCAGATCCGTGGTAAGCTCTTTTGTTTTCGGGTCCTTCTTGTACCAGGCCCTGACAAAGTTCCTGGTCTGCTTGTCACCGTATTTATTGAAGAGGGGCGGTAGGCCTTGCTCGGCACGGTCCGCCTCCTCCTTGTCCCATATAGGCTCCGCCACTCTGTAACCGCCGGGACCGAGTGTGTGTTCCCCTATGTTCAGCTCCCGCATTTGTTTCCCCCACTCACTTGATTGGGAGCTTGCGGTGCTCGAGCAATTGATCTTGAAGTCGTTGTAGTCATCTTCGGTGATCGAAGGATTTTTCTCCTTGATCTTCTGATAACTCTCACCTTTCTCGATCATTCTCTTCACATTGCTTTTCCAAGTAGACAGGGCCGTGCTCATCTTCGTGAGGGCAGCATTGTTCACTTTATTCCCTTTGAGGCTTGTGTTTTCAAATTCAGCGGGGAACTTGTATCGTTCGTGCAGCTTCGTGAAGAGTACCCCTTGACTATTCGTTCGGGCGCCGTTGGATTCCCGTTGGAGTCCACTTCAGTAACTTCCTCCTTGAGGGTGCGGAGCACGATCGGGCGCCGGTCCTTCCGTTGCCTCTTCGGTTGGCTGCCATCTGTGCGTGCGCCGCCATCATCAGTGGTGGCATCCTCGGCGGCACCATCAGTGGTGGCATCAGTGTGGTCATCCTCGGCGGCACCATCCGTGGTCTCAGGATCGGTGGGGAAGGCGGCAGCCTCATACAAGTGAGGTTGTTCCTCCATCTCCTGGGACAGCTCCCAGAATGCCTTGCCGCCCGAACCCCCGGCCTCATCATTGTGGGCCATGTTTCTCTCTAAATAGAAACAAAGTTTGGTCAAAAAGTTGGTTATTGTCAAGGAACAAGATCATGGTCTCATCATTTAGGGTTTGTCGACACCGAGGCATCCTAAAATCTAAGCTTTTATCATTGAGGGTTTTTCGATGCCGAGGCACCCTAAAAGCCTAACCTTTCATCATTTCGGTTTTTATCGACACCGAGGCACCCTAAAAGCCATGCATTAGTCACAAGTACGCCGGGGCACTTGATCCTACTTAATTAACTACTAAGATACCCCGGCCCATGCATTAGTCACAAGTACCCCATATGTCCTATTTTTAGCAAAGTCATGCTAAAATTCACGGAAAATTTCAGCATGACCTTTGCTGAAAATAGGACATATGGAGTACCCGAATTTGCTAGAACGGAAGTTAATCGACATTCCGGCAAACTCAAGGGCCTCTCGGGTGGACAAGGCAAAAAAGGCCTCCATCACAACATGGAAAAATATATATTAGCAAACTCAAGGGCTTTTGCTTTTGCTTTTCAGTGCCAAATTGTAGCTAGTACCAGCAAATTAACATCTAGCAGCAATCTTCCTAGTCTAAGCATCATCTGACCTGGTAACTGTACCAGTTTGGTTCAATTAAAAAAAGACCTAGGAACTGTACCAGCTACCACATTGTTCACGGATAGCTACCAAACTGTTTCTGTATCAAAACAACATGGTAGCTGTAAATGTGGCAAAGAAGCACAATAAATCTGATAAGTTGGTATACAGCTTCAGGTTCCATACAAAGTCAAATGCCGATGGGCAAAAATAGTAAGTAGCTAGTTAATTGCCTTATTTTCAGTGTAACAAAAATTATGGAAAGAAGCACAAGTTACTAGCATTTGCCTAAAAACTACATAACTAGGATATGAAAGCACAAGTTACTAGCATTTTCCTAAAAACTACATAACTAGTGGTGTATTGATTAATTGTGGTGTGGATTAATTCATCAACTTGAGCAGAGTGTAGTATGTAAGTAAATTAAAGTGTAAATCCACTTAGAATTACAGTGTAAATGAAATCCACTGGATTCTAATTACATTGAAACTCCGGTAAGAAAAACACTATAAATCCAGTAGAAATTACAGTGTACATCTACTTAGAATTGCAGTGGAACTCCACTAAGAAAAACATTGTAAATCCAGTAGGAATTATGGTGTGAATCCACTTAGAGTTACACTGTAAAAACATGAATTACACTACAAATCCAAACAATGAGAAGTACAGTGTAAATCTACTAGGAATTACACTATAGATACAGACAAAAATTACACAGCAAACCCAAAAATGAAAAGTACAGTGCAAATCTACTAGGAATTACACTCTAAATCCAGACAGGAATTACACTGCAAATCCTACAAGGTTTACACTGTAAAATCCATTGAGAAATGCAATCACAATTCCCAAGGCGACCAGCATACCAACCCTGACAAAAACCATTGAGAATTACAATCCCCTTCTCATAGACTGATAGAACTCACAAATTACACGAGGGATATGATATTGATAGGTACAGAGAACAGGGGGGAAGGTTCAGACTAAAACTCACACATCACACACTACATAACTAGGATATGAAAGCACAAGTTACTAGCATTTTCCTAAAAACTACATAACTAGTGGTGTATTGATTAATTGTGCTGTGGATTAATTCATCAACTTGAGCAGAGTGTAGTACGTAAGTAAATTAAAGTGTAAATCCACTTAGAATTACAGTGTAAATTAAATCCACTGGATTCTAATTACAGTGAAACTCCGGTAAGAAAAACACTATAAAATCAGAAATTTTGAAAATTAGTTATTCCCTAGAATAAACTTTTTTTTGCATCAGCCATCATATATATTTTTTCTCCACCCAACCAGTTTTCTTGTCTGGTTTGTTTTTAACACATGTACAGTGATCGTCCCTGGTCCATGTGCAGCCCCTAGCTTTGCAAAACCTGTCATGTGCCGCACAATTATTGTGTGGGAGTGGGACAAGCCACAAGCCCATATGAAGTCACCAACTTGAAGCTCTCCCTCTTATGCTCTGCTCTGGGTGTCACCATGTTAATTAGGTCTGTGATAACTGAAACTTTCTTCCTTCAGAGAGGAGAGGATGCCAGGATGGCCACTAGGATTTGTTTGATGTTCATTTTCTTCTATGAATGAATATGTAGCAGCATTTTCTGGTTCAACCAAACCGAAAATAATTGGCGTGCCCTTGTTTGGCAGGGTTGCCTCGGGCAGAAACCAAACAGCCCCCAAAACATCATTTTATCTCTCTCTCCCTATCTTGTGATCATGTATATATGTGCCTATTGTATATAGTTGCATCTTTGGGTGTTGTTACCTGTTCCATGAAACTAACAAACACTATACAGATCAATGAAACTAACAAACCAACCAGAAAACCCTAATCAAAAATCGCCATGGCACACAGGGGCAGGAGGAGGGGGAGAGGGGGAGAGGAGGAGGGGGAGCTCACGGGGGCAGTGGGGCGCGGGGAGGATGTCGGGGACGACGACGACGCAGGGGAGGAGGCGACGAGGTCCGGGTGGTGGTGGTGCTCCGGCGACAGTGGTGTGGACGGGGCGGCGTCCGGGCCACCGGCGACGAGGGCGGCGGGGCGATGGCGTCCAATGAGGTGGGGCGACGGGGAGAGCGGCGCCGACGTCGGGGCCTCAGGCGGCGGTGGTTGGAGACGGGCGACAGGGATGACGGGGCGCCGGCGATGGGCGCAGGGGCAAGGCGGCGGGGCGGCGTCGAGGCGGTGGGGCGGCGTCGAGGCGGCGGGGCAGCAACGTCGGGAGAGGAGAGGGGAAGGGGATCGAGGGCGCGAGGGAGAGGGGATAGGTGTGGGCCCGGGAGGAAGTATGGATAGGGGACGGCACAATACTAATGGCGCACCACCCGTCGGTGCGCCATAAGTATATACATGCTAATGGCGCACCTCGACCTGGTGCGCCATTAGTATTTTTTTTATTTCCGCTCGAGCCAACAGGTTATCTCCCACCTGACCTTATTCACATCAACTCCCCTCTACTAGCTCGACTGGTCAGGTGCCCGTTCTCACACCAGGAGGTCCTGGGTTCGATTCCCAGGCTCCACAAAATTTTTTTATGCATTTAAAATGTTGTTTGATACTTATTTGTGTTTAAATATGTTCAAACTTGTTTAAATCATAACAGTAATTTTTTTATAAGACAGTAATAATTTTTTAAAAAATATCATCAAACAGTAATGTCGGTGGAGCGGGTGAGGGTGCGGGGGGTCGGTGGCGGCGGTTGAGTAGGGGAGGGGTGCGGGGGGTCGGCGGCGGCGGTTGAGTAGGGGAATCGAGGGTGCGGGGGGTCGGCGGCGGCGGCCGGTGGACCGGGGGGTGCTCGGTGGCGAGGGGGACCGGATCTGGCGAGGTGGGATAGCGATCGAGATGGAGGGGGATCGAGATCGAGTGTCCATGAAATTTAAAAATATTCATTATAGTTCAAAAAGTGCCCATGAAATACAATCGAGAAATGAAGGCTACGATTTAAATACAATCGATCTTAGCTAGCTATCTGTTAACAATCTTCTTGCCCTTCTTTTTCGCAAATGGAGTTCTTCTGTGGAACGGACGTCCTTTGGGTAGGGTGGTCCTGCTTCTTCTTGTGGTGTATGCTGCTACTTCATCATCGTCGTCATGTTCGATCCTCGGTTCGCCGTACTTGTCGAAGTCTTGCTCATTGGCTACTCCATCCATTCCGATGATCTTCCTTTTGCCTCTCTTCACGACAACACGACTGGTCTTTGACGGGTCGGTAATGAAGAAGCATTGGTCCACTTGGGAAGCCAGTACCCATGGCTCATTTTTCGCGGTGACGTTTGCGCCCGCGGTCTTGGATTTGGCTTCGGGTATAACCATGGTGGTGAAATACCGGTCTTCTTTTAGGACGCTCTTGGCCCATCTGACAAGGAACATCGGGACCTTCTCTCCAGCGTAGCTCAGCTCCCAGATCTCCTCGATCCTTCCGTAGTATCTGTCCTTGTCGTTACCGGTGTAGGATTCCATCGTTACCCCGGAGTTCTGATAACCATCGCTCTTCATGTCCTTGGCCTCGGTGTAGAATGTGTAGCCGTTGATATCGTACGCCTCATAGGTCATCAGGTTGTGCTCGGCGCCCTATGACAAGGCGAATATGAGTTGTTCTTCCGCGGAAGAATCCTCATGTAAAGGGTACGACAGAAGCTTCTGCTTGAACCAACGCGTGAAACATGAGTTGTGCTCTTTGAGTATATCTCCGTCCGTCCACTGTTGGCCTCGGTCATTGTACGTCTTCTTAATAAAGGTTTTGTGCTCTACCACCCAAGGATCGACCACGTCTATGTGTTGTAGCGCGACTAGGTTTGCTCTTTCAAAGTCAGCGAGTCGACCCTCGAAGTCGACATGCATTTCGCGGCGAACCTCACGGTGACCCCATCCAGCGAGCCTGCCGAGGTGCCTGTTGACGGGCAGACCAACGGGGTTCTCGATGCCTAGATAACTCGTGCTGTAGGAGATGCACTCTTCGGTCAGAAAGCCCCTGGCTATGCTTCCCTCTGGACGTGACATGTTGCGAACGTATCCTTTGATGACACCATTCATCCTTTCGAACGGCATCATGCTGTGCAGGAACGTCAGCCCGAGTTGGATGATATCCTCCACTATATGGACCAGCAGATGCACCATAACGTCGAAGAATGCGGGCGGGAAGTACATCTCAAGCTCGCATAGTATCACCACGATCTCTTCCTGTAGCCCTCTGAGTTGCCTCACGCCAATCGACTTCCGAGAGATGACGTCGAAGAAGTTGCATAGGCCAAATAGCGTTTCATGGACGTGTGCGTCCATGATCCCACGGATTGCAACTGGAAGTATCTGCGTCATCAGCACGTGACAGTCGTGAGACTTCATCCCGCTGAACTTCTGCTTCGCTGGGTCTAGGTATCTGCTTATCTTCCCCGCGTAACCGTAAGGAAGTTTTACTCCTAGGAGGCAGGTGAAAAACTGCTCGATCTCCTCCTGACTTAGAGTGAAGCACGCGGGAGGGTAGTCATTTCCGGTCTTCTTGGCCTTTTTGCCTTTGCGACGACTTTCTGTGTCCTGCTTCGCCTCATCATCATCATCATCATCATCATCATCATCATCATATATAGCGTGAAGCTCCTGCCTGATGCCCACTGATTTCAAGTCTGCCCTTGCTTTCGGCCCATCTTTGGTCCTCACTGGCATGTTGAGCAGGGTACCAAGCAGACTCTCGCACACGTTCTTCATGATATGCATGACATCAAGGCTGTGAGGCACACGGTGGATCTTCCAGTACGGCAAGTCCCAGAAAACAGACCTCGTTTTCCATACCTTCAGCAGCGGCTCTGGCGCCTATTGCTTCTTTCCCGGTAGTGGGCAGTCTTTCCAATTTTTCAACAGCTTGTCTATTTCCTCGCCGCTCCTCGTACACGGGCGTTTTCGGGGTTCGGTTTCACCATCAAACAGATCCTTGCGTTTCCTCCATGGGTCATCGTCGCGAAGCCACCTTCGATGTCCCATGAACACGGTTTTCGAAGACCCGGGATCTCTATCTAGCTGGCGATACGTTGTGTCATCCATGCACCTTACGCATCCAGAAAATCCGTGGACTACCTGCCCCGCAAGATATCCGTAACCGAGATAGTCGTGCACCGTCGTGAGCAGTGCGGCTCTCATAGGGAAATATTCTTTCTCTGCGGCGTCCCACGTATTGGCTGGCGTTTTCCATAGCGTGTCAATCTCCTCTTTCAGTAGCCCCAGATACAGATTGATGTCGTTCCCTGGTTGTTTCGGCCCTTCAATTAGCATACTCATGTGAATGTACTTCCTCTTCATGCACAACCAGGGGGGAAGGTTGTACATCCACACGAACACAGGCCAGGTGCTATGTGTGCTTCTCTGGCTGCCAAACGGATTGACTTCATCGGTGCTCGCGCCCAGCATGATGTTCCTTGGATCGTTCCCAAATTCTGGGTATTCGAAGTTCAACGCTTGCCACTGGCTCGCATCCTTAGGGTGACTCAGCATCTTGTCTTTTTTATCTATCTCCGGATCATTTGCGTCATCTTCTCGCTTCTTCTCCTCCCTATCCGCGTGCCAACGCAAGAGCTTTGCTACCTTAGGGTCCGCAAAATACCGCTGCAGACAAGGAGTGATCGGAAAGTACCACACCACTTTTCGAGGAGCTTTCTTCCTCTTCTTGTATCGAGTGACACCGCACACCGGACATATGGTAGACTCCGCATGCTCGTCCCGATAAATGATGCAATTGTCCATGCACACATGGTATTTCACGTGCGGTAAATCTAGAGGACACACGATTTTCTTAGCCTCCTCCAAACTGGTCGGGCACTTGTTCCCCTTGGGAAGACATTCGTGCCAGAATGACATGTTCTCGTCGAAGCATGCGTCGGTCATTTTGTGTTTTACCTTCATCTCCAGAGCCATGAGCGTTACTTTCAGGCGGGTATCCTCGGGCCTGCATCCTTCATACAATGGAGTAACCGCGTCTAACTCAAGTTGATCCATCTTGGCTTTCTCTCGGGGGGCAGCTCTTGCGTTATCCGTCTGCTTGAGAAGCAGCTCTTGAATATGAGGGTCCTGCACCCAGCCCATCGATGGTCCAGCGTCGTCTGCTCCGCTGGCATCATCATCATGTCCTGCATCTTCTACATGATGACTGTGTACAGCATCACCGTCGTGATCATCTCCTGGGGATTCTTCGTCTTCTCGCCCCCCCGAGCCGCGGTGGTTGTCTTGCTGCCCTTCCTCATTTCTTGCCCGGCCCCCATGGACGACTTCTTAGTCATCTTCATCACCTTGCCAACGATAGCCATCCATGAAACCACGCAAGAGCAGGTGGTCCCGCACCTGCCTGGAATTCGGGTCCGCAATAAGGCTATTCAGCTTGCATCTTCGACACGGACATCTTATCTCTGTCTCGTTCTTTTGAAGCATCTCGGCCTTCGCGGACCTCAAAAACCTATTCACGATGCCTTCGGTCATCGTGCGGACCATGGTCGCCTGCGGGGTAGAGCAAAACGATATTTTAGAACCAAGAAAAAATTTGGCATGACTTTCCCTAAAAATAGGACCAAAAAGAATGCTTAATGCCAAAATTCTCACCGAAACGGAAATGAATCAACATTCCGGCAAAATAATGGCAACTACCGCATTTCAAATACCGGTACACCTCCAAACACAAACACATATGCAACACTACAAACATATGCAACACCACGAACATACATAGATCTAGCTAGGCCATAAAAAGTGCATGTGCACATTGTTGTAGGGAGAACAACATAAATATAGCTTCCCCCCTTACTTACCTAGCAAAACAAGGTAACTTAACCACTTAATTTGAATGAATCTATGGTGGAAATGAGGTGAAAAAGAGGAGGCACCCGAGACAAGGAGGAGGCGGTGGAGAGAATGAAGTGGGGAGAAAGTGAGTGTGGGAGGAGAGGCTGTCCAAAATATCTTGTTGCTGCCCACTTACTAATGGCGCACCAGCAACAAATGCGCCATTAGTAATCCAGGTTACTAATGGCGCACCCACTGGTGGTGCGCCATTAGAACTTTTGCAAAAAAAGGAATAAAAGCAATGATAAAAAAAATAACATTAGTGGCGCACCTTCTGGCTGGTGCGCCATTACTAGTTACAACTAGTAATGGCGCACCACCAGGGGATGCGCCATTAGTATGTTTGGACAGGCGCACTAGTTCAAAAAAAATTGGTACTAATGGTGCACCGTGGTCAAGGTGCGCCATTAGTAGTTTCAACACGAATGGCGCATCAGAAGGTCGTGCGCCATTAGTATATACTAATGGCGCACCACTTGTCTGGTGGGCCATTAGTGTCATTTCCATCTATAGCCCTTTTCCTAGTAGTGATATGATGAGTGAAGAATATCAAATGTCTATGATGGGAGAATTGAAATTCTTTTTAGGTCTTCAAATTCTTCAATAGTGCAATGGCATATTCATATCTTAGGAAAAATACCTCAAAGATGTATTGAGGAAATTCGGCATGCAAGATTGCAAAGGGGTCAAAATCCCAATGCCCACAAGTGGCCATCTATGCACTAATGAAAATGTTATCGACTTCGATCAAAAGGTATACCGCTCCATGATTGGCTCTTTATTGTACTTATGTGCATCTAGGCCAGATATTATGCTTAGTGTTTGCATGTGTGCCCGATTTCAAGCTACACCGAAGGAATCACACCATAAGGCTGTGAAGCATATTCTTCGATATCTAGCTCACACACCAACACTTGGATTATGGTACCCCAAGAGCTCGGCTTTTGATCTCATTGGATATTCAGACTCCGACTATGCTGGTGATCATGTGGACCGCAAGTCAACATCTGGCACATGCCATTTCCTCGGATGATCTTTGGTCTGTTGGTCCTCAAAGAAACAGAACTGCGTATCACTATCTACGGCTGAAGCTGAGTACATTGCTACTGGTTCCTGCTGTGCTCAATTGCTCTGGATGAAGCAAACTCTCAAGGACTACAGCATCAACATGAAGAATGTGCCTCTCTACTGTGACAATGAGAGTGCAATCAAGATTGCTCACAACCCAGTTCGGCACTCGAAGAAAAAGCACACCTAGATTCGTCATCATTTACTTCGCGATCATGTGTGGAATGGCGGCATCTCTATTGAGCATGTACAGACTAAAGAACAGCTAGCCGATATCTTCACAAAGCCCTTGGATGATAAGAGATGTAGCAACTTGAGGCGTGAGCTAAATATCCTAGAATCTTCAAATGTTCTTTGAAAAGGACACTCATCCTAACACTTATGCAAACTGATGACTTAGATGTGCAACACGCGAAGAAACGTTTTTCTTCAATCAATGAAGACTAACACTCTAAGTGTGAAGAAATTAATGAAGAATTTGATTCTCAGAGCCCTACGACAATTGTACGCGGTGTCTCAAATCATCATTTATATACGATGGGTCACGCCACCACCAAAAGTTGAAAATCTTCAATTTGAGTTTTTCCTCAGTTTTTTAAATTCCTCAGTTGTTCAAATTCTTCAACTTTGCATTGTCTTCACTGTCCCCGTCGTTTTTCGTCATTGGCTATATATATATATATATATATATATATATATATATATGAGCTTATGTCCACTAAAGCATTCACTTATTGCTAATTCTTCAAGCTGTTTTTTTCTGCTAAGTGAATGTGATCGGACCCTTCCCCCTCTATGCTAAACTCAACCCAATCTTTTCACAAATTCTTCATGCCTGTTCTATTTGAAACTCGTTCAAAATCTTCATTGTGTCCTTGTTAGCTGAAGAATTTGCGAACGAAACTTTTAACTTATCTTATCTAAATTTTTGGCTTTGCCGCTCAAACCATTCCGCATCCCACCATAATACTTATCTATTCACCCATGATCTCACACGATCGCCACCTCTCAGTACGTGGGTGTCAGGACCGGATTTTCCGGATATCAATTTCCTAGGAAATGGCCCTTGTGCTCACCAGCCCCAGGATTACTGTTAGCTGATGAGGCACCAACTTGATACAGAACCTCCAAGCAAAGTACATAATGAGTAGTACAAGACCATACTGGCCTATGAGTACAACAAATGGTTTCTAGTGGTTGATGGCGGAAGCGGTTTGTGGATCATCAGCGCTATGGGACTCCATTTCCCACAGGAACAGCTGACCTGGATAACTCCTATTTTCGCGAGGCTGCTATCACCATTGCTTAGGTTCCGGGGCTATCATCGCAACGCTCCTCTCCATGCAAGAAATCTGGCCAAGACAATAGCCAGGGACAAACCAGTGAGTACCTTGAATGTACTCGCAAACATTATGAACACAAGTATAACATAACAAATTATAATCATGCTCTGAAATATTCTATGATCACAACGTCAGTCATAAAATAAAATCCATGATGCATGCAAGCAGGTTGATCATATAAAACATGAATATGCAATCAAAGAATAACAATAGAATGCACCAATCGGGTATCTGAAGCGATGCCTCGAAAGGACAATAATATAAAGCATGCCTCAGTCGGGCGTCTGAGTGACACCACATAAAAGGCTTATAGGTGAAATAAGTAACAAACATGCCACAGTTGGGCGTCTGTGCGACACCACATAAAGGGCTTATAGTTGAAATAAGTAACAAACATGCCACAGTCGGGCGTTTGTGCGACACCACATAAAGGGCTTACAAAGTAAATAAATAACAAGCATGCCACAGTCGGGCGTCTGTGCAACACCACATAAAGGGCTTACAAAGTAAATAAATAACAAGCATGCCACAGTCGGGCGTCTCAGCGACACCACATAAAGGGCTTATAGGAAAATAATCACAATGAATATCCAGGAGGTAGAACCGTCCCAGGGATACTCAATAATTCAAGTAATATAATGGGTTAGTCATAATAATGATAATCATAATCATCACAAGTCACAAGTCATGATCCATGTTCTGGTTTAACAATTTCTCCTTCGAAGACCGACACTAAGACCGACACTTGACCCATCCCAGACTGTAGTCCTTACCCATGGACATGGCTATTCGAATAGATTTAATCTCTGCAGAGGGTGTACTCTTTACCCACGAGTAACGGATTCCTTTAGTCCATCAGGACTAATTCCGTCTACGGTCTTTTAACGGAAAACACACCTGACCCGCACACACCAGCTTAACTTATCGGTGTCTGGAATCACCCACGACACCTGTCAAGCAAAACTCTAAGTGGGGAGGCTACAACCTCGATTAGCATGGGGATCAAATTTATACCGCACGCTACTAAGGGGTGCCCCCCTCTCAGTCCCAACCGGAAACACCCATGCCCCCGGACCAAGTGGCCTGCCTACCGGATGCAGCAGGTATCTTCCACCATGGCCTCTCAGTACGGTGTGTGCCAAGAAAGGGGTTGGCAACTTACCGAACCGTACCCTACCTGTGGCAGGGACAAGTGGTAGTACGAAACAAGTATGGGGGTTACTAGAACAAGACTCGATCTACGGCCGACTTAGGAGGTTTAAGTATTCCCTACATGATTAGCATAACAAATGTATTTTCAACCAACAGATAGAATCACCACTCATCATACCCCGTCATGCCATACCGGACACAACTGTCTTGACGAGGAACTAGGGACAAGCTCGTGTCTACCCAAGACAGAGACTTTCCCGGCTTCCTTCCGGTATGCATGAAAAGCATACGAGGTAATTACTATCACAACGTATCAAATTTCAGTAGCACGGAATCATCAATATGCACTTATGAGTATGTTCATATCATCACATAAAATAACAAAAACTCTGAGGCAAGGAGTGTTGTAACCGTATTCAAACGACACACAAAAATATTATGCCAGAGTTCAGAATGCTTGCCTTCAAGTTGTGGAGAGGCAGGGTGTATTCCAAAACTTTTGAAAGTTTTCTTCTCTCTCCAACAAATCCTATTTTAGAAAATATTCAAATTAACACATAGTTTCAACACAGTGCAAAAAAGTTGTCTCATTTTTTTTCAAATAAATCTGAAAATAAACTAGACAAAATTTGGAGAGAAGGAAAAAGAATCAACTCATTTGGAGTTATATTTAAAAAGTTATAGCCAGTCAAAGTTTAGTCAAATTCTGTTTTTAAAATAAAACAGAAAAAGAAAAAACGTTTTGAATAGATACACGTAGGAGACGTACTTTGCGTTTACGCCTCCACTTACGCCAGCGTGGACCGGCCCGTGGTCACTGACAGTGGGTCCAGGGGGCCCACTGTTCAGGTTTGACCGGTTGCCCCCGCCTCCTTCCTCCTCTGGCCGAACAGAGGCGGGTCTCCGGCGATAAAAGCCGGCGAACGGCGGCTCCTCGCGGGCTCCGGAGGGCAGGGATGGATCTGCCAGTCCAGGGCGGTCCACCCGGTGGTCGAGGGAGTGGCGGGGATGGAGGGAGTTGCCGGCGGCGAGCTCTGCAGCGGACGGTGGCCTCGGGAGAATTGGGGCTTTGGGCTACGGTGGTTCCCGGTCGCGTTTGAGAGGCTGGGCAGCTCCGCACGATCAAGGGGAGTCGAGTGGTTGTGTTGGATGGATGGGGGAGGGCCTGCTCACGACGCACGTGACCGAAGAGTGGTGGCGGCCGAACCTGCTGGAGATGGGAAAGAAGGCTTCCCGCCGTCGATGGCTGGCTAGGGGAGCATCAGAGGGATGGCCTGAGGTTGCCTGGGTGCCTGGTCGAGCTCGGGGTCCCTTTAATAGCGCGACTAGTCGGTTCCGCGGAGGCCGAGGATAAGCTCGATGGTGAACCGCCGTTCTTTAGCTGTAGGGCGACGTGGAGGCGGTGTGCGCTAGCAGACGAGCTCGTGGATGAGCTCGAGCTGCTCCAGAGGGCAGCTGGCGAGCGCGGGTGGCTCGGGCGGCGCCATCCATGGCAGGGGTTGCTGTGGCCGGCTGCTAGTGGCCACGGTCGACCTAACGGCGGCGCTGTGGAGCTCCAGGGGCGGCTCTGCAGCGAGGGAGGGGGCGGGTGTGTTGGCTGCGAGCGGGAAGGGGCCACAACGGGTGTGGGGAGGCGGCAGTGAGACGCGGCGGCTCGGCGCGTGCGTGCAAAATGTGCGCTCTGGGCGCGCCCAGAGCACGCACGCTGCATGTTCGGCAAAATGCCACGGCATGCCAGAGGGCTTCAAATCACATGATCTTAATCAGGTTGGGGCTATAGACTATGGTAGAGCCATTAGACATGCTGGTTAGGCAAAGCAAGCATGTCCAATGTACAAACTAGAAACTATGTCAAAGCTGACCATGCACATAAGGTGTTTGACAAAATGCCAAGGGCATCTAGGCATTTCTTGGGGTGGCCAAACTCTCCAGATCATAGTCTCTTTAGATGATAGAGACGGTGGCAATGTTAGTTTTGCAAAAACAAAAACTTGTTACTGTAAGTTTTTGAGAAAACCATTTCTGGACAGAAAGAAAAGGGCATAGTTTCATGAACCAAAAATACTCCAATGGGTCCATTCTCCTGGACTTAAGGATTTTGTAGGGAGGACTATAAGCAGGAGAAAGAATCATGGGCAACAGAGCAAAATAAAATGGGGTTGCAGTGGAAAATGCCAAACTGGACCAGAGAGCAAAAGAGGATGATTTGCTCAAATTTTTCAAAGAACATTGGTGGGTTTTTGCACAAAGATTAATAATATACTCCTACTAACATCCCCTAATTTTGGTGGAAGTTTTAAAGAAATATTTAAATAGGTTGTAGTGCAAAAGTGCAACTGGACCAGATTTGGAAACTTGTGGTAAAACTTAAAATCTCCAAATGACTAAGGGATATTTTTGCGTATAAGTGATTTAGGGACATCATATGTCATCCCCAAATTTTGGTGGGATTTTTAAATGAATTTATCAAAGGGTTGTAGTGCAAAAGAGGCTCTAATGCTTATGAAAAATCATTTTTAAAGAAATAGAGCTCAGGGGAAAATAATTATGCAAATAAATCCACTAATAAAATAAATGTTTCAAGAGAGGGTATACAAGCCCAATAACATTTTTGAAAAGTTTTTACTTGGGGCAAAAACTCCACAATATCAAAGAAAAAAAGGTTCTGAAATCAAAGATAAATCCAGAAAAAAAAATTAATTTCCTGGCAAAATTTTAATAAACAAAACATGGTTAAATTTTTGGGGTGTTACAGTGGGTGACACATGTCAAGCGAATGAGAAGGGTCGGGGGCTCGTTCGTCCAATTTCCTTGGGCGTACAGTTTTTCACTCCGACTATAAATACCCCATCCCCTTCCTCACATCGTTTCTACTCCGCTCGTTCTCACTCCCACTCGAGCTTCTCAAACCCTAGCGCCGCCTCTACTTCATCGTTGTCGGTGAGGAAGAGCTTCACTGCCTCGACCTCGGCGCCGTCGTACTCGCGTCGGTTGCGGATTTCTTCACTCCGCTGCCGCCGTAGCTGTCTTCCTCTGCCAAGTTAGGGCGTGGAAGATCTAAACTGACGAACTTCACATCTACACTTCCCAGTTCATCGTGTTCTTCATCAAGGGTAATTAAAAGTTACTTTTACTGCCCTCTTTGATTCAAATGTTTTCCTCAAAATCTTCAAAGGTGTTTGTTCTTCAAATCTTCACACACGGAACACCTCACATGTCATCTGCTCTTGATTTGTTTCTCTAAGCAATAATTTTCTTCAAGATTCCTCGATTGTGTGGATCTTCGATCTATACAACTTTGGAACCTAAGACAAAGAACGCTTAGTGAAATTCTTCAAGACTCATTTGGTCAAATTCCTCAAACTTATTCTTTTTGAAGAACCTTCTGAGAACGCATATGACCTCTCCAAATTCCTCGCAACTATACTCTGTTCACAGGTACTCATGTCTGCTGCTGAATCACTAGGTTCTCATCAACTTAACTCATTTGTGGCATTCCTCGAAGAAAAGTTGCATACATCTTTAGAGAATTCCGTTGTTCAAATTCCTCAGCTGAAGAAAATGGTTGATGGTAAGAAGCCACGGAAGGGTGGAAAGAGGCCTGAGGTAAATACTGCTTTCGAGATCCCTGATGACATATACAATGATTATTGCACTCCTAATGAGGCCAAATTTGGCAAGGAGGACAAAAATCAGCGCAAGGTGCGCATACAAAGGATAAGGAGGAGATGGGCACGGGTATGGAGTGAGTACGGATATGTTACTCCCAAGTATGTGAAGAAATTCGCTCTCAACCCTCCATGCCCAAGACCTCCGTTGGCATCTGGCTAATTAGCAGATCCCACCAGCCTCAAGCGTGGTGAGCATTATCCTGATGAATGGGCAAAGCGACAGGCCAAACTGGCAAAAGAAGCAGTGAGGAAATTCAATGAAGACTCTTCTGCTGCTGCTACCGCTGTTGAGGCCTATGCAAGCAAGCCGAAGAAGGCCATGGCTAAGAAGCCTGCTCACAAACCAAGTGCTTCACCCTCAATGCCATCACGGCCAAGTTCCTCAGCAATGCTCTCATGGCCAGATTCTTCAAAGCCCTCATGGCCAACTCCTCAAACTGCTCCTCCTCCTTCAAAGTCCTCAGCTCCTCCGACAAAGTCCTCAGTTGCTCCAACTAAATCCTCTGCACATGTGCATCTTGCCACATGCCAAAGGCCTACAGGCATCTCAATTGCCACTGGAGCTTCTGCGAGTTCCTCAGCTGCACCAAATTCCTCAATTGGCCCCTCTCTGCTGAAGAAAAAGGCCACTGCTGGACAAAGCCCTCGACCAAGTCCTCACAAGAAGCAGGTCGCCTTTCAAGTGCCATCTGATGATGACGAGGCTGATGATGAAGAACTTTCCAAAATCATCAGAGATAGGCAGGTCAAGGCCGCTAGATCCAAAGGCAACAATGTGCCAATGTTACTGTATCTGAAGTTGATCCTAGATTTCATTGATCTATGGCACAAGGACCCGAACACACCTTTGCCGGAGATGAACCTCACTCCTGGTCAAAGTCATGTTTTGACTGCCTTTATTGAAGAAGAAAAATGGAAATATGAACAAGGAAACGAGTGAAGAAAACATAGTACAAGAAAGAGCGCTTGCTACCTCTTGAGCACTGCGTTGGATTTCCCCGAAGAGGAGAGGATGATGCAGGAAAGTAGCGTAAGTATTTCCCTCAGTTTTTGAGAACGAAGGTATCAATCTAGAAGGAGACCACGCACAAGTCCCTCGTACCTACACAAAACGATAGCAACTAGCAACCAACGCTTAGGGATTGTCAATCCGTTCACGGTCACTTACGAGAGTGAGATCTGATAGAGATAATATTTTTGGTATTTTTGATAGGTAGATGCAAAGTAAAAAAAGTAAAGGTAAAGTAAAAAAACAAGTAAATAAAGTGATATAGATTGATATGATGAGAATAGACCCGGGGGCCATAGCTTTCACTAGTGGCTTCTCTCAAGAGCATAAGTATTCTATGGTGGGTGAACAAATTACTGTTGAGCAATTGACAGAATTGAGCATAGTTATGAGTATATCTAGGCAATGATCATGTATATAGGCATCACGTCCAAAACAAGTAGATCAAAACGATTCTGCATCTACTACTATTACTCCACTCATCGACCGCTATCCAGCATGCATCTAGAGTATTAAGTTAAAAACAGAGTAACGTCGTAAGCAAGATGACATGATGGAGAGGGATAAATTCATGCAATATGATAAAAACCCATCTTGTTATCCTCGATGGCAACAATACAATACGTGCCTTGCAACCCTTTCTGTCACTGGTAAGGACACCGCAAGATTGAACCCATAGCTAAGCACTACTCCCATTGCAAGAACTACCAATCAAGTTGGCCAAACCAAAAAGGATAATTCAAAGAGACTTGCAAAGATAACTCAATCATACATAAAAGAATTCAGAGAAGAATCAAATATTTTCCATAGATAATACTGGATCATGAACCCACAATTCATCGGTCTCAACAAACACACCGCAAAAAGAAGATTACATTGAATAGATCTCCACGGGAGAGGGGGAGAATATTGTATTGAGATCCAAAAAGAGAGAAGAAGCCATCTAGCTACTAGCTATGGACCCGAAGGTCTAAAGTAAACTACTCACACTTCATCGGAGGGGCTATGGTGATGATGTAGAAGCCCTCCATGGTGGATGCCCCCTCCGGTGGAGCTCCGGAACAGGCCCCAAGATGGGATCTCATGGATATAGAAGGTTGCGACGGTGGAATTAGGTTTTTGGCTCCTGTTCTGATCGTTTGGGGATACGTAGGTATATATAGGAGGAAGGTGTACGTCGGTGGAGCTCTGAGGGGCCCACGAGGTAGGGGGCGCGCACAGGGGGGCGCCGTCCACCCTCGTGACCTCCTCGGGCACTACTTGGAGTAGGGTCCAAGTCTCCTGGATCATGTTCGGTTGGAAAATCACGATCCCGAAGGTTTCATTCCGTTTGGACTCCGTTTGATATTCTGTTTCTTCCAAATACTGAAAAAGGCAGAAAACAGCAATTCTGGGCTGGGCCTCCGGTTAATAGGTTAGTCCCAAAGTAATATAAAAGTGGAAAATAATGCCCAATATAGTCCAAAATAGTAGATAAAGTAGCATGGAGCAATGAAAAATTATAGATAGGTTGGAGATGTATCAGGCATCCCCAAGCTTAATTCCCACTCGTCCTCGAGTAGGTAAATGATAAAAAAAAGAATTTTTGATGCGGCGTGATACTTTGGCATAATTTCAATGTAAATCTTCTTAATTGTGATATGAATATTCAGATCCGAAGGATTCAAGACAAAGGTTCATATTGACACAAAAATAATAATACTTCAAGCATACTAATCAAAGAAATCATGTCTTCTCAAAATAACATGACAAAAGAAAGTTCATCCCTACAAAATCATATAGTTAGGCTATGCTCCATTTTCGTCACATAAATATGTTCCCAACTTCTATACCCCCGATGACAAGCCAAGAAATTGTTTCATACTCAAATAATCTCAAACTTTTTCACCTTCACGCAATACATGAGCGTGAGCCATGGATATAGCACTATGGGTGGAATAGAATATGATGATGGGGATTGTGTGGAGAAGACAAAAAAAAGAGAAAGTCTCACATTTACGAGGCTAATCAACATGCTATGGAGATGCCCATCAATTGATGTCAACATGAGGAGTAGGGATTGCCATGCAACGGATGCACTAGAGCTATGAATGCTCAACAAAAGAAAACTAGTGGGTGTGCATCCAACTCGCTTGCTCACGAAGACCTAGGGCATTTGAGGAAGCCCATCGTAGGAATATACAAGCCAAGTTCTATAATGAAAAATTCTCACTAGTATAAAAAGATAACTTATGAGACTCACTACATGAAGAACAAGGTGCTACATTGAAGCACGATATATGAGACTCACTACATGAAGAACAAGGTGCTACTTTGAAGCACAAGTGTGGAGAAAGAGATAGTAGCATTACCCTTTTTTTTTCTTTTTTTGGGCCTTTATCTTTTTTTTTCTTTTGGCACTTCTCTTTTTTTTTATTTGGGCAATGCTCTAATAATGATGATCATCACACTTCTATTGATTACAACATAAGGATTACAACTCGAAACTTAGAACAAGATATGACTCTATATGAATGCCTCCGGCGGTGTACCGGGATAGTGCAATAAATGAAGAGTGACATGTATGGAAAATAAAGCATGGTGGCTTTGCCACAAATACGATGTCAACTACAAGATCATGCAATGGCAATATGACAAAATTAATGTATGTCATGATGATGATGGTGGAAGTTGCATGGCAATATATCTCGGAATGGCTATGGAAATGCCATGATAGGTAGGTATGGTGGCTGTTTTGAGGAAGATATAAGGCGGTTTATGTGTGATAGAGTATATCATATCACGGGGTTTGGATGCACCGGCGAAGTTTGCGCCAACTCTCAAGGTGAGAAAGGGCAATGCATGGTACCGAAGAGGCTAGCAAAGGCGGAAAGGTGAGAGTGCGTATAATCCGTGGACTCAACATTAGTCAAAAGAACTCATATACTTATTGCAAAAATTTAGAAGTCATCAAAAAATTCAAGTACTACACGCATGCTCCTAGGGGGATAGATTGATAGGAAAAGACCATCGCTCGTCCCCGACCGCCACTCATAAGGATGCACAAGCCAGGTACACTTCATGTTTCAAATTTGTTACACAACTTTAACCAGATGTGCATGCTACGGTATTTGTAAACTTCAACACAAGTATTTCTCAAATTCATAATCAGCCAACTAGCACGATTTTGATATTATCACCTCCATATCTCAAAACAATTATCAAGCATCAAACTTATCTTAGTATTCAATTCACTCAAAAGAAAGTTTCACATATCTTGAACACCAAGTATATTAACATTAAGCAAATTACCATGCTATTAAAGACTCTCAATATAATCTAAGTGAAGCATGAGAGATCAATAGTTTCTTTAAAACAAATCTACCACCGTGCTCTAAAAGATCTAAGTGAAGTACTAGAGCCAAAAATTATCATGCTCAAAAGATATAAGTGAAGCACTATGAGCAAAACTATCAAGCTCAAAAGATATAAGTGAAGCACATAGAGTATTGTAACAAATTCCAAATCATGTATGGCTCTCTCAAAATATGTGTACAACAAGATGATTGTGTTAGACTAACAAGCAAAGACACAAATAATACAAGACGCTCCAAGCAAAACACATATCATGTTGGTGAATAAAAATATGGCTCCAAGTAAATTACCGATGGAAGTGGACGAAAGAGGGGATGCCTTCCGGGGCATCCCCAAGCTTTGATTTTTTGGTGTGCTTGGATTATCTTGGGGGTTCCATGGGCATCCCCAAGCTTAGGCTCTTACCACTCCTTGTTCCATAATCCATCAAAAGAATTCACCCAAAACATGAAAACTTCACAACACAAAACTCAACAGAAATCTCGTGAGCTCCGTTAGAGAAACAAAACAAAAGACTACTTCAAGGTACTGTAATGAACTCATTCTTTATTTATATTGGTGTTAAACCTACTGTATTAAAACTTCTCTATGGTTTATAAACTAATTTACTAGCCATAGATTCATCAAAATAAGCAAACAACACACGAAAAACAGAATCTGTCAAAAACAGAACAGTCTGTAGCAATCTGTAACTAACGCAAACTTCTGGAACTCTAAAAATTCTACCAAAATAGGAAGTCCTGGAAAATTTGTTTATTGATCAGCAGAAAAACGAATCGACGCAAAAGCTCGTTCCTTTGATTTATCATAACTAAATTCGTGCGCGCAAAGTTTCTGTTTTTCAGCAGAATCAAATCAACTATCATCGTAGGTTATCCTACAGGTTCTACTTGGCACAAACACTAATTAAAACATAAAACCACATCCAAACAGAAGCTAGATGGATTATTTATTCCTAAACAGAAGCAAAAACAAAAAACACAAAATAAAATTGGGTTGCCTCCCAACAAGCGCTATCGTTTAACGCTCCTGGCCAGGCATAAAAGCAAGGATAGATCTAGGTATTGCCATCTTTGGTAGGCAATCCATAAGTGGCTCTCATGATAGATTCATATGGTAATTTTATTTTATTTCTAGGGAAGTGTTCCATGCCCTTCTTTAAGGGAAATTGGAATCTAATATTCCTTTCCTTCATATCAATAATTGCACCAATCGTTCTAAGGAAAGGTCTAGCAAGAATAATAGGACATGAAGGATTGCAATCTATATCAAGAACGCTAAAATCTACGGGCACATAATTCCTATTTGCAACAATAAGAACATCACTAATTATTCCCATAGGCTTTTTAATAGTGGAATCCGCAAGATGCAAGTTTAGAGAGCAATCATCAAAATCACGGAAATCTAGCAAATCACATAAAGTTTTGGGAATAGTAGAGACACTAGCACCCAAATCACACAAAGCATGGAACTCAAAATCTTTAATTTTAATTTTAATAGTAGGTTCCCATTCATCATAGAGTTTTCTAGGGATAGAAACTTTCAACTCAAGTTTTTCTTCATAAGATTGCATCAAAGCATCAACAATATGTTCGGTAAAGGCCTTATTTTGACTATAAGCATGAGGAGAATCTAGCACGGATTGCAACAAGGAAATACAACCAATCAAAGAGCAATTTTCATAATTAAATTCCTTGAGATCCAAAATAGTGGGTTTAGCAACATCACGGTTTTTATTTATTTCAATCCCACTTTCATCAATTTCATCATCAAGATCTAGAAACTCCGAATTCTTAGAACGCCTTCTAGGTAAAGGAAGATAATCTTCAGATTTATCAAGATTCATATTGCAAAACAAAGATTTAATGGGGGACACATCAATAACTTTTAGATCTTCTTATTGATTTTCATAGGAATTCGGTTTAGCGGTCATCTTATTGACTAAGGTAGCTTGCATATCCGAAATTTCAGCGGTCATCTTTTCAAGACGAGCAATTTGGGCCCTTGTACAATCAAATTCCTTAGACATATCATCAAGTTCTTTATTCATATAACTCATAAAACTTTTTTGTTCCTTAAGCTCGTTTCTGAAGAAATTATTGTGCTCAAATTGCAAAACCATAAACTTTCTAACATTGCTTTCGATCTCCTCTAGCCTTTTAAGGTGAAGGTCACCAAATCTAGGTAGAGCCATCGCAACAAATAAGCAAACTAACACAGGAGTGAGCAGAAAGGCAACAGAAAAAGGCAAACGGGAAAGAGAGGAGGAGATTGAGAAAGAGAGGGCAAATAAAACGGCAAGGGTGAAGTGGGGGAGACGAAAACGAGTGGCAAATGGCAAATAATGTAATGCGAGAGATAGGGATTGCGATGGGTACTTGGTATAATTGACTTGCTTGCATGAGCCTCCCCGACAACGGCACCAGAAATTCTTCTTGCTACCTCTTGAGCACTGCGTTGGATTTCCCCGAAGAGGAGAGGATGATGCAGCAAAGTAGCGTAGGTATTTACCTCAATTTTTGAGAACCAAGGTATCAAACCAGTAGGAGACCATGCACAAGTCCCTCGTACCTACACAAAACGATAGCAACTCGCAACCAATGCTTAGGGGTTGTCAATCCCTTCACGGTCACTTACGAGAGTGAGATCTGATAGAGATAATATTTTCGTTATTTTTTATAGGTAGATGCAAAGTAAAAAGTAAAGGTAAAGTAAAAACAAAGCAAGTAAATAAAGTGATATAGATTGATATGATGAGAATAGACCCCGGGGCCATAGGTTTCACTAGTGACTTCTCTCAAGAGCATAAGTATTCTACGGTGGGTTAACAAATTAATGTTGAGCAATTGACATAATTGAGCATAGTTATGAGTATATCTAGGCAATGACCATGTATATAGGCATCACGTCCAAAACAAGTAGATCAAAACGATTCTGCATCTACTACTATTACTCCACTCATCGACCGCTATCCAGCATGCATCTAGAGTATTAAGTTAAAAACAGAGTAACACCGTAAGCAAGATGACATGATGTAGAGGGATAAATTCATGCAATATGATAAAAAAACATCTTGTTATCCTCGATGGCAACAATACAATACGTGCCTTGCAACCCTTTCTGTCACTGGGTAAGGACACCGCAAGATTGAACCCAAAGCTAAGCACTTCTCCCATTGCAAGAACTACCAATCTAGTTGGCCAAACCAAAAAGGATAATTCGAAGAGACTTGCAAAGATAACTCAATCATACATAAAAGAATTCAGAGAAGAATCAAATATTTTCCATAGATAATACTGGATCATAAACCCACAATTTATCGGTCTCAACAAACACACCGCAAAAAGAAGATTACATCGAATAGATCTCCACGAGAGAGGGGGAGAACATTGTATTGAGATCCAAAAAGAGAGAAGAAGCCATCTAGCTACTAGCTATGGACCTGAAGGTCTGAAGTAAACTACTCACACTTCATCGGAGGGGCTATGGTGATGATGTAGAAGCCCTCCGTGGTGGATGCCCCCTTCGGCGGAGCTCCAGAATAGGCCCCAAGATGGGATCTCGTGGATACAAAAGGTTGCGGCGGTGGAATTAGGTTTTTGGCTCCTTTTTTGATCGTTCGGGGATACGTAGGTATATATAGGAGGAAGGAGTACGTCGGTGGAGCTCCAAGGGGCCCATGAGGTAGGGGGCGCGCCCAGGGGGCGCGCCCAGGGGGCGCGCCCAGGGGGCGCCCTCCACCCTCGTGACCTCCTCGGGCACTACTTGGAGTAGGGTCCAAGTCTCCTGGATCACGTTCGGTTGGAAAATCACGATCCTGAAGGTTTCATTCCGTTTGAACTCCGTTTGATATTCTGTTTCTTTGAAATACTGAAAAAGGCAAAAAACAGCAATTATGGGCTGGGCCTCCGGTTAATAGGTTAGTCCCAAAAGTAATATAAAAGTGGAAAATAAAGCCCAATATAGTCCAAAAGAGTAGATAAAGTAGCATGGAGCAATCAAAAATTATAGATACGTTGGAGACGTATCAGCGCTTTCTAAAGGAAAACGTTCTGAAGCTTTCCCCCGAAGAACTCATTGCCTTACAAGATGAGATCAAGCAACTGAGTGATGAATTTGATCACCACTATGCTGACTAGCTTGGAGCCAAAGTCAGATTTTTGAAGATTACTGATAAATTCACTTCAAATGTTTCAGCCCCAATGCAACAAGAAAATCCTCAGGCTGAAGCATCTGCACAGCCTACTGAAGAACATGCCAGCACCGCTGATGACAATCAGGCTGCTGAAGAAAATGAAAGTTCCAGGGCTGATGACTGCATTCCAGCCGCTGAAGAAATTGCCAGGGCATCCACTCAAGAAAATGAAGAAGTCAGGCCAACTGCATCAGTTGTGCCTGAAGAAAATGAACCAAATTCCCTCTACTCCTCCTACACCAACGCCAACTCCAATCCTTCCATCTGCCTCAGATGTGAAGAAGACCAAGGCTACAGAGCGTGCAGCTGTGAAGAAAAGGAAGGTATCAACTTCATCAGATTCTTCAGCTCCGAAGAAGATGAAGCCTTTGACAAGCTCGTTTGCAAATCCCATTGATGTTGTTCCTCTCTCATCTATGCCATCAAAGGACCTTGTTCCTTATGATGAAGATTATGTGATTCCAAGCAAATCTGATGAGGAAATTCCTTTTGCTGCTTCATCAGAGCAGTTGGATGAAGAAATTGAAGTGGATGCAATCCCTTCAACACCAGTTGTCTCCTCGCCTATGCCTCAGTTTACTGTTGAAGAGGCCAGTGTTGAAGAAATGGAAGATGAAGATGTTGACATTGGCTGTACCACACCCGTGCTGAATGATGACTTTTGGGAAAGTCAGCACCCCAACTCTCCACTGTTCACTCCACTTCAACAAATTCCTCAATCCCCTGTTGCTACTGAAGTACAAATGGGATCTGAAGAACCTCGTGCAACCCCAGCTGTCCATGAAGAGATTCTAGCCACTAGTGCTGATGAAAATGTTAATGAAGAATTGAAGACCCAATCTGCAACTGAAGAATAGCCTGAAATTCCTCAGCCTGTGGATCCTGAGATTGCAATTCCTGAAGTTGTGATGCAATTGACTAATACTCCTCAGCCCAAGCCAAAGGATCCCTTCTCGAAGAAGTAGAAATTCAAGGCTGATGATTTCTTCGGCAAGCACATATTCTTCCCTGATTAGAATCCCTATGATTCTGCTCGTCTTAGAAAGAAGCGTTTTTGGACTGCCAGCCTGCCAATTTCTATTCTTCACTTCTCTTCAATAAGGACAAAGTCTTTGACCACGAGCATATTCCTCACGTGGATATGGAATCAATGCCTTGCTTCTCTCCAGTCCTTAGTGTGCTTCATGATGCAGGCCTACTCAACTTTTGCTCTGACAGTGTTGATTGGAATGAAGAGCTTATTCTTCAGTTCTACGCAACACTGCACGTCACAGGTGATGCTGACGATATCAACACTTGGGTGTTGGACTGGATGACTGAAAATACTCATTACAAAGCACCGGCCTCTGAATTACTTCATGCCCTGCCAACCAGTCCTCCACCTGAAGGTGCTCGTTGTCTGTACCAAGAACCTGAACTTACTTCTCATTACATGCAAGTGCTAATGAAGCCTCTGAAGCCCGGTCAAGCCCCAAGGACCAAATTCCTCATGAAGGAATTGTTGTATGTGCCAAGAACAATCTATCGCATTCTGACGAAGACTTTGAGTCCTATCAAAGGCCACGACTCATCTGATGAGGAAATTGTTGGCATCATGAAGAATCTGCTATTCAACATCATGCATGGCTCAATTATCATAATTTCTTCATGAGGACTCTGGCAAATGTTGCACTTTCTCCATTGGAGCTGAAGCCTTATGCTCCTTGGATTACGAGATTCCTAAGAACAAGGTCTTCACTCAACTACAAAGCTGATTTTCAGAATCACCTCAGCTACTTGCCCCCGATTGAAGTCCTCCAGCGGACATATTCCTTAGCTGATGAGAAGGGCAAGGCACCGACAGTTATTGATGAAGGCATTCGTCCATTGGATGGTCAGTTTCGCAAAGCTGCATCTTATTCCACCAATGATGACTCTGCCACTCATGATTCTGCTGCCAATGCACCCAAGTCAAATCCTCAAGCCACCGCTCCTCGTGTGATGACTGACCGTGAGCTGCTTCTTACTCTTCACAGAAGGTGGATCGAAACCACAAATGGGTTAAGCATCAGTTTGGTTCTATTCTTCTTAACATGACTGCTACACATAATGCAGTGAAGAAAAACCATTACTACCTCCATGAAGTCTTCGGTCGCACCTGGGCTATTCTGTCACATATATATGGTGAAGAAGATCTGAAGAAAATGGGTCTCAAGGAAGATTTTGTCTGGTCTGCTCCTCCACCGAAGAAATACAAGAAGGTCAAGGTTCCTTCCTTGGTAGCCAGTTCATATTCTTCATCACGTGACACAGATGAGTATGAAGACTTGGACGACACTGCGGCAGGCCCTACAACGACACACGACCCCAACAACGCTGGCGCTCCTTCATCATCATGATATTCTTCAGGGACGTTAGTCCTCATTTTCAACCCTTTTGGTCATTCGATGATAAAGGGGAAGAAATTTGAGTTAGTCTTCAAGCGGATCTATCTTATATGGGCATATTCTTGCTAACTTACAACTCTCGTTCTTTTGATGACTTTGCTGGATCGAGTTGTAAACTTAAACTCTATGGTGGCCTGATATTTTTTCTCAATTCTTCTGCGTGCTTATTCCTCATTAATGTCAATGCACGCATGTTGAATTACATCAGTCACCATATTTCATCATGCATTTCAAATTCTTCATATTATATGTCAAATGCGTGTATGAATTACAAGATATAGGGGGAGATCTCCATGATTGTACTCTTCAAGTGTGCATTGCTTCAAAAGCAAATTCCTCACTATGCACATCTTCAGGAGGAGTTCTTCTATATCTTGCAATCAAATTCCTCAATATCAGTATTTACACTTCATATGTTTATCCCCGTTGAAAACTTAACCTATATTGTCATCAATCACCAAAAAGGGGGATATTGTAAGTGCATCTAGTGCCCCTTAGTGATTTTGGTGTATTGAAGACTTATACGTTAATGGACTAATGCGTATGTGAGTGTACACAGGTCTATAAGTCTATAAGGAGTTTGATATTTACAGAGAAAGTCGATCCCTAAAAATGAAGATCTTCGACTGAAGACTTTGGATTTCTGAAGAATTTGAAAGTGAAGAAATTGGTGTGACCTGGAAGACCTGGAATTCATTCGAGGAACATGAAGCGTGAAGACTTTTGTTTTCGTAGTTCCATTTTCTCCTTCTTGAGTCACAGGAAACACCGTACTGTTAAAGGGGGTCGACGAAATACTAAGGAAAATTTTCCATGTGATGCTCAACTCAAAATCCTACACCTACCAATCCCTTCGAGTGAAGCCATTGGAAATTTCATACAGTTAAGTCAATTTCTTCAGTGACAGAGATGAAGTTCTTCTGGTCGCTGAGGAATTTTTTCTGACTGAGGAGTTAGGAATTCGCCAGTGCGGACTACCTACACAGTGAGAAACATGATAGCCCTGAGGAATTTGAGAGTCAAAATCCCGATCGTTGCTGTGCTATGGTCCAGCTGTCCCAAAATATCTACCCACCTAACGGTCATATCATTGAAGGGCATTTATGTCTTATCATGTCAGGCTGCTCCCTAGGCTATAAATTGCCGCCCCCTAAAACCACTAGCTAGTTGGCTGCTCTGAGAGAAACTGACACTTGTCATTTGAGAGCACCCCATCCTCCAAGGACTTTGAGCGAAAATCATCAAGTGAGGAAAACCCAAACCAAAACACCTTCAAACCCAAAGTGATTGAGCATCACTGAAGAGATTGATCCTGCGTGGATCCGATGCTTGTTACCTTTGAAGACTGTGCTTCTTCCAAGAAGTTAGGCATCATGGTCTAGAGCATCCAAGAGGAATTGTGGATCACCGAGTGACCGAGTTTGTGAAGGTTTGGAAGTCACCTGAAGACTTACCATGAGTGATTGGGCAAGGTCTGTGTGACCTAAGCTCAAGGGGAATACGGTGAGGACTAAGTGTCCTGGACTGTGTGTTCAGGACTGGGTGTCTGGGACTGTGTGTCCTAAGGTTTGAATACCTAGTTTCCCTAACCAGACGTACAACTGTCACAACAGTTGGAACTGGTCTACCAAATCATTGTCTTCACCAAGCCTACTGGTTCTATTTTCTCAACTCTTTCATTTCCTCATTACTGTGTTGTGTGCTTGTTCATATCTGTGTTTGAAGACTTTGACTGAAGACTTTCTCAATTTCCTCAGTTCAATTTCTCCAGTCTGTTTGTCTTCATCCTGTGTTATCCTGTGCTTACGCTTCCTGTACTCTGTTTCTGTTTTCATTTCTTCATGATGTCCATGTTTATGTTCTGTCATGTATGCATCTGAGTACTTATTTCGCTGCAAGTAGTTCTTCGCTAAGGAATTTCCTCTCCAGCAAATTCCTCAGTGAAGAATTCATAAAAATCGCCTATTCACCCCCCTCTAGTCGATATAACGCACTTTCATCGCTATGGTGGCTCCACTGAACTTTGTAGAACTTGATAACCTTGCTGCGTATGACTCGGCTGGCAAACTCGAGAATCTTCACTCGTTTCTCCTTGTAGGATAAATCGCTATCCAACTGAATCGCTTCCAGTGGTACTGTATCTCTTAGAGGGATATCAGCCATCTCTACGTGGCACTTCTTCAACTGGGAAACGTGGAACACATCGTGAACTCCTGACAATCCTTCTGGCAATTCTAACTTGTATGCAACTTCTCCCATACGTCCCAAAACTTTGTATGGTCCCACAAAACGTGGTGCTAACTTTCCCTTAACTCCAAAACGCTTAATTCCTCAAAGTGGGGACACACGTAGATACAATCTGTCTCCAACTTCGTAAATTGTCTCCTTGCGTGTAGAATCCGCATATCTCTTCTGCCGAGACTAAGCTTCCTTGAGTCTATCTTGAATCAACTTAACCTTCTCTTCAGACTCTTTAAGCAATTCTGGTCCAAACAACTGATGGTCTCCAACTTCATCGCATAACAACGGTGTCCTGCACCTCCTTCCGTACAAGGTTTCAAAAGGGGCCATTTTCAAACTGGCTTGATAGCCATTATTGTAATAGAACTCTGCATATGGCAAATTGTCGTCCCAACTAGATCCATAAACTAGAGCACAAGCTCTCAACATGTCCTCAAGAATCTGATTGACTCTCTCAGTCTGTCCATCTGTCTTTGGATGAAAGGCCGCACTGAACTCTAGCCTGGTACCCAAAGTCTCATGCAACTGATTCCAAAACTTTGAGGTAAACTGGGTTCCTCTATCTGATATAGTGGACCTCGGAACTCCATGCAGACATACAATCCTAGTCATGTATATCTTTGCCAACTTAGCATTGGTGTAAGTGGTCTTCACTGGGATGAATTGAGATACTTTTGTCAAACGATCGACTACAACCCAGAGTCATAGCCTGAACGAGTCCTGGGCAATCCCGTGATAAAATCTATGCCTAGCTTATCCCACTTCCATTCGGGTATCGGGAATGGCTGTAGCAATCCTGCTGGCTTCTGATGCTCTACCTTTACTCTTTGACATACATCACAAACTGCTACATACTCAGCAATATCCTTCTTCATTCCGGTCCACGAGAAACTGTCCTTCAAATCCAGATACATCTTGGTATTTCTTGGGTGAATCGAATACGGCGAATCATGGGCCTCCTACGGAATCAACTTCCTGATCTCGGGGTCATTAGGCACATACACGTGATCCTCAAACCATAGTGTATCGTGCTCGTCCTCACGAAATCCTTTAGCCTTTCCTTTGCTCATCCTTTCCTTTATCTCCGCAATCTCCTTGTCAGTCTTCTGAGCTTCTCTGATCTTGTCCATCAAAGTGGACTGAATTTCCAATGTTGCGGCTCAACGTATGGGTAATCCTCCGGTCATGAGTGTATTGACATAACTTTTGCGGCTCAACGCATCGGCTACTACGTTAGCCTTTCCGGGGTGATAGTGCAACCTCATATCATAACCCTTAATGAGCTCCAACCATCTCCTCTGCCGAAGATTCAACTCCTTCTGTGTGAAGATATACTTCAAACTCTTGTGATCCATGTACACCTTACATTGGTTTTCGATGAGAAAATGTCTCCATGTCTTCAACGCATGCACTATGGCTGCTAACTCCAAATCATGTGTAGCATAATTCAACTCATGGGGTTTAAGCTATAGTGAGGCATATGAAACAACTCTTCCCTTCTGCATCAGCACTGCTCCAAGTCCTCAACGAGAAGCGTCACAATACACTTGATAATCCTTGCGTTGATCTGGAAGAATCAACACTGGGGCTATAACCAAGCGTTTCTTCAACTCCTGAAAACTAGCCTCACATTCCTCAGTCAATTTGAACTTGGTGTCCTTCTTCAACAACTCCGTCATGGGCTTTGCAATCTTCGAGAAATTCTCAATGAACCTCCTGTAGTATCCTGCGAGTCCAAGAAAATTCCGGATCTCTCCAACTGACGTGGGTGCTTCCCAATTTGTCACAATGACAACCTTGGTGGGGTCTACTGCTATTCCTTCTCCAGATATAACATGTCCGAGGAATCCAACTTCCTTCAACCAAAACTCACACTTGCTGAACTTGGCATACAACTGATGTTCTTGGAGCTTCCCAAGTACTAAACAAAAATGCTCCTTATGCTCCTCTTCATTCTTCGAGTAGACCAAAATATCATCAATGAATACCACAACGAACTTATCCAAAAACTCCAGAAACACTTTGTTCATCATGTTCATGAAATATGCAGGCACGTTAGTCACACCAAATGACATAATGGCATACTCATATAGCCCGTACCTTCTGATAAAAGCTGTCTTAGGTATATCCTGCTCTCGAATCTTCAGCTGATGGTATCCTGATCGCAGATCGATCTTTGAAAATACTTTAGCTCCTTGTAACTGGTCAAAAAAATCATTGATCATCGGCAGTGGGTACTTGTTCTTGATCGTCACTTTGTTTAACCCTCGATAATCAACAACCATCCTCAACGTTCCATCCTTCTTCTCCACTAGAAGAACTAGTGATCCCCAAGGTGACGAACTTGGGCGAATATAGCCTTTATCCAGTAGCTCCTTAATCTGCTTCTTAATTTCTTCCAAATCCTATGCGGCCATCCGATACAGTCTCTTAGATACTGGCCATGTGGATGGCAAAAGCTCAATCAATAATCCAGTGTCTCTATCCGGTGGCATGCCTAGCAACTCCTTTGGAAATACATCAGGGAAATCCTTCACCACTGGTACTTCCTCCTGTACAACTCCTGATAAGGAATTCACTTGAGTCCTCTTCCGCACATACCGGGATACATACTTAATCCTTCTTCCTTTTGGGGTGGTGAGCAAAATCGACTTACTGGCCCAGTCAATGTTCCCTCCATACTTCGATAACCAATCCATGCCTAATATTACATCCAATCCTTGTGACTCCAATACTAATAGGTCTGAGGGGAACACGTAGTTACCAATCCTTAATGGTAACCGATCACACCATAGGCTAGCCATATACTCTGCTCTTGGTGAGCTTACTAACATGGGTGACCTAAGGGCTTGGGTTGGCAGGTTATACTTATCCACAAATCCCCTTGATATGTATGAATGCGATGCACCAGTATGAGAAAGAATGATTGCAGTAAATGACTTAACCAAAAACTTACCTATTACTGCATTTGGCTGCGCTTCAACCTCTTCCACGCTAACGTGGTTCACTTGTCCCCTGTTGAAAGGGTTGGGCTTCTTCCCAGAACATCCATTGCCATTTCCATTCTTTGCTTCAAAACACTCCATGGCGTAATGTCCATTCTTCCCGCACTTGAAACATGTAATCTGACTTAGATCCTTCTTGGCGGGTGTTGCTGGGTTGGAACGGTTCTGGCCGTTGCTTGCTCCATTCCCATTCCCATTCTTGGGGCCACTATGGTTATGCGAACTTCCTCCATTGTAATTATGGCCTCCATGGTTATGGTGAATGTGTCCTCCCGAGTTCGGGGTAAAGCGGGGCCTCTGCTGGGCTCCTGAATTGTACTTCCCTTGTCCATACTTCCTCTTGCGGTTGTCAATCTGCTGCCGCTTCCCTTCAATCATGAGCGCGCTATGTACCAACTCCTATTAGTTGTTGAAGGTTTCCACCATCAACTGCAGGTTCAGCTCATCATTCAGTCCTTCAAGAAACTTCTCCTGCTTAGCGGCATCTGTAGCGACGTCATCTGGGGCATAACGTGCTAACTCACTCAAATCATCCACATACTGGCCCACTGTGCATCCTCCTTGGCGCAAGTTGTGAAACTCGCGCTTCTTCATGGCCATTGCTCCGGCTGAAACATGGGCAGCGCGAAAAGCCTGCTGAAACTGGTCCCATGTGACAGTGTCGATGGGGTAAGTGGCTGTGAAATTCTCCCACCTATGATGTTCCGGGTCCATCAAGCTAATGTGCGGCAAAACAAACTCTCTCCGCATCTGTGCATCCTGCAGTGGTCAACTCCATTCTAATCTTGCGGAGCCAATCATCTGCAACAATCGGCTTCGTGCTACTAGAGAATACTGGCAGATTCAGCCTTAGGAAACGGTCTAAGTGATCAACAGGTGGTGGTGGTGGTGGGTTGTTGTTGTTGTTGTTGTTCCCCCGGTTCTGATTCTGGACTAGTAGCTGCATCAGGGTATTCTGCTACTGTATCAACTGAGTGAGCTCTGGTGGGAAAGCAAATCCATTGTCGCGTGTCAGAGGCATCTGATGGGTTTAGAAAAGGTGAGAAAATAAAATAGAATGAGGTCTAGAGGGAAAACACTACCTATATGCACATGAGACAAACACAATCATATCACTTCAATCAATTCAAACAAAGGCATACAAGTGGTTTAACTATCGTTACAAAAGTGCTCGGAGTATACTATATACATGGGGGAATACTACTACTGATATGGTGGTCGACTAGAAGTTTTAATCAGTGGAAGACTCCATGATATCTGCTCCAGCTTCCTCAACATAGTTATCATCACTCTCATCGGGGTCCGAGTCGGTGTCGTCGATGATGATGTAGTTCTCCAGACAAGTGGAATCGTCGTCTTCTCCTCCTGGCACGGGGTCTCCCATGAATACTCCTAGCTTCCTTGTTAGGTCGTCATTCTTCTCCATGAGTATCGTCATCTCCTCCTCGTATCCATTGCGTGTAGACTTGAGTTCTTCCTCCAGCTCCGTGATCCTGGTCATTGCCTTGTTCAGATCTATCATGCTTGCACACATCTGGTTCTCTTGGCGTCGAATGTGCTGGTTTAACTCTTGGATAAAAGCTGCAATGGACCTATCCCTCCCGGTGCTTATCATCTCCCATTGCTCATCTCAGTGCCCACAAATCTGGTAGATAGTATCCTTGATATCCGTGTGGTAAACTTCTCCAATGCGTCCCATTGTGATGTGGGCTGCCATGCTCTTTCCTAGACTCCAGGTTGGTGCATCAAAGGAAAACTCTATGGGCTCAGTGACTGGCATGAACGTCCTTCTTGGACCTTGAACTCGAATCATCCAACGCTCCTCTTCTGGTAAAGTGGCGATGTAAGTCCCGGTGAAGCTTGGTATTCCGATGTTCAGGTTTCTAGTAACTTCCTTCAAGTGTTGTCCAAAAGGTGTATCTTCATCCGGTTGTGTGAACTTGTTCGTTGCATCTGCCATCCTTAGAGTAGGAAAGGGAGAGGAGTCAGAAATGAGAAGAGAGTGACCTATGGTTTAAGCTTACTGGTCGTGTCCTACAGTCAGCGTGTGCTCTGATACCATCTTGTGGCGAGCAGAACTCGAACAGTCTAGTCTTTGTGCATCAGTGTCATCCCTGGACCGGTAATGCTGACACACATAGTACTTGAGGATTTACAACAGAGTTTCAATCACACACACTTATTACAATAATATGGCTTAAGGCCATCTAAAAACAAAAACAACGTGAGGCTTGGAAAATAAAGTGAGTCCATCAACTCCAACGGCATAGCTAAGTGAAAGACAATGACCTATGGCACCTTACTCTTCGTCTGAAAAGTCTGCAACATGAAACGTTGCAGCCCGGAAATGGGTCAGCACATGGAATATGCTGGCAATGTAACACATGGAGTAATGAATTGCTATCACTACATGCATATATGGCTGGTGGAAAGCTCTATGGTTACAGTTTTGCATAAATCCAATTTTTCCCTACAACAAAGGAACAAATTTTATTTAACTATCATGGTGGTTGTTAAACATTGAGAAGGTTCCTCCAACTCAATCCCAATTAAACATCATCATTAAACCCAATCAAATTAAATTTAGAGTGATGAGATCAACATGATAATCCAAGAACCAGATACTCAAGATGTCCATAACCGGGGACATGGCTAACCATGATTAGTTTGTACACTCTGCAGAGGTTTGCACACATAGTATTTCTGAAGCATTAACTCTCTACTCTGGATAGATAGTACCTCCTACAACCCACTACATCTGCTAGTCCACCTCTTCAAGAGCTTCACGCAACTTACTCAACTATGCCAGAGCCCAGATTGGCTTGTGGCTGCACACGGAAGTTTCTAGCATGAATAATCTTATGATCCCTTTGAGCCTGGGTGGTGGACCGTAGGATGATCACACGGGTACTCCGGGATATCCTAGGACAACACTGGATTCTCCAGGTTCCCTGACAACCACTGGGTACTCCAGGGTGCCTTAAGCAATCCACCCAGATGTGTATTTAAGTAGCCACCTTAAGTTAACAATTAATGAACAATACTCGCATCTGTCATGGATACACTCACCCAATCCACGTCTATGAGCATATCATAGCAATACAAGCATAACATAGAAGTAACTCCCAAAGGTTTGATAATAAAAGGGCAATAGGTTCTACCTCATCATCTACTTCTCAAAACCCACATGTTAATCAGATCCTAACCATGCAATATTTGAGGATTGATCTAATACAATAAAACTAGGTAGTAAAGAGGTACGATCAAAGTGTTACTTGCCTTGTTGATGATCCGTGAAACCTAGAGACTTGTAGTAGCACGCTTCGCACTCCGGGTACTCTATTGCAAACAAAAAAAGCATACAATAAGCACTCAACTAGAAGCATGGGTACAACTCAAATAAGGGATCTGACTAGAAAGTTCGACTGAAGAACTCCGGTTTGCAAAAAAATCAAATCAAACGAAACAACGAAACTCAAACTGCGAGAGAAACAAGATCCATTTACTAATCTGGACTAAAGTCCAATTTTACAGTACCAAAATCTTGTTCAAGTTGGTTAACAGAAAGAGCGCTTCGATACGAAGATCTAGGCGCTTGAATCGCCTGATTCCGACAAACGAGCAAAAAGATAAACTAAAACAAAGATCGGGGCAGAAATTGCAATCGAAAATAATCACGGAAAAACCCTGGAAAAAGAAAAACTGACGAACAGGCTAATGAATGAACGTTCGCTGCCTGTGGCTAACGGGTGAACATTGTTCGTTAAAACGAACCTACAGACGAACATCCGCTATTTAACTAAACCGGAAAAACCGAACCGATCTAATCTAAAAAAAGAATCTAGGTTTTCGAAATAAAACCGAACGGTTTTTTTAAAACAAAAAACCGGCGGCTACCTCAGCAAACATGTCGGCGGCGGCGGCGGGCAACTCCGGTGGGGCAGCAGGGTGACGGGGAGTGGCGGCGGGGCGACGGTGCGTGGCGGCAGCGCTCGGGTCGGGCGGCGGCGGGGCTGGCGGGTGGCGGCGGCGAGGTGCGGCGGCGGCGCGGCTGGTGGCAGCGGCGGTGCGCGCGAACCAAGGCGGCAGCGAGCTAGGGTTTGGGCGGCGATGGGGCTGGCGGGTGGCTGCGGGATCGCGGGCCTCGGCCTCTTAAAGGGCCGGCCGGGTCAGTGTCCCAGGTGGACACGGCCCGGTAAGGCGGTTTGTTTCTTTCTTAAAAATCCAACGCACAGAAAATAAATAAAAATAATACTAAACGGACTCCAAAAATCCTAAAATAAATTTTCCCCGTCCTCTGAAAATATAGCAAACAAGGCGAACATTTATTTGGGCCTCTAATGCAATTTTGAAAAACACATTTTTTTCCTAATTCAAATAAAATAGCAATAAAACTCCGAATAAAATTCTTATTTGATTTTAATATTTTCCATCCAATATTTCTTTATTTTGGGAAGTCATTTTATCCCCTCTCTTTTATTTTCATACATGAAATATTTGCAGATAAAAAAATCAAAACCAAATGATCCTCTTTTCAAAATTTGAGAAAACTTAAATATCAAAATAATGAAATCCCCAACTCTCTCCGTGGGTCCTTGAGTTGCGTAGAATTTCTAGGATCAACCAAAAATGCACTAAAATATGATATGCAATGAGACATTTGGGATGTTACAATCTGATGGGTACATTTGTACTCACGTTTGCTTAGTTTATGTTTTTGCAGAGAGACTTCAGTCTCACTAGTAGTCCTGCGTGGACTTCGACATTTAGCTTGTTACCTTAGCTACCATCTTGAACCCTTGGGAGGGTTTTGTAGATAATCAGGCTTCTGAGCCTTTTTCATTTGTAGTTGTCTGTACTTAGACATCTTATGCTTCTCTTGCTTGTATGCTCTGTATGTTGGGTCATGTGACCCATGATTGTAATTCTTCTATGTATGACTCTTCGGAGCCTTCGAAATAAATACTTTGAGCCATAAAGTTTTGTTGTGATGCCATGTTGTATTTGCACATATCGAGCATATTGTGTGTATGATTTTGAAATGCTTGGTATGTGTGGGATCCGACAATCTAGTTGTTTATTCTTGGTAGTCTCTCTTATGGGGAAATGTCTCCTAGTGCTTCCACTGAGCCATGGTAGCTTGCTACAACTCTGGAACACATGGGATGATCGGCATGTCCCCTTCTTTGCTCCCGTGTTTCTCCCTTCGGGGAAATGTCATGCATTTTTCCTTTAAGTCCTTGTAGCTTGCTACGACTTGGGTTCATATGTTGATGACCGACACTTGCATTGCTGGGTCATGTATGCCTGTCCCTGGAAGTTAGTGCCACCTTGGGTTTATGACTAGTCATGTCGGCCCGGGTTATGGATGCTAGGGACCCTATCATATACGTGAGCCAAAAGGCGCAAACGGTCCCGGGCCAGGTAAGGTGGCACCCGTGGGAATACCGTTTGTGAGGCTGCAAAGTGATATGATGTGTTACATACTAGATCAGTTTGACTTAGGATTGGGGTTCCAATAACTTGCATTTGTACTAGGTTCAAAAAAAGGAGTACTCGAAGTATGCATGTTCATAAGAAATGGACGGTGTACATCACTCTTGTCACGTTCGCATTGCACCCCAGCACGATGGACCCTCCATGTCGCTAACTGAATGGAACGCGCTTCGTCTTGCATTTTAGCTAGCTTGTGGGACCACAGTTGAGAGAAAACTTACATCCCCCCACCCACGTCATTTACTACTAGAAGAGAGAGAGGCCGGCCGAGTGTTACTAGTAGTAGATTACTAGTAATAAGTATACTACTAGGACTAGGAGCACTGCATACTCTACTGCAGACGTTGTCATTACTCCACTAGTACTACTGCTCCTACTACTATTGGACAGGGAGCTTAAAAAGTTACTATTGGACTGGCTATATGTGGCGAAATCCTAGTAGGAAGAGCATGCGCGAGAACAAGCATTCACGTGTTTGAATACAGATTGTAAACCATTTCTATTTGAATAGAAATCTAGGAGTACGTATAAATCTAACAATATTGATTGGGCGTTGTTAAATATTGATACTTTTTTCTATAAGTTTGATCAAAGTAGAGATTCTTTGACTACACACAAAAGTTATATGTACTAGTAAGGTAGACGTGCAGTGCACGCATGAGATTTGGCAACAAATTATGAATAAATACCACACCATAGCATGTAAGCTTTGATTCATATATGCATGATGTAGATGTTCGTTTAATTCTTATAGTTCTCATTCAGAATCAATAAGTTCTATAAAAAAGTTAATCTACTTTGAGATTCATGGAATTGTGCATTTTAGAGCATAAAGTAAAAGAATTAATGGCAATTCATTTAGAAAAAAATGGGCAATTATGATACAAAAGATTCTAGAACAAAGGAGAAGTGCTTGTGTTTTGAGTTTTGTGCATTCTCCTTAAGTTCAATCATGTAGTCTTCTAGATTGTACATGTAGAAGAATGTGGTGGAATGTAGGTGATATCCAACGGCCAGTAGTGCTCGGATTTGCAATCTTTGCACCGTCGGATTGGCTTTATCCAACGAACATCTTTCAAAGTTATTCGCACACTATATAGGGGTGTAGAAACTAAAAAGGATCGAAGGGAGTATATTGTACATTCAAAAGGGAAATGAACATTGAATACCCTTTATATATGATTTCCTGACGCTATGATCACCGGTTCAAAATTTTGAATCCCCTGCATGTATCACACATCCACCCACTCGTTCTCTCTCGGTTTCATCTCGCGTTATCTCTCTCTCTCTCTCTCTCTCTCGCACACACACACAACACCTTTCTTCCTCTTTGTGCATGTCACACCTAATTGATCTCCCGAGGTATCGGGATTGCATCTCGCTCGTCGTCAGGTCGCTCTTCGACACACGCCTAGGTGACTCTACCATGAATTAGTTGTAACCAAGCCTTTCATCTATCTTTTTAAAGCATACATTCATCTTTCTCTGCTCCCCTCTCTAGATCGATCGTTCGGTCGATATCCTAATGTATGCTTGTACTCTTTCAATCAATCCATAGCTAGATGGTACACAACTGAGGCGCACACACAGACCCCCCCCCCCCCCGCCCTTCACTCCACCCCACATGATCATTTCTATCATAGGAACACACCAAACCTTTATCTCCTTGCATGACACACACTGAATCTCTCAACATCTATCGACGTCGTCAAGATGTGTTGGGGCATGAACCGAATGGGATGTCAACACTAAGATGGGAAGCAACACGAAATGGAGGCAACATGAAACTATAAACAAACCGTTTGTCTGTATGCATGTCAGAAAAATTACAACATTAGAAATACAGGCATGGTCTAGGCCTACATGCGAATCACAGTCGGAAGACTGTTCAAATGAGGCATGAAGGAGGATGGACTCGACCGGAGAGTGGCATGATTGATGAAGAAGAGGGTTGGAGAGGAATGAGAAATAAGCAAAACCACATGATTACGCTTGGACGACTTAAATAAAGATTAACTTGTCCCGTTTTCCCTTCCGTATGGTCACAGAGTAAGATACGCAGGGGCTAGAATAGTTACTAATGCTAGAACATTGTAAGTTGGACCCCTAAGTGCGGGCATGGACCCGTCACACCTCAATTATTCCTTTAAACAGTTGCACACCTAAATTAGCACACCATCTAGCTACTTAATCTAGCATTATGCTTCACGAGTTGAAAAGCAAAAGGGTGGTACTCTACCCAAAACCACTACACTTGGGGCTAGTGTAACAACTTGGTATTGTACCACATTTGAACCAGGACACAAAAACCACCTGTTCTGCGCCTAATGCGTAACGCGGAGCACTGCCACTCAAATTTGGAGGGGAAAATAGGGAAACCGACATGTGGGGCACCCCTGTCGAGATGACGTGGGACAGACTAGTCCAATGTACAAGCTGGCCACAAGATCCTCGACACCGGCAACCGTTCATGTGGGTCGTGGGGGTCAGCAACATGGCGCAGCTCTGGCACCGCCTCTAGACACGACGACCACGGTGAGTGACACGCTCATTGTCGCTGGACATGCTCAGCTTCAGGGTGCCGAGCTAAGCGCTACCGCTGTGGCACGACCAGCAGATCAACACCCGGCTCGTCGAGGATGCACGGGGTGCTAAAGTGCACGCGCGCCGCGACGAGTCCATGGAGTGTTCTAGCACGACCAACTGCATCCCCAGGACGAGTCCATGTCTTGCTTTTTCAATGACATGTGGGATCACATGTAAGCAAAGGGCATCTCCAACGTTGCCACACCCGCAGCTGACTACCCTGGCACACAAATAACCCTCGTCCCTCGTGCCATCGCGCGCATGCACTCACAGCCGGCCCCAGCTGCCCGCATTCATGTCATCCGTCCTTATGCCTCACCGGAATGCACTACTTAAAGTGGCAACGCCCAGATAAACTCCACAGCATAGCGCATCATCCTACTTGGCACAACATCCACCATGATCGCGAGAAGGAATGCTCTGCTGGAGAGCTTGTCTTCGGGGATGAAGCTCGAGGTTGCCACCCTCGCTCAACTCGCCGCTCGCAACGCAATACTGTTGAAAAAGATTTGAACTCCAGGGCATGTGTGAAGAACTCAACCTCTCCAGCCAACAGTTTGCCACCCCCACGACCTAGCTCGATGAACAAGGAAGAAGATGGACATGACATGTAATGCCCCGAGACCGACGCTCTAGAAGACTTCTAGCTATTCCGAGTTTCGCCATGTGTTTTATTTTTGCGTGTTGCGTTTCATCATGTCATCATCCGCATTGCATCCTCATGTTTCCATAAAACTCGTAGCCGTTAGTAGTTGCCGCTTCTCTCCTTGGCTCCGTGACTTTTTGTCAGACCGTTTGTATCCATTGACCTTTCTCACACCAACCGGGTTCTCATTCCCTCTTGTTTGAGCTCCTTATCTCTTTGGACAGTCGTGGACCCCCCATTGCGCGCGTGCGAAACTTCTCCTGGACCCGACACAGGCAGTCGTGACCTTTGGGTCCGGATCAACCTCAAACGTCCCTAAAATATCTTCGGTTTCTTATTTGGTCTACCTACCCTATTTATTTTGACTGTCCAATTTTGATCGAATGATCTAAACTCTACTCCTTTCCATATATATAGTCCCCTTAGTCCATTTCTAAACCAAACCCTAGAGACTAGGCAGTTTGTCCCTGTCGTCGCCGCACAATCCCCCTCGGGATCCACCTGCGCCCAATCCCCTCGCGGCCTCGACCTTCTCCTTGTTTTCCCCTCCTGTCCAACCACCATCTCCGCCCAAATCCTGTAGGACCCCGAGCTCCTCTGTTGGTCGCCCCTCTCCTGCAGCCGCACGAGCACCGGCCAGCTCGCTGGAGCAGACCACCAGCACCACCGGCCTCCTCTGCTTCACTTAGAGACCCCAACAGCCGAGCCCTTGCGCGCCGCCTTCCTCGAGCAGGAGCTCGACCTGCTGCCGCGAACACCACCGATGACCAACACTAGGACGTCCCTCTCCTCTGCTTCCTCCCGTTTCCCTTCTTCTCGTCTCTCTCTCTTTCTTCAGGGCCAACAGGAGCAGGAGCTCCCATGGCCGCCGCCACCGTCCTGCCTATCCCATAGGAGCACCCCGCTGCCGGATCGGGTCGCCTCCACTCGGTTCCTCTCATGCTGTCGCCTCGCGACGGCCTGCCCACGCCAAGTCCCAGTGCCGCTCCTCTGCATCGCTCGCCCCGCCATCTTTGCTGTCACTACCGCCATCTTCTTCGCAGATCCCCACCGTCGCTGGAGGCTCGCACCAAGCTGCCGTACCACTGCCCTGAACCATACGCACTGCGCCCGAGTCCCCCGCCACCATTGTTGTCGCGTGCACCATGCCCCTGCTTCACCTGCATCGAGCAGCAGCTCAATCGATGTGCTCGCTCGCAAGCATCGGCTGCAAGTGGCCCGCCCGCTTCCTCTCTAGATCTGGCCCACCCCTACTCTGCTTTCAGCTGGGCCTTGGCCCAGGGTGAGCAGCCGCCTCCCTATGTATGCTCCAGTTGGGCCATCCAGATTCGACCTAGTATACATTTTTTCAGTGTATGCGGATTTTCCTATTATCCAAAACCTCCATATTTACATATTGCTCCCTATTGTTCATGCATTTAATTTCTCACAAACTATGCATCATATGTAAAGACTTTATACACGTAAACTGCTTAGATTTTCATCTACTTTCATAATATCCAACTCTCATCCATGTTTAAAATGTCTAAACTTGCTGTTTGCATTAGTTTGCATGAATGACATGTTAAAATGCTTTATTTCATAACTAATTAGTTGTAGCTCTGAATTAAATAAACTTTATATTTACATGGGGTAGAAAAATGCATAGATTAACATGGTGCACTTTGTTTTCCTGTTTAACAACAATAAAATTATGTAATAGGCAGGACAGTACCAAATTCAAATATGACATGTGGGGATTTACCGGAATTGTTGTTTGTTGTTTCCGGCCTCATTTAAAATTGCCAAGATAGGTAGTTTTGTTATGCTTCACCTCCTGCCATGTTAACGAACATTTAATATTGATGAGTAGCTAAATGGGAGAGAACTAAATAATGGTGGTGGTGTTTCGTCAATATGCAACTCGTTGCATATTGAGCTCCACTTAATTTGTAGTGTTGTTTGTTGCACTTTGCCATGCCATGAATCATTAAACCAGGCATGCATCATACTTGAATGTGCATCAGCCATGGTTGTGATATGTGTATTTACTATGTTGTTTGCATCTTTCCGGTGTTGCTTCTTAGTTCCGGTATGTTGCGATTGTGAGGATCCGTTCGACTACGTCGATTCGTCTACTTCATGGACTTCGATCTTCTTCCTAGCAGGATTTCAGGCAGTTGTTGTTTGGCTATGTTACCACTTTGCTCAGCCCCTCTTATAGCGTTGCTAGTTGCAGGTGCAGTTGTAGGTTGTTCCTTGTTGGGACATGGATATCATGGATCTTGGGATATCACAATATCTCTTATTTAATTAATGCATCTATATACTTGGTAAAGGGTGGAAGGCTTGGCCTTATGCCTGGTGTTTTGTTCCACTCTAGCCGCCGTAGTTTCCGTCATACCAGTGTTATGTTCCTTGATTTTGCGTCCCTAACACGATGAGGGTTTATGGGCCCCTCTTGACAATTCTCTTTGAATAAAACTCTTCCAACAAGGCTCAACATTGGTTTTACCATTTGCCTCATAATAACTAAAAAATTGCATAGGGGATTTTCTCCGGACCCTGAGTATTCTTAATCAACCCCCCCCCCCCCCCCGGGCCAGTGCTCCACATGAGTGTTGGTCCAACCCCGGGCAACCTGCGGGGCCACCACAAGGAAACTCGAGGATAGGTTTTACTCGTAGCTTGACCCATCCGATTGTGGCCTGAGACGAGATACGCGTGGCTACTATCAGGGTGTCGGCACGTCGGGAGGTTTTGCTAGTTTTGTTTTACCATTGTCGAAATGTCTTGTGCACCAAAATCCCGAGTTTGATCGGATGTCCCGTGATGGAGGATTGGCTTCGCGGATCGTGAGCTTGTAATGGGCTAAGTTGGGACACCCATGCAGGGTTTGATCTTTTGAAAGTCGTGCCCGCGGTTATGTGGCAGATGGGAATTTTTAATATCCGGTTGTAGAGAACGTGACACCAGATTTGAACTAAAATACCCAGCCGTGTGTGTAACCGTGATGGTCTCTTTTCGAGTGGGCCGAGAAGATAACACAGTGGGGTCATGCTTGAACATAAGTAGTTCAGGATCACTTCTTAATCATTACTAGTTTGCAACCGTTTGCATAGCTTCTCATCTTATTCTTGTACTCGTAGGTTAGCCACCATACATTGCTTAGTCGCTTGCTGCAACCTCACTGCTTATCCATTTCCATACCCATTAAGCTTTGCTAGTCTTGATACCCATGGTAATGGGATTGCTGAGTCCTCGTGGCTCATAGATTACTACAATAACAGATGCAGGTATAAGTAATGCGATGATCTGACGTGAGTGCGATGCTTGCTTGTTTGGAGTTCTTCTTCTGCTTCTTCTACGATCAAGGGATATAGGTTCCAGGTCGGGAGCCTGGGCTAGCGGGGTGGATGTCGTTCTTCTTTTTTGTTTAATTTCATCCATAGTCGGATCCTGATCTTCCGCTTGATGAATGCTATGTATTGATGTATTGTTGGATGAATGTTGTAACTTGTGGCGAGTGTAAGCCTTTATCTTGTATTCTCATCTATTCAGTACATGGAATGTTGTAATGATCCACCTTGCTATGCGCTCGAAATGCGGTTGTTCCCCGATCATGAGTTCATCACGTGATTGGGATAGAACCGCATCTTGGGCGTTACAAGTTGGTATCAGACGTTAGGAGCCCCCTTGATTGATCGAACCGCTACCATTGTTGAGGTTAGAAAAAATTATTTTGAGTCGAGTTATATCAGAGTGTAGGATTTCTTTTTACTCATCAGCCCCTTCGTAGCTCTGGTGAGGACTCGTGACGTAGATGTTTTGACTTCACTCTCCTCTTTTTCACTCAAATTTTTTTAGGATCATGCGGGTATCTTGGAATCGGTGTGATATAGTTGTGACGGGAATTCTGTCTTGGTGCCTCCTGACATTTAGGGGTTGTGGAAGTGTCCCGGGGAGTTGAGCTCCAAGGTGTTTTCGTCACAGTGCTTATCGTTTCAGTTCTGGAATACCAGAGGTCACCGACATCGAAAACGCTTCTATAATCTTTGTGGTGAGAGTAGTTTGACAACACCCAGTACTGGGGAGAGCGATCAGATGTATTGCCACAGCTAGTATATCGGATGCTTTTCAAAGGTCAATGTACACGATTTCCGGAGTTTTCTTGGTTATGCGTTGACGGCTGGATGCAGTTGGAGTGTAGGATTGGTTAGTTGTGTGAGATATTTGTGCCTCCCTGTGTTCCCAACACCAGGTTGCATAACCAGAAAGGTTCTAATAGGTGGGAATTCAAGTAGTTACCCAGGATTTCTTTTCCATAGTTGTATGATTTGCGATTGGGGTCCAACCTCTAGTGGTTCGCTCTTCACGTTTGATTTACAGTGGTCACGAGGCGTCTTAAAGAATCCTTGGCTATGCTGATTCGGGGACGTCTTATTTGTCATTCATGATGTCCACTATACGTCGTGCCCGTGGGGCCTCATCACGAACACTCTGGACGAAATCTCTATCATATGTTTGTTTACGGCTTATTTTGCAAGCCAAATCCTTTGTTTTGTTTTGAGTTGTGGTATCCAAGTTTCTTCAATGTCAAGTGTTGATTCCATGCATTTCCTAAGCAGTGTTCTCATATTTCTATGTGAATGCCATTCCTTCTGGATCATTGAGATTTTCATGTCAATCCTTTTCAACCAGCGTGTTTCTCTTCTAGTGGATCCGATCATTCCAACATTCGTCGCAACGGTGTTTATTTCATCCATCCCAAGTTGCCTTTGTTTTCCCACCATCCCACCCTGTAGTTCAAGGACTCATATATCTTAATCAAGTATCCATTTTATTCATGAGAAGTCTATCCGGTTTTTTCCCTTCAATGTTCTTATGCGGTGTTTCCTCGTGAAGATGCTCAGAAGCAACAAGTTTATCGTTCTTTCATTCTCATTTTCTTCCCCGGTGGTTTAAATTAAATATTTCTGAGTTGATCTTAAGCATTTCCTCGTTTCAAATGCTTCTCATGCCCGTGCACCTCTTAATCATCCATTTCTCATTATTCATTTGTTCCGGTGTGCTGAAGATGTCTTAGAAGATTCATGTTTCCATTCTTAATCCATTCAAGCTATTCTGAGGTTGTTACCTCATTCAAGCCATTTAATTCAACCGGTGCAATCTCTCTTTAAAAACCATTCAACGCTTGAGGGAGTCCCGGATTGGGGGGTGTCCGGATAGCCGAACTATCACCTTTGGCCGGACTCCTAGACTATGAAGATACAAGATTGAAGACTTCGTCCCGTGTCCGGATGGGACTTTCCTTGGCGTGGAAGGCAAGCTTGGCGATACGGCTATGTAGATCTCCTACCATTGTAACCGACTCTATATAAACCAGAGGGTTTTAGTCCGTAGGACGAACAACAATCATACCATAGGCTAGCTTCTAGGGTTTAGCCTCTTTGATCTCGTGGTAGATCTACTCTTGTACTACCCATATCATCAATATTAATCAAGCAGGAGTAGGGTTTTACCTCCACCGAGAGGGCCCGAACCTGGGTAAAAACATCGTGTCCCTTGTCTCCTGTTACCATCCTCCTAGACGCACAGTTCGGGACCCCCTACCCGAGATACGCCGGTTTTGACACCGAAATTGGTGCTTTCATTGAGAGTTCCTCTGTGCTATCGCCGTTAGGAAGGATGCCTCATCCCGTCTTTAAAGACGAGACCATTGCTAAAGGAGCTTTGGCCACCGGCCAGACTCTCCGGCTAGGCAGTTTTCTTATGACCGCCTGTTCGGCCGCCGCGCCGACGATGACTTCTTGGGTCATCGAAAGCAATCTTCACGTTAACTCGGAACTTGCCGAGCAGCTAGATCCGATGGAGCTCTCCTCCTTAAACGAGCTCCTGGATCGCATCGCCACCCTGGGAGTCGCTATCGACTACGATCAGGTTGGGCCTAAAACCAATCTGAGAGAGATCAACTCTCCCCAGGCTATCCACCACGTTGCCGTGGTGGAGGAACAATATAGCGACCCTTCTTCTACATTAAGGACGAGTTATGTCCGGATTCCCGACCCCTCCATGCCGGATTCCCGCGGAGGGACGGACGTCGATCAAGTCCTAAACCTAAAGTCAGGTAGCGGGCTGGATTCATTGGACAATATCCAAAAACCCAAGCTTCCAAGTTCGGAAACTCTTCGGCCCATGAGTCTTAGATTGGACGGGGTTCCGAATTTAATTCCACCCGCCCACCCAAACATAAGCGATCTATCCCGAATCCGGCAAGAGCCCGCTGAAACAGTACACCATTACTGGGCCAGATTCCTCCTGGTTATGGACAGGATAAAGGACTGGCGCGAGGAAGAAGCAATTTCACTTTTCTGCAATAATTGCACGGACAAGGGAATCCTAAACGCCATAAGTCGTCGTGAAATTACAGGCTTTGCCGACTTGGCGTCCATAGTACGAAAGTACTGTGTGATGGAGAGCGCCTGGAAAACCGAAACCAAATGTTGGGATAATCCGGCCCCGAATTTCAAACCTAGTCCGAAAGAAAAGGGTGCATCATCGCCAGGCACCTGGGTTAAATACTAAAAAGCAAAAAACCCCTACAAGCCACGGTGAGCTATTAAGTCGCAAGTTTTGGCCGACTTCGTCGCCGAATGGACTGAAGCCGAACTCCCTAAAGAGTACGACGCATATTCCAATTGGATCATGCACTTCGATGGATCCAAAATGTTGGCCGGCCTGGGGGCTGGTGTCATCCCGACATCCCCAACCGGAGACACACTTCAATACGTACTCCAGATAATGTACACGGACTCCAACAACGCAGCCAAATACGAGGCCCTTCTACATGGCCTCTAGATGGCGGTCTCCATGGGCATTAAACGCCTAGAGGTGCGCGGGGATTCGAACCTCGTGATATCCCAAACAAATGGAGACTTCAACGCCAAGGATCCGAAAATGGCAGCTTACCGTAATGCCGTCCTAAAAATGTCAGCTCGGTTTGAAGGGCTTGAATTTCACCATATAGCCCAAGATAATAACCAGGCGGCGGACGTATTGGCACGTATTGGCGCAAAGCGCGATGCCGTCCCTCCCAATATCTTCCTAGAGTGGCTGTTCAAGCCATCCGTACTATGGGAAGGGGAGTCTGGAAATAACAATCCGGACCCAACCGCACCACGCAACACCGAACATTCTGACACAATCGGTGGTTCTGCCAAGGAAATAACACATTCGGCCCACGAAATAATGGCAGTCATTGCCCCGTGGACGGAACCATTCCTAGCCTACTTAACTAGGCAGGAACTTCCCGAGGACCAAAACGAGGCCCGCTGCATAGTACGGCGATCTAAAGCCTATAAGGTCCATGAGGAAGAACTTTATAAGAAAAGCACAACCGGAGTCCTTCAAAGGTGTATCTCCGAAGAGGAAGGGCGAAATCTTCTGGCTGAAATTCATGCCGGACTCGGTGGGCACCACGCCGCAGCCCGGGCCCTTGTAGGCAAGGCCTTCCGTACATGATTTTATTGGCCGACGGCCTGGGCAGATGCTCAGGACTTAGTCCAACGATGCGTCGGTTGCCAGCTCTTTGCTAATCAAAGCCACATGCCACCCACCGCCCTCAAAACTATACCCATCACCTGGCCGTTCGCGGTCTGGGGGCTTGACATGGTTGGACCCCTTAAAGGAGGAACCCACAAGCAAAAATACCTATTGGTCATGGTGGATAAATTCACCAAATGGATAGAGGCCAAGCCAGTTAAGACGGCCGAATCCGGACCCGTGATAGACTTCATATCAGGGGTAGTACACCGTTACGGCGTCCCCATAGTATCATCACTGATAACGGCACGAACTTCACGGCCGACGAGGTTAAACTCTGGTGCAAAAACATGGGCATCAAGCTCGACAACACTTCAGTCTATCACCCTCAAACTAATGGTCAAGTCGAACGAGCAAATGGTCTAATCATGAGCGGCATTAAACCCAGACTAGTGCGGTCCCTCAAGGAATCTAACACGCACTGGGTAGAGGAGCGAGACTCCGTACTCTGGGGGCTGCAGACCACGCCGAATTGCACTACCGGATTCACACCATTTTCTATGGTATACGGTGCAGAGGCAGTTTTGCCCTGCGACATAATTCATGACTCACCTCGCGTGCGCATGTACGAAGAAAGAGAAGCCGAGCTGGATCGGCAGGACGGTTTGGATGCCTTGGAGGAGGAGCGTGACATGGCAAAAGCTCGTTCCGCATTCTATCAACAGCAGGCTCGAAGATACCAAAGCAGAGAAGTACGGGCCAAAGCTTACAATGTTGGTGAATTAGTTCTATGCCTGCCGGACAAGAAAAAGGACAAACTCAAGCCCAAATGGGAGGGTCCCTTCATCATCGACCAAGTCCTGACCGGCGGAGCATACCATCTGCGGAACGCATCGAATAACCGACTTGAGCCAAACCCATGGAACGCAACCCGTCTCCGAAGATTCTACGCCTAGCGCCGGACTCTGAGTTCATCTCCTTCCTCCATCTATATTTTATACTTTAACTGTCTTTTATTTCTCTCCTTCTCCCTCCTTTTTTCTGAAGCCGTTGAAGGCTCCTTTGCGCACTGTTCGCACACACTTGACGTGTTATCCGCACTCAGTATACCTGGGAGCTTCTTTAACAGAAGCTTATTTATACGGGCTTTATGCCCAACACATGTGTCACTGTCGTGGGAGACGAACACCTATGGGGTAGGGCCCCTTTCGGTCCGGCAGGGAGTGGAGGGCGCACGAAGAGCAGATCGAGGCGAAGCACGCAAGGGATTTTACCCAGCTTCGGAGCTCTCCGGAGAGATAAGACTCCTACTGCTGCTTTGTGTTTGTATTGTGTTCTTACTCGAGGGAGTGAGCGTTATGTAGTTTCGAATGAGTCGAACCCCCTCTACGTTGCGCATGGGCCTCCTTTTATAGGCTAAAGGGGTCACCGACAGGTGGCAACGCAGACAGGGGTATAAAAGTAAAAAGAGGGGTTGGTACAACTGCCTCTACAGTGCACCCTACCTAACTCTGACGGCAGGGGACAAGTGCATTTAATGCCCGTCCGGTCACCCAAACAGCGCAGAAAACGACCGTTTGGGGCGCCACCGCTTGCCACGATGGCCTTCTCGTCATCTCCACTTGCCACCTCGCACCGTTTGGCTGCACAGCCGCCCGCTACGTGTGCCAGGAACGATCTTGGGGTGACACGTCGTCGGATGCGCTGGAGCGTGGGCGCAGAGTGGTGGCTCTGCCGCGGCAAGCGCCTTGCCGCGGTCGTTGTCTTGTCGCACCCAAAAGCTTGTCGCTCGCTGGGTCTTGCCGGGACGCACCGCGCGTCGCGGCAAGTTTCTTGAAATGCCTTGGTTGGCCTTCCTGGCAAGCTCCTCTTGCCGGGGCCTTGCCCTTCCTGGCAAGCTACTCTTGCCGGAGTCTTGTCTTCTCAATCAAAACACTATGTTCTTGAATGGCATCAATATGAGCTACGGAGGATCTTGGCGGACGCCCGGCAAGCCTTGCCGCTGGGTGCTGCGACTGCCCGTGCACAAGTTCGGGATACTAAGGTACCCCTACTTTAGTACATAGACAGGAGCCCCCGGGCCTGGGCCACACACGGTGCCGAGCGCTGTTGGGCCAGGCCCAAAACAAGGCACGGGCATGCGCGGCCTGGGTCCATACCAAATCTAACTCCGTATCCACCTCGCCCTCCCGTAACGGCACGCGTCAAACGCGGCGTCGTGGGAGAGATCGTGGGCAATTCTTTAATCAAGAAAGGTGTAACGTTCGCCTCCCCTCTTTATAAGCAGGGGAAACAGGGGCCGTTCCCCCACCTTCGCCACTTGCGGTTCCTTCCTCAGAAAGCTCCGCCACTCCCCTCCGCTTCCCAAGCCGAAAGAGAGCAGCGTTCCGCCGTCCGTCGCTGCCGCCCTCCTCCACTCCTTCCGCCATGGCTCCGAAGACCGGAAAGAGTGCGAAGTCGGCCGAGGCGCTCCGGCTTGAGGCGCTGCGCAAGGAGCGAGCACTTCTCCCCCCCGAGCTCACCCCGAAGGCGCTGCGGGAGGAGTTCTATCTCTTCTGGTCGATGGAGACGCAGGCGCATCTGCGCACGCAGACACTCTCCGCCGAAGCTTCTACTTCGAAGCAGTGCCCAAAAAGGTACTACTTCTTCCCATTGTTCTTCTATTGCGGGCTCTGCCCGCCCTTTTCCGATTTCTTCTGTGTTATCATGAACACATACGGGCTCCATCTCCTTGACTTCACCCCCAACGCCGTTCTGACAATGGCGGTTTTCGTGCATCTTTGCGAGAACTTCGTCGGAATTCACCCCAACGTTGCCCTTTTCCGCCACTATTTCATGCCCCGGGTCAAGAAAGGAGAGCCCTTGTCTGGCGGGGTCTCCTGGATCTCGAGGGCCGGCAAGAAGGAGGTGTATCTGGAGGGGGAGCTCCGCAGCAAATGGGACGAGTGGAGGGCCGAATGGTGTTGGATTGTTGACGCAGATCCGCAGCCATTCACCAATTTGAGCCAAACCCGAGTAGTGCGCGGCGGCGACTGGAGCGCCCTGGCGGCGGACAATGCCAAGCTGAAGATCGCCACCACCAGGATCCTACGGCTCAGGCTTGCCGGGCTCACCGTAGGGGCTGTTGGCGCGGACTTTCTTCGCCGCCGCATCGCCCCTCTGCAGGAGAGGGGGAGGCCCGTCTGGCTGTTCGGGGGCCCGGCGGATATCATGAGGCTGCGCCCAGGCCTCAATTTTAACTTTACTGTTTTGGAGTTGGACGGGATGCTCAAGGAGCTGTTCAAGCACGACCCCAACCATCCGGAGTGGTTCAGGCTGCCGCAGGGTGTCATCCCACTATGCAATAACTCCCAGCTTGATCGCATCCGCGCAATGATGCCGGAGTGCGACTCGCACGGGATTATCCCAACTTGGCGGGAGCCCTCCGATGACATCGTGCGGCAATTCTTCGACGGCTTGGTGGAGGTAGCAGTCCGTGCCGACGAGCAGAGGCTCCTCACCCGCGACACCACCGACGACGAGATGCGGTACATCGCCACCAGGGCTGAAGAGGCGGCGGCAGCCGCCGCCGCGGGCGAGTTCGGGTTTACTTTGGAGGAGGCAGAGGCAGCCGAGGTGGCAAGCCTTGCCGACCGAGAGGATCTTGGTGGGGAGGTCGTTGGCGAGGGGGAGCCCGAGGCCGAGGCGAGCGAGCCTGCCGGGGGCGCGAGTGGCCAGCCATCTTCAAGCAGCTTGCCGCAGACGGGGCCTTCAGCGCAGCCCCCGGCTCAACCAAGGAGGCGCCTCCGCAGGACCGAAGACACAGCAGGGCGGCAGACGGGCCAACAGCGGCCGCGCCGCGGGACACGCTCCACCGCGCCAAGCACCGCTGACACGGGAGCATCTCACGCCGCGCCGGCAACTGGAGAGGGGTCTTCTCGGGCCGCCACTTCTGATCCTGCTGCAGCTCCCGCCAAGCGTCCAAGGGAGCCTACTCCTCCGCCCCGTCACGCAGAAAGGGTACCTGACTTCGACCTTTCCGCGCTCAGCTCCAACGAGGAGGAACAAGACGAGGAGGAGTAAGACTTTCTTCCTGTGGTACTTATATTTCTTCGATTCTTGTTGTTTCTTGTCTTGTATCTGATCTGCTTCTCTCTGAACCTCGTTCCATTTCAGGACTCTGGCCGAGAGAGCGGCGTAGAGGGCCAAGGTCCCCGTGGTTGTCATCGAGGACGATCCCGCTGCGGTGGCAGAGGACGCGTCCGAGACCACCTTGACGGACCCGGCAACCTCTCCTCGAAGCAGCCCCCAGCACAACCCCCAGCGTAAGTATTTGTTCACTTCCCGTTGTGGGGCACGCATGGGTGCCCTTTCCTTGCTGATATCTTGACTGTTGATTTGCTTGTGTAGGAGCAGAACAGGCCCATCAGGAGCAACCAGAAGCCGCTCCGGAGGTGCAATCTGCTTCAGCTACGCCGCCAAGGGGCGATTCTCCGACAAGGGAGCGCTCTACGGCAAGGGAGCGGTCCCCGGCAAGGGATGGGACCAGCGAGCCTTCAGTGGTAGAGCCCATGGTCACAAAGCCCAGCACAGGTAACCCTCTTTGTCGGAAATTTTCCCTTGGGTTCTTCTTCTTGTGGTCTTCTTTTTGGATGTTTGCTTGACTTTTCCTTCCTCTTCCTGTCTTCAGATCCCCCTGCCACAGATCCGATGGAGACTGAGGCCACTGGCGAGGAGGACGCATGCGGCAATACTGAAGATGTCGCCGCCACCGAGGAAGAGGCCGGCGCTGATGATCCCGCCGGTGAAGAGGCCGCCAAGGCTGCTGGCGCAGGAGCTGGTGAGGGGTCCGGCGATCGTACTGACGACCCCGATGGCGCAGGAGCGCAAGGCGCTACACCGACCGTCGACCCCTCCGTCGCTGACGCAGCACCGGGCTCCGCAGAGCCCCAGCCCGGCGCCTACTTGAAGGCCGGCGAGGGTGTCTTCATCAAGATTCCCTGGGCGTCGAGCTCCAGGGCGCCGGTCGAGGGAGAGGCTTTTGACGGAGAGGTGCTCGCCTCTGCAGGGCTGACAGTGGTTGACGCGCCAAGCAGCAGCAGTGGCGAGTCCGAAGAGGAGCAGTTGCTCCGGAAGTTGGTGTCGCTCTACCGCGCCCGGCAAGCGAAGCTGGAGTCCCGGGAAGCGCTTGTTGCGCGGGCGGGAATTGACATAGAGAAGCATGCGGAGGAACTCCAGAGCCGCAATCAAGAGGCCCTCCGGTCCATTGCGGAGGAGAGGGCACAGCTTGTCGAGGCGTGGAAGGCTTTCCTCCTCGAGAAGGCAGAAGCTGAGGAGCAACAGAGGCTTGCCGCTGAAGGGATGTCCACCCGGGAAGGTGAATTGACACAGCGGAAAGTCAATCTGGACAGCCATGAGGAGGAGCTCGCTGCACGCGAGCAATCACTTGGCGGGGCGCTCAAGGAAGCGAAGGACGCTGCCGCAGCTGCCGAGGCCGCCAACAAGGAATTGGAGGTGAAGATGACGCAGCTGGAGGCTGATCTGAAAGGGAAGGATGTGGAGCTTGCCGCGCTCCAGCGCGAACGCGAGAAGGATGCCCTCGCTCATGGTGATCTGCAAGTCCAACTCGCCGACAAGGGCAAGGAACTGAACGCCGCCAAGGACTCAAATGCTGATCTGGAGCTGAAGCTGGCCACGCTGACGGAGACGCTGGGCGGCGCCAAGAAGCGAGAGGAGGATTTGAAGAAAGAGATCAAGGCCAACGATGAGCTACTAACGAGGGCCGCCGAGACTCAAAACACCTTCAGGGCTACGGTGGAGCTCTGGACGGAGGGCCTCGTCAACATCTCTGCAGTCATCGATGAAGAGCTAGCACAATTGGACTTGGCGGGCTTCGGGTACTCCTCTGACGAGAACCTCCAGCCCAGCGTCAAGCTTACTCTGTTCTTCAAAGGCGTGGCAACGGCTCTCCAGCAACTCCGGGAAAGGATCCGCAGGCAGCTGGCTGACGAGTCACGCGCAATCTGCACCAGAGTCTTGGAGAAGGTGTTGGTGAAGGTGCTATTCCGCAATCCGAACCTCAACCTCACCAACATTCTCAAGAAGCTGCCGGCGGGTGCTGATCTTGCAGAACTCAAAGCCCTTGTCGCACCCATTGTGGACAAGGTGAATGAAGTCAGGAGGGTTGACGGCGACCACGTAGATTAGGCCGCGTATTTTCTCCTTTTTCTTGCCGCTGCAAGACATGTCGCAGGAACAATCTATTAGAGTGCGGCAAGTTATTATTGTAACATAACTTTATTCTGGGTAGTATTTGCTATGTTATTTCCTTTACTTGGTTCCCTCCTTTGTATGTTTTTACCCTACGCTTTTAGGGAACTTGCCGGCGCAGGCACCCTTGCCGCGAGCGCTGAGTGCGGAACATCAGCAGCCTGCTGCCGGTGTTGCCTCCGGCAAGAAACCTTGTCGGAACTAGTCGCAGCACACTTACGTTGTTGAGAGGACTCGAAACAAAGTAAAGGCGCAACTAGCCATGAGTTGGTTCCTCCACGCACAGGTTTTCCATACAAAGCACGGTCGTTCAAGGAAGATAACTTAAAAATTTTAAAACTGATTGTGCTCAAGCTTTGGTAACTTAGCTTTTCTGTCGCCTGCGTCCCGGCAAGGCTATACTTCTTTGAAGGACGCCCGGTCCACACCATTATCTTCTCCCCCCCCCCCCCCGGTGAACTTGTGGGCGAGAGAACCTTCCTTTTAGGAAAAAGAAAGAAGAGAAAATAATGATATGGAGCCTTAAGGCTCGTTATTGCTTACCGGGGGTGAGTGCTGCACAAATTGTCAGATAATAAATGCAGAAAAGAAAAATGCATAAAATTTGACAAGATGTGCGAAACACGTAAGCTTTATTTATGCACGGGATCTGCGCCCGGCTTTGTACAAAGGGTTACATGCAACTACGGCAAGGCTTGTACAAAAGGTGGTTGCCGGAAGAGGTTCCGGTAATCGCGCCTTATGGGTAAAACTTACGAAGATGCTCAATGTTCCAGGAGTTGCTCACCGGAAAGCCATCTTCGATCTCAAGGCGGAAAAGCGCCAGGCCTAGTGACTCGCTTCACCCGATAAGGGCCTTCCCACTTTGGCGTCAACTTGTTGGAATTCTTGGCGGATTGAACGCACCGAAGAACAAGGTCGCCTTCCTCGAGACTTCTGGCATTGACCTTGCGGCTGTGATAGCGGCGCAAAGCTTGCTGATATCGAGCAGCTCATATAGCAGCCTGAAGACGATCTTCCTCAAGGAGCAGCGCGTCATCTTGTTGCAGCTGCTCTTGCTCAAGCTCATCATAAGCGAGTACTCGAGGCGATCCGTATACGAGTTCCGTGGGGAGAACTGCCTCTGCTCCGTAGACTAGAACAAAAGGTGTCTGGCCAGTGGCTCGATTTGGCGTCGTCCTGATCGACCAAAGAACCACCGGCAGCTCCTTGATCCAATTTCTTCCGCACTTGTGCAGCTTGTCGAAAGTCCTGGTCTTGAGCCCGCGCAGCACTTCAGCGTTTGCCCTCTCCGCTTGACCGTTGCTTCTCGGGTGAGCAACAGAAGCAAAGCAGATCTTGGCGCCAAGATCTTGGACATACTGCATGAAGGTGTGGCTCGTGAATTGTGTGCCATTGTCGGTGATGATCCTGTTAGGGACTCCGAAACGGCAGACAATCGACCTGAAGAACTTGACCGCTGACTGTGCTGTCACCTTCCTCACTGCTTCCACTTCCGGCCACTTTGTGAACTTGTCGATTGCAACGTACAAGTACTCAAAGCCCCTGACAGCTCGGGGAAAGGGGCCGAGGATGTCGAGCCCCCAGACCGAAAATGGCCAGGATAAAGGGATCGTTTGGAGAGCTTGAGCTGGTTGATGTATCTGCTTGGAGTGGAACTGGCACGCTTCACACTTGGTTACTTGTGCAGTTGCATCCTGGAGGGCTGTTGGCCAAAAGAAACCTTGCCAGAAGGCTTTGCCGGCAAGTGCTCTTGCGCCAATGTGGTGACCACATATGCCTCCATGTATCTCCGCCAACAGCTCCTGTCCTTCTTCCCTGGAAATGCATTTCAATTTCACTCCGTTGAATCTTCTTCTGTACAGTATGTCATCGACAAACTGGTACATACTTGATTGCCGGGCTACTCTCTCTACTTCTTCTTGCTCTTCGGGAAGTTCTCCTGTCTGAAGGAAATGGACAATATGCTATGCCCATGTTGGAGCTTGCGGCTCAACAACAAGGACTAAAGGCACAAATGCTGCTGCGGGAACATCAGCTTCTACGGCAAGAACCTGCGGTTCGGCCGGAGCTCGATGTTCCCCGGCAAGTTTGCCGGAGCAAAACTTGTCGGGGGTGTCTTCTTCAACGGAACAAACCCTTGGGCTTGTCGGAGCAGACTGCCCCTCAGCACTTTCTGTGTTGATCTTGGGGACCTTCTTGGCGGCGGCTTCGGGGAGCTCTGCCGGAAAGTAGTTACCAGAAACTATCTTCCTCTTCTTGCTCTGTCCAGTTGATGGTGTTACAGATGGTTGAGTTAGCTTGAGCACAAAGATCCCTGGTTCCACAGGCAACTTGAGTGCGGCACATTTTGACAGGCCATCGGCAACATCGTTCTGAGCTCTCGGAACATGTTCCATCTGCAGGCCGTCAAAATGCTCTTACAACTTCCTCACTTCATCAATGTAGGCCTCCATCAACGGACTCTGATAATCTTTGTTAACTTGGCGGACGACAAGCTGCGAGTCACCCCTGACAATAAGCTTCTTGATCCCAAGGTCTGCCGCTATCCTGAGTCCGGCAAGCAAGCCTTCATACTCTGCAGTATTGTTCGTCGCTTGCTCCTTGGGAAAATTCATCTAGACTACGTACTTGAGGTGCTCTCCAGTGGGTGCGACAAGTAGTACGCCCGCACCGGCGCCTTGCAGCGAGAAGGCACCATCAAAGTACATGATCCATTCTTTGCTTGCCTCCTTGACGGGGATGCTCATTTCTGGAGTTTCTTCATCAGGTCTCGGCGTCCACTCTGCTATGAATTCTGCCAATGCTCGGCTCTGAATAGTTGAAGTACTTTCAAACTTGAGGCCAAAGCTTGACAATTCCAGTGCCCACTCGACAATCCTGCCTATTGCTTCCGGATTCTGCAATATCCTCTTCAACGGAAAGCGAGTGACAACTGTGATCTCATGTGCTTGAAAGTAATGGCGCAGCTTCCTCGAGGCCATGAGAAGGCCGAAAAGCAACTTCTGCACTCCAGAGTACCTTGACCTAGCCCCCTGGAGAAGGGAACTAACAAAGTAAACTGGGCGCTGCACCATCTTCTTTTGTCTCTCTTCCTGCGGCTGCACAGATCCATCCTTGTCGGGACCAGAGCTTGTCAGGGAAGCCCCCTGCTTGTCGCTGGACTCGCTTGCCGTGGTCGCTGGCTCATCATCTACCTCTCTTTCCGCTACTAACGCAGCACTAACCACTTGATTGGTTGCCGCTAGATATAGCAGCAACTTCTCTTATGGCTTAGGTGCAACAAGTATTGGAGTGGAGGACAGGTATCTCTTCAAGTCCTGCAGCGCGGCCTCCGCTTCCGGAGTCCATTTCATTGGACCTGCCTTTCTCAAAATTTTGAAAAATGGCAGGGCGCGCTCAGCAGGCTTGGAGATGAACCTGTTGAGAGCAGCAACGCAGCCGGCAAGCCTTCGCACATCCTTGACGCGTTTCGGGGCTTCAATCTGCTCGATGGCCTTGATCTTGTCGGGATTGGCTTCAATCCCGCGCTGAGATACAAAGAACCCGAGAAGCTTGCCGGAGGGGACTCCAAACACACACTTCTCGGGGTTCAACTTGAGATTGATCTTGCGCAGATTTGTAAAGGTCTCGTCCAAATCCTGGATCAAAGTTTCTTTGTCCTTGCTCTTGACCACTATATCATCCATGTAAGCTTCTACATTTCTGTGCAACTGTGGCTCAAAAGCATGACTGACTACTCTTGCGAATGTTGAACCAGCATTCTTTAGTCCGAAAAGCATCCGTACAAAGCAGTACGTGCCACATGGAGTAATGAATACGGTTTTCTCTTCATCCTCTTCTGCCATGAAGATCTGATGATATCCTCAGTATGCATCAAGAAATGAAAGCAAATCACATCCTGCCGTGGAGTCGACAATCTGGTCAATGCGCGGCAAGGGAAATGGATCTTTGGGACAAGCTCTATTAACATCAGTGAATTCAATACAAAGCCTCCACTTCCCGTTCGCCTTGCGCACGACTACAGGATTGGCCAACCACGTAGGATGGAGCACTCCTCGGACAAGGCCTACTGCTTCCAATTTCTTGATCTCTTCTGCAATGAACTCTTGGCGTTCCACCGCTTGCTTCCTAACTCTCTGCTTGACGGGCCGCGCGTGAGGACAGACGACAAGGTGGTGCTCAATTACTTTCCTGGGAACACCGGGGATGTCAGACGGTTGCCATGCAAACACATCGACATTCGCCCGCAGGAAAGCAATGAGTGCGCTTTCCTATTTAGGGTCAAGCGTGGCACTGATGGTGAAGGTACCACCAGTGCCGTCCTCCTTGGCGGCCACTTTCTTGGTCTCTGATGAAGCTGTCTTTGCCTTCTTGCACTTGCCGGTGGAGCTTGATGGTGCGTCCTCGACGGTAGCGCAGCACTCCGAAGAGGTGCGCTTGCCGGAGTGGGCATCAGAGCTACTCTTGCCGGAACACCTATGGGGCAGGGCCCCTTTCGGTCCGGCAGGGAGCGGAGGGCGCACGAAGAGCAGATCGAGGCGAAGCACGCGAGGGATTTTACCCAGCTTCGGAGCTCTCCGGAGAGATAAGACTCCTACTGCTGCTTTGTGTTTGTATTGTGTTCTTACTCGAGGGAGTGAGCGTTATGTAGTTTCGAATGAGTCGAACCCCCTCTATGTTGCGCATGGGCCTCCTTTTATAGGCTAAAGGGGTCACCGACAGGTGGCAACGCAGACAGGGGTATAAAAGTAAAAAGAGGGGTTGGTACAACTGCTCTACAATGCACCCTACCTAACTCTGACTGCAGGGGACAAGCGCATTTAATGCCCGTCCGGTCACCCAAACAGTGCAGAAAACGACCGTTTGGGGCGCCACCGCTTGCCATGATGGCCTTCTCGTCATCTCCACTTGCCACCTCGCACTGTTTGGCTGCACAGCCGCCCGCCACGTGCGCCAGGAATGATCTTGGGGCGACACATCGTCGGATGCGCTGGAGCGTGGGCGCAGAGTGGTGGCTCTGCCGCGGCAAGCGCCTTGCCGCGGTCGTTGTCTTGTCACACCCGAAAGCTTGTCGCTCGCCAGGTCTTGCCGGGATGCACGGCGCGTCAGGGCAAGTTTCTTGAAATGCCTTGGTTGGCCTTCCCGGCAAGCTCCTCTTGCCGGGGCCTTGCCCTTCCCGGCAAGCTACTCTTGCCGGAGTCTTGTCTTCTCAGTCAAAACACTCTGTTCTTGAATGGCATCAATATGAGCTACGGAGGATCTTGGCGGACGCCCGGCAAGCCTTGCCGCTGGGTGCTGCGACTGCCCGTGCACAAGTTCGGGATACTAAGGTACCCCTACTTTAGTACATCGACGGTGACACTTCTGCATGTACCTTTTATTCACCATTATATGCATCGATATGACTTAAGATTTGGCCAAGCTGGGTTGCCTGGCTCCTGTGCTTACCCCTACGTTCCCGATTGTTCGGCTATGTGGTAAAGGGAGCACTCTGCGATTGTTACCGCCGGGTCAGCCGGACGTGTACCTCATACTGGGTGAAGCCGAAAGCTAGCGTTCTTAAGGGAATATTCGGTCGGTGAACTAAAGACGAATTCTTACTTATTCATTTATCTGCCCCCAGATGTTTTTCTGCTTTTTTTGCAGTCCGGACATGCACTTTAGGGCATGCCTCCTAGGGAAAGGAACCCCTAACGGAACTATTCTCCCTGGAAGATGTTTCTTACTAACCATGTAATATAACATAACTAGTTGGGCACTTGTCTGATAAAGCACTCATGACCCCTACGCCTGGTCTCCATGCATGCCCCCGTTCTTACATAACCACGAGGGTATTTGCACACACTCCAGACTGTCGGGTCCCGAGGTTGAAGAGAAAAGGTCGGCTACGACAAACGATCTACAATCCGGCTAGAAGGAATTTTACATGTCATTTTAAATTACATAGTCAAATTGACTGATTGTATTCGTCTTCAATACCATCGAATAGGCTATCTAGTTTACAGTCCCACTGGGAATACTTTGCGGCCAACTCTACTTGGCCGTACACTAAGCTCACAGGGATCTCCTTCCCATCGGGCCCCACAGGTCCGACCTCGGCCATGTGGTTTGGGTCAGCCTTCGTGTACCGCGTCTTCACCATGGCCCAGGCCTCCCTGGCGCCTTGACGGCAGGCCGATATCTTCCATAGCCGTAAGCGCCGCCATGCTCCCCGAAGCTTCTCTGCAAGCTCTCCAAGGCCTTCGGGTAGGGAGATGGATGGCCACAAGGCCTGGGCGACGCCTCTCATCACCTGCCGAACTCGTTCGTGCACTTGCAGCAGCTCGGGAAGTAGGTCACCCGTTGAACCGGGCATTTCCTCTACAGGACGACCTGTGAGCATACCTACAGACATATTTCTGTTAATCGACTTCCTCGCTGAACTCTTCTTTTCATAAGTTCGCTCAAGCACTTACTATAAATGCCGCGACGAAGTCGCCGATTCTCCTTAACGGAGTCAGACAACTGGGCACGAACATCTTTTAGTTCCTCGCCCAGTTGGGTGTTGGCATCTTGGAGGTTATTTTTCTCTTGCCGCACCCTTGTAAGCACATTCTCGCCGGCTTTTAACCGGCGCAGGAGCTGTTGCTTGTCCGGATCTACCCTGGTTCCATCTGCAATGTTATTGCCAGACTTATACACAGGCCGCACTTCGCAAACTACTTCTCTTTTAAAGCGTATATTACCAGAGGGTGTATCTGTGGCTTCCCCTGTCGCGGCTAGTGCGGCCTCAAGTTGGGCCTTGCACTCTTGAAGCTCCTGGGACAGTTGGTTATTCTTTTCTGTAAGATCCTGCATAACAAATGATCCTTAAATCAGTTATTCTAACTATTTTAAGTCTCGGGGGCTACTGGCATATATAACTGTCAAAATCCCTCACCTGTATGTCTTTCACATACTGCTCCGTGGGTCTGGCTAGACCATCTTGAGCGGCACGGAGGTGCGCATCTCCCGAATTAAAGGCATTCAATGCCTCTTGGGAGAAACATGTGTCACGAAGAATTGTCCGGCGGCGCCTGTGCTTCATGGCACTCTCCACCTCAGATTTGGTGTCGGACAATCTATCGGCATCCTCCGTTGGAGGAGTATCCGACGCGCGCCTTGTGTTCGCCTCCCCTTCCAGACCTGGCTTTGAAGCCTGGCTGGCGGAGGCTCGATTGGCAACCTCTCCGGAGACAGTCCGGTGAGCGCTCTTTTTCCTGAAAAGATCAGGAGCGTTAGTATGCCTTCCAGGAATCTTTCCTTGAAACACAGTGGCGCTCCATACCGTTGCGGCGATGTCTCAATCCGCACCGCACTTCTTTTCTACCTGCTGGGCCGAGCTGCACCATGTTGGCCAGCCGCCGCGGGCTCGGCTTCCCGCCTCAAAGGTACCTCCTGCGGAACACCATTGGTATGCGGTGATCAGAAATAAGCACGGATGGGTCATGGTATCAGGACTTCGGTCACAGTTACCTGGGAAGCTGGAAATATTCCGGGGTAGTCGGCCGTAATGGTAACCAAAGCATTGTAGATGCTAAGTTGGTGGAACACCCCATCGATCAGCTCCACCTTTATGTCCGGATCCTCTTCGGAGGCCGGATCGAGGGACCGTTCCGGATCCTCGGGTTGCGGAGGCGGGCTGTGTATATCCTCTATAGCCCGGTGAAGTTCCTGCGTCGAAATCACAAAATGAGATACTTAACCATGGGAATGGGGATCGGATAGGCAAAAAGAAGTGTCCTCTTACCCAGCTTCGAGGATTGTTCATAGAAAATCCGCTCAGTGGACTAACACGGAGAAAATCCTCCTTTTCCCCTTTGTACAGGCCGGGCAAGATCTTCACCAGATCAGCGACCGATCTCGGCCCCTTACGGCCATGACGGGTGGCATCATCCTCCCCGTTGAAATCCCACATGGGGTGGCCCCTATACTGGAGCAGCTGCACCCCCCGCATAATGCATGTGGCCATGACTCTGATCATGGTCAGTCTGGAATGAGCTAGTAACCTTATTCGGCTCATCAGGTAGAGGACATCCCTGTCACTTTCCCTCTGGGGGCTCCGCGGGCGCCAGCTTAGGCGTTTCTTCAAAGGAGCATTACTGAACTCCGGGAGGCCGATCCGAACAGGACCCGGCAGCGGGACGTCCTCCATGTAAAACCATTCCGAGGGCTAGTCTTCGGACGCCTTCTTCGGGGTTCTGGATAGATATCAGGTCCCGGCGATGCGCCATAGTTCGGCTCCGCCCACTTGATATATTGATCCCTCATGAGAACGGGGCACAAGGCAAAACAATCTCTTCCACAGCGCGAAATGAGCCTCAATGCCCAAAAATAGCTCGCAAAGGGCCACGAAGCCCGAAATATGCAGAATGGAGGCAGGCGTAAGGTTGTGCAACTGGAGGCCGTAGAACTCCAGGAGCCCCCCGGAGAAACAGATGTATTGGAAATCCGAGTCGACTTATCAGATAAGAGACAAAGCATATCCGCTCTCCTTTGGAAGGATCGGGGACGCTCTCCGCTTGCTTTCCGCCCTTATAGGTGGCGAGTCCGGCTCGAACCGGAACCATAAAGGCCGGGAGAAGAAATACCTTAGCTTGGAGCGTCACTAACTCATTGTGCGGGATTGAGCATCTCTCCCAATCTCCAGCTGAGGGCTGGGAGCGCGAGAGGAGGAGCCGCGTCAACTGTCCATGATGGAATGGATTTTTGTCACAGGCGCTCCGATGAATGCTCGCGGAGGGAGGATGGTGTGATTCGGATCTAGATCCCCGTCTCTTTTATAGGCGGCTCATTTGTGCAGCTAGGGGGGTAAATGTAAAGATACCCTTGCTTTTCGCATTCGTTTGACACGTGGAAGATGGCCATTATTAGGCGTGGAAGCCAAGGAGCGCAGCATTTATAAGAAGCCGGACACTATTCGACAAGTATATGGAATTTGGAGAAGAACCTGCCTTGCAAAGCCGAAGATAATCAACGCGCCGGATTCGCGGATCATCATTGAAGCCTGGTTCGGGGGCCACTGAGGGAGTCCCGGATTAGGGGGTGTCCGTATAGCCGAACTATCACCTTTGGCCGGACTCCTAGACTATGAAGATACAAGATTGAAGACTTCGTCCCGTGTCCGGATGGGACTTTCCTTGGCGTGGAAGGCAAGCTTGGCGATACGTATATGTAGATCTCCTACCATTGTAACCGACTCTGTGTAACCCTAGCCCTCTCCTGTGTCTATATAAACCGGAGGGTTTTAGTCCGTAGGACGAACAACAATCATACCATAGGCTAGCTTATAGGGTTTAGCCTCTTTGATCTCGTGGTAGATCTACTCTTGTACTACCCATATCATCAATATTAATCAAGCAGGAGTAGGGTTTTACCTCCACCGAGAGGGCCCGAACCTGGGTAAAAACATCATGTCCCTTGTCTCCTGTTACCATCCGCCTAGACGCACAGTTCGGGACCCCCTACCCGAGATCCGCCGGTTTTGACACCGACAACGCTGTTCTCTTCTAAGTGGGCCCTAACCCACAGGTCTTTTCTCGGGATCTTACCTAACTCTTCTAATTATCAGGAATGATTCTCAAATTCATGTCCAAGTTTAAGAATGAATTGTCATCAGTCATATGCCTTCTCCAAGACCGTTTTAAAATTCTTTTCCTCTTTGGCTCAACCTTTCCTCTTTTAATCCTTCCGGAGTGTCTCAACTATTTATGGTAGTGTGTCTCATCATCATTCTCAACATTTGAAGACTGAAGGAGAGTTTCCTCAATCTTGGTCCGTTACCTTGAAGATTCATTGTTCTAGCTTTAAGTCATCCTCTCATAATTGTTTTCGATTGTGAGAATTGTTTTCATACTCATCCGACACATTTCAGGAGTTGCTTTCCTTTCTCGATCATCTGAAGGCCACCATTTCAAAATATTTCTTCATTCTCATCTTTGTACATCATTTCCATAAATCTTCTCAATCCATGCCTCTTCATTCGTCTCCATATTCTACCGGTGCACCATTCAAGTATTCTCTAGTCAGCTCGTGATCTCTTCGTTCTCTTGTATCTAAATTCCCTCAAGTATCTTCCAATTCTTCTGGCGTTTCATTCTCTTTCCTTCGTTCATTTTCAAACTCATATGGTGGTTCGTTCGAGATTCCTCTTCCTTTGTGTTTATATCAATTCATTCATTTTTCCCAAATCCTACCGGTGGTTTGCTGAAGACCTATTCAAGTTTGCGCTATATCTCTCTTAATCCTTTCAATGAGAATAAGTATTATGCTAAATCTGTTGCTTGTCATCAATTTAAAGGGTGAAGGATAGACATTTCATAATTCTTATTCTTGTTTCATCCAAGTGATCTAAATTCCTTACTCCAGAGTTCATTCGTGGTATCAATTCTTGATTCATGTTGCTCACCTTTCTTTTCAGGAGTTCCAAGTTTTCTTGGATGTCTCGTCATGAAGCTCCATCCAAATCATTGCAAGGCATCACCTTGTTCTTTCAACTTCTCTTTTCTTTCTATCATTCTCTTTTTACCAGAGTTCTTCATGGAGGCTATACATGGTGGTTCATCAAGGACTTAATTCATTCTCGAAGTGTTCTTCAATATTCTTGTAGGACGAGTTTAAGCATTCTTCATTTTGCATTCCGAAGTGTAATTCTTTCTACCTTATCTTTGGAGGTGGTGTTATGTCACTCTTGACAATTTCCCTCTGTGTTTCATGATTCGCAACTTGTCAGGAATGAGATATTGTAAAACCATCATTTTCTCTTCTTTCATGAGTTGTTTCAACCCATGTTAATTTCTTTGTTGGAGTTATCTTGGTAAAGATTTCACCTAAAGCATTCCCTAAGGAATGTTGCTAATTGGGGTGCTTATCAATGATCCAAGTTTTCTCCTATCCTCTCGACAAAAGCAGTTTTCTTCTCTTCGTTGTTCTCAAGCAAGCAATTGTTTTCATTAGTGGCCAGTTGTCACCTCATAATTTTGAGATGTTTTCCATAAGCCCACTAGAAGCTTGTGCTTTTTGTTGTTGATTTTCCAACAACTCCGTTAAATCCTTCTTTGCAAGGATGCTTTCCAAGTTCATTTGTGGCAAAAGTTGTCATTTTCTTGTCCGTCCCTTTGTCCCAACAATCTAGCTTCTATTCTTTTGTTCCAGAGGCATTGTGATGATGCTCTCTTCGACCCATCACCTCGTTTTGTCAAGATCATGTTATTTTTCTTGTTTATCCATTTAACCGGAGTGTTGTTTTCTGATTCAAGTTCTTTCATCTTATCAAGTCTTGCATCTCTTTTTAACTGGATTGCTGCCCGAATTATTTATTCTTATTCCTTGTCCAGCTAATTTTAACTAGAGTGGCTTCAAAATCTATCTTGTCCCCTAAGCTCTTGGTTCTCATCATATTCCTTGTTCCTCTTCTCCAATGGACTGTTTGTAATCTCATTCATCTCCATTATATTCTTTCTTTCAATTTGTTTGACATCTCAAGGTTCATGGTTTCACTCGTTTGCAAAAGAAGCAACTTTTTTTTACCTCTTTCTCTTCCGTTTCTCTCCAGTGCCATCCCTACAATCTCGGGTCGAGATCCTCTGTTAGTGTGGGAGAGTTGTAACGCCCCGAGACCGACGCTCCAGAACACTTCTAGCTATTCTGAGTTTCGCTGTGTGTTTATTTTTGTGTGTTGCATTTCATCATGTCATCATCCACATTGCATCCGCATGTTTTCATAAAACTCGTAGCCATTGTCTCCTTGGCTCCGTGGCCTGTTGTCAGACCGTTTGTCTCCATTGATCTTTCTCACACCAACCGGGTTCTCGTTCCCTCTTGTTTGACCACCTTACCTCTTTGCATAGTCATGGACCCCCCTTTGCACGCATCTGAAACTTCTCCTGGACCCGACCCGGGCAATCGTGACCGTTGGGTCTGGATCAACCTCAAACGTCCCTAAAATATCTTCGGTTTCTTATTTGGTCTACCTAACCTATTGATCTTGACCGTCCGATTTTGATCGAATGATCTAAACTCTACTCCTTTCCATATATATATAGTCCCCTTAGTCCATTTGTAGACCAAACCCTAGAACTGAGGCAGTTTGTCCCTACCGCCGCCGCACAATCCCCCTCGGGATCCACCTGAGCCCAATCCCCTCGTAGCCTCCATATTCTCCTCGTTTTCCCTCCTGTCCAACCACCATCGCCGCCCAAATCCTGCAGGAACCCGAGCTCCACTACCGGTCGCCCATCTCCTGCAGCCGCCCAAGCACCGGCCAGCTCACTGGAGCAGACCAGTAGCACCACCAGCCTCCTCTGCTTCACTTTAAGACCCCAACAACCGAGCCCTTGCACGCGGCCTTCCTCGAGTGGGAGCTCGACCTGCTGCCATGACCACCACCGGTAACCAGGACAGGGCCGTCCATCTCCTCTGCTTCCTCCCATTTCCCTTCTTCCTATCTCTCTCTCACCTCACGGTCTCTCTCTCTCTCTCCCTCCCTCTCTCTCTCTATCTCTCTCTCTCTCTCTCTCTCTCTCTTTCTTCAGGGCTAACAGGAGCAGGAGCTCCAATGGCTGCTGCCACCATCCTGCCTATCCCGCAGGAGCTCCCTGATGACCCACAAGTGTAGGGGATCTAAGGTAGTCCTTTTGATAAGTAAGAGTGTCGAACCCAATGAGGAGCAGAAGGAAATGACAAGTAGTTTTCAGTAAGGTATTCTCTGCAAGCACTGAAATTGTAGGTAACAGATAGTTTTGTGATAAGATAATTTGTAACGGGTAACAAGCAATGAAAGTAAATAAGGTGCAGCAAGGTGGCCCAGTCCTTTTTTTAGCAAAGGACAAGCCTGGAAAAGTTCTTATAATGAGAAAAGCGCTCCTGAGGACACATGGGAATTATCGTCAAGCTAGTTTTCATCACGCTCATATGATTCGCGTTCGTTACTTTGATAATTTGATATGTGGGTGGACCGGTGCTTGGGTACTGCCCTTTCTTGGACAAGCATCCCACTTATGATTAACCCCTATTGCAAGCATCCGCAACTACAAAAGAAGTATTAAGGTAAACCTAACCATAGCATGAAACAAGTGGATCCAAATCAGCCCCTTACGAAGCAATGCATAAACTAGGGTTTAAACTTCTGTCACTCTAGCAACCCATCATCTACTTATTACTTCCCAATGCCTTCCTCTAGGCCCAAATGATGGTGAATTGTCATGTAGTCGACGTTCACATAACACCACTAGAAGAGAGACAACATACATCTCATCAAAATATCGAACAAATACCAATTTCACATGACTACTAATAGCAAGACTTCACCCATGTCCTCAGGAAAAACGTAACTACTCACAAAGAATATTCATGTTCATAATCAGAGGGGTATTAATACGCATTAAGGATCTGAACATATGATCTTCCACCAAATAAACCAACTAGCAGCAACTACAAGGAGTAATCAACACTACTAGCAACCCATAGGTACCAATCTGAGGTTTTGGTACAAAGATTGAATACAAGAGATGAACTAGGGTTTGAGAGGAGATGGTGCTGGTGAAGATGTTGATGGAGATTGACCCCCACCCGATGAGAGGATCGTTGGTGATGATGATGGTGATGATTTCCCCCTCCTGGAGGGAAGTTTCTCCGGTAGAACAGCTCCGCCGGAGCCCTAGATTGGTTCCGCCAAGGTTCCGCCTCGTGGAGGCGGAGTTTCGTCCCGTAATTTTGCTTATGATTTTTTCCAGGGTAAAAGACTTCATATAGCAGAAGATGGGCACCGGAGGGCTGCTAGGTGGCCCATGAGGCGGGGGCGCGCCCAAGGGGATAGGGAGCGCCCCCACCCTTGTGGGTGGTGGGTGGCCCGCCTCAGGTGTTTCTTCAACTGAATATTTTTTATTAATTCCCAAAATGACATTCATGGAGTTTCAGGACTTTTGGAGCTGTGCAGAATAGGTCTCCAATATTTTCTCCTTTTCCAGCCCAGAATCCCAGCTGCCGGCATTCTCCCTCTTCATGTAAACCTTGTAAAATAAGATAGAATAGCCATAAGTATTGTGACATAACGTGTAATAACAGCCCGTATTACAATAAATATCGATATAAAAGCATGATGCAAAATGGACGTATCACTCCCTGCCGCCGGATCGGGTCGCCTCCGCCCGGTTCCGCTCGCGCCGTCGGCTTGCCCACGCCAAGTCCTGTTGCTGCTCCTCTGCATCGCTCGCCCCCGCCATCTTCGGTGTCACTGTCGCCATCTTCTTCACAGAGCCCCACCGTCGCTGGAGTCCCGCACCAAGCCTCCCCGAACCATCTGCATCGCGTCCAAGTCCCCCGCCGCCATTGCTGTCCCGTGCGCCGCGCCCCTGCTTCATCTGCATCGAGTAGCAGCTTGAGCGCTGCGCTCGCTTGCGTGCATCGGCTGCAAGTGGCCCGCCTGCTTCCTCTCGAGATCTGGCCTGCCCCTCCTCTGCTTTCAGCTGGGCCTTGGCCCAAGGTAAGCAGCCCCCGCCCTCTGTATGCTCCTATTGGGCTAGCCAGATTCGGCCCAGTATACATTTTTTTCAGCGTATGCGAATTTTCCTATTATCCAAAACCTCCATATTTACAGATTGTCGCCTATTGTTCATGCATTTAATTTCTCACAAACTATGCATCATATGTAAAAACTTTATACATGTAAACTGCTTAGGTTTTCATCTACTTTCATAATATCCAACTCTCTTCCATTTTTAAAATGTCTAAACTTGCTGTTTGCATTAGTTTGCATAAATGACATGTTAAAATGCTTTATTTCATAACTAATTAACCGTAGCTCCAAATTAAATAAACTTTATATTTAAATGGGGTAGAAAAATGCATAGATTAACATGGTGCACTTTGTTCTCTAGTTTAACAAAAATGAAATTATGTAATAGGAAGAACAGTACCAAATTCAAATATGACATGTGGAGATTTACCGGAATTGTTGTTTGTTATTTCCGGACTCATTTAAAATTGCCTATATAGAAAGTTTTTTTATGATTCACCTCTTGCCATGTTAACCAACATTTAATATTGATGAGTAGCTAAATGGAGAGAACTAAATAAATGGTTGTGGTGTTTCGTTAACATGCAACTTGTTCCACATTGAGCTCCACTTAATTTGTTGTGTTGTTTGTTGCACTTTGCCATGCCATGAATCATTAAACCGGGCATGCATCATACTTGATTGTGCATCATGCCATGGTTATGATATGTGTGTTTATTATGTTGTTTGCTTCTTTCCGGTGTTGCTTCTTAGTTCTAGTATGTTGTGATTGTGAGGATCTGTTCGAGTATGTCGGTTCGTCTACTTCATGGACTTCGATCTTCATCCTAGCGGGATTTCAGGCAAGATGACCGTTACCCTGGATCTCACTACTATCATCACTATGTAGTTGTCTCGATGATATCGCTATGTCGCGCTTCCTACCACTGGTTTATCGAGCCTCCCAAATTTCCATGAAAAACCTCTAACCTTTTCCACCATCCTAGCAGCTGTTGTTTGGCTATGTTACCACTTTGCTCAGCCCCTCTTATAGTGTTGCTAGTTGCAGGTGCAGTTGCATGTTGTTCCTTGTTGGGACATGGATATCATGGATCTTGGGGTATCACAATATCTCTTATTTAATTAATGGATCTATATATTTGGTAAAGGGTGGAAGGCTCGGCCTTATGCCTCGTGTTTTGTTGCACCCTTGCCGCCCTAGTTTCCGTCATACCGGTGTTATGTTCCTTGATTTTGCGTCCCTAACACGATGAGGGTTTATGGGCCCCTCTTGACAGTTTGCTTTGAATAAAACTCTTCCAGCAAGGCCCAGCATTGGTTTTACCATTTGACTCATAATAACTAAAAACTTGCATAGGGGTTTTCTCCGGACCCCGAGTATTCTGAATCAACCCCCCCCCCCCCCCCGGGACAGTGCTCCACATGAATTTGGTCCAAACCCGGGCAACTTACGGGGACACCATGAGGAAACTCATGGATAGGTTTTTCTCGTAGCTTGACCCATCCGATTGTGGCTTGAGGCAATATACGCGCGCTTACTATCAGGGTGTCGGCACGCCGGGAGGTCTTGCTGGTTTTGTTTTACCATTGTCCAAATGTCTTGTGCACTGGGATCCCGAGTCTGATCGGATATCCCGCGATGGAGGATTGTCTCTGCGGATCATGAGCTTGTAATGGGCTAAGTTGGGACACCCCTGCAGGGTTTGATCTTTTGAAAGCCATGCCCGCGGTTATGTGGCTGATGGGAATTTTTAATGTCCGGTTGTAGAGAACTTGACACCAGATTCGAATTAAAATACCCAACCGCGTGTGTAACTGTGATGGTCACTTTTTGAGTGGGCCGAGAAGAGAACACAGTGGGGTTATGCTTGAACGTAAGTCGCTCAGGATCTCTTCTTGATCATTACTAGTTTGCGATCGTTTGCGTAGCTTCTCATCTTATTCTTTTACTAGTAAGTTAGCCACCATACATTGCTTAGTCGCTTGCTGCAACCTCACAATTTATCCATTTCCATACCCATCAAGCTTTGCTAGGCTTGATACCCATGGTAACAGGATTGCTGAGTCCTCGTGGCTCACAAAATACTACAACAACAGTTGCAGGTACATGTAATGCGATGATCTGACGCGAGTGCTATGCTTGCTTCATTGGAGTTCTTATTCTGCTTCTTCTTTGATCAAGGGATATAGGTTCCAGGTCGAGAGCCTGGGCTAGCAGGGTGGATGTCATTCTTATTTTTCGTTTGATTTCATCCGTAGTTGGATCCTGCTCTTCTGCTTGATGAATGCTATGTATTGATGTATTGTTGTATGAATGTTGTAACTTGTGGCGAGTGTAAGCCTTTATCTTGTATTCTCATCTATTCAGTACATGGTATGTTGTGATGGTATCCACCTTGCTATGTGCTCGAAATGCGGTTGTGCCCTGAGCATGAATTCATCACGTGATTGGGATAGAAGCGCATCTTGGGCGCTACATGACAGTTTACCCAGGTTCGGGCAACCTTGCGCTGTAAGACCCTACTCCCTCTTTGTGGTGAATTTGCCTCACGAGGGGCTGAGGATGAACTAGTATAAGGGAAGATCAACCTCATGAGGTTTTCTCCTGTGAGGGAATGAGTTGAAGGTGTTCAGTCCCTCTCTTTGTGGTGGCTAGCCTATACTTATAGTGGCCTTGGTCCTCGTCCCCCAAAACGTAGGCGGGAAGGGATCCCACAGTGGCCAATTTTAACGGGGACAAGTAGTACATCTTATTCCGACAAAAGGTGGTCTTCACCTGCAAAGCCTCTGGTCGTGACGCTACGGTGGTCTTGGTGATGACATCCGTCCAACCATCCTGGTGTTCCTGGTCTCGTTGCGCGGGAATGGAAACCTTTGGCTGGTTCCTCGGGACTCCGCATCTGCGCTTGCCTCCTTAGAACCAAAGAGGAAACCTGCTCCTCTGCGCCCGCTGGCGCCCGCCTGGCCTTGGTCGTCATGGCTAGCGTCACTGCAACCTCATGAGGTTGGGCACATGTATAGAAATCTCTGCTCCTTAGGAGGCGGCCTGGGAAGGCCGCTCCCTCCAGAGGTCTTGGCGTCGTCCGCCTCACGAGGGTCTTGAATTGTTGGTGTTGTAGATGGGCCATACCAGGCCATCGATGGAGCCATGCCATGGGCCGCAAGAAGGCAAGTCTGGGTACCCTTGTTCCGAGAATGTCGACGGTAGCCCCCAGGCCCAAGGCGCGCTCAAACTTAGCTTCGAGGCGAATCCAAAGGGCAAGGGCGAAGCACCGCTAGCCCCAATCGCCTTCGGACTGAGTCGACTCGTGGCACCTGAAGGGACATGGGCAACTACCTGACTTAACAACTGCATGGTGCATGCAGAAAGGCCATCATTGCCTAGGACGTGAGACACCGGCGTTAGCCTTCCTCTGGCTATAATTGGGAGAGGGGGTGGATCCCCCGACCTATCTTCATCTTCTCGCCCCCACTTCTCCTTATTCTTCATTCCTCCATCTTACCAGAGCGTCCATGGCGCCAGTGAGGAGGTTCTCCGCCGCGGAGAAGGGAAAGGCCCCCAAGGAGGAACCAGACTCACCGTCGCACAATAAGGGCCACGCGCATCCCTGCAAGTATGTTGCGACGGCTCCTCGAGGGCGTGGGCGCATGCCCTCGAAGGGCAGTGCTGCCTCCGACATCCGTTGGGGTGCTCCTTCCTACGGCGGGAGTTGCCGCGGCCGAGGCAGTCGCAACAAAGATGGAAGGCGCACAGCGGCCATCCGGCCACCGCGCTCGCGGTCCCACTCGGCCGATGCGTCCCCGGAGTTTGTGGTGTGGGTGGAGAGGCCCGCAGGCGTCTGGTTTGAACTCCCGCGCTTCTTCACGGGCGCGCTGCCGACCGGGGGACCTGGTGGCCACTGGTTGCAGGTCGACGACTGCTGCAGGTGGCAACGTGTTCCTGAACCGCGGGTGGCAGTCGTTTGCCCGCGCGCGCGGCCTGCAAGGCAGGTGCACCCTACACTTCAGGTATGATGGCATCGCGACCCTCTACGTCAGGGTCTTCGGGGAAGATGGTTGGCGCTTGGGGTGCTACCTGGAGAGCAATAGTGATGATGACGACGACGGCTGGAGGGGCGGCACAATCGCTGGCAGTGAGCTTGCCCTTGGCGACGGACGCGTCGCCTCCAGTAGTGGTGGCTGTTCTTCTGGGGAGAGAATGAGCGACGACGACTACAAAGAGCTGCCCCGCCGCCTGGCTTGGACCAGGGTGGGTGACGAGCCGCCTCGCCACCGCACCCCGGTGAAGTAGGAGGAGGACTCAGACTGAGCGCGGGCGTTGCTGCAGCCTAGTCTCGGGAGCCGCTTCAGTCGCGCGGCTGCTTTTATTTCTTTCTTTCTCCTGCATCAGAAAGGTGGAAGGTCCTATCGGGCGTGTAATCGACCATGGTGCTTGCTCCATTATGTTATCGTTTATATATTGCATCCTGATATTCATGTTGCCTCTGATTATGATTGGGATGACTTAGCTTTGTGTTCTTGCGGTAGACTCCTGTGCTGTGAAAGCGAGCTTCTCTGGAGCTTGGAATTCATACACATCCCTCATTCAGGAGAGGTCCTCTAGATGTTTCCTTCTTGGGGATTTGAAAGTCATCAAGCCTTAGGAGGCACCCCGTGTCTGCAGGGTTAGGAAACCTCCGGAGGTGCCATGCCTCGCGCGAACCCCCAAGCGTGAGCTGGTCGCTGCTGGTACATCACGTCGCGATGCCCCGAGGCACGGACTAAAGAGGGCGTGTGTGCCCATAAGCTCATTTGGCGAGAATCAAGACGCCAAAGGGTAGGCCACCAAGGCTTTGGCGAGGTGCATTCACGGGCGGGCCCAAGCGCACACACCATGCCCAACCCCACGCACGTGACACACGTGGAAGAGCAACGGGCAACTGTCACTCTCCCTGAAAAGACCTGAAAGAGCGAACGGCGTGAGAAGAAAATTTTGCAAACCTTTCGAATAGAAGACGCGAAAGCTTCAAATTTCAAGAAGTTGCAAATCAGCTACAGAAAGCAAGCAAAAGAACAGCCGTGTTCGGCGCCTATACTAGTCTTCTAGCATTCCTGCCAGTGCAGAGCATGGGACTTCTACTAGGACGTGGATGGGAGCCTCCGTGAGGCCCAGGGGCGGCGCTCAGGAGACTACGAGGTGTATATAGCCCCAACTCATTATTAAGTGAGAGTGTCATGAGCAGAGACTTGAGAGGCTCATGGCCTTGATCGTGGGTAGAACTTATGGAGGTGCTAGATGTTACAGGGATTCTGGATGGGGACCCCATCCTGCATCTCCAGGCACGCGGCGCCAGGCCAGGAGACACGAGCGATCCTGAACGGGTCCTCGCACATAGGCGAGAGCTTGTGAAGCCCCTCCCTGGAGAACACCCACCTCGGGACAAGGTCACCCACCTCGAGGGTCCTGGAGCAGACGCTACGACAGTGGTACTGCCGCAGCGCCTGCTGGTACCTCGCGGCACGGAGTGAGGCTTGGCGGCAGCCCTCCTTCCCCAGAACAAGGTTTGTCCCCCGTGAGGCATCATGGCGTGCCTCGTCAAATGCTTAACCCGTGGGGAGTGATATTTGACTTCATGAGGGAGGACCGCCATACCCCTTAGACGAGGAAGAATGGGGTCTCACCCATGGGTTTGGTTGCGGTGGTGCGGATGGACCACAACACGGACTCGAGCTCATCGAGCCAGCACCTGCCATAGGCCTTGAGTTTATTCTTGAAGCTCCTCGTCTTGAGGCCCCTCAGGACCTCCACATAGGCACGCTCGACTTGGCTGTTGCTCCGTGGGTGTGCCACCGAAGCGTAGCATATCTGCATTCCAAGGTTAGCACAAAATGTTTTGAAAAGGTTGCTCATGAACTGAGAGCCATTGTTAGTGATGATACAGTTGGGGACCCCAAAGCGGCTCACGAGGCCCTTGATGAACGTGACGGCCGAGCCAGCCGGGATGGTGCACACTGGCTCCACCTTGGCCCACTCGATGAACTTGTCGATGGCGATGTAGAGGTAGCGGTGGCCCTCGGCTGCTCGAGGGAACGAACCCAGGATCTCCAGCCCCCAGACTACGAATGGCATGAGAGTTGGATGGTCTGAAGGCCTTGAGCAGGCTGGTGGATTGTAACGCCCTCGATGCGGCTATATCTCCCACGTGTCGAAGCACGACTTAGAGGCATAACCGCATTGAAAGCAATGTCGCAAGTGAGGTAATCTTCACACAACCCATGTAATACATAAGGGAAAGAGATACATAGTTGGCTTACAGTCGCCACTTCACACAATACATAAATAAACATCCATCATCCAGAATACACTCAAGGTCCGACTACGGAACCAAAATAAAAGAAGACTACCCCAAAAGCTACACAGATCCCCGATCGTCCCAACTGGGCTCCACTACTGATCGTCTGGAAATGAAACATAGTAACGACCACGGTCCTCGTCAAACTCCCACTTGAGCTCGATTGCGCCACTTGCGCTGGTATCATCGGTACCTGCATCTGTTTTGGTAGAATCTGTGAGCCACGGGGACTCAGTAATCTCACATCCGCGAGATCAAGACTATTTAAGTTTATAGGTAGGACAGAGTGGTGAGGTGGAGCTGCAGCAAGCGACTAGCATATAGGGTGGCTACATTCGCAAAAGAGAGCGAGAAGAGAAGCAAGGCACGGTCGTGAAGCTAGTAGTGATCAAGAAGCGATCCTAGAGCAACCTATGCCAAACATAACTCCAACACCGTGTTCACCTCCCGGACTCCGCCGAGAAGAGACCATCACGGTTACACACGCGGTTGAAGTATTTTAATTAAGGTCAACTTCAGGTTTTCTACAACTGGACATTAACAAATTCCCATCTACCTCATAACCGCGGGCACGGCTTTCGAAAGATAATACCCTGCAGGGGTGTCCCAACTTAGCCCATCATAATCTCTCACGGTCAACGAAGGATAAACCTTCTCCCGGGAAGACCCGATCAGTCTCGGAATCCCGCTTCGCATGACATTTCGACAATGGTAAAACTAGACCAGCAAAGCCGCCCGATGTGCCGACAAATCCCGATAGGAGCTACACATATCTCGTTCTCAGGGCAACATCGGATGAGACATCCTACGAGTAAAACCAGACCTCGAGTTTCCCCAAGGGGGCCCTGCAGTCTACTCAGTTCGGACCAACACTCGAAGGAGCACTGGCCCGGGGGGGCTAAAATAAAGATGACCCTCGGGCTCGCGAAAACCCAAGGGAAAAAGGGTATAGGTGGCAAATGGTAAAACCAAGGTTGGGCCTTGCTGGAGGAGTTTTATTCAAAGCGAACTGTCACGGGGGTCCCATAAATCACCCAACCGCGTAAGGAACGCAAAATCAAGGAAAATAACACCGGTATGACGGAAACTAGGGTGGCAAGAGTGGAACAAAACACCAGGCATAAGGCCAAGCCTTCCACCCTTTACCAAGTATATAAGGTGCATTAATTAAACAGGAGATATTGTGATATCCCAAAGCATCCATGTTCCAACAAGGAACAAACTTCACCTTCACCTGCAACTAGCAACGCTATTAGAGGGGCTGAGCAAAGCGGTAACATAGCCAAACTACGGTTTGCTAGGAAAAGATGGTTAGAGGTTTGACATGGCAATATGGGTGGCATGATATAGCAAGTGGTAGGTAACGTAGCATAGGCATAGCAAAAGAGCGAGCATCTAGCAAGCAAAGATAGAAGTTATATCGAAGGTATGGTCATCTTGCCTGCAAGGTTCTCAGAGTTGTCGAAGGCTTGATCCTCGTAGGCGTTCTCAACAGGTTCCTCATTCACGTACTCGTCTCCCGGCTCTACCCAAAGCAAGAACACAAGAAATGGAACAACAATCAAACAAGGAGCAATGCACAAGCAATATGATGCAATACATGACATGCTATGCGAGATGTGATATGCAATGCATATGTGTGCTCCGGAAGGAAAATGATGAACAAGGCATCAACTTGGCAAACCAAGTATGCCGCTGGAAAGATGAGATGATTTCGGTTGAAATCGATATAAAGATCACCGGAAACGGATGCACGGTTTGCAAATGGCAAGCAAAACAAGGACGCAAATCTGCGTTTAACAGCACGATGCTACTTAGCATGCAACAAGAAACTATGCTACAGCAACCCAACATACAAACAAAGCATATGGCAGTGATCTACAGAAGATGCTTAACAAAAGAGGAACACTGAGCTACGGCTAAATCACATCATAACAGGCTCAAACAAGCATGGTGAAAGGGCAAAAGATATCAGGTTCACAGACTTAGTGAAAATACTAATATGCCAGAAATTAACATCAGGAAGGCATGTTTAGAGCAAGAAAACAACAAGCTACAGGAACTTATAATAGCAAAACAAGACATGGCAGGAGTCTACTCAAAGAATAGATCAAAAGTCCCTTAATGACCATAAGCCAAAAAGGACCAGAGGATATGATGGCACCCATGTAAACATAGCAAGTTTCATTACAGATCTCAGACTTGGCAGAAAAACTGGACATAGCAAAAACAGATAACAAGTAGGCATGTTCGTGAGCTCGATGCACTCACTACAGAGCATTTCATGATAAACGAAGCATACATCCATCAAGAAGACATGGCATAGAAGCTAGAAATGGCAAGAACAACATCATAGCATACAAGGATCAACTACAACAACCTTGTAAAAATGGAATATCATGTAAACAATCTGCCAGGAAACATTTTGAAGCAAAAGTAGAGCACGAAAATGACATGCTAGACTACTCCATAATTTCCAACAAAGGCATGGATGGATAGAGCACATCCATATGTTCAAAACACCCTTACTGATCATGCTCAAAATGGGCATAGATCTCTCTGTAACAACATGAACACATGGCATAAAAATAACAGCAGGGCATGACTTAGTGAAATTACTAAGTTCCTGAAATCAGCAACATTATCATCCCTACTTTGCATGCTTGTGCTAGTCACCACAGAGATCACAAAAATACATGGCATACACCCCTGTAAAGCTGGCATGGCATAGATCAAAACATATGTAGGGCTCAAGTCCATAAGATGCACACATTAATCATGGCAAAAATGACAAAAGTGCATGTTCTGTTAAGAAACAGAAACTAACATCACATAGCCCTCTTCTAACAGCATTTCGGGCATCAAGATGAGCTCAAATGAAAATGATGCAATGAGATGAAATGATGTACTCGTCGAGGCGAACAATTTGGTATGCTACACGCCCAAAACGGAGCCACGGGTGCAAAGATGTGATGCGATCAAGATGCAACAATTTATGACAAGAAAAGACTTAGTGGAATAATCGGGTCAACCTAGGGTTCGTCGGCACGCGAACCGAGGTGGCGGCGCGGCTCGCCGGAGAGACGCCGGAGAGGAGGAAGAAGGGCCGGGGAGGAGAGTCCCGACCGGATCCAAGCGGCGCCGGCCCGGATCCGACGCGGGCGGCGGGTGGCGCGGCCGGTTACGGAGGACGGCGGCAGCCTGGGCGCGCGGCGGGGAGGCGCGGAGGCGGTCGGCGGCGGCGGCGGGCCGTGGGAGCGGGCGAACGGCGGCGGCGCGGGCGATGGGCCGCGGGGGCCGGGAGCGGGCTCCGCGGGCCGGCAGCGATGTGGGTGCAGGCTGCCCACGTGGTAGCCCCTGGTTGGCTGCGGGCACGGCGGCGGACGCGTCCGGTGCCGTCCGGACGTGTCCGGCGGCGGGGAGAGGAGCGGGGCTAGGGTTAGGGTGGAAATGATCCGGAATTTCGGGAGGAGGGGTGTTTTAATAGGTAGAGGGAGCTAGGGAGCTCCAAATGAGGTGCGGTTTTCGCCCACACGATCGTGATCCGACGACGGAGAGCATGGAAGTGACTTAGATGGGTTATTGGGCTGTTTTGGAGGGGTGTTGGGCTGCACCCCAAAAGAGGCCTATGCGGTTACCCGGTTAACCGTTGGAGTATCAAATGACCTCCAAATGGAACGAAACTTGACAGGTGGTCTATCGGTGGTGTACCAAGGCCACTTGGCAAGGCTCGGTCCATTCCGAAAATGTTCAACACCCGCACACGAAAAGAGACAAGAGGGGTGCACCGATGCATGTGGGAGTGTCGGAATTCAAAACGGACAACGGGGAAAATGCTCGGATGCATGAGACGAACACGTATGCAAATGAGATGCACATGATGACATGATATGAGATGCATGACCTGAACAAAAAGCAAAACGAAAACAAAACCCAACCACGGAGGGAATATCATAGCACCTAGCCAAAAATGGCAAGAGTTGGAGTTACAAATATGGAAAGTTACATCCGGGGTGTTACAACACTCCACCACTACAAGAGGATCTCGTCCCGAGATCTAGGACTGAAAGAACTCCGGATATTCGGAAAGGAGGTGATCCTCGCGCTCCCAGGTGGCTTCTCGGTCGGAATGGTGTGACCACTTCACTTTCAGGAATTTGATTGACTTGTTGCGAGTCTTGCGCTCGGTTTCCTCAAGAATAGCAACGGGGTGCTCATGATAAGAGAGATCTTCTTGGAGGTCAATTTCTTCAAAGTTGATAGTGCGCTCAGGAATCTTGAAGCACTTGCGAAGCTGTGACACGTGAAACACATCGTGCACGTTTGCAAAATTGGACGGAAGCTCAAGTTGATAGGCGAGATCGCCTCTTTTGCCAATGATCTTGAAAGGACCCACGTATCTAGGGGCAAGCTTCCCTTTGATACCAAAGCGACGAGTGCCTTTCATTGGAGAGACGCGGAGTTAGACATGGTCTCCGATTTCAAAAGCCACATCACGGTGCTTGTCATCATAATAGCCCTTCTGGCGCGATTGCGTGGCTTTGAGATTCTCACGAATGACTTTGCACATTTCTTCAGCTTCTGTGATCAAGTCGTTGCCAAGAATTGGCGTTCACCTGTCTCGGACCAATTGAGGGGAGTACGGCACTTTCTGTCATAGAGAATTTCGAATGGGGCCTTGCCCGAACTCGCTTGGAAGCTGTTGTTGTAGGAGAACTCGGCATATGGAAGACAATCTTCCCACTTCATATCGAAAGAGATGACACAAGCCCTGAGCATGTCTTCAAGGATTTGATTGACTCGCTCGACTTGGCCACTTGTTTGAGGATGGAAAGCTGTGCTGAAACGAATGTTGGTGCCCATGGCCTTCTGAAAGGAGGCCCAGAACTTAGAAGTGAAGATGCTTCCACGGTCTGAAGAGATCAATTGCGGAATGCCGTGCAAGGAGACAATTCTGGAGGTGTATAGCTCTGCCAGCTGAGCTGCTGTGATAGATTCTTTGATAGGGAGAAAATGAGCCACTTTAGTAAGCTTGTCAATGACAACGAAGATAGCATCATTTCCACGCTTGGACTTAGGAAATCCAGTCACGAAGTCCATCTTGATATGATCAAATTTCCATTCTGGAATAGCAAGAGGTTGGAGGAGACCAGTTGGTCTTTGGTGTTCTTCTTTTACCCTTCTACGGACATCACATTCATTCACGAATTGAGCAATTTCTTGCTTCATTTGAGTCCACCAATACGACTGCTTGAGGTCATGGTACATCTTCGTACTTCCAGGATGAATGGATAGGAGGGAATTGTGTGCCTCATTCATGATGACTTTTCTCAGATCACCTTTAGGAACCACAATACGATCCTCAAAGAAAAGAGTATCTTTGTCATCCAAGCGATAGCACTTGTATTTGGAAATGCCCTTGTCAATACCACGTTTCACCTTCTTCACCATGGTATCCAGGAGTTGTGCCTCACGAATTTGATCTTCCAAAGTAGGAGAGACTATGAGTTTGGCAAGAAAGCCTTGAGGAACAACTTGAAGATTCAACTTGCGGAAAGCTTCACAAAGATCCGGTTGGAAGGGCTTGAGAATTAAGCTGTTGCAATAAGCCTTTCTACTCAGAGCATCTGCAATCACATTCGCCTTGCCAGGAGTATATTCAATACTTGGATTGTACTCTTGAATCATTTCGACCCATCGAGTTTGCCTGAGGTTGAGGTTGGGTTGAGTGAAGATATACTTGAGACTCTTGTGATCGGTGAAAATTTCCACTTTCCTTCCCAACAAGAGATGTCTCCATGTTATCAATGCATGGACAACTGCCGCCAACTCAAGATCGTGAGTGGGGTAGTTCTTTTCGTTGGGCTTCAACTGACGAGAGGTATAGGCCACAACTTTCTTCTCTTGCATTAACACAGCACCGAGACCTTGAAGAGAAGCATCACAGAATACTTCGAATGGCTTGGATTCATCAGGAGGAGTCAAGACAGGAGCTGTGACTAGCTTCTCTTTGAGGGTATTGAAAGCGACATCACACTCAGGCGTCCAGACATACTTGACATGCTGCTGGAGGAGGTTGGAAAGAGGCTTTGCAATCTTAGAGAAGTTCTCAACAAATCTTCGGCAATAGCTTGCAAGACCGAGAAAACTGCGGAGCTGCTTGACATTCTGAGGAGGTTCCCAATTCACAGTTGAAGACACCTTCTCGCGATTAACAGCGATGCCCTTGGCGGAGATGATGTGACCAAGATAAAGAACTTCATCAAGCCAGAACTCACATTTGGAAAACTTCGCATAGAATTGATGCTCTCTGAGCTTGTCGAGCACGAATCGCAAATGTTTGGCATGATCCTGCTTGTTCTTGGAGAAGACCAAAATATCATCGAGATACACCAAGACGAAATCATTGGTGTAGGGGTTGAAGATAAAGTTAATCATTCGAGAGAATGTTGGAGGAGCATTGACAAGGACGAAAGACATGACAGTATATTCATAAGAACCATAGCTTGTTCTGAAAGCTGTCTTGGGGATATCTTGTTCACGAATGCGAATTTGATGATAACCCATACGGAGGTCTAGCTTGGAGAAAACTTTAGCACATTTGAGTTGCTCGAATAGCTCATTGATGTTGGGAAGTGGATATTTGTTCTTGATTGTCTTCTTGTTCAATGGACGGTAATCGACGCAAAGTTGGTCCGTGCCATCCTTCTTCTGGACAAAAAGAAGTCCACATCCCCATGGAGATGAACTCGGTCTGATCAAACCCAGACGCTCTTGTTCATCGAGCTGTTTCTTCAATTCCTTCAGTTCTTCAGGTCCAAGCTTGTAAGGACGCTTGCAAACGGGTTCAGTGCCAGGCTCAAGATCGATAACGAATTCGACTGGCCGATGCAGAGGCATACCCGGAAGCTCTTCTGGAAAGACATCTTGGTACTCACAAACGACTGGAATTTGAGAGATTGCGTGTAGCTCGCCCTTCTCATTGAGAGAAAACAACCGAATGGTTTCATCACGAGCGGCATAGATGATAACATCCTCAGAAGAGTGTGTCAATTGAATTTCCCTGGCAGCACAATCAAGTTGAGCTTTGTGCTGAGAAAGCCAGTCCATCCCAAGAATTAGATCAATATCCGAGTCACCAAGAAAAATTGGTTTAGCCAGAAATTTATAGTTGCCCAACTGGATGGAAACATCAGGAGCAACCAAACTAGAAGTCATAAGTTTTCCCGGAGAAACAACTTGCATAACTTTGGACAAGACCTCTATGTCCACATTGTGCTCTGATGCAAATGGGTATGACATGAAAGAATGTGATGCACCAGTATCGAATAAAACTTTTGCAGGAATAGAGTTAACTGGAAGATTACCCATGATCACATCTGAAGAATCCTCTGCCTGAGCTACATTCATCATGTTCACCTTTGCATGCTTTGGATTATGCTTGACCACTGCATTGCTTGAAGACCTCACAGGAGGAGGAGGAGGAAGGCGCCTTTGGTTGAAGCATTTGTTCGCATAGTGACCTTTCTGCTGGCACTTGTTGCAAGTCACTTCTGAGAGCGGACGGTGATAAGGAGCATTTGACCTTGGAGCTTGAGGCTGAGACTTGTTCTGGTAGCTTGGGTTGGGTGGGTGGGAAGATCCACGACCACCTGAGTTCTTCTGTTGGTAAGGCTGACGAAACGGAGGAGGAGGAAGGTAGAACTTTTGCTGCTTCGCTGCGCCTTGAGAGGAAGAAGAAGACTGAACTGCATCCCTGATTCTCTTCTTTGAAGCCTCACACTTGAGCTGAGCACCTTCTTGCTTGAGTGCCATATTGTAGAATTGATCAAACTGAGTAGGCTCAACAAGAATGAGAGCTAGCTGCAGATCCTCTCTAAGGCCACCTCTGAATTGATAGATCATACTCTTTTCATCAGGAACGTCTTGTTTAGCGAAGCGAGCAAGTTTCTGAAACTGCTTGTTGTATTCGTACACTGACATGTTGCCTTGCTTGAGATTGCGGAACTCCTCACGCTTGCTCTCAACAACACTGGTAGGAATGTGGTGAGCTTTAAAGTCCCGACAGAAATCAGTCCAAGTAATCACTCGACCTCCTCTGGAATCCTTGTATTGCTGGAACCAATCAGCTGCCTGATCCTTGAGCTGAAAAGATGCAAACTTTACGTAGTCCTCAGGCCTGACATTGCTGCATTCGAAATGCTTGTTGATATCCACGAGCCAATCGTCGGCGTCTGTGGCCTCGACACAGTAGCTGAAAGACTTTGGCTGATTTGCAAGGAACTGGTTGAGGGTAGGGAACTGAGGCTGATGGTTGAACTGCCCTTGACCTTGATTCCCTTGGTTGCCTTGGCCTTGGTTATGCTCTTGCATCAGCTGAATCAACAACTGAGCGTTGGCGTTAGTGGTTGCCATCAAAGTTTGCCATGCCTCCGGAGGCGGAGGTGGAGGTGGAGGGTCCGCCTGACTTCCATCACTGCGTTCCGGATTCTGACGCGTTGGCGGAGCCATCCTGAAGAGGGTGACATCCGTTAGCATCTTGATAGACAGATAGGCAAGTTGAATCAACGGATAGAAATTGCAACATATAGTCTTCACAATAAACATTCGAACAGGGATGAACGAATGAATTCCAAAGTAAACATCACGTCCATTAAGGTGAGAAGCCACTTGATAAGAGATTGATGAATGAAAAATAAAAAGCAAGGTACGAATGGAACAAATAAGTGGTAAGGATTACCCAATCACAAACCAAATATCTGCGGGAAGAAGTGCTAGAGCTACTTGAATCCCACCTATAAACTCCCGAAACTTTCTGGTTATGCAATCAGGTGCTGGGGATACAGGGGAAGCAATATATCTCACCCAAACTAACAATCCCTACATCCAGTTGTATCCATCCGTCAACACATAACCAAGAAACCTTCGGAAATCGTGTACCTCAACATTCAAAAAGCATCCGTTATACGAGTCATGGCAATACTCCCGTACTCACCTCAGTACTGGGTTATCGGGGTTATCTCACCAACAACTGTACAAAATTGATTTTCGATGTCGGCAAAACTCAGGTTTTCCAGAACTGCAACGCTAAAATTGTGACGACAACACCTCGGAGCTCAACTCCCCGGGACACTGCCACAACCCCTAAATGTCAGGAGGCACCAAGAACAATGTTCTCGTCACAAAACCATCGGAACGATTCCAAGATACCCGCGTGATCCTAAAAAAAATTTAGTGAAATTTGAGGAGAGGAGAGTCAAAACTTCTACGTCAGGAGACCTCACCAGAGTGACGAAGGGACTGAGGAGTAAAAATAATCCTACTCTCCGATATATATAATCCTAAGACTCAAAACATTTTTTGTTCTAGACTCAACAACGCCAGCAAACAATCAAGCAGGGGGCTCCTAAGTCGGGGATGGCTCTGATTACCAACTTGTAACGCCCTCGATGCGGCTATATCTCCCACGTGTCGAAGCATGACTTAGAGGCATAACCGCATTGAAAGCAATGTCGCAAGTGAGGTAATCTTCACACAACCCATGTAATACATAAGGGAAAGAGATACATAGTTGGCTTACAGTCGCCACTTCACACAATACATAAATAAACATCCATCATCCAGAATACACTCAAGGTCTGACTACGGAACCAAAATAAAAGAAGACTACCCCAAAAGCTACACAGATCCCCGATCGTCCCATCTGGGCTCCACTACTGATCGTCTGGAAATGAAACATAGTAACGACCACGGTCCTCGTCAAACTCCCACTTGAGCTCGATTGCGCCACTTGCGTTGGTATCATCGGTACGTGCATCTGTTTTGGTAGAATCTATGAGCCACAGGGACTCAGCAATCTCACACCCGCGAGATCAAGACTATTTAAGCTTATAGGTAGGACAGAGTGGTGAGGTGGAGCTGCAGCAAGCGACTAGCATATAGGGTGGCTACATTCGCAAAAGAGAGCGAGAAGAGAAGCAAGGCACGGTCGTGAAGCTAGTAGTGATCAAGAAGTGATCCTAGAGCAACCTACGCCAAACATAACTCCAACACCGTGTTCACCTCCCGGACTCTGCCGAGAAGAGACCATCACGGTTACACACGTGGTTGATGTATTTTAATTAAGTTCAACTTCAGGTTTTCTACAACCGGACATTAACAAATTCCCATCTGCCTCATAACCGCGGGCACGGCTTTCGAAAGATAATACCCTGCAGGGGTGTCCCAACTTAGCCCATCATAAGCTCTCATAGTCAACGAAGGATAAACCTTCTCCCGGAAAGACCCGATCAGTCTCGGAATCCCGGTTCGCATGACATTTCGACAATGGTAAAACTAGACCAGCAAAGCCGCCCGATGTGCCGACAAATCCCGATAGGAGCTGCACATATCTCGTTCTCAGGGCAACATCAGATGAGACATCCTACGAGTAAAACCAGACCTCGAGTTTCCCCAAGGGGGGCCCGCAGTCTACTCAGTTCGGACCAACACTCGAAGGAGCACTGGCCCGGGGGGGCTAAAATAAAGATGACCCTCGGGCTCGCGAAAACCAAAGGGAAAAAGGGTATAGGTGGCAAATGGTAAAACCAAGGTTGGGCCTTGCTGGAGGAGTTTTATTCAAAGCGAACTGTCACGGGGGTCCCATAAATCACCCAACCGCGTAAGGAACGCAAAATCAAGGAACATAACACCGGTATGACGGAAACTAGGGTGGCAAGAGTGGAACAAAACACCAGGCATAAGGCCAAGCCTTCCACCCTTTACCAAGTATATAAGGTGCATTAATTAAACAGGAGATATTGTGATATCCCAAAGCATCCATGTTTCAACAAGGAACAAACTTCACCTTCACCTGCAACTAGCAATGCTATAAGAGGGGCTGAGCAAAGCGGTAACATAGCCAAACAACGGTTTGCTAGGAAAAGATGGTTAGAGGTTTGACATGGCAATATGGGTGGCATGATATAGCAAGTGGTAGGTAACGTAGCATAGGCATAGCAAAAGAGCGAGCATCTAGCAAGCAAAGATAGAAGTGATATCGAAGGTATGGTCATCTTGCCTGCAAGGTTCTCAGAGTTGCCGAAGGCTTGATCCTCGTAGGCGTTCTCAACAGGTTCCTCGTTCACGTACTCGTCTCCCGGCTCTACCCAAAGCAAGAACACAAGCAATGGAACAACAATCAAACAAGGAGCAATGCACAAGCAATATGATGCAATACATGACATGCTATGCGAGATGTGATATGCAATGCATATGTGTGCTCCGGAAGGAAAATGATGAACAAGGCATCAACTTGGCAAACCAAGTATGCCGCTGGAAAGATGAGATGATTTCGGTTGAAATCGATATAAAGATCACCGAAAACGGATGCACGGTTTGCAAATGGCAAGCAAAACAAGAAGGACGCAAATCTGCGTTTAACAGCACGATGCTACTTAGCATGCAACAAGAAACTATGCTACAGCAACCCAACATACAAAAAAAGCATATGGCAGTGATCTACAGAAGATGCTTAACAAAAGAGGAACACTGAGCTACGGCTAAATCACATCATAACAAGCTCAAACAAGCATGGTGAAAGGGCAAAAGATATCAGGTTCACAAACTTGGTGAAAATACTAATATGCCAGAAATTAACATCAGGAAGGCATGTTTAGAGCAAGCAAACAACAAGCTACAAGAACTGATAATAGCAAAACAAGACATGGCAGGAGTCTACTCAAAGCATAGATCAAAAGTCCCTTACTGACCATAAGCCAAAAAGGACCAGAGGATATGATGGCACCCATGTAAACATAGCAAGTTTCATTACAGATCTCAGACTTGGCAGAAAAACTGGACATGGCAAAAACAGATAACAAGTAGGCATGTTCGTGAGCTCGATGCACTCACTACAGAGCATTTCATGATAAACTAAGCATACATCCATCAAGAAGACATGGCACAGAAGCTATAAATGGCAAGAACAACATCATAGCATACAAGGATCAACTACGACAACCTTGTAAAACTTGAATATCATGTAAACAATCTGCCAGGAAACATTTTGAAGCAAAAGTAGAGCATGAAAATGACATGCTAGACTACTCCATAATTGCCAAGAAAGGCATGGATGGATAGAGCACATCCATATGTTAAAAACACCCTTACTGATCATGCTCAAAATGGGCATAGATCTCTCTATAACAACATGAACACATGGCATAAAAATAACAGCAGGGCATGACTTAGTGAAATTACTAAGTTCCTGAAATCAACAACATTATCATCCCTAGTTTGCATGCTTGTGCTAGTCACCACAGAGATCACAAAAATACATGGCATACACCCCTGTAAAGCTGGCATGGCATAGATCAAAACATATGTAGGGCTCAAGTCCATAAGATGCACACATTAATCATGGAAAAAATGACAAAAGTGCATGTTCTGTTAAGAAACAGAAACTAACATCACATAGCCCTCTTCTAACAGCATTTCGGGCATCAAGATGAGCTCAAATGAAAATGATGCAATGAGATGAAATGATGAACTCGTCGAGTCGAACAATTTGGTATGCTACACGCCCAAAACGGAGCCACGGGTGCAAAGATATGATGCGATGAAGATGCAACAATTTATGACAGGAAAGGACTTAGTGGAATAATCGGGTCAACCTAGGGTTCGTCGGCACGCGAACCGAGGCGGCGGCGCGGCTCGCCGGAGAGACGCCGGAGAAGAGGAAGGAGGGCCGTGGAGGAGAGTCCCGACCGGATCCGGGCGGCGCCGGCCCGGATCCGACGCGGGCGGCGGGTGGCGCGGCCGGGCGCGGCGAGCTCCGGCCGGGGGCGGAGGACGGCGGCGTCCTGGGCGCGCGGCGGGGAGGCGCGGAGGCGCGACAGCGGAACGGCGGCGAGGCGGAGGCGGTCGGCGACGGCGGCGGGCTGCGGGAGCGGGCGAACGGCGGCGGAGGACTCGGGCGGCGGCGGCGCGGGCGATGGGCTGCGGGGGCCGGGAGCGGGCTCCGCGGGCCGGCGGCGATGTGGGCGCGGGCTGCCCACATGGCAGCCCCTGGTTGGCTGCGGGCGCGGCGGCGGACGCGTCCGGCGGCGGGGAGAGGAGCGGGGCTAGGGTTAGGGTAGAAATGATCCGGAATTTCGGGAGGAGGGGTGTTTTTATAGGTAGAGGGAGCTAGGGAGCTCCAAATGAGGTGCGGTTTTCGCCCACACGATCGTGATCCGACGACGGAGAGCATGGAAGTGACTTAGATGGGTTATTGGGCTGTTTTGGAGGGGTGTTAGGCTGCAACACAAAAGAGGCCTATGCGGTTACCCGGTTAACCGTTGGAGTATCAAACGACCTCCAAATGGCACGAAACTTGACAGGTGGTCTACCGGTGGTGTACCAAGGCCACTTGGCAAGGCTCGGTCCATTCCAAGAATGTTCAACACCCGCACACGAAAAGAGACAAGAGGGGTGCGCCGGTGCATGTGGGAGTGTCAGAATTCAAAACGGACAACGGGGAAAATGCTCGGATGCATGAGACGAACACGTATGAAAATGAGATGCACATGATGACATGATATGAGATGCATGACCTGAACAAAAAGCAAAACGAAAACAAAACCCAACCACGGAGGGAATATCATAGCATCTAGCCGCAAATGGCAAGAGTTGGAGTTACAAATATGGAAAGTTACATCCGGGGTGTTACATGGATCTGGTTGGCATGGAATTGGCATGCCTCACATGATCTCACAAGCTCAATGGCGTGATTGAGCGTAGTGGGCCAGTACAACCCACTGCGAAACACCTTGCCCACGAGCGTGCGTGACGAAGAGTGATGCGAGCAATCCCCACTATGGATGTCAGCTAGTAGCTCGTAACCCTGCTCCTTGGAGATGCACCGAAGAGAGACGTCGTTTGGGCGCCTTTGGTAGAGCTCACGGTCCTAGATGCAATAGGCGGTGGCCTGGCCAGCCACGCGTTTTGCGTCTTTTTCCTTCTCAGGCAAGGTGCCCCAGAGTAGGTACGTCTTGAACTCCTCGGTCCAGCATCCCTCCTGAAGTTCGAGCACAAGGAGCAAGCAAGCTCCGAAGGCCTGGCCGCAGGGTGGGGCGCCTGAGGTGGGTGCCATGGGTGGTTGCTACTGAGGCAACGCCGGTCCTGCAGTGGGGGGAGCCTCCGACGGCTTGAAGAGCTGCTCTGCGAAGACGCCGACCTTCTGGGGTTCGCCCTAGGACGCCCTCTTGGCGATGTGCTCTGCCTCCTTTTTTGTGTCGCGAGGTACATGCTGCAATTCCAAGCCCAAGAACTTTTTTTGAATTTTGTGTACCTCTTCTAGGTAGGCCTCCATGTGCTCTCCCTAGGGCTTGTATTACTTGTTGGAGAAGCTGACGATGAGCTGAGAATCGCCCTTGATGGTGAGGCGCATGATCCCCAGGGCTGCCGCGGCCCTGAGTCGGCTATCAGGCCATCATATTCCGCAATGTTGTTGGAGACCTTCTCCCCATGCTGGAAGCAGACCTAGTAGAGCTTGTCCTCAGTAGGTGAGATGAGCACGGCTCCAACCCCCACGCCGTCAAAGTACATGACCCAGCCATCTGGTGCCTAGTCTCCAGGCGTGAGGAAACAATCTTCACCCACCCCGCGGTCGGGGGCGTCAGTCCATTCCGCAATGATGTCAGGGAGGGCCGCGCCCTTGATGACTCTGGTAGTGCTGAACTCCAGCTGGAATGCCTGCATCTCGATGTTCCACTCAGAAACCCTGCCCACAACGTTGGGGCTCCAGAGCACCTTCTCCAGGGGGTATGCCGAGATGACTTTGAAGGGGTAGCCTTGGAAGTAGTGGCGTAGCTTCCTTGAGGCAACGAGGAGCGGGAGCAGGAGCCTCTGTGGCATGGGGTAGCGTGGACGCGCGTCATGCAACACTGTGTTGATGAAGTACATAGGGTGCTCGACGATGGTAGAGGTGTCAATGACGTCTGGCCCTGCCTAAGGTACAGGGGCCTCAGGAGCCTTGACATCTGATGGGGTGGTCGGGACCTCAGGAGCGCCGCCCTGAGGTGGTAATGGTGCGGCTGTAGGTGGTGCGTTGTGCCATGTGCTTTCGTTTGTGCGCTCTTGGCGGACCGCCTTGAGTGCCGCACTAGCCGAGTGGGGTATGGAGTCTAGGTAAAGCACCAGGGGATCAAGAGGTCAAGGTGCCACCATCACCGGAGGGCTGGTGAGGTACCTCTTGAGATCTTAGAGGGCTGCCTCTGCCTCGGGAGTCCATTCAAATGGGCCCTTCTTTTTCATCATCTTGAAGAACGGAAGGGTGTGCTCGCCGAGCTTGTATATGAAAAGCCGTAGCAAGGTCACGCAGCCCGCGAGTTTCTGCACCTCCTTGAGGGTCTGCAGCAGGCTTATCCTCTCTATCACCTTGATCTTCTTCGGGTTAGCCTCAATCCCTTCTGTCCGACACCAGGAAACCCATAAACTTGTCGGACGGGGCTCCGAACACACACTTCTCCGGGTTGAGGCGCAGGTTTACCTTGCGCAGGTTGGCGAACATTTCTTCTAGGTCCTCGACGAGGGTCCTTGCTTCCCGCGACTTTACCACTATGTCGTTGATGTATGCCTCAGCATTTCTCCTGAGTTGCCGGCCCAGGGCAATGTGCATCAGTCGTTGGAAGGTTGCACGTTGTGGAGCCCGAATATAGCAATACACCTCGCACAGTGTCAGGAAATCTCTTTTCTTGACATCCTGCACCGCCATCTTGATTTGGTGGTAGTTTGAGCAGGTGTCTAGGAAGCACAACAAGTCACACTCGGCGGTGGAGTCAACGATCTCGTCGATGTGCGGAAGAGGGAAAGGGTCTTGAGGGCAAGCTTTGTTGAGGCTCATGAAGTTGACGTACATGCGCTCCTTCCCGCCATTCTTGGTAACAATGAGTGGATTGGCCTGTCAATCTAGATGCTGCACTTCCCGGATGACGCCAACCTCTTGTAGCTCGTGGACGTCCTGGACGATGAACTACTGCTTCTCCAGGGCTTGGCGTCGTGCCTTCTGCTTCACCGGGCACGCATCGGGGCACACCATCAAGTGGTGCTCGATCACTCCTCGCGGGAAACCGACCAAGTCCGTTGCCTCCCATGCAAACACGTCCTTGTTTGCATGGAGGAAGCTGACCAGCGCCTCTTCCTAGTCCAGGGGGAGGCCAGCGCATATGGTGAAGGTGGGGCCTGAGCCCCCGTCATCGACTGGCACCTACTTCTTCTTGGCCCGGTCTTGGGAGAACAACTGCTTCTTCTTCATCTGTGCGGCCTCCAGGATCTCTAGAACACCCTCAGCGTTGGGTCGTGCGGCCGCCGCGGCCTTGAAAGTGAGCTTGAGGGCCATGAGTGTGTCCTAGGTGTCTCCCACCATGGTGAGGACATCGCTGCTCCCCAACATCTTGATGACGTTGTAGCTGGGGTGTGTCACCGCCATGAACTTGGCGAGGGCTAGATACCCGAGAATGGCGTTATACAGGAGGCCGATGCGGGTGACCTCAAAGTTGATGAGCTTGGTGTGGTAGTTGTTGCACGTACGAAGGTGACAGGGAGGTAGATCTGCCCCAGATGAAGGGTGGAGCCATCGACCACCCCTGAGAAAGGCTTGGTGGGGAGGAGCCGGTAAGGCACATGAAGCTGGTCGAAGGCTTCCACGGAGAGGACGTTGAGACTGGCACCACCGTCGATGAGGTCTTGGGGTGACCGCAACATTGCAGATGGTGGGGGTGCAGAGCATGGGGAGCACGCCGGCACCAATCGTGGTCTTGGGGTGATCCCTGGAGTCGAAGACGATGTCGGCTTCGGGCGCCACCCGGCTTGGAGGAGCCCCCCGCCGCGACTGGGCGGACCGCACTTGTCGGAAGAGCTACTTGACATGGCGGCTTGAAGCAGGCGCCTGCGATCCGCTGAAGATGGCCGCGACGGCATGGGGCGCCAGAGCCGTGAAGCATGCGAAGAACAAATTGTGTAGCTCCTCCCAAGAGGCTACCAAAGACTCTAGCAGGTTGAGCAGCTAGGAGGGAGGCACGCCTGTGAGAGCCATAGGGTGTCAGTTTGCCATGACTTTGGCATCACCGTTCGCCGCCCAGGCAGGCTCTACGTACAGCCGGAGGAACTCCATAGGGTCCGACGCGCCATCGTACCGCGGTGGCAACTCCGGCCTAAACTTCAGTGGCCACCGCGCCAGTCGCAAGGCGGGGGAGAAAATCGATGGCCTGCGATGCCTCTGAATGCACCCGGTGGACCAGCGGGAGGTGCGGTGCCTACCATGGGGACCGAGCGGTGATTGTGGAGCGCGGCTGATGGAGAGGCAGACCTTCGACACGCCCCTACCTGGCATGCCTAATGTCGGATTCAGGGCTCCGCAGTCCCAAGAAAAGGTTCGAACTCTAGGGCATGTGTGAAGAACTCAAGCTCTCCAGCCAACAGTTTGCCAACCCCACGACCTAGTTCGATGAACAAGGAAGAAGATGGACATAGCAGTTTACCCAGGTTCGGGCCACCTTGCAGTGTAAGACCCTACTCCTGCTTTGAGGTGGATTTGCCTCACGAGGGGCTGAGGATGAACTAGTACAAGGGAAGAACAACGTCGCGAGGTTTACTCTAGTGAGGGAATGATTCGATGGAGTTCAGTCCCTCTCTTTGTGGTGGCTAGCCTATACTTATAGTGGCCTTGGTCCTCTTCCGCCAAAACATAGGCGGGACGGGATCCAATAGTAGTCAATTTGAAAGGGCACAAGTAGTACATCTTATCCTGATGAAAGGTGGTCTTCGCTTGCAAAGCCTCTCCTCGTGACGCTGCGGTGGGCTCGGTGATGCCATTCGTCCTGCCGTCCTAGTGGTCCTGGTCTCGTTGCACGGGAATGGAAACCTTTGGCTGATTCCTCTGGACTCCGCACCTGCGCTTGCCTCCTTAGCACCAAAGAGAAAACCTGCTCCTCCGCGCCCGGTGGTGCTCGCCTGGCCTTGGTCGTCATGACTTGTGTCACTGCAACCTCATGAGGTTGGGCACTGTCGGCGTCCTGGACTTGGGGGTATCTGAAAGTGCAACTATCCCTGCGTGGTTTTGGTAATTCCTAACAACATATATCTCATTGGGCTAATGCTATTTCAAGATAAATATTTCAGGAAAGCTCAATGATTGGCATGGCATGGATGAGAAAAGTGGATCCCTCAAAATGCTAAGGAGAAAAGAGATTGGCTCAACCTCAAAGCTCAAGACTCTACATTTTCTATTTTAGTGATCCAAGATCACATTGATTCTATAGGAAAAGCTAATACTACCAAGGAGGGATGAGGTGTTGCTTAATGAGTTTCTTGCTCAAAATGCTTAGTGATATGCTCCAAAGCCCTCAACTACCTTCTCACATCCACATATGACCCAAACCAAAAGTCCAACTCGGCCCTACCGATTCTTTCTATCCGGCTCCATCGAATTCAGATGTCATAGCCACTGCCAGAAACCCTAGTCTTTTCGGTCTCACCGATAGAGATCTCGGTCTCACAGAGATGGGATTGTAATCTCTCTGTTTCCCTTCGTAACGTTTTGGTCCAACCGAGATGAGCAATCGGTCCCACCGAGATTGCAATGCAAACTCTCTAGTTCCCTTTCGTAACGTTTCGGTCTCATCGAGATGAGCGAATCGGTCCCACCGAGTTTGCCTGACCAACTCTATGGTTAGCTTATTACCAAAATTAGTCCCACCGAGTTTGTGTAATCGGTCTCAACGATATTACATTATGCCCTAAACCTAACCATATCGGTCCCACCGAGTTGACATGTCTGTCCCACCGAAAATCCTAATGGTCACATTATTTGCTAAATCGGTTCGACCGAGTTTCATGATTCGCCCCGACCGAGATTGGTAAGTTATGTGTAACGGTTAGATTTTGTGTGGAGGCTATATATACCCCTCCACCCACTCTTCATTCGTGGAGAGAGCCATCAGAACATGCCTACACTTCCAACATACATTTTCTGAGAGAGAACCACCTACACTTGTGTTGAGGTCAAGATATTCCATTCCTACCATATGAATCTTGAGCTCTAGCCTTCCCCAAGTTGATTTCCACTCAAATCTTCTTTCCACCAAATCCAAATCCTGTGAGAGAGAGTTGAGTGTTGGGGAGACTATCATTTGAAGCACAAGAGCAAGGAGTTCATCATCAACACACCATTTGTTACTTCTTAGAGAGTGTTGTCTCCTAGATTGGCTAGGTGTCACTTGGGAGCCTTCGACAAGATTGTGGAGTTGAACCAAGGAGTTTGTAAGGGCAAGGAGATCGCCTACTTTGTGAAGATCTACCCTAGTGAGGTAAGTTCTTCGTGGGTGACGACCATGGTGGGATAGACAAGGTTGCTTCTTTGTGGACCCTTCGTGGGTGGAGCCCTCTGTGGACTCGCGCAGCCGTTACCCTTCATGGGTTGAAGTCTCCATCAACGTGGATGTACGATAGCACCACCTATCGGAAACACGAAAAAAACATCCGTGTCTCAAATTGCGTTTGCTCTCTCAAGTTCCTTCCCTTCACCTCATATGCAATTGTTTTACATTCTGCTGCTATACTCTTAGAATTGCATGTGTAGGTTGATTGCTTGACTTGTGCTAAGTTGCTAAAATCTGCCAAGAACTAAAATTGGGAAAAGGCTAGATTTTTATTTGGTCAAGTAGTCTAATCACCCCCCTCTAGACATACTTTTGATCCACCAAGTGGTATCAGAGCTTTGGTCTCCATTTGCTTTGATTTCCATAGCTTTTGGTAGTCATAGCCTTGGTTGCACAACCTAGGAGAGTATGGCGTCTAGCAAGGGAAATTACCACCGTAGAGGTCCTTACTTTGATGGTACAAATTTTTCTAGTTGGAAGCATAAGATGAAAATGCATATTCTTGGACATAACCCTGCCATTTGGGCTATTGTGTGTATTGGCTTGCAAGGTGAGTTCTTTGATGGGAGAGAACCGAACCATGAAGCTACCGCGGAAGAGTTGAAGATGCCGCAATACAATGCTTAAGCTTGTGATATCCTCTTCAACGGATTGTGCCCCGAAGAATTAAACAAAATCAGCCGTCTTGAGAATGCAAAGGAAATTTGTGATACTTCATGCACGAAGGTACCAACTCCCTCAAGTAATCCAAATTGGATGTGCTTCAAAGTCAACTTGACAAATTCAGAATGAAGGATGGTGAAGGTGTCGCTAAAATGTACTCTAGGCTTGCGCTCATCACAAATGAGATTGCCGGCTTAGGAAGTGAAGAGAAGACCGATAAATTCATCATCAAGAAGATCCTAAGAGCCTTGGATGGAAAATATGATACCGTGTGCACATTGATCCAAATGATGCCCAATTACAAAGATCTCAAGCCAACGGAAGTCATTGGAAGAATTGTTGCTCATGAGATGTCCCTCAAGGATAAGGAAGAGCTCCACAACAAGTCAAGTGGTGCTTACAAAGCCTCATGTGAAGCTCCCACATCATCAAGTGAGAAACAAACCCTCAATGAAGAATTGAGCCAAATGGTGAAGAACTTCAACAAGTTCTACAAGAGTAGGAGCAAGGAAAGAAGTTCCAAGTCAAGGTCCTACAATGACAAAAGATCTTCTAGTCGTGAGCGTAATTGCTACAATTGTGGAAGACCTGGACACTATTCCAATGAGTGTACGACTCCCTAAAAAAGAAGAGAAGATTCTCCAAAATAAGAAGTAGAAGAGAAGAATCACCATCAAGAGAAAGAAGGAGTAGATATGATCGTTATGAACGAAGAACATCCCGGAGAAGCAAGGATTCAGAAAGGAAGGATAAGTCATCAAGGAGCTACACAAAACGAAGACATCAAGATCATGTTGGTGAATGGGTATCCGGCTCCGACTCCGACAATCACTTCGAGAGAAGCTATCACTCCGACTCCGAATATACTCAAGATGAAGGTGTTGCCGGTCTAGCACTTGTGTCAGCCAACTCCTATGACATATTTGACTCACCAAATAAAGGACTTGGAAGATGCTTCATGGCTAAAGTCCCAAAGGTATCACACCCCGAGTATGTTGATTTCAATAGTGATGAAGATGACTTGTTAGGTGATGATGATTTACTTGTTGAGAACTCTAGTGATGAATACTATGGTGAAACGTCAAATAATCATGCTAACCAAGATAAAACGAATGACAATGATAAGGAGAAGATTGAGCTCCTAACTAAAGAACTAAACACTCTTAAGTTAGCTCATGAAACTATCTTAGGAGATCATCGAGAACTTTTAAGGACTCATGAGAAGTTACGCTTTGATAAGCTCAACCTTGAGCAAGAACATGAGTTTTTAAAAGCTATCAATGATGATCTTCGCAAGAAAAGTTATTCTTACATTGCCAAGCGTTTACTCTTATCTACTTACATGCCTCAAGTCATGACTAGTAAGAAGAACAAGAAAGATTCTTCCTCTAGTAGTAACAATAATCATGCTAAATCCAATGTTGTTGCTTCTAGTAGTTCTCTTGAATCCACTAATGATTTAGTTAGACAAGTTACACTTGAGCAAGAAAATAGCCTTTTGAAGGGAATTATAGAGAAAGGTGTTTACAAGAGCCTTGCTAGGAGTAAGCAATTAGAGGAAATTGTACGCAAGCAAGGAAGGCACCGGAAGAACCAAGGTGTTGGTTTTGAACGAAAGTTCAATGCCAATGGAGTTGAGCGGGAAGAAGATCAATACCCCAAGACGAAGTTTGTTGCTCAACAAGAGAAGTATGATCCTACTTCTTTCAAAGGGACACAAGCTCAAGATGATCTTCCACCACAAGACCACAAGTAAAAAGGCAAGGACAATCTTCAAGAGGAGATTGATGCATTTGAAGAAGCTCCTAAGGCCTTGGTCAAGTGGGTTCCCAAGACTACATCAAGTTCTACTTCATCAAGTACGACTACAACCCCAAGGATTCCCATCAAGATGACGTGGATCCCGAAGAAGAAGAACTAGAGAGTTCTTGAGGGTGACTCCGCCAACATACTTCACTCATATCATTTTGGCAAGAACAAGTGCAATCAACTTCCACATCTTGCACTAGTTCAAGGAGTCACAAAACCTCTTGTTGGTAAGACAAGGGACAAGGTAACCTAATGCTTTTATAGACATCATCTTGTGTGTGTGCATCACTCTATGTCTATGGATATCCTTGTTTGTTCCTTGTGGGACTAACCCGTGTAGGTATTAAAAGTGCAACTCACTCCAAAGGATTGCTCCAAACGATCTACATCAACATTGAGCATCCACATCTTCAACACCTACATGAAGTCATCATCGACAAAACCCAAGGTTAGTTCATCCCTCTTAGGGAGGATCTCACATCTAGGGAGAGCTTTACTCTAAGAATTGAGCTAAAGCAACTTTAAAGGTGTGAACACAACAATGCTTTATGTAAAAGGGGTAACCCCACTTGTGCTTAAATGATGAGTATGACCTATGATCTAATGATCTCATTTGACTCCTAAGTCAATATAATCATATATAGATGACCTAGTCATCGCCAATTGCTTGATAGATGCTAGAATTGTGTGTGTGCATGCTTTGTCATATATTTCATTTGCCATTTTATTGTGTGAGCATGTTGGTTGCATAATTTACTCATTCAAGGACATCCACTTGTTGATTTGATTGTTTGGTTTCTTTTCTTTTTGCCAAGTGGGTGGACAAGAATGCCTAAGAACCTTCTCTAGCTATCTATGCTTTTCTTGTCTCAAACTCTATTCATGCTATATCACAAAGTTTGATCAAGTCAGATTCGAACCAGTCTGTGTGAGGAGCACTCGGAGTCCCCGATTTGTCATAGACATAAACTTCCAAAACCTCTTTGTGCGTCTCGGTCTGACCGATTCATCCATTTCGGTCATACCGAGATCACTAAGTTGATCTAGGTTTTCAATCTCGGTGCAACCGATTTGAACTTTTCTGTCACACGAGTTGCAGTAACTACTTGCAATTATGCATCTCGGTGCCACCGAGTTGTTCCACTCGGTCACACCGACAGGGTCAGGCTATATATACTCACGGGTCAAATTTTGGAAAATCTTCTGAAACCCTTCGCCCGCGCTCAGCCTGCCCTGCCTCTTCGGATCTCCGGATCGTCCCCCTCATCGCCAGTGACCTCCCGCTGCTGTCAACGGGATTCTACTCTGCCGTTGTCGCCGTAGCAAGTCCATCGCCACATTAGAGTATGGATTTGATCTTTGTGCTATTCTTAACTCTGATTCCTAGCACATTGCATTGCCATGAATCTTTCCACGTTTGAAATCTTCCTATCTAGCAAAACTACTCCGTAGATTAGTCTTGGATTGAAAATTTAGGGTTAGGTTTCCACCAAATTCATCTCAGACCGACCGAGTTGTAGAGATCGGTCTCACCGATTTGGCTTAGGCCATTGCACCTGTGATTCTCGGTCCGACCAAGAATTGCAAATCGGTGTGACCGAAATCGACTCTCTATGGAACCCTAGCAGTCTCGGTGCCACCAAACTGTGACTCGATCTGACTATGTGGCTATTGAGGATGAGGCCACTTCTAAGAAGAAGGTGCTGAAAAAGGAGTATGGCACAGCTACTACCACAAAGCCAGGAGTGAAGACAAAGGCTCCTGCAAGAAGAGTTCCCATGTCTAAGGCCAGAGCCTCTACTCAAGTAACTTTGGGATCTGAACCCAAAGAACCAGTTGTGGCTGAGAAGAAAAGGAAAGGAAGGGTCAAGAAGATAATGGCTAGAGTTGTTGAAAAGCCCTCAATTATGCAAGAAGAAGACGAAGAGGTTGCTGCACCAGCACCTAAAGCTCAGAAGCTGATGGGAGATGCTATAAGATCAGGGGCTGCTCCATCTAAGCCCAAAGATGCTTCTAAGGCTTCTACTCCTAAGCCCAAGTCTGCACCTAAGAGGAACACTAGGAGTATTCCAGCTGAAGAGAAGAACAAGTCCCCAGTGCCTGAGCCTGATGATGAAGAAGAAGATGACACACTTGTCTTAAGAAAGTTGAAGCCCAATATCCCTGATCATAATGATGTACATCCAGTTGCAGAGGATATGAAGCTCAGGAAGTATGCGGGACTGAGACTGTGGAGACAGACTAATCCCTATGCTGTCAGAAGAAAAACTGCAGTGGACTACAGGTTCCACACTAAGGAACATCAAGATTTCTATGAGACAGTTTTTCTTGAGAAGAAGCCCATAGTATGTGACATGAGATGGGTTGACTGGGAGTACATCAGGAAGAATGAGGATCATTATCCAGGAGTGTATGACAACTTCAATGCTTGTGGAGTAGATAAATTTGTTGGCCAATAGCTCACCAAGTGGAATGATGAGCTCATTATGCAGTTTTACTCCACAGCTCACTTCTACCCAGATGGGAAGATTGTCTGGATGTCTCAAGGTATTAGGTACCAATCCACCGTTGAAGAATGGGCTGAGTTGATAAATCCTCCAAAAGAGAATGAGGATGACTTGGATGTCTATGCCAAGAAGAAGAAAGACCACAACACTATGGCTCACACGTATAGAGAGATCCTAGATGCTGCACTAGAGACACATAAGTTTGGATCTGTACACTACTTGTTGTCTGGTCTGCCTACAAACAATTGGATCTTAAGGCACACTTTGCTGCCCAAGTCACGTGATCACAAGATGATCAGAGGCCATGCAATCAACTTGCTACGTATATTTGATGTGCCTCAGAAATTCAAAGTCATGAGTATAATTGTGGAAACAATCAAAAGGACTGCTGCTGATCAGAAGAGATCTTGTGGATATGTCCCACACATTCAGGAGCTTATAAACTCCAAGATGGGCACAGGCACATATATTTTGGACAAGGACACCTACCCGTCTACCTTGAGGATAACACCATTGTGATGGATGAAAATGAACCATCATCTGTGCAAGCAGAAGAGAAGAAAGAGAAAGCAAGGACTGAGAAAGCTGCTAAGATGCCAACTGCTGAAGAGGCATCTCAGGTTTTCCTGAAGAGCAAGCAAGGTCAGCTTCGCTACTTGATTGCCTCCACCTTGAGGATTGATAAGGGCTTGGCCACCCTGGCTCAAAACCAGGAGAGCTTGGAGAGAATCATAGAGCAGAAGTTTTATGGTGATCCAAGGTCGGAGGCACCAAGTTCCTTGACGTCCTCTTCCTTTGCTTCATTTTTTCATGGTTCAAAGGAACGCCAAGTTCCTCGTCGTTGTCTTCATCTTCTTCATCATTCACAGGTGCTCATCGTCGGTCAACTTTGTCGCGTCCCCTCGTCCCCGAGCTCGATTGACTCCCCCAATCAACCCTACGTGAGCACGATCACCTCCCACGCACGTTCCTCCTATCATTTATGCCCTTTTTCGGTCATGTCCTCTCGGAACCGAGAGCTTCTCTGCCATAGCATTGTCGCCAACGTAGTTCGAGTGACCCCTGCTTGCGTTCTTGCTTCCGCTGCACTCGCGCTGATGCGTAGGGCATATAAGGTCTTCGATTTTCGTTGTTGGTTTGCTCTAGCTCCACCACCACGGGACCTCATCGCTGGCGAGGTTTCCGTCCGTGTTTCAATGCATCCGTAGCACCTTTAGGATCGCCTTGTAGCGCAACATCTTTTAGTGCTCTCCTCTATGAGTTTTGGTCACCCGAGTTCCTCCAACGAGCTCACCCACTGTTCTGCTCGCCCGCCTTGTTCTTCTCTACTCCTTGCTATGCGCTCAAAATGTGATTGTGCCCCAATCATGAATTTCATCACGTGATTGGGATAGAACCGCATATTGGGCGCTACAAGTTGGTATCAGAGCCTCGACCGACCACAGGAGCCCGCTTGTTCGATCGTAGCATGGTCATTGTTGAGTCTAGAGGAAAACTATTTTCGGAGTCTAGTTATATCGAAGAGTAGGAATTCTTTTTACCCCTCATCCCTTCATCGCTCTGGTCAGGACTCTTGGCATAGGTTTTTTGAATTACTCCTCTTCCCCTTCAAAATTTCTTTAGGATCACGCAATTAGTTTTCGATCATTGCAGCGTCAAACCTTTTCATTCGGTGCATTTCTCGCCAAGTTTATTTGATCCTCTTCATCTTTTGCAAGATAAATCCTCGGTTCTTTCTCGGACGGGGAAACAATGTCGTCTGAAGTTGTCTTCTTTTCTCCCATCCGCCCAACCTTTTTTCTTCTCAGAGCCAGAGTCCATAATCGAGTATCCATCCTACGCGTGTGAAGCCTTTGCATTCTTTCCTCAATTATTTCAACTGGTGAATTCTCGTCTAGTTCATCATTGTTCGTCTCGCTTTCTTTTCCGATGGATTTTCAAGTTCTTATTGTTGATCATATTATTTTCCTTGGTTCAAATGTTTCCTCTTGCTCGTTCTCCTCTCACCATTTAATCATTCTGGAGTGCTGAAGACATCTCAGATTCATGTTTCCGTTAAAATTAATTTAAGGTTTTCACCTCATTCGAGTCTTTCAATCGTTCTGGTGCATCATCTCTTCCTCTATCGTTTTCAACGGTGTTTCTTTTCAGTGGGCTCTTACCCACAAGTTTATCCCAAGGATCTTGCCTGGCTCTTCTATTTTTTTCCAGAGTATTCACAAATTCTTTTCGAGATTAACGTCAGGATGAATCCTCTTTAGTCGATTCTCTTCTTCGTGATTTTCCTTCAATTCCTTTTCATTTTGTTTCGTCCTTCCTATTCCTATTTCGTCTCGTTCCTAAGATCTCGGGACGAGATCTTCTATTAGTGGGGGATTGTTGTGACGCCCCGAGACCGATGCCTCAGTTGCCCTCTATTTATTTTCGTTGATATCGTGTGTTTGAATTGTTTGTTGCCATGTTCATGATAGTGCCATTCCATCCTTGTGTTCTGTTTCTTGTTCATGGTGTGTTGGCCATTGTCATCTTGTTTTGCATTATTCCTTTATTTGTTGCATGTGCCATGCTCATCATTGTTTTGTTGCATTGTGCCCTTGTCATTTTTCATTCCATCATGATCATCATGTGCATTGCATTCCTCATGATGTTGTATTGCTCTATTCCTGTCGTTTGTATCAACCCCCTTGCCATCTCTCTCAAACTTAGCCATGCACCATCACCTTATTCTTCCTCTTCTTTTACTTTTTTATGCAAGTGAGTTCTTCTCTAACCCCATTAATATTCATTCTTTTCCTAATGCTAGTGCACCATCTCTACACCCTCTCTGCAAATTTTCAACTCATTTGAAGATGTTTTGGTTGGGTTCAAAAATGGCTTAAGTCTGAATTTAAATCAAACTTGGATTATTTTTCTACCTCTAAAACTTGCCAGGGAAATTTATTCAAAGAGCACCTATTTGCAGAAAGATTTTTAAGAGGGAAAAGAAAACAGGCCTTACCTTGCCGCTGCACTGGGCCTCCCTGCGGCCCAGCCAAGCCGCCGCAGCCCACCTGTTCCTCTCCTCTAAGCTGGCCCAGCCTGTCTGCCTCATGGCCACCTTCTCAGTTGCTCACCGTCTTCCTCCTCTGTACAAAGCCGACGCCGGCACTGTGAGCTCCTTCACGGACGCCAAGGTTGCGCCGTCCAGGCCCCCTCCTATAAAGCGCCGCAGCAGCGCCCTAGGGTTTCTGCCTTCCTCCTCCCCCTCTTCTCCGCCGCCGCCACATAGGTAAGAGGCACTCTCACGACCTGCTGCCTCGCCTCCTGACGCCATGTCCGGGACGAGTTGCAGCTCTTCTCCGGCGTAGCCAGCTCCGTCGGTTCCCTTCTTCCTCGCGGACCTTCGTGATGCCGCCACGACTCCGTTCCGCGGCGATCCAAGGCCGGAGGCACCAAGTTCATCGATGTCCTCTTCCTCTGCTTCATTTTTTCACGGTTCAGAGGAACGCCAAGGTCCTCGTCACCGTCTTCATCTTCTTCATCTACGGCAGGTGCTCGTTGCTGCTCAACTTCATCGAGTCCCCTCATCCCGAGCTCGATTGACTCCTCAGAGCCCCTCTACGTGAGAAGCTGCGCTTTCCCGTACCTTTTTCCCATTGATTGCATCTTCTGTCGCCGGTTGCTTGCATGCCCGATAGTTCCTCCGCCGTCACTTTGATCACCGGTGAGGTTGATATGCTTCCTCTGTTTCTTCTGCACACACGCAACACCACACCCAGATCGCGCCTAGTGCAGTAATGCACGCCCACTCACGCTCGAACATGAGCACTAGGGCCTGGCTAATCCCAGCCGCCTAAACAACCGAGGCGAGCACGAGCTCATCCCCGGACAAACCCGCCCTGCGCGTGCACTCCCACAGTTACTCCGCCACTAGATACACACCTAAACTTGATCTCATCCACACACGCAAACCCCCGTGCCGCGCACTGCCGCACACGAACCGCAGCTCGCTTAGAGGCCACGCGATGCCCACCCAGTGCCTCCGCCGCACCTCGCCATGGCCTCGAGCCAAGGAAACGCTTGAGCTCGAGGTCTCTACTTCTGCCTAACTCAGCACGCCGCGCACCACACCTCCACCTATTTGCGCACCCCCGCCGGTGCTCTCGTGCTGCAGAAGCCGCTGCCTTTGTTCGCCGCCGTCGCCATCGGTTGTCGTTGTGCAGCCATGGTCAAAGTCGATCTGCTCATAGATAGCTCAAAGGAGCCAGGTAGCTCTTTGTATCACAACCACACGGCTAGCTGAGCTGGTTAGCGCTACATGCTCCCATGCGAGAGGTCCTGGGATCAAATCCCAATGAGGCCTCAATTCTTTCCTAAATACATATTAGTGCGCGTGCGCTTGCAGCGCGTCTCTAGCGGCCGGTGTCACACCGTGCGATGGCGTGGGATCGTGCGGTCGCGCGTGGCCAGGTGGCTTTTTGTCGGTTTTCAGGAGCGCCGCATCTCCCTCACACCTGGCCCGGTTGTGCGAAGGCGGCGTCGCGCGTACCCCCCCCCCCCCCCCCCGGTGGGCCTGCCATGTCATTGACTATGTGGAGTACATCTGTTAGTGAGCATAGACAAAGTAGTGGGCGGTGGGCAGTTTCGAATTTCGTGCCACTTCCTCGGTCCCCCCATCCACCACCCGTTAGCGCTCCATTCCCCTCTCCCCTCCCCTCCCCTCCTGATTTGCCGGTCGTTGCTGGGTTCACTGCTGGATCTCGCCATTGACGTTGTTGAAAGGTGCGCAGGAGGCGGAGGCACAGCAGGCGGAGGCACCCGCTGCTCGTCGCCGGCTGAGGTACGCTCGCTGCTCAACCGCCCTCTCCTTCTCCCTGCGTGCCGTATTGATCTTGCTGTGTGCCATACAGATGGAGGCCGCGGACGTAATGCTCTTGCCGCGCCCCGTAGTGCTCCAGCCGCGCTCGTTGTGGGAGAGGCCATGCCCGTAGCGCTCTCGCCGCACCCATAGAGGAGGAAGTGGTGCTCGTACAGCTCCCGCCGCGCTCGTAGCCGCAGACGACGCGGCGGCAACGCTCTTGCCGTGTCTGTAGTGGGGTAGGCTGCACCCTCTAGACTTGCTTGTTGTGCTGGGCCGCGCGCCATTGTGTTGTCGCTGCGCGCCGTTGTGTTGTCGCCGCGCCCGTATCTGCAGAGGCCGCGACCGCTGCGCTCTCGCCCCGTTTGTAGCCGGGGAGGCCACGCCCGCTAGACTCGCTCCACAGTTCCTGTAGCAGGGGTGGCCTAGCCGACAGCAGATCTAGTGTTCGTGTCCCTTTTGCATTTTAGTTGGTACTTTAGTTGATAGATATTTCACCATGCAATTGAATCCCTTTGATTTTTTATTTTTTCATGCCCTGTTGCACAACGATTTGTTTGTAGTTGGAAACTGCACTATAGTAGTTACACAGCGAATGTTTTAATTATTCAGTAGCACAACGAGTATCTTGTAGTTGGCAGTTGCACAAATAGAAGTTGCACAATGAGTTTGTGCTTAGACTTGACATTTGTCCAGATACCCAATTGGCAGTTCCAGCTGCATCAATTGCACACATCAACTGCATCGGTTGCACACATCAGCTGCCATAAACACATTTTTAGCAGTTATAGGTACAAAACTTGCACATATTCGGGTATCTATGTTCTGCAGGTTTTATACTTGGCATTGGACAATTTCCCAGCTGACAGATCTAGATTCAATAGTCGCACACAGCTGGGATATGTGTTCTTGAACTTTTCACTTGGCATTACCATATCTGAGTTGGCAAAACCAGGGTCAATGTTTGGCAAAACCAGGGTCCAGTTGGCACAGGTTTTTTTGAAATGTCTTAGTTGTAGGATGCTGGTTTTTTGTGCATTTGTTTAACAAGTTTTGTTAGTGCTTTGAGCTACATTTTTTTTGTGTGTGCAATTAGAATGATTTTGTCGGGAACTGTCTTTTTTTGTAGTGATAATGGTCGAAGAGGGAGATGCCGATGGAAGTGGGGAAGAGGTTCTTTTCTATAAGTTCAAAAGGGAGCAAATATGATCGAATATATGTGCTTGTTTTCTTTCCTCTTTTTCCTTTTCCTTTGATTTTTGGTTTTTGTTTCTTTTGATCCATGCAGAGGATTGCATCAGAGTATATACGGCGGAACAGGAAAAGGCCTGCTCAGCGGGGTACTCGTACTGACCCCATTGATGGTAATGAAGTAGGGGTATGTTTTGAATACATTGAACAATTTTGAGTTTATGTAAAAGAAATTCAATATTTTTATTTTTTGTTTTCTCTGTTTTTTCATGATTTTTTAAGATCAGGCATCATTTGGTTATTTTGTAGGTGGAGGATGCTACTGCATCCCATGCTGAAAAGCGAGCCAGAACAAAAGGAAAAGGCAAGTCATCCGATGGGGGTGGCCCAACCTCTGCAGAAGCTGATGAGGTACCTTTTTTGTACATTTTTATTTTTTAGTTGCACAGTATGTTGGTACTAGTTGGCACCTATGCTATTTAGTGTTGCATATGAAAAGCATACACTTGGCTGTTGTGTTTAAACGACATTTTTTTGCCTTACATTTTTTTGTGGTGCAAATTTGGAAGTGTTGTATACTACTGTGTCAAATCTAAAAAGTGTAGTTTAGTGTTTTTAGTCTTTCTTTTATGATAGATTTTGGAATCTCCTTACCTACCTTGTCAAATTTGAAAGTTGCCACCAATTGAGCACACAACTGCACCAAATCATGATACATTTTTGGACAGGTTTTTCAATTTCAGAGTGTGTACTTGTCAGTTGCACAATAAGATCTAATAGTTGCACAACAATCAACCTGTGGTTTCACAACAATCAACTATGTGGTCAGTTGCAGACATATGTACGCAAGTTGCACAATTTCGTCTATATTCATTTCCCTTTTTTTTGTCTCGGGTGGGTGAAGATGGAGTTGAAGGGAACGACGGAAACGTTCCTCGGCGGCGTTCACAAGCTGGAAGGATTAGGGAATCACCAGGGAGGTTTGTGAAGGTGAACAATGATTTGGCACCTATTCAGAGATCTTTCCTATATGAGAAGATGTTAGGAGGTTTGGTAAACCCAGTAGACACACTGCCTTTAGACTTGACGAAGTTGCTAATCTAGTCATACGACCCAGCCAGTTCAGCTTTGGTATTCCCAGGCAGGGGAACTATTCCAGTAGATGCTGCTAGTGTGCACAGGAACTTTGGTTTACCAAACAAAGGGCCGCAGATGAAATACATTGTTGAAAAGGAGTCTGTTAAGGCTTTCAATGAGATGTTCAACCACACCGGGCCACAGAAACACCCCACGGTTACCGAATTCACCAAGACAATGAAAGCTATGAAGGGTACAACTGATAACAAGTTCCTCATTGGGTGGCTTGCAGCTGCTTTTAGCACCTTTTTAGCTCCTACAACTAGTCTCTCTTTGATCCCACGTTGCTACAATGCTGAGCTAGAACCCGATGTTCTGTTGAAGAACAATGTGAGCTTATTTGTTGCTGACCACATAAATGAAGCATTTCGCAACATGGGTGAGGACAAGCAAACATTCTGTTGCTGCCTGTATCATTTGATGGTGAGCTCTAATTAAGTGTATTCTGTTAGACATACCTTTTCTAGATGTTTTTTGTGCTTTTTATCACCAATGTTCTTATATGTTTTATTTTCCTTTTTTTGTTTGTCTCTTGGGTATGGTTCATGTACAGATTCTCTACATTGACGCACTCGAGTTTGATGTGCGAATAAGCCACTGCGAAGTTCGAGCCAATGCCTATGATAAGAATCTAATCAACAAGATAATTAAAAAGGACTTGATTTCGCCTGGTGTCTTTGGGAAACTTCAAGTGAGTTGGAAATTCTGCTCAAAGTATGTAATTGCACATGATTCTTTCACATACATGTAAGTAGTTGCACAAGTCTATATTGATAGTTGGCACACAGACTAAATAGAGTTGCACACATGCTTGTTTCATATTTCCTCTTTACAGTACCTCTTCTAGTTGTACTTTCCATAGTAATTTCAGTCAGTTTTTTTGCTTCTGAGGGCATGTGGTAGTTGCACAAGTCGATGTTGATAGTTGGCACACAGACTTTATGAATGGTTTGCACACATGCTTGTTTCATATTTGCTTTAAAGTCCCACTTATCATTTGTGACTTCACATAGTATTTTCACTTACTTTTTTTTGCTTCTAGGGCATCTTGTAGTTGCACAAGTCTATGTTGATAGTTGGCACACAGAATTGTAACAGTTGCACACATGCTTGTTTCATATTTTCCTTTTAAGTCCCACTTCTCATTTGTGACTTCACATAGTATTTTTCACTTGAGTTACAATCCACATGTGAGTTATCCTTTTTGCTCACCCACTCTTTTTTTATTAGAACAAAAATCATGTTTTTTGTTGGTTTTACTTTTTCCGTGCAAGATGCATGCATGAGTTGCACAAAATTATTGTCTCACTTTTTTCTAATTGAAATCAAACTCATGTTTTCACTTACACAGATTCCACAACTCCTAGCTACAAAATATGCTTCTTTTTTACTCCCTGCTAACTTACCCCTGTTCAGTTGCATTCAGCATCTCAGTTGCACACTACTTTCATATACTTGCACCAAACTTAGGTTTGCAGTTGCGTAGAAATATACTTTGATATACTTTCATTATCTCAATTTTTTCTGTTTTAAATTTTAATTTTTGTTTTTCTTCTCATCTTATGCAGAAGAAGTTCAAGTTAGCAGGTATGGTTCATGATATATGGAAAGGAATATCAGACAATCTTGGCAACTTCATCAAAGGTTTTGCCAAGCTTGATGAGGACGAACCAGATTTGTCTCCTCTCAAGGGCCCGTTAAGTGATCAAACAAAGGGTCAAAGCTCACAGACTAGGCGACAGAAGCATCAATCTACTGCCAAGCAATCAGAAGAGGTGGAGGGTAGTGAAAAAGAAGAATTTGTAGAGGAAAGTGAGTCAGAGGAAGAAGATGTTGACTTGGGAGTTGGCAACGATTCTGAAGAAAGTGATGATTCTGAATAAGAATGTCAGGACCCCAACTCAATGCCACATCGATCTAGCATGTAACACCTCATATCACTTTGCGGCCTCACGCACGGTATTCCCACGGGTGTCGCTTTACCTTTGCCCGGGACCGATTGCGCCTTTTGGCACACGTATATGGTAGTGTCACTAGCATCCATATGATAAGGAGCCCGGGCTGACATGGCTAGTCGTAAACCCAAAGTGGCACAAACTTACAGGGACAGGCATCCATGACCCAGCATCGAACATGTCGGTAATCAGCGAGTGAATCCAGGCTGTAGCACTGGGCTAGCAGGACTCCGGTGAACCGGGCTGTAGCGGGTTAACAGGACTCCGGTATTCATCATGTGACATTTCCCAGAAGGGACAAACACAGGAACGAAGAAGGACACATGCCGGCCAGCCTAAGTGTTCCGGAGCAGTAGCAAGCTACCATGGCTCAGTGGAAGCACTAGGAGACATTTCCCAGTAAGAAAGGCTACTAAGGATAAACAACTAGATAGTCAGATCCCACACATACCAAGCATTTCAATAACATACACACAATATGCTCGATATGTGCAAATACAACATGGCATCACAACATGACTCTACAACTCAAATATTTTATTCAATAGGCTCCAAGGAGCGAGATATTACAAACATAGGTCTCGTGACCCAACATTCAGAGCATACAAGTCAAAGCACATGCGGAAGCTTAACATGTCTGAGTACCGACGTCTACAAATGAAAAAGGCTGAGAAGCCTGGCTATCTACTAGATCCTGCCGAGGGCACAAGATCGTAGCTGAGGTAACAAGCTAAACGTCAAAGTCCACGCGGAACTACTAACGAGACCGAAGTCTCTCTGCAAAAACATAAAATAGGCAAATGTGAGTACAAATGTACCCAGCAAGACTTACATCAGAACTAACTACATATGCATCATTATCAACAAAGGGGATGGTGGAGTTTAACTGCAGCAAGCCAGCTTTGACTCGGTGGCTATCCTAAACTATGACTGCAAGTAACTCTTTTGAGGTGGCGCACACGAGTCCACATATTCACCATATCAATACACCACTATGGATCCGCTCCCGTCTCCCTACGAGAACGCCATCCATAGCACTCACGCTTATCTTGCGTATTTTAGAGTATCCACTTCCACTTGTCTATGAACTGTTATAGGCAACCCAGAAGTCCTTTACCGCGGACACAGCTATTCGAATAGATGATGTTAACCCTGCAGGGGTGTACTTCTTCACACACGCTCTCGCCACTTACCGCCATGTACGCGTCATGTATCTCGGCAACCTTCAAGCAGAAGCCTGGCGAGGGTGTCGGCCACGGCCTACCTAAACACTCAAGTCTCTAGTCCAGGTTTATCGCCTATTCAGGTTCCATCCATTGGGAGTCCGGCCGAGGTTTCCACATACGGCCCCGAACGATGTGAGCAGGGTTCCCGAGACACCAAACGGGCACCCGGCACACCGTGCCATGGTGTATCTACCGCATCATAGCCCACCCCTAGGGTCAGCGCTACGCACGGCCTCCAACACAAATCCTACAAACACCAGAAACTAGTTGCAACTCCTGGACAGAGAACAAGGGTGGTTAAGAAGCCGAGAGAGTCAATTAAGGATCCCAATGTGTGGTAGTAACTGATCATGGATCACAAACATAGAACTCAGTTCCTGAGGACGGTTTCAATGAGACAACCCACCATGTACTCCTACATGGCCTCTCACCGCTACCTTTACCAAATCGTGTTCACACAGTTAGCTCTCAACAGTAGGACATGTTCACACACCTCCGATTCATCCCAATGAATCAGACCTGAGACAACTCTAAGCAATAGCAGGCACGACAAACAAGCATGAATGAGTAGGCACATCAAGGCTCAAACAACTCCTACTCATGCTAGTGGGTTTCATTTATTTACTGTGGCAATGACAGGTCATGCAGAGGATAAGGGGTTCAACTACCACAGCAAGTAATAGATGAATCGTTGTTGTCCTAATGAAGTAACAGAGAGCAGGAGCGAGAGAGTGGGATTGTATCGAAATGAACAAGGGGGGTTTTGCTTGCCTGGCACTTCTGAAGATAGCATTGAGTCTTCATCAGTGTCAACGATCACAAGGTCGGTACAATGTCTACCGAGGGGGAACAACACTGGCAAACAGAGAAGAAACACAATCAATGCAATGCACAATATGATGCATGCTATGACATGGAAATATGAATGTGTTTTGGGCTAATGTAAGCTAGAACAGATTGAGATGAGTCCATTTGAACCAAAGATTCAAATGCAAACCCATTTTAAGAGGTTATATTAGTGCATTAACTTGTTTCATCTAAAAAGCAAGGTTAAAGTGTTCTAACATGCATGAAACCAGTACAGATGGATAGATTGGATTTTTCTGATCATTTTTCAAATATAATTTGTTTGATTTGGAGCTACGGTTGATTTTCCATGATTTTTAGAAGTTTTGGTTATTTTCTGGAATTTCCTGTAAAAGAATAAATCCAGAAAATGAGTTATTGCATCAGTGGTGCGTCAGGGTGACGTCAGTGGTCAAAGGGGACGTCCAGGTCAACCTGACCAGTGGGTCCCGCGTGTCAGCAGTTATTTAAACAAACTAAATTTAGTTAGTTCTAATCTAAGTTAATTAACAGAGGGGGGTCCCACTTGTCATAGACTCAGGGGAGTCAACCTGGGCCCACCCAGTCAAGGTCAACGGGTCAAACTCGCCGGCGTTTAGCTGGCGGCGAGGCCAGACGCGGCAGTGAGAGTGCATTAACGCGTTCCGGCGACCAAATGAGCGGCGGAGGGCATCTACGCGTAGCTGGGAGCAAGCCACGGCGTTTGGTGGGAGTGGTTGGGCTCGGGGTGGCCGGGAACATCGCCGGCGACGACCTTGGCGGTCGCCGGAGTCGGGTAAGGTCGAACCCGAGGCTGCGGGGCACGGCGAGGCACGGGAAGTGGTGCGTTGGACTCGTGGGGGTGCGGTGGAGTTAGTGGACAAGGTGGTGAGGCCTGTGGGTGGCCGGAGTCACGTCGGCGACGAGCTCCATGGTGGCGCATGCGGGTGAGCTTCATGCAGTTGATGCAGGGCTCGAGAGCGAGAATGGGAGGGATGGAGAGGTAGCTGAGCTCACGGCGGTCACGTACAAGCAGACGGCACGGTCGGGGACGAGCTTATGCAGCGGCGACGGGGAAGGGGATCTGCGGCGGTTCTCGGTGAAGATGATCTCGAAGAAGATGAAGCAGGGCTCGCGAGCGCTTGGGGCTCGGGCTGCTCGACGGAGTCGACGGCGGCGGAGTTGTCGGACATGGTGGCTCGGTACGGGGACGACGGTGGACGCGGTTTCACTGTGGCGTGGGCGCAGCAGCGTCGGCCATGGCGGACGGAGAGCGAGAGAGAGAGGCAGGGGGAATGCGAGATGTCCACGGGGTCGGATCGGCGACGTGGAGCTCGCCCAGGTGTCCAGGGGCGAAGCGGCAAGCAGGTGGCGTCGTGGCGAGCTCGCGCTCATCGGCGTCACCTCCCTGCCTGCCTGGCGGGGACGAAGCAGCTGGCTGGCTTGGGCCAGCATAGTGCTGGACCGGCTAGGTGGGCTGCCAGGTGGGCTGCGGCCAGGTAAGTTCCCTCCTTATCTTTTATTTCTGGTTTTCTATTTTTCTGTAAGTTTGTGGCTTTATTAAAAATAGCTAGGCACTTCTAAAAATCCTGAAAATAATCAGAGGCTCTGTTTAGAATATCTCCAACAGCCCACACTTATTTCCAGAATTATTGAGCATTTAACATATTTTATAGAATTTAGATGTCCAAATTCAAATACTTATGATTTAATTCAAAATCCAAACTGTCCTAGAAAAATGTGCACCATTTTTGGCAGAGGTTCAAGACCAATTCAAAAATGATGAACTTTTGTGAAGGGCATTTTGGGTTTATTGAAATAGATTTTACTTGAGCCTATTTGATTTGATTTGATGCTAGGGTTTGTTCAACCCCCATTTCATATTTAAATGAAATTTAGACATGATGACATGATGATCATGCAAGGACAAGCAAAGGCTAAGCTAGGGCTATGACAACTCACCCCCACTATACAAGAATCTCGTCCCGAGATTCAAGACATGAGGTAAGAAGACAGAGGGGACACGAAGCTAACACGATCTTCATGATCCAATTGCCCTTCTTGAGGATGTTGATTCATTGCTTCAAATTTATCTTGGCGTCTTGCCTTGAGAACTACATCCAACATGACAACGAGTAGAAGGAAGAAGTTTAGAAGAATCGATATTCTTGAGGTTCGAGCAACTTAGGATCATCTTAATGATCACAAATCAACTCACGGAATAAGACATGAAAACATCTCTGGAGCTGAGAGGCAAAACATGCATCAGGAGCGACAGAAGAAACAATTTGACGAGGGTTTCAAAGTAGCAAGGGAAATTGCCATGAGTCCAAAACGGGGCACCTCAGGGGAGGTGACTCGAAGAACTGTTCCCTTAAGTGGCAAAAAGAATTACTTTTGATCCATAGATCATTGAAACTCTTCATACCATCTTAAGGCAATTGATAATTGATCGTTTGAAAGATCTCTAAGAAATGGCATACTCAGACTAGGATGGATGATGTAGACTACCTTGTTGAAGACAACGCAATGGATGACTTTTGCTTATCACCGGAAATGAATGGGACCCATGACAGGACCACTTTTGAAGATGATCCTGGACAGCAACTGCTGAGAAGGACAACCCATGGAAAATTGGCCTGATGGGGTGCAAGCTGGGAACAACATGCAAATGTTGGAAATGTTCCAACCATCATATCTGCCTGAGATTCAGATCTGGTTGGAAACAAGATATTTCAGACAGCATGCCTGGAAAAGAAAGTTTGCAACACAAACAGACGAGACGGAGTTGCGAGATTCTCGGGAATGAACTACGATAGCAAGCTCCAAAACATAAGCTGGTTCTGCTATAAACCTATGAACACGCTGTCCAAGACAAGCATGACCACGTAGTAGTCTTATAATGAAACACTATCGAGTTCAGGTTAGGATCCATCATCAAGGATTTCGAGTCTTTACGCGCGCTAGACTTCTTTTCCTTGAACAAGTCAACCAGTGGCTTGAAGTGCTAGGGAACATATGGAATGAAGGTTGCAAGTCTCCAAACCACAGGATACTTCGCACATATGCATGAATGACTTGGAATGATTCCGAGGAAGCAAAAACAATCTTTCTCGAACTCACGGCGGCATCTTGCACCAAATGCACATGAATTCGAGGAAGTCACCCCTTCCATCCAAGCATAAGCTTCATGAACGGAACACGAAGGCATTGCTTATAAAATTTTCAACACTAGGTTGATGTTCAGCATAAATCATGGGGGAGACAAAATGCTGCTGATGGGGTTTAACAACAACTCATCGGAATTTCCATATCACTGGACTTCCACCATCATGTGAACACGGTGATAGCATTGGTCAGACCAAAAGATGTAATGGTGTATGCTCGAGGGATCAACCACGAGTAAGACAACATTACGAACATCGTTGGTTCTGATTTGACTTGACAATGGCCCATACTCAAGTCAAAGTTTTGACAAGGCAATAGATCCAACAACTAATCACGAGGACCAATTGGTGAAGATATCATATTTCTTCAACACAGACACACACAAAGATATCCCTTTGGAAGTGAACTAAGTTAGACAAGCTTTTATCTCCCAACTCTCCAAGTTGTTGTTTGGCTTAACCAACTAGCTCGAGGGTATCCAACACAGATTCTTGGAGAAAAGTGGTTTATTGGAAAACCAACTTGATCACGAGCTCAACATAATAGTCAGGGGACAACCTGGTAATACTTCCGAGAAGATATTCGGAAAATCACGAACCACCGGTATGTTACTAAGCTCGAGAACAACCTTGCTTTTCAGGGCAAGATGATATGATCAAAAGAGTGAGGGATTGACACAATCCTAACTTATTGATCGAGGAGTGCACCAGAAATAAGGACTAGGTAGCACGATCAATCTTAGGATGATGATTTAATAACCAACACGCTAAAAATGAGAATATTGTCCATTTACTACCAAGTAACGAGTTACTAGGAGTATAGATTTCACACATCAGGATTCACTTGTCGGCATTCCGGTTGCGACAACACGGAACCGAGGAATGAGTAATGATAGAGAGAAGTATCACTACATCAAGAGTTCATGAGAAAGGGTGCAATTCTCATGACAATCCTGACATAAAGGGGGTAATACTCCGAGGTAGAACAGAATCAAAAGCTGGATTGGCATTTGATTTGCGGATTACAACTGCTTTGACACAATCCTGGATATGGATAAGGTACTGGAGTTTGTTTTTCCTAGTTGTCGGTGTCAAAACCGGCGGATCTTGGGTAGGGGGTCCCGAACTGTGCGTCTAGGCGGATGGTAACAGGAGACAAGGGACACGATGTTTTTACCCAGGTTCGTGCCCTCTCGATGGAGGTAAAACCCTACTCCTGCTTGATTGATATTGATGATATGGGTAGTACAAGAGTGGATCTACCACGAGATCAAGGAGGCTAAACCCTAGAAGCTAGCCTATGGTATGATTGTTGTAATGGTTGTGTGTCCTACGGACTAAAACCCTCCGGTTTATATAGACACCGGAGAGGGCTAGGGTTACACAGAGTCGGTTACAATGGTAGGAGATCTACATATCCGTATTGCCAAGCTTGCCTTCCAAGCCAAGGAAAGTCCCATCCGGACACGGGATGAAGTCTTCAGTTGTATCTTCATAGTCTTGGAGTCCGGCTGACGATGATAGTCCGGCTATCCGGACACCCCCTAGTCCAGGACTCCCTCAGTAGCCCCTGAACCAGGCTTCAACGACGATGAGTCCGGCGCGCATATTGTTCGGCATTGCAAGGCGGGTTCCCCCTCCGAATAATTCATAGAAGATTGTGAACGCCAGGATAGTGTCCGTCTCTGCAAAATAAATTCCACATTCCACCGTAGAGAGAATAATATGTACACAAGTTCAATCTGCTGACGTATTTAGTGGCATGACGTCATACCACCATCAAGCCTTTACTTGAATCATTTTTTATCATACCACCTCAGCGCGTTTAGCGAAGCGGTTTTCTTGGCACGTCTTGTCGAAGCAGAGATCGTGTTCCCCTTATTTCGGGATTCCCATCAATACGGACGTGGGTAACCCAACCGCGCCCGTTGCCACGCCCCCTCTATCGGAGGCGAGTCCCGAACGGTCACGGGGACGACTCTTGGTATTCTCCCTCTTTATAATGGGACCAAGGCTTGTTTCTTTTCTTCAATCCTCAATCGAATCTTCTCCTCGCCCCGAGTTCCAACACCCAGAGCCCCAGATTCGAGCGCTTCGGACCTTCAACAATGTCCGGCTCCGACCTATAGGGCCGGTGGATGCCCTCCTCCGTCACGGAAGAGGACGTGCTAAAGCTGCGAGAGGCCAAGTACCTGACCTACGACATTTCGCATAGGTTACCCGCCAAAGGGCAAGTCACTCCACCCCCGAGCCCGGCGAGTACGTCATGTTTGTATCCCACCTCCGTCGGGGTTTAGGCTTCCCAATGGATCCTTTTGTGAGAGGGCTCATGTTTTACTATGGGTTGGAATTCCACGACTTGGCTCCGGAGTCCATCCTCCATATCTCTTCATTCATTGTCGTCTGCGAAGCCTTCCTCCGCATTACCCCTCACTTTGGCTTGTGGCTTAAGACCTTCAACGTGGAGCCGAAGGTGATCGAGGGGCGTCAAGCAGAGTGCGGCGGGGCGGTTGTAAGCAGAAGGGCCGATGCTCCATGGCCCGAGGGCTCTTTCCAAGAGGAGTTCGGCTTGTGGCAACGGGAGTGGCTTTATATTACCGCTCCGAGGGGCAGCAGTCAGAAGCCGCCGCCCATCTTCCGCTCGGGACCTCCACGACGACTGATGTCGTGGGTCAACCAAGGGCTCAACTGGGGGCCGTCAAAGGATGTGCCCCTATTGCAGGGCCGGATTCAAGACCTCCAAGCGAGGGAGATCAATCTGGTCGTGGTGATGCAGGTCATGTTGATTAGGCGTCTCCTGCCCTGCAAACGCCGTCCTCTCCGGCTGTGGGAGTTTAATCCGGAGGGACCACGAATTCTCAACACTTCATGGGTACGACGCCCATGGAGATGTACAAATTGTTCTTCAGATCACAAGAGATGTGTCCGGAATTAACCGAGGACGTCGGCCTAAGCTGCAATCGCCCGGATACACAAGTAAGTAGCTCTAAGTCTGGACATACCGTTGGTTTGCCTTTCCATGATTCGCCTTTTAACCAGCTGTCCTCTAAACAGGAGTGGATAGCGCAAGCAAAACTGATATGGTGTCCGGCCCCCCTCCCAGAGACCGCGCCGGATCCCGTGCTGGTCAGGATGCTAGAGGTTGCACCTTCAGAGGAAGGCGAAGGGGAAAATAGAGGAGCTACCGCCTCAACCGAGGAGGCTTTTGAGAAAGGAGGGACCGAGAATCCCTCCTTCCAAGGGGAGAAGAGGACCGCTTCCGAAAACCCGGAGGCCAAAGCCCCGAAGCGGGGGAAGAGATCTTCACCAGAGGGTCCTGCATCCGGAGAGGCTCCGGCCGCACAGTCTCCCCTAAAGAATCAGCCCTCTAGCGAGCCGTAAGTAGAAAAAGGGAGTTTTGTAATAAGGGACATCCCTATTTGCGCTTCTGAGGATAACTTAAGTTTTTACCTTGTAGTTCGGATCTCCGTCCTTCTCAGATGAGCTCGTCTTCGGGGGAACTCCGTCCGGAGATGATGGAGAGCGAGACGCCTCCATCTGCCGCACCATCGGATAGGGCGGACGAGCCTGAAGTGTCATCACGGAGGGTATCCCCAAGTCCGGCAGGGCTGAATAGTTTGGCACCAACTGGTGTGCGGCCAGGGGAGCTGAAGGATCTGCTTGAGAGGGCGTCTATCTCAGAAGGTCACCGTACACTGATGAGTACGGTGGTTGAAAGAATTTCATCCGCCGAAGGCGGATTGCGTGATGCCGTCAGGAGTTTGCTGGCGGGGTTTGAGGTATGTAAAAATGACATACCCTTTGACAGTTTTGCACATAAAGTGCGCCCTGTATAGATAGTAGCCCCTGAGACTCGGTAGGGTGTCGAGAACGACAGCGTGCCGAGGTTCAAAATCCCAGGTATTGATTTTCGCCTTTCCTATGCAGGTGGCGGATAGTTTGGTGGCTAGCCGGACTGATGGAGTTGCCGATCTAAAGCGGCAACTCGACGTTGCGGATGCGGACATCGCGCTAGTCAACAGGCGACTTGACGAGTCGCAAGGTAGGTTTCTTCTCCGTGGTCACCTAGTAAGGGGACCGAAACCCACTCCTTACCACATGTGTGCTCAATGCAGATGGTGCCGCTGCTGTGGAGAGCCTTCGGGCAGAACTTGCTCAAGCCAGGGAGCAGGCTAGAAGGAGTGATGCGGCTGCCTCAAGGGTGTCCGAAGAGCTAGAAGCCGAAAGGGCTGCACACTGCCGAAGCAGGGAGGAGATGGCCGAAATGGCCGTGAAGTTGAAAGATGCTACCGACCGCAATGAGGTTCTTGAAAAAGAACGCCTGGCTGAGCAAGAAGACCTAAGGAAGGCCACCGCCGAAGCCAAGGATGCCCGTTCTGCAATGCGGGCTATAAAGGAGGAGCTGCGCCAGGCCGGAGACATTGTGGCTGGCAAGCCCTTTCTGCTATGCCGGGGGTTTACAGATCCAAAGTATTCTCAGCTTGGACAGCTGTGGGGTCCGGAGGATCCTTATATGGATTTAGCGGCGAGTGCGGCAGACGCCGTTGTGCACTTCCGAAGTCAGAAGGATCACGAGACAGAAGAGCTGTTTTGGTCTCAATTCCATAGTCGGAGCGTTCACTTCTGCTGACTGATCGGCTGGCTGAGTGGGCTGAGCTGAATAGGCTATCCGGACTTGCCATGACAGATATCGTGGCTCATGTCTGGCCGGATAGGCCTAAGCCGGAGAGTTATTTTGGCTTATTGCAGCAATTTCTTGGGGCGGTGCCGCATATCAAGGCGATGAAGCGGTCGGCCTGCATAGAGGGTGAACGGATGGCCCTCGCCCGTGTGAAGACACACTGGACAGAGATGGATGCCACCGCTATTGCGACCCAGGGTTCGGACGAGAGCCGGTTACCCACCGAGCACTATTTTGGGGAAGTTCTGCGTGGTGCTCGTGTAATAGAGTCGCAGTGCTCAAAAAATGTCATGTTCAAATGAACGTTATGGTTTGTAAAACGATGTTTATGATGTAAGCGCTTTTTGTACTTGTGCATTCAAGTATTGAAATATCTCATGTGCGGCCGTTTACGTATACGTGCGTATAACCTGAAAGATGGCAGTCGTCGGCTTCAGCCCCCGCGCACAAGGTGCGGGGGTGTTCGCAAAAATAGCGCATTTTCACACTTAATCCGACATCTCGGTCCTGTGAAGGAGGTGGTAGCGTAGCAAACGAGGCAACCGGACTATAATGCTTTATCACCTTCACTTAGCCATAGGAGTTCGAGGGTGGGGCTACGATATAGCCCCTAGGGGCACCGCGCTCTCCGAGTTCGGGGCGCGTATGTGCCTAACCGGGAAACGGTCCTTCATCAAAGCGGAGGAATTCTAAACATTCCGGTGGTCGATCGAGTGGTTGACCAGTCTCTCGCTGTATCATGACAGTCAGTTTTCGGCTTTCTCTACTGAGGTGCTCGCCCGGCCGAACCGGGGCACAATCGCAGCAGTTCTCCTGGTGCCGCGTTAGCCGATGATACAAAACGTAAGGTAGCAAAACACAGGAGCCGGGCAAACCCAACATTTGACCAAAGACATGATTCGGAGCTGATGCATATAAGGCCTAACTTGAGACGCCGAACACTCCCTGAGGTGTTCGGTCTTTATGATGACGGGCAGATCAATGCCCTAAGCCCCTAGTGTCCAGGTACACGCAAGGTCCTCTGATGCGGCCGATGCGAAAACATCAGCCTCCTCTCTGGTTATGATGAGAAACCAGGGGATGTATAGCAACAAGAGACAGTAAAAAAGGTTTATGCAGGGTCTTAATCTGAAAAAAATCCTTGCAACGGGTCCCTACTGCACGTCTGCGCCTGTGTCTCCGTTGTGCTGTATCCTGGACGGGTGTAACACGCTGTTCATCTGTAAAAGAGAGGAACTTAGTTTGAAAAGTAATCGTGCAAAAAATGAATTAAAAATCGAAATATGAATGAATGAATAAAGCTGAGCTTATATTAGCTCATACGCACAGCCCCTTATAAAGGGGTGTGCGGCTAGGGAGCCCCTAGCTTATTTATGCCGGACTCGTCTAGCCGTGTCCGGGGTCTTGAACGACCTTTTAGTGAGATTATGCCGCGTGGACCAGGCATTTTAAGTGTAAGAGATGCGTAGTGTGGTATTGCATTAAAGCGGACAAAAGCTTCACGTCCCAATAGTGCTTGATGGCTACTTTTGAATGGGGCGACATGAAAGATTAGCTTTTCGCGTCGGAAGTTGTCGGGTGAACCGAACACAACTTCTAGTAGTAAGGAGCCCGTGCACTTGGCGTAAGGGCCTGGCGTCACTCCTTTGAAGGAAGTGCGGCTATTTCGAATTTTAGTAAGGTCTATCCCCAACTTGCGAATTGTGTCCGGATATAGCAGGTTTAAATCGCTGCCGCCATCCATCCGGACTTGTGTAAATTGTAGTCCGTCGATTATTGGATCCAATATCAGAGCAGTCCATCCTGCGTTTCGAATACTTCTGGAATAGTCTAGGTGGTCGAAAGTAATTGGTTTTGACATCCAATCTCGAGGTTCCGCTGGGGTGGACCGTGCAATACCTACTCTGGCGGGTGACGCACTGTTGTTCCGTATTATCACATGAAGTGAGTTTACTATTTTGACTTCTTGTGGGAAAGTCTTTTGTTTTCCGACGCTCTGCTGGTGGGGTTCGTCGTCATCCTCGTTTGGCGCGTCGAGCACCTTGTGTTCGGCGTTGAGTCGGCCGGACTGTTTGAAGACCCAACAATCTCGATGGGTGTGGTTTGCAGGCCTTCCGGAGGTGCTATGGATTTGACATATCCGATCCAAAATTTTGTTTAAGTTGGATAGCTCATCACTGTTGTCCTTAAGAGGCAGTGTTTTGCTGTTCGGCCGCGAGCTTTTGAATCCGGCGTTGACCGCCATGTTCTTTGGGCTTTTTTCTTTGTTTTGGCGCTGGTCCTTTCTGCGCCGTGATTTTCCGTTTCCATCTCTGATCTCGGATGTACTCGGGTCACTGGTGCTGCATCTTGCTAGCCAGCTCTCTTCCCCTGCGCAAAAGTGGGTCATGAGGCTTGTTAGCGCGACCATTGTTCTTGGCTTCTCTTGGCCGAGGTGTCTGGCGAGCCATTCGTCTCGGACATTATGTTTAAAAGCTGCTAAGGCTTCGGCGTCCGGACAGTCAACTATTTGGTTCTTTTTGGTAAGAAACCTGTTCCAGAATTTGCGCGCTGACTCTCCAGGCTGTTGAGTTATGTGACTTAAATCGTTTGCATCCGGAGGGCGGACATAAGTCCCTTGAAAATTTGCTCTAAACGCGTCCTCGAGCTCTTCCCAACTTCCAACAGTATTTTCTGGGAGGCTTTTGAGCCAATGCCGAGCTGGCCCTTTGAGCATGAGGGGTAGATATTTTATGGCATCGAGATCATCTCCTCTAGCCATGTGTATGTGCGGTATGTAATCCTCAATCCAGACTCCGGGGTATGTTGTTCCGTCGTATGCCTCTATGTTTACGGGTTTGAATCCCGCTGGAAATTCATGATCCAGCACCTCATCGGTGAAACATAGTGGGTGTGTGGCGCCCCTGTATTTAGGCGTGCCGTTATCTTCGAACATGCGGCGTGTTGTGTTGCTTCCTGGGGCCCTCTTTTTTGGCCCATAAATGGACCTGACCGGGCCATCTGTTTTACCAGGATCATGTGTCGTCTTGTGTGCGACGCCGCTTGTCGCTTTTGGCCTGTCATCTAGTCGTCTATCCGGCCAGGCGGCCTCTTTGCTTTTTGACTGTGGGGGCTCTATGGCCTCCTCGTCGAATTCTGGCAGCAGCTTGCGCTTCGGGTAGCTCTTTGTTTGGTGGCTATTGCCATATTTGTCCGCGGTCTTGAGTACTTTGCTCCACCTCATTCTGAGTATGTCTTCCGCTGTTTTGAGCTTCCATTTTTCCTTTTTCAGACTTCTTGCAGTGGCGACAAGTCTTTTGTGAAGGTTCTTATGCTCCGGTGGTGTGTCCGATGTGAGATCGTCTGGACTGTTATTTTCTCCGGGCATGGATTGATTATCCGATTCGTCCTGTTCAGATGGTTGCTTGATTGCATGTTCGTTGCCTACTAGTTTGCCCTGCTCTATTGCTGGGTCATTAGGAGTGCTGTTTTTGTTGAGGCGGGACTTACGGCGGCGCCTGCGTCGCCGCGTTGGTTGTTTGTCGGCGGGATTGTCTTTTGCCGCGTCCCGTTGTTCCTTGTTATCGCTTCCTTTTGGGGTGTCCACCATATATACATCATGAGTTGAGGTGGTCTTCCAGTGCTTGGTAGGCGCTGGTTCTTGGTAGTCTCCGGCATCGTCGTCCATACCGTCGATGTCTTCGGAGTCATAGTCTAGCATGTCGGTTAGATCGTCGACAGTGGCTACAAAGTGGGTGGTGGGTGGGCTTTGAATTTCTTCGTCGTCCGCATCCCAACCATCCTGACCGCAGTCCGGCCAGGGCTTTCCTGATAACGAGAGATGCTTTAGCGAATTTAGGATGTCACCAAAGGGTGAGTGCTGAAAGATGTCCGCGGCGGTGAACTCCATGATCGGCGCCCAATCGGATTCGATTGGTAGGGGCGCGGGAGGTTCGGAGTCCGGCAAGGAGTCCGGCACCTCGGAGTCACAAGCTTTATAAGGGACAAGGTCAGTATTCGGCTCCATCGCCGTAGCAGTTGCAGCTCCCGAGGCGGTGTCCAGCCACCGGTCCTCGATCTGTGCGGTTGGCTCCGAGCCATGGGTCGGAGCGGATTTGTGTGCGGCCTCCAAGGTACTGTCCGGCGGCAGAGCTAGATTATGCCCATCGTGACAGTGCGGCACGCTCGGCTATGGCTTGAATACATCGAAGATCAAATCTCCGCGGATGTCAGCCGTGAAGTTTAGGCTTCCAAATCTGACCTGATGGCTAGGGGCATAGCTTTCGATCTGCTCCAGATAGCCAAGTGAATTGGCCCGCAGTGCAAAGCCGCCGAACACGAAGATCTGTCCGGGGAGAAAAGTCTCACCCTGGACGGCGTTGTTGTTGATTGAAGAAGCCATCAAGCCTATCGGTGACGACACAGAGGAACTCTCAATGAAAGCACCAATGTCGATGTCAAAACCGGCGGATCTCAGGTAGGGGGTCCCGAACTGTGCGTCTAGGCGGATGGTAACAGGAGACAAGGGACACGATGTTTTTACCCAGGTTTGGGCCCTCTCGATGGAGGTAAAACCCTACTCCTGCTTGATTGATATTGATGATATGGGTAGTACAAGAGTGGATCTACCACGAGATCAAGGAGGCTAAACCCTAGAAGCTAGCCTATGGTATGATTGTTGTAATGGTTGTGTGTCCTACGGACTAAAACCCTCCGGTTTATATAGACACCGGAGAGGGCTAGGGTTACACAGAGTCGGTTACAATGGTAGGAGATCTACATATCCGTATTGCCAAGCTTGCCTTCCACGCCAAGGAAAGTCCCCATCCGGACACGGGACGAAGTCTTCAATCTTGTATCTTCATAGTCTTGGAGTCCGGCTGACGATGATAGTTCGGCTATCCGGACACCCCCTAGTCCAGGACTCCCTCACTACTCATTCTGAAATAGAATGGCTTAACGGACCACAAGAATAATAAGCATCGATAACATGGATGCACAATTACTCCTGACTATCAATTGATAGACGAGGGCCAGAATACAACTAAAGAGAACAACCCAAAGGAACATATAATTTTCTGAGTTGTGGATGCATAGATTAGTATGTCGAGAGAAGCTCAACATTTCTTCCAGATAACCCTTGCGGAAAGGTAGAACTGGCAGATTCACAATTATGAATGGAGAACTCCTCAAGAGTACTCTGATTGTGACCCTTCGGTTCGGCGAGGAACTTCTGGCTTAAGCGGTTCATAGTATTTGGAAGAAGAAAATACCACGGACCTCGAGGACTAATGCAAGGGTTACTAATAACCAAAAGGAACGAGCAAACACTATCAACATGAAGTAAGTAGGATGAATCTCGGGTTCAAAACCCAGGAATAGAATACCTACTCCTAAGTAGCATCACGAGATGCTTTCGAGAATGATGGCCAGAATCTTCACACTGGGAACACAAAACAATGCTGGATTACTAGGTGACTCCCTAAAACACCTAGGGTCATAGTAATAGCTCCAACATATATGTCAAGGCAACAAATTACCTCAACACACCTGTTAGTGTGCTTATTCTGACCGTAAAGGACATCGGGAACAGAAAGAAAGGATTTGCAAATGCATCAGACTATTTAGAAACCTGGGATGACTCAGACAGCATAACGGCTGTAAATGCTCAGAAAAGATTTGAGACATTCACAAGGATTTGCATAGTCACTTAACAACATCTAATCAATGTTCTGGTTCAACTAAGAACATACTAGAAGTAGTGGAAACTGAATTGAGGCTTGAAACTATCAATCCTATAAGTATCTAACATAGTAACTCATCATCCTAGTAGATAGATGAGAAGCCTAGTTCCTAAACCCCGTAGAAGAGAACAGGACGACTCAGATCAGAAGGCCATGAGGTATAATGAGTAAAATGAGCCTTACGTTCCCTTCCACAATCAATTCCCTTACATAACTAAAGCATTTCTAGACACAACTTCGACCAGTTTGGCTTGGTAATCCTACAGGCAGTCAGGCTCTGATACCAAAGCTGTCAGGACCCCGACTCAATGCCACATCGATCTAGCATGTAACACCTCATATCACTTTGCGGCCTCACGCATGGTATTCCCACGAGTGTCGCTTTACCTTTGCCCAGGACTGTTTGCACCTTTTGACACACGTATATGATAGTGTCGCTAGCATGGGCTGACATGGCTAGTCGTAAACCCAAAGTAGCACAAACTTACAGGGACAGGCATCCATGACCCAGCATCGAACATGTCGGTCATCAGCGAGTGAATCCAGGCTGTAGCACTGGGCTAGCAGGACTCCGGTGAACCGGGCTATAGCGGGCTAACAGGACTCCGGTATTCATCGTGTGACATTTCCCCGAAGGGACAGACACAGGAACGAAGAAGGACACATTGCGGCCAGCCTAAATGTTCCAGAGCAGTAGCAAGCTACCATGGCTCAGTGGAAGCACTAGGAGACATTTCCCGGTAAGAAAGGCTACTAAGGATAAACAACTAGATAGTCAGATCCCACACATACCAAGCATTTCAATAACATACACACAATATGATCGATATGTGCAAATACAACATGGCATCACAACATGACTCTACAACTCAAATATTTTATTCAATAGGCTCCAAGGAGCGAGATATTACAAACATAGGTCTCATGACCCAACATTCAGAGCATACAAGTCAAAGCACATGCGGAAGCTTAACATGTCTGAGTACCGACGTCTACAAATGAAAAAGGCTGAGAAGCCTGGCTATCTACTAGATACTGCCGAGGGCACAAGATCGTAGCTGAGGTAATAAGCTAAATGTCGAAGTCCACGCAGAACTACTAACGAGACTAAAGTCTCTCTGCAAAAACATAAAATAGGCAAACGTGAGTACAAATGTACCCAGCAAGACTTACATCAGAACTAACTACATATGCATCATTATCAACAAAGGGGGCGGATGGGTGGGTTTCCTTTTTTGCTTCTGGGGGACCAGGCGGTTTCCTTTTTTGGTGGGCGCTGGCTAGTGATCCCAGGGCGGCCGGCCGCTCGTTAGACGCGCCCCAATTCTTTTCATCTGCCTATATTGTTTTTTTCCTTCAACCGTGCACACGCAACCACTTGGGCCTGGTCATCTCCTGGGCCGTTGCACTATGCTGCTTCCGGCATTCTTTTCATCCATCTATATTGTTTTTCCCTCCAACCGTGCACACACGGCCACTTGGGCCTGGTCACCTCCTGGGCCACTGCACTGTGCTGCTTTCGGCCCAAGCATTTTTCTCTCTCTGGTTTTATCATTTTCCATTGCATTGCATAATTTCAGGAGATGTCACTATTTCAAATTGCATACAACTAAATAACCATGCATCCAAATAAAACCTGTCATATATGCATCTTGCTCAGATTTTCATGTACTTTCACAAGATGTAATTTTCTTCCACGTTCAAACTGTTTAAAATTATTATTTGACTAAATTTGCATAAATGGCATGCTAAAACGGTTTATTTCATATAATTAACCATAGCTCTGAATTAAATAAACTTTATATGTAATTGGGGTGGAAAAACGCATAGATAAACATGAAGCACTTACTTTTGCTGTTTAACAACTCTAAAATATGGTTTGGCAGAACAGGAGAAAATTCAAAATATCCACATGGGGATTTTCCGGAATTGTTATTTGTTATTTTCGACCTCATTTAAATTGCCTAGATAGGTAGTTTTATTATGCTTCACCTCTTGCCATGTTAACAAACATTTAATCTTGTCATGTACATGAACGAGAGCGAACTAAATAATTGAAAGTGGTGTCTCGTCAATATGCAATTCGTTGAAACTCCACTTAAATTGAAGTATTGTTTGTTGCACTTTGCCATGCCATGCCTATTTAAACCGGAGATGCATCATCCTTGGTTGTGCATCATGCCCTGTTCATGTGTTGCTTGTTTACCGAGTTGTTTGCTTCTTTCCGGTTGTGCTCCTTCTCGATAGTTACTGTTCCGTTGCGATCGTGAGGATTCGTTCGACTACGCTTGGTTCGTCTATGTTGGTTCATCTTTTTCAGGCAAGATGTCCGTTGCCCTGGATACCACTACTATATTTGCTTTGCTAGTTGTCTCGATGCCATCGCTTTGTCACGCTACGTACCACTTGTTTATTAAGCCTCCCAAATTGCCATGATAGCCTCTAACCTTTTCCATCATCCCAGCAACCGTTGTTTGGCTATGTTACCGCTTTGCTCAGCCCCTCTTATAGCCTTGCTAGTTGCAGGTGCAGTTGCGGATTGTTCCATGTTGGGACATGGATATAATGGGATATCACAATATCTCTTATTTAATTAATGCACAAATATACTTTGCAATGGGTGGAAGGCTCGGCCTTTTGCCTGGTGATTTGTTCCACTCATGCCACCCTAGTTTTTGTCATATCAGTGTTATGTTCCTTGATTTTGCGTTCCTAACACGGTTGTGGTTTATGGGTCCCCCTTGACAGTTCATTTTGAATAAAACTCCTCCAGCAAGACCCAACATTGGTTTTACCATTTGCCCAACATAATAACTAAACATGATAATAATTTGACGCATAGGGAGTTAGCGCTACCTGAGGTTCGTTATTCTACTTACAGGTGGGCCCAATGCTGATGGTGCTGGTCCAAACTAGAGCACTGTGGGCTACCTGGGGAAACCTGGGACTTCAGTTACTGTACGTGTAGCTCATCCGCCGTGTCCTGAGAACGAGATACGCGGCTCCTATTGGGATTGTTGACACGTCGGGAGGTCTTGCTAGACTTGTTTTATGATTGTCGAAATGCCTTGTGAATCGGGATTCCGAGTTTGATCGGGTTGTTCCGGGAGGAGGATTTTCCTCTGTTGATTGTGAAAGCTTGTCTTGGGCTAATTTGGGACACCCATGCAGGGTTTAAACTTTCGACGGCCGTGCCCACGGTTACGTGGAAGATGGCAATTTTCAATATCCGGTTGTAGAAAACTTGACACCAGGTCCGAATTAAAATACACCAACCACGTGTGTAACCGTGACTATCTCTTTTCGAGTGTGTCGAGAAGAGACACTGTGGGGTTATGCTTGAATGTATGTAGTTCAGGATCACTTCTTGATCATTACTAGTTTGCGACCGTTATGTGTAGTTTCTCCTCTGATTCTTGTACTCATAAGTTAGCCATCGTACAATGCTTAGTCGCTCGCTACAACCTCATCGCTCATCCATTCCATACCCATTAAGCTTTGCTAGTCTTGATACCCATGGTAATGGGATTGCTGAGTCCTCGTGGCTCACAGATTACTACAACAACAGTTGCTGGTGCAGGTAATGCGATGATCTAATGTTAGATCAATGTTTGCTTGCTTTTGGAGTTCTTCTTCTACTTCTTCTTCTTCGATCAAGGAATAGGTTCCTGGTCGGCAGCCTGGGCTAGCAGGGTGGATGTCGTTTGAGTTTCTGTTTGCATTTCATCCATAGTCGTATGTTGCTCTTATGTATGCCTTCTTTATGTATCCCCATCTATTATGTAATGGTTCGATGTAACGATATCCACCAGGGGCCATGAGAAGAAGGAAAATGAAGATGATAGTGAAGAAAAGGATGACGAGACTATTGAACAAGAGTTTTAGAAAGCTACTGAGGCGATGTGCATTGATGGGGGTGCATCTTTGCACTCCTCTCACCGCCAGGTCAAGCAATGGGCGCATGAGGTTAATCCTGCAGAACCAGTAGCAATCGCTCGAGAACCACTAAAGTGGTCCTGCATGCCCATCATATTTGACACTTAGGATCATCCAGATCGCACTACCGTGGTTGGATGCTTGTTGTTGTTGCTTTCACCAACAATCTGCAACCTCAAGGTTACCAAGATGCTGGTAGATGGCAGGGCAGGGTTTAATTTGATTTCCCCTGATGTGCTAAATAAACTCCAAATTCCCGATGAGGAACTAAAGAAGACTAGCACTTTCCAAAGGATTAACCAAGGGAGGAGCCAACCAAAGGGAAATATTACCTTGTCAGTAACATTTGGCGGGGAATTAAACTTAGGACTGAGAAAATTGTGTTAGATGTTGTGGAGCTTCCCCTACCATTCAATGGGATCCTTGGCTGCCCAGCACTGGCCAAGTTCATGGTGGCGTCCCATTACTCATATAAAACTCTGAAGATGCCTGGTCCAATGGGAGTCATTTCCATCCCATTGGATAAGCGAGATGCGGTCATCTGTGTGGATAAGATGTATAGATATGCGGTAGCAGCAGAGGCCGTCAGGGCCCCAACTCTTGCCAAGGAAGATAAGAAAGTTAAGAAAACCAGCAAGCACACCAACAAGGACCCTAGGAAGCGCGCCTCTTCGGAGAGCGCTACACCTGGCAGTGACTTGCCAGAAAGTTCGGCTGGCAAAGGATCCATGACTGCTCCCCCTGCAACCAATAAAGTTCCAGCGCGGTAGGATGGCATTGATGGTACTTTCACCATTAGTGCAACCCTTGATGACAAATAGGAAAGGTAGCTCTTTACCTTCTTGCGGGCAAATGTTGATGTGTTTGCTTGGCAACCATCTGACATCCCCGATGTTCCCAGGAAGGTAATCGAGCACCACCTTGTTGTCTGTCCTCACGCCCGACCAATCAAGCAAAGAGTCATGAAACATGCTTTGGAGTGGTAGCAGGTTTAGTCTGAGGAGTACTACCTCGAACTTGGTTAGCAAATCCTGTGGTGGTGCGCAAGGTGAATGGGAAGTGGAGACTTTGTATCGATTTCACTGACTTGAACAAAGCTTGTCCAAAGGATCCCTTCCCCTTGTTGCACATTGATCAGATTGTTGATTCCACCTCAGGATGTGATTTTCTCTCCTTCCTTGATGCGTACTCCGGTTACTACCAGATTTTCATTGACAAGGAAGACAAGGAAAAGACCTCCTTTATTACCCCATGTGGCACGTACTACTTTGTACGTATGCCTTTCGGTCAAAAAAGTGCTGGTTCATGTTCGCCGGGGCCATACAGATTGGTTTCGGGCCTCAGATGCACAGGAACATTGATGCATATATGGATGACATAGTGGTCAAAACCAAGAACAAATCTACACTCACTGAAGATTTGGAAGAAACCTTTGCAAATTTGCGAAAGCTTAACTTGAAGCTCAACCCAGAGAAATGTGTGTTTGGCGTTCCGTCCGGAAATCTTATCGAGATCTTTGTGTCTCAGTGAGGGATAGAAGCCAATCCCGACAAGATCAAGGCGATAGAACATATCCAAGCACCAAAGACCGTTAAGGATGTGAGATGTGTGGCTAGTTGTGTTGCCGCACTAAGTAGGTTCATTTCATAATCCGCCGAGCATGCCTTGCCACTCTTGAAAATATTGAAGAAGGCTGGTCCAATGAGATGGACTCCAAAGGCCGAGGCTGTGCTACATGATTTGAAAGCTTACCTCTCCTCTGCTCCTACACTGGTCGCGCACAAACCACAAGAGACCCTGCTGCTATATCTGGCGTCAAGCAATCCAGTTATTAGTGATGCCCTGATGGCGCAGAGAGAAGTGGATAGCGAAGAAAATACAGTGGCAAAACCACCCAGTGACAAACCAACTTTATCCCCAACAGGACTTGGCGGCAACAATGAAGGGGAGCCACAAATCAGTGCTGATAAGCAAAAGGGGGTAGCTAGAAAGAAGATGGTACAACGACCAGTTTAAATTTATCTTCGGCCTCCTTATGGCCTGGAGGAAGATGCACCATTACTTTCAAGATCACGAAATCACAGTTGTGACCCACCTTCCACTGCAGTGAATCTTAAGGAACCCCAAACCACTGGTACGATAGTAGAATGGGCTCTGGAACTGTCAAGTTTTTCTTTGAAGTTCGAAAGCACGACAACTATCCAAAGTAGAGCACTGGCAGAATTCATTGCAGAATGGGCACCAATGCCCAATCAAGAGATTATGGAAACTTCCCTCCTCGGCAAGGAGGCCCTCAAGGAATGGATCATTTACTTTGACGGTGCTTTCTCGCTCCAAGGTGATGATGCAGGAGTATTACTCATTGCAGCCACCATAGAAAACCTCAAGTACGGCATCCAAATGCATTTCCCAAGGGAAGATGCCTCCGATAACACATCAGAATATGAAGGACTTCTTGCCGAGCTCAGGGTTGCAGTAGATCTTGGGAAAAAAAGTTGATCATACGTGACGACTCTTAGCTCGTTGTCAAGAAGGATAATGATGATTATCGGAGCCCATTGATGGAAGCATACATGGTAGGCGTGAGGAAGTTGGAGGAACAGTTCGACGGGCGGCAAACAGAGCACGTGCCTTCTGCAGAAAACAACATCGCCGATCACCTGTTGAAGTGTGATGCGCAAAAGCTTCCTGTGGAACCAGGAACTTTTGTACTCCACCTCACCCAACCATCAGTTTTTCCATCAGCTTTGGCCGGGAATAGAAGAAAACTCAACACTGGCAAACATTTCCTAGCATAACACCCTGTGACCGCTGGTGAGAAGGTTGCCAGGGGAGACACTACGTTGGCTAGTGAGTTGCGTTCTCTAGCAGAGTCCCAAGTTCTTGTTGTCGAGACAAGCGCTCCGACAGCGGAGGAGATTCCTTTAGTCCTTGTCATCGAGCCTCAGGCTCCGTCATGGACACATCACATAGTCGAATTCTTACAAACTGGAGAACTTCCTAACGACCTAGAGGAATCTGAGAAAGTGGCCCGACAATCGAGTATGTACCAGTTTGTGGACAACATTCTGTATAGAAAGAGGTCAAATGGTGTGAAGCTGAAGTGCATCAGTCAAGAAGATGGACTAGTGCTATTGGCAGAGATACATGGAGGTGTGAGTGGCTTGCATCTGGGATCAAGAGCACTTGTCAGGAAAGCTTTCTGGCAAGGATTCTACCGGCCCACAACCCTCCGGGATGCAACTGAGCTCGTCACCAAGTGTGAAGCATGCCAGTTCCACTCCAAGAATATTCATCAACCAGCTCAAGCCTTGCAGACCATCCCTTTATCCTGGCCTTTCTAGGTCTAGGGGCTCAATATCTTGGACCCCTTTTCTCGTGCTACCGGGGCTTTGAATTCCTGTACGTGGCTATCAACAAGTTTACACAGCCGCCCGAAATAGAGCCAGTGAGAAAGGTGATGGCGCAATCAGCTATCAAGTTCTTTTTTGACTATTTACTGTAGAGCAACAGCCCCACAGTCCTTTTATTCCAAAAAAAAATTCCCAAGCACGTTTAAATCTGCTCCCACCGGGAATCGAACCCAGGACCTGGGGTGCTATTAAGGTTGCTGCAACCAGTAGGCTATCAATTTCTTCAAGGGACTGGTGTATCATTTTGGAGTACCCAATAGAGTAATTACCGATAATGGCACCCAGTTCACAAGCCGCTCCTTGATGCAGTACATCCAGAGCCTTGGAAGCAAGGTCTCTTTTGCCTCTGTTGTGCACCCAAGGAGCAACAGACATGTTGAAAGGATGAACGCTGAAGTGCTGAGGGGCTAAAGACAAGAACCTTTGATACATTGTGAAAATGTGGCAAGCACTGGATTGATGAGCTGCCGGTGGTTCTTTGGTCAATCAGGACGACACCAAATCGAGCAGTTTTCCCCACAGAACTCATATACGGGTCACCTCGAGTCTTGCCTATGATGAAGTAGCGCAAGAGAAGCTACGACATGACGATGCCATGCTCTTCGATGAAGATCGTCTTCGGGCTGCTGTACGTGCTGCACGATACCAGCAATCACTACGCCGCAATCATAGCCTCAGGGTCCATGCTTGGAATCTTGAGGAAGGTGACCTTGTCCTTAGGCTTGTTTAGTCTGCCAAGGGTTCAAACAATTTGATACGAAAGTAGGAACGCCCTTACCGGGTAGTACATGTCACCAGACCTGGCGCAGTGTGTCTGGAGGCCGAAGATGGCATCCCAATGCAAAACTCATGGAACATTAAGCATCTTCATAAGTTCTACCTATAAGGCGTGGTAGTCGGGCCTTGCCCGGGCAACCTGTTTTGTACAAGGTCTCCAGGACTTGTAACCCTTTGTAGAAAGCCAGGTGCATACCCTGTGCATAGATAATAAAACAAAGCGTCGTTAGAAAATTTGCATGCATGTTTTCTTAAGTATGGCTTTATTGTGATTACAATAATCCTAAGATAAGATTACTAATTCATTATGAAGGGCCATATGTAGTTATTTTTCCCCTATCCTTCTTTTTGGTGGTAACAGAAGGATTCTACCGCGGATAAGATTCCTGGGAAGAAGGATGAGAACAAGCCCACACATTGGTCCCCGACAACTCGACCATATTGGGAACGATAAGTGGAAAATCAAGCAAAGATAAGTTCATCCCAACATTCTGTGTTGCATTCATGTATGAAAAACTTGCACGTAGGGGAACCGTGTTGCCTCTGTCTTTTGTTGTCGGTGGGATGAACCCCCTGCAGGCAATGGAACCCGGATCATTTTCAAAAACATCGGGGCTGGCAACGCCCTTCAATCCGGCTTGCCTTGGCCAGGTTTCGCAACCCGGCCATGTCACACAACCCGCTCAAGTTCCGCAACCCGGCCAAGCCCTCTGGCGCATGTCAGCCGGTCCCAGCAAGTCAAGACATCATTGACAAGTAAGCATAATCATAGTGTGCCCCTCAACCCGGCCACATGTCAGCTCCTGTCTCATCCAGGGCGTATGACGAAACAAGTTCCCATGAAGAGATGAGCAAGGCAATAGTGGCCCACCTACCCCGATGAGCAGGGCCGGTGTGGCTACAGTGCATTCCCCGTCCTGCTGACGCAAGCCGATGATGGCCAGGCGACGCGTCAATGTAGCCGAGGTGGTTCGACCACTCCGTGACGCATGACATGATGGGAAACAGTTCCCTCTAGCGCGCGGGGCCCGCCCCCGGAGAACTCGGTGTACCGTGGTACCTGACGGGCCCCAGTGTCGGCTTCCCAGACGCTGACATCCTAGCCCCACGACCATGTAACTTTACCATCATAACCTTGGGGGTTGACCTATAAAACCCCCCAGGAAGCCTCCATGCACGGGAAGGATCAAACCATCAGTAAAACACACACATAAGGAGAAGGAGCAGCCTATGCTTTGGCCGGTATCCTCCCTCCCCAAAACAGCTCTTGGAGCAAGCTTGTAGCATCCACATATAAAGCACGCTCGGCAGGACTGGGGGTGTTATCTCTCCGGAGAGCGACGAACCTAGGTGTGTCTTGTGTCTCTTGCTTGCTCATGTGGACCTTGCCTCTGGAGCCCATCAGTGACCTAGAGCATGTCCCTCTCTTTAGCCATCCTTTGGCATCTGTCGTGTGCCCACCACAACAGTTGGTGCCCATTGTAGGACAGCTCGAGGTCCCGGCCGGAGACATGTTCCAGACGGGGCCCTTCATCGACTTCGGTGAGCACATGGCACATTATGTATTCCCCACGCCTGGCGCGCCGAGGGTGACTCTCACCCACTTGCTCACCGCATCCTTCGGCGCGCTGCGCATCTCTGACGCATCCGCGGCCAATGAGTACCCAAGCGGGGTGCTCGACATCACCGACTAGCCTATCCCCCTCGGCGACGACATCTATGCCGGGGTGGAGGATCTCTACATCTGGGTGGAGGTGCTCGCCACCGACTCTGGCTCCACTTCGTCTAGCACCGCGAAGAATGTTGTTGCTGCCAGGGCCGCAGCAGAGCACACTAGCGTGCATGACCCGCTGCGCGCCACGATAAAGAACATCAGTGTTCCCATCGCCAACAACGTCAATGGCACCAATGCCTCCTAGGCCCTAGCCCAGCTCGAGGAGGGGCGCAAGTGTGTCCTGGACGAGGTCGAGACGCTTGCTACTATGGAGCGTCAGTTGGAGTCCATCTAGCGGGAGCGTGATGGCGCGTACGGCTTCATGCCGGCTGCTGTGAGTCTTGCCGGGTTGCCGAGGTGCGGAACTGTGGCGCCGCCATAGTTCGCACACTGGGCGTGATCCCGCCCATCTATGACACCCCCGTCAAGAACATGCATGCTGCACAGGCGGCCGCTGTCGGCCTAGGGAAGCTGTAGGGCGAGGAGCTGCCGGAGCGCCTGCGGCGCATGAACGAGCTTCTCAGCAATGTGAACATCCAGCAAGTTCGCCTCGACCGTCCCGCAGGATCCATCTCGTGCCGCACCAAAGTCCCTGAGCAGCCGAACATGGCGTCCTCCCCACCCCCTAGTGAAGTTCATTCCGGTCGTACCCGAACTAGGCGCAACCGTGCCCTAACGGCCGGAGATGACTTGAGAAATGAGCCGGCTCCAGAAGTCCGGCGCCAACCAGACCCTCCTGCGCGATCCGGCCGACGCGCCCTACTGGCTTGTGCCAACCCGGTTCCCCGTGGCCCGGTCGCAAGCTGGCTGGGCCCACGTGCCATCAACGATACCGACACAAGCCATTGCCTCGATCTGCTTGCCCTCTCGCTCGAGTTGGAGGAAGACCACACAGTCGGGCTGGCATGTTTCGGTCCACGCATTCAAGATGAGACCTTCCACAAAGGGTTCATGCTGCCCCCGACACCTCCAAGTACAATGGGACCATCAAGCTAGAGGACTGGCTCATCGACTACACCATCGCCATCGGCATCGCGAATGGCAACCGCCGCCTTTTCATGCGCTACGCCCCTCCCATGCTCGAGGGTTTGGCCCACACGTGGTTGAATAGCCTGCCGGCCGGAAGCATCAACGCGTGGGATGACTTCGAGCAAGCCCTCGTCCGCAACTTCAGCGGCACCTACAAGCGTCCCGACCATCCCAGACAGCTCGCCATGTGCATGCAGAGGCCGACCGAAAACGGCTACGAGTACCACGCATGCTGGCCGAGCTCCAGAATAGCTACGAGGGCATCCCTGAGGTCCAAGCCATTTAGTACTTCATGAGCGGCTACCAGGATGGCACCCTCCTCAAGCTCAAGATCTTGTGCTCCGAGCCAACCACCATGACCGCGCTCATGGTCACTACAGACAAGTACGCCAATGTTGACTCCACCATGAAGATCCAGGTGGTGTTGGATGAGGCCCGCAAGGCGATGCCGGCACCACCCCCCAAGCCAGCTGGCGATAGTAGTCGCCAACAGAACAACAAGCGCAATGCCGATCAGCAGGCCCCAAGCTATGACAACCGCCTCGTCATGGCTGCTGAGCAGGCGCCCATGAAAGAGCCGGCCGGCAAGCGCCGGCAAGCCGACAAGACAGCATGGCAACCCGCCATGAGTTTCGAAGAGACGCTCGAAGCTCCGTGCAAGAACCACAGCGACACAATGTCGTCCACACACACTCTTCGGCAATTCGCCATCACCAAGCGCATCATGAGGGGTGATATCCCGCCGCCTTCGGCTCCGGCTCTGGGTGCGGGGCAGCCGCCTCTGCCGCCTCCTCCCCTACTCTGGGTATGGTGCACGATGAAGTCTACCCAAACCAGAATGCGAGGTACGTCGTCTTCACCACCCTTGGCGACGACAAGCGTAGAGAACGCCTGCTCCGGCAAGTGGTGAACACCGTCATCCCGGGCTTGCCGGAATATATGCATTGGTCGGAACGCCTAGTCAGCTAGACCTGGGAGGACCACCCGGCCATCATGCCGAACCCGAGTGTCTACGCCCTCATCCTCGACCCCACCATAGCCGCCACCAGGCTCACTTGCAAGTTCTCGCGGGTCCTCATTGATGGCGGGAGCAACATCAGCATCCTCTACCGCGACACCATGACCAAGCTCGGCCTCGAGGCCAAGGACCAGGAGCCATCCCGGACGGTGCTCCACGGCATCATGCCGGGACTCTCCTGCTCCCCCATCGGCTGGATTCTGTTTGATGTCTTGTTCGACACGAGCGATCATTTCCGGCGCGAGCATATCTGGTTCGAGGTGGTGGACCTGTCCAGCGCATACCACGCACTCCTGGGCCGGCCTGCGCTCGCCAAATTCATGGCAGTCCCCCACTATGCCTACTTAAAGATGAAGCTGCCAGGTCCCAAGGGCCTCATCACCCCCGTTGGCGACTATAGAAAGTCCTGGAGTGAGCCCAACCGGCGCCAGGTTGGCCGAGTCGCTGGTCATGGCCGAGGAGCGGCGCCGGCTCGACCGGATTGTTGCACTGGCTAGCGAGGTGCCTGCTGTGCTTGGTTTGGCTAAGGAGCTAACCTGCGAGGCCTTATTCCAGCCATCCAAGGAGACCAAGAAGGTCAAGCTAAACCCGGAACAACCAGTTGCAAGAAGTACGTCGTCATGGGCACCTGCCTCGATAGCAAATAGGAAGGCGAGCTCGTCGACTTCCTCCGTGAAAATCGGGATATCTTTGCATGGTCCCCAAAGGACATCCCAGGCATTTTGAGGAAGTATGCCGAGCACAAACTACATGTCTGTGAGGACGCTAAGTGTAACGCCCCGAGACCAACGCTCCAGAAGACTTCCAGCTATTCTGAGTTTCGTCGTGTGATTTGTTTTATTTGTTGCATTCATCCTTGCATCATGTGCATTGCATCATGTCATCATGCCATCATATCATTAATTTTTTTAAAACTCAACTAAATAAATTGCATAGATCTTTTGATCTATTTAAATCGAGGGAATTCACATAGTGACTTCTCTTTATAACATATCTTCCCAATATTAGGGAGCTATATAAAAATATTCCATTGTTTTGGAATTCACCATAACACACTTGCAAAATCCCAATGCCTTTGTTGTCTTAATTCTTGATCTCCAACTTTGCCATTTATTCTTTCATCATTTTCCGAAGCTCCACCAAAAATCCGAACATTTTTGGACACTTCTAAATCCTAGTCCTTGTTCAAACCATTTGAATTAAATTCAAATGACTTTGAATTTAATTTTTGCAATCTTGCCCACTCCATTTTTCTTGGGACAAGCGCATTTTTGCGAGTCCGGGAAAATTATCCCCATGCGCAAATCTTTCCCTAACCCTCTCTTTCTTTTCCTCTATTTATTTCTTTTCTGACAGAGATTTGTGAGAAAGAGCCCGGCCTAACCAACAAACCAGGCCGGCCCATTTGCCTGGAGGTCCAGCCCACCTAACCCCTTCCTAACCCTAGCCCCGAAGGCCAGCCCAGCCTCTCTCCCTCGACTCCCTCCAGCGCCGCCGCAACCCTCGATCCCATCTCCTTCCTCTCGCTCGAACCCCCTCCTCTCGATCCCTTTTCCCCTTTGTTCTCCTCCTGGCGCCGCCACTCACAGGGAGAGAGAGGAGCAGAGCCCTCGCGCCGCCCCTCCCCTATGCTTCTCCCGCTGCAAGCTCCGCCACGCCGGCGACCCCTCTGACCGCCTTGCCGCCTTCCCCACACCCCTTCTCCTCCCCGACTTATCCTCGCCCACCTCCTCATCTACCCGGCGTCGCCTCCTCGCCAGCTCCTCCGCCGGATGTCGCCTCTGTCAGAGCCGGCAGCAACAACAGCTGCACCTTCCCCGATGCCATCTCGTGCTCGCCTTCGACCCGATTCGTCGCCGCCGCCATCCTTCACGCCTCCACACGGTTCCCCTCGCCGCACCTCTCCGAGAAGGAGCTCCGCCTCCCCTGCTCTGCGCCAACCGGTGCCGAGCGCCGCTCCTCCCAGCCTCCTCGCACCCATCCGCCCTGCTAGCGCCGCTCCTCCCGGCCACCTCCGTCTCGCAACAGCAGTGTTGCCTGCTGTTGTTTCGCCCATGCTGGTGACCCCTCAGGCCGCCGTGTTGCCATTCGCTGGAGATCGCGTCGTCTTCTTGCCTCCTCCTCCGAGAGTGGAATTTTCCAAGTGCCGTCTCCGGGATTCACCAAGTACCATGACTGTAGCCGGTGTGCATTTTTTTGGCAAGTACGACTACACGGGTACGACTACATCCGAGGTGGATTTCGCCAAGTACCCCTTCGGATGCGCCAAGTTCGACTACATGGTCCGCCAAGTACCTCTACCGACGACCCCGGACATCTATGAAACGAACGTGTACAACTACCATCGCCGTGTACAACGACTTCCACTATGGCCCGTGAACGACTACCTCCACTACATCACGAGAACGTCTACTTCCCTCGACAATCTCGATCCGCTCCGAAAGGCATGCTTCAAAGGTATAACTGTCGAGACGACCGCCCGTGGACGAATGCATGCTTGGTTGTATGAGATGCTCGAGTTTTGCACCGTGATCGAATTGTCCTTGCGACGCCCCTCTTTTGACATGCCACCGACACGTGGGAACCCGGTAATCCGGGATCACCCCACCATCTTGCATGACTCGCTCACGTCACACTTCCTTTTGCACCGGTACCTCCATGAGTTATTGGGACCGGAATGTTGCCGTGGCACCATTTCCGTTTCACCGCCGTGGCACCTTTTTCCTTCCGCCATGGTGACAAATGCTTCATAACATGCTCATGTCAACGTTTTCATAAAATTGCACAAAACTTGCATATGTCATCCGCATCATGATAACAACAATTAAAATGTTTAAAATTGTTGTTGCATTAATTTGCTAAATAACATGGGGATTTTCCGGAAGTGTTGTTTGTGTTTCCGGCCTCACTTAAACTTGCCTAAATAGGTAGTTTAATTATGCTTCACCCCTTGCCATGTTTAATAACACTTAATATTGTTTGGTAGCATAACCGAGAGAGAACTAAATAATTGATGTGGTGTTCCGTCAATATGCAACTCGTTGCATATTGAGCTCCACTTAACTTGTAGTGTTGTTTGTGCATATTGCCATGCCATGCCTCATTAAACCGGACATGCATCATACTTGTTTGTGCATCATGACATGTTTATGCTTGTGTGTTTACCATGTTGTTTGCTTCTTTCCGGTTTGCTTCTCTCGTTAGCTTCGGTTTTGTTCCGGAGTTGTGAGGATTCGTTCGACTACGTTCGTTTGTCTTCTTCATGGACTCGTTCTTCTTCCTTGCGGGATCTCAGGCAAGATGATCATACCCTCGAAATCACTACTATCTTTGCTATGCTAGTTTGCTCGCTCTTTTGCTATGCCAATGCTATGATGCCTACCATTTGCTTCTCAGCCTCCCAAATTGACATGTCAAACCTCTAACCTTTGACACCATTCCTAGCAAGCCATTGATTGGCTATGTTACCGCTTTGCTCAGCCCCTCTTATAGCATTGCTAGTTGCAGGTGAAGTTGAAGATTTCTCCATGGTGGACAGGGTTATGTTGGGATATCACAATATCTCTTATATTATTAATGCATCTATATATTTGGTAAAGGGTGGAAGGCTTGGCCTTATGCCTGGTTTTGTTCCACTCTTGCCGCCCTAGTTTCCGTCATACCGGTGTTATGTTCCCGGATTTTGCGTTCCTAACGCGGTCGGGTGATTTATGGGACCCCCCTGACAGTTCGCTTTGAATAAAACTTGTCCAGCAAGGCCCAACCTTGGTTTACCATTTGCCTCACCTAGCCCTTTTTCCCTTGGGTTTCCGGAGCCCGAGGGTCATCTTTATTTTAGCCCCCCCCCCCCCGGGCCAGTGCTCCTTCGAGTGTTGGTCCGAAACGAGCAGACTGCGGGGCCACCTCGGGGCAACTCGAGGTCTGGTTTTACTCGTAGGCTGACCTATCCGGTGTGCCCTGAGAACGAGATATGTGCAGCTCCTATCGGGATTTGTTGGTGCATCGGGCGGCTTTGCTGGTCTTGTTTTACCATTGTCGAAATGTCTTGTAAACCGGAATTCCGAGACTGATCGGGTCTTCCTGGGAGAAGGTATATTCCTTCGTTGATCGCGAGAGCTTGTCATGGGCTAAGTTGGGACACCCCTGCAGGGTATAAACTTTCGAGAGCCGTGCCCGCGGTTATGTGGCAGATGGGAATTTGTTAATGTCCGGTTGTAGAAAACCCGAAGTTGACCTTAATTAAAACGCATCAACCGCGTGTGTAACCGTGATGGTCTTTTTCCGGCGGAGTCCGGGAAGTGAACACGGTGTTGGAGTTATGCTTGACGTAGGTTGCTATAGGATCACTTCTTGATCATACTTTTATCGACCGTGCTTTGCCTTCTCTTCTCGCTCTCATTTGCGTATGTTAGCCACCATATATGCTAGTCGCTTGCTGCAGCTCCACCTCATGCCTTTACCTTACCCACAAGCTTAAATAGTTTTGATCGCGAGGGTGCAAGATTGCTGAGTCCCTGTGGCTCACAGATACTTCCAAACCAGTTTGCAGGTGCCGATGAAACCGTGCAGGTGACGCATCCGAGCTCAAGGAGGAGCTCGATGAAGATCTTGCCCTTTGTGTTGTTTCGTTCTAGTTGATCAGTAGTGGAGCCCAGTTGGGGTCGATCGGGGACCTTTGTCACATTTGGGGTTCTTCTTTTATTTTGGTTTCGTAGTCGGACCTTGATTGTATCTGGATGATGTAATGCTTTATTCATGTAATTGTGTGAAGTGGCGATTGTAAGCCAACTATGTATCTCTTTCCCTTATGTATTACATGGGTTGTGTGAAGATTACCTCACTTGCGACATTGCTTTCAATGCGGTTATGCCTCTAAGTCGTGCTTCGACACGTGGGAGATATAGCTGCATCAAGGGCGTTACAAGTTGGTAATCAGAGCCTTCCCCGACCTTAGGAGCCCCACTGCTTGATCGTTTTTAGCGGCCGAGTTGTGTCTAGAAAAATGTTTTGAGTCATTTAGGATTATATATATCGGAGAGTTAGGAATTCTTTTTACTCCCCAGTCTCTTCATCGCTCTGGTGAGGTCTCCTGACGTCGAAGTTTTGACTTTCCTCTCCTCAAATTTCACTAATTTTTTTTTAGGATCACGCGGGTATCTTGGAATCATTCCGATGGTTTTATGATGAGAACATTGTCTTGGTGCCTCCTGTCAGGGGTTTAGTGGAAGTGTTCCGGGGAGTTGAACTCTGAGGTGTTGTCGTCATAATTTTATCGTTGAAGTTCTGGAATACCTGAGTTTAGTACGCCGACATCGAAAATCTCTTTTATGCAGTTGTTGGTGAAATAACCCCGATAACCCAGTACTGAGGTGAGTACGGGAGTATTGCCATAACTTGTATAACGGATGCTTTTCGAAGGTTGAGGTAGACGATTTCCGAAGGTTTCTTGGTTATGTGTTGAAGGATGGATACAGCTGGATGTAGGATTTGCTAGTTTTGGGTGAGATATTATGCTTCCCCTGTATCCCCAACACCTGATTGCATAACCGGAAAATTTCGGGAGTTTCATAGGTGGGAATTCAAGTAGCTCTTAGGATATCTTTCCGACGGATGTATGATATGAAATTGGGGTTCGACGTCTAGTGGTCCGCCTATTCACGGTTGGTTTTACAGTGGTCTCATTGTGTCTTAAAGAGTCCTTGGCTATGCCGACTCGGGGACGCTTCATATGTCATGTGCACTGCCTTGTACATGATGGTGCTGTACGATCGAGCCCGTGTAGGCCCCACCATGAAAACTTCGGACGAAATCTCTATCATATGTTTATTCCGGCTTATTCTGCAAGCCAGTCCTTTGTTTTTGTTTTGAGTTGTGGTATTCGAGTTGCTTCAATGTCAAGTGTTGATTCCAAACCTTTCCGAAATGGTGTTCTCATACTCCAATGTGAATACCAATCCTTCTTGACAATCGAGATTGTCATGTCAATCCTTTTCAACCGGCGTGTTTCTCTTCAAGTGGATCCAATCACTTCAACATCAGCAAGACCAATTATCATTTCTTCTCAACGGTGTTTGTTTCATCCGTCTCCAAGTTGCCTTTGTTTTTCCCGCCCACCCACCCTTTTTCCTCAAGGACTAAGATTTCTTTACCAAGTATCCATTTATTCATGTGAAGTCTCTTCATTCTTTTCTTTCAATGTTCTTATCCGGTGATTTCCCATGAAGATGCTCAACAGTTTCAAGTTCATCATCCTTCATTGTTGTTTCTTCTCCGGTGGATCCAATTCAAGCTTTCAGTGTTGATCATATTCCTTTCCTCGTTTCTAATGCTTTCTCATGTTGTTGCACCTCTTAATCATTCACTTCCTCCTATCCATTTGTTCTGGAGTGCTGAAGATATCTCACAAGACTTGTGTTTCCATTCTTAATCCGTTCAAGTTATTTCGAGATTGTTATCTCATTCAAGCCATTTAAGTCAACCGATGCAACCCCCCTTTCAAGCAATCGTTCAACGATGTTCTCTTTTGAGTGGGCCCTAACCCACAGGTCTTTTCCCAGGATCTTACCTGACTCTTCTATTTTCCCAGAGCTATCCTAAATTCTTCTCCAAGTTTGACGTAAGAATGAGTTATCATCAGTCAAATGCTTTTCTCCAAGATCTTTCAAATTCTTTTAATAGTTGGCTCAACCTCTTCGCTTTTGATTCTTCCGGTGTGCCTCAATAATTCTTGGTGGTGTTTCTCGTTGTCATTCTCATCATTTGAAGACCGAAGAAGAGTTTCTCTTTAATCTTGCTCTATTCTCTTCAAGATTCATGGTGCTAGCTTGTTGCCATCCTCTCATAATTGTTTTCGATTGTGAGAATCTTTTTCACCCATCAGGAGATATTCAAGAGTCTTCTCAGTTTGTCATCCGGAGTCCATCAATTCAGGTTCATTCATTATCAATTGTCAGTTATCATTCTCCTATCTTGCCGGTGCATCAATCGAATATCCTCTAATCAGTTCTTGATCTCTTTGTTCTCATGTATCTAGTTTGTCTCAAGCACCTTCGTTCATTTGCTAATTCTTACCGGTGATGCACCCCTACTTCGATCATTTTCAATTCTTACGGTGGTTCTTTCAAGATCTCTCTTCCTTTTTCATCATATCAATTCATTTGTTGTTCCAATCCTACGGGTGGTTCGTTGAAGACCTTCTCAAGTTTTGATATATCTCTTTTAATCCTTTCTACGAGAATAAGTAGTATGCCAAATCCGTTGATTGTCATCAATTTAATTGGTGATGGATAAGCATAACATAATTCTTATTCTTGTTCATCCAAGTGATTAATTCTTTATTCCGGAGGCCCTTAAAATTCTCGGTTTCATTTGTTTCATCTTCTCTTTTTCCCGGAGTACCAAGCTCTAATTATCACGGAGATCCAGCTAAATCATTGCAAGGATTCACCTTGTGTTTTCAATTTCTCTTTCTTTTCATTCCTTTTGTTTATCAGAGTTCTTCATGGAGGTTCTACATGATGGTTCATCAAGGATTTAATTCCCTTCTCAAAGTTTTCATCGAGTTTCTTTCCTAAGGAGCTCAAGCTTTCTTCATATGGTAATCTGGAGTGCAATTCTTTCTACCATATTTTGGAGGTGGTATTATGTCATTCTTGATAATTTGAGTTCATGTTCCATGATTCACATGTTGTTAAGAATGAGGTATTTTAAATCCATCAATCTCTTCGTTGGAGTTATCTTGGTATAGATTTCACCTAAAGCCTTCCCTAAGGAATGTTGCTATTTTGGTGTTATTAATGACCCAAGTTATCTCTTTTCCATCTTGATGGAACAAGCTTTCATCTCTTCGTTAATCTCAAGCAAGCAATTGTTTCCATTAGTGGTCGGTTGTCACCTCATAATGTTGACATGTTTCCATAAGCCCACTACAAACTTATTCTTTTCGTTGTTGGTCTTCCAACAACTATATTCTAACCTTCTTCCAAGGATGCCTTCCAAATTCAATTGTGGTAGAAGTTGTCATTTTCTTCTCCGTTCCTTTATTCCAATGATCTATCTTCTATTCTTTCTTCCGGAGACATTGTGATGTTGCTCTTTTCACTCATCATCTCGATTGTGAGGATCGTGTTCTTTTCGTGCTTATCCATTTAACCGAAGTGTTATGTCATCTCTTCAAGTTCTTTCATCTTATCAAGTTTTGCCTCTCTTTTCAACCTTAGTGCTGTCTGAAATCTTTCTTACCCCTTGTGCCATTCTTTCAATAGTTCTGGAGGCAGTGTGTTGTTCATTTCATCAAGTATCCTCTCATCTTGTCAATTTCATGTTCAATTCCTTCCATGTTCAACCGGAGTGCTGCCCGAATTCTTCCTCTCTCATCTTGTTTTAACCGGAGTGGTTTCGAATTCTATCTTGTCCATTAAACTCTTGATTCATGTCTTTGCAACCTTCAAGTCCTTGTAATGTTCCTTGTTCCTCTTCTCTAACGGATTGTTTGCAATCTCGTTCATCTCTATTATACTCTTTCTTTTAAATTGCTCAACCTCTCAAGGTTCGTGGTTTCACTCGTTTGTCAAAGAAGCAACTTAGTTTTACCTCTTCTCTTCCTCTTTCGTTTCTCTCCAGTGCCATCCTAGATCTCGGGACGAGATCCTCTTGTAGTGGTGGAGTGTTGTAACGCCCCGAGACCGATGCTCCAGAAGACTTCCAGCTATTCCGAGTTTCGTCGTGTGATTTGTTTTATTTGTTGCATTCATCCTTGCATCATGTGCATTACATCATGTCATCATGCCATCATATCATTAATTTTTTTTAAACTCAACTAAATAAATTGCATAGATCTTTTGATCTATTTAAATCGAGGGAATTCACATAGTGACTTCTCTTCATAACATATCTTCCCAATATTAGGGAGCTATATAAAAATATTCCATTGTTTTGGAATTCACCATAACACACTTGCAAAATCCCAATGCCTTTGTTGTCTTAATTCTTGATCTCCAACTTTGCCATTTATTCTTTCATCATTTTCCGAAGCTCCACCAAAAATCCGAACATTTTTCGACACTTCTAAATCCTAGTCCTTGTTCAAACCATTTTAATTAAATTCAAATGACTTTGAATTTAATTTTTGCAATCATGCCCACTCCGTTTTTCTTGGGACAAGCGCATTTTTGCGAGTCCGGGAAAATTATCCCCATGCGCAAATCTTTCCCTAACCCTCTCTTTCTTTTCCTCTCTTTATTTCTTTTCTGATAGAGATTTGTGAGAAAGAGCCCAGCCTAACCAACAAACCAGGCCGGCCCATTTGCCTGGAGGTCCAGCCTACCTAACCCCTTCCTAACCCTAGCCCCGAAGGCCAGCCCAGCCTCTCTCCCTCGACTCCCTCCAGCGCCGCCGCAACGCTCGATCCCATCTCCTTCCTCTCGCTCGAACCCCCTCCTCTCGATCCCTTTTCCCCTTCGTTCTCCTCCCGGCGCCGCCACTCACAGGGAGAGAGAGGAGCAGAGCCCTCGCGCCGCCCCTCCCCTATGCTTCTCCCGCTGCAAGCTCCGCCACGCCGGCGACCCCTCTGACCGCCTTGCCGCCTTACCCACACCCCTTCTCCTCCCCGACTTATCCTCGCCCACCTCCTCATCTACCCGGCATCGCCTCCTCGCCAGCTCCTCCGCCAGATGTCGCCTCTGTCAGAGCCGGCAGCAACAACAGCTGCACCTTCCCCGATGCCATCTCGTGCTCGCCTTCGACCTGATTCGTCGCTGCCGCCATCCTTCGCGCCTCCACGCGGTTCCCCTCGCCGCACCTCTCCGAGCAGGAGCTCCTCCTCCCCTGCTCCGCGCCAACCGGTGCCGAGCGCCGCTCCTCCCGGCCTCCTCGCACCCATCCGCCCTGCTAGCGTTGCTTAGCTCCGGCCCCGACCTCCATCTCGCAACAGCAGTGTTGCCTGCTGCTGTTTCGCCCGTGCTGGTGACCCCTCAGGCCGCTGTGTTGCCATTCGCTGGAGATCGTGTCGTCTTCTTGCCTCCTCCTCCGAGCGTGGAATTCGCCAAGTGCCGTCTCCGGGATTCACCAAGTACCATGACTGTAGCCGGTGTGCATTTTTTTGGCAAGTCCGACTACACGGGTACGACTACATCCGAGGTGGATTTCGCCAAGTACCCCTTCGGATGTGCCAAGTTCGACTACATGGTCCGCCAAGTACCTCTACCGACGACCCCGGACATCTACGAAACGAACGTGTACAACTACCGTTGCTGTGTACAACGACTTCCACTACGGCCCGTGCACGACTACCTCCACTACATCACGAGAACGTCTACTTCCCTCGACGATCTCGATCCGCTCTGAAAGGCATGCTTCAAAGGTATAACTGCCGAGACGACCGCCCGTGGACGAATGCATGCTTGGTTGTATGAGATGCTCGAGTTTTGCACCGTAATCGAACTGTCCTTGCGACGCCCCTCTTTTGACATGCCACCGACACGTGGGAACCCGATAATCCGGGATCACCCCACCATCTTGCATGACTCGCTCACGTCACACTTCCTTTTGCACCGGTACCTCCATGAGTTATTGGGACCGGAATGTTGCCGTGGCACCATTTCCGTTTCACAGCCGTGGCACCTTTTTCCTTCCGCCATGGTGACAAATGCTTCATAACATGCTCATGTCAACGTTTTCATAAAATTGCACAAAACTTGCATATGTCATCCGCATCATGATAACAACAATTAAAATGTTTAAAATTGTTGTTGCATTAATTTGCTAAATAACATGGGGATTTTCCGGAAGTGTTGTTTGTGTTTCCGGCCTCACTTAAACTTGCCTAAATAGGTAGTTTAATTATGCTTCACCCCTTGCCATGTTTAATAACACTTAATATTGTTTGGTAGCATAACCGAGAGAGAACTAAATAATTGATGTGGTGTTCCATCAATATGCAACTCGTTGCATATTGAGCTCCACTTAACTTGTAGTGTTATTTGTGCATATTGCCATCCCATGCCTCATTAAACCGGACATGCATCATACTTGTTTGTGCATCATGACATGTTTATGCTTGTGTGTTTACCATGTTGTTTGCTTCTTTCCGGTTTGCTTCTCTCGTTAGCTTCGGTTTTGTTCCGGAGTTGTGAGGATTCGTTCGACTACGTTCGTTTGTCTTCTTCATGGACTCGTTCTTCTTCCTTGCGGGATCTCAGGCAAGATGATCATACCCTCGAAATCACTACTATCTTTGCTATGCTAGTTTGCTCGCTCTTTTGCTATGCCAATGCTACGATGCCTACCATTTGCTTCTCAGCCTCCCAAATTGCCATGTCAAACCTCTAACCTTTGACACCATTCCTAGCAAGCCATTGATTGGCTATGTTACCGCTTTGCTCAGCCCCTCTTATAGCATTGCTAGTTGCAGGTGAAGTTGAAGATTTCTCCATGGTGGACAGGGTTATGTTGGGATATCACAATATCTCTTATATTATTAATGCATCTATATATTTGGTAAAGGGTGGAAGGCTCGGCCTTATGCCTGGTGTTTTGTTCCACTCTTGCCGCCCTAGTTTCCGTCATACCGGTGTTATGTTCCCGGATTTTGCGTTCCTAACGCGGTCGGGTGATTTATGGGACCCCCCTGACAGTTCGCTTTGAATAAAACTTGTCCAGCAAGGCCCAACCTTGGTTTTACCATTTGCCTCACCTAGCCCTTTTTCCCTTGGGTTTCCGGAGCCCGAGGGTCATCTTTATTTTAGCCCCCCCCCCCCCCCCCCGGGCCAGTGCTCCTTCGAGTGTTGGTCCGAAACGGGCAGACTGCGGGGCCACCTCGGGGCAACTTGAGGTCTGGTTTTACTCGTAGGCTGACCTATCCGGTGTGCCCTGAGAACGAGATATGTGCAGCTCCTATCGGGATTTGTCGGCACATCGGGCGGCTTTGCTGGTCTTGTTTTACCATTGTCGAAATGTCTTGTAAACCGGGATTCTGAGACTGATCGGGTCTTCCTTGGAGAAGGTATATTCCTTCGTTGATCGCGAGAGCTTGTCATGGGCTAAGTTGGGACACCCCTGCAGGGTATAAACTTTCGAGAGCCGTGCCCGCGGTTATGTGGCAGATGGGAATTTGTTAATGTCCGGTTGTAGAAAACCCGAAGTTGACCTTAATTAAAACGCATCAACCGCGTGTGTAACCGTGATGGTCTTTTTCCGGCGGAGTCCGGGAAGTGAACACGGTGTTGGAGTTATGCTTGACGCAGGTTGCTATAGGATCACTTCTTGATCATACTTTTATCGACCGTGCTTTGCCTTCTCTTCTCGCTCTCATTTGCGTATGTTAGCCACCATATATGCTAGTCGCTTGCTGCAGCTCCACCTCATGCCTTTACCTTACCCACAAGCTTAAATAGTTTTGATCGCGAGGGTGCGAGATTGCTGAGTCCCCGTGGCTCACAGATACTTCCAAACCAGTTTGCAGGTGCCGATGAAACCGTGCAGGTGACGCATCCGAGCTCAAGGAGGAGCTCGATGAAGATCTTGCCCTTTGTGTTGTTTCGTTCTAGTTGATCAGTAGTGGAGCCCAGCTGGGGTCGATCGGGGACCTTTGTCGCATTTGGGGTTCTTCTTTTATTTTGGTTCCGTAGTCGGACCTTGATTGTATCTAGATGATGTAATGCTTTATTCATGTAATTGTGTGAAGTGGCGATTGTAAGCCAACTATGTATCTCTTTCCCTTATGTATTACATGGGTTGTGTGAAGATTACCTCACTTGCGACATTGCTTTCAATGCGGTTATGCCTCTAAGTCGTGCTTTGACACGTGGGAGATATAGCCGCATCGAGGGCGTTACACTAAGCCTGTCCGTCAACCATTACATCGCTTTACAGAAGAGAAGAGGAGAACCATCGGTGAAGAAGTCGCCATGCTACTCGTGGCCAGCTGCATCATGGAAGTGTTTCACCCCGAGTGACTGGCCAACCCGGTCCTCATCCTGAAGAAGAATAACACCTGGCACATGTGCATAAACTACACCCGCCTGAACAAGGCCTGCTCCAAGGATCCTTTTGCTCTCCCGCGGATAGATCAAGTGATCGACTCCACCGCGGGCTGTGAGCTCCTGTCCTTCTTGAATGCTTATTCCGGCTATCATCAGATCAAGCTGGACCCTGTCGACACCCTGAAGATGTCCTTCATCACGCCCATCAGGAAATACTGCTTCGTCACCATGTCTTTCGGCCCGAAGAATGCCGGCACCACCTTCCAGCGCTGCATGCAGAAATGCTTGCTGTCGCAACTCGGCCACAACATCCACGTCTACGTGGACGACATCATGGTGAAGACCAAGTAGCAACTCATGCTCCTTGACAACTTGAAGGAAACCTTCACCAATCTGTGTGAATACCAGATCAATCATAACCCGAAGAAGTGTGTCTTTGGCGTGGCGGCTGGGAAGCGGCTTGGCTTGCTCGTCCTGGAGCACGACATTGAGGCAAACCTGGAGAAGATCAAGGCCATCGAGCGCATGCACAAGCCAACCTGGCTGCGTGATGTCCAAAAGTTCACCAGCTCCTTGGCCTTGGTCGGCCGATTTCTCAGTTGGCTGGGTGAGAGGGCCTTGCCCCTATATCAGTAGATAAAGAAGGCGTTAGTGTTCGAGTTGAACGACCAGGCAGATGAAGCATTCCGGGATCTCATGCGCATGCTCTATACCAAACCTGTCCTGATCAAGCCAGCTGATAAGGAGCTGCTATTGCTATACATTGCCGCCACCTTGCGGTTGGTCAGCACGGTGCTGGTGGTCAAGCGACCGGAGAAGGGCAAGATCTAGCCCGTCCAGTGCCTGGTCCATTACCTAAGTGAGGTGCTTTCCGCCACCAAGCAGAACTAGCAGCACTACTGAACCCAGCCCGGGGGCTGCTGTGCTCAACCCGGCCGCCGCCGTCTCGAACCTGGGGGCTGCCGCCCCGGAACCCGTCTTGGTGACTCTTTTCTCCATGGTGACGACTCCTTCATGGGCCCAGCCTATCCTGGCCTTCCTAGAGAATGGAGCACTCCCCATGGATGAGACTAAGGCCCGACAAGTGCAACGCCAGGCGTCCGTCTACAACATCATCAATAGTGAGCTCGTCATGCACAGTGTGACGGGCTTGTTCTGCTGCGTCGAGCAAGACAAGGGCATAGAGATCCTCCTCAACATACATTAGGGCGAGTGCGGGAACCATGCTGCCTCTAGGTCCCTTGTGGCCAAGGCTTTTCTCCATGGTTTCTACTAGCCCACGGCCCTCAAAGACGCCGAGTCGCTCAACCTCCAGTGCGAGGGTTGCCAGCGCTTCAGCAAGTGCAGCCACAAGCCGGCTTTAGCCCTCGAAACAACCCCGGTCACCTGGCCCTTCGCGGTCGAGGGGGGGGCATGACATGGTGGGACCCTTGAAGACTGCCCGAGGCATCATGACGCATTTGCTAGTGGTGGTTGTCGGCGTTCTGGGAACGGGGGTCCCCAGACTTTCCTGCCTGCAGCCTGCGGCGTGGCTCAAGGGGTGGCCCAGCACGGCCCATCTACATTAACTCAAGCTCAAGACCGTCGCGAAGGGCCAAGCCTCGCGGGGCAGACGACGTAAGGCTTCCTTAGGAACGGCCTCACCAGGTAGGCTCGTGAGGAGGCGGGGAGATCAAGGCAGGGGTACCTCGTGAGGTGCTCGTGATGCAGGCCATGACGATCGAGACCAGGCAGGCGCCAGGCGAGCGCCGTCCTGCATAGTGTCCTTATTTCCTCTTTGGTGCAAAAGGGGGCAAGCGCAGGCGCGGAGTACCGAGGCATCAAGCAAAGGTCACCATTTCAGTGCAACAAGACCAAGACCAGCAGAGCGGCAGGACGGAGGTCACCGTGGATCCCAAGACGGCATCATCGCCAGTGCCTTTGGCAGCCGAAGACCAACTTTAGTTAGGACAACTTGTACTAGATGTTCCCCTTCAAAATGGCCGTTGTTGGCGCCCTTCCCGCTCAATATTTGGGAAGAGGACCAGGGGCCTCTATATATAGAGATAGCCACCACCGTAGGGAGGACGATCATCAAGATCTCACCAAAAGCCAACAGAGATGGAGAACCTCCTCTCGAAGCACACCACCACAAGAACACCCCTCGCGAGGCTGTTCTTCCTCTGTACTGTTCATCGTTATCCCCTGAGGCAATCCACCACACCACACACTGGAGTAGGGTATTACACCACAACGGTGGCCCGAACCAGTATAAACCTTGTGCCCCTTGTGCTGTTCATCGTGTAGCTTAGATTCGCAGCGAGGCATTGGGACGTGGATCGATAGGAGGAAGATCTGCGCGCGCACCCCAGAGTTCGAACCTTAAGGGTTTTGCCGGAACCCGATATCCGACAGTGGTCGACAAGTTCACCAAGTGGATCGAGACGCGTCCGATCAAGATGCTAGATGGGCCAACGACCGTCCGGTTCGTCAAAGACATCGGGCGCACTACGGCGTCCCGCACAACATCATCACGGACAACGGCACCAACTTCCCCAAAATGCACTCTGGCGCAATACTACTTAGTCTCCAGCATCCGGCTTAACTTGGCAACCGTCGCTCATCTCCAATCCAACGCCCAGGTCAACTGGGCCAACAGGTTGATCCTGTCCGGCATCAAGCCATGACTCGTTGACCCCCTCATCCGCTCATCCGGTAGCTGGCTTGACGAGCTGCTAGCTGTCATCTGGAGATTCTGGATGGCGGCAAACTGGTCGACCGGGTTCACCCTGTTCTTCCTCGTCTATGAGTCAGAATGTACACAGAAGCCCAAGCTAAGGAATCCCGCGAAGGCAGCGTTAACCTACTCGAAGAAGCACGGCTCTTGGCCCTTAGCAGATCTGCCATATATAAGCAAGGCATGAGGGATTACCACAGCAAAAAGATCAAGCCCCTCGAGTTTCACGTAGGAGATCTCGTCCTCCGGCTTTCCAGCAGCAAGCCGACCAGCACAAGTTGGCCTCCCCATGGGATGTCCCTTTCATCGTTAGCAAATCCTTGTGTGACCGCAACGCCTACTACCTCATCGACGCACGCAAGCCGAACAAACACAAGAGAGACACTACCAGCAAAGAAACAAGTCGACCCTGGAATGCAGAGCTCCTCCGCCCGTTTTACAGTTAGTTGTATGCACGTACATATCGCTGCCTTTTGTAATTTAATGAAAGACAATGGGACGCCCAAACGACACTTGGGGGCTACCTTTTCCTATTAAGCTATCACGTCTCACACATCCATTGTGATCTTCCGCCTTCCACCGCCGGGTCGGTCCGTCCGGCTCGGTGGCTCGGGGGCTAGCCGGCTTGACCACAACCTGCTGTCCTCCTTAGTGCATCTCGGCATGTTTGAGTTGCCAAGGCCAGCACTTCGCCCTAGGCCGCAGTCTAGCTTCGGCTGCCGGCTGGCAAGAACTAAGGGCCAAAGTTCCGGCACGCCGAGACGCTAAGTTGGAACTGCCAAATCGGTCACTCCGGCTTCGTCGCACTAAGTTGCCGCACGACCGGCTGTGTGCCAGCCGACTTCGCCGGATGCCGCCATCTGGCCCAGTGTGTGTTTCGCTCGTGCTCAAAGTTCGAAAGGCCTAAGTACTGTGTGTTCTTTCCCAAGGACGAACTCCTTAACACAGAGCGTGTCGGATTTCGGGTTCCACAAACCCTTGAGAGGTTCGAACTCTGGGGTGCGTGCGGAGATTTCAGCCTACCAAGCCTGCTACTCGCGAAACCTCACAGCCTAGCGCATTGAGCTCGAAGAGAAAGAGAGACACAATAGTTTATCCTGGTTCGGGCCACCTTGCGGTGTAATACCCTACTCCAGCCTTGTAGTGGATTGCCTCGAGGGGATGAGGATGAACTAGTAAAGTGGTTGAACGGCCTCAGGAGGTGAGGTGTTCTTGAGCTCAAGTGAGCTGGTGTTGTAGTGAGGGTGGAATGGATTCTATGGGTTTGGATTGGTCCATTCCCTTTTATGGTGGTGGCTAGGCCCTATTTATATTGGCCTTGGTCCTCTTCCCAAATGTTGGCGGGAAGGGATCCCACCACGGCCAGATTTGAAGGGATACAACAAGTAAATCCTATCATGACTAAAGTGGTCTTCGCCTGCAAAAGCCTCTGGCCGTGACGCTGCGGTGGGCTCGGTGATGACCTCCGTCCTACCGTCCCGGCGGTCTTGGTCTTGTTGCACCAGAATGGAAACCTTTGGTTGATACCTAGGGACTCTGCGTCTGCTGCTTGCCTCCTATGCATCTAAGAGGAAACTGGTACTCTGTGCCCGCTGGCGCCCGCCTGGCGCCAGCCTAGCCTTGGTCGTCATGGCTCCCGTTAGCTGAGCCTCGCGAGGTGCACTTTGCATAGAAATCTCCGCTCCTTGGGAGCCGGCCTAAGGAAGCCGATCCCCTTGGAAGTCTTGGTGCCTTCCGCCACGCGAGGCTTGGCCCCTCGCGAGGGTCTTGAGTTGTTAATGCTGAAGCTAGGCTATACCAGGCCGTCAATGGAGCCGCACAGTGGGCCGCAGGCAGGCAAATCTGGGTACCCCCTTATCCAAGACACCAACAGTAGCCCCCGGGCCCAAGGCACACTCGGACTTGGCTTCTAGGTGAAGCCAAAGGGCAAGTGTGCAGCATTGCGGGCCCTAACCACCTGCGGCCTTGGACGACGCGTGGCAATTGATGGGACGTGGGTGTCTCCACTTCCCCACGCTGCCTCGACAACTGTTCAAATTGACGGTTCGATGCTGCATGCAGAAGATCATCATTACGCCGGATTGTGGAGGCCGGCTGTTGGCCTCCCTCTGGCTTTAAATGAGGGGAGGGGCAGGGTCCCCCTCACTCATCTCTTTCTCTGTCTTCTCGCTGCTCATCCCTTCTTCTTCTCCACCTTGCCGTTGCTTCCATGGCACCGATCAGGAGGTTCTCTGCGGCCGAAAAGGCAAAAGCCCCTCAGGAGGGGCCTGATCCACTTCTGCCAAAGAAGCGGTTCTGTCGTCGCTGTGACGCCGGCGTCAGGCAGGAGGTGACCAGGCCTTGGCAAGAAAGGCCTCCGCCCGGCTTCCCACTTCCTTTGTACGCCCATGCGCAGGACGGTGACGCGCGCCATTTAGCAATCCCAGGTGGCGGTGGACGAGCCATTGCCATTCTACCTGCTAAGCCACGGACCCACGCTGAGGGTAGCTTGCGCGAGTTTGTGGTGTGGGCAACGATGCCACCTGCCTCATGGATTCGGCTCCCGAGGTTTTTCACCGACGATCTGCCACCGAGGGGCATCTCGAGCTGTGGGTGCAACACACCGGGTGCTGTAGCTTGGCCACTAGGGCTGAGGTTGAGGTGGTGCCCCCTGGCGATGTCTTCATGACCCGTGGATGGGGCGAGGTCGCCCGAGCCTGCCAAGCGGAGGGTGCCCTCGCGATCCACTTTGAGTATGAGGCACCTCCACTCTGTTCTTCAAAGTCTTGGATGAGGAGGGCCAGCGGCTGGAGTGCTGCCCCGAAGGAAGCAGCCCGCAGGACGCGGCCATGGGCGTCGAACCCGTCTTTGGCCCCACTGGCATATCCACCAGCAGCAGCGACGACTCCTAGGAATCCAGCGACTATCCTGAGCCCAGCAAATCTCCGGAGTCCTGCGACGACAGCTACATGCCGCCGAGCTCCCGCCGTGCCCGGAGCGCGGCAGTAGCAGCTGCTCGGCGTCGTTGGCGATGCGTGCCAGCCTGGTTCCTTGAAGCCTTTTCTTCTTTTGTTTCCCTGCGCGGAATTAGGACTAGTCCCGTGGGGGCATGTAAGAATCAAAATGTTTTAATTCCAGCGTTGTTCTTCTTGTCTTTATGATGAAATCGCATATCCCACATGGGCACAGTTCTCCCTTTCCTCCCCCTAGGCAACGTAGCGCTCTACACCGACGGGACCCAGTCCCCAGGCAGGCTTCAGCCGTCGCTAGTATGCCAGGTCGCGATACCATGGTCATGGCCAGGGTGAGCAGCCCGAGGTCTGGTGAGAGATTGTGAGGCTCAGTTCTCACGAGGTCCCCCTTGGCGTGCAAGCAGCTGCCCAAGAAACGGAAAGGGAAGTGAAACTGACAGAGTGGGGTTGCGGAAGTCGAGTGGTCGGGTTGTGAGACTCATGCCGTCGTGTGAGCGACTTATCTTTTAGTGAACCCATAGCGATTCCTCCGGGAGATTCCCATTCGTGCCTTCGCGATAGCGTCGCTAGGTAGGGCCCGCGACACTCATTCCCTTCCCTCACTTGTCTTGGTGCTCTACGTCCTTGGGTCCCGGCCCTCGAGCAGGCTCAGCCGCCGCTGGTATGCCAGGTCGCAATGTCGTGGTCAAGGCTAGGGGGTGAGGGCTGGATAGCCAGTAGGAGCTCCTGAGGCGTGATGCTCAGGTGCACCCACTTTAACGTGCAAGCGATTCGCGGGGCAAGGTGGTGACCACCGGGGCCCGCCTATATCTAGGCCTCAGGTGTACCTGCGTGTTACCCTATGGGAGAGAATGCGACCCCTACGATGTTGTCTGCCTACCCTTGATCCTCCATAGGAAGACGAAGGCACCGGGGACCTGGTGAGGTGGCGTGCGCGAGGTGGGTCGCGAGCCAGAGCTCGGTCCTCGGATTTATCAGCGTTGCAGGGACGGACCCGAGCACAAGCGTCGTGCCAATCTGAGTAGCACCCATTGTGGGATGAGAAAAGGACAATTCAGCAATGTAGGGAGACCGCGAGACGGATAGGGTTCGAAGAAAGTAGGCGATGATCATAAATCAGCTCACGAGAGATGGTTAGGCAGCTTTGACGAATGTAAGAAGGATATGTGCCGCAGGGACGAACCCACATGGCTTGGGGATAGTCCAGCCCGAGGAGCGCCCCAAAACTAAATGAACTAAAAGATGTCATCTAGCACTGTTGTTGAAGAAATGTCGGGGTAGTAGAAGACGCATGTTGGTGAAGTCACTCCTCAAGAGCCACCCTAGCCCTGAGCCTCAGGAGGCTCTGGGGCCTGGTGGGATCATGAGAATCCATTTCCATTTCCGCCAAGATTGCCTGGTGCCTAGCCTCCCGAGCCACTAGGACGTCCCGCATGTGGCGCTGAAATGCAACAGCCATGCTTGGCAGGACGAAGGGCATGCGAACGTAGCTGTGAGGGGGACCCGCGCATCGGCCGACACAGGACAGCTAGAAGAGCTCCTGAGACGCGGTCCTGTTGAGCCCTTGGATGTCGATGCAGATGCGGAACTCCTAACCCTCACCTGGGCAAGGAGCCACGCCCGGCGGTAGGCGGTGACTGCCTTGCAGAGCCCTCGCCTCGTGATTCTCCTTGACTGCCTTGCTCATGAACTCCTGAGTGCCTCGTGTTCCGTGCCATGTGCTCTCTCCTCGGAAGCGTGCGCTGAAGCATGCCTCCACATGGTGCCTGAGTGCCTCCCTCATGACGTTCGTTAGGTCGGAGGCCCTCTAGAGGAGAACCTCCGAGCCCAACCTGAGAAGGGCGTAGGGCGCGCCTTCCAATGCAATAGGTGACGGCGCCCCATCCACGGACGCGAGGCTCAACGCGGCACTGTCGAGCAATGCCTCCTCGTGAGATCCCTGGCCCAGCAACTGCTTCTTTGTCTTGGGGGCGACCTCGAGAGGGAGCACGTCGCCCTCGTCTTCAGGGTTCTCGACCGTTGCAGCTTGGTCGGCGCTATCGAGAGAGCACACTGCGTCCTTTTCCTCGCAGGCGACCGTGATGATGCCGTCACTCCCTGGCATCTTGAGGATGTTGTAGCCGTGGTGCATCGCCGCCATGAACTTGGCCAGTGCTGGGTACCCGAGGATGGCGTTGTACGACAGGCGGATGTCGGCGACATCGAATTCGATGAGCTTAGTGTGGTAGTTATCGCGTTTGCCAAAGGTGACAGGGAGGCGGACTTGCCTGATTGGATGCGTGGAGCCGTCGGTCACTCCTAAGAAGGACTTGGTAGGCTGGAGCTGGTGGTATGGCACTTGGAGCCTGTTGAAAGTTTGGACAGAGAGAACATTGAGCCCTGTTCCGCCATCAATTAGTGTCTTGGTGACGAGCACGTTGTTGATGATGGGCGAGCAGAGCATTGGGAGCGCGCCAGCTGTGGCTGCGCACTTGAGCTGGTCGGAGGAGTAGAAGGTGATGGCGCACTTGGACCACCTGAGCGGGCGTGTCTCCTCGAGCTTTGGGAGCGCTACGTTCACCTCGCGCGTGAAGTGCCTGAAGACGCGATGGGAGGCCGGGGCCTGGGAGCCATCCAAGATGAAGGCGATGGCACGAGGCTCCTGGAAGCCCCCACCCCCCTCGTCCTGGTGGTGATATTCGTTCCTTCTTGGTGGTTGAGGTAGCGGAGGAGACCAACTTTGCCCTGAGGCCGATCCTAGCACTGCAAAGGATGCCAAGTCTTCAGCTCCAAGCAACACCTGCCGGCTTCCGCACTCAAGACCATCCCCCTCACTTGGCCCTTTGCTGTCTGGGGGTTGGATATGGTGGGCCCATTCAAGATGGCACGCGGTGGCATGACACACCTGCTTGTCACTGTGGACAAATTTACCAAGTGGATTGAAGCAAAGCCGATCAAGAAGTTGAATGGGCCGACTGCCGTAACACTCATTGCAGATATCACAACCCGATACGGCATACCGCATAGCATCATCACTGACAACGGCACGAATTTCGCCAAGGGAGCAATGGCACGTTTCTCCGCAACTCACGGCATCCAACTGGACTTAGCGTCTGTTGCCCACCCACAGTCTAACGGCCAAGTTGAGCGAGCAAACAGCCTCATCCTCTCAGGCATCAAGCCTCGACTGGTCGTGCTTCTGGAGAGTTCGTCCGGCTGTTGGCTCGACGAGCTGCCGGCCGTCCTCTGGAGCTTGCGCACTACTCCAAACAAGTCAACCGGCTTCACTCCTTTCTTCCTTGTATATGGTGCCGAGGCTGTCATCCCGACTGAAATTGAGTTCGACTCACCTCGGGTCACCATGTACACGGAAGCGGAGGCAAAGGAAGCACGAGAAGACGGCATCGATCTGCTGGAAGAGAGCCGGCTGTTAGCCCTCGGCAGGTCCGCCATCTACCAGCAAGGTCTACACCGTTACCACAGCCGGAAGGTCAAGCCGAGATCCTTTCAAGAGGGTGACCTTGTGCACCGGCTGATCTAGCGAATAGCCGGCCAGCACAAGCTCTCGGCCCCTTGGGAAGGCCCATTCGTCATCAGCCGAGCCCTAGGCAATGACTCCTATTATTTGATCGACGCACAGAAGCCGAAGGCACGCAAGAGGGATGATTCCGGCAAGGAGTCGGAACGACCATGGAACGCCAATCTCCTTCGAAGATTTTATAGTTAAAATAAATTATGTACCATGCTACTTTTTGTACTAAGTATGAGACAATTGGCTCCCCGAGGAGTACTCGGGGACTACCCTCTTTTATCTATGAATCATGAGTATCATGCCCATGTTTATGTTATCACACTCATTTTCTCGTCCGGCACCGGGTTCGAACAGTCGGCCCGGGGACTTGCCGCCTTGGGTTATATTTAAGTTCTACCTGCAGTCAGACAAGTAGTGTGCCGGCACCCAAAGCCCTCTCTTGTTGATGGTCGCAGCTTGAAGAATCGACTGTCCGACTAACAAGAGTCAAAGGCAGGAAAGGATGCTCACACAAAAAAACGGCAAAAAGGACTAGCGACTTACATAAATCAAGCCGGCTTTCCCCCCGCCAACCGGCTGTCAGAACAGTCGGCTGGCCGGCTTCCCTTCTTACCTTGCTACAATCTAAAAGCTCGAGTACTTGCCCTCCCAGACGGCCAAGTCCTTACCCGGCCACAGACTGCGGAGCAGCTGTCCGACTGGGAAGGCGGCGGCCAAGGGAGGGCGGCAAAGGAAAGCAGCCAAAGATAAAAAGCAACTAGGAATGGAAGCCAAGCACATGCATAATCATATTTACACAAAAGGCCTTCGAAAGGCCGGCATCCAACATAGTTTGAATACACCCCCAGTGGGTGGAACTGCGCAAACTTAATAAAAAGTTGTTCAAAAGTAACTAGCAGGAAGGTAAAAGCGGCAAGTAAAGCCAGGGGAGCAACAGGCGTGTCGAGCAGGAAGGTGGAAACGGAAGTATTGGCCAGGGGAGTGGCCGGTTGGCGAGTCTCGGCTTGGTCACCACCTGCGGCAGGCGGCGTTCCCACACGCGCCTCGTTGCTGGAGGCACGATCAGGCTGAGGCGGGTCGGTTGCTCCACCGTCCGACACGGCATCTTCACCATCCTCCTCCTCATCCTCTTCGCCCTCATCGCTGGAGTCAATCTCCTCCACCGAGTCCTCTCCCTCCGTCGGGTTCAGCCCGAACCACTCCTCCGGCTGAGCGACGCCGTCTTCGTTCACCTCAGGAGCAAAGGCGCTGGTGTCGGTGAAGTCGGCGATCGCTGAGGCGCGCTGGATAATAGCCGGCCGCACCGCCTCCAGCTCCACGTCAGCCTCCTACCGCCAAGTGCGCAGCTGGTCCAAGTTCAGCCCAGGATACCATGCCCGCACGAACTCCAGCGCCCGCAGAGCCCCGCACCAAGCTGCAGAAGCCTTCCAGGCCTCGAAGCGGCCAACTGCCACCTCCAGCCAGTCGGCCGTACAATTGGGGGTGCGGGGAATCACCTCGCCGGGCCAGAGGGCAGTCAGCACTTGTGCTCCGGCACGTTGAAGGCGGTGGAGCATGCGGTAGGCCGGCTGAAGCTGGGCTTGAATCGCCAGAAGCTGCTCTTCAAGCGTCCGGTTGGCACCCGGTGGAATCTTGGCCCCAGTCTGGCATCGGGCCTCGCGGTGAGCCTTGATGGCCTGGTTGGCGGCAACAGAGTGACCGGGAAAGTATTTTGCGCAAAGAAGAAAGAAATAAAGCAAGTCAGAAGACCAATCAGAGGACGGGGATGAGCAAAGGGATGAAGAGGAAGGCGGCCTACCGTCGATCAGATCCTCAACCCGGCTGTAGCCCTCGCTCAGCGCTTGCCTCGCCCCGGCCCAGTTTGTCGCCTCCGTCTCGTACTCGTCTTTGAGGGCGGCCTCGCTGTCATGCGCCTCCTTCAAGTCCGCCTTGTGGTTCTCCTCCTGGTCGGCCAGCTTCTTGGCTAGGCGATCACGCTCCTGGGCCAAGGTGCTGCACTCCGTCTCCTTGGCACGAAGGGCGATCTGAGCTATGCCGAGCTGCTCCCTCAAGTCGGCATTGGCCCCTGCAAACGTAAAGAAGAAGAAGAAGAAGATGAGGAAGAAATCGTCAAGAAAGATCCGACCCGACTGCTCGGCAGTCGGCCCGCATCTCGGGGACTACACCCAGTGGGTGCGCTGATGCGCCCCCACATAAGATAGAAAAATGAAAACACTTACTCCGGCTCTCCGTCAGATCGGCGGCCTTCTTGCCCATTTCCCAGGCCTGGGAGTTGAAGGAAGCAGCATGGAGGTTGTAGTAGTCCTGCGAACAAAACGAAGGTGCAAACAAGGACAAGCCATTAAAACCAAAGTCTCCTAAGAAGTTCCCAGCCGCCTGCTCAGCAGCCGGCTCGGAACTCGGGGACTACACCCAGTGGGTGCGCTGACGTGCCCCCACGGAAGAAATCAAGAAAACTTACCCGAATGGCCGACCTCGTCGCAAGGAAATCTTGGGTGCACTGCTTCAGCGAGGCGGCCTGGGCCTGAAGTCGGCTCCGGATATCGTGCGCGGCCATGTTCAGCACGGCCGTCCCGCCGCCCGGCGTCCATCCCGGCGAGCTGACACTGGCCGTCTCCAGGTCATGGGACAACGAGCTGGAGCCCGCGGCCCTTTGCGGCTCCGGCTCGGAGGTCGCCTTGTCTGCGCGCCGACGAGTCGGCGAGAGGACTACGAGATCTACCCCCACGGCCGGGGCGCCTCCAGCCGGCTGTACAGGCGGCGCTTCCGGTCGGCCGCCTTGGCCCGTCCCGGCCAGCGGCGGCGGCACAACTTCGCCCTCCAGGACGACTACTTCGCCCCCCTCCCTCTCCATTGCCGGCTGGTCACGGCCGGCTTCCTCTGGCAGGGGCACCGGGATTCCGGGGGCCACGGTGCGAAGGGGGATTATGAGTTGCAGAGGCTGATTATGCAGGGCCTCCGCCGCCTTCTCCGCAGCCACGGCCTCCGCTTGGGCCCTGGCTGCCAGGTCGGCCTACATCTCCGCCGACTCCGCCGTCATCTCCTGGGCCACCCTGGCGGCTGCCGCCCTCTGCTCCGCCGCCTCCCGCGCCTCCCATGCGTTCCGCTCCGTCGCCGCTTGGAGCTCGGCACGGGGGTCCACGCGGCGGGAGCTTGAGGATTCCCCCACCCCTCCGACTATGGAGGCGGCCGAGGTCCGCTCAAGAGTGAGCGGGGCCCTGATCAGTAAATTAAGAAAGGCTCAGAGGGTGCCGGCCGAAGAAAAGAAAGAGGAAAGACATGCGATAGTTAAACTTACGCCGAAACCGCTTGCGGCTGATTCACCACCTTGTGGAACCGGGTTGCCTTTGCAGCCGCCTCATCTCGCTTGGTCGCCGTTGCGGTACCTTGGGCTACTTCGGCCGACTACTGAAGAGAGACGGCGCCGCCCGGCGTTTCTGTATGCCGCCTCGGGCAGCTGGCCCGGCGGATGAGCCTGCGCCTTGATGGTCGGATGCCGGCTGGCGTCGTGGAAATGGCTCGGCCTCGTCATCATCCGGCCAATCCTTAAAGGTGGTGGAGAGCCCAGAGCCGCCTAGCTTGCCTCCTCCCCCCACGGCGTCGTCTTCCAAGGCGGCCGCCCCCAAATCAGGGTCGTCAAAGTCGTCCGGCGCGCGATCAGGGGTAAACTCGCGTTCCGCCCCCGTGGTCCCGGCCGGCTAATGAAGGAGGGGATTCTGATTAAAAGAAGAAAAAACCGACTGGTTGGAAGTCGGCCAGAAAGGAAAACTCGGCAACAAAGAAAAAGAGGAAAGAAAAAAAAGATTACCATGGGTGGTGGATTGGCGCGAGAATACGACGCCTTGCCATACTGCCAGTCTTCAGTGAGCTTGCAGTTGGCGATGTAGTTCACCATGAAAGATACCTCGTTGTGAGGCATCTCCCTGGTGCTGAGTCGGCATGGGTCGAAGCGGCCGATCATCTGGCTTATCAGATGAGGGCGGCCTTGAAGCGGGAGCACCCGGCACTCCACGAAGGCGGCAATCAGATCAGGCCCAGTCAGGCCCTTCGACTGGATCAGCACCCGAAGCCGGGCGATAGCGCCAGCCCCAGCCGGCGTCAGCGACCTAGCCCGATAAGACCACGAGGGCTGCCTCCCAGCCGGCGGGCCGGCAATGTAAGCCGGCAGGTTGACGTAGTCGCCTTGCAGGGCGACGTTCTTCACGTAAAAATAGGACTTCTGCCAAAGCTTCACCGACTGGATCAGCGCAATGGCCGGGAACGGGTTGTCGGCCGTCGTCCGTCGCATGGCAATGAAGGCGCCACACGGGGCCGGCATGCCTACGGTGACGGTGCCGAGCTTGGACTGGAAAAACTCCCCCCATAGCTCGAGGGTGGGGAGAACGCCGAGGAAGCCTTCACACAGGGTGACGAAGGCTGACAGTGGCACAACCGTGTTTGGAGTGAGGTGGTGCGGTTGCAGATGATAGAACTCGAGGAATGAGCGGAAGAAGCCGCTCGCGGGAAGGCCGACGCCGCGCAGGCAGTGCAAGCGGAAGATCACCCGCTCGCCCTCCTCCGGCGCTGGCAAAATCTCCCCCTCTGGCGCAAGCCGGACATGTACGAGCTCCTTGCCCGGCAACCTCCACGTCTTGCGAAGGAAATCGATGTGGTCTTCATGAACATTGGAGCCGTCCCAGTTGGTCGATGTTGGAGCCATGAGGACGGGAAAGCGCCTGGAGACGCGCGGCGGCGGAGGACGCCTGGGTCGACGGCGGCGAGGCAGCGACGCGCCAAGGAAAATGGCTGGGCGGTGGCACGGCGAAGCGTCGCTACTGCGGCGGCAAGGAAGAAGGAGAAGGAGAGAGAGGTGGGACTGGGGCAAGTGCGCGTGCGTCAGCCGCTCCTCCCCCTACTTATAGCCTTGCACGGCGAAGCCGAGGAGGCGAGGCATGGGGGGACGTGGGATTAACTGCGCCCACTCCCCCAGGTCCCGCGATTACCGCGCCATAACGGCGTGCGGAAACCGCCGCCGGAAGGCGAGCAGCCAGATCGGGCCACAAAGGATCCTCGCTTGGGCCGAGGCGTGGTAGTGGCGGGCCCTGGTCTGCAGTGGTGTCCCGTCAGGTGCGTGGGCTAGCAGGCCCCCCTAGTCAGAGGGCGCCATGTGGCGCATGAGCGGCGGGCGGTCAGCCCGCAGCTTGGCTAGCGCGCCAACTCGTTCCCACCTTCGGATTTCGAAGGAGACTTCACCGAGAAGGCAAGCATAAAGTGATGCTGGCTCCTAGCTGCCGGCTCTTCAGGATAGGAGGCTGATTGAGCTTCTAGTTCCCTTCGCAGCCACGAAGCACAACCAGCTTCGGGGACTACTGTCGGAGTAAATGACCATGGGTAGCCTAGCCGGCTCCCCCTGGTTCTTGAAAAAATAATAAGGCCGATCGAACCGTCAAGCATCCAAGATGCGAGGCCGCCTTCCCCCGGCCGGCTACCCCCTTGGCCGGCTACCGGGGCGGCCTGGCCAAGAGCCCTCCTAAAGAAAGCCAGCCACCACATGGCCGACTCCATAAAGCCGGCCACCACATGGCCGACTCCAAAAAGCCGGCCACCCCATGGCCGACTCAAGAAAGTCGGCAACCACATGGCCGACTCCAGAAAGCCGGCCACCACACGGCCGACTCCAAGAAGCCGGCCCCCAATAGGCGGCCCAGATCGGGCGCTCGAAGTTTGTTGCAGCATAATAACGATGAGACAGGGCGTGGCAACAGTGAGATACGTTGCCCCCGAATCTCGGGGTTCGCATGGCTACAGTGCATCGTATGGGGCTGCCATGACCCGTCCGGCGCGGCACTGTTGCCATGCTGACCATTACATCACCCACGATAAACTGACGGTATGGCCCGCAGGTGGCGGGCCCCATTGGCCATAGGGACATCTGAAGGCGGTCGCACGCCTCCTAGTCGGCCAGGGATGAAGCCGGCTCTCCCCAGCCGGCTTGTTCCCTCCCTCGAAGAATGAGCCTCATTAAGGAGACAAGACGAGGTGAGGCTACAGTGAGCGCCCGCAAGGCGGCGGCACTGTAGCCACGCTTACCTCGACCAAGCCCTCGTCATCAAGGGTGAGGCAACAGTAACCAGCCCCCGACAAGACCCCCAAGCGGTGGGGCCTAACTGTCTACCAGGAAGCAGGTAGTCGGCGGGACCCACTAGTCGGCGGGCCCCAGCTGTCGGCGGAGAAGCCGGCCAGCGTAGACACTGACCCCCGGGGGTAGGCCTATATAAACCCCCCGGGGCACCCATGCAAAGGGTTGGACCTTGATAGATTTAGACACAACTTTGAGAGGAGAAGAGAGCTAGCAATGCCTCTTCTTCCTCCTCTCGCCAAACAGCTCAAGGAGCCTCTTGTACCTACTTGTTGATCTAGTGATCATGCGGAGACCCTGCAGAGCAGGACTAGGGGTGTTATCTCCACGGAGAGCCCCGAACCTGGGTAAGATTCGCCGGCGTGCATGTCTTCGCCTTATCCCGTTTCCAGGCACCAGCGACGTCTTATTGGCTCCCACAATGATAAGCCACCCATTGGCATATGTCGCACCAACCACCCGACAGTTCTCTTGCCAACAGTTTGTCTGAGTGAACTGTATGCCGTATATCACACACACCTTGATCTGGCTGACCATTTCTGTTGTATTCCCTTATAGCACATAGTTCATCGGAGGGAACTGTATGTCGTATGTCGCACAAACATTGATATCGCTGCCCATTTCTGTTGTTCTTCCTCATCACAAACAGTTCTGTTAGATTAACCGTATGCCCCTCATCGCACACACAACTAAAATCTGAATCGTGTTTGATGCATCCATCATCAGAAACGTTTTGCACATTTTAGATGGTTCTCTGACACCACCGTTTGCGATTATTGCATCACACAAAGTTTCTCGAAGGGTCTCTGATCGTAGTGTCGCGTTAGCAGCATTCTGCAGTAGTGTAAGCATTTTGAGCAAGTAGACCATTAAGCAACACCTCATCCCCTTTTAATAGTATTGGCTTTCCTATGGACTCAATGTGATCTTGGTCACTAAAAATGAAATGAAGAGTCTTGAGCTTTTGCCAATATTTGTCCTTAGTACTTAGAAGGGATTCCACGTCCTCTTGTCCATTACACGCCATTGTTGAACTGGTCTGAAATGCACTAGATAAAACCATTAGTCCAACAAAAGATATGTTGACATTAATTACCAAAATCACCCAGGGAGGACCTGTGCTTTTAGGTTATTCCCTTTGTCATCGGTATGTTACTTGCCCGAGATTCGATCGTCCATATCTTGATACCTAGTTCAATCTCGTTACCGGCAAGTCTATTTACTCGTTCCGTAATGCATCATCCTATAACTAACTCATTAGTCACTTTGCTTCCAAGGCTTCTTATGATGTGCATTGCCGAGAGGGCCCAGAGATACCTCTCTGATACTCGGAGTGACAAATCCTAATCGCGGTCTATGCCAACCCAACAAACACCTTCGGAGATACCTGTAGAGCATCTTTATAATCACCCAGATATGTTGTGAAGTTGGATAACACAAGGCATTCCACCGGCATCCGGGAGTTGCATAATCTCATAGTCAGAGGAATATGTATTTGACATGAAGAAAGCAATAGTAATAAAACTGAACGATCATAATGCTAAGATAACGAATGGGTCATGTCCATCACATCATTCTACTAATGATGTGATCCCATTCATCAAATGACAACACATGTCTATGGTTAGGAAACTTAACAATCTTTGATTAATGAGCTAGTCTAGTAGAGGCTTACTAGGGACACATTATTTTGTCTATGTATTCACACATGTATCAAGTTTTCGGTTAGTAAAATTCTAGCATGAATAATAAACATTTATCATGAAATAAGGTAGTATAATATAACAACTTTATTATTGCCTCTAGGGCATATTTCCTTCAGTCTCCCACTTGCACTAGAGTCAATATTCTAGATTACATTGTAATGATTCTAACACCCTTGGAGTCTTGGTGCTGATCATGTTTTGCTCATGGAAGAGGCTTAGTCAACGGGTCTGCTACATTCAGATCCGTATGTATTTTGCAAATCTCTATGTCTCCCTCCTTGACTAGATCAAGGATGGAGTTGAAACGTCTCTTGATGTGTTTGATATTTTTGTGAAATCTGGATTCCTTTGCTAAGGCAATTGCTCCAGTATTGTCACAAAAGATTTTCATTGGACCCGATGCACTAGGTATTACACCTAAATCGGATTTGAACTCCTTCATCCAGACTCCTTTATTTGTTGCTTCCGAAGCATCTATGTACTCCGCTTCACACGTAGATCCCGCCACGATGCTCTGCTTGGAACTGCACCAAATGACAGCTCCACCATTCAATATAAATATGTATCCGATTTGTGACTTAGAGTCATCCGGATCAGTGTCAAAGCTAGCATCGACGTAACCATTTACGACGAGCTCTTTGTCACCTCCATAAACGAGAAACATATCCTTAGTCCTTTTCAGGTACTTCAGGATGTCCTCGACCGCTGTCTAGTGATCCACTCCTGGATTAATTTGGTACCTTCCTGCTAAACTTATAGCAAGGCACACATCAGGTCTGGTACACAACATAGCATAGATGATAGAACCTATGGCTGAGGCATAGGGAATGAGTTTCATTTTCTCTCTATCTTCTATAGTAGTCAGGCATTGAGTCTGACTCAATTTCACACCTTGTAATGTAGGCAAGAACCCTTTCCTTGACTGATCCATTTTGAACTTCTTCAAAACTTTGTCAAGGTATGTGCTTTGTGAAAGTCCTATTAAGCGTCTTGGTCTATCTCTATAGATCTTGATGCCCAATATATAAGGAGCTGCACCAGTCCCACTCACTTTCTTGTAAATACAGGCTTCTCCGAAAGTCTGTATTAAACCATATGCTTTGATCACCTCATCAAAGTGTATATTCCAACTCCGATATGCTTGCACCAGTCCATAAATGGATTGTTGGAGCTTGCACACTTTGTTAGCACCTTTAGGATCGACAAAACCTTCTAGTTGCGTCATGTACAACTCTTCTTTAAGAAATCCATTGAGGAATGCAATTTTGACATCCATTTGCCAGATTTCATAATCATAAAATGCGGCAATTGCTAACATAATTCGGACAAACTTAAGCATCACTATAGGTGAGAAAGTCTCATCGTAGTCAACTCCTTGAACTTGGCGAAAACCTTTTGCGACAAGTCGAGCTTTATAAACAGTAACATTACCATCAGCGTCGGTCTTCTTCTTGAAGATCCATTTATTTTCTATGGGTCGCCGATCATTGGGCAAATCCACCAAAGTCCACACTTTGTTCTCATACCTAGATCCTATCTCAGATTTCATGGCCTCAAGCCATTTATCGGAATCTGGGCTCATCATAGCTTCTTCATAGTTCGTAGGTTCATCATGGTCAAGTAACATGACTTCCAGAACAGGATTACCATACCACTCTGGTGCAGATCATGCTTTGGTTGACCTACGAGGTTCCGTAGTAACTTCATTTGAAGTTTCATGATCATTATCATTAGCTTCCTCTCTAGTTGGTGTAGGCATCACGGGAACGCATTTCTCGGATGAGCTACTTTCCAAATTGAGAGGTGGTACAATTACCTCATCAAGTTCTACTTTCCTCCCACTCACTTCTTTCGAGAGAAACTCCTTCTCTAGAAAGGTTCCATTCTTGGCAACAAAGATCTTGCCTTCGGATTTGTGGTAGAAGGTGTACCCAATTGTTTCCTTAGGGTGTACTATGAAGACGCACTTCTCCGATTTGGGTTCGAGCTTATCAGGCTGAAGTCTTTTGACATAAGCATCGCATCCCCAAACTTTAAGAAACGACAGCTTAGGTTTATTGCCAAACCACAGTTTATACGGTGTCGTCTCAACGGATTTTGACGGTGCCCTATTTAACGTGAATGCAGTTGTCTCTAGTGCATAACCCCCAAACAATAGTGGTAAATCGGTAAGAGACATCATAGATCGCACCATATCTAATAAAGTACGTTTATGATGTTCAGAAACACCATTACGCTGTGGTGTTCCAGGTGGCGTGAGTTGTGAAACAATTCCACGTTGTTTTAAATGAAGGCCAAACTCGTAACTCAAATATTCACCTCCGCGATCAGATCGTAGAAACTTTATTGTCTTGTTACAATGATTCTCCACTTCACTTTGAAATTCTTTAAACTTTTCAAATATTTCATACTTGTGTTTCATTAAGTAGATATACCCATATCTTCTCAAATCATCTGTGAAGGTCAGAAAATAACGATACCCGCCGCGAGCCTCAACACTCATCGGACCACATGCATTGGTATGTATTATTTCCAATAAGTCACTGGTTCGCTCCATTATTCCAGAGAACGGAGTTTTAGTCATCTTGCCCATGAGGCATGGTTCGCAAGTATCAAATGATTCATAATCAACTGATTCCAAAAGTCCATCTGCATGGAGTTTCTTCATGCGCTTTATACCAATATGACCTAAACGATAGTGCCACAAATATGTTGCACTATCATTATCAACTTTGCATCTTTTGGCATCAATATTATGAATAGGGATAATTAGATTTATGCCCCTAGTTGTGTCCCACTCGTCTGTTTTACCCCTAATTCCCAAAAGTCACCAGTTCTGTCCAAGTCACTTTGCTCCTCTTATGCTTTTGCCCTTTGACCGTTTGACCGTCAGTTTGAAAACTTCATAACTAATTCATACTAAATTAGAAAAATGCAAATAAGATATCAAAATGTTCAGAAAAACATCACCTATATGTCAGCGTCATTTGCATTCATGAAAAAAGTGTTGGAAAGTGCACATCCGAGTTTTAGCTCTTTTGATACCACCATGAATAGTAAACTCTAAAAAAATTCAAAAAAATCAAAAAATATGGTGGCAAAGTATGACAAATGTTCTAAGTGCTTGCCAAGTTTCATTAGGGAACGACATTCGTGGAATTCGTGGCAAAATAATAATCTATTTTGGAGTGTTGATTGTTTTTTTGCCGCGGCACCCACGAATGTTATTCCCTGATGAAATTTGGCAGGCACTTAAAACATTTGTCATTCTTTGCCACCAACTTTTTTTTGATTTTTTTTGAACTTTTTTAGATTTTACTATTCATGGTGGTAGCATAAGAGCTAAAACTCGGATGGACACTTTCCAACACTTTTTCCATGAATGCAAATGACACTGACATATAGGTGATGTTTTTCTGAACATTTTGGTATCTTATTTGCATTTTTTCTGATTTAGTATGAATTAGTTACGAAGTTTTCAAACTGACGGTCAAACGGTCAAAGGGCAAAAGCATAAGAGGAGCAAAGTGACTTGGACAGAACCGGTGACTTTTGGGAATTAGGGGTAAAACAAACGAGTGGGACACAACTAGGGGCATAAATCTAATTATCCCTTATGAATATGTGTATCACCACGATCGAGATTCAACAGAAATAGACCACTCTTCAAGGTTGCATGAGCATAAAAGATATTACACATACAAATAGAACAACCATTATTCTCTGATTTGAATGAATAACTGCCTCGCACTAAAAAAGATCTAGATATAATGTTCATTCTCAATGCTGGCACCAAATAAAAATTATTCAGGTCTAAAACTAATCCCAAATGTACATGTAGAGGTAACGTGCCAACGGCGATCACATCGAGCTTGGAACCACTCTTGACACGCATCGTCACCTCGTCCTTAGCCAATCTTTGTTTAATCCGTAGTCTCTGTTTCGAGTTAGAAATATGAGCAACCGAACCGGTATCAAATACTCAGGCCCTACTATGAGCAATAGTAAGGTACACGTCAATAACATGTATATCAAATATACCTTTGTTCACTTTGACATCCTTCTTATCCGCCAAATACTAGGGGCAGTTTTGCTTCCAGTGACCAGCCCCTTTGTAGTAGAAGCACTCAGTTTCAAGCTTGGGCCCACCTTTAGGCTTCTTCTGGGAGTGGCAACTTGCTTGCTATTCTTCTTCAAGTTCCCCTTCCTTCCCTTGCCCTTTTTCTTGAAACTAGTGGTCTTGTTAACCATCAACACTTGATGCTCCTTCTTGATTTCTACCTCCGCAACTTTGAGCGTTGTGAAGAGCTCGGGAATAGTATTTTCCATCCCTTGCATATTATAGTTCATCACAAAGCCTTTGTAGCTTGGTGGTAGTGATTGGAGAACTCTGTCAATGACACAATCATCTGGAAGATTAACTCCCAGCTGGGTCAAGTGATTATGATATCCAGACATTCTGAGTATGTGTTCATTGACAGAACCGTTCTCCTCCATCTTGCAGCTACAGAACTTGTTGGAGACTTCATATATCTCAACTCGGTCATTTGCTTGAAATATTAACTTCAACTCCTGGAACATCTCATATGGTCCATGACGTTCAAAACGTCTTTGAAGTCCCAATTCTAAGCCGTAAAGCATGGCACACTAAACTATTGAGTAGTCATCAGATCGAGCTTGCCAGACGTTCATAACATCAGCATCTGCTCCTGCAGCAAGCCTTTCACCTAGCGGTGCATCAAGGACATAATTCTTCTGTGCAGTAATGAGGATAATCCTCAAGTTACGGATGTCGGTGTCAAAACCGGCAGATCTCGGGGAGGGGGTCCCGAACTGTGCGTCTAAGGATCGACGGTAATAAGGAGGCAAGGGACACGATGTTTACCCAGGTTCGGGCCCTCTTAATGGAGGTAATACCCTACTTCCTGCTTGATTGACTATGATGAATATGGGGGTTACAAGAGTTGATCTACCTCGAGATCATAATGGCTAAACCCTAGGTGTCTAGCCTGTATGATTGTGTTGTCCCTCTATGGACTGAACCCTCCGGTTTATATAGACACCAGAGGGATCTAGGGTTACACAGAGTCGGTTACAAAAGAAGGAAAATACATGATTCGAACGCCAAGCTTGCCGTCCACGCAAAGGAGAGTCCCATCCGGACACGGGGAAGGTTCTTCTATCTTGTATCTTCATGGCCCATCAGTCCGGCCCACATCACATAGCCCAGACGCCCGAGGACTCCTTAGTCTAGGACTTCGTCAGTAGCCCCTGAACCAGGCTTCAATGACGATGTATCTAGCGCGCAGATTGTCTTCGGCATTGCAAGGCGGGTTCCCTTTTCCGAATACTCCAACGCAGTCCTCCATGCAAAACAACTATATCCGGCTTTATTAAACAATTATCACTTTAAGTTGTAAGGGAAAAAAATTTGAAATGAAATAAACCACGTCCATAGGCGACTTTTCAGGCGAGGCGTTATGTCCTGGCCGGGTTAGAATTCTGAACCATTTCACAACCTCATTTCGTATTTCGAGGCACGGCCATTGACACGCCTTGTCAAAGTAGAGATCGTGTCCCCTTATCATGGGATTTTCATACTGGGGGTTTGGGTTATCCAACCGTGCCGTTCACACGTCCCCTTGGGAATATGCGAGATTTAAGGCTTGTCAAGGGGCGCTTGACATCCACTGCCTTTATAAGACGATAAGGGTTCGTCTTTTACCCACGCCTTCTTCCACCTTTGCCTATCTGCCATTCAAGCTCCAGCGCCCAAGTCTCGATCCTTTCCCTCGCCACCAAGCACTCCTAGCCATGTCCGGATCTAGAGCGCAGGGCAAGTGGATGGCCTCCTCTGTTACAGAGAATAACATCACGGAGCTCCGAGAAGCTGGGTACCTAGCCACGGACATAGTCCACCGACTTCCTGCCAAAAAGTAGATCATCCCCACTCCGAAGCATAATGAAAGAGTAGTGCTCATCCCCCATTTCCTTTGCAGACTAGGGTTTCCCCTTCATCCCTTTGTCCGTGGTCTCATGTTCTACTATGGGCTAGATTTTCATGATCTAGGCCCAAATTCTTTCCTCAACCTCTCGGCATTTATCATCATGTGCGAAGCATTTTTCTGCATCCCTCCCCACTTTGTCCTATGGCTCAAGGTCTTTAATGTGGAGCCAAAGGTGGTCGAGGGCCAACACGCGGAGTGCGGTGGTGCCATGGTAAGCAAACTCCCTAACGTTGCCTGGCCAAAGGGAACATTTGTGGAGAGTGTCAAAGGATGGCAGCAGGGGTGGTTCTATATCACGGAACCCCGCGACACCACATGGGCCGCCGCGCCAGAGTTCAAATCTGGGCCTCTGATGCGGGCCTAGATTGGGAATCGCCTGATGAGGTAACGGCGCTGGAGAGCCGTATCAAGGGCGTGATAAACAAGAAAACCAGCCTCCCCAGCGTGATCCAGGTGATGCTTTTTCCCCAAATTCTTCCTTGTCAGCACCGGACTCAATACGTGTGGGAGTTCGACCCGGCTGGTCCCCTGACCCTGCAGCAGTTCTTCAGCACGACGCACGAAGACATATGGAAACTGCTATTCAAGACCCAAAAGTCGTGGCCAGAGACAACCGAAGACCGCGGCTATGACAGCGCACGTCCGGCCACTCCCGTAAGTTTTTATGATAACTTCTATTTGCGAATGCAAGGGGTATACTGAACTATTCTTGTTCCCACAGGGCTGGACAAAGAAGGCGGAGTAGATCAAATGTCCAGCTCCGCTGCCCGAGGACCAGGCCACTCCCTTGCTGGCCAAGATGCTGGTTTTGGCGCCGTATCAGGCGCCAGAGAAGAAGGCCAAGAAGAAGGGCAAGGAGACCAGATGTGGTCTCCGTCGTAAGGGTACTTCGAATGCTATGTCCGAAGACTCTGATGCCTCCTCCTCCCATGACGAAGACGTAGAGGAGGAAGAGAGTAACTCTCCCCCCAAAGGGGAAAACGAAAAGGGGGGCTCCCGCGGATCTGGAGGCGGAGGCGGCCAAGAAGGGAAAACCCTCCTTTTCGGATGATTCCGAAGTGGATGTTGATGCCACCCCAAAGCGGCGCCCTAGGTCGAAGCCCTCGGCTGAATCGTAAGTATTCGAAGATACCATATACATATCCGATTTCATACCTTATTATTTTACCATACTTAAGTGTGCATTTATTGCCTGGCTTGCGATCTCGCCCAACGATCATCATCATCTGGGAACTCGCTAGGAACGAATGCGATGGAGAGCGAGTCGCCTCCGCAGATCTCTCCGCCCACTGCTGTAGGATCAAAAGTATGTCTAGAGGGGGGTGATTAGACTACTTGACCAAATAAAAATCTAGCCTTTTCCCAATTTTAAGTCTTGGCAGATTTTAGCAACTTTACACAAGTCAAGCAATCAACCTACACATGCAATTCTAAGAGTATAGCAGCGGAATGTAAATCATTGCATATGAAGGTAAAAGGGAGGGGTTTGGAGGGAGCAAATGGAATGTTGACACGGAGATTTTTGGCGTGGTTCTGATAGGTGGTGCTATCGTACATCCACGTTGATGAAGACTTCAAACCACGAAGGGTAACGGTTGCGCGAGTCCACGGAGGGCTCCACCCACGAAGGGTCCACGAAGAAGCAACCTTGTCTATCCCACCATGGCCAACGCCCATGAAGGACTTGCCTCACTAGGGTAGATCTTCACGAAGTAGGTGATCTCCTTGCCCTTACAAACTCCTTGGTTCAACTCCACAATCTTGACGGAGGCTCCCAAGTGACGCCTAACCAATCTAGGAGACACCACTCTCCAAAAGGTAATAGATGGTATGTTGATGATGACCTCCTTGCTCTTGTGCTTCAAATGATAGTCTCCACAGCACTCAACTCTCTCTCATAGGATTGGATTTGGTGGAAAGATTATTTGAGTGGAAAGAAACTTGGGAAGGCTAGAGATCAAGATTCATATGGTAGGATTGGAATATCTTGGCCTCAACACATGAGTAGGTGGTTCTCTCTTAGAAAATGAATGCTGGAAGTGTAGGCATGTTCTGATGGCTTTTGATGTCTACTTCGCAACCTTATTTTTGTAGACGTTGTAGTGCCTCCAAGTGCAGAGGTTTGTAGGACAGTAGCAAATTTCCCTCAAGTGGATGACCTAAGATTTATCAATCCTTGGGAGGCGTAGGATGAAGATGGTCTCTCTCAAGCAACCCCGCAACCAAATAATAAAGAGTCTCTTGTGTCCCCAACACACCCAATACAATGGTAAATTGTATATGTGCACTAGTTCGGCGAAGAGATGGTGATACAAGTGCAATATGGATGGTAGATATAGGTATTTGTAATCTGAAAATATAAAAACAGCAAGGTAGCAAGTGGTAAAAGTGAGCGTAAATGGTATCGCAATGCTAGGAAACAAGGCATAGGGTTCATACTTTCACTAGTGCAAGTTCTCTCAACAATAATAACATAACTGGATCATATAACTATCACTCAACATGCAACAAAGAGTCACTCCAAAGTCACTAATAGCGGAGAACAAACGAAGAGATTATTGTAGGGTACGAAACCACCTCAAAGTTATCCTTTCTGATCGATCTGTTCAAGAGTCCCTAGTAAAATAACACGAAGCTATTCTTTCTGTTCGATCTATCATAGAGTTCGTACTAGAATAACACCTTAAGACACAAATCAACCAAAACCCTAATGTCACCTAGATACTCCAATGTCACCTCAAGTATCCGTGGGCATGATTATACGATATGCATCACACAATCTCAGATTCATCTATTCAACCAACACAAAGTACTTCAAAGAGTGCCCAAAGTTTCTACCCGAGAGTCAAGACGAAAACCTGTGCCAACCCCTATGTATAAGTTCATTGAACCCGCAAGTTGATCACCAAAACGTACATCAAGTAGATCACGTGAATATCCCATTGTCACCACAGATAAGCACGGCAAGACATACATCAAGTGTTCTCAAATCCTTAAAGACTCAATCCAACAAGACAACTTCAAGGGGAAAACTCAATTCATCACAAGAGAGTAGAGGGGGAGAAACATCATAAGATCCAACTATAATAGCAAAGCTCGCGATACATCAAGATCGTATCACCTCAAGAACACGAGAGAGAGAGAGAGAGAGAGATCAAACACATAGCTACTGGTACATACCCTCGGCCCCGAGGGTGAACTACTCCCTCCTCGTCATGGAGAGCGCCGGGATGATGAAGATGGCCACCGGTGAGGGATCACCCCTCCGGCAGGGTGCCGGAACAAGGTCCCGATTGGTTTTTGGTGGCTACAGAGGCTTGCGGCGGCGGAACTCCCGATCTATTGTGCTCCTCGATGTTTTTAGGATATATGGACATATATAGGCGAAAGAAGTCGGTCAAGGGAGACATGAGGGGCCCACAAGGGTGGGGGCGCGCCCAGGGGGTAGGGCATGCCTCCCTGTCTTGTGGCTTCCTCGTTGCTTCCCTGTCGTCTACTCCAAGCCTCCTGGACTGCTTCCGTTTCAAAAATAACTCTCCCGAAGGTTTCATTCCGTTTGGACTCCGTTTGATATTCCTTTTTTTCGAAACACTGAAATAGACAAGAAAACAACAATTTGGGTTTGGCCTCCGGTTAATAGATTAGTCCCAAAAATGATATAAAAGTGTAAAGTAAAGCCCATAAACATCCAAAACGGGTAATATAATAGCATGGAACAATAAAAAATTATAGATACGTTCGAGACGTATCAAGCATCCCCAAGCTTAATTCATGCTCGTCCTCGGGTAGGTAAATGATAAAAACAGATTTGATGTGGAATGCTACCTAGCATAATTCTCAATGTAATTTTCTTTATTGTGGCATGAATGTTTAGATCCAAATGATTCAAGACAAAAGTTCATATTGACATGAAAACAATAATACTTCAAGCATACTAACAAAGCAATCTTGTCTTCTCAAAATAACATGGTTAAAGAAAGCTATCCCTACAAAATCATATAGTGTGGCTATGCTTTATCTTCATCACACAAAGTATTTAATCATGCACAACCCCAATGACAAACCAAGCAATTGTTTCATACTTTAGTATTCTCAAACTTTTTCAACTTTCACGCAATACATGAGCGTGAGCCATGGACATAGCACTATATGTGGAATAGAATGGAGAAGACAAAAAGGAGAAGATAGTCTCACATCAACTAGGCGTATCAACGGGCTATGGAGATGCCCATTAATAGATATCAATGTGAGTGAGTAGGGATTGCCATGCAACGGATGCACTAGAGCTATAAATGTATGAAAGCTCAATAAAAGAAACTAAGTGGATGTGCATCCAACTTGCTTGCTCACGAAGACCTAGGGCATTTTGAGGAAGCCCATCATTGGAATATACAAGCCAAGTTCTATAATGTAAAATTCCCACTAGTATATGAAAGTGACAACATAGGAGACTCTCTATCATGAAAATCATGGTGCTACTTTGAAGCACAAGTGTGGTAAAAGGATATTAGCATTGTCCCTTCTCTCTTTTTCTCTCATTTTTTTATTATTTTTTTTCATTTGGCCTTTCTCTTTTTTTTATTTGGCCTTTATCTTTTTTTTAAGTCTGAAGTCTCATCCCGACTTATGGGGGAATCATACTCTCCATCATCCTTTCCTCACTTGGGACAATGCTCTAATAATGAAGATCATCACACTTTTATTTACTTACAACTCAAGATTACAACTCGATACTTAGAACAAGATATGACTCTATATGAATGCCTCTGGCGGTGTACCGGGATATGCAAATGAACCAAGAGTGACATGTATTGAAGAATTATGAAGGTGGCTTTGCCACAAATACGATGTCAACTACATGATCATGCAAGAGCAATATGACAATGATGATGCGTGTCATATTGAACGGAACGATGGAAAGTTGCATGGCAATATATCTCGGGATGGCTATGGAAATGCCATAATAGGTAGGTATGGTGGCTGTTTTGAGGAAGGTATATGGTGAGTGTATGGTACCAGCAAAAGTTGCGCGGCACAAGAGAGGCTAGCAATGGTGGAAGGGTGAGAGTGCATATAATCCATGGACTCAACATTAGTCATAAAGAACTCATATACTTATTGCAAAAATCTACAAGTCTTTGAAAACAAAGTACTACGCGCATGCTCCTAGGGGGATAGATTGGTAGGAAAAGACCATCGCTCGTTCCCGACCGCCACTCATAAGGAAGACAATCAATAAATAAATCATGCTCCAACTTCGTCACAAAGCGGTTCACCATACATGCATGCTACGGGAATAACAAACTTCAACACAAGTATTCCTCAAATTCATAATTACTCCACTAACATGACTCTAATATCACCATCCTCATATCTCAAAACAATTATCAAGCATCAAATTGACCATAGCATCCAATTCACTTTCTATGATAGTTTTTATTATACCCAACTTGGATGCCCATCATTCTAGGACCAATTTTATAACCACAGGAAATACCATGCTGTTCTAGAAGACTACCAGAATAATATAAGTGAAGCATAGGAGATCAATACTTTCTACAAAATAGAACCACCGCCGTCCTCTAAAAAATATAAGTGAAGCACTAGAGCAAAAATTATCTAGCTCAAAAGATATAAGTGAAGCACATAGAGTATTCTAATAAATTCTAAATCAAGTGTGTCTCTCCCATAGGGTGTGTACAGCAATGATGATTGTGGTGAACTAAAAATCAAAGACTCATATCATACAAGACAGTCCAAGAAAAACACATATCATGTGGCGAATAAAAATATAGCTCCAAGTAAAGTTACCGATAGACGAAGACGAAAGAGGGGATGCCTTCCGGGGCATCCCCAAGCTTAGGCTCTTGGTTGTCCTTGAATGTTACCTTGGGGTGCCTTGGGCATCCCCAAGCTTAGGCTCTTGCCACTCCTTATTCCATAATCCATCGAATATTTACCCAAAACTTGAAAACTTCACAACACAAAACTCAACAGAAAACTCATAAGCTCCGTTAGTATAAGAAAATAAAAAAACCACTTAGGTACTGTTGTGAACTCATTCTAAATTCATATTGGTGTAAAATATCTACTATATTCCAACTTATCTATGGTTCATACCCTCCGATACTACTCATAGATTCATCAAAATAAGCAAACAACACATAGAAAACAGAATCTGTCAAAAACAGAACAGTCTGTAGTAATCTGTAACTCTCAAATACTTCTTTAACTCAAAAAATTCTATGTAGGACCTTGAGAAGAGGTGTATAGAGGGGGGGTTGATGACCCACAAGTATAGGGGATCTATCGTAGTCCTTCCGATAAGTAAGAGTGTCGAACCCAACAAGGAGTAGAAGGAAATGATAAGCGGTTTTCAGCAAGGTATTCCCTGCAAGTACTAAAATAAGTGGTAACAGATAGTTTTGTGAAAGGATAAATTGTAACGAGTAACAAGTAACAAAAGCAAATAAAGTGCAGCAAGGTGGCCCAATCCTTTTTGTAGCAAAGGACAAGCCTGGACAAACTCTTATAATAGGAAAAGCGCTCCCGAGGACACATGGGAATATCGTCAAGCTAGTTTTCATCACGCTCATATGATTCGCGTTCGATACTTTGATAATTTGATATGTGGGTGGACCGGTGCTTGGGTACTGCCCTTACTTGGACAAACATCCCACTTATGATTAACCTCTATTGCAAGCATCCGCAACTACAACAAAAGTATTAAGGTAAACCTAACCATAGCATGAAACATATGGATCCAAATCAGCCCCTTACGAAGCAACGCATAAACTAGGGTTTAAGCTTCTGTCACTCTAGCAACCCATCATCTACTTATTACTTCCCAATGCCTTCCTCTAGGCCCAAATAATGGTGAAGTGTTATGTAGTCGACGTTCACATAACACCACTAGAGGTTGGACAACATACATCTTATCAAAATATCAAACGAATACCAAATTCACATGACTACTAATAGCAAGACTTCTTCGTTGTCCTCAGGAACAAATGTAATTACTCGCAAAGCATATTCATGTTCATAATCAGAGGGGTAATAATATGCATAAAGGATCTGAACATATGATCTTCCACCAAATAAACAAACTAGCATCAACTACAAGGAGTAATCAACACTACTAGCAACCTACTAGCACCAATCCCGGACTTGGAGACAAGAATTGGATACAAGAGATGAACTAGGGTTTAGAGATGAGATGGTGCTGATGAAGATGTTGATGGAGATTGCCCTCTCCCGATGAGAGGAGCGTTGGTGATGACGATGGTGATGATTTCCCCCTCCCGGAGGGAAGTGTCCCCGGCAGAACAGCTCTGCGGGAGCCCTAGATTGGTTCCGCCAAGGTTCCGCCTCGTGGCAGTGGAGTCTCGTCCCGAAAGGTTCTCTTCTATTTTTTTCTCATCGAAAGACTTCATATGGGAGAGGATGGGCGTCGGAGAGCCACCAGGGGGCCCACGAGGTAGGGGGCGCCCCCCTGGGCGCGCCCCCCACCCTCGTGAGCAGGGTGTGTCTAACACCCCGAGACCGACGCTCCAGAAGACTTCCAGCTATTCCGAGTTTCGCCTTGTGTCTTTTGTGCTTGCTCTTTTACTTTTGCATTGCATCATGTCATCATGCCTTCATGTCATTAACCTTTGCATCTCAACTCAACTAAATAAATTTCATAGATCTTTTGATCTATTTAAATCGAGGGAATTCACATGGTGATTTCTCTTTATAACATATCCTCCTCATATTTATGGAGCTATATTAAATATTTCTTTAATTTGGAAATCACCATAACACACTTGCAAAATATCCCAATGCCTTTGTTATCTTAATTCTTGGTCTCCAACCTTGCCATACGTTCTTTCATCACATTCCGGAGCTCCACCAAAAATCCAAACATTTTTGGACCTTCCCAACCCTCACTTCCTATTCAAATCATTTGAATTTAAATCAAATGAGTTTGAATTTAAATATTTCAACCTTGGCCTTTTCTATTTTCTCGGAACAAGCACATTTTTGTGAGTTCGGGAAAATTATCCGCGTGTCCAACTTCTTCCCCAACACCTCCTTCCTTCTTCTTTTCTTCTTTGTTATTTTCTATTTTAGAAAATAAGAGAGAGGGAGAAGAGAGCCCAGCCGGCCAGCCTATCAGCCCAGCAGGCCCGCCTAAACCTTTCCTAACCCTAGCCCGATCGAACCCTCCTCTCGATTGCTCCCTCGTTCCCTCACAGCACCGCCACCCCTTCGTCTAGATCCCCATCTGCGCTCGAACCCCTCCTCTCGAACCCCTCTCCCCATCGTCCTCCTCCTCCGCACCCACACACAGAGAGGAGCACGATCCCCTCGCGCCCGGTCCCCAATGACTGGAGGCCTCCTCCCATGCCTCACCACCCCCTCGCGCCGACCAGCGACCGCCGCTACCTCCGTCGTCTCTTGTCTCGCCCGCGCCGCCAGTCGGCAGTAGCTCGCCGCTCCGCGCTGTCTGTGAGTGCCTGCAGCTCGTGTCTCCACCCCTCCTCGCCGCCCCGTTGTACTCCGGAGGTCAGGGCCGCCATGGACGAGCCCCGCGACCACGCCCCTGCCGTGCCGGCGAGCAAGCTGCTGCCGTCTGCCTTGCCGCGTTCCCCTTCGCCTTCATCACCTCAGGTTTCGCGCCCGAGCCCTCTGCTCGACCAGGAGCTCGTCACCTCCAGCACCTCTACATGTCCAAGCCCCCTGCCCCGCCTTTGCTTCGTTCGAGCCGGGAGGAGGATGCCCCTCCGCTCGCCCGCATCGAGCAGCGCCAAGTCCCTGCCGGCCTGCCTCCGCTCAAGCTGCTGACCATCTCCTGCCGCTGACCACCACCATCGCCTCCTTGCTGCTGGCATCCCGAGGCCTGTTGGGGAACGTAGCAGAAATTCAAAAATTTTCCTACGTATCACCAAGATCTATCTATGGAGAGACAAGCAACGAGTAGAAAGGAGAGTGCATCTACATACCCTTGTAGATCGCTAAGCGGAAGCGTTCAAGTGAACGGGGTTGATGGAGTCGTACTCATCGTGATTCAAATCACCGATGATCAAGTGCCGAACGCACGGCACCTCCGCGTTCAACACACGTACAGCCCGGTGACGTCTCCCAAGCCTTGATCCAGCAAGGAGAGAGGGAGAGGTTGAGGAAGACTCCATCCAGCAGCAGCACAACGGCGTGGTGGTGGTGGAGGAGCGTGGCAATCCTGCAGGGCTTCGCCAAGCACCGCGAGAGAGGAGGAGCACTTGGGAGAGGGAGGGCTGCGCCAGGGGCAAGGGTGAAGCTCCCATGTGCCTTCCCACTATATATAGGGGTGGAGGGGGCTGGTTTCTTGCCCTCCAAGTCCATTGGGGCGTTGGCAAAGGTGGGAGGAAAGAAATCCCATCATTTCCTTCCCCACCGATTGCTATCCCCCTTTTTTAGGGATCTTGATCTTATCCCTTTGGGATATGATCTTATTCCTTCTAAGGGGGGATCTTGGTGCACCTTGACCAGGGGTGTGGGGCCTTGCCCCCACTACCCACGTTCATGTGGGTCCCCCCATGCAGGTGGGCCCCACTCCGGAACCTTCTAGAACCTTCCTGGTATAATACCGAAAAATCCCGAACATTTTCCGGTGACCAAAATAGGACTTCCCATATATAAATCTTTACCTCCGGACCATTCCGGAACTCCTCGTGACGTCCGGGATCTCATCCGGGACTCCGAACAACATTCGGTAACCACATACAAACTTCCTTTATAACCCTAGCGTCATCGAACCTTAAGTGTGTAGACCCTACGGGTTCGGGAGACATGTAGACATGACCGAGACGTTCTCCGGTCAATAACCAACAGCGGGATCTGGATACCCATGTTGGCTCCCACATGTTCCACGATGATCTCATCGGATGAACCACGATGTCAAGGACTCAATCGATCCCGTATACAATTCCCTTTGTCTAGCGGTATTATACTTGCCCGAGATTTGATCGTCGGTATCCTTATACCTTGTTCAATCTCGTTACCGGCAAGTCTCTTTACTCGTTCCGTAACACATCATCCCGTGATCAACTCCTTGGTCACATTGCGCATATGATGATGTCCTACCGAGTGGGCCCAGAGATACCTCTCCGCTTACACGGAGTGACAAATCCCAGTCTCGATTCGTGCCAACCCAACAGACACTTTCGGAGATACCTGTAATGCACCTTTATAGCCACCCAGTTACGTTGTGACGTTTGGTACACCCAAAGCATTCCTACGGTATCCGGGAGTTGCACAATCTCATGGTCTAAGGAAAAGATACTTGACATTAGAAAAGCTTTAGCATACGAACTACACAATCTCTATGCTATGCTTAGGATTGGGTCTTGTCCATCACATCATTCTCCTAATGATGTGATCTCGTTATCAACGACATCCAATGTCCATAGCCAGGAAATCATGACTATCTGTTGATCACAACGAGCTAGTCAACTAGAGGCTCACTAGGGACATATTGTGGTCTATGTATTCACACGTGTATTACGATTTCCGGATAATACAGTAATAGCATGAATAAAAGACAATTATCATGAACAAGGAAATATAATAATAATACTTTTATTATTGCCTCTAGGGCATATTTCCAACAGTCTCCCACTTGCACTAGAGTCAATAATCTAGTTCACATCAATATGTGATTAACACTCAAGGTCACATCCCCATGTGACTTACACCCAAAGAGTTTACTAGAGTCAATAATCTAGTTCACATTTACCATGTGATTAACACTCGATGAGTTCTGGGTTTTATCATGTTATGCTTGTGAGAGAGGTTATAGTCAACGGGTCTGAACCTTTTAGATCCGTGTGTGTTTTACAAATCTCTATGTCATCTCCTAGATGCAGCTACCACGCTCTATTTGGAGCTATTCCAAATAACTGTTCTACTTGGAGCTATTCTAAATTGTTGCTCCATTATACGTATCCGGTATCTCTACTCAGAGCTATTCGGATAGGTGTTAAGCTTGCATCGACGTAACTCTTTACGTCGAACTCTTTATCACCTCCATAATCGAGAAAATTCCTTAGTCCACTAGTTACTAAGGATAACTTTGACCGCCATCCTGTGATCCATTCTTGGATCACTCTTGTACCCCTTGACTGACTCATGGCAAGGCACACTTCAGGTGCGGTACACAGCATAGCATACTGTAGAGAGCCTATGATAAAAGAATAGGGGACGACCTTCGTCCTTCCTCTTTCTTCTGCCATGGTCGAGCTTTTAAGTCTTAACTTCATACCTTACAACTCAGGCAAGAACTCCTTCTTTGACTGACCCACCTTGAACTCCTTCAAGATCATGTCAAGGTATGTGCTTATTTTTTGAAAGTACTATTGAGCATTTTGATCTATCTTATAGATCTTAATGCTTATTGTTCAAATAACCCTATATGCTTTCCAGAAATTCTACATCATTTCTGATTAACAATATGTCAACAACATATACTCATCAGAAATTCTATAGTGCTCCCACTCACTTCTTTGGAAATACAAGTTTCTCATAAACTTTGTATAAACCCAAAATCTTTGATCATCTTATCAAAGTGCATATTCCAACTCCGAGATGCTTACTCTAGTCCTTAGAAGGATCGCTGGAGCTAGCATACCTTTTAGCATCCTTAGGATTGACAAAACTTTTCTGATTGTATCACATACAACCTTTCCTTACGATAACTGGTAAGGAAACTTGTTTTGACATCCATCTGCCAGATTTCATAAATGCAGCTTATGCTAACATGATTTCGACGAACTTAAGCATCGCTACAGATGAGAAAATCTCATCGTAGTCAACTCCTTGAACTTGTGAAAAAACTCTTCGCCACAAGTCGAGCTTCATAGACGGTGATATTACCGTCCACGTCCGTCTTCTTCTTGAAGATCCATTTATCTAAATGGCTTGCCGATCATTGGGCAAGTCCACCAAAGTCCATGCTTTGTTATGATACATGGATCCTATCTCGGATTTCATGGCTTCTAACCATTTGTCGGAATATGGGCCCACCATCACTTCTCCATAGCTTGTAGGTTCATTGTTGTCTAGCAACATGACTTCCAAGACAGGATTACGTACCACTCTGAAGTAGTACGCATCCTTGTCATCCCACGAGGTTTGGTAGTGACTTGATCCGAAGTTTCATGATCAATATCATAAGCTTCTACTTCAATTGGTGTAGGTGCCACAGGAACAACTTCCTGTGCCCTGCTACACACTAGTTGAAGTGACGGTTCAATAACCATATCAAGTCTCCACCATCCTCCCACTCAACTTTTCGAGACAAACTTTTCCTCGAGAAAGGACCCGATTCAAGAAACAATCCTTATTGCTTTCGGATCTGAATTAGGAGGTATACCCAACTGTTTTGGGTGTCCTATGAAGATGCATTTTATCCGCTTTGGGTTCGAGCTTATCAACCTGAAACTTTTTCACATAAGCGTCGCAGCCCCAAACTTTTAAGAAACGACAACTTAGGTTTGTCTAAACCATAGTTCATAGGTGTCATCTCAACAGAATTACGTGGTGCCCTATTTAAAGTGAATGTGGTTGTCTCTAATGCCTAACCCATGAATGACAGTGGTAATTTGATAAGAGACATCATGGTACCCACCATATCCAATAGGGTGCAACTATGATGTTCGGACACTCCATCACACTATGGTGTTCCAGGCGGTATTAATTGCGAAACAATTTCCACAATGTCTTAATTGTGTGCCAAAACTCGTGACTCAGATATTCATCTTTATGATCATATCATAGACATTTTATCCTCTTGTCACAATGATCTTCTACTTCACTCTGAAATTACTTGATCCATTCAATAATTCAGACTTGTGTTTCATCAAGTAAATATTCTCAACATCTACTCGAATCATCCGTGAAGTAAGAACATAACGATATTCACTGCATGCCTCAGCACTCATTGGACTGCACATATCAAAATGAGTTACTTCCAACAAGTTGCTATCTTGTTCCATCTTACTGAAACCGAGGCTTTTCAGTCATCTTGCCCATGTGGTATGATTTGCATGTCTCAAGTGATTCAAAATCAAGTGAGTTCCAACGGTCCATTTGCATGGAGTTTCTTCATGCATATACACCAATAGACATGGTTCGCATGTCTCAAACTTTTCAAAAATGAGTGAGCCCAAAGATCCATCAACATGGAGCTTCTTCATGCGTTTTACACCAATATGACTTACGTGGCAGTGCCACAAGTAGGTGGTACTATCATTACTATCTTTTGGCATGAACATGTGTATCACTACGATCGAGATTCAATAAAACATTCATTTTAGGTGCAAGACCATTCAAGGTATTATTCAAATAAACAGAGTAACCATTATTCTCCTTAAATGAATAACCGTATTGCGATAGACATAATCCAATCATGTCTATGCTCAACGCAAACACCAATCTCGATGGTAGAGGGAGCGTGCGATGCTTGATCATATCAACATTGGAAACACTTCCAACACATATCGTCAGCTCACCTTTAGCTAGTCTCCGTTTATTCCGTAGCCTTTATTTCGAGTTACTAACACTTAGCAACCGAACCGGTATCTAATACCCTGGTGCTACTAGGAATACTAGTAAAGTACACATTAACATAATGTATATCCAATATACTTCTATCGACCTTGCCAGCCTTCTCATCTACCAAGTATCTAGGGTAATTCTGCTCCAGTGGTTGTTCCCCTTATTACAGAAGCACTTAGTCTCGGGTTTGGGTTCAACCTTGGGTTTCTTCACTAGAGCAGTAGCTGATTTGCCGTTTCATGAAGTATCCCTTCTAGCCCTTGCCCTTCTTGAAACTAGTGGTTTCACCAACCATCAACAATTGATGCTCCTTCTTGATTTCTACTTTCGTGGTGTGAAACATCATGAATACCTCAAGGATCATCATATATATCCCTGATATGTTTATAGTTCATCACGAAGCTCTAGCAGCTTGGTGGCAATGACTTTGGAGAACCATCACTATTTCATCTGGAAGATCAACTCCCACTCGATTCAAGCGATTGTCGTACTCAGACAATCTAAGCACAAGCACAACAATTGAGCTTTTCTCCGTTAGTTTGCAGGTTAAGAAAATCGTCGGAGGTCTCATACCTCTTGACGTGGGCACTAGCCTGAAATCCCAATTTCAGCCCTCGAAACATCTCATATGTTCCGCGACATTTCGAAAAACGTCTTTGATGCCTCAACTCTAAACCATTTCACTGAACTATCACGTAGTTATCAAGACGTGTATGTCTGATGTTCACAACATCCACAAACGACATTTGGGGTTCGACACACTGAGCGGTGCATTAAGGACATAAGCTTTCTACTGTCCGCATAATAGCTACTATCAACTTTCAACTATATTTTCTCTAGGAACATATCTAAACAGTAGAACTATAGCGTGAGCTATGACATAATTTGCAAAAGGTCTTTTTGACTATGTTCAGGATAATTAAGTTCATCTTATGAACTCCCACTCAGATAGACATCCCTCTAGTCATCTAAGTGATCACATGATCCGAGTCAAACTAGCCCATGTCCGATCATCACGTGAGACGGACTAGTCATCATCGGTGAACATTTTCATGTTGATCGTATCTACTATACGACTCATGCTCGACCTTTCGGTCTCCGTGTTCCGAGGCCATGTCTGTACATGCTAGGCTCGTCAAGTTAACCCTAAGTGTATTGCTGTGTAAATCTGTCTTACACCCGTTGTATGTGAACGTAAGAATCCATCACACCCGATCATCACGTGGTGCTTAGAAGCGACGAACTGTAGCAACGGTGCACAGTTAGGGGAGAACACTTCTTGAAATTGTTGTAAGGGATCATCTTATTTACTACCGTCGTCCTAAGTAAACAAGATGCATAAACATGATAAACATCACATGCAATCAAATAGTGACATGATATGGCCAATATCATTTTGCTCCTTTTGATCTCCATCTTCGGGGCTCCATGATCATCATTGTCACCGGCATGACACCATGATCTCCATCATCATGATCTCCATCATCGTGTCTCCATGAAGTCGTCTCGCCAACTTATTACTTCTACTACTATGGCTACCGGTTAGCAATAAAGTAAAGTAATTACATGGCGTTGTTCAATGACACGCAGGTCATACAATAAATTAAGACAACTCCTATGGCTCCTGCCGGTTGTCATACTCATCGACATGCAAGTCGTGAATCCTATTACAAGAACATGATCAATCTCATACAACACATATCATTCATCACATTCTTGTTGGCCATATCACATCACAAAGCATACCCTGCAAAAACAAGTTAGACGTCCTCTAATTGTTGTTGCATGTTTTACGTGGCTGCTATGGGTTTCTAGCAAGAACGTTTCTTACCTACGCAAAACCACAACGTGATATGCCAATTGCTATTTACCCTTCATAAGGACCCTTTTCATCGAATCCGTTCCGACTAAAGTGGGAGAGACTGGCACCCGCTAGCCACCTTATGCACCAAGTGCATGTCAATCGGTGGAACCTGTCTCACGTAAGAGTACGTGTAAGGTCGGTCCGGGCCGCTTCATCCCACAATACCGTCGAAACAAGATTGGACTAGTAACGGTAAGCATATTGAGCAACATCAACGCCCACAACTACTTTGTGTTCTACTCGTGCAAAGAATCTACGCAATAGACCTAGCTCATGATGCCACTGTTGGGGAACGTAGCAGAAATTCAAAAAATTTCCTACGTATCACCAAGATCTATCTATGGAGAGACCAGCAACGAGTAGAAAGGAGAGTGCATCTACATACCCTTGTAGATCGCTAAGCGGAAGCGTTCAAGTGAACGGGGTTGATGGAGTCGTACTCGTCGTGATTCAAATCACCGATGATCAAGTGCCGAACGCACGGCACCTCCGCGTTCAACACACGTACAGCCCGGTGACGTCTCCCAAGCCTTGATCCAGCAAGGAGAGAGGGAGAGGTTGAGGAAGACTCCATCCAGCAGCAGCACAATGGCGTGGTGGTGGTGGAGGAGCGTGGCAATCCTGCAGGGCTTCGCCAAGCACCGCGAGAGAGGAGGAGCACTTGGGAGAGGGAGGGCTGCGCCAGGGGCAAGGGTGAAGCTCCCATGTGCCTCCCCACTATATATAGGGGTGGAGGGGGCTGGTTTCTTGCCCTCCAAGTCCATTGGGGCGTTGGCAAAGGTGGGAGGAAAGAAATCCCATCATTTCCTTCCCCACCGATTGCTATCCCCCTTTTTTAGGGATCTTGATCTTATCCCTTTGGGATATGATCTTATTCCTTCTAAGGGGGGATCTTGGTGCGCCTTGACCAGGGGTGTGGGGCCTTGCCCCCACTACCCACGTTCATGTGGGTCCCCCCATGCAGGTGGGCCCCACTCCGGAACCTTCTAGAACCTTCCTGGTACAATACCGAAAAATCCCGAACATTTTCCGGTGGCCAAAATAGGACTTCCCATATATAAATCTTTACCTCCGGACCATTCCGGAACTCCTCGTGACGTCCGGGATCTCATCCGGGACTCCGAACAACATTCGGTAACCACATACAAACTTCCTTTATAACCCTAGCTTCATCGAACCTTAAGTGTGTAGACCCTACGGGTTCGGGAGACATGTAGACATGACCGAGACGTTCTCCGGTCAATAACCAACAGCGGGATCTGGATACCCATGTTGGCTCCCACATGTTCCACGATGATCTCATCGGATGAACCACGATGTCAAGGACTCAATCGATCCCGTATACAATTCCCTTTGTCTAGCGGTATTATACTTGCCCGAGATTCGATCGTCGGTATCCTTATACCTTGTTCAATCTCGTTACCGGCAAGTCTCTTTACTCATTCCGTAACACATCATCCCGTGATCAACTCCTTGGTCACATTGCGCATATGATGATGTCCTACCGAGTGGGCCCAGAGATACCTCTCCGCTTACACGGAGTGACAAATCCCAGTCTCGATTCGTGCCAACCCAACAGACACTTTCGGAGATACCTGTAATGCACCTTTATAGCCACCCAGTTACATTGTGACGTTTGGTACACCCAAAGCATTCCTACGGTATCCGGGAGTTGCACAATCTCATGGTCTAAGGAAAAGATACTTGACATTAGAAAAGCTTTAGCATACGAACTACACGATCTCTATGCTATGCTTAGGATTGGGTCTTGTCCATCACATCATTCTCCTAATGATGTGATCTCGTTATCAACGACATCCAATGTCCATAGCCAGGAAATCATGACTATCTGTTGATCACAACGAGCTAGTCAACTAGAGGCTCACTAGGGACATATTGTGGTCTATGTATTCACACGTGTATTACGATTTCCGGATAATACAGTAATAGCATGAATAAAAGACAATTATCATGAACAAGGAAATATAATAATAATACTTTTATTATTGCCTCTAGGGCATATTTCCAACAAGGCCCTTGTGTTGTTTTGTGTTGGACCGTCAAGGCCGGCAAGATCGACTACATGGACGCCAAGACCACACCAGGACCGCCAAGCATCGTCTCCGGGAGTTTTTCCCCAAGTACCACTACGGTCGTCATCCGCCAAGTACCCCTTCGGATCACCAAGTTCGACTACCATCATCGTGAACCGCTTCCGAAACGAGTACCACTACCGTTGCCCCTGGAGACATCGGATTCGTCAAGTTCCTCTTCAAAACGTGAACCACTACTTCCACTACCGTCGCGAGAACATCTACTTTCACTACTTCCACTACAAACTCGACCCGCTCCGAAAATGCATGCTTCGAAGGTATAACCCCGAGACGACGCCCGTGAACGAATTCATGTGTTGAATGAGATTCACCGTTTGCACCGTGTCCAAATTGTCACTCGTTTCCATGTCACTAACCCGTGGGAACCCGGTATCCGGGATCACCCCACCATCTTTTGCATGTTCCGCACATCCACACTTTCGTTCGCACCGACATCTTGATGAGTTGTTGGATCATCGGAATGTTGCCGTGGCACCATTTCCGTTTCGCCGCCGTGGCACCCTTTTTGTTCCGCCATGGTGACCAAATGCTTCATAACATGCTCATGTCAACATTTTCATAAAATTGCATAAAACTTGCATATGTCATCCGCATCATGATAACAACATTTAAAATGTTTAAAATTGTTGTTGCATTAAATTGCTAAATAACATGAGGATTTTCCGGAATTGCTGTTTATTCTTCTGGCCTCATTTAAACTTGCCTAGTTAGGTAGTTTCATTATGCTTCACCCCTTGCCATGTTTAACAACATTTAATATTGATGAGTAGCATAACCGAGAGAGAACTAAATAATTGATGTGGTGTTTTGTCAATATGCAACTCGTTGCATATTGAGCTCCACTTAACTTGTAGTATTGTTTGTTGCACTTTGCCATGCCATGCCTCATTAAACCGGACATGCATCATACTTGATTGTGCATCATGCCATGATTATGCTTGTGTGTTTACCATGTTGTTTTTTTCTTTCCGGTGTTGCTTCTTAGTTCCGGTAATGTTGCGATTGTGAGGATTCGTTCGACTATGTCCGTTCGTCTTCTTCATGGACTCGTTCTTCTTCCTAGCGGGATTTCAGGCAAGATGACCGCTACCCTGGATCTCACTACTATCATTGCTATGCTAGTTGCTTCGTTCTATCGCTATGCTGCGTTACCTATCATTTGCTCTTCAAGCCTCCCAAATTGCCATGAACCTCTAACCTTTGACACCCTTCCTAGCAAACCATTGATTGGCTATGTTACCGCTTTGCTCAGCCCTCTTATAGCGTTGCTAGTTGCAGGTGAAGTTGAAGATTGCTCCATGGTGGACAGTGTTATGTTGGGATATCACAATATCTCTTATATTATTAATGCATCTATATATTTGGTAAAGGGTGGAAGGCTCGGCCTTATGCCTGGTGTTTTGTTCCAATCTTGCCACCCTAGTTTCCGTCATACCGGTGTTATGTTCCCGGATTTTGTGTTCCTAACGCGGTCGGGTGATTTATGGGACCCCCCTGACAGTTTGCTTTGAATAAGACTCCTCCAGCAAGGCCCAACATTGGTTTTACCATTTGCCTCACCTATTACCTTTTTCCCTTGGGAGTCGCGCATCCCAAGGGTCATCTTTATTTTAGCCCCCCCGGGCCAATGCTTGTCTAAGTGTTGGTCCAAACTAGAGCCACTTGCAGCGCCACCTCGGGGAAACTTGAGGGCTAGTTCTAGTTGTACGTACTGCTCATCCGGTCGTGGCCTGAGACGCGCGGCTACTATCAGGATGTCGGCACGCCGGGAGGTCTTGCTGGTCTTGTTTTACCATTGTCGAAATGTCTTGTAAACCGGGATTCCGAGACTGATCGGGTCTTCCTGGGAGAAAGAATATCCTTCATTGATCGCGAGAGCTTATCATGGGCTAAGTTGGGACACCCCTGCAGGGTATAAACTTTCGAGAGTCGTGTCCGCGGTTATGTGGCAGATGGGAATTTGTTAATGTACGGTTGTAGATAACTTGACACTAGATCCGAATTAAAATGCATCAACCGTGTGTGTAGCCGTGATGGTCTCTTCTCGGCGGAGTCCGGGAAGTGAACACGGTCTTTGGGTTATGTTTGACGTAAGTAGGAGTTCAGGATCACTTCTTGATCATTGCTAGCTTCACGACCGTTCCTTTGTTTCTCTTCTCGCTCTCATTTGCGTATGTTAGCCACCATATATGCTTAGCCGCTGCTACAACCTCACCACTTTACCCCTTCCTTTCCCATTAAGCTTTGCTAGTCTTGATACCCATGGTAATGGGATTGCTGAGTCCTCGTGGCTCACAGATTACTACAACAACAGTTGCAGGTACAGGTTATGTGATGATCTTGACGCGAGAGCGATGTTGCTTGTTTTGGAGTTCTTCTTCTGCTTTTTCGATCAGGGGGATAGGTTCCAGGTCGGCAGCCTGGGCTAGCAGGGTGGATATTGTTTGAGTTTCTATTTATGATTCATCCGTAGTCGGATGTTGTTCTTGTATGTTGTATTGTTGTATTCATGTGACATTGTATGTATTGGATGTATCCCCACTATTATGTAATGTTGATGTAATGATATCCACCTTGCAAAAGCGTCTTCAAGATGCGCTTCTATCCTTGGTGGGACCTTCGCGTTCCTTTAGGATAGGGTCGTATCTTGGGCGTGACAAGTTGGTATCAGAGCCTCAACCGACCATAGGAGCCCCCTTAGTTTGTTGGCTGTTGTTGAGTCTAGAAGAAAACTATTTTGAGTCTTAGGATTATATATATCGGAGAGTAGGATTCTTTTTACTCCTCAGTCCCTTCATCGCTCTGGTGAGGACTCCTGACGTAGATGTTTTGTCTTTCCTCTCCTCAAATTTCACTAAAAAAAATTAGGATCACGCGGGTATCTTGGGATCATTCCGATATTCTTATGACGAGAACATTGTTCTTGGTGCCTCCTGACATTTAGGGGTTGTGGCAGTGTCCCGGGGAGTTGAGCTCTGAGGTGTTGTCGTCATAATTTTATCGTTGCAGTTCTGGAATACCTGAGTTTTGCCGACATCGAAAATCTCTTTTATGCAGTTGTTGGTGAGATAACCTCGACGTCACCCAGTACTGGGGAGTTCGGGAGTATTGCCATAGCTTGTATAACGGATGCTTTTCGAAGGTTGAGGTACATGATTTCCGCAGTTTTCTTGGTTATGTGTTGACGTATTGATACAGCTGGATGTAGGGATTGTTAGTTTGGGTGAGATATATTGCTTCCCCTGTATCCCCAACACCAGATTGCATAACCAGAAAGTTTCGGGAGTTTATAGGTGGGAATTCAAGTAGCTCCTAGAATATCTTTCCGACAGATGCATGATATGGGATTGGGTAAATCTCTATCATATGCATTTGTTCCGGCTTATTCTGCAAGCCAAATCCTTTGTTTTGTTTTATTTGTGGTATTCGAGTTGCTTCGAAGTCAAATGTTGAATCCATACCTTTCCTAAACGGTGTTCTCATATTGCTATGTGAATACTAATCCTTTTTGATCATTGAGGTTGTCAGGTTAATCCTTTTCCAACCGGTGCGCTTCTCTTCGAGATGATCCCATCATTCTCCCCATCCGCAAGATCAATTCTAAGTTTTCTCAACGGTGTTTGTTTCGTTCATCCCAAGTTGTCTTTGTTTTTCCCCACCCTCCCACCCTTTTCTTCAAGGACTCATTTATTTTAATCAAGTATCCATTTATTCATGTGAAGTCTCTTCACTCTTTTCAATCAATGTTCTGATCCGGTGATCCCTCGTGAAGATGCTCACGAGCTTCAAGTTCATCATCCTTCGTTCTTTTTTCTTCTCCGGTGGATCCAATTCAAGCTTTCAGTGTTGATCATATTCCTTTCCTCGTGTCAAATGCTTTCTCATGCCGGTGCACGTCTCATTCACTCACCTCTTGCTATTCATTTCTTCCAGAGTGTTGAAGATATCTCAGAAGATTTCTGTTTCCATTCTCAATCCGTTCAAGCTATTTGGAGATTGTTATCTCATTCAAGCCATTTAATTCAACTGGTGCAATCTCTCTTTAAAATCAATCATTCAACGGTGTTTCCATCTGAGTGGGCCCTAACCCACAGGTCTTTTCCCAGGATCTTACTTGACTCTTCGAATTATCAGGAGCGATTCTCAAATTATTTTCGGAGTTTGACGTAAGAATGAATTTTCATCAGTCACATGCCTTCTCCAAGATCGTTTTCAAATTCTTTTCATCTTTGGCTCAACCTTTCCTCTTTTAATCCTTCCGGAGTGTCTCAACAATTCATGGTGGTGTTTCTCCTCGTCATTCTCAGCATGTGAAGACCGAAGAAGAGTTCCTCTTAAATCCTTACCCGTTCTTCCAAAGATGCATAGTTCAAGTTTGATGCCATCCTCTCATAATTGTTTTCGATTGTGGGAATTCTTTTCACCCATTCGGAGCATTTCATGAGTTGTTTCCATCTCTTTCCTCCGAAGGCCATCATGTCATAATTATTCATTCTCAGCTTTCAGATCTCATTCTTCAAATCTTACCGATGCATCGTTCAAATATCCTCTAATCAATTCATGATATCTTGTTTTTTTTCATGTATCTAAATCCCCTCAAGTATCTTCATTCGTTTTCCAATTCTTCCCGGTGAATCGTGCCTTTGCTACGTTCATTCTCAATTCTTACGGTGGTTCGTTCAGAATTTCTCTTCCTCCGCTATCATATCAAATATTCGTTGTTTCCAAATCTTACCGGTGGTTCCACCAATACCTTCTCAAGTTTTGCGCTATATCTCTTTTAATCCTTTTTACGGGAATAAGTAGTATGCCAAATCCGTTGCTTGTCATCAATTAAATTTGATGAAGGATAAGCATACAATAAATCTTATTCTTATTTCCTCAAGGTGACTCAATTCTTTTTACGGAGATTATTCATGATGAATAAATTCTTGATTACAAGTGATTCATCTTTATTTTCGGAGTTGGTCATCATATCACATTCTCGGTTCGAGAGGCTTCATCTTTCTTTTCGGAGTTCCACGCTCTCTCAATTATCTCGTCGCGAAGCTCCATCTAAATCATTGCAAGGCTTCACCTTGTTCTTTCAACTTCTCTTCCTTTCTGTCATTCTTTTATTACCGGAGTTCTTCATGGAGGCTCAACATGGTGGTTCGTCAAGGATTCTTTTCATTCTTTAATTGTTCTTTAAGATTTTATTGGAGTTATGATCCGCCAAGCTATACTCTAAAAATTAAACATGGTGCTCAACACATGTTTTGTTTTGAGGAGCTCAAGTATTCTTCTTCTTGCATTTCGAAGTGCAATTCTTTCTACCTTATCTTTTGAGGTGGTGTTATGTCACTCTTGACAATTTCCTTCACGTTTCATGATTCATATGTTGTCAAGAATGAGGTATTTTAAATCCATCATTTTCTCTTCGTTCAAGAGATCTTTTCGACCAATCAACTTCTTCGTTGGAGTTATCTTGTGTCATATTTCACCTAAAGCCTTTCCTTAAGGGTTGTTGCTATTTGTGGTGATTATGCATGACCCAAGCTTGCTCTTCATTCACTTGGTGGAAGAAGTTTCTCTTATCTTCATTGATCTCAACCAATCAATTATTTCCATTAGTGGCCGGTTGTCACCTCATCATTTTGAGATGTTTGCCATAAGCCCACAACAAGCTTGTGCTTTTTGTTGTTGATTTTCCAACAACTCCGTTCAATTCTTCTTTGCAAGGATGCTTTCCAAGCTCATTTGTGGCAGAAGTTGGCATTTTCTTCTCCATTCTGTTATTCCAATGATTTATCTTCTATTCTTTCTTCCGAAGGCATTGTGATGTTGCTCTTTTCACTCATCATCTCAAATTGTGAGGATCATGTTCTTTTCGTGCTTATCCATTTAACCGGAGTGTTGTGTTCTCATTCAAGTTCTTTCATCTTATCAAGTTTTGCCTCTCTTTTCAACCTGAGTGCTGTCTGAAATCCTTCTTACCCATTGTGCCATTCTTTCAATAGTTCTGGAGGCAGTGTGTTGTTGATTTCATCAAGTATACTCTCATCTTGTCAAGTTCATGTTCAATTCCTTCCATTTAGAGTCGGAGTGCTGTCCAAATTATATCAATCTTATTCCTTCTCTATCTAGTTTTAACCGGAGTGTTTTCAACTTTCCTCATCTTCGTTGCTTTCTTCCTTTCATTTTGCTCAACATCTCAAGGTTCATGGTTTCACTCGTTTGTCGAAGAAGCAACTTAGTTTACCTCTTATCTTCCTCTTCCTTTTCTCTCCGGTGCCATCCTAGATCTCGGGACGAGATCCTCTTGTAGTGGTGGAGTGTTGTAACGCCCCGAGACCGACGCTCCAGAAGACTTCCAGCTATTCCGAGTTTCGCCTTGTGTTTCTTTTGTGCTTGCTCTTTTATTTTTGCATTGCATCATGTCATCATGCCTTCATGTCATTAACCTTTGCATCTCAACTCAACTAAATAAATTGCATAGATCTTTTGATCTATTTAAATCGAGGGAATTCACATGGTGATTTCTCTTTATAACATATCCTCCTCATATTTATGGAGCTATATTAAATATTTCTTTAATTTGGAAATCACCATAACACACTTGCAAAATATCCCAATGCCTTTGTTATCTTAATTCTTGGTCTCCAACCTTGCCATACGTTCTTTCATCACATTCCGGAGCTCCACCAAAAATCCGAACATTTTTGGACCTTCCCAACCCTCACTTCCTATTCAAATCATTTGAATTTAAATCAAATGAGTTTGAATTTAAATCTTTCAACCTTGGCCTTTTCTATTTTCTCGGAACAAGCACATTTTTGTGAGTTCGGGAAAATTATCCGCGTGTCCAACTTCTTCCCCAACACCTCCTTCCTTCTTCTTTTCTTCTTTGTTATTTTCTATTTTAGAAAATAAGAGAGAGGGAGAAGAGAGCCCAGCCGGCCAGCCTATCAGCCCAGCAGGCCCGCCTAAACCTTTCCTAACCCTAGCCCGATCGAACCCTCCTCTCGATTGCTCCCTCGTTCCCTCACAGCGCCGCCACCCCTTTGTCTTGATCCCCATCTGCGCTCGAACCCATCCTCTCGAACCCCTCTCCCCATCGTCCTCCTCCTCCGCACCCACACACAGAGAGGAGTGTGATCCCCTCGTGCCCGGTCCCCAATGACTGGAGGCCTCCTCCCATGCCTCACCACCCCCTCGCGCCGACCAGCGATCGCCGCTATCTCCGTCGTCCCTTGTCTCGCCCGCGCCGCCAGTCGGCAGTAGCTCGCCGCACCGCGCTGTCTGTGAGCGCCTGCGGCTCGCGTCTCCACCCCTCCTCGCCGCCCCGTTGTACTCCGGAGGTCAGGGCCGCCATGGACGAGCCCCGCGACCACGCCCCTGCCATCCCCGCGCCCAGCCGTGCCGGTGAGCAAGCTGCTGCCGTCTGCCTCGCCGCGTTCCCCTTCGCCTTCGTCACCTCAGGTTCCGCGCCCGAGCCCTCTGCTCGACCAGGAGCTCGTCACCTCCAGCACCTCTACATGTCCAAGCCCCCTGCCCCGCCTTTGCTTCGTTCAAGCCGGGAGGAGGATGCCCCTCCGCTCGCCCGCATCGAGCAGCGCCAAGTCTCTGCCGGCCTGCCTCCGCTCAAGCTGCTGACCATCTCCTGCCGCTGACCACCACCATCGCCTCCTTGCTGCTGGCATCCCGAGGCCCTTGTGTTGTTTTGTGTTGGACCGTCAAGGCCGGCAAGATCGACTACATGGACGCCAAGACCACACCAGGACCGCCAAGCATCGTCTCCGGGAGTTTTTCCCCAAGTACCACTATGGTCGTCATCCGCCAAGTACCCCTTTGGATCACCAAGTTCGACTACCATCATCGTGAACCGCTTCCGAAACGAGTACCACTACCGTTGCCCCCGGAGACATCGGATTCGTCAAGTTCCTCTTCAAAACGTGAACCACTACTTCCACTACCGTCGCGAGAACGTCTACTTCCACTACTTCCACTACAAACTCGACCCACTCCGAAAATGCATGCTTCGAAGGTATAACCCCGAGACGACGCCCGTGAACGAATGCATGTGTTGAATGAGATTCACCATTTGCACCGTGTCCAAATTGTCACTCGTTTCCATGTCACTAACCCGTGGGAACCCGGTATCCGGGATCACCCCACCATCTTTTGCATGTTCCGCACATCCACACTTTCGTTCGCACCGACATCTTGATGAGTTGTCGGATCATCGGAATGTTGCCGTGGCACCATTTCCGTTTCGCCGCCGTGGCACCCTTTTTGTTCCGCCATGGTGACCAAATGCTTCATAACATGCTCATGTCAACATTTTCATAAAATTGCATAAAACTTGCATATGTCATCCGCATCATGATAACAACATTTAAAATGTTTAAAATTGTTGTTGTATTAAATTGCTAAATAACATGAGGATTTTCTGGAATTGTTGTTTATTCTTCTGGCCTCATTTAAACTTGCCTAGTTAGGTAGTTTCATTATGCTTCACCCCTTGCCATGTTTAACAACATTTAATATTGATGAGTAGCATAACCGAGAGAGAACTAAATAATTGATGTGGTGTTTTGTCAATATGCAACTCGTTGCATATTGAGCTCCACTTAACTTGTAGTATTGTTTGTTGCACTTTGCCATGCCATGCCTCATTAAACCGGACATGCATCATACTTGATTGTGCATCATGCCATGATTATGCTTGTGTGTTTACCATGTTGTTTGTTTCTTTCCGGTGTTGCTTCTTAGTTCCGGTAATGTTGCGATTGTGAGGATTCGTTTGACTACGTCTATTCGTCTTCTTCATGGACTCGTTCTTCTTCCTAGCGGGATTTCAGGCAAGATGACCGCTACCCTGGATCTCACTACTATCATTGCTATGCTAGTTGCTTCGTTCTATCGCTATGCTGCGTTACATATCATTTGCTCTTAAGCCTCCCAAATTGCCATGAACCTCTAACCTTTGACACCCTTCCTAGCAAACCATTGATTGGCTATGTTACCGCTTTGCTCAGCCCTCTTATAGCGTTGCTAGTTGCAGGTGAAGTTGAAGATTGCTCCATGGTGGAAAGGGTTATGTTGGGATATCACAATATCTCTTATATTATTAATGCATCTATATATTTGGTAAAGGGTGGAAGGCTCGGCCTTATGCCTGGTGTTTTGTTCCACTCTTGCCACCCTAGTTTCCGTCATACCGGTGTTATGTTCCCGGATTTTGTGTTCCTAACACGGTCAGGTGATTTATGGGACCCCCCTGACAGTTCAATTTGAATAAGACTCCTCCAGCAAGGCCCAACATTGGTTTTACCATTTGCCTCACCTATTACCTTTTTCCCTTGGGAGTCGCACATCCCAAGGGTCATCTTTATTTTAGCCCCCCCGGGCCAATGCTTGTCGAAGTGTTGGTCCAAACTAGAGCCACTTGCAGCGCCACCTCGGGGAAACTTGAGGGCTGGTTCTAGTTGTACGTACTGCTCATCTGGTCGTGGCCTGAGACGAGATACGCGCGGCTACTATCAGGATGTCGGCACGCCGGGAGGTCTTGCTGGTCTTGTTTTACCATTGTCGAAATGTCTTGTAAACTGGGATTCCGAGACTGATCGGGTCTTCCTGGGAGAAGGAATATCCTTCGTTGATCGCGAGAGCTTATCATGGGCTAAGTTGGGACACCCCTGCAGGGTATAAACTTTCGAGAGCCATGCCCACGGTTATGTGGCAGATGGGAATTTGTTAATGTCCGGTTGTAGATAACTTGACACCAGATCCGAATTAAAACGCATCAACCGTGTGTGTAGCCGTGATGGTCTCTTCTCGGCGGAGTCTGGGAAGTGAACACGGTCTTTGGGTTATGTTTGACGTAAGTAGGAGTTCAGGATCACTTCTTGATCATTGCTAGCTTCACGACCGTTCCTTTGTTTCTCTTCTCGCTCTCATTTGCGTATGTTAGCCACCATATATGCTTAGCCGCTGCTACAACCTCACCACTTTACCCCTTCCTTTCCCATTAAGCTTTGCTAGTCTTGATACCCATGGTAATAGGATTGCTGAGTCCTCGTGGCTCACAGATTACTACAACAACAGTTGCAGGTACAGGTTATGTGATGATCTTGACGCGAGAGCGATGTTGCTTGTTTTGGAGTTCTTCTTCTGCTTTTTCGATCAGGGGATAGGTTCCAGGTCGGCAGCCTGGGCTAGCAGGGTGGATATTGTTTGAGTTTCTGTTTATGATTCATCCGTAGTCGGATGTTGTTCTTGTATGTTGTATTGTTGTATTCATGTGACATTGTATGTATTGGATGTATCCCCACTATTATGTATTGTTGATGTAATGATATCCACCTTGCAAAAGTGTCTTCAAGATGCGCTTCTATCCTTGGTGGGACCTTCGAGTTCCTTTAGGATAGGGTCGCATCTTGGGCGTGACAGTGTGGGCCCCCTGGCCTTCATCTTTGGCGATGATTTTTCTTTATTTATTTTAAGGTGTACCATGGAGTTTCAGGACTTTTGGAGTTGCGCAGAATAGTCCTTCAATATTTGCTCCTTTTCCAGCCCAGAATTCCAGCTGTCGGCATTCTCCCTCTTCATGTAAACCTTGTAAAATAAGAGAGAATAGGCATAAGTATTGTGACATAACGTGAAATAACAGCCCATAATGCAATAAATATCGATATAAAAGCATGATGCAAAATGGATGTATCAACTCCCCCAAGCTTAGACCTCGCTTGTCCTCAAGCGAAAAGCCGATAACAATAAATATGTCCTCATGTTTAGAGGTAGAGGCGTCGTTAAAAATAAAATACGGACATGAAGGCATCATGATTATTTCATAACAGCAACATATATAAATTTTGTCATATGATTACTCATGTTCAAGTGATGATCTTTTCACAGAGCCAAAATATGAATCAGAAACCTTATTGGGCACCAACAATTATAATCTCAGTCATTGAAGCAATTGCAATTTATCATAACATCGGAAAGAGTCTATGTTAGAGCTTAAAAGCAAGTCCACATACTCAACTATCACTTAGTCCTTCATAATTGCTAACACTCACACGATACTTGTGGATACAGAGTTTTAATCAGACACAGAGAAAGATAGGGGCTTATAGTTTTTGCCCCACAACCTTTTACCTCAAGGGTAATGTCAACAATAATAATTCACGCTCCCCCACATCCAATTAGATATATATATCATGTTCTTTCCAACATGTTGAGCTTGCCAAAGGATAAAATGAAAAAGGAAAGGTGAAGATCACCGTGACTCTTGCATAAGGTAGAGGACAATAAATAAAGATAGGCTCTTCGTAGAGGGAAGCAGAGGTTGTCATGCGCGTTTAGGGTTGATGCACAAAATCTTAATGCAAAAGAACGTCACTTTATATTTCTCCTTGTATGTGAACCTTTATTATGCAGTCTGTCGCTTTTATTGCATCCACAACAAGTTCGTACAAAGTTTATTTTCTCCGCACCAATAAGTCATGCATATTTAGAGAGCAATTTTTATTGCTTGCACCGACGAAAACTTACTTGAAGGATCTTACTCAATCCATAGGTAGATATGGTGGACTCTCATGGCAAAACTGGTTTAAGGGTATTTGTAAGCACAAGTAGTATTTCTGCTTAGTGCTGAGAATTTGCTAGCATGAGGGGGAAAGGCAAACTCAACACGGTAGAGGAACCATGACAACATACTTTATCTCAGATGTAAGAAAACATAACTCATTATGTTGTCTTCCTTGTCCAACCTCAACTCTTTAGCATGTCATATTTTAATGAGTGCTCCCAATCATAAAAGATATCAATGATAATATATCTATGTGTGAAACCCCTCTTTCCTTATTACGTCCTATTAATTGCAACGATGACCAAAGCTATATTTGCCAACTCCCAACAACTTTTAATCATCATACTTTTTCTATGTGGAGTCATTACTTTCACTAAGATCAATATGAACTCTTTGATTCTTTTTATTCTTTTTCTTCTAATCGTCCAAGATCATGGCAAAATACTCAAGCCCTTGACTCAACACTAATCTTTATTATATAGCTCACGGACTCGATTACAAAGAAGGATCATAAAGCAAAACTCAAAACTAGATCATGCCATGACTTTATTCTACTAAATCAAGATACTACTAATAGGATCGAACTAAGAAAAATGGTAAAGATAGGAGTTGTGATGGTGATACGATACCAGGGCACCTCCCCCAAGCTTGGCAGTTGCCGGGGAGTGCCCATACCCAGATGATTATGTCCTCAGAGGTGATGGAGGTGGTGATGATGACGGTGGATAATCGCACATCGAGCGTAAAAGTTCCTCCAACTTGCGGATAATATTCTTGAGCCCAGCAATATGATCCTTCAACAAAATATTCTCCTGTGTAAGATACTTGTTTTGTATGCGGGCTAACTCAATCATTTGGAAGGCTTCAAGCTCTGTTGGAGTGAAAAGTTTAGGTAAAGGTTGAGGGATGTCTTCTTCTTTCACCACCGGAGCTTGAACCTCCATGGCCTTCTTGATCCCTTCATCCTTGTTGATTTCTTCTGGTTCCTCTCTTTTCAACTCTATCTTCAATAGCCAAGCATCCTTGTCTTCGTTGTTGGAGGAGGGAGAAGTCATGGTGCTCTAGACCTGTCAGAAAAATAGCTCGAAACAAAAACAGGAGAGATTTGCGTGATACGAGAGTCAAAACCTTCGGGAGTATATATAATGAATTTTTACCGACCAAAATACGTATTGTGCAAGGAAACGGAGTCCGGAGGGCACACGAGGTGCTCACGAGGTAGGGGGCACGCCCAAGGGGGTAGGGCGCGCCCTCCACCCTCGTGGAGGCCTCGTGTCCTCCCCGGACTGCTACTTATTTTTCTATTTTTCTAAATATTCCAAAATGGAGAAATATTGCCTTTAAAATTGTTTTGGAGTCGGTTTACTTACCGTACCACATACCTATTCCTTTTCGGAGTCTGGAACATTCTGGAAAGTGTCCTTTATGTATTCCTCCGGCGTTACGGTTTCAATAATATTAGTTTCAACATTTATGGGATTACCTGAAATATAGTGTTTGATCCTCTGACCGTTTACCACCTTTGGATTTGTGCCTGCGAAGTTGTTGATTTTTATGGCACCGAAACGATAGACCTCCTCGATAACGTAAGGACCTTCCCATTTGGAGAGAAGTTTTCCTGCAAAAAAATTTAAACAAGAGTTGTATAGAAATACATAATCACCTACATTAAACCCACGCTTTTGTATCCTTTTGTCATGCCACCTTTTAACTTTTTCTTTAAACAACTTGGCATTTTCATAAGCTTGGGTTCTCCATTCATCAAGTGAGCTAATATCAAATAACCTCTTCTCACCGGCAAGTTTGAAATCATAGTTGAGCTCTTTAATAGCCCAATATGCCTTATGTTCTAGTTCAAGAGGTAAGTGACATGTTTTTCCATAAACCATTTTATACGGAGACATACCCATAGTATTTTTGTATGCAGTTCTATAGGCCCATAATGCGTCATTCAGTTTCTTGGACCAATTCTTTCTAGACCTATTGACAGTCTTTTGCAAAATTAATTTGAGCTCTCTATTGCTCAATTCTACTTGACCACTAGACTGCGGGTGATATGGAGATGCAATTCTATGATTAATGTCATATTTAGCAAGCATCTTACGGAAAGCACCATGAATAAAGTGTGAACCACAATCAGTCATTAAGTATCTAGGGACTCCAAACCTCGGAAAAATAACTTCCTTAAGCATTTTAATAGAAGTTTTATGATCAGCACTACTAGTTGGAATAGCTTCCACCCACTTAGTAACGTAATCAACAGCAACTAAGATATGAGTGTAACCATTAGAGGCAGGAAAAGGTCCCATATAATCAAAGCCCCAAACATCAAATGGCTCAATAACAAGTGAATAATTCATAGGCATTTCTTGACGTCTACTGATATTACCAATTCTTTGACATTCATCGCAAGATAAAACAAACTTACGGGCATCCTTGACGAGAGTAGGCTAATAAAAACCGGATTGCAATACCTTATGTGCAGTTCTATCTCAAATGTGGTGTCCTCCATAAGCCTCGGAGTGACACTTGCGTAGGATCTGTTCCTGTTCATGCTCAGGTACACAACGTCTAATAACACCATCTACTCCTTCTTTATAAAGATGTGGGTCATCCCAAAAGTAATGTCTCAAATCATAGAAAAACTTTTTCTTTTGTTGGTATGTGAAGCTAGGTGGTATAAATTTAGCAACAATATAATTAGCATAATCAGCATACCAAGGAGTGCTACAAGAAGTACTTATGACATTTAATTTCTCATCAGGAAAGCTATCATCAATAGGTAGTGGGTCATTGTCGGTGTCAAAACCGGCGGATCTCGGGTAGGGGGTCCCGAACTGTGCGTCTAGGCGGATGGTAACAGGAGACAAGGAACACGATGTTTTTAGCCAGGTTTGGGCCCTCTCGATGGAGGTAAAACCCTACTCCTGCTTGATTGATATTGATTATATGGGTAGTACAAGAGTGGATCTACCACGAGATCAAGGAGGCTAAACCCTAGAAGCTAGCTTATGGTATGATGGTTGTTATTGTTGTGTCCTACGGACTAAAACCCTCCGGTTTATATAGACACCGGAGAGGGCTAGGGTTACACAGAGTCGGTTACAATGGTAGGAGATCTACATATCCGTATTGCCAAGCTTGCCTTCCACGCCAAGGAAAGTCCCATCCGGACACGGGACGAAGTCTTCAATCTTGTATCTTCATAGTCTTGGAGTCCGGCCGATGATGATAGTTCGGCTATCCGGACACCCCCTAGTCCAGGACTCCCTCAGTAGCCCCTGAACCAGGCTTCAATGACGACAATTCCGGCGCGCATATTGTATTCGGCATTGCAAGGCGGATTCCTCCTCCGAATAATTCATAGAAGATTGTGAACACCAGGATAGTGTCCGGCTCGGTAAAAATAAATTCCACATACCACCGTAGAGAGAATAATATTTACACAAGTTCAATCTGTTGACGTATTTTGTGGCGTGACGTCACACCACAACCAAGCCTTTACTCGAATCGTTTTTATTATACCACCTCAGCGCGTTTAGCGAAGCGGTTTCCTTGGCACGTCTTGTCGAAGCAGAGATCGTGTTCCCCTTATTCCGGGATTCCCATCAATACGGACGTGGGTAACCCAACCGCGCCATTGATTGCGGCGCTTGGGAGATAAGCGAGTTTTACCAGGCCAGTAGGGACGCATAGTTTCATCCGCCCATATATAAGGGGATAAGGATCCACCTTTTTTACCTACGCCTTCTTCCTCCTTTGCTTATCCATCTCCGCGCACTCGAGCTCCAGCGCCCAAGTCTGCATATCTCACCTCGACCTTCTCCAGCCATGTCCGGAGCAGGAGGCAAGTGGATGGCCTCCTCCATTACGGAGGGGCACATAGAGAAGTTGCACAGCACCGAATATCTGTCCAGTGACATCGCGCATCAGCTCCCCGACGAGGGGCAGCTCATCCCCACCCCCACGCCCCATGAGAGGGTGGTATTCCTTCCCCATTTCCTCCGCGGACTAGGCTTCCCACTCCACCCCTTTGTCCGGGGGCTCATGTTCTACTACGGCCTGGATTTCCACGATCTGGCCCCGAATTTCATCCTCAATATCTCGGCGTTTATCGTCATGTGCGAGGCCTTCCTCTGCATCTAGCCCCACTTCGGCTTGTGGCTAAAGACCTTCAATGTCAAGCCGAAGGTTGTGAAGGACAGCCAAGCGGAGTGCGGAGGCGCCATGGTGGGCAAAATGCCCAACGTCACTTGGCTCGAGGGTGCCTTCGTGGAATCCATCAAAGGGTGGCAATCGGGGTGGCTCTACATCACCGAGCCGCGTGACCCTAAATGGGCAGCGGCCCCTGAATTCAGATCTGGCATCCCCATGCAGCTCACCTCCTGGAAAGAGAAGGGCTTGCTATGGGGTAGTTCGGAAGAGCTGACCGGACTCCAGTCCTGTCTCCAGACCCTGGTGAACAAGAAGCTCAAGCTTGTCAACGTGATCCAGGTCATGCTCGTCCACCGGATTCTCCCCTGCCAGCAACGGGACTTCAATTTGTGGGAGTTTGATCCGGCACAGCATCGGACCTTAAGCGGGCTCTTCGACACTACGTACGAAGCTGCCTGGAGGGTGCTGTTCAAGGGCGCCGAAGCTCCCTCATCCGCTACCGAAGATCGCGAATTCAGCACGCAGCGTCCGGCTGGCGAGGTAAGCTATGTCATCCTTTATGGGACACTTGCTTTTCATAGTTTGACTTTATGCGGGATCTAAACTCCCAATACCTTTAATAGGCCTGGCAGAAGACGTCCGGACAGGTTAACTGTCCGGCTCCCCTTCCAGAAGACCCAGCGGACGCCCGTTTGACAGGGCTGCTAGTCCCGGCACTTTACGTAGTGCCGGAGACGAAGGCCAAGAAGAAGGCCACGGGAACCCGAAGGAGTTCCCGGCGTCAGGTGGTATCGGACTCATCGTCCGATGACTCCGAGGCGGACTCCTCCCACGAGGACGAGGAGGAGAAGAAAGAGGCCTCTCCCCCAGCGGGGGGAGAGAAGAAAAGGAAGGCCTCCCAACGAGGGAGGCCGAAGGGTCCAAGAAGGGAAGGACCCTTCCCCCGGACTGTTCTGCCAACGTCGGCGACGGCGACGTGGAGTGGCCCTCAAGGGCCAAGCCCCTGGCGAGGTCGTAAGTATCCGGACTCCTAGATGATTTTATAATTTTTCTTTTTGTCACATGGTGTCTTTCTAATGCCGCATACAACCTGTAGTCCGCCCAAGGACGATCTTCCCGCTTCATCGAGCGGGTCCTTGGGCACGTCGGACATGGATTCTCTTCCGACCGCCTCCACCCCGCGTGAGACTGACGACGTCGAGGTGGGATCCCAGGAAGGGACCTGCCAGGAGGAGGAGGCCCCGGAGGTGCCGCAGGGCAACCTCCCGGACTTTGCACCGGACTCCGCAACGGAACCTGCAGTGGTTCCGGAGTCCGGCGAGCGGCCCCTTTGTAAGAAGGGCAAGACTGTGACACCGGCGGCCTCCGTCCAACCGGAGGCGCCGGATAACTTGCTGGAGGCACTCAACGGCGCTTCCATCGAAGAAGAACACCGCACTATCATGAGTGCGGTGATTCAGAAGGTTCAGCTCGCCAAGAGCGGGCTGATCGAAGCCTGCAGCAGCCTTCTAACAGGCTTTGAGGTAAGGATTTAAATATATGTAAAATAGTACCACATAGACAGTAGCCCCTGATGCTCGGTTCGGTGTTCGGAAAGAAAAGCCGGACTGAGGATCTCAAAAGATATACGCAGGAGTCTTAAAAAATATGTCAATATGGGAATGCAGGCTGCGCTGCTGACCTCTACCGCATTGACTGCGGAGGTCAGTACCTTGAAACAAAGCCTCGAGCGGTCCGAGAGCGAGCCCGGCCGTGCCAATAAGCAGCTCAAGGACAAGGAAGGTGAGTAACACCGTATTAAAGTTGTACCTTACAGAAAAGGATTTGGTTGCAAGAGAAATAACAAGGATAACGTGGGTACTTTAGGGGCTACGAACGAGGTGGCAACCCTGAAGGAGGCGGTGTCCACGGCCGAACGCAATGCGTCCGCGGAACGAGCTGAGCGAGAGAAGCAGGAGGCGCGGGTGGCGGAGGTACAGAAAGAGCTCCAGGCTCTCGTGGAAAAGCACGAGAGTTTGGAGCGTGACTCGAAGACTCGAGAGTCCGAGCTTGCGTCGGCTCTTGAGAGTGCCAAAGCCGCTAAGGCCAAAGCCCACAAGGCCCTCCAGGAAATTGAGGCGTTGAAGAAAATAGCGGCGGGTAAGGCATTTTTCATGCAAAGCAAGCATGTGAATGTGAATTACCTATTACTTACCCGAATTCGGAGCTCTCCAGGAGCGTTCGCAGATCTGCCTCGCAACGTGTCCGATGCTGCCGCTTTCTACCGGGCCGATGGGGGGAGCTCGACAGAGAAGGTCTTCTAGTCTCAGTATGCTGAGGCCGGACATCCGGTGCCCCTTAGCGACCAGCTGAACAGCTGGTCGAGCTCCACAAGGTGGCCGAACAGGCCATGAAGGGCCTCATAGTTCGGCTGTGGCCCAAGGAGGCCATGCCTGGGAGCTACTTCGGCCTGGTGCGGCGGTTGGTGGATGCGTGTCCCTGGGTTGAAGTTCTCAAGCACTCCGCCTGCATTGAAGGTGCCCGTCGGGCCCTTGCCCATGCAAAGGTGCACTGGGGCAGGATGGACGCTAAGAAGCTTGTGACGGACGCACCACCAATGGGCAAGGAGTATCGCACGCCCGAGATGTATTATAAGAGTGTCCTGAAGGGTGCCCGCATGATTGCGGGTGAGTGCTCCAAAGATGTAATATTTGAGTAGACTCGCATTTTGTTATCTTGTGTGCTGAAAACTTTGTTCATATGCGCTAAGCAACGCTTGTTAATTTAAAATATTACCTTCTGTGCGGCCGTTTATCAAATCTGAGAGATGGCAAGTCATCGACTTCAGCCCCCATGCCACGAGTGCTGGGGTGTTCGGGATAAACTTGAGCACTCTTGTTCCCATTTTTGGGTCCATCTAGGGAGGCGCTCAACACAACGAACGAGGCAACCGGACTTATAATGCTTGAACACTCTCACTTAGCCATAGAATTATATAATTTTAAATTTCGGCGAAGCCCCTAGTGTTTGGAAGACCGAGTTCAGGGCGCTATCCACGCCTGGGCCGGACAAAGCCGGTTCCTCGCTCTAAGCGGCATAAGTCTTTAGGGACTCGAAAAAACCTCTCGAACAGCGACTAGCTCTTGCCTTATCATGACGGTCAGTTTTAGCTTTCTCCACTGAGGCGCTCTCCCAGCTCAACTGGGGCGCAATCGCAGTGGTTCTCCCAGTGCTACCTTAGCCGATACAACGGAACGTAAGGTACCAAAACATGGTAGTCGGGCAAACCCAACTATTGACCCAAGACATGATTCGGAGCTAATGCATATAATGCTATAAGTTCGGGGTGCCGCACTTGTGAAAGTGTTCGGACTTATCACACCATAATGTGGGAACATAAGCCCCTGGTGTATTTAGCCGTACCAAAGTGTACGGATGCAACATGTCATAAATGAACATATGTATAAGAAAGAAATGCAATTATAAGCAAAAAGCGATGCATTGTTTATTTAAGAAATACTGCCATGTATGCAGAACGATACAAATAGTGCGGTAAGCAAAGGATGGGATTATTAAACATGTCCCCCACCAGGGGTAGGCTGCGGAATGGTGTATAAAATAGATTTAATGCTCGTAATGGAGACCACCTGGATACTCGTCGTAGCCTTTCTCCTTCCCTGGCTGTTGCATCGTGAGTTCGGCAGGTCTACTGCCGGACAGGGCTTCTGGTGAACAGAGTCTTGTGGGTAAGAAAAAAGAAAAAGGAAAAAGAACGACACACTTGGGAGCCCCTGGTGTGGTTAAGCCGCATTCTGGGCCTGTCATGGTCGTGCCCCTCCCCCTATGCCCATGGTATCTCCAGAGCATAATGATGTACGCGAAGGATCAGTCTTGCAATTTTGCAAGGGCTGGGGTTGGGGCCGCATTGCTACGCGTGCTCGGAACGTGCCAGGTGGTCTTGTTGTAGGTTACTCCGGGCGCGTTTAGCCGTGTTCGGTCGCTTAACGGCCGGACTCGAGAATTGCCTTAAGAGGCTGCTCTGTACTTCTGCCGTGAGAGCCGCTGTGTGTTCCTCCGTTTGGAGAGAGCGTTCAGTGTTTCCGTTGACCGTGATGACTCCTCGAGGGCCTGGCATCTTGAGCTTGCGGTATGCGTAGTGCGGCACCATGTTGAATTTTGCAAACGCGGTCTGTCCGAGCAGAGCATGATAGCCGCTGCGGAACGGAACTATGTCGAAGATTAACTCCTCGCTTCGGAAGTTATCCGGGGATCCGAAGACCACTTCAAGTGTGACTGAGCCTGTACAATTGGCCTCCACACCTGGTATGACGCCTTTGAAGGTCGTCTTTGTGGGTTTAATCCTTGAGGGGTCTATGCCCATCTTGCGCACTGTATCCTGATAAAGCAGGTTCAGGCTGCTGCCGCCGTCCATCAGGACTCTGGTGAGGTGAAATCCATCGACGATTGGGTCTAAAACCAATGTGGCGAATCCGCCGTGGCGGATACTGGTGGGGTGGTCCCTTCGATCAAAAGTGATCGGGCAGGAGGACCATGGGTTGAACTTCGGGGCGACTGGTTCCATCGTGTATACGTCCCTGAGTGCACGCTTCCGCTCCCTCTTGGGTATGTGGGTTGCGTATATCATGTTTACTGTCCGCACTTGTGGGGGGAAACCCTTCTGTCCTCTATTGTTCGGCGGTCGGGTCTCTTCCTCGTCATGGCTATGTAGCCCCTTGTCATTGTTTTCGGCAATTAGCTTGCATGCCTGCTTGAATACCCAACGGTCCCTGTTGGTGTGATTAGCTGGCTTTTCGGGGGTGCCGTGTATCTGGCACAAGCGGTCGAGTATTCGGTCCAAATTGGACGGACCCAGAGTAGTTCTTTTGAATGGCTTTTTCCGCTGACCGGGTTTGGAGCCTCTGAATCCGACGTTGACTGTCGTATCCTTAGTGTTATCGCTATTAATGTGGCGTTTGTTCTTATTGCGACGCGACCTACCATTGTGGTCCTTGGTATCCGGACTGCCAGAATTTTTGCTGAGGTTGTTACTGCGGGCTAGCCAGCTGTCATCTCCCGCGCAGAAGCGGGTCATGAGTGATGTGAGGGCTGCCATGGATTTCGGCTTTTCCTATCCTAGGTGCCGGGCAAGCCACTCGTCGCGGATGTTATGTTTGAAGGCTGCGAGGGCCTCTGCATCCGGACAGTCGACGATTTGATTTTTCTTTGTTAAGAACCGTGTCCAGAATTGTCTGGCCGATTCGTCTGGCTGCTGAATTATGTGGCTTAGGTCATCGGCGTTTGGTGGTCGCACATATGTGCCCTGGAAGTTATCAAGGAATGCGGCTTCCAGGTCCTCCCAACACCCAATTGATTCTGCTGGCAAGCTGTTAAGCCAATGCCGAGCTGGTCCTTTAAGCTTGAGTGGGAGGTATTTGATGGCGTGAAGATCATTGCCGCGGGCCATGTGGATATGAAGGAGATAGTCTTCGATCCAAACCGCGGGGTCTGTTGTGCCATCATAGGATTCAATATTCACGGTTTAAACCCTTCCGGGATTTGATGATCCATTACTTCATCTGTGAAGCATAGTGGGTGTGCGGTGCCTCTATATTGGGCTATATCACGACGTGGCTCAAGCGAGCTTTGTCTACTGTGTTCGGCCCGGACGGAGTTGCTGTATCCAGCGCGACGGTCGTCGTCGCGCATCATGGGGCGCCCACACGATCCGTAGATCAATCTTGATTGTATTGCCTTATCCTCCAATATGTCTCGCAAGTCCGACGCATTCCCCCGTGGCTTCGTACTTTTCGAGCGGTGCTGGGGTACGGTTCTAGTGGAGGGCCTAGAGGCCTCTCTGTCGCGGCCACGAGGTGGTCGGTCAGCCGTATTGTGCACTGGTGATGCAGGTTTATATGCCTCCTCCTCTAATAGGGGGAGCAGCTTGTGTTTGGGGTAGTTTTTGGAGGGGCATTCGAGTTCATGCTCTTCGGCCGCAAGGACTTCAGTCCACCTGTCAGCATATATTGATCAGCTCTAAGCTGTTGCTGCTTTTTCTTGAGGCTGTTCGCCGTGGCCATAAGCCTGCGTTTAAAATGCTCTTGTTTGACAGGATCCTCGGGCACGACGAATTCGTCGTCGTCGAGGCTTGCCTCGTCTCTGGAGGGAGGCATGTAATTATCATCCTCTACCTCTTCGTCTGCCGCTCTCTCATGAGGGCTGGCTTCTCCGTCCTCCTGTGCTGAATCTTGCTGGAGGGGGTTGTCTTTGGCACTCTCTGGGGTGTTATTATCTCCGGTGCCGGAATCTCCATTCTTGCTGTGGCGGGATATAGAGCGGCGCCGCTAACGCTGGCGCTTGGGTTGTTGGAGGGGTCTTCCTCCGCCGTTCCTTCGCCATTCCCATCCTTTGGGATATCCACCATGTATATGTCATATGACGAGGTGGCTTTCCACTGCCCAGTAGGCGCTGGTTCTTGGTCGTCTCCGGCATCGTCGTCCATACCGTCGATGTCTTCGGAGTCGAAGTCTAGCATGTCGGTTAGATCGTCGACAGTGGCTACTAAGTGGGTGGTGGGTGGGGTTTGAATTTCTTCGTCGTCCGCATCCCAACCGTCCTGACCACAGTCCGGCCAGGGCTCTCCTGATAACGAGAGATATTTTAGCGAATTCAGGATGTAGCCGAAAGGTGACTGTTGAAAGATGTCCGCAGCGGTGAACTCCATGATCGGTGCCCAATCGGATTCGATTGGAGGGGGCGCGGGAGGTTCGGAGTCCGGCGAGGAGTCCGGCACCTCGGAGTCACGAGCTTCACAAGGGACAAGGTCAGTATTCGGCTCCATCGTCGTAGAGGTTGCAGCCCCCGAGGCGGTGTCTAGCCACCCATCCTCGATCTACGCAGTCGGCTCCGAATTAGGCATAGGAGCGGACTCATGTGCGGCCTCCAGGACACTATCCGGTAGCAGAGCTAAATCATGCCCATCGTGACAGTGCGGCGTGCTCGGTTGTGGCTCGAATCCATCAAAGATCAAGTCTCCGCGGATGTCAGCCATGAAGTTTAGACTTCCAAATCTGACCTGACGGCCAGGGGCGTAGCTTTCGATCTGCTCCAGATGGCCAAGCGAATTGGCCCGCAGTGCAAAGCCGCCGAATACGAAGATCCGTCCGGGGAGAAAAGTCTCACCCTAGACTGCGTCGTTGTTGTTGATGATCGAAGGAGCCATCGAGCCTATTGGTGACGACACAGAGGAACTCTCAATGGAAGCACCAATGTCGGTGTCAAAACCGGCAGATCTCGGGTAGGGGGTCTCGAACTGTGCATCTAGGCGGATGGTAACAGCAGACAAGGAACACGATGTTTTTACCCAGGTTCGGGCCCTCTCGATGGAGGTATATACCTACTCCTGCTTGATTGATATTGATGATATGGGTAGTACAAGAGTGGATCTACCACGAGATCAAGGAGGCTAAACCCTAGAAGCTAGCCTATGGTATGATGGTTGTTATTGTTGTGTCCTACGGACTAAAACCCTCCGGTTTATATAGACACCGGAGAGGGCTAGGGTTACACAGAGTCGGTTACAATGGTAGGAGATCTACATATCCGTATTGCCAAGCTTGCCTTCCACGCCAAGGAAAGTCCCATCCGGACACGGGACGAAGTCTTCAATCTTGTATCTTCATAGTCTCGGAGTCCGGCCGATGATGATAGTTCGGCTATCCGGACACCCCCTAGTCCAGGACTCCCTCAGTCATCAAGAACATTCTCTCACCTAGATAAATTGTCTGCAACGGGGTTCTCAGCTCCTTTCCTATCAACGATATGTAAATCAAACTCTTGGAGCAAGAGAACCCATCTAATGAGTCTAGGCTTAGCATCTTTCTTTTCCATAAGATATTTAATAGCAGCATGATCTGTGTGAATAGTTACTCTAGAATCAACAATATAGGGTCTGAATTTATCACAAGCAAATACAACCGCTAAAAGTTCCTTTTCAGTAGTAGCATAATTTCTTTGAGCATTGTCTAGAGTCTTACTAGCATAATGGATAACATTCAATTTCTTATCAACTCTTTGCCCTAGAATAGCACCAACAGCATAATCACTAGCATCACACATAATTTCAAAGGGTAAATTCCAATCAGGTGGCTGAACAACAGGTGCAGAGACTAATGCTTTCTTAAGTATTTCAAATGCTTCTACACAATCATCATCAAAGACAAATGGTACATCTTTTTGTAATAAATTAGTCATAGGCCGAGAGATTTTTGAGAAGTCCTTAATGAACCTCCTATAAAATCCGGCCTGACCAAGGAAACTTCTTATACCTTTGATGTCCTTGGGACATGGCATCTTTTCAATAGCATCAACCTTGGCTTTATCAACTTCAATACCTCTTTCAGAAACTTTGTGCCCCAAGACAATACCTTCATTCACCATAAAGTGGCATTTTTCCCAATTCAAGACAAGATTAGTTTCTTCACATCTCTGCAAAACTAGAGCAAGATTGCTCAAGCAATCATCAAAAGAGGAACCATAGACGGAAAAGTCATCCATGAAAACCTCACAAATTTTCTCACAAAAGTCAGAGAATATAGCCATCATGCATCTTTGACAGGTAGCAGGTGCATTACATAAACCAAAAGGCATACGTCTATAAGCAAAAGTACCAAAAGGGCATGTAAAAGTAGTCTTTGATTGATCTTTAGCCGACACAGGTATTTGAGAAAAACTAGAATAACCATCTAGAAAGCAATAATGTGTATGTTTCCATAGTCTTTCTAGCATTTGATCAATAAAACGTAAGGGGTAATGATCTTTCTTAGTAGCCTTATTTAATTTGCGAAAATCAATTACCATCCTATAACCTGTGATAATTCTTTGCGGAATCAATTCATCTTTATCATTAGGGACAACAGTAATACCTCCCTTCTTAGGGACACAATGGACAGGACTTACCCACTGACTATCAGCAACGGGATAAATTATACCTGCCTCCTGAAGCTTGAGTATTTCCTTCCTTACCACTTCTTTCATTTTAGGATTCAAACGTCGTTGAGGATCACGAACTGGTTTGGCATCAGCTTCCAAATTTATTTTATGTTGGCATAGAGTGGGACTGATGCCCTTAAGATCATCTAGAGTATATCCAATAGCGGCACGATGCTTCTTCAGAGTTTTCAATAATCTTTCTTCTTCATGCTCTGAAAGGTTAGCGCTAATAATGACAGGATATATTTTCTTTTCATCAAGATAAGCATATTTAAGATTATTAGGCAATGGCTTAAGCTCAAACACGGGATCACCCTTGGGTGGAGGAGGATCCCCTAGGATTTCAACAGGCAAATTGTGTTGCAGAATAGGTTCCTGTTTAAAGAATACTTCATCTATTTCTCTTCTTTCATTCATGAACATATCATTTTCATGGTCTAGCAAATAGTGTTCTAAAGGATCACTAGGAGGTACAGCAATAGAAGCAAGACCAATAATTTCATCCTTACTAGGCAATTCTTCCTCACGATGTTGTTTACTAAATCTAGAGAAATTAAACTCATGAACCATATCATCCAAGCCAACAGTAACAACATTATTTTCGCAATCTATCTTAGCATTAACAGTACGCAAGAAGGGTCTACCAAAAATAATGGGACAAAAGCTATCTTGCGGAGAGCCAAGAAAAAGAAAATCAGCGGGATATTTGGTTTTCCCACACAAGACTTCAACATCTCTAACAATTCCCATTGGAGATATAGTATCTCTATTGGCAAGTTTAATTGTAACATCAATTTCCTCTAACTCAGCAGGTGCAATCTCATGCATAATTTCTTTGTATAAGCCAATGGGTATAACACTAGCACTAGCACCCATATCACATAAGCCATGATAACAATGATCTCCTATTTTAACAGAAATAACAGGCACGCCTACCACAGGTCTATGTTTATCTCTATCATAGGGTTTAGCAATTCTAGCAGTTTCACCAGTGAATTGAATAACATGCCCATCAATATTATCAGACAAGAGATCTTTAACAATAGCAATATTGGGTTCTACCTTGACTTGCTCAGGAGGTGTATAAGTTCTAACATTGCTCTTATGAACAACAGTTGAAGCTTTAGCATGATCCTCCATTCTAACAGGGAAAGGGGGTTTCTCAACATAAGAAGTAGGAACAATAGGATCATTATAAGTGACAACCTTTTCTTCAACTTTAATAGGTGCAGCTACTTTTACTTCTATGGGAGGATGATATTTAAACCACTTCTCCTTGGGGAGATCAACATAAGTAGCAAATGATTCACAGAAAGAAGCTACTATCTCAGAGTCAAGTCCATATTTAGTGCTAAACTTACGAAAAATATCGGTATCCATAAAAGATTTAACACAATCAAACTTAGGTGTCATACCTGACTCCTTACCTTCGTCAAGGTCCCAATCTTCAGAGTTGTGTTTAATTATATCCAATAAATTCCATCCAAATTCAATAGACTTCATCATAAAAGAGCCAGCATAAGAAGTATCGAGCATGTTGCGATTATTATCAGAAAACCGAGCATAAAAATTCTGGAGAATTGTCAATTTTGAGAGCTCATGATTGGGGCATGAATATAACATTGATTTAAGCCTCCCCCAAGCTTGAGCGATGCTTTCTCCTTCGCAAGGCCAACAATTATATATATATAATTGTGATCACGATGAACAAGATGCATAGGGTAATACTTTTGATGAAATTCCAATTTCACTCTTTTATAGTTCCATGATCTCGTATCATCACATAGCCTATACCATGTCAATGTGTCTCCCTCCAAAGATAAAGGGAAAGCCTTCTTCTTAACAACATCATCGGGTATACCTGCAAGCTTAATAGTCCACAAGTATCATCCACAAAGCGTAGATGTTCATCAGGATGCTTTGTTCCATCTCCTGCAAAGGTGTTAGCTAGCAGTTTTTCCATCATACCCGAAGGAATCTGAAAAGCAGTTTCATCTTCAATAGATTCAGTAGGTTGAGGAGCAACTCTTGGCTAAACCGGATGGGGTTAAGATACCCCAAACAAGCCCCTCAAACAATTACTTTCCATAGTAACAAGTGACAGAAAATTTTAGCACACTAAATAAATTTTTCCTTACCAAATTCCACCTACCAAAGGCACTTCACTCCCCGGCAACGGCGCCAGAAAAGAGTCTTGATGACCCACAAGTATAGGGGATCTATCGTAGTCCTTTCGATAAGTAAGAGTGTCGAACCCAACGAGGAGCAGAAGGAAATGATAAGCGGTTATCAGCAAGGTATTCTCTGCAAGTACTGAAATAAGTGGTAACAGATAGTTTTGTGAAAGGATAAATTGTAACGAGTAACAAGTAACAAAAGTAAATAAAGTGCAGCAAGGTGGCCCAATCCTTTTTGTAGCAAAGGACAAGCCTAGACAAACTCTTATAATAGGAAAAGCGCTCCCGAGGACACATGGGAATATCGTCAAGCTAGTTTTCATCACGCTCATATGATTCGCGTTCGATACTTTGACAATTTGATATGTGGGTGGACTGGTGCTTGGGTACTGCCCTTACTTGGACAAGCATCCCACTTATGATTAACCTCTATTGCAAGCATCCGCAACTACAACAAAAGTATTAAGGTAAACCTAACCATAGCATGAAACATATGGATCCAAATCAGCCCCTTACGAAGCAACACATAAACTAGGGTTTAAGCTTCTATCACTCTAGCAACCCATCATCTACTTATTACTTCCCAATGCCTTCCTCTAGGCCCAAATAATGGTGAAGTGTTATGTAGTCGACGTTCACATAACACCACTAGAGGTTGGACAACATACATCTTATCAAAATATCAAACGAATACCAAATTCACATGACTACTAATAGCAAGACTTCTCCCTTGTCCTCGGGAACAAACGTAATTACTCACAAAGCATATTCATGTTCATAATCAGAGGGGTAATAATATGCATAAAGGATATGAACATATGATCTTCCACCAAATAAACCAACTAGCATCAACTACAAGGAGTAATCAACACTACTAGCAACCTACTAGCACCAATCCCAGACTTGGAGACAAGAATTGGATACAAGAGATGAACTAGGGTTTAGAGATGAGATGGTGCTGATGAAGATGTTGATGGAGATTGCCCTCTCCCAATGAGAGGAGCGTTGGTGATGACGATGGTGATGATTTCCCCCTCCCGGAGGGAAGTGCCCTAGATTGGTTCCGCCAAGGTTCCCCCCCGAAAGGTTTACTTCTATTTTTTTCTCATCGAAAGACTTCATATGGGAGAAGATGGGCGTCGGAGAGCCACCAGGGGGCCCACGAGGTAGGGGGCGCCTAGGGGGGGCGCGCCCCCCACCCTCGTGAGCAGGGTGTGGGCCCCCTGGCCTTCATCTTTGGCGACGATTTTTCTTTATTTATTTTAAGGTGTTCCGTGGAGTTTCATGACTTTTGGCGTTGCGCAGAATAGTCCTTCAATATTTGCTCCTTTTCCAGCCCAAAATTCCAGCAGCCGGCATTCTCCCTCTTCATGTAAACCTTGTAAAATAAGAGAGAATAGCCATAAGTATTGTGACATAACGTGAAATAACAGCCCATAATGCAATAAATATCGATATAAAAGCATGATGCAAAATGGACGTATCATGGGTGATTAGACACTAAGTACCAAAGTTGCAGTTTTTAAGTTCTTTAAGTTTAAGTGGAGTTTAGGCACAAGTTTAACATTCACAATACATAACAAGCAAGCATGCAAAGAGTATATGAGCTGCGGAAAGTAAAGCATGCAACTCGCAAGAATGTAAAGGGAAGGGTTTTGGAGGATTCAAATGCAATCGAAGACACGGATGTTTTTGTCGTGGTTCCGGTAGGTGGTGCTATCGTACATCCACGTTGATGGAGACTTCAACCCACGAAGGGTAACGGTTGCGCGAGTCCATGGAGGGCTCCACCCACAAAGGGTCCACGAAGAATCAACCTTGTCTATCCCACCACGGCCGTCGCCCACGAAGGACTTGCCTCACTAGCAGTAGATCTTCACGAAGTAGGCGATATCATTGCCCTTACAAACTCCTTGGTTCAACTCCACAATCTTGTCGGAGGCTCCCAAGTGACACCTAGCCAATCTAGGAGACACCACTCTCCAAGAAGTAACAAATGGTGCGTTGATGATGAACTCCTTGATCTTGTGCTTCAAATGATAGTCTCCCCAACACTCAACTCTCTCTCATGGGATTTGGATCTGGTGGAAAGAAGATTTGAGTGGAAAGCAACTTGGGGAAGGCTAGAGATCAAGATTCATATGGTAGGAATGGAATATCTTGGCCTCAACACATGAGTAGGTAGTTCTCTCTCAGAAAATGTATGCTGGAAGTGTAGGTTCAGTCTGATGGCTCTCTCCATGAATGAAGAGGAGGTGGAGGGGTATATATAGCCTCCACACAAAATCTAATAGTTACACACAATCTACCAAACTCGGTGGGACCGAATCAACAAACTCGGTCGGACCGATTTAGTAATCCTAGTGATCGTTAGGATTTTTGGTGGGACCGATATGCAACTCGGTGGGACCAATATGGTTAGGCTTAAGGCATAACGTAATCTCGGTGAGACCGATTACACAAACTTGGTGGGACCGATTTTGGTAATAACCTTTCCAGAGAGTTGGTTAGGCAAACTCGGTTGAACCGATTACACAAACTCGGTAGGACCGATTTTGGTAATAAGTTAACTAGGAAGTTTGCATTGTAATCTCGGTAGTACCGATTGCTCAAACTCGGTTAGACCGATTTTGGTAATGGACATACACAAAGAGATTACAATCCCATCTCGGTGAGACCGAGATCCCTATCAGTGAGACCGATTTGCCTAGGGTTTGTGGCAGTGGCTATGACATCTGAACTCGGTGGCGCCGGATAGAAAGAATCGGTGGGGCCGAGTTTGACTTTAGGTTTAGGTCATATGTGTGGAAGTGGGAAAATAGCTGAGGGTTTTGGAGCATATCACTAACCACTGTGGAGCAAGAAACTCATTAAGAAACACCTCATCCCTTCTTGATAGTATTGGCTTTTCCTATAGACTCAATGTGATCTTGGATCACTAAAATATAAAATGAAGAGTCTTGAGCTTGAAGCTTGAGCCAATCCTTTGTCTTTATAATCTTTAAGGAGTTCCCACATCCTTTAGTCCATGCCACTCCATTGTTGAACTTATCTGAAACATACTAGATAAAAGTGTTAGTCCAACAAGAGATATGTTGACATTAATTACCAAAACCACCTAGGGAGCACTTGTGCTTTCAATCTCCCCCTTTTTGGTAATTGATGACAAAATACATCAAAGCTTTAGATAAAGATATAAAGAATGGCAAGTAAAGCTTTGGAAAGACATGTAACAAGCATAGGCTCCCCCTACATGTATGCAATCATGTGAATATGGAATATAGAGGCATGTGAGAGCATAACCAGGATAGAGCAGGCAATGTGTTACATGTATCTTGGCCATATGCATCAGAGCAAAGAATATTAAAGAAAATACCTTCATGCTCATGAGTCCTTGCAAACAGTATGTACATCAGCAAGAATTCCTCATACACATGATTGTGATGCATATACTTACCTTGTAGTCTTGAGTTGGCTTAGGATGGAATGAACCTGCGTAAACAAGGTTAGACAACACAGGTACATCTACTAGCCAGAGCAAACAGAAGAAACCACAAGAATACCAAGACTGGGATGACATGTAGAGAGTGAGTACTAAGTACCACATTGGATTAGACATGTCACCAAGAGTAAAGATATGCAATGAATTTAAATGATTTCTTTCCCTTAGATGTCTTGGTCCCCCTGAATCTAGCATGGGATACTGGGAGAAGATAGGGAACAGAAAATCAGAGCTGAAAGATGTAAATGAACAGAGCTAATGCAAGCTAATGCAAATAAGCACATATGAACATGTCTTTCCCCTCAAGAAGACATGTGGCATCTCTCCTCTTGATCACCAAGCATATGGGATCCTTGAGAAATACTTTCTACTTGAGTATTCTCTCCCCCTGGAGATCTCTTTCTCCCCCTAAGAAGGTGATACTCTCTCTCTGATGTGATCTCTCTAAGTGATAAGCTTTGATGTGATCTCTCTCTCCCCCTTTGACATCAATTTCCAAGAAGGGTCATCTGGAATTTGTCATGAAGGGTTTGGTCCTTGAGTAACAGCACAAAGCATTTATATAAATGTGATGCTTGTAGAGGACAAGATTCATTGAGTGGAGCTGGATCAGAAGAAACACATAATAAGTGGCAAACTATTTTTCCTATTGTGAAATCAGTGGCACTGAGTGGTATGCTTCGGTTGTACCGAAAGGATTCGGTTGGACCGAAAACAACAAATCGGTGAAACCGAGTTCATTGCAGAGAAAACACTTGTCACCTCAGCTCACTATACTAGTAAGATCTCACAAAGATTTGCAAGGAATTTACTGAATGATATGCAATGAATTGGATGCAGAAAATGCAGAGCAAACAGAAAGAAAGCTAGATGAAGTTTTTTTTTTGAAAGGGGAAACAAAGATGCATGAGACAAATGCAAAAACACAGAAAAGAACACAAGAGAACTTCATCTAGAGATGGTCGGCGACAAAGTCACCTATGTTAGAGTATATTGACTTAGGAGTCAAGTGAGATCACTTGATCATAGGTCATACTCATTGTTTAAGCTCAAAATGGGGTTGCCATTTTTCGTTTAAGCATCTTGATGTATTCACATCTTGTCAAGTCGCTTTAGCTCATGACTTGGAGTAAAGCTTCTCTAAGATGGAATAACATACCTTGGTTGGTGGTGTTGAACATGTAGTTGAACTTGTGTGGGTTGCTCAAGGTTGATGTAGCTCATCAAGAATTGGGAGCACCACTTGGAATTTGAGTCCATCTACCTACATGGGTTAGTTATTGCAAGGAAGAGCACTTGTGTATCCAAAAATGACAATCATGAAGCTCAACATAGAATTTATCAAAGGATATGTTTGAACGGTTCCGTGCTTCCTTGTCTTCAACCACCATAGTGTAGAAACTTGGTGATGTAGAGATTGCTCAATGTGAGTAGATTACAATCTCATGGAATTCGATTCAACCAAGTACCTACATGGGTTAGATAACATGCAAGTAGCAAATATATCCAAGACATAAGATCTTCATCATAAGAGAAATATCAAGGACTAGTCATAAGCTCATGTCTTGCATGTATCCAATGGAGTTTCTACTCCAAGTTTGCAGCATAAATGATGTTCAATTCTCCTCTTAACCTGTAAAACACTTCATCATCAAGAGGTTTAGTGAATATATCCGCTAGTTGCTTTTCGATGCGAACATGCTTAAGATCAATGTCACCCTTAGCAACATGATCAAGAATGAAATGATGACGAACTTCAATATGCTTAGTTGGAGAATGTTGTACGGGATTATGACCAATTTTGATAGCACTTTCATTATCACAAAGCAATGGAACATGTTTCACATATATCCCATAATCTTTAAGAGTTTGGGTCATCCAAAGTAACTGAGCACAACATGAACCAGCGGCAATGTATTCCGCTTCGGCGGTGGATAAGGATACCGAGTTTTGTTTCTTCGAGGACCAAGACACAAGAGATCTACCAAGAAATTGACAAGTACCCTAAGTGGACTTTCTATCAACCTTGTCTCCGGCATAGTTCGAGTCAGAGTAGCCAACAAGATCGAAAGAGGCCCTCTTAGGATACCAAATGCCAAAATTTGGTGTATGGATTAAGTATCTCACTATCCTTTTCACGGCCATAAGATGACATTCTTTAGGAGCAGCTTGATATCATGCACACATGCACACACTTAGCATGATATCGGGATGTGAAGCACATAGATATAACAATGAACCAATCATAGAGCGATAAACCTTTTGATCAACCGGTTCACCATCTTTGGTCAAGTCAAGATGTCCACTAGTAGGCATGGGTGTAGACATACCTTTGCATTCTTGCATATTGAACTTCTTGAATAAGTCCTTGGTGTACTTCATTTGAGAAACAAAGGTACCTTCCTTAGTTTGCTTGATTTGCAACCCAAGAAAGAATTTGAGTTCACTCATCATAGACATCTCAAACTTCTCCGACATTAGCTTCCCAAACTTTTCACTAAAATGAGGGTTAGTTGAACCAAATATAATATCATCAACATAGATTTGGCACACAAATAGTTCTCCATTAACCCTTTTAGTAAAAAATGTGGAATCAATTTTCCCAATTTCAAAGCCTTTTTCAATGAGGAACTTGGTCAAGCATTTATACCACGCTCTAGGAGCTTGTTTAAGACCATAAAGGGCTTTGTGAAGTTTGTAAACATGATTTGGTTTCTTAGGATTAACAAAGTCGGGAGGTTGCTTAACATATACTTCCTCCTCTATTTCACCATTTAGAAAAGCACTTTTAATGTCCATTTGGTACAAGGTGATATCATGGTGATTAGCATAGGCAAGTCAGATGCGAATGGACTCAAGTCTAGCAACAGGAGCGTAAGTCTCACCATAGTCCATACCTTCGACTTGTGTGTAGCCTTGGGCGACGAGACGTGCTTTGTTGCGAACTACTTGTCCATCTTCATCTTGCTTGTTACGAAACACCCTTTTGGTACCGATGATGTTGTGGTTATTGTCGGGCTTCTCAACCAATGTCCAAACTTGGTTCCTCTCAAAGTTGTGTAGCTCTTCATGCATAGCATTTATCCAATCTGGATCTTCCAATGCTTCTTCAACCTTCATAGGTTCAATGCTAGAGATAAAAGAAAAGTTTTCACAAAAGTTAGCTAAACGAGTTTTAGAGTGAGTGATTCTCCTGGTTTGAATATCATTGTAAATTTGCTCGACGGGATGGTCTTTAGCAATTCTTGCTCGAACTCGTGAAAGCTTTTGCTTGTTTCTTGGTTGAACTTCTTCTTCATCTTGTTCTTCTTCTTGGCCTTCTTCATTGTTGGCGTTGTCGTTCTCTTGTCGTGGTGGAGAAGGAGGTTGTTGACGTTCATCTTGATGCACTTCCTCGTGTTCTTCATCTTGGTGTGTCCCACTTGTGGATGCTTCCGTATCAACTCTTGGTTCACCTTGTCGTGAAGTAGAAGCTTCCACTTGGACGGATGAGGTACTCTCCTTCACCTCTGTTGGACGAACCTTGCGAATAGACAAGTCTTGGATTGCTTCCGAAGGATCTTTGTCTCCTACATCAATCGGCAATTGCTCTACTTGCGAGCCGTTAGATTCATCAAACTTCACATCTACCGTCTCTTCAACCTTTCGGGTGAAATTGTTGTAGACACGGTAAGTGAGAGAGTTTGAGCCATAACCTAGTAGGAAACCTTCATGAGACTTAGGAGCAAATTTAGAACGACGATGCTTATCAAGAATGTAGCACTTTGAGCCGAATACTCGAAAGTATCCAACTTGGGGTTTGTTACCGGTGAGGAGCTCGTATGCCATCTTGCCGAGTAGCTTGTGAAGATATAAGCGCTTTGTTGCATGACAAGCTGTCTCAACCGCTTCTGCCCAAAAGTGCTTCGGTGTCTTGTACTCATCAAGCATCGTTCTCGCCATTTCGATGAGTGTCCGGTTCTTCCTCTCAACAACTCCATTTTGTTGAGGTGTGTACGTGGCCGAGAACTCGTGTGAAATCCCTTCTTCGTCAAGAAAGGTGTCCACATTTGCGTTCTTGAACTCCGTTCTGTTGTCGCTGCGAACCTTCTTGATCTTCACTTCAAATTGATTTTGGGCCTTCCTAGCGAAGTTTTTGAAGATCTTTTGGACCTGCGATTTATCATCGAGAAAGAACACCCACGTAAATCTTGAAAAATCATCAACTATAACTAGACCAAAAGAATTTCCACCGAGACTCTTGTAAGAGTTGGGACCAAAGAGATCCATGTGAAGTAGCTCGAGTGGCCTCCTTGTGGTCATGATGTTCTTCACGGGATGCCTTCCGCCAACCTGTTTACCTGCCTGACAAGCGATGCAAAGTCTATCCTTATCAAATATGACATCGTTAACACCAAGGATATGATTCCCTTTAATAAGCTTGTCAAGGTTTGGCATACCAACATGACCTAATCGTCTATGCCATAACCAACCTTTTGAGGATTTAGCAATGAAGAAAGTTTTAGGTTGAGCCTTTTTAGTGAAATCAACAATGTATAGATCACCTCTACGCACACCGGTAAAGACCATTCTATGATTGTCTCGACGAAACACTTGGCAATCTACTTCAGTAAATAGGACATTGAAACCGAAATCAGCAAGTCTAGATACTGAAAGTAAGTTGTATCCAAGAGATTCAACGAGCATGACATTTTGTATGGAGCTATCATGTGATATGGCCACCTTACCGAGGCCAACCACCTTACCCTTTGAGTTGTCACCGAAAGTGACATACTTTCGAGGACCATCGTTTTCAGCAAGCTCATGAAACATGTCTTTATCTCCGGTCATGTGATCGGTACATCCACTATCAAGAACCCATTCCTTTCCTCCTGCCATATATCCCCGAAGATTTGCCATAAGACCAAAGTGTGTCATTGCATCATCAAGATCGAAGTCACTATCATCATTCTCATCATAGTATCCATGTTCAACATCGTCATGTGGTGGATCAAATCCTAAAGAGGGTGATTCATTAGAGTGAGTTTGACAATGATCTTGCTTATGAATTTTTATAGCTTCGGAAATAATATCGCTAATAATTCCAACATCTCCTTTGGCACGCATAAGGTTTGTAAGCTGAAACAAACAATCACCAAACATAGGATCACTAGAATTCATCTTACTCAAGGCAATAGACTTATGGATAATTTCATCTAGATTTTTCAAGGAATAATTTGGTAAGTGTTCCTCAAGAAATTTCCATATAGTGTAGGCACACTTAAGAGTAGGCAAACATCCAATCAAGTTTCTAGGCAAGCCTCTAATGATAAGTTCGGCAGTTCTAAGATTCCTAATCATGTCAATTGACTCATCAAGAGTAGGATGCATAGGATCAACATGAGGTGCACAAGGGCTAGCAATACTTGTTCAAATGATATTGATTGAAAATTACAAGCATCTCATTTTTCCACTCATGAAAATACTCTCCATCAAGAATAGGCACTCTATGTCTAAGACTCCCCAAAGTAGACTCATCCATCTTCCTCCAATGGTGATTAAACCAAGGCAATGGAGACCAATGCTCTGATACCACTTGTAGGACCTTGAGAAGAGGTGTCTAGAGGGGGGTGATTAGACACTAAGTACCAAAGTTGCAGTTTTTAAGTTCTTTAAGTTTAAGTGGAGTTTAGGCACAAGTTTAACATTCACAATACATAACAAGCAAGCATGCAAAGAGTATATGAGCAGCGGAAAGTAAAGCATGCAACTTGCAAGAATGTAAAGGGAAGGGTTTTGGAGGATTCAAACGCAATTGGAGACACGGATGTTTTTGTCGTGGTTCCGATAGGTGGTGCTATCGTACATCCACGTTGATGGAGACTTCAACCCACGAAGGGTAACGGTTGCGCGAGTCCACGGAGGGCTCCACCCATGAAGGGTCCACGAAGAAGCAACCTTGTCTATCCCACCATGGTCGTCGCCCACGAAGGACTTGCCTCACTAGCGGTAGATCTTCACGAAGTAGGCGATCTCCTTGCCCTTACAAACTCCTTGGTTCAACTCCACAATCTTGTCGGAGGCTCCCAAGTGACACCTAGCCAATCTAGGAGGCACCACTCTCCAAGAAGTAACAAATGGTGCGTTGATGATGAACTCCTTGCTCTTGTGCTTCAAATGATAGTCTCCCCAACACTCAACTCTCTCTCATGGGATTTGGATCTGGTGGAAAGAAGATTTGAGTGGAAAGCAACTTGGGGAAGGCTAGAGATCAAGATTCATATGGTAGGAGTGGAATATCTTGGCCTCAACACATGAGTAGGTAGTTCTCTCTTAGAAAATGTATGTTGGAAGTGTAGGTTCAGTCTGATGGCTCTCTCCATGAATGAAGAGGAGGTGGAGGGGTATATATAGCCTCCACACAAAATCTAACCGTTACACACAATCTACCAAACTCGGTGGGACCGAATCAACAAACTCGGTCGGACCGATTTAGTAAACCTAGTGATCGTTAGGATTTTCGGTGGGACCGATATGCAACTCGGTGGGACCGATATGGTTAGGGTTAGGGCATAATGTAATCTCGATGAGACCGATTACACAAACTCGGTGGGACCGATTTTGGTAATAAGCTTTCTAGAGAGTTGGTCAGGCAAACTCGGTTGAACCGATTACACAAACTCGGTAGGAACGATTTTGGTAATAAGTTAACCAGGAAGTTTGCATTGTAATCTCGGTAGTACCGATTGCTCAAACTCGGTTAGACCGATTTTGGTAATGGAGATACACAGAGATTACAATCCCATCTCGGTGAGACCGAGATCCCTATCGGTGAGGCCGATTTGCCTAGGGTTTGTGGCAGTGGCTATGACATCTGAACTCGGTGGCGCCGGATAGAAAGAATCGGTGGGGCCGAGTTTGACTTTAGGTTTAGGTCATATGTGTGGAAGTGGGAAAGTAGTTGAGGGTTTTGGAGCATATCACTAAGCACTGTGGAGCAAGAAACCCATTAAGCAACACCTCATCCCTTCTTGATAGTATTGGCTTTTCCTATAGACTCAATGTGATCTTGGATCACTAAAATATAAAATGAAGAGTCTTGAGCTTGAAGCTTGAGCCAATCCTTTGTCCTTAGCATCTTGAAGGAGTTCCCACATCCTTTTGTCCATGCCACTCCATTGTTGAACTTATCTGAAACATACTAGATAAAAGTGTTAGTCCAACAAGAGATATGTTGACATTAATTACCAAAACCACCTAGGGAGCACTTGTGCTTTCATTCTACCAAATTAGGAAAACCTGAGAAATTTGTGTACCAATACATATCAAACAGAATCAGATCAAAATCACATTTCTGTGAATTAGAAAAACTAATTTACGAAGTGCAAAAGTTTCTGATTTTCAGCAGGATCAACACAACTATCACCGTAAGCTACCCTAAAGGTCTTACTTGGCACTTTATTGAAACAAAAGCTATAAAACAGGATTACTATAGTAGCATAATCATGTGAACACACAAAAACAGTAAAGGTAAATATTGGGTTGTCTCCCAACAGGCGCTTTTCTTTAATGCCTTTTAGCTAGGCATGATGATTTCAATGATGCTCGCATAAAAGATAAGAATTGAAACATAAAGAGAGCATCATGAAGAATATGACTAGAACATTTAAGTCTAACCCACTTCCTATACATAGGGATTTTGTGAGCAAACAACTTATGGGAAGAATAATCAACTAGCATAGGAAGGCAAAACAAGCATAACTTCAAGATTTTAAGCACATAGAGAGGAAACTTGATACTATTGCAATTCCTACAAGCATATGTTCCTCTCTCATAATAACTTTCAGTAGCATCATGAATGAATTCAACAATATAACCAGCACCTAAAGCATTCTTTTCATGATCTACTTGCAAGGAAAATTTACTACTCTCCACATAAGCAAAATTCTTCTCATTCCGAATAGTGGGAGTATCATAAGAGACTCGAATACTATAAATTGTTTCCACATTAGAAGAGTAATGTTCAGAAAAAGGGTAATCATAATCATGACAAGTTTTATAAATATAATCATCACTACTTTTTATAGCATAAGTTTCAACACAATAGTCATCATAAGTAGCAACTTTGTTCTCATCATAATCGATTGAAACCTCTTCCAAGATAGTGGAATCATCACTAAATAAAGTCATGACCTCTCCAAATCCACTTTCATATTCATCACAGTAAGATTCAACATCCTCCAAAATAGTGGGATCATTACTTCCTAAAGTTGACACTCTTCCAAACCCACATTTATCAATATAATCATCATAAGTAGGAGATCTTCGCATGCTATCATCTTAACAAATTTGCATATCAAAACTTGGGAGGCTAAAAATATCATCTTCATTAAACATAGCATCCCCAAGCTTGGGACAAACATTAATTGCAGCAAATATATTCTCAAATATGTCACTCTCATCAAACATAGCTTCCCCAAGCTTGGGCCTTTTCACATCATAAGCATAATCACTCTCATCATTAATAGTATGGATAGCACCAATAGTATAGCAATTATCATCATCACAATGAGTAGTAGGAGCAACATCATTTGGGAGGGATACCTTTCTACCTTTGCTCCTCCGTCTTTTCTTTTTTTCACATCGTGTATGGGTTGAATCCTCTTTTTGGAGCTCCTTATTAATGAGATTGGTTGAATAGAAGGCTCCTCCTTGTTACCTGATTCATCATCAGAAATAATAGGATGATATTGGGAAGTCTCTTCCCTTTCATTAGTATCCTCTTCATCTTCTATTTGCTTTCTTTTCTTTATGTAATTGGCAATATAAGGGTTTTCAATGCAATTCACCGCACAATACATAAAAACTTCTTCTAGATCAAAATCAAGAACTTGATCAAGGACAAATTCTGGCATATTTTTAGTTAAACATTTTATTTCTTCATAACCCAAAAGCAAGCTAAGTTCATTATGATGTGCAAGGGAAATCAAGTCATCATAATTTTTGGACACGGTACGATCATGAAACAATTTGCATTGGGGATTTAAATGATCATGTTCATTGCAAAGTTCACAAGTACGGCGAAGAAATTTTAAATTTTCAGCACAAACATCTAGCCTCTCTTGCAACCATTTAGTTTCTAAATACTTATGCCTCTTGCAAAATCTATTTTCCCTATTTGGTGTGTACTTGCAAACTCTATGCACTCCACAAAAGTTGACATGCTTATAAGAGACATTTTCATCATGACTAGTGCAATCATCATTAGTACTATGGATATTCAAAGAGTTCATACTAACAACATTGCAATCATGGTCATCATTCAAAGATTTAGTGCCAAACATTTTATAGACTTCTTATTATAGCACTTGAGCACAATTTTCCTTTTCATCATTCTCACGAAAGCTATTAAAAAGATGAAGCGTATGAGGCAAACTCAATTCCAGTTTTTTGTAGTTTTCTTTTATAGACTAAACTAGTGATAAAACAAGAAACTAAAAGATTCGATTGAAAGATCTAAAGATATACCTTCAAGCACTCACCTCCCCGGCAACGGCGCCAGAAAAGAGCTTGATGTCTACTACACAACCATCTTCTTGTAGACGTTTTTGGGCCTCCAAGTGCAGAGGTTTGTAGGACAGTAGCAAATTTCCCTCAAGTGGATGACCTAAGGTTTCTCAATCCGTGGGAGGTGTAGGATGAAGATGGTCTCTCTCAAGCAACCCTGCAACCAAATAACAAAGAGTCTCTTGTGTCCCCAACACACACAATACAATGGTAAATTGTATAGGTGCACTAGTTCGGCGAAGAGATGGTGATACAAGTGCAATATGGATGGTAGACATAGGTATTTGTAATCTGAAAATATAAAAACAGCAAGGTAGCAAGTGTAAAAAGTGAGCGTAAACGGTATCGCAATGCTAGGAAACAAGGCATAGGGTTCATACTTTCACTAGTGCAAGTTCTCTCAACAATAATAACATAACTGGATCATATAACTATCCCTCAACATGCAACAAAGAGTCACTCCAAAGTCACTAATAGCGGAGAACAAACGAAGAGATTATTATAGGGTACGAAACCACCTCAAAGTTATCCTTTTTGATTGATCTATTCAAGAGTCTGTAGTAAAATAACACGAAGCTATTCTTTCAGTTCGATCTATCATAGAGTTCATACTAGAATAACACCTTAAGACACAAATCAACCAAAACCCTAATGTCACCTAGATACTCCAATGTCACCTCAAGTATCCGTGGGCATGATTATACGATATGCATCACACAATCTCAGATTTATCTATTCAACCAACACAAAGTACTTCAAAGAGTGCCCCAAAGTTTCTACCGGAGAGTGAAGACGAAAACGTGTGCCAACCCCTATGTATAAGTTCATTGAACCCACAAGTTGATCACCAAAACGTACATCAAGTAGATCATGTGAATATCCCATTGTCACAACAGATAAGCATGGCAAGACATACACCAAGTGTTCTCAAATCCTTAAAGACTCAATCCAACAAGACAACTTCAAGGGGAAAACTCAATTCATCACAAGAGAGTAGAGGGGGAGAAACATCATAAGATCCAACTATAATAGCAAAGCTCGCGATACATCAAGATCGTATCACCTCAAGAACACGAGAGAGAGAGAGAGAGAGAGATCAAACACATAGCTACTGGTACATACCCTCGGCCCCGAGGGTGAACTACTCCCTCCTTGTCATGGAGAGCGCTGGGATGATGAACATGGCCATCGGTGAGGGATCCCCCTTCGGGCAGGGTGCCGGAACAGGGTCCCGATTTGTTTTTGGTGGCTAGAGAGGCTTGCGGCAGCGGAACTCCCAATCTATTGTGCTCCTCGATGTTTTTAGGGTATATGGACATATATAGGCGAAAGAAGTCGGTCAGGGGAGCCACAAGGGGCCCATAAGGGTGGGGGCGTGCCTCCCTGCCTCGTGGCTTCCTCGTTACTTCCCTGACGTCTACTCCAAGTCTCCTGGATTGCTTTCGTCCCAAAAATAACTCTCCCAAAGGTTTCATTCCGATTGGACTCCGTTTGATATTCCTTTTCTTCGAAACACTGAAATAGGCAAGAAAACAGCAATTTGGGCTAGGCCTCCGGTTAATAGGTTAGTCCCAAAAAGTGATATAAAAGTGTAAAGTAAAGCCCATAAACATCCAAAACGGGTAATATAATAGCATGGAACAATCAAAAATTATAGATACGTTGGAGACGTATCAGCTTTCTCTTCAAATGAAGAAAGGGTGGAGGGGTATATATAGCCTCCACACAAAATCTAACCGTTACACACAATTTACCAAACTCATTGGGACTGAATCAGAAAACTTGGTCAGACCGATTTAGTTCATAATGTGACCGTTAGGCATTTCGGTGGCACCGACATGTCAACTCGGTGGGACCGATTTCTTTAGGGTTAGGGCATAGCGTAATCTCGGTGAGACCGATTACACAAACTCGGTGGGACCGACTTTGGTAATAAGCTAACCAGAGAGTTGGTCAGGCAAAGTCGGTGGGACCGATTCGCTCATCTCGGTGAGACCGAAACGTTACGAAGGGGAAACAGGGAGTTTGCATTGCGAACTCAGTGGGACCGATCGCTCATCTCGGTTAGACCAAAATGTTACGAAGGGAAACATAGAGTTTGCAATCCCATCTCGGTGAGACCGAGATCCCTATTGGTGAGACCGAAGTGACTGGGTTTCTGGCAGTGGCTATGTCAGATGAACTCGGTGGCGCCGGATGGATCAAATCTGTGGGGTCGAGTTTGACTTTTGTTTTGGGACATAAGTGGATATGAGAAAGTGGTTGAGGGCTTTGGAGCATATCACTAAGCATTTTGAGCAAGCAAGCCATTAAGCAACACCTCATCCCCTTTTAATAGTATTGGCTTTTCCTAGGGACTCAATGTGATCTTGGATCACTAAAAGCAAAATGTAGAGTCTTGAGCTTTAGAAATTGAGCCAATCCTTTGTCCTTAGCATTTTGAGGGGTCCACATTCCTAATCCATGCCATGCCAATCATTGAACTTTCTTGAAATATTCATCTTGAAATAGCATTAGTTCAATGAGCTATATTAATCATTACCAAAACCACCCAGGGATAGTTGCACTTTCAACTGCCCAGGATAACACTGAAGTGTTGTGTTGGGAGGCCGTGATGGTGGTGGCGGAGGGTAATACCTCCGTTGCTGAAAAGAGGGGGGAATCCACCCCCACGGAGGCCGGTGGGGGGCACACGCTCAATTCGGCCCACAACCAAATATTATTCCGGAGACTCGTACGGCTCCAGAATTGGAACAACAGTCTTCTTCAAGAGAAGGGGCGCGCCGACTCCACCGGCGTCCTCTGTCAATCTGGAGGCGCCGGACATTCTGATGGAACCGCTTCAAAGTGCTTCCATTGTGGAGGAACACCGTACCCTTATGGGTATGGTGGTTCACAAGGTTCGGTCCGCGAAAAGCGGATTGAACCAAGCTTACACCAACCTTCTAACAGGCTTTGAGGTATGTGAAGTAATGTATTTTTGGTTATTTACAAAAGGAATAACTGTGTATAGATAGTAGCCCGTGAGACTATGTTCGGCGTTTCCCGAAGAAGGGCCGAGCAGAGGATCGAATAATATATCACAGGAGCTAACATATATGTCTATGTTGATGAGTAGGCTGCAAAGTTGGCGGCAGCCTTGCATGCAGCCGAAGTCTCCGAACTAAAGCGGAGGCTGGAGGCAAAACAAGGTATGTTATACCGAAGCATACCTGAACTGATATGAGTTCCAATTTGTTATCTGACTGAGTTTTATATTTATGCTCATAGCTAGGGGTGGGCACTTTGAAACCGAAAACCGAAAAACCAAACCGAACCAAACCTTTTTAACCGATTTGTCGGTTTATTCGGTGTTCGGTTTTATGGTTCAGTGTGAAAGCTGACCACTGTACGGTGTTCGCTATCGTGTTCGGTTTTGATCGCTAACAAACCAAATTCATCGAAGAAACCAATCTGTACGTATCCTGGTTAGTATGTTCCTTTTTTAGGGGAAGGTTAGTATGTTCCTGTTGAAGGAAATATGCCCTAGAGGCAATAATAAAGTTATTATTTATTTCCTTATATCATGATAAATGTTTATTATTCATGCTAGAATTGTATTAACCGGAAACATAATACATGTGTGAATATATAGACAAACAGAATGTCACTAGTATGCCTCTACTTGACTAGCTTGTTAATCAAAGATGGTTATGTTTCCTAACCATGAACAAGGAGTTGTTATTTGATTAACGAGATCACATCATTAGTTGAATGATCTGATTGACATGACCCATTCCGTTAGCTTAGCACCCGATCGTTTAGTATGTTGCTATTGCTTTCTTCATGACTTATACATGTTCCTATGACTATGAGATTATGCAACTCCCGTTTACCGGAGGAACACTTTGTGTGCTACCAAACGTCACAACGTAACTGGGTGATTATAAAGGTGCTCTACATGTGTCTCCAAAGGTACTTGTTGGGTTGGCATATTTCGAGATTAGGATTTGTCACTCCGAATGTCCGAGAGGTATCACTGGGCCCTCTCGGTAATGCACATCACTTAAGCCTTGCAAGCATTGCAACTAATGAGTTAGTTGCGAGATGATGTATTACGGAACGAGTAAAGAGACTTGCCGGTAATGAGATTGAACTAGGTATTGGATACCGACGATCGAATCTCGGGCAAGTAACATGCCGATGACAAAGGGAACAACGTATGTTGTTATGCGGTCTGACCGATAAAGATCTTCGTAGAATATGTAGGAACCAATATGGGCATCCAGGTCCCGCTATTGGTTATTGACCGGAGACGTGTCTCGGTCATGTCTACATTGTTCTCGAACCGTAGGGTCCACACGCTTAAGGTTTCAATGACAGTTTTATTATGAGTTTATGTATTTTGATGTACCGAAGGTTGTTCGGAGTCCCGGATGTGATCACGGACATGACGAGGAGTCTCGAAATGGTCGAGACATAAAGATTGATATATTGGACGGATATATTTGGACACCGGAAAGGTTCCGGATGAGATTGGGATTATACCGGAGTTCCGGGAGGTTACCGGAACCCCCCGGTAAGTATATGGGCCTTATTGGGCCTTAGTGGAAGGGAGGGAGAAGGAGCAAAGGAGGGGGCGCCCCCCCCCCAGCCCAATCCGAATTGGGAGGGGGGCCGCCCCCCCCCCCCCCCCTTTCCTTCTTCCCTCCCCTCTCTTCCTTCCCTCTCCTACTCCTAATAGGAAAGGGGGGGCAAACCTACTTGGAGTAGGTTTGCCCCCCTAGGGCGCGCCTCCCCTCTTGGCCGGCCCCCTCCTCCTCTCCTCCTTTATATACAGGGGCGGGGGCACCCCATAGACACACAAGTTGATCATCGTGATCGTTCCTTAGTCGTGTGCGGTGCCCCCCTCCACGATATTACACCTCGGTCATATTGTAGCGGTGCTTAGGCGAAGCCCTGCGACAGTTGAACATCAAGATCGTCACCACGCCGTTGTGCTGACGGAACTCCTCCCCGTACCTCTGCTGGATCGGAGTTCGGGGTGCGTCATCGAGCTGTACGTGTGTCAAGAACTCGGAGGTGCCGGAGTAACGGTGCTTGGATCGGTTGGACCGGGAAGACGTACGACTACTTCCTCTATGTTGTGTCAACGCTTCCGCTTCGGTCTACGAGGGTACGTAGACAACACTCTCCCCTCTCGTTGCTATGCATCACCATGATCTTGCGTGTGCGTAGGAAATTTTTTGAAATTACTACGTTCCCCAACAGTGGCATCCGAGCCTTGGTTTTATGGTTTGATGTTATATGCACGAGTAGAACACAAGTGAGTTGTGGGCGATATAAGTCATACTGCTTACCAGCATGTCATACTTTGGTTCGGCGGTATTGTTGGATGAAGCGGCCCGGACCGACATTACGCGTACGCTTACGCGAGACTGGTTTTACCGCCGTGCTTACCACACAGGTGACTAGCGGGTGTCAGTTTCTCCAACTTTAGTTGAACCGAGTGTGGCTACGCCCGGTCCTTGCAAAGGTTAAAACAGCATCAACTTGACAAACTATCGTTGTGGTTTTGATGCGTAGGTGATATTGGTTCTTGCTTAAGCCCGTAGCAGCCACGTAAAACTTGCAACAACAAAGTAGAGGACGTCTAACTTGTTTTTGCAGGGCATGTTATGATGTGATATGGCCAAGACGTGATGCTATATTTTATTGTATGAGATGATCATGTTTTGTAACCGAAGTTATCGGCAACTGGCAGGAGCCATATGGTTGTCGCTTTATTGTATGAAATGCAAACGCCCTGTAATTGCTTTACTTTATCACTAAGCGGTATCGATAGTCGTAGAAGCAATAGATGGCATAAACGACAACCATGCTATGATGGAGATCAAGGTGTCGCGCCAGTGACGATGGTGATCATGATGGTGCTTCGGAGATGGAGATCACAAGCACAAGATGATGATGGCCATATCATATCACTTATATTGATTGCATGTGATGTTTATCCTTTATGCATCTTATCTTGCTTTGATTGACGGTAGCATTTTAAGATGATCTCTCACTAAAAATTATCAAGAAGTGTTCTCCCTGAGTATGCACCGTTGCCAAAGTTCATCGTACCCAGACACCACGTGATGATCGGGTGCGATAAGCTCTACGTCCATCTACAACGGGTGCAAGCCAGTTTTGCACACGCAGAATACTCGGGTTAAACTTGATGAGCCTAGCATATGCAGATATGGCCTCGGAACACGGCGACCAAAAGGTTGAGCGTGAATCATATAGTAGATATGATCAACATAAGATGTTCACATTGAAAACTACTCCATCTCACGTGATGATCGGTTATGGTTTAGTTGATTTGGGTCACGTGATCACTTAGATGACTAGAGAGATGTCTGTCTAAGTGGGAGTTCTTAAGTAATATGATTAATTGAACTTAAATTTATCATGAACTTAGTACCTGATAGTATCTTGCTTGTCTATGTTGATTGTAGATAGATGGCCCGTGCTGTTGTTCCGTTGAATTTTAATGCGTTCCTTGAGAAAGCTAAGTTGAAAGATGATGGTAGCAACTACGCGGACTGGGTCCGTAACTTGAGGATTATCCTCATTGCTGCACAGAAAAATTACGTCCTGGAAGCACCGCTGGGTGCTAGGCCTGCTGCTGATGCAACTGACGACGTTAAGAACGTCTGGCAGAGCAAAGCTGATGACTACTCGATAGTTCAATGTGCCATGCTTTACGGCTTAGAACCGGGACTTCAACGGCGTTTTGAACGTCATGGAGCATATGAGATGTTCCAGGAGTTGAAGTTAATATTCCAGAAGAATGCCCGGATTGAGAGATACGAAGTCTCCAATAAGTTCTATAGCTGCAAGATGGAGGAGAATAGTTCTGTCAGTGAGCGCATACTCAAGATGTCTGGGTATTGTAATCACTTGATTCAACTGGGAGTTACTCTTCCGGATGATAGCGTCATTGACAGAATTCTCCAATCACTTCCACCAAGCTACAAGAGCTTCGTGATGAACTATAATATGCAAGGGATGGATAAGACGATTCCCGAGCTCTTCGCAATGCTAAAAGCTACGGAGGTAGAAATCAAGAAGGAGCATCAAGTGTTGATGGTCAACAAGACCACTAGTTTCAAGAAAAAGGGCAAAGGGAAGAAGAAGGGGAACTTCAAGAAGAACAGCAAACAAGTTGCTGCTCAAGAGAAGAAACCCAAGTCTGGACCTAAGCCTGAAACTAAGTGCTTCTACTGCAAGCAGACTGGTCACTGGAAGCGGAACTGCCCCAAGTATTTGGCGGATAAGAAGGATGGCAAGGTGAACAAAGGTATATATGATATGCATGTTATTGATGTGTACCTTACTAGAGCTTGCAGTAGCACCTAGGTATTTGATACTAGTTCTGTTGCTAATATTTGCAACTCGAAACAGGGACTACGGATTAAGCGAACACTAGCAAAGGACGAGGTGATGATGCGCGTGGGAAATGGTTCCAAAGTCGATGTGATCGCGGTCGGCACGCTACCTCTACATCTACCTTCGGGATTAGTATTAGACCTAAATAATTGTTATTTGGTGCCAGCGTTGAGCATGAACATTATATCTGGATCTTGTTTGATGCGAGACGGTTATTCATTTAAATCAGAGAATAATGGTTGTTCTATTTATATGAGTAATATCTTTTATGGTCATGCACCCTTGAAGAGTGGTCTATTTTTGATGAATCTCGATAGTAGTGATACACATATTCATAATGTTTAAGCCAAAAGATGCAGAGTTGATAATAATGGTGCAACTTATTTGTGGCACTGCCGTTTAGGTCATATCGGTGTAAATCGCATGAAGAAACACCATACTGATGGACTTTTGGAACCACTTGATTATGAATCACTTGGTACTTGCGAACCGTGCCTCATGGGCAAGATGACCAAAACACCGTTCTCCGGTACTATGGAGAGAGCAACAGATTTGTTGGAAATCATACATACAGATGTATGTGGTCCGATGAATGTTGAGGCTCGTGGCGGATATCGTTATTTTCTCACCTTCACAGATGATTTAAGCAGATATGGGTATATCTACTTGATGAAGCATAAGTCTGAAACATTTGAAAAGTTCAAAGAATTTCAGAGTGAAGTTGAAAATCATCGTAACAAGAAAATAAAGTTTCTACGATCTGATCGTGGAGGAGAATATTTGAGTTACGAATTTGGTCTACACTTGAAACAATGCGGAATAGTTTCGCAACTCACGCCACCCGGAACACCACAGCGTAATGGTGTGTCCGAACGTCGTAATCGTACTTTACTTGATATGGTGCGATCTATGATGTCTCTTACAGATTTACCGCTATCGTTTTGGGGTTATGCTTTAGAGACGGCCACATTCACGTTAAATAGGGCACCATCAAAATCCGTTGAGACGACACCTTATGAACTATGGTTTGGCAAGAAACCAAAGTTGTCGTTTCTTAAAGTTTGGGGCTGCGATGCTTATGTGAAAAGGCTTCAACCTGATAAGCTCGAACCCAAATCGGAGAAATGTGTCTTCATAGGATACCCAAAGGAGACAGTTGGGTACACCTTCTATCACAGATCCGAAGGCAAGACATTCGTTGCTAAGAATGGATACTTTCTAGAGAAGGAGTTTCTCTCGAAAGAAGTGAGTGGGAGGAAAGTAGAACTTGATGAGGTAACTGTACCTACTCCCTTGTTGGAAAATAATACATCACAGGAACCGGTTTCTGTGACGTCAAAACCAACTAGTGAGGAAGTTGATGATGATGATCATAGAACTTCATATCAAGTTAATACAGAACCTCGTAGGTCAAACAGAGTAAGATCCGCACCAGAGTGGTATGGTAATCCTATTATGGAAGTCATGCTACTAGATCATGATGAACCTACAAACTATGAAGAAGCGATGGTGAGCCCAGATTCCGCAAAATGGCTTGAAGCCATGAAATCTGAGATGGGATCCATGTATGAGAATAAAGTATGGACTTTGGTTGACTTGCCCGATGGTCGGCAAGCAATTGAGAATAAATGGATCTTCAAGAAGAAGACTGACGCTGACGTGTCGGTCGCGGGGAACGAGCACCTATGGGGCAGGGCCCCTTTTTTCTGTCCGGCAAGCGGGCGGAGGGCGCACGAAGAGCAGATCGAGGCGGAGCGCGCGGGGGATTTTTACCCAGCTTCGGAACTCTCCGGAGAGATAAAACTCTTACTGCTGCTTTGTGTTTCTCTATTGTTCTTGCTTGAGAATGTGGGTGTGTGTGTGTGTCTGTGTCTGTGTCTCCGTCTCTATGTCTGTCTCTATGTGTCTAACCCCTTCTACGTGCGCATGGGCCTCCTTTTTATAGGCTAAAGGGGTCACCGACAGGTGGCAGCGTAGAAAGAGGGGTAGAAGAGTAAAAATGCGGGTTGGTACAACTGCTAACAACAGTGCCCCCTACCTAACTCTGATGGTAGGGGACAAGGGCATTTAATGCCCGTCTGGTCGCCCAAACAGTGTATGAAACGACCGTTAGGGGCGCCACCGATCGCCACGGTGGTCTTCTTGCCAGCGCCTACTTGCCACCTTGCACCCCTAGCTGCACGGCCTCCTGCCACGTGTGCTTGGGAAGGTCCCGGAGCGACACGTTGGCAGGTGTGCTGGAGCGCGGGCGCGAAGTGGGGGTTTCCCGCGGCAAGCTCCTTGCCGCGGTCGTCGTCTTGTCGTGTTCGGGAGCTTGTCGCTCACCGGGCCTTGCCGGGGCGCGCGGTGCATCGCGGCAAGTTTTCTTGGAATGCCTTGAGTGGCCTTCCCGGCAAGCTCCTCTTGCCGGGGCCTTGTTCTTCCCGGCAAGCTTCTCTTGCCGGGGCCTTGGTTGGCCTTCCCGGTAAGCTCCTCTTGCCGGGGCCTTCGTTTGAGTACTTTGTTCTTGAAAGGCATCAATATGAGCTACGGAGGGTCTTGGCGGACGCTCGGCAAGCCTTGCCGCGGGATGCTACGACTGCCCGTGCACAAGTTAGGGATACTAAGGTACCCCTACTTTAGTACACCGACAGGAGCCCCCAGGCCTGGGCCATACACGGTGCCGAGCGCTGTTGGGCCAGGCCCAAAACAGTGCACGGGCATGCGCGGCCTAGGTCACACCGCATATCTTTCCGCTTCCACCGTGCACACCCAGAACGGCACGCGTCAAACGCGGCGTCGTGGGCGACGTGGGCGGCGTGCGCGGGGCTAAGCCCTGTGAGCATGCGTCAAGCCATGATGAAGGGGACGGTTCACGCCCTCCTACCTAAACAGAGGTAGGCGTGGGGGCGTGGTGCATTTACTGGACGGGGCCAGTGCGCGGTTTTCGAGGCGTCCACTCCCACGATCACGGGGTGGGGCGAGGCCGCCTCATCCGTCGCCTCGGCTCTGCATCCCCGCCATGCGGCTCCCATGCGCTTGGGGTCGCGGACGGTGGAAGTGGGAATCTGGGTCATCGCGAGCAGAGGCAGCGGGTCGGCCCTGACTCCCTGCTTTTCCTGTGCCTTGATTCGCTGAGCGGGGCGGACGAGCCCCCACCTCGCTCCTTTATAAAGAGCGGGAGGGGGGCACAGAAGCCCGCACTCTCTCATCTCCTCCTTTCTTCAGCTTCTGCTCCCCTTTCTCCCATTCGCCATGGAGAAAGGGAACCCTGGCCCTTCATCGGTGGCGGCGAGGGTCGCCGCCAGACAGCGCACCTCTCCCTCTCTCGTGCCCGTGGTGGCAGAGCCGGTCACAAGGGGAAGAGGGAGGGGGCGAGGTCGCGGAGGAGGTCGAGGACGAGGTCGAAGCGCTCGGGGAAGAGGCAGACGGGGCGGCGCCAGCTTCGCCTCCGCCGGCGGTTCCTCCCCCCACGGCGGTCCACATAGGGGACGACCCTTGTGAGTTCTTCATCAAGCAGCGCCGGGTGCCTCGACGTCGCCTCCGGCTTCCATCTCCGTTCGCGAGCGCGATGGAGTCGGACCCGCCCGAGACACTGAGACTGCAGATGAGGGGCTGTGGGATCAGCGGCACGCGAGTCCGCGTTGTATTCCCAGCCCCCAGCGTGATGTATCTTGATCGAGGGTGGAAGACGTTCGCCCGTATCCACAGCCTGATGGAGGGGTTCACCCTCCATTTTAAGTTGATGGAGGGCGATCTCCTCTCCGTCAAGGTCTTCGGGTGCTTCGGCACTCGGGCGAAGTGCTGTGTGGACAGCTCCTCCGATAGCGAAGGCTCCCCCTCGAGCGAGAGTGACGAGGAGGGGAGTGACAGCGACGATGAGGGTAGCGGGCGGCGGGATGGCGGGTCCGACTAGGTGTCGGGCGCCGCTTTGCGCGGCACAGGTGACCCCATCATCCGTGTCGCCGGCTCCTTGAACTCCCCGGGGTCGTCTTCTTGGGCGGCTGGCGTAGGGAGGCTGCGGAAGGGAAAGAGGGCTGGCGACAAGGCCGTCAGGTCGGAGTACGAGGGCGTGGTGCCCTCGACAGCGTGCTGACGTCCTGCCGCCCTGTCTTCGAGCCCCGCTTCCGGCGCCGCCATCACCGTCCAGCCTTCGGACAGCCCCCGGGCTGTTCTCTTGTTGTCTTCTGGCACCTGTAGCTCGCCTAGGCGCCTCTTTTGCCCTTTTCACCTCCTTGACCTATCTCCTGAAGAGAGGGACAGAAAAGGGATTACGGGCATCTTATCTTTTTAATTTGTAAGCCTCCGGGCCTTAGCCGCATCTAAAACTTGTAATCCTCTCTTTCATGTTTTTCATCCTCCATGGGCTGTACCCGAGGGGGATGTTTTTTTAATGAAAGAGGGAATGCTTGTTATGTTATATCCTTTACTCAATTCCATCCCTTGTATGTTTTTACCCTACGCTTTTAGGGAACTCGCCGGGACGGGCATGCTTGCCGCGAGTGCTGAGTGCGGAACATCAGCAGCTCGCTGGCGGTGCCGGAGCATGCTTGCCGCGAGTGCTGAGTGCGGAACATCAGCAGCTCGCTGGCGGTGCCGGTTCCGGCAAGAAATCTTGTCGGGGCTAGTTGCAGCACACTTTCATTGTCGAGCGGACTCGAAACAAATTAAGGGCGCAACTTAGCCACGAGATTTTAGGGAACTCGCCGGCACGGGCACGCTTGCCGCGAGTGCTGAGTGCGGAACATCAGCAGCTCGCTGGCGGTGCCAGAGCACGCTTGCCGCGAGTGCTGAGTGCGGAACATCAGCAGCTCGCTGGCGGTGCCGGAGCACGCTTGCCGCGAGTGCTGAGTGCGGAACATCAGCAGCTCGCTCGCGGTGCCGGTTCCGGCAAGAAATCTTGTCAGGGCTAGTTGCAGCACACTTTCATTGTCGAGCGGACTCGAAACAAATTAAGGGCGCAACTTAGCCACGAGTCGATTCCTTCGCGCATAGGTTTTCTATACAAGGCATGGCCATTCAAGGAGTATAACATAAAGAATTTAAAACTGGCTATGTTCAGACTTTGACAACTTAGCTTTTTTGTCGTCTGTGTCCTGGCAAGGCCATACTTCTTTGAACGACGCCCGGTCCACACCTTTATCCTCTCCCCCCCCCCCCCCCCCGTGAACTTGTGGGTGAAGGAACCTTCTTTTTGAGAGAAGAGAAAATAAAGATATGGAGCCTTTTGGCTCGTTATTGCTTACCGAAGGCGAGTGTTGCACAAAGTGTCAGATAATACATGCATAAAAGAAAAAGGCATGAAATTTGACAACATGTGCTGAGCACATAAACCTTACGCACGGGATTTGCGCCCGGCTCTGTACAAAGGATTATATGCAACAGCGGCAAGACTTGTACAGAAAGGTGGTTGCCGGAACAAGTTCCGGCAACCGCGCCTTATGGGTAAAACTTACGAAGATGCTCTATGTTCCAGGAGTTGCTCACCGGAAATCCATCTTCGGTCTCAAGGCGGACAGCGCCAGGCCTAGTGACTCATTTCACCCGATAAGGGCCTTCCCACTTCAGCGTCAACTTGTTGGAATTCTTGGCGGATTGAACGCGCCGAAGAACAAGGTCGCCATCCTCGAAGCTTCTGGCATTAACTTTGCGGCTGTGGTAGCGGCGCAAAGCTTGCTGGTAGCGAGCAGCTCGTACAGCAGCCTGAAGACGATCTTCCTCGAGGAGCAGCGCGTCATCTTGCCGCAGCTGCTCTTGCTCAAGCTCATCATAAGCGAGCACTCGAGGCGATCCGTATACGAGTTCTGTGGGGAAAATTGCTTCTGCTCCATATACTAGAGCAAAAGGTGTCTGGCCAGTGGCTCGATTTGGTGTCGTTCTGATCGACCAAAGAACCACCGGCAGCTCCTCGATCCAATTTCTTCCGCACTTGCGCAGCCTGTCGAAAGTTCTGGTCTTGAGCCCGCGCAACACTTCAGCATTTGCCCTCTCCGCTTGACCGTTGCTCCTCGGGTGAGCAACAGAAGCGAAGCAGATCTTGGCGCCAAGACCTTGGACGTACTGCATGAAGGTGCGGCTCGTGAACTGTGTGCCATTATCGGTGATGGTCCTGTTAGGGATTCCGAAACGGCAAACAATTGACCTGAAGAACTTGACTGCTGACTGTGCTGTCACCTTCCTCACTGCTTCCACTTCACGCCACTTTGTGAACTTGTCGATTGCAACGTACAAGTACTCAAAGCCCCCGACAGCTCGGGGAAAGGGGCCGAGGATGTCGAGCCCCCAGACCGAAAATGGCCAGGATAAAGGGATTGTTTGGAGAGCTTGAGCTGGTTGATGTATCTGCTTGGAGTGGAACTGGCACGCTTCACACTTGGTTACTTGTGCAGTTGCATCCTGGAGGGCTGTCGGCCAGAAGAAACCTTGCCGGAAAGCTTTGCCGGCAAGTGCTCTTGCGCCAATGTGGTGACCACATATGCCTTCATGTATCTCCGCCAACAGCTCCTGTCCATCTTCCCGGGAAATGCACTTCAATTTCACTCCGTTGAATCTTCTTCTGTACAGTATGTCATCGACAAACTGGTACATACTTGATTGCCGGGCTACTCTCTCCGCTTCTTCCTGCTCTTCGGGAAGTTCTCCTGTTTGAAGAAAATGGACAATCTGCTGTGCCCATGCCGGAGCCTGTGGCTCGACGACAAGGACTAAAGGCGCAAATGCTGCTGCGGGAACATCTGCTTCCACGGCCAGAATCTGTGATTCAGCCGGAGCATGATGCTCCCCGGCAAACGTGTCGGGACACAGCTTGTCGGGAGCGCCTGCTTCAATGAAACAAACCCTGGGGCTTGTCGGAGCAGGCTGCCCCTTAGCATTCTTTGTGTTGATCTCGGGGACCTTCTTGACGGCGGCTTCGGGGAGCTCTGCCGGAAGGTAGTCGCCAGTAATCAACTTCCTCTTCTTGCTCTGTCCAGTTGATGGTGTTACAGATGGTTGAGTCAACTTGAGCACAAAAATCCCTGGTTCCACAGGTAACTTGAGTGCGGCGCACTTTGACAGGCCGTCTGCAATGTCATTTTGAGCTCTTGGAACATGTTCCATTTGCAGGCCGTCAAAATGCTCTTCCAACTTCCTCACTTCATCGATGTAGGCTTCCATCAACGGACTCTAATAATCTTTGTTTACTTGACGGACGACAAGCTGTGAGTCACCCCTGACAATAAGCCTCCTGATCCCAAGGTCTGCTGCGATCCTGAGTCCGGCAAGTAAGCCTTCATACTCTGCAGTATTGTTTGTTGCTTGCTCCTTGGGAAAGTGCATCTGGACCACGTACTTGAGGTGCTCTCCGGTGGGTGCGACAAGTAGCACGCCCGCACCGGCGCCTTGCAGCGAGAAGGCACCGTCAAAGTACATGATCCATTCTTTGCTTGCTTCCTTGACGGAGATGCTCCTCTCCGGAGTTTCTTCATCAGGTGTTGGCGTCCATTCTGCTATGAATTCTGCCAATGCTCGGCTCTGGATAGTTGAAGTACTTTCAAACTTGAGGCCAAAGCTTGACAATTCCAGCGCCCACTCGACAATCCTGCCTGTTGCTTCTGGATTCTGCAGTATCCTCTTCAACGGAAAGCGAGTGACAACTGTGATTTCGTGCGCTTGAAAGTAATGGCGCAGCTTCCTCGAGGCCATGAGAAGGCCGAAAAGCAATTTCTGCACACCAGAGTACCTTGATCTAGCCCCCTGCAGAAGGGAACTGACAAGGTAAACTGGGCACTGCACCATCTTCTTTTGTTTCTCTTCTTGTGGCTGTGCAGATCCATCCTTGTCGGAACCAGAACTTGTTGGGGAAGCCCCCTGCTTGTCGCTGGACTCGCTTGCCGCGGTCGCTGGCTCATCATCTGCCTCCCTCTCCGCTACTAACGCAGCACTAACCACTTGATTGGTTGCCGCCAGATATAGCAGCAACTTCTCTTGTGGCTTAGGTGCGACAAGTATTGGAGTGGAGGATAGGTATCTCCTCAAGTCCTGCAGCGCGGCCTCCGCTTCCGGAGTCCATTTCATTGGACCTGCCTTCTTCAAAATTTTGAAGAATGGCAGGGTGCGCTCGGCAGACTTAGAGATGAACCTACTGAGAGCAGCAACGCAGCCGGCAAGCCTTCGCACATCCTTGACGCGCTTCGGTGCTTCGATCTGTTCAATGGCTTTGACCTTGTCGGGATTGGCCTCGATCCCCCGTTGAGACACAAAGAATCCGAGAAGCTTGCCGGAAGGGACTCCAAACATGCACTTCTCGGGATTCAACTTGAGATTGATCTTGCGCAGATCCAGATCTTGGATCAAAGTTTCTTTGTCCTTGCTTTTGACCACTATGTCATCCATGTAAGCCTCTACATTTCTGTGCAGCTGTGGCTCAAAAGCATGACTGACTACTCTTGCAAATGTTGAACCAGCATTCTTTAGTCCGAAAGGCATCCGTACAAAGCAGTACGTGCCACATGGAGTAATGAATGTGGTATTCTCTTCATCCTCTTCCGCCATGAAGATCTGATGATATCCTGAGTATGCATCAAGGAATGAAAGCAGATCACATCATGCCGTGGAGTCGACAATCTGGTCAATGCGCGACAAGGGAAATGGATCCTTGGGACAAGCTTTATTAACATCAGTGAAGTCAATACAAAGCCTCCACTTCCCGTTTGCTTTGCGCACGACTACTGGATTGGCTAACCACGTTGGATGGAGTACTCCTCGGACCAAGCCTGCTGCTTCCAATTTCTTGATTTCCTCTGCAATGAACTCTTGGCGTTCTACTGCTTGTTTTCTGACTCTCTGCTTGACGGGCCGCGCGTGAGGGCAGACGGCAAGGTGGTGCTCAATTACTTTCCTAGGAACACAGGGGATGTCAGATGGTTGCCATGCAAATACATCGACATTCGCCCGCAGGAAAGGAACAAGCGTGCTTTCCTATTTAGGGTCAAGCGTGGCACTAATGGTGAAGGTACCACCAGTGCCGTCCTCCTTGGCGGCCACTTTCTTGGTCTGTGGTGAAGCTGTCTTTGCCTTCTTGCACTTGCCGGTGGAGCTCGATGGTGCGTCCTCGACGGTAGCGCAGCACTCCGAAGAGGTGCGCTTGCCGGAGTGGGCATCAGAGCTACTCTTGCCGGACTTGGTCTTCTTCTTCCCCCCGGGAGCTTCAGCGGCAAGTGGTTTGTGTTCTGCTGCGGCTGCTGCTTCCCGGTAGATTTTGTCGGTACAGATAAGTGCATCTTTCTTGTCGCCATGGACAGAAATGACACTTATCAGACCGGGCATCTTGAGCACGTTGTAGGCGTGATGAGAGGCTGCCATGAACTTAGCAAGCGCTGGACGGCCAAGTATCCCATTGTAGGGCAATGGAAAATCAGCAACGTCGAATGTGACTCTCTCTGTCCTGAAGTTCAGCTCACTACCAAACGTTACTGGCAGCGCGATCTTCCCTTTCGGCTTGCTCCTTCCCGGGTTGATCCCTTGAAAGGTGCCGATTTCTTCGAGCTCGCTGTCGGGGATCTGGAGCTTCTTGAGTACCGCGGAAGAGATCAGATTCAGGCCGGCCCCGCCGTCAACCAGCATCTTCGTGACCTTGAGGTTGCGGATTGTTGGCGAAACCAACATCGGCAAGCACCCGACCGCAGTTATGCGGTCAGGGTGATCTTCAATGTCAAAGATGATGGGCGTGCTGGACCACTTCAGGGGCTTGCGCGACTCAACGGACAGTTCTGCTGCGTTCACTTCCCGCATCAACTGTTTGAGTTGGCGGTGCGAGGTATGCAGAGAAGCACCGCCGTCGACGCACAAAACTTCTGTTGCCTTCTAAAACTCCTGCTCGTCGGCCTCATCCTCCTCCATCTCATCATCTTCATCCTCGTCTTCGTCCTTGTCGCGGCCGCGGGGAGGCCTGTCTCCTTGCCGCTCCTTGGCCTTGCCGCGGCGCCCTCCCCGGGCGGGACGCTTCTTGCCGGATCCTCCGCCACCTTCCTAGGCCTTCTCCTTGTCGCGGCGCTCGTATTCAGCTTTCTGTAGCTCAACAAGCTGCTCAACCTTCTTGCAGGCCTGGAGGTCATGGCCCTTGGTGCGGTGGATCTTGCAGTACTGCTTGCCGGAGCCTTCCTGCTTGTTGGCGGCCACCACAGCCTTGCCGGAGTCACCAGCTTTGGCCTTCTCGGCGCCACCTCCATTGCCGGACTGCTCGACAACTAGCACATCCTTAGATCTTCTCTTCCTGTTGTTCCGCCTCCGGTTCTTCTTCGCCGGGGCGGCATCCTCACTATCAGATCCTTCTGCTCCTGCGTTCTCTCCGGGGAGTTTCCTCCCCTCCTCAGCACGCGCACACTTGTCGGCCAGAGCATATAGCTCGCTGACATCTTTGATTTTGCACATCACCATCTCCTCCCTCATCCTGCGGTTACGCATGTTCTGATGGAACGCGCTGATAACCGCGGCAGGGTGGACGTCTGGGATGTTGCGCTGCACCTGGCTGAATCTCTGTATGTACTTGCGCAGGGGTTCCCCTTCCTTCTGGGCAAGCAGATGAAGATCGCTCTCCTGGCCATGAGGTTTGTGGCCGCCTGTGAAGGCGCCAACAAACTGATGACACAGGTCCGCCCACGAAGAGATGGAGTTGTCCGGCAAGTGCATTAGCCAAGATCTGACATTGGGTTTGAGCACCAACGGGAAGTAGTTGGCGAGGATCTTCTCGTCGCGCCCCCCGGCAGCCTGCACCGCGATGGTGTAGACACTGAGGAACTCCGACGGATGTATCCTGCCATCGTACTTCTCGGGTACATCTGGCTTGAAGTTTTTGGTACTGGGCCACTAGACCTGCCGCAGCTCACGGGTGAACGCAGGGCAACCTACCGCGTACGGTAAGTCGCCTGGTTCCCCTGGCGCATGCTCATCAATAGTGGGCCCAGCGCGCTGGTCTGACTGACGCCGCGCTTCTCTTCGGCGCTCGATGCGAGTACGAGCGTCTTCTTGTCGTCGTTCTTGGAGAACTTGGCGTTGATCGCGGCGAGCTCACGGGTCCGACGAGGCGGTGGAGTCGGTGTCGAGATTGGCCCGGCGAGTCGGCGATCTTGGCCTTCGTGGTGGGGAGTGCACGGTGGTGGCACCCCCAGCGGTCTTATCGGCGTCGGCTTGCGCCTGGGCGTCTCTCCGGGGCTTCGATGTGCTCGGTTGCCGGGGCTTGTCGCTGTTGGTGAAGCCGATAAGGCTCTGAATGGTGGCCCTCTAGTCGTCGATCTTGTCTGGCGTTGGAGGGTAATCTAGAAGCAGCTGGGCTCGGGCTAGCGCTTCCTCTGGAGTCTTGGGTGGCGGTGGCGAGCGACGCGAGGTGCGGGATATGCTCAGGCTTCTAACATTGTTAGAAGGAGCAACATCTCGTCCAGGCGACCGTCCCACGCTCGTGTCGGCATGTCGACGCGCATGTTGGCCTTGAGCGTCCCGCGACCACCAGCTTGGCCTTGTTCTAACGCGAGTACGGTGCCAGGAGCACCGTGGCATTGTCGATCCTGCACCTCCTGGGAGGGGTGCGGCGGATGTACAGACGCTGAAGCTTGCGGGGCCTTGTCCTTGGACCGAGTGACGATGTGAGTCCCTCTGCTGGCGCCCGCTCCTCCGGCGGCATCCACCCCACCGCCCGTTTGCTCCAGTGGCGGTAGGATAGATGTGGACGGAGCGGCCACCTCCGAAGCCTTCTTCTTCGGTGGCATGTCGATGAAGATGTTCATGTAGCGCGCGCAAACGCCGGATCTGGTTCGCACAAACTCGACGCGCCCCTACCTGGCGCGCCAGAGATGTCGGTCGCGGGGAACGAGCACCTATGGGACAGGGCCCCTTTTTTCTGTCCGGCAAGGTGGCGGAGGGCGCACGAAGAGCAGATCGAGGCAGAGCGCGCGGGGGATTTTTACCCAGCTTCGGAACTCTCCGGAGAGATAAAACTCCTACTGCTGCTTTGTGTTTCTCTATTGTTCTTGCTTGAGAATGTGGGTGTGTGTGTGTGTGTCTGTGTCTGTGTCTCCGTCTCTATGTCTGTCCCTATGTGTCTAACCCCTTCTACGTGCGGATGGGCCTCCTTTTTATAGGCTAAAGGGGTCACCGACAGGTGGCAGCGTAGAAAGAGGGGTAGAAGAGTAAAAACGCGGGTTGGTACAACTGCTATCAATAGTGCCCCCTACCTAACTCTGACGGCAGGGGACAAGGGCATTTAATGCCCGTCTGGTCGCCCAAACAGTGTATGAAACGACCGTTAGGGGCGCCACCGATCGCCATGATGGTCTTCTTGCCAGCGCCTGCTTGCCACCTCGCACCCCTAGCTGCACGGCCTCCTGCCATGTGTGCTTGGGAAGGTCCCAGAGCGACACGTTGGCAGGTGTGCTGGAGCGCGGGCGCGAAGTGGGGGTTTCCCGCGGCAAGCTCCTTGCCGCGGTCGTCATCTTGTCGTGTTCGGGAGCTTGTCGCTCACCGGGCCTTGCCGGGGCACGCGGTGCGTCGCGGCAAGTTTTCTTGGAATGCCTTGAGTGGCCTTCCCGGCAAGCTCCTCTTGTCGGGGCCTTGTTCTTCCCGGCCAGCTTCTCTTGCCGGGGCCTTGGTTGGCCTTCCCGGTAAGCTCCTCTTGCCGGGGCCTTGGTTTGAGTACTTTGTTCTTGAAAGGCATCAATATGAGCTACGGAGGGTCTTGGTGGACGCCCGGCAAGCCTTGCCGCGGGACGCTGCGACTGCCCGTGCACAAGTTCGGGATACTAAGGTACCCCTACTTTAGTACACCGACATGACGGTAATGTTACTATCTACAAAGCTTGACTTGTTGCAAAAGGTTTTCGACAAGTTCAAGGGGTTGACTACGATGAGACCTTCTCACCCGTAGCGATGCTTAAGTCTGTCCGAATCATGTTAGCTATTGCCGCATTTTATGATTATGAAATTTGGCAAATGGATGTAAAAACTGCATTCCTGAATAGATTTCTGGAGGAAGAGTTGTATATGATGCAACCTGAAGGTTTTATCGATCCAAAGGGAGCTAACAAAGTGTGCAAGCTCCAGCGATCCATTTATGGACTGGTGCAAGCCTCTCGGAGTTGGAATAAATGTTTTGATAGTGTGATCAAAGCATTTGGGTTTATACAGACTTTTGGAGAAGCCTGTGTTTACAAGAAAGTGAGTGGGAGCTCTGTAGCATTTCTAATATTATATGTGGATGACATATTATTGATTGGAAATGATATAGAATTTCTGGATAGCACAAAGGGATACTTGAATAAAAGTTTTTCAATGAAAGACCTCGGTGAAGCTGCTTACATATTGGGCATTAAGATCTATAGAGATAGATCAAAACGCTTAATTGGACTTTCACAAAGCACATACCTTGACAAAGTTTTGAAGAAGTTCAAAATGGATCAAGCAAAGAAAGGGTTCTTGCCTGTATTGCAAGGTGTGAAGTTGAGTAAGACTCAAAGCCCGACCACTGCAGAAGATAGAGAGAAAATGAAAAATGTTCCCTATGCTTCAGCCATAGGCTCTATCATGTATGCAATGTTGTGTACTACACCTGATGTGTGCCTTGCTATTAGTTTAGCAGGGAGGTACCAAAGTAATCCGGGAGTGGATCACTGGACAGCGGTCAAGAACATCCTGAAATACCTGAAAAGGACTAAGGATATGTTTCTCGTTTATGGAGGTGACAAAGAGCTAGTCGTAAATGGTTACATCGATGCAAGCTTTGACACTGATCCGGACGATTCTAAATCGCAAACCGGATACGTGTTTATATTGAACGGTGGAGCTGTCAGTTGGTGCAGTTCTAAACAAAGCATCGTGGCGGGATCTACGTGTGTAGCAGAGTACATAGCTGCTTCGGAAGCAGCAAATGAAGGAGTCTGGATGAAGGAGTTCATATCCGATCTAGGTGCCATACCTAGTGCATTGGGTCCAATCAAAATCTTTTGTGACAACACTGGTGCAATTGCCTTGGCAAAGGAATCCAGATTTCACAAGAGAACCAAGCACATCAAGAGACGCATCAATTCCATCCGGGACCAAGTCCAGGTGGGAGACATAGAGATTTGCAAGATACATACGGATCTGAATGTTGCAGACCCGTTGACTAAGCCTCTTCCACGAGCAAAACATGATCAACACCAAGACTCCATGGGTGTTAGAATCATTGCAATGTAATCTAGATTATTGACTCTAGTGCAAGTGGGAGACTGAAGGAAATATGCCCTAGAGGCAATAATAAAGTTATTATTTATTTCCTTATATCATGATAAATGTTTATTATTCATGCTAGAATTGTATTAACTGGAAACATAATACATGTGTGAATATATAGACAAACAGAATGTCACTAGTATACCTCTACTTGACTAGCTTGTCAATCAAAGATGGTTATGTTTCCTAAGCATGAACAAGGAGTTGTTATTTGATTAACGAGATCACATCATTAGTTGAATGATCTGATTGACATGACCCATTCCGTTAGCTTAGCACCCGATCGTTTAGTATGTTGCTATTGCTTTCTTCATGACTTATACATGTTCCTATGACTATGAGATTATGCAACTCCCGTTTACCGGAGGAACACTTTGTGTGCTACCAAACATCACAACGTAACTGGGTGATTATAAAGGTGCTCTACAGGTGTCTCCAAAGGTACTTGTTGGGTTGGCATATTTCGAGATTAGGATTTGTCACTCCGAATGTCGGAGAGGTATCTCTGGGCCCTCTCGGTAATGCACATCACTTAAGCCTTGCAAGCATTGCAACTAATGAGTTAGTTGCGAGATGATGTATTACGGAACGAGTAAAGAGACTTGCCGGTAACGAGATTGAACTAGGTATTGGATACCGACGATCGAATCTCGGGCAAGTAACATGCCGATGACAAAGGGAACAACGTATGTTGTTATGCGGTCTGGCCGATAAAGATCTTCGTAGAATATGTAGGAACCAATATGGGCATCCAGGTCCCGCTATTGGTTATTGACCGGAGACGTGTCTCGGTCATGTCTACATTGTTCTCGAACCGTAGGGTCCGCACGCTTAAGGTTTCGATGACAGTTTTATTATGAGTTTATGTATTTTGATGTACCGAAGGTTGTTCGGAGTCCCGGATGTGATCATGGACATGACGAGGAGTCTTGAAATGGTCGAGACATAAAGATTGATATATTGGACGGATATATTTGGACACCGGAAAGGTTCCGGATGAGATTGGGATTATACCGGAGTTCCGGGAGGTTACCGGAACCCCCCGGTAAGTATATGGGCCTTATTGGGCCTTAGTGGAAGGGAGGGAGAAGGAGCAAAGGAGGGGGCGCCCCCCCCCCCCCCCCCCCCCGCCCAAGCCCAATCCGAATTGGGAGGGGGGCCGCCCCCCCCCCTTCCTTCTTCCCTCCCCTCTCTTCCTTCCCTCTCCTACTCCTAATAGGAAAGTGGGGCCAAACCTACTTGGAGTAGGTTTGCCCCCCCTAGGGCGCACCTCCCCTCTTGGCCGCCACCCTCCTCCTCTCCTCCTTTATATATGGGGGCGGGGGCACCCCATAGACACACAAGTTGATCATCGTGATCGTTCCTTAGCCGTGTGCGGTGCCCCCCTCCACAATATTACACCTCGGTCATATTGTAGCGGTGCTTAGGCGAAGCCCTGCGACTGTTGAACATCAAGATCGTCACCACGCCGTCGTGCCGACGGAACTCCTCCCCGTACCTCTGCTGGATCGGAGTTCGGGGTGCGTCATCGAGCTGTACGTGTGTCAAGAACTCAGAGGTGCCAGAGTAATGGTGCTTGGATCGGTTGGACCGGGAAGACGTACGACTACTTCCTCTACGTTGTGTCAACGCCTCCGCTTCGGTCTACGAGGGTACGTAGACAACACTCTCCCCTCTCGTTGCTATGCATCACCATGATCTTGCGTGTGCGTAGGAAATTTTTTGAAATTACTACGTTCCCCAACACCTGTAGTGCAAGCGCAACAGCCGTCAGGCCAATTTGCGATCGGCCCAACCCAATGGTTGCTTCACAAAATATTTTTCTCAAAAATCTACTCTGTAATGTATCGGTGCTGCCACATCTAGCCGGCCGGCTGCTCAAAGGTACTTTTCTACTGGTCTCTTCAAGTTCTGGTGTCTCAATGCATTGTAAAAAAACTCTAATCTCTAATATAAGTAGTGCGTAAGGCCATGCTAATACGTATTACTATGCTAATGATTAGTCCTTAATTTATTCCATTGGAATATTTTACTTTTCTTTTGCATGCACGGATAGTGAAAAGCTAGTGAATCCTTCCACCAAGTGCATGTACGTGCGTTCATGCTAGTGAATCCTTCCACTAATTGTTTTGTGCATTTTGTACAAAATCCACCCCTTCTCATTAGTCGTGACACTTCGACTGGTGGCTGCATGTAATTCGGTTTTTTGGTTAACCGAACAAACCGAACCGATATATTTCGGTTAATATGGTTCGGTGTCTGAATTTTCTGTACTTATTTCAGTGGCAATTTCTTCAAAACCAAAATTCAAGAAAACCGAATAAACTGAACCGTATTAACCATAAAAACCGAACGCCCAGCCCTACTCATAGCTGACTCGTCTGAGGTCGAAGCCCTCAAGAGTGCGCTAGCCGCAGCCAAGAAGGAGGCGAACGAGGAATGCAATGCTCGCCAAAAGCATGAGGCGAGATTGGATGAAGTCCAACAAGAGCTCACATATGCTATAAGGAAATGTGAGTCTTTGGAGCGCAAGGTGTCGAATCAAGAATCCAAACTTACCGCAGTGCTCCAAAGTGCAAAGGAGGCCCAGGTTGAAGCCCAAGGTGCCTATCAGGAGATCCGCGAGGCCAAGAAGATCGCGGCTGGTAAGACTTTTAATATGTAGAGCAAATATGTAAGGAGAAAGTATACCTTCTTGACACGCATTTGGAGTTCTCCAGGAGCGTTTGCAGATTTGCCCCAAAGTGTTGCAAATGTTGCGGATTTCTTCCGAGTCGAAGAGGGGAGCTCAACAGAGAAACTGTTCTGGTCACAATACCGTGAGCCAGAGCAGCCCTTGCCCCTCGGCGATTAGCTGAAACAGCTGACCGAGCTGCATAGGGTGGCCGAGCTGGCCATGAAGGATGTCATAATCCGTATTTGGCCAGCCGAACCAATACCTAATAGCTACTTTGGGCTTGTGAAGCGGCTAGTCGATGCCTGCCCAAGGCTAGATGCTATAAAGCGGTCGGTCTGCATCGAAGGCGCCCGGATGGCCTTCGCCCATGTCAAGGTACAATGGGCGAAGATGAATGCCACTAGTCTTGCAACCGAAGGACCGCCCGCAGGCAAGGAGCATCGTACGCTGAAGAAGTACTTCAACGACGTCCTTGAAGGATCCCATATTATAGAGGGCCTATGCTCGAAGGACGTGATGTTTGAATGAACGTATCCGCAATGCCCAAACTATGTAATGAAAACAAAGCATTCGTATAATGTTAATCTTGTTTCCTCTGAATTTATTTATCCTCCGTTGTGGCTGTTTATTAAATCTGAGAGTTGGCCAGTCGTTGGCTTCAGCCCCTCACGTAGATACCACGGGGGTGTTCGGAACAGCACAGAAACACACTTAACCCAACAATTTGGTCCTTGAAGGAGGTGCCAGTGCGACGAACTAGGCAATCAGACTATGCGGCTTTATCACTCTCACTTAGCCATAGGAGTTTGACGATAGAATTATAGGCGCAGCCCCTAGTATTGATCGGTGATCCAAACTCGGGCGCTGCAAACACCTGACCAGGTTAAAACCGGTCGTTCGTGTGACACAGAAAAATTGCAAGAGATTTGTATTAAGTCACCGAATAGCTGACCAGCTCTTGCCGCATCAGGACAGTTAGTTTTCGGCTTTCTCTACTGAGGTGTTTATTCGGCCAACCAGAAACACAATCGCATTAGTTCTCCCTTTACTTCTTTAGCCGAATAATCGGAACGTAAGATAGTAACCACAGGAGCCGGGCAACCCAACTATTGACCTAAGACATGATTCGGAGCTGATGCATATAATGCTATATTCGGGGCGCCGAATTGCACTTGTGAAAGTGTTCGGATTTATGGTAAATTTAATAAATGTACGCGGCTGAATGGAGCCCCCGGCAATTCAAGCCGAGGTGTACATGACAATCGAATGATAAAGAAGAATAAAAAATACAGAAGAAGGAATAAGCCAGTACCAAATAACTTGGGCGAAAAACTGCTTCCATTATAGTTTGATTGATATGCCAAAACGTATTTGTACAGATAATGCTATAAGCATCAGGGCTATTTTACATGCCGAGCACAAGGGAAAGATGTGTGCATGCATTTTAAGAACAAGGGGAGAGGTGATCCTGAAGGACCCCTTAAGTACTCCGCCGTACATCTGTGCTGCGCCTTGGTGTGCGATCCTTTGAGAGGATTGATGGATAAGTTTTCCTAAGGGGCCGGAAAAAGGGCCCTAGACACCATAAAAAGGGTGATGTTGGTTGTAAAGAACCTGAAAAGAAAAAAACAAGTTAAAGAATATAGTTGTGGGGTCCTGACACGGTTGAGCCGTATTATGGACCTCATCCTCGATATGCCTCCATCGTCGCCCATGGTATTTTTAGTGCGTAATTATGAGCACGCAGTACATACGCCGCTGTTTGGTTGGGGCAAAGACAGAGGCTGGATTGCTAGTCGAGCTCCTGATGAGCTGGACTATCATTCTACGGGGTAGTTCAGACTCGTTTGACAGGGTCCGGTGGCTTAAATGCCGATGTGGAGCTCGGCTTGATAAGGCCGACCTGTACTTCCGCTGCAGGGGCCGTGGTGTGTTCCTCAGTACGGAGGGAACGATCCATGTTTCCATGAACTGTTATAACACCGCGTGGGCCTAGCATTTTAAGTTTTAGATAAGCTAGTGCGGAACCGCATTAAAGAGGGCAAACACGGTTCGTCCGAGCAGTGCGTGATAGCCACTGCGGAAAGGGACGATGTCGAAGATCAAGTCTTCGCTTCAAAAGTTGTCCGGCGAACTGAATACGACCTCCAATGTGATTGAGCCCATGCAACGGGCCTCTACACCAGGTATTACTCCTTTAAAGGTTGTTTTAGTGGGTTTGATTCTTGACAAGTCAATATCCATTTTCCGGATTGTGTCCTGATAGAGCAGATTAAGATTGCTGCCGCCGTCCATGAGGACTCTCGTGAGGTGGAATCCATCGATAATTGGATCGAGGACTAATGCGGCTGAGCCTCCATGACGGATACTGGTCGGATGGTCCCTGCGATTGAAGATGATCGGGCATGCTGACCATGGATCGAATTTTGGGGCGACTGGCTTTATCGCATAGACGTCCCTTAACGCGCGCTTGCGCTCCCTTTTGGGGATGTGGGTAGTGTATATCATGTTCACCGTCTTGACTTCGGGGGGAAATTTCTTCTGTCCCCCTGTATTCGGTGGACGAGGCTCCTCATCGTCATCCTTGCTAGGGGACCCTTTCCCCGTGAGCTCGGCCTTTAACTTGTCGGCATGTTTGAAGACCCAACAGCTCCTGTTGGTATGGTTAGCAGGCTTGTCAAGGGTGTCGTGAATCTGGCGAGGTCGATCAAGTATTTGGTCCAAGCTAGATGAGTCGTCCTTGTTTCTTTTGAATTGCCCTTTCGTTAACCGGGCTTGGAGCCACTGAATCCGGCGTTGACCGCCGTGTCTTCGGCATTATCAGTGTTGCTCCGACGCTTATTTTTATCGCGTCGGGGCCTGCCATTTCTGTTCTTTGCTTCGGAAGTGCCGGGATCGCTGGTACTATTGCTGCTACGAGCCAGCCAGCTATCTTCACCTGCGCAAAAGCAGGTCATGAGTGATGTGAGGGCTGCCATGGACTTTGGTTTTTCTTGGCCGAGGTGTTGGGCAAGCCATTCGTCGCGGATGCTGTGTTTGAAGGCTGCTAGAGCCTCGGCGTCCGGACAATCGACAATTTGGTTCTTTTTTACTAGGAACCGGGTCCAGAATTTTCTGGCTGACTCTCCGGGCTGCTGAACTATGTGACCGAGGTCATCGGCATCCGGAGGTCGGATATAAGTTCACTGGAAGTTGTCTCTAAAGGCATCCTCCAGGTCTTCCCAGATTCCAATAGAGTTTTCTGGGAGGCTGTTTAACCAGTGCCGAGCTGGCCCCTTTAGTTTGAGGGGGTGGTATTTGATGGCATGTAGATCATCACCGCGAGCCATGTGAATGTGGAGAAGGAAGTCTTTGATCCATACTGTGGGATCTGTTGTGCCATCATATGACTCGATGTTCACGGGTTTGAACCCTTCCGGGAACTGGTGCTCCATTACCTCATCGGTGAAGCATAGGGGTGCGCGGCGCCTCTATATCGGGCCACGTCACGACGCAGTTCGGATGGAGTCCGTATGCGGTTTTCAGCCCGGGTGAAGTTGTGCTTGTCGCGCCAGGCTTGATGGCCGTCCTCTCGCATTGGGGCTCGGCCCCTCGATCCGTATATTGATCTGGTCTGACTGGCTCTATTATCCAGGTCCTTTCGTAGGTCGTAAGTATATCCTGCAGCTGTTGTCTCTCTACCTTTACGGCAGGGTGGTGCAGGCGGGTGTTCAGCTTGAGCTGCCACTCTATCTTAGCCACGTGGTGGTCTGTCAGGTCCGTCAACAGTGTTACGTGCGAGCAGTATAGGCTCTAGGGCCTCGTCGTCGAATTGGTGTAGCAGCTTGCGCTTCGGGTAACTCTTGGTTGGGCATCTAAGGCCGTATTCCTCGGCTGCTAGGACATTAGTCCATCTGTCTTTAGTAGATCCTGACCAGCTTGAAGTTGTTGTTGCTTCTTTTTCAGGCTTCTTGCCATGGATATCAGCTGGCGCTTAAAGCACTCTTGTTCGAAGGGTTCCTCTGGCATGATGAATTCTCCGTCACCGAGGCTCTCATCTTCTTCGGAGATCGGTACGTAACTACCATCCTCCGAGCCCTTGTTCCTGATGGGATCGTCAGGGTCGACTTGCCCCTCCTCCCACTCATCCTGTTCGGATTGTGGTTCGGCAGGGGCTTCTTGATCTTTGGTGTTATCCGAAGTGTTGTTGTCTCCGGTGCCGGTATTGCTGTCTTTTTCTCGACGTGGTTTAGAGCGGCGCCGCTGACGACGGCGCTGTGGTGGTGCCACAGGAGAATTTTCCTCGACTGGGTCCTTCCCACCTTTACCGTCATTTCATTTAGGTGTGTCCACCATGTATACGTCATATGTGGAGGTAGCCGTCCAGCGTCCGGTAAGTGGCGGGTTCTGGCTTTGCTCTTCCCCGACATCGTCGTCCATGCCGTCGATGTCTTTAGAAGCGTAATCAAGCATGTCGGTTAAGTCCTCGATAGTGGCTATGAAGTGGGTGGTGGGTGGGACTTAAAATTCCCCGCTCTCAGCCCCTAGTGTGGGCTGGGCGTAATTTGGCAGTGATCCCTCTGTAATGGCGAGAGATCGTATTAAGTCCAGAGCCTCGTTTAAGAGCGAGGTCTGGACATGGAAGCGATAACCCATGGAGCGGGGCAGAGCAGGAGTTCCCTAGCCGAGCTCATATGACACGGACCTTGAGAGTTCAGAGCTGGTGCACGTAGGTGAGTCGGCTCGATGAGGATAGAGGGGCCAGGAGTGATTCCGGGCTGGCCGGTAGAACGATCCCCTCTGTATCTTCGGTCTTGAGCTCTATGGCTGCGAAGGGTCCGGCGGGCTCTAAACTCCCGTCTTCGGACTCGGTGAGGAGTTCCAGATCTAAGTCCGGAGCTGTGGTTGAGGCCGCAAACCCTTGGAAGATCAAGTCTCCCCGGATATCAGCAACATAGTTTAGGTTTCCGAAGCTGATCCGATGACCAGGGGCGTAGCTGTCGATCTGCTCCAGGTGGCCAATTGAATTGGCACGTAGTGTGAAGCTACCGAATACAAAGATTTGGCCGGGAAGAAAAGTCTCCCTCAGGGCGGAAATATTGTGGATGGTTGATGGAGCCATCAAGCCTTCTGCGATGACATAGTGGAGCTCTCAATGAAAGCACCAATGTCGGTGTCAAAACCGACAGATCTCGGGTAGGGGGTCCCGAACTGTGTGTCTAAGGATCGACGGTAACAAGGAGGCAAGGGACATGATGTTTACCCAGGTTCAGGCCCTCTTAATGGAGGTAATACCCTACTTCCTGCTTGATTGACTATGATGAATATGGGGGTTACAAGAGTTGATCTACCTCGAGATCGTAATGGCTAAACCCTAGATGTCTAGCCTGTATGATTGTGTTGTCCCTCTATGGACTAAACCCTCCAGTTCATATAGACACCGGAGGGATATAGGGTTGCACAGAGTCGGTTACAAAAGAAGGAAAATACATGATCCAAATGCCAAGCTTACCATCCACACAAAGGAGAGTCCCATCCGGACACGGGGAAGGCTCTTCTATCTTGTATCTTCATGGCCCATCAGTTCGGCCCACATCACATAACCCGGACGCCCGAGAACCCCTTAGTCTAGGACTCCCTCAACGGACCCAGTCCGTGTAGTTGCTACCATCATCTTTCAACTTAGATTTCTCTAGGAACACATTAAAATTCAAGGGAACGGTAGCACGGGCCATTGATCTACAACATAGATATGCAAAAACTATCAGGACTAAGTTCATGATAAATTAAGTTCAATTAATCATATTACTAAAGAACTCCCACTTAGATAGACATCCCTCAAGTCATCTAAATGACACGTGATCCGAATCAACTAAACCATGTCTGATCATCACGTGAGATGGAGTAGTCAGCAATGGTGAACATCTCTATGTTGATCATATCTACTATATGATTCACGTTCGACCTTTCGGTCTCCGGTGTTTCGAGGCCATGTCTGTACATGCTAGGATCGTCAAGTTTAACCAGAGTATTCCGTATGTGCAAAACTGTCTTGCACCCGTTGTATGTGAACGTAGAGCCTATCACACCCGATCATCACGTGGTGTCTCAGCACGAAGAACTACTGCAATGGTGCATACTCATGGAGAACACTTATACCTTGAAATTTAGTTAAGGGATCATCTTATAATGCTACCACTGTACTAAGCAAAAAAAGATGCATAAAGATAAACATCACATGCTATCCAAATATGTGACATGATAGGGCTATTATCATCTTGTGCTTGTGATCTCCATCTCCAAAGCATCGTCATGATCTCCATTGTCACCGGCTTGACACCTTGATCTCCATGTAGCGTCGTGGTCGTCTCACCAACTATTGCTTCTACAATTATCGCTAATAAAGTAAAGCAATTACATGGAATTTGCTTTCATACAATAAAGCAACAACCATAAGGCTCCTGCCAGTTGCCAATAACTTTTACAAAACATGATCATCTCATACAATAACGTATATCACATCATGTCTTGACCATATCATATCACAAGCATGCCCTGCAAAAACAAGTTAGACGTCCTCTACTTTGTTGTTGCAAGTTTTACGTGGCTCTATGGGCTTCTAGTAAAAACCGTTCTTACCTACAGCACAGAAACCACAATGGTGATTTATCAAGTTTGTTGTTTTAACCTTCAATAAGGGCCGACTGCAGTCAAATTCGCTTCAACTAAAGTAGGAGAAATAGACACCCGCCAACCACCTTTATGCAAAACTAGTTGCATGTCTGTCGGTGGAACCGGTCTCATGAACGTGGTCGTGTAAGGTTGGTCTGGGCCTCTTCATCCAACAATACAGCCGAATCAAAATAAGACATTGGCGGTAAGCAGTATGACGATCACCGCCCATAACTCTTTGTGTTCTACTCATGCATATCATCTACGCATAGACCTGGCTCGGATGCCACTGTTAGGAAACGTAGCATGCAATTTCAAAAAAATTCGTACACTCACGCAAGATCTATCTAGGAGATACATAGCAACGAGAGGGGTAGAGTGTGTCTACATACCCTTGTAGACCAAAAGCGGAAGCGTTTGACAACGCAGTTGATGTAGTCAAACTTCTTCTCGTTTTGACCGATCAAGCACCGAACATACTACACCTCCGAGTTCTGCACATGTTCAGCTCGATGACGTCCCTCGAACTCTTGATCCAGGAGAGTGTTGAGGAAATAGATGAGTTCCGTCAGCATGACGTCATGGTGACGATGATGGTGAAGTGATCCACGCGGGGCTTCGCCTAAGCACTATGAGAATATTACCAGAGGTGTAAACTGTGGAAGGGGGCGCCACACATGACTAACAATAGTTGATGTGTGTTTTAGGCACCCCCTCTTGATAGGTCTCCGTCGTATCTACTTTTCCAAACACTTTTGCCCTTGTTTTGGACTCTAACTTGTATGATTTGAATGGAACTAACCCGGACTGACGCTGTTTTCAGCAGAATTGCCATGGTGTTGTTTTATGTGCAGAAAATAAAAGTTCTCGGAATGACCTGAAACTCCACGGAACACCTTAGAAAAAACAATAAAAAATCCTCGCCAAAGATGAAGACCAGGGGGCCCACACCCTGCTCATGAGGGTGGGGGGCGCCCCCCTGGGCGCGCCCCCCTACCTCGTGGGCCCCCTGGTGGCCCTCCGACGCCAACTCCAACTCCATATATTGGCTTTCGGGGAGAAAAAATTCAGAGAGAAGAAATCATCACGTTTTACGATACAGAGCCACCGCCAAGCCCTAATCTCTCTTGGGGGGGCTGATCTGGAGTCCGTTCGGGGCTCCGGAGAGGGGGATTTGTCGCCGTCGTCATCATCAACCATCCTCCATCACCAATTTCATGATGCTCACCGCCGTGCGTGAGTAATTCCATCGTAGGCTTGCTGGACGGTGATGGGTTGGATGAGATTTCTCATGTAATTGAGTTAGTTTTGTTAGGGTTTGATCCCTAGTATCCATTATGTTCTGAGATTGATGTTGCTATGACTTTGCTATGCTTAATGCTTGTCACTAGGGCCCGAGTGCCATGATTTCAGATCTGAACCTATTATGTTTTCATGAATATATGTGTGTTCTTGATCCTATCTTGCAAGTCTATAGTCACCTACTATGTGTTATGATCCGGCAACCCCGAAGTGACAATAATCGGGACCACTCCCGGTGATGACCATAGTTTGAGGAGTTCATGTATTCACTATGTGCTAATGCTTTGTTCCGGTTCTCTATTAAAAGGAGGCCTTAATATCCCTTAGTTTCCAATAGGACCCCGCTGCCACGGGAGGGTAGGACAAAAGATGTCATGCAAGTTCTTTTCCATAAGCACGTATGACTATATACGGAATACATGCCTACATTACATTGATGAACTGGAGCTAGTTCTGTGTCACCCTATGTTATGATTGTTACATGACGAACCGCATCCGGCATAATTATCCATCACTAATCCGGTGCCTACGAGTTTTCCATATACTGGTTCTCGCTTATTTACTTTTCCGTTGCTACTGTTACAATCACTACAAAATACCAAAAACATTACTTTTGTTGTCTTTACCTTTGTTACCATTACCACCACTATCATATTACTTTGCTACTAAACACTTTGCTGCAGATACTAAGTTCCCAGGTGTGGTTGAATTGACAACTCAGCTGCTAATACTTGAGAATATTCTTTGGCTCCCCTTGTGTCGAATCAATAAATTTGGGTTGAATACTCTACCCTCGAAAACTGTTGCGATCCCCTATACTTGTGGGTTATCAAGACCTTATTCTGGCGCCGTTGCCGGGGAGCATAGCTCTATTCTTTGAGTCACTTGGGATTTATATCTGCTGGACACTATGAAGAACTTGAAAGATGATCGAAATACTATTTTGCCCTCAACTACGAGGGGAGGTAAGGAACTGCCATCTAGCCTTGCACTAGATTCTCCTTCTGTTATAAGTAAGCTTGCGACACCTAAACCTGCTACTGCTATGAATTCTGATATGTCGCATGTTATTGATGATGCCACTTCTGCTATGCATGATACTTATGATGAAACTACTTCTATGCTTGATACTACTGTGCCCCTTGGTGAATTTCTTGATGAGCAAATTGCTAGGTCTAGAGAAAGAGAAATTATCGAACCTGAATACGATGATGTTAGTGATGATGAAAATATGCCTGCTATTCCTGAGGGTTATCTTTTTGATGCAGAATCTTTTGTAGCTATTTTTGCTTGCCAGGATAGATATGAACTTAAGAGGTTGCTAGTTAAATGGAGTAAAGAATCTTTTAGAGATAGAATGAGACCCGACCCTGCTTTTGCTACTTCACATATCTGTGTTCCCGATAAGGATTATTATGATTTTTCTGTTGATCTAGAGATAATTACTTTGGTTGAATCTGATCCTTTTTATGGCTATGAATCTGAAACTATTGTGGCACATCTTACTAAGTTAAATGATATAGCTGCCCTGTTTACTAATAATGAGAGATCGCGCTACCTTTATTTACTCAAAATATTTCTGTTCACATTAAAGGGTGATGCTAAGACATGGTTTAATTCCCTTGATCCTAGTTGTGTGCAAAGTCCCCGGGATATGATTTATTACTTCTCTGTTAAATATTTCCCTGCTCATAAGAAACAAGCTGCCTTGAGGGAAATATACAACTTTGTGCAAATTGAAGAAGAGAGTCTCCCACAAGCTTGGGGGAGGCTTCTCAAGTTACTTAATGTTTTGCCTGATCATCCTCTTAATAAACCTGAAATACTTGATATCTTTTATAATGGACTAACTGATGCTTCCAGAGATTACCTGGATAGTTGTGCCGGTTCTCTTTTCAGGGAAAGAACACCCGATGAAGCTGAAATTCTATTGAACCATATGTTGACAAATGAAAATAATTGGGCACCTCCTGAGCCAGCTCCAGAGCCAATTACCGAGCCTATTCCTAAACCAACTCCAAAGAAGAGAGGTGTTCTATTTCTCAGTCCCGAAGATATGCAAGAGGCAAAGAAATCTATGAAAGAAAAAGGTATTAAAGCTTAAGATATTAAGAATTTACCTCCTATTGAAGAAATACATGGTCTTAATTTACCGCCTATTGAAGAAGTATATGATCTCAATTACTTATTTACTGAAGAACCTCCTGATATCCCGACACAGGTAGTAAAGGTAAATTCTCTCTATAGATATGATAAGGCTGAAGTCCCTCCTACTAAAATTGCTAGTCAGTGCTTGGATGAGTTTGATGACTTTATGTTTAAGCAAGATGACTTTAATGCTTATTTTGGTAGACAATTAAAACAGAATACCTTTATGATTAAACACTTGGGTGATTATATGGCTGATATTAGAGGTGAACTTATACTTGTTAGCAAACATGCTTCTATGGTTACCACTCAAGTAGAACAAGTACTTAAAGCTCAGAAAGAAGTGCTTGATGAAATGAATAGTAAGAAAAATGATTATGCTGTTAGAGTGGCTACTAGAACTGGTAGAATGACTCAGGAACCTTTGTATCCTGAAGGGCACCCTAAGAGAATCGAGCAAGATTCTCAGAGAAATAATATTGATGTACCTAGTTCTTCTAAGAGGAAGAAAAAGAAAAATGATAGGACCTTGCAAACTTCTAGTGAACCTATTGTTGAACCACCTGAGAATCCAAATGATATTTCTATTTCTGATGCTGAAACACAATCAGGTGATGAACATGAACCTAGTGATAACGTTAATGATAATGTTAATGTTGATGCTCAACCTAGTAATGATAATGATGTAGAAGTTGAACCTGCTGTTGGTATTGATAACCCACAATCAAGGAATCAACGTTATGATAAAAAGAGACTTTGTTGCTAGGAAACATGGTAAAGAAAGGGAACCATGGACGCAGAAACCCATGCCTTTTCCTCCGAAACCATCCAAGAAAAAGGATGATGAGGATTTTGAGCGCTTTGCTGAAATGATTAGACCCATCTTTTTGCGTATGCGATTAACTGATGTGCTCAAAACAAATCCTTATGCTAAGTATATGAAGGATATCATTACTAATAAAAGAAAGATACCTGAAGCTGAAATTTCCACCATGCTTGCTAATTATACTTTTAAGGGTGGAATACCAAAGAAACTTGGTGATCTAGGAGTAGCTACTATACCATGCTCCATTAAGAGAAATTATGTTAAAACTGCTTTATGTGATCTTGGAGCCGGTGTTAGTGTTATGCCTCTCTCTTTATATCGTAGACTTGACTTGAATAAGTTGACACCTACTGAAATATCTTTGCAAATGGCTGATAAATCAACTGTTATACCTGTCGGTATTTGTGAGGATGTGCCTGTTGTAGTTGCGAATGTTACTATTCTAACGGACTTTGTTATTCTTGATATTCCCGAGGATGATAGTATGTCTATTATTCTTGGAACACCTTTCCTTAATACTGCAGGGGCTGTTATTGATTGCACCAAAGGCAATGTCACTTTTCATGTTAATGGCAATGAGCACACGGTACATTTTTCGAGGAAACAACCTCAAGTTTATAGTATCAACTCTATTAGAAAAATTCCATCGATTATATTTGGAGGTTTTGAATTTCCTCTCCCTACTGTCAAGAAAAAGCATGATATTCTTATTGTTGAGGATTTTCATATCCCCGTTGAGGTAACTTAGTGTCATTCGAAATTTCTCCGGTTCCGTGATTATTCGGAATGGGTTTGTTAACAAGACTTGATCAACCTTGTTAGTGGGTTCATTTTGATGATCACGAGATGGATGAAAGTAGAAGCACAAACCTTCTGTACCCTCATTATATTTTCTATTATTTAGTAGAAATAAAGTAAAATAGTATTTTTCTGTCTGACTCCTGACTTACCCATGCAATATAAAAATATCCCGAAAATAAAAGTCCTTAGAATGCCATGCCAATTTAATATGATTTTTTGGGAATAATTGAGAATTTACTGTGCAAAAATTACCACGGGGGGAGCTGCCACCTGGTCACGAGGGTGGAGGGCGCGCCCTACCCCCCTGGGCGCGCCCCCCTACCTCGTGGGCCCATGGTGACCCCCCTCCACGTATCCCTGCACCCATCTTCTTCCTCTGCCTCACACAAACATGAAAAACCAACTCAAGCACGAGTTCCAGCCCCCGTTGCTGTGATTCGATCTCCTTGCTCAAAGCACCTCTCGCAAAACTGCTTGGGGAGATTGTTCCTTGGTATGTGACTCCTCCATTGGTCCAATTAGTTTTTGTTCTAGTGCTTTATTCATTGCAAATTTGTGCTGCATAGGTGACCATGTTCTTGAGCTTGCATGTCAAATTTATATGGTTCCAAGTAGTTCCAATGCTTTATATAGGCTCTAGGCACTTATGGGAGTTGTTGCTATCAATTTTATTGAAGTTGGTTCACTTTTATTTGAGGTTATTAAAAATTTCAGATTGTTTTAGAAATAATGAAGAGACTTTTGAGGGGCTCGTCGAGCCGAAGCTCGAAGGAAAAACAAAAGGAAGAAGAATAAAAGCCCAAATTTAATTTGCCTCGCACCGCGGAGGTCCGGTCGTGTGAATGGCCTTCCGATGACTTCTTGAGGAGAGCTGGGATTTATGAGGATTTCTATTTATTGATTGAGAATGCTGGCCTCACCAACTTCCTCCACGACCAACGTCATCAGTATCTCTTACTCACAAATACTTTTGTGCAAAACTTCTACTTTTTCCCTAAGAAATCACCTCCAACAGTAGAGTTTCATTTATATGACATTGTTAAAGAGATGACATTAGCTGAATTCTGCGAGGTTTGCAGAATACCCTTTGAGGGCACCTTAGATGAACCCCACCGTAACGAAGTAGAAGCTTTTATTAAGACTATCACTGTGGGAGAAACCAGGAAGGTTTCTGATGCAAGGATCACTAGCATACATTTTCCTGTTTTACGCTACTTTGCCTTATTTGCTAGTCGCTGCTTGATTGGATGCGGGAACTGTGGGAACCTTAGTATCCCTGATATTATTATTTTGTTCCATGGTTTATACCGCAATAACTCTGTTAGTATGGGTGGAATTGTTGCTAGACGGTTAAGTCTGAACCGTACTAAGGGCCCCATCTTTGGAGGCATTTATGCTTCACACCTAGCTGAACATTTTGCAATACCTATTAGGCATGAGGAGAAAGAAGAAACAGCGCTGCCCCGTGCTTATTTAGATTATAAGAGTATGATAGCGCATGACTTTCTTGTTAAGAGTCGCGAAGGGGGGCTCAAATACAAATTATACTTTGATAAACATCACCCTGAGACTATTACGTTGCCTGCTCCTTCTTTGTTTAACTTGTCTGCAGGTCCTCACATTGTTCCGTGGTCGGCCGTTCAAGCCTATCGGAATCCTACACCAGCCCCGGAACCGGAGCCACAAGATGAGCCTCCACGACTATCTGTTTATTCTTGGGATCCAGAGGACGTTGCCAGCCAGTGGCAGTCGGAGCCTTCTGCATCGCAGTATGACCCCAGCTACACCTACGGGTATCCGCCAGACTATCCCTGGCAATAGACCAACTTAGGCCAAAAGCCTAAGCTTGGGGGAGTACATATTTCCCACCGACATTACATTCATGTTCACACACACTCATTGCTAGATGTCGGTGCTCATACTCTTTCACTGTATTATCCATGCTAGTTTATTTTCTTTTTCCTACTTTCTTCTTGTCTGTTTAATAAACCTTAAGAAAAAAACCAAAAAAAATAGTAGTAGTTTATTTCTTTGCAGTAGTAATTAAAAAGAAAACCCAAAAATATTTCCCGTTCTTCTTTTGCTTGTTGGGATCTTTCTCGTGTAAATAGTTTTATTTTCTTTTCTTTCTTTTGGGGGTCGAGAAGACTATATTGAAATTGCTTAGTGGCTCTTATATGCATGATTGTTTATTTAACTTAGAGCCCATATTACTTGTCTTCTCTCTTGAGTTGAATGCTTGTAGATTCCAGCTTAGTCCAATGCACGTGCACTCTTATTATTATACACATCGTTCGGTCGTGCAAGTGAAAGGCAATAATGATGGTATATGATGGACTTATTGGGATGAGAAAAGTTGGTATGAACTCGACCTCTCTTGTTTTTATAAATATGATGATTCATCGTTCCTGAGTCAGCTATTATGAAATAAACATATTTGCAATGACATTTAGAGATTATAGTTGCTTGTGCCATGCTTGATTAGCTATGAGCTATAATGGTTTACCTTGCGTGCCAACATGCTATTAGAATGATTATGATGTGGTATGATGGGATGGTATCCTCCTTTAAATGAATTGAGTGACTAGACTTGGCACATGTTCACGCATGTAGTTGAATCAAATCAACATAGCCTTCATGATATTTATGTTCATGGTAGATTATATCCTACTCATGCTTGTATTCGGTGTAAATTAATTTTAATGCATGTTTACGACTATTGTCGCTCTCTCAGTTGGTCGCTTCCCAGTCTTTTGCTAGCCTTCACCTGTACTAAGCGGGAATACTGCTTGTGCATCAAACTCCTTAAACCCCAAAGTTATTCCATATGAGTCCATTATACCTACCTATATGCGATATTTACCTGCCGTTCCAAGTAAATTTGTATGTGCCAAACTCTAAACCTTCAAATAAACATTCTGTTTTGCATGCTCGAATAGCTCATATGTCAACTGGAGCTGCCCTTATCTTCCGTGTTAGGCGGGTTATTCTCAAGAGGAGTGGACTCTACTCCTCATTCACGAGAAAATGGCTGGTAACCGGGATGCCCAGTCCCATGCTTTATGCAAACTAAATCAAAATAACTGCAAACAGAACTCCCCCTGGGACCCGTTGAATGTTGGAGGCACTCGTTGTTTCGAGCAAGCCATAGATTGATGCTTGTGGAGGAAGGGGAGTATAAACTTTACCATTCTGTTTGGGAACCGCCTATAATTTGTTTAGCATGGAAGATATCATCGTCTTTTAGTTGCTATGTTGACAATGAAAGTATGCCGCTCAAAATATAATTTATCTCTATTTCAAAATCGAGCTCTGGCACCTCTACAAATCCCTGCTTCCCTCTGCGAAGGGCCTATCTATTCACTTTAATGTTGAGTCATCACCCTTCTTATTAAAAAGCACCTGCTGGAGAGCACACTGTCGTTTGCATTCATTATAATTGGTTTATATTGGGTATGACTTGACTGGATCTCTTTTACCATGAATTACAATGTTTAGTCAGTCCTTGATCTTTAAAGGTGCTCTGCATTTATGTTTTGCAGTCTCAGAAAGGGCTAGAGAGATACCATTTTGTTATATCATGTTATGATTATTTTGAGAAAGTGTTGTCATCCGAGTTTTATTATTATGGCTCGCTAGCTGATTATGCTATTGATATGAGTAATTGTGAGACCTATGTGTTATTGTGAGTATGGTTAGTTCATAATATTTGCTGAAACTTGAATGCTGGCTTTTCATGTTTCCAACAATAGCAGCAAACAGAGTTTGTAAAAGTTTTTCTTTTTCTCTTTCAATTTGTCAACTGAATTGCTTGAGGACAAGCAAGGGTTTAAGCTTGGGGGAGTTGATACATCTTCGTCATATCTACTTTTCCAAACACTTTTGCCCTTGTTTTGGACTCTAACTTGTATGATTTGAATGGAACTAACCCGGACTGACGCTTTTTTCAGCAGAATTGCCATGGTGTTGTTTTATGTGCAGAAAATAAAAGTTCTCGGAATGACCTGAAACTCCACGGAACACCTTAGAAAAAACAATAAAAAATCCTCGCCAAAGATGAAGACCAGGGGGCCCACACCCTGCTCACGAGGGTGGGGGCGCGCCCCCCCTAGGCGCGCCCCCTACCTCGTGGGCCCCCTGGTGGCCCTCCGACGCCAACTCCAACTCCATATATTGGCTTTCGGGGAGTAAAAAATCAGAGAGAAGAAATCATCGCGTTTTACGATACGGAGCCGCCGCCAAGCCGTAATCTCTCTCGGGAGGGCTGACCTGGAGTCCGTTCGGGGCTCCGGAGAGGGGGATTCGTCGCCGTCGTCATCATCAACCATCCTCCATCACCAATTTCATGATGCTCACCGCCGTGTGTGATTAATTCCATCGTAGGCTTGCTGGACGGTGATGGGTTGGATGAGATTTATCATGTAATCGAGTTAGTTTTGTTAGGGTTTGATCCCTAGTATCCATTATGTTCTGAGATTGATGTTGCTATGACTTTGCTATGCTCAATGCTTGTCACGAGGGCCCGAGTGCCATGATTTTAGATCTGAACCTATTATGTTTTCATGAATATATGTGTGTTCTTGATCCTATCTTGCAAGTCTATAGTCACCTACTATGTGTTATGATCCGGCAACCCCAAAGTGACAATAATCGGGACCACTCCCGGTGATGACCATAGTTTGAGGAGTTCATGTATTCACTATGTGCTAATGCTTTGTTCCGGTTCTCTATTAAAAGGAGTCCTTAATATCCCTTAGTTTCCAATAGGACCCCACTGCCATGGGAGGGTAGGACGAAAGATGTCATGCAAGTTCTTTTCCATAAGCACGTATGACTATATACGGAATACATGCCTACATTACATTGATGAACTAGAGCTAGTTCTGTGTCACCCTATGTTATGACTGTTACATGACGAACCGCATCCGGCATAATTATCCATCACTAATCCGGTGCCTACGAGTTTTCCATATACTGGTTCTCGCTTATTTACTTTTCCGTTGCTACTGTTACAATCACTACAAAATACCAAAAACATTACTTTTGTTGTCTTTACCTTTGTTACCATTACCACAACTATCATATTACTTTGCTACTAAACACTTTGCTGCAGATACTAAGTTCCCAGGTGTGGTTGAATTGACAACTCAGCTGCTAATACTTGAGAATATTCTTTGGCTCCCCTTGTGTCGAATCAATAAATTTGGGTTGAATACTCTACCCTCGAAAACTGTTTCGATCTCCTATACTTGTGGGTTATCACCTCTCCATGTATATATAGGTGGGAGGGGAGGGGAACAACCTAGGGGCGCCCCAAGTGCAATTCGCCCCCTTACCATATTTTTCGCAAGGGAAGGAAGGAGGAGAGAGGAGGGAAGGAAGGGGGAGGCCGAATCCCCCCTTCCTTTTCTCTTCCCCTCTTTTCCTTCCTCCTCTGGTTCGGCCCATATGGGGTGCAGTAGCCCCTGCTGGCTGTTGTGTTTCCCCTCTTGGCCCACTAGGCCCATATCTTTGCGAGGGGGGGGGGGCTGGAACCCCTTCCGATGACCTGATATGTACCCGGTACCCTCCAAAACACTTCCGGTGTCCGAATACTATCATCCTATATAGAAATCTTTACCTCTCGACCATTTTGAGACTCCTTGTCATGTCCATGATCTCATCTGAGACTCCAAACAACATTCGGTCACCAAATCACATAACTCATATAATACAAAATCGTCATCGAACGTTAAGTGTGCGAACCCTACGGGTTCGAGAACTATGTAGACATGACCGAGACACCTCTCCGGTCAATAACCAATAGCGGAACCTGGATGCTCATATTGGCTCCCACATGTTCTACGAAGATCTTTATTGATCGAACCGTTACGACAACATACGTTATTCCCTTTGTCATCGGTATGTTACTTGCCCAAGATTCGTTCGTCGATATCTTCATACCTAGTTCAATCTCGTTACTGGCAAGTCTCTTTACTTGTTCTGTAATGCATCATCCTGTAACTAAATCATTAGTCACTTTGCTTGCAAGCCTTCTATGATGTGCACTATCGAGAGGGCCCAGAGATACCTCTCCGATATTCGGAGTGAAAAATCCTAATCTCGATCTATAGCAACCGAACAAACACCTTCGAAGATACCTGTAAAGCATATTTGTAATCACCCAGTTATGTTGTGACGTTTGATAGCACATAAGGCATTCCTCTGGTATCCGGGAGTTGCATAATCTCATTGTCGGAGGAATATGTATTTGACATGAAGAAAGTAATAGCAATAAAACTGAACAATCATAATGCTAAGCTAACGAATGTGTCTTGTCCATCACATCATTCTACTACTGATGTGATCCCGTTCATCAAATGACAACACATGTCTATGGTTAGGAAACTTAACCATCTTTGGTTAACGAGCTAGTCTAGTAGAGGCTTACTAGGGACACAGTATTTTGTCTATGTCACACATGTATCAAGTTTCCGGTTAATACAATTCTAACATGAATAATAAACATTTATCATGAAACAAGGAAATATAAAATAACAACTTTATTATTGCCTCAAGGGCATATTTCCTTCACATGGAACAACCTGCACTGCACCTACAACTAGCAATGCTATAAGAGGGGCTGAGCAAAGAGGTAACATAGCCAAACAATGGTTTGCTGGGATGGTGGAAAAGGTTAGAGGCTGTCATGGCAAATTGGGAGGCTTGTTAAACAAGTGTTAGGTAGCGCGACATAGCGATAGCATCGAGACAACTAGCCAAACAAAGATAGTAGTGTATCTAGAGTAACTGTCATCTTTCCTAAAATCCCGCTAGGAAGAAGACCGAATCCATGAAGTAGATGAACCAACGTAGTCGAACGGATCCTCACAATCGCAAGTAGCCAGAACTATCGAGAAGAAGCACAATCAGAAAGAAGCAAACAACATGGTAAACAACCATCACATAAACATGGCATGATGCACAACCAAATATGATGCATGTCCGGTTTAATGAGGCATGGCATGACAAAAGTGCAACAAACAATACTACAAATTAAGTGGAGCTCAATATGCAACGAGTTGCATATTGACGAAACACCACATTCAATTATTTAGTTCGCTCTTGTTTATGCTACTCATCAAAATTAAATGTTGATTAATATGGCAAGAGGTGAAGCATAAGTAAACTAACTATTTATTCAAGTTTAAATGAGGCCGGAACAACAAACAACAATTCCGAAAAGTCCCCATAAGCATATTTCGATTTTGCTACTGTTCTGCCCTAAACCATATTTTATTGTTGTTTAACAACAAAAGTAAGTGCACCAAGTTAATCTATGCATTTTTCTATCCCATTTACATATAAAGTTTATTTAATTCGGAGCTCGGTTAATTAGTTAGGAAATAAACCATTTTAACATGTCATTTTATGCAAAGTAATACAATAGCAAGTTTAAACATTTTAAACATGGATGAAATTGGCAAATTATGAAACTAGATGAAATTCTAGGCATTTTACATATAAGAGTCATTTTAATCTGATGCACGTTTCAAGAGTTATTATATGCATGAAGATGAGGGACTTTGCTGTAAAACCGTTTTCTCTAGATAAATCCAAAAACCGCAGGATAGGAGAAAATACTATCGTGCCAAAATTGTGCACCGGGCTGAAACAAGTAGAGGCTAAGCTGGGCAGGCTTCTCACCCATTGGGCCTTGGCCCATCTGTAGAGGAGGCCAACTGCAGGAGGCGGCCGAGGCGGTTCAGGGCGTGGTCAACGCGAGCAACGCTCGTCATCTCCTCACCAGAGGATCGATGCAGGACGAGCGAGCTCCTGCTCAGCTCGTTGTAGAGGAAGCAAAGGGCGAGCAGGGGGTTGGCGCTAGTTGTCGGGAAGACGGCAGCGGGCGGCGGACTTGGCGTAGGGGAGGTGGGGGATGAGTGCCGGAGGCCGGATCCGGCCACGGGACAATGGGCGAGGGTGATGCTTCCCCTATAAACGCAGTAGAGAGAGGGGAAGACATGTGAGAGAGAAGGAGAAGGAAGAAGCAGGGGATGGGCGCGGCTTGGCTCACCGGAGCTTCGATAAAAGCGCGCGATCAAGACAAGGCTCAGGCCCAGGCGCGAGAGCTCGAGGTCGATGGCGTCGGGCGCCGGTCGACAAGCTCGTCAGGGACGCGGACGAGCAGAAGGCAGAGGAGGCAGTCATGGCGCCACACTGGAAGCAGGGGCGCGGGACTCCGGCAGGCGAAGGAAGGCGGTGAAGTGGTAGATCAGGTGAGGTTGGAGAGGCCTGGGGGTCAAGGTCATCACTGGCGGGGTCGCTGGAGTGGCCCGATTCGGCGAGGAGGTGGGAGGAGGCCGAGCGCGCGGGAGCAGGAGATCTCGGGCACGGGGACGAGGTGGATCGAGGGAGGCAAGGGTCCTGCTGCGGATGAGCTATGACTCGAGGAGCTCCTGCACGGGCACGAGCGTGGAAACGCGGGGCTGCGGCCAGAAGAGGTTGCGGGAGCACGGGCGCTCACTGACGGCGGCGGACGAATCGACTAGGATAGGAGGGGAGAGCTGGTTGGATGGATGGATTGGTGGATGGATACGAGCGCATTGGTTGGGTGGAGTTGGATCGGGAGGGATCCCGAGGAGGAAGGCGACCAGGTGGAGTGTGGCGGCGGGGATGGGACAACGTCCTAGAATCTAGGGTTAGGCTGGTATATATAGGTACAGTGGTAAGAAGGGGCAAGTTTGGACCCTCTGATCGTAATCGGACGGTCGAGAATAAATAGGTTAGGGGAGTCCAAACAATGAAACGAAGATGTTTTAGGGATGTTTAGGGATGATCCAAATCCAACGGTGACGACTGCCCGGGTCGGGTTCGAGACAGCTTTCGGATGCGCACGAGGGGTTTGGCGAAAGAGAGGGGAGTTTGGTGAGCTCACATAATTAGGGATGTTTAGGGATGATCCAAATCCAACGGTGACGACTGCCCGGGTCGGGTTCGAGACAGCTTTCGGACGCGCACGAGGGGTTTGGCGAAAGAGAGGGGAGTTTGGTGAGCTCACATAAGAGAGAGAAAAGAGCAGTTTGGTTGACCTGAGAGGAGGTCAACAGAGACAAGGAAGAAGCGGCAACTACGAGCGGATGCAAGTTTTATGAAAACATGACGGCAGCGGAGTGCCGATGCAATGCGGGTGATGCAATGATGAATGCAACAAACAAATGAAACACGTGGCACCAACGAAATAACTAGAAGGCATCTGGAGCGTCGGTCTCGGGTCGTCACATGTGTCATGTCTTTCGGTAAGATGTGACTATCGTTTTCGGAGGAGTAGACTTTGACGATCCAACTACGAATGTGCGAGGACGTCACGCCTTAGTAACTGCTAAACCAACTCTGAGAGGTTATTGACCATGCCGGAGCACGATCAACCTGACCATGATGGTCTATTTCCTGCAAGCAAAGGAAGAACAAGCAAGAAACTGAGATTGCAATCTGGATATTGCGAATATATGACGTCTTTGTCTGGTCGTTGAACACAAGCGAAGTACGTGAAGTTGCAGCTATGGAGAACTTTAATCTAATAAAAACCCAAAGTCTTAACGACGCCCTAAGGGTTGTATATATGGAGGAAGAGGGGTCCGAAACAAACCATAACTATGTTTTCCCACACATACGGACACTAAAGATAGCCTATACTGTAGTATTTCGAAATTACATGGGCCTGACCTAATAATAAGGTGATGCAACACCTATAATAGCCTCTGCACGAAATTTATGAAGTGGCATCTTGTATATTTCGTCCAAGCCTTCATGCACTCATTATGGTGGCTTCAAATTCCTGAAATCATCACTTGAAACTATGTTCTTGTTTCCCTTGCGCATGCCATCATCTCCATGCTTGATCTTGTTTCAATGTTCATCCTTCTTGTCCAAGCTAGGCCCTTATCAAAACAAATGTATCCAGTTTAGGCAATATCATGTTCTCATGAACATTAGAATCATTACCAAGAAACAAAAGTACCTGATAATTTAACTGGCATGCGTGAGGTCAAGAATTGGTACAGTACATATAGCAGCAGGGGCTGTGGTGTAACAATGGTATTGATGTCCTCATCGAAATGCTTGCACCCAACAAAGGCAAAGGGGGCATCACTCCCCTTGTCCTTGCCGGTTGCAAGAATTAAATTTAGTAGTGATAGGCAAATAAACAAAAGTAAAAGAATGTAAAAATAAAATAGTGAGGTAATTGTAGGATTTCTTGATATTAATTGAGAATGGACTGGTGGCCATATGTTCAGTAGGGCATTTATCTCATAAAAATAACATCGGTGGGTAAATAAATTACTATTGGGCAACTGACAGAATTGCGCATAGTTATGATGATCATCCAAGGCATAATTCATATATAGACATTGCACCCATGACAAGTAGACCATTAAACTTACTGATGTCTACTACTATTATTCCACCCAAGACCGCCATCTTAAATGCATCTCAGAGTATTAAGTTCATGAGATACAGAGTAACACATTAAGCAAGACCAAGCAATATGATTGAACCCCCCTCGTTTTATCCTTAGGAGCAACAATACAAATACGTGATTCGGCCCCTCATGTCACAGGGCAAGACTAACTGCAAAATTAAACCGACCACAAAGCACCTCTCCCACTAAAGATAAATCAATCTACTTCGCCAAAAAAGACTGATAGATCAGAGAGAAATATAAAGCAATAAAATTATGCAACAAATAAGTCTCAATAGTATCAAATAGTTCAATGGATAATTATGATCACAAACCCACAATTCATTGGATCCCAACAAACACACCACACAGATTGACCATAGAGAAGATCATTGTATCGAACATCAAAAGAGAGAAACCCATCTAGCTACTACTATGGACCAATAAGTCATGAATGAACTACTCACACATCATCGTGGATGCAACAAGATTGATGAAGATAGCCTCCCCAATGGTTTCCCCCTCCGACAGAGTATCGAAAAAGACTTCCAGATGGGATCGCGGAAGAACAGAGGGTTGTGGCAGCGGAAGAATTGTTTCGGGTCTCATTCCGAGGGTTTTGGAATATATGGGAATTTATAGGCCAGAAATTATGCCAAAATGGAGCATCAAGGGGCCCACAAGCTTGCCTGGGCTTGTGACCCCCTCGTGTGTCTTCTCATCTCTCCCGAAGTTTCTATGGTCTCTTATGTTTTAGAAAAAATCACCATAAAGTTTGACCGTGTTTGGACTTCAGCAGGTATGATTTATCTCCGAAACAAAAAACAGGAACTGACACTGGACACTAAGTTAATAGGTTAATTCATAACAATAATATAAAATATCATACAAAGCATTTAAAAATGATAATATAATAGCATGAGCAATAAAAATTATTGATATGTTGGAGGTGTATCAACGACCTCCTCCTCTACCCGTCCTTGGTGCAAGAATAAACGGACCCCATTCAAACTTGGTTTCATCATTCTCTCTCGAAACACACTCCCCGCACCCCCAATGTAACTGACAGTCACTTAAATTTAACTAAGTACTTCTCCGTTTCTCCCCCTTTTGAATTCCTACAACCCTTGGCCTAATTTTCTCTATGTCCATGAGCCTACTGGTCTCCTCTTGTTCCATGTCTCTACCGCCCGATCTTTTCTGCGATCCCATCATGATCGTGCCTCACAAACAATCAGAACCCTTGAAACCCTACCCGCCGACGACTCACAATCAAGACCAGGAAGACACACATAGGTGTCCCCTAGATCAGCCCGAGAAGAAGTGGAGGGTAGGCGCGGGTGGTAGCCGAGCGGCGAAACGCCAGAATAAAGGGACTCGTACGGCGGCAATGTCGGAGGACTCGAAAACCCTAGTGGCTAAAGACATTTTTTTGCGGGTAAATGGCCAGTTTTCGATCTATTCCTATTTATCTCCAATCATGACAGTATAACAAACATCAAAAACAATAAAAGTTACATAAAAACACGTCAATTTCCATAATCGAAAGGGTACAACCGCAATCTATTACTTCGCCGCGCGGAATGCGAGTGTGTGACTAATTCCTGAAGTCTGCCGCTCCTTTCCTAACCCGCGTCGCTAATTCTCGTCGCGAACTTCTCGCCGGAGGAGCAGAGGAGCTCGCGCCATGGGGCCACCGCAGCCAGCCAAGGGCATCATCAGCATCGAGGCCTGCGCGCGGCCGGTCGCCGTCGACCACCGCATCAGCCTCCCCTACTACTTCCGCATCGCGGGCACCCTCCTCCGCCAGGTCAAACCCTAACCATCTTTGAAATCTCTCGCTCGGAATTCCTACCGCCACTATAGATCTGGCCTTTTGGGGCTGAAATTTAACTTCTAGCTGTTCTTTCGCAATTCGCGGTAGTTTTCTTGTTCTGTTAACGCGCGGTGTGGTGAATTTGGTTTGTAGTACGTAATTAACGTCAGTGCTACCGTGTTTTTGTTCCAGACGGTGCTAAAATGTTGTGTTTTTATGTGGTGCGCAGGCCAAGATATATCGAGATGAGAAGAACATCCTCGACCTGTATGTCATCCTCCTGAGATATACGAGGTTGGCTGAACGTTGATTGATTCATCCTGATATTTGCTTCTTACTATTGTGATGATGATGATGATCAGTTAACATGTGACGTCTGACCGGCTGCAGCTTGCTGTGTGAGACCATCCCCAAGCACCGTGACTACCCCGTATTCAAGTTGAGGGAAGCAGAGTTCGTCAGAAACGCCAACTCCTCTGTAATTCCTCTTACGAGCTCAGTAACTACTGTGTTTATGTTATCAAACATTTAAAGTATTACTCCCTCCGTCCCATAATATAAGAACGTTTTTGACACCAGTTAGTGTCAAAAACGTTCTTATATTATGGGACGGAGGGAGTAGTTTTCATGATCACATAGCACATCTTGAGCCTTATTCACAGTTCCGATTGGTCATGTTGACTAATCCCCCCCCCCCCCCCCCCCCCCCCCCCCCGCGCGCGCGCTTGTTTGTCTGATTGACTGTTTTGTTGTAGACACTCATTGATGTTGTCAATGAGCTTGAGTCTCTGAAGCCAGTTGTGAAGCGGCAGCTCGTTGAGCATAACAGAAGGGGTAGCCCGGAAGCTAATGGTCTGAATGGAACCCCTGCTGCAAGTTTAAGGACGGAGAAGCATCCTCGAACCACATATTCCACACAGGTAATATGGGATTGTGCAACATTTCGTAGTTTGCAATCATTTTGTGGAAAACGAGTTATGTACTGTCAGTTTGCCAGGTGTTCTTTCTGGCTATTCTTTCTCATTCCTTTCCTTCTCCAGCCATTTGTAGGTTCATTGCAAAAATTCTACCCAGATGGGAGGCATCACGTGGCATCATGGACAAGTATCCAAACTGATAGGCAGATCCGCAAACAGTATGTGTATCTTCTGTTCATATTTGTGTGTATGATATGCTGTGTTTCATTTGGCTGAAGTAAAAGTAGTGCCTGAGTGATTTCCAGATTGAACGGTTGTCCACCAATTATGAAAGAGGAAGGCTAGTTGACATGTTTGATAGCTAACCTAAACCACTCCAGTAACTTGATCAATTTCTTAAGCCAAAAAGTTAGGTTTAAAGGGTACACTTCATAAGCAACACAGTAACTTAACCCAGATGATAAGTGCCACACGTGTGGCACGAAGCACTCCGGCCCTGACGTTTTTACAACTAAAGTTGCCATCCGAAAAAAAACGTAAAAAAAAACTGAAACTTGCCATCCGAAAAGAAAGTTGCCATCCTCGCGTCACTAAACTTGCCATAAAAAACGTTCGGAGTTGCCATGTGTTCGTGCCACACGTTTGGCACTTATCAGGGTCCTAACTTAATTATGGGACCTCATGCTTTCCTGCATTTGAGTCATGTCAATTATCAGTCTTTCTCTGACTAGTGGGTTGAATTAGGAGATTTCAGAGATCTAGCTCTGGTTTATGAGTTCTTTTTAATACAAGAACATAGTTTTTTCATGGTAGAGTTTAGTCGTGTTTATCAATTTGTCTGGCTGTCCTACAGTTGTATAAGTGGATATTTGAAGTTTGACACCACATTAATTGTTTCTGGTGATTGGTCATTCTACACTGTACACATTTCGGAGTTGTTAAGCAGAGAAACATCATTCCTCTAGCAAGGGGCAAAAGGTTGAATGTGAAGAGCCAACATCATTCCTCCAGAAATGCTGACGCATAGCAGAAGATTAAAGCGTGCTGATATGTCAAGAGAGATCGGGGTAGACCAAACTTGACATGGGAGGAGTCCGTAAAGAGAGACCTGAAGGACTGGAATATCCACGTGCCAGAACTATGACTAAGTTTCGAGATCTTATAGGTTCCAACTCTAGCCTACCCCAATTTGTTTGGGACTGAAAGGATGAACTGCTGCTTCTCTTCTAGTTGCATGCATGTGACTTGATATTTTCATAGTCTCTGTTTGCTCCTTTATAAGATGCGCTTTTTTTTAGACCAAAAATTCCATTACTTCGCCTGACATCCGCAGTCATTAGTGTTATAGATTTGTTGTTGGAATACTTTTTATCGCTGTACTAAGCTAGACTCTTTTCACTTTCTGGCTAAATTATTCAGATTTGTAAATCTGCCTTTTCCAAAAGAAGAGACACTGGCTAGACATTCAATATTAGGGCCTAATGGGCTTCATGGACAATGGAATGGACCTGTTGCTGCAGTCAAGGCACGTTTGCTTTCGTTACATTTCCCCCAACATGTTTGCATGAGAATTTGATCATGGGCAACCATTATCTTACAAATTTGTTTCTGCTTAATGCAGGTCCAATATCCATGCAATCTTGAATTTACACAAAGTGATATGACAAGGTGAGATTTGAGATAGTTTCAGCATACTATCTCTAATAAAAATTCTGTTTTTTGTCTCATTTTTTCTTACCTTGCGCAAAGTTTCTTTCAGTTTTAAAAATGGTGTGCTCTTTCTTTTTTTGAAAGCCGCCTTAAGGCCGCGCTTGGATTGGTTGTAATCAAATACAGAGGTGTATATTTTACACCTGTATCTTACCAGCTGCTTAGCAAATCTCGAACGGAAATAAAACGATGAGCTGAGACCCATATTCTTTGTGTATTTCAAAAGAACACGACGATCCAAACAGGGCCTCATTTGTCTTTCTACTCTGTTTGGGACCTGGAAGCCTATTGAGATTCATGTATGCATTGAACTATTTTGAGTGGAATCCACCGAACAAACATAAATAATTTAACTATCTCATTGCCTCCAAATTGTTTTAATTGTATGGACTATATTTAGAAAGAAAGCGGGATTTGGCTAGATAAATTCAATGAAGCTAATACAAGATTTGAGTAGAAGAGAGATTAGAAGAGTGAACCAAACATATGTATAATTTATATGGAAATTAGTCTATGCTCAGTGTGACATTATCACTCTGTTGCTTCTGCAGTCTAGTGCCGGCTATGTTGAACCAAGATGGTCTGCATGGTCCCAGTACCACATATCCCGATAGCACTACAAAAGACAACGATGATATGCAATCTGTTCTATCTCTTGATGATGGTCGATGGTCTGCACCAGCAGAAGAATGCACCTCTACGCCTTCTGCTAGTCTGGAGGGAGAATTGTCCCAGTTGAATATCAGACAGCCTTCACCCCCGCCAATCCTGGCAGAAGTACATCCTGATCGCGCACCCCCAATTTCTCCATCAAGAGTTGCTGATCCAACACAAGGACTTGCTATATCAGAAACCGGTCGTTATCATAACTTGCATGTTGTAAGTTCAAATTACACCCGATTCCATTTGAAATGATATATTGCTCTGTATTTGTTTGTAACTTATGTATTCCTATACAGTTATCTTGACTGATGATTTCAACTTTGTTAGCCGGTGAAGTTGATGGAGTGTTTTCTAAGGGTTGCTGAGGCGAACACTAAAAGAAGTTTAGAAACTTGTGGGGTTCTTGCTGGTACCCTGGTATGTATGTTATTCCGGAAATGGGAACAGTTATTTTGCTCGACTACTGACATCACATTGTATTTTTCATGTAGAAAAAGAGAACTTTTCATATTACAACCTTAATAATTCCAAAGCAGAAATCTACATCTGATTCGGTAAGTTGTTCTTGTATCTTTCGCAGACTAGGTTGTTTACTGTATTAATACATAGCTTTCTTTTTTGACAGTGTGAAGCTACAAATGAAGAAGAACTATTTGAAGTTCAGGACAAGGGCTCACTATTCACCCTTGGTTGGATTCATGTAAGTTCAGTTTAAAGAATTTTATGCACCATTGATGCTGTTTGTTGTTTGCTCAAGCCAATAAGGTATATGTAATTTGTTAACAATATATTTCAAGATATATCAATTAATACGTTTTCTTTAGTTCTCTGTCTTCATAACTCATAACTGAAGAAACTCTGTTTAAAACCTTTGTTGTTACAAAGCTGGATACTATGCTATCAAACCCTTTTGCTTGAATTGGCGTGCCACTTTTATTTTGAGAATCTCGCTGATATGCTTACAACTGTCACCTTGAAATCGACATTTGTCCATCTAATTACGTGTATTACATGATTTAGATCCATGTTGCCTAATTGTGGACAATGCTTCATGCACTTCCCATACACAATGGAAGGTGGTGCGGTGCCACAAGGGCATCTTTCATAGTTGATAGGTGAAATCATGGTTTTGCAACTAGATCTGTATGTATTGCTTTCTTGCAATGTTGTGTTATGTTTTTGCAGCGGTAAAGCTGTTGCCTTGTGACCATGAGGTCACGGGTTCGAGTCCTGGAAACAGCCTCTTGCAGGAATTGTAGGCAAAGGCTGCGTATTACAGACCCAAAGCGGCCGGACCCTTCCCCGGACCCTGCGCAAGCGGGAGCTACGTGCACCGGGCTGCCCTTTGTGTTATGTTTTTGCACTAGGCCATGTCACCGAATCATGGACTTGATAGAATGTAACATCAACAAAATCTGTGTTGTTGAAAATGTGTAAATTCCTATTTAATATTGGTTCAAGGAGATTCATGGCACTCTCAGTTGTATCTCATGCAATATTTGTTTCAAAGATGGATGTGGTAACACATTGCTGTTTTAGTATTAGCCATCTGGATTCTACCAAATGGTAATAAGTAGATGCCATATGGCAATACGTGTTAGCATACCAAGTGTTACAGAAGTAATCCTCAAAAAAGTAAGTGTTACAGAAGTAGGCATAACTGCATAAGTACGGTACTCCATACCTAGCCATAGCTTGGTACTTGGGGATATTATTTATTTGTTGACTGGCTGACTGCTCACTTCTGTTGTCATAAAAAAGGTTGCTTTCGTCACTAATTGTCTGCTTTCCTTTCCAGACACATCCAACGCAGTCCTGTTTCCTGTCCTCTATTGACCTCCACAATCATTATTCGTACCAGGTAATGTTGGCAGACTGGACCTCTCAGTACCATTACCACTTATTTGGTGGGCAGTTCCATTATAGTATTTTTGTTGTTGCCCTCAACACTCGATGACGTGATTTGTCTCACAGTACAATCGTATGGATTCAGATAACGAAAACATGAAGAAATTAATTGTATATCAAGATTCTGTAACTCTACTTATTGATGAGATGCTATACAATATGAAAAATCTGGAATGCATATTTGCAAGCATATTTTTAGATCAATATTTAAAATGATATTTGTTTCATTTGTTAATCTTGCTTGTCCTATTGTTTCATTTGTATCATGTATTCGGATGCCTACTTTTCCCCCGTGTCCACAAGACAATTCCTTCTGTTTGTTTTTGACCCCTCTTAACTGTGTATCCAAAGATGCTTGACCCCTCTTAACTTCGGTAGAATAAATGTTTCCACTTGTAGTTACCCCCACTTGTATTTCGTACGTTCTAGGTAGTATCTATCATACCGGAGTGCATATACTCGTGGTATGCAGTATATAAGAATGTTTAGGTAGTATGTATACTACTCCCTCTATACATAAATATGAGGCGTTTTAGAGACTTGACACAACTCTCTAAAACATCTTATATTTATGTACAGAGGGAGTACTTTTTAGGTAGCATGTGCCATATTTTGGGCATACTCCTTTTTACATACAAATATGTACGTATTTCACAAATATAATGAAAATTATGGGCCCACTTGTAATTTTTTCAGATAACTCACTTTGGCATATATTAAATATAGTATACAAACATATAGTATATATACAACCACAAACCATATAGTGTGCTCTGCATCATGATTTTCTACAATTCATTGGAGCAAATGTGTTTGACATTATTGCATCAACAGGTCATGCTACCTGAGGCAATTGCAATAGTTATGGCACCTACTGACACAAGAAAGTAAGTATTTAATTGTTTCTTATGTTCTGTCAACATCCAGTTTTGCGACCAGTCTTTCACTCTTTTTTTTTGACTGTTGCTAATCAAAATCATATGGACTGGCATTGGCTTGTGGTGAACTTTAGGGTGTTTAGAGCATCTCTAGTAGATGCTCTAAATTTGATAGTCTATATATATCCCCATGTAGACTATGGTTTAAAAGGATTCCTCGTGTATATCTCACAGCTCTCCAGCAGATAGTTTATATTCACATCCTCTATATTCTCTCCTATATTTCAGTAATATTTTATAACTACCAATGCAACAACCTTTTCACCACCATACTAAGTTCCTGCTAATTAAGTACAAACATGATGTAACATCTTGATGCTGTGCAACCATTTTAATTTAAATAGTTGATACTACGTTCTAGTGTGCGTTGATAGCAAAATGTATCAGGCTAATCAATCAAAGGAGCACATGCACGTGTGCTGTACAGAGAGGAGAAATGAAGAAAAGCAGGCAGACTGATCAGTCAAGCCCATCTCCTGTTAACTTATCTTCTCAGCTTTTCCGAAACAATCATCTTCCTCATACTCTCCTTCACTGTTGTCAGTGCCTATGAGACCCCCATGACTTCCTCTAGCTATTCCCCTTCCTACTTCTGCTGCCGCCACAAATGTTGCCGCCACCGGCCGCGGCCATGGACACCCCCAGCCCTGTCCACTGTGATCCGAGCCGCCGCCTGCAGCACCGCCTCTGCTGCTCCTTCCCCCCGCTGCCAGCTTCCTCCCTTTCCATCCTCTTCCACTCCGCCGCACCCCGAGCCGCCGGCATCCTCCCCCCATCGCGTCCTGCTCCACCTTTGGATGGATCCACAATGATGGCGCTCGGTAGTGGCCTGATCCAGATCCATAGTGTGTGGCTGCGCCGGATCCACCACTACATCCAACATCACGCTCTCTTGAAAAAAAACCCTCTGCTACTCCGGAAGGTGGTAGGAGGAAGGGTTTGGGAGAGGCAGTTGCGATTTGGATGATGTGGAGGGATCGTCCAAGTTGGGAAGATCTACCATGATTTTTGGACAATGTTATGCGATAGACTTTCTGCTGGAGAGCGTTTTTACCTCCTGTGTGCTGTTTTGGCTGTCGCCCACCATATTGACTGGCTGCTGAAGACGCTCTTCTCATTTCTATAGGGCGGTTGTGAGATCCTGACTTAATAGGAATGATAGACTACTCATATCAACAAGGAATTTCTTCTTTTTCGGGAGCCATTTAGAAAGAACTCCAAAGTTAAGCGTGCTTGGTTTGGAGCGATTTGAGGATGGATGGCCGATTGGGAAGTTGGCCTCGGGTGCGCATGAGTGAGGACAAAGTGCGCAGAAAAGACTACTGTTGGCCTGTGAGGCCAGTCTAGATCCCGCCCAGGTGTAATGGCTAGGAACCAATGGATGTGGCTTGGTATCAGAGCCGACCCTTGCAGTTACACGGGCATGTGCGTGTAGCCCGTTGGGGCACACTGCTTGGCACATGTGCTGGATTGGACGCAGTTACGTATGCCAAGAGGGAACGTTCCTAATGGTCCGACAAGGACGTCGGTTCCTTTGAGTGGGAGTGTATGTGTGATCCTGGCTTAATAGGAATGATAGACTAATATCAACAAGGAATTCCGTCTTTTTTGGTAGCCCATTCAGAAAGAACTCCAAAGTTAAGCGTGCTTGGCTTGGAGCGATTTGAGGATGGGTGTTTGACTGGGAAGTTGGTCTTGGGTGTGTATGAGTGAGGACAAAGGGCGCAGAAAAGTCTAGTGTTTGTCTTTGGGGCCAGCCTAGATCCCGCTAGGCGTAACGGGCGGAAACCGGTTGATGCGTCAGCGGCGTTACAACGGCGATTCGACCCGCAATATTGTATGGTGCCGAGTGTTGGCCGACTAAAAGGCGACATATTCAACAGTTGGGTGTAGCGGAAATACGCATGGTGAGATGGATGTGTGGCCACACAAGAAAAGATCAGGTCCGGAATGATGATATACGTGATAGAGTTGGGGTAGCACCGATTGAAGAGAAGCTTGTTTAACATCGTCTGAGATGGTTTGGGCATATACAACGCAGCCTCCAGAACCTCCAATGCATAGCGGACGGTTAAAGTGTGCTGATAATGTCAAGAGAGGTTGGGGTAGACCAAACTTGAAATGGGAGGAGTCCTTAAAGAGAGATCTGAAGTACTGAAATATCACCAAAGAACTAGCCATGCACAGGGGTGCGTGGAAGTTAGCTATCCACATGCCAAAACCATTAGTTGGTTCAAGATCTTATGGGTTTCGTTGTTGTTGCAGGTCGAATTATGCATACATTTGGCCTCTGATTTGTACCAAGTAGTTCAGTTTTCATGTGTTACTACCGACTACCGAATTATGTAGTATTTGCCAATATTCACCAATGAGGAAACGAAATTAGAGTCCGCTAAAGTTTTATGCAACTTTCTTACTCGCCTCCTCAAAATTTCTAGTTACATTCCACTCTGCTTAAACTCTGCAACTCCAAAGATCATTAGCTAACAAGCTTTGATGACATGGTGCCCAGCTGGTTTATTATTATAGGTCTGACATGGCTGCAAAAGTGAATACACACTCAGTCCGAGGTGTCACGGGTTCGAACTTTAGGGAGCATGTTAGACTAAAACCTAAGCATAATTGGCATATAATGAAGAAGGGTTTTGCCACCAAGCAAGCCAAGTCTTGCGTGTTGCATCAGAACACCAAGGACGCAAGGAGCCACCATATGCGATCTCTTTCCCTTCCTCTTTCCTATCTTTTTCTCCAGTCCGTCTGCCGTTGAATAGCACAACACTTTCCAGATCTCATACCACTTGAATCCTCAATGGAAATTACTGCCGTTGTTAGAGTATGTAATGGGCCTAATGGGCCCATTAGTCTTAGGGTTAATTAGAGATAAGGGTCGCTTGCTTAGGGGTCAAGTAAGCCTTGCTTGGAAGTCAAGTAAACCTCTCTATATAAAGAGAGGAGATGTATCAATCTAATGAATCAAGAATTAAGAAGGAAATCCCTTCCCTCTTGCCCGGCCGTGGGCAGAAAGGCCCCCGGCCGGCCCTCTCGCGCCCTCCTTCTAGCAACACCATAACAATTTGGTATCAGATAGCTCAGTTCCGATCATGTCTTGGCCGCGCCCACCTTGTCGCTTCCGCTGCCGACTGTCACCACCGCGCCGCTGGCCATCTACACCGCGCCGCTGCCCTCCCCGTCCGCGCCGCTGGTCGTATCCTCCGGCGCCGCCACCGCACCACCGGCCGCCGCCTACACCTCGGAGGAGATCACCGGGGTCCTCAACGACCTCGTCACAGCCGTCCAGGGGATCCGGCTATACCTGGCCAGCCCCTATGGGCCGCCGCCGCCCCTCCCGTCGACCGCCGCCATTGGGCCGCCGGCCCTGCCGTGGTACTCGCCGCATCCAGGGGCCTTCGCGGCGTTCGCTAGGACGCTGCAGCCCCAGCTGCAGCTACCGCCGCCGCCGCCCCGCAGTGGCCGACACCGGCTTCCGTCGTGCCTCCAGCGCCCATCGCCGCCCCCGCGCCGCCGTGGCTGCTGTGGCAGCCGCCGCACCAGGCGGCCTTCGCCGTGCTCGCCGGGCCACTGCAGCAGCCGCTGCAGCTGCCATCTATCGCCACCACCGCCCAATCCTGGCTGCAGTGGCAGCCGCCGCTCCTGGCGGCCTCCGCCGCGCCCGGCGCTCCGCCGCCGCCGCCGCAGCCACTGCCCGGTGCGCCACCGCAGCAGCCACTGCAGCTGCGGCAGCCACGGCCGGTCAGCTCCGGCCCCGCATCGACCACGCCGGCGGGAGTCCCGCTCCACCAAGTCCAGTCCCTGTCGTTGCCGTCATCGCTTCCTTCTTGGATCGCTACCCTCCATGTGTCGGCGGCGGTGAGGCTACAAGCTGCTGCGCGTAGCCTCCTAGCGCGTCGGCGTGTGCGGGAGATGCGTGGTCTACAGGTGCCACTCCTCCAAATTGCCCTTCGCTGCACAGAGGACCTCGATCTCATCCGCTGCGTCGGGGATCTTGGGCATGCGGTTTCCCCCAATGGCGGCAGGCCTACTGTTTTCCCTGCGGACGGCGACCTCAAAGTCTGCGACATCGGCGGTTGGGGGGGCGCACCCCTCCTCGTCATTCTCCATCACAAGCCCTCCACTCTTCTATGTGCGGTGCAGACCAACAGCCGTCCGGCAGGGAGAAGGCATGGTGTCACCGACAGCAGCGCACCGCATAGCACCACTGCATCCCGCCACCGGCCGCCGCGAGGGCGCCTCTGCTGGTCACTCTTGCGACCACTTCCAGGTGGTCATACACATGCACTCCTTTTGTTCAGGTGGTGTCCATGGGATCCAGGTGGCTGTACACGTGCACGTTCGACGTGCGGATGGTGTCCATTTTTTGTTAAGGGGTCCAAAATAAAGCGTCCCAGTCCATTTCAAGTTGAGAATAATCAAACAAGCCGAGATGTAAAAGGCTTGTTTTTAGGTGTTAGGTTTGTGTTGCGTAGAGTCATGGTTATAAGTTGATTAGGCTGCAGCTCGAGGACAAGCTGCATGTCCAGGTGGGGTGTAGTGTTAGAGTACGTAATGGGCCTAATGGGCCCATTAGTCTTAGGGTTAATTAGAGATAAGGGTCGCTTGCTTAGGGGTCAAGTAAGCCTTGCTTGGGAGTCAAGTAAACCTCTCTATATAAAGAGAGGAGATGTATCAATCTAATGAAGCAAGAATTAAGAAGGAAATCCCTTTCTTCTTGCCCGGCCGTGAGCAGAAAGGCCCCCGGCCGGCCCTCTCGCGCTTTCCTTGTAGCAGCCACATAACAGCCGTCATGACATGGCTCTGGCATCGATTGTGGGTGTGTCAGAGTTTCACGTTTTCGAGCATCACGATCGCCTCTACCCCCCCTTAGAAATCCCCGAACAATCTTTGGGTGGAGTATCCCCGTTGCTGGCCCTGACCATGATGTAAGCCACTTCAGCATCTTCTGTTGTGCACATGTGTGGAGAATTGAAGCTTCCCAATTGTTTTACTTTTCTATTTGTCCATGTTGGCAACTTCCACTGCCAGCACATCTCCATTTCAGGATTTCAGGCTAGGTCAGTAAGGAGCAAATGGTGATTTAGAAGGTTTATGCAGATGGAGAAAACTGTTGGGAGCGCTCAATGTAATTAATTTTTTAAGGGAAGTGGGAAATCCAGTATAATTTTCTCTTCACGTTCATAAAAATGTGCATCCTTCGCTCTTATCTCCATCTGAAATCTTATTATCCATAATTATACGAATGCTTTAGCCTATATATTTGCTCTGTTTACCGAACCCAAATCGATAGACTTTTGCTTGACTGCTTGCTATCTTATTGAGGATTATTTCTCTACGTTGTGCTATCCTTTTGTCTCCCTGATCTTAATAATATGATATATGATCTTGTTTATATGCTTTGTTTTGAACAGAAAACATGGTATATTTCATCTAACGGATCCGGGTGGTATTGGTGTGATCCATGATTGCCCGGAGAGAGGATTCCATCCACATAAAGCCCCTCTGGATGGCTCACCAATCTACGAGCATTGCTCTCACGTGTACATGAATGCTGATACAAAGTTTGATATGATTGACCTCCGAGAACAGTGAGAGGTATCAGTTTCATTCTGTCATAGTTTGGCGGCTGTACTTGCGGCAGTTGAGCAAATTGTCTGCCTTGATTTCTCTAGTGCGCTGAAGAAATGCGGGGATACTGATTTAAGTGATTGTACATAGCTATTGTGTGTATAGAGATATCATTGGTACATCCGGGGAAATTGAGGATTTGCGGTGTAATTCACCCCCTTTACCTCTGGGGATATACACTTTTGAGATGAGATGTAAGTAATGGTCAATCTCATTTTATGCAAGGTTAATTGTAAAAGCATCATATGTTTTACTCCATTCCGAAATAAGTTGATCGCTATCTAAAAAAAAGTTAGTTTTTATTATGCCCATTTTGTAATATTAATTTCACGCTTGTAATGCTGGAATTTTGTCACCTCTGTAAATTTTTACAACAAATTCATGGTGAACAGTTGCATTTTCTTTCCGGTTGTAATATGTACTTGGCTCCCGGGTTGCAATACAAGGGTATTCAATCAGATAAGAAGCGCTTTGCAAACCTCCAACAAACTGCAGAAGATTGTGCATCTGCAATACAGAAGCACTTCCAAACAAATTGCACAATCAGAAAATGAGCTAATATTCTTATATTTATAACAGTGCCAAAACGTCAGCCAAGAATAATCTCATAATCGCAATCATCCGTTAGAACATACTTCAATTAGTCACAGTGCTCAAAGTCAACAGTTTAAATTATAAAATATTGTGGCATAATTCTCTTTTCTCATCGGCATGACATAATCAAAGTTGGGCACAAAATATTTCAGAAAGTTTTTTGCTCCTTCGTGGACTCCTGAATACCATCAGACGAAAAGGCAACCTGAAAAGGATCTTCTTTTTAGCTATGTAAGGTCATTTTGGTTCAGCATTTTCTCCAGGAAAAATATATACTGGTATGTAAACTCAAACCAGGACACTATAGACATTATACTCATAAAAGTACGGCCATCAAGAACAACAATTTAAGCATCTAGATTGACAAGAAAACACAACAAGATCAAGAAAAGGATATGTTCTATTTCTATGTTTCATCTCACAGCTCCTCAGCTCCTCGCCAGTGCCAAGAACGACGGCGGGCAAGCGAAGGAGTCAGGGCCACTTTATTCCGCACACCGGCGCCTCCTCCGCCATGACGCCGGTGCAAAGGACACCAAACCTAGAAAATCTAGGACTATATACACCGCCAGGCATCAGATTCGGGATCTCCCACCCCTCCGGCAGCCATAATGTCCACCGGAGGTGAAGGAGACCACCGGTCTTGTCGACGGGGACAGAGGAACTCCTGGATCTCGCCCTACCCTCTTCTGTAGGCAGTTTCGAGAGAGGACATGAAGCGTTCCCGAGTCGCAGGGCTTGGGGGATATATATATATATATATAGAGAGAGAGAGAGAGTTGCCAGTCATGTGTTTGAGGCTGCAGATTATTGATCTAGAGTAGCTGTCATTGGAGATGGATGCACGGTTGAAAGATCAGGGTTGGTGCACCTGGGGTATTGGTGACAGAAGACGATTGGGGAGCAACAAACGAGTTCTTAGCCGCACCGGATCGGTCGAGCGACCTAGCAACCGAGCTGGGCCAGCCTAATCACAAGATAATGCATGCGCTATAGTATCCGGTTTTGGGAACCTTCTAGAAGGTTCTCAACCGGTTTCGGGACCTCCTAGAAAGTTCCTAAACCGGTTTCACAGCTTTTTTAGTTTTATTTTTTTCTTTCCTTTTCCTTTTTTCTGTTTCTTTTTTTCCTTTTTTACTTATTTCCTTTTTTATTTCTTTTTGAATTCCTTTTTCTTCTGATTTCTTTGTTTCTTTTTTGTTTTTCAGCATTTCAAAATTTGTCCAAAAATTCAAGAATGTTCCTATTATTAATTTTTTTCAAAATTAAAAAATATTGTTGATTTTTAAAACTGTTTGCATATTTGGAAAAATGTTCTCCTTTTAAAATGTGTTCATAAGTTCAAAAAAAGTTCTTGGATTTTTTCACAAATAAAAAATATTCGCATATTTGCTTTTTCCTAATTTTGTTCATAGTTTTAAAATTTGTTCATAGATGCAAAAAATGTCCCATTTTAAGAAATGTTCATGTTTTTCAAAAAATGTTGCGCTTTTCCAAATTTGTTCACAAATTCAAGAAGAGTTTCCATTTATATATTTTTTCACAGATTCAAAAACTGTCACATCTTTAAAACTTGTTCATGTTTGCAAAAAATTATCTGGAATTTAATAAATGTACCTGTTTTTCAAAATTTCTTTACATTCTTCCCATTTTTAAATGCTGGTTACAATTCCAAAAATTGGTCACAATTTTTCCAAAACTTCTTCGTGGTTTTTAAAATTGTGTTCAGAATTTCGAAAAAAGTATTCAGAATTTTCATGAAATGTTTGAAAAAAGGAAAATACTTGAAATGTCGATATAGCTAGTTCTAAAGATTTCGCGTCGCATATTCATCAGGATTGTTAACCAGCTCCACTGGCTAGGTACCTGTGTCTACTAGAGGCGGATCGCCAGTTTGAATCTTGGCTAATGTGCCTTTTTTGTTTTTTACACCGCTCATTTCTCACATGTGGGCCTGTCACAACCCTAGAATAATGCTTGTAATTTGTTATGCATCATGTTAAATTCTAGAAAATTGGAATTGAGGAATATTTGGAAGCCTCAATTATTTAAATAAAAGGGCAAACAACCCTAAAAATGCATTCAAAATTTTCTAAATGTCCTTTTTAATATTCTGAGAATTTTGGCAATTGTTATAAGCCCAACCAAAATTTAGGAACATTTTAAAGGATTATTTTGGTATTTGAATTTAAATCACTATTGTATTTGTATTTGGAGTAATATTCATATACATATAGAATATATTTCCCAAAGCATTGTGTGCATTTAGAAATGTCCAATGAGCAACATAAAAATGTTCAATCATTTTGATTTTGAAACAATGGCAAAATAATTAAATAAAAAACAGAAAAACAGAAATAGAAAAGAGACAGAGAGCCCTACCTGCGGCCGCTACAATAGCAAAGGCCAGCCCACCATACTCTCCTCATGTCGTCTTCCTCCTCGGACAGAAGGAGACACACATGCTCGCCGCATGCAGCCACACGCCTTTTCACCTCCTCTCTGCCTGCTTTGTGACCTCCCGTGAAGACAGCACGTGACCTGAGAGTCGTCCAAATCATGTCCCCCTCCCGCTAGCCCTCCCCTCCCCTGCTCTCTCTTCCTCTCTTCCCCGTAAGCACCCGAGAGCACGCCGTCACCATAGCCATGGCTACAGGCCACCAATCGCCCAACCAGTATGACCGCGAGCTTCGCCATGACGCCGTGGAGCTACACGCAGATCCTAGTTGACTCAGATTTGACCTCCCGTGGGTCACGGACATGTTGGGCCAACCCCTAACTAATCCCTGAATTAGGATTTAATTAGTACCAATTAACACCGTTAGTTAGGTTAGTCGCTGACATACGGGTCCCATCGACCAGGTTTGACCTGGACCGCCCCTGTTGACTCCTGACGTCACCCTGGCGCAGAGTGTGACAGCCTGACTTTTGGCCCTTTTATTTTTCTATTGATTTATCTGGTTTTTGCTCTGTTTTTCTTTTTGGAGTGGTTCTGTGGCCTTGCCACCTGGGAAATCATCCTCATCCCCCTCCCAAGTGCCTCCTCATTCTCAAAACCTTGCCAAGACCATGCCACTTCACTCCTTGACCAAACCCTAAAATTATTTTCTAGGGAATATTCCTTTTTCTATTAAAGGAATAACCCTATCTGCCCTAGGTTGTGAAACAACCTATATTTCTGTCCATCCAAAAATTCCCAAATAATTCTCACAACTCCTTTGGGCCATATATTGCTCAAATATGCCCAAATATTTTCTTGCCTAGTTCAAAAATAATTCCCCAATATTCCATTTTCTATTCTGCCCTGAATGACACTTTGTGAAGGAAGTGTCATTTATATTTTCCTAGTTGCTCCCACACTTTTTGGGCATGCGCAAATAATTGCCTCATGCACAAATTCAACTTTATTTGCCTAGCCAATCTTCCTCAGTGATTTTTCAAAGTTTTTGTTAGACAGAAAACTTTGTGAAGGAAGTACTAGCTAGGAGTACCCAAATGAGTTTAACTTTTGCAAACTCCTTCGTGTGCTCACATTAACCCCCTCCACCTATTTGCAGCCCCATCCAATCATCTATGTGAGGACAGGACCAAATCTTTGATTCTGGCCATATTTTCAGGTTGTAAAGCAAGTGTATTTTATATTGCTTCAAAAATTCTGATAAATTACCAAATCATGCTACTACCCATAAAACATCTCTCCACCCAATTTGGCATAATTCCATTGAGCCATTTGATCACCAAAATTATTTCAAGTTTCTGGACAAAAATGATGTTTGTGAAGCAAGTACCATTTTGGCTTGTCCATTTGGTATGAGCTTTTTACAACATCTTTATATGTCCAAATCATCAAGCCTTGCCCAATTTCAGCCCAATTTGCTTCTCCATGTGAGTGTATCATCCAAATCAAGTTTCTGGACCAAATATGCACTTACAAAGCAACCCTAGTCATTTGTGGTCCATTTCTTCCCTAAACCTCCAGGACTATAGTCCTTCCATAGATAAACACCCCAGAAAAACTCTTTGGCTCCAATCAAGTTCCTGTTGATCAACACTGCACGACCAAGTTTAATGCAGTAAACTTCAGTGCTTCATTCCAACCCAACCACAGCCCCTAAGACCAAGCCAAAGACACATTAATGATCCACCCTGGAAGGACTAGCTCCTAGACATAGTTTTCCATCCCCTATAGCCCTCCCTGTGCGTTGTCCCGTGGTGACCGCGCAGCTGGCATGCAGTATCACGCGCTCTGTGCATTGTGGCATGTCCAGGACGCCGTTTGTGCTTCGGCACCTCTCCCTCTCGTCGTCTTAGCGCGCGTGAGCATGTCCCTTGGCTTCACCTCATCGTTGCCGTTCCTCTGGACCCCTCCCCCTCCATTCGCTTGCTCACCGACGCACGCCCACGGGCGAACAGTGGCGATTTGGCTCGATTCGTCGCTGTCGTCATCCTCCCCGTGCTCCCTTCGCCGCCTCTTCCCCGTGAGCCCTCTCCCTTATGCCTCCCTCGTCGCCTACCCCCGAGCTCGATCATGCGCACACGCGTCTGTGGTGCCGGACACACGTCCGCAGCGACGCCCGATCGGCCTCCTTGCCTCGTGCCTATTTAAGCCTTCCCCTGAGACCCCGAGCTCACCAGCAGCCTTCTCCTACTCCTCTAGCCAGGCCCAACCTCTTCCTCGAGCTCGAGAAGTTCTCCTGCCCCCTTCCCTGGCTGAAGCCTTGCCGCCGTCCTCTGCTCGAGTTCGAGCTAGGCACTGCCCCTCCCCCTTTCTTTCTCCCACCGGTAGCCTTCCCAAGTCCCCTGGAGCCGCCCCAAAACTCCTCCTCCTCTGGTGGCCGTTTGCCGTGAGCCCGCCGACGGCCGAAGCCTCCTCCCGCTGCGCCCTTGTTTTGCTCGAGCCCTAACTCTCCAGCGTCACCACCATGCATCTTCAGGTGCGTCTCTCCGAGACGAGCTCGTTCATGCCCGGAGCTCCTCTGGAGGTGGCCAGGCGAGCGCTGCCGCCGATGGCCCTCCCTCTGCTCCACGGGTGGCGTCAGGGGAGAAGAAGGAGAAGACCAGGAGGAGGGCGTTGACCGCATGTGGGCCCCATGGCCCCACACGTCAGTGTCCCAGCTCGTGTACGCTTTCATCCACGGAAAGCGCATTTTCCTCTTCGTCAGCCCGAAATACGTTTTCCTATCTGGAAAACGTATTCTCAGAAAAGACACGTTCTGTTTAAACCGCTAGGGACCTGTTTGTAGAATATATTTTTACAGATTAATCCCTGAGCTTAAAATGTTTGTATCTTTTTACCCGAGACTCCAAATGAGGTGATTCCAAAGCCCACATCTTTGTTTCGTCGAGCCCATTCTGTTAGTCACACTTTCACCATGTTTTGACATTCTAAAAATGTCCATTTTGGCCCTGCCCTTATTCAGCCCCTCCGAGAGAGAACCATTTCTGACGATTCTTTCCACGAGTTTCTTGCACTTTCTCCTGGTGATTTGTTCCACCCCAGGCAAGCCACACCCTCCATTTGCATCACTGTAATGCAGTGACATGGTTTAATTTATTTGAACTTGTTTAAAATATTGCTTTAGCTACTTGTGAATTGTCATGGCATTTCTCGGAGTATTGTTCTTGCTATTGCCATGATGTTGCTTGGAGTTCTAAGACTAATGTTTTGTGGCTTATGTGGATGGCATGTTGCCTCTGGATTATTAGTGGCTTATGTTATGATTATTTTCATGTTGGTATCTGGTATTATATTTTGGAGTATCACTTTGGATGTCATGTTGCCTTTGGATTATTAGTGGTTAGTATGATTATCTTTATGATGATAGTTGATGTTCCGTTGCTTGGAGTATTATTTTCGGAGATGTTGTTTACATGTGGATCTTAGATGGATAGCGCTGTTCTTGTTATGGGAGTAGTAGGATTATTGTTTTCGGATTCATCATGATAGAAGTGTTATGCTATCTCGGAGTTTTTTGATATGACGATTGTGTGCTTTGGATTAGTTGTTGGATATTGCTATGACTTGGATTACAGGTTGATAGATGATGTCGGAGTATCTGTTATCACTATTATATTTTGGGGATAAATTCAGTCATTAAGTTGGTCAGGTGCCATTGAAACGTGCTTTTTTCCATTGCAACCACATTTGCCTTTATATGGGGAGGCCCTGATGCGGTCTATTGTCATGCCTCTCGCCGGTGCCTCCAACGAGGGAAGGCTATGCGCGGGCTCTACCCTGATCAGGTAAAACTACATAAGCCTTGTGTGCCTGTTGTTGTTATGGTACTTTGTCCCCGTTTGGGACCGTTTATTTTCCATGACGGTGGCCGTTTTGCCTTTGGTAGGCTGGGGCCACGTATGACTTAGCCCAAAGGGGAGTTGGTCAGAGTGGCTGGGAGAGTGTCATGGTAGTAGATCGGTTTTGACGGAATGTCGTTGGTCCACCTGAATGGGAGTGCGAGGCCATGGGTTCTGTGGTGCGGCTAAAGTGCGCTACCTCTGCAGTGTGTGTGTGTTTAATCCATCGATAGCTGCACCCTCGGTCATGGGCACAAGTTCTTTGTAGGTCACACCATTCAATCAACACGCACAGATAGAATGACTTATAGATGATTTATATGATATATGTGAGCAGTAACAGTTTGGCAGGATGTTGATGGTGATGTTGAGATGATCTCGAGGATGATCATTCACTTTGTGATGTGGTCACGAGGTGATCATGTGGATGTTCCGTTTGTGATCCGTGAACGATCACCGTTTGGTTTTGATCACGAGGTGATCGAGATTGTATGTTGCTTGGCCAGTTAGCCAAGAGTGAGATTGTTGTTGGGATGGAGATGTTGGTTTATCAGTATTGCAGTAGTTTCATATCATGCTTAGTAGTTGCTTTCGTATCATGATAATGTTAATTAAATTAACCTGTTAAATGCTATGTTGTTGTCTTGCATTGATGTTTTTGGTTGTTGTGAGCTTGCAAGTACATTCAATGTACTGACCTGGCGTGTCATGCTAGATTGCAGGTGATGCTTGTTGGGGAACGTACTAATTTCAAAAAAATTCCTACGTACACGCAAGATCATGGTGATGCATAGCAACGAGAGGGGAGAGTGTTGTCCACGTACCCTCGTAGACCGAAAGCGAAAGCGTTAGCACAACGCGGTTGATGTAGTCGTACGTCTTCACACGATCCGACCGATCAAGTACCGACGTACGACACCTCCGAGTTCAACACACGTTCAGCTCGATGACGTCCCACGAACTCCGATCCAGCAGAGCTTTGCGGGAGAGTTCCGTCAGCACGACTGCGTGATGACGGTGTTGATGATGCTACCGACGCAGGGCTTCGCCTAAGCACCACTACGATATTACCAAGGTGGAATCTGGTGGAGGGGGGCACCACGCACGGCTAAGAGATGAATGATCAATTGTTGTGTCTAGAGGTGCCCCCTGCCCCCGTATATAAAGGATCAATGGGGAGGAGCCGGTCGGCCAGGAGCAGGGCGCGCCAGGGAGGAGTCCTACTCCCACCGGGAGTAGGACTCCCTCTTTTCCTAGTTGGAGTAGGAGGGGGAAAGGAAGGGAAGGAGAGAGGAGGAAGGAAAGGGGGGCGCTGCCCCCTCCTTGTACAATTCAGACTAGAGGGGGAGGGGGCGCGCAGCCTGCCCTGGCCGCCCCACCTCTTCTCCACTAGGGCCCATGAGGCCCACTAAACCCTCCGGGGGGTTCCGGTAACCCCCCAGTACTTCGGTATATGTCCGAAACCTCCCGAAACACTTCCGGTGTCCGAACATAGTCATCCAATATATCGATCTTTACGTCTCGACAATTTCGAGACTCCTCGTTATGTCCGTGATCATATCCGGGACTCCGAACTTCCTTCAGTACATCAAAACACAAAAACTCATAATACCGGTCGTCACCTAACTTTAAGCGTGCGGACCCTACGGGTTCAAGAACTATGTAGACATGACCGAGGAACATCTCCGGTCAATAACCAATAGCGGAACCTGGATGCTCATATTGTCTCCCACATATTCTACGAAGATCTTTATCGGTCAAACCGCATAACAACATACATTGTTCCCTTTGTCATCGGTATGTTACTTTCCCGAGATTCGATCGCCGGTATCTCAATACCTAGTTCAATCTCGTTACCGGCAAGTCTCTTTACTCGTTATGTAATGCATCATCCCGCAACTAACTCATTAGCTACATTGCTTACAAGGCTTATAGTGATGTGCATTACCGAGAGGGCCCAGAGATACCTCTCCGACAATCGGAGTGACAAATCCTAATCTCGAAATACGTCAACTCAACAAGTACCTTCGGAGACACCTGTAGAGAACCTTTATAATCACCCAATTACATTGTGACGTTTGGTAGCACACAAAGTGTTACTCCAGTAAGTGGGAGTTACATAATCTCATAGTCATAGGAACATGTATAAGTCATGAAGAAAGCAATAGCAACATACTAAACGATCAAGTGCTAAGCTAACGAAATGGGTCAATTCAATCACATCATTCTTCTAATGATGTGATCCCATTGATCAAATGATAACTCATATCTATGGTTAGGAAACTCAACCATCTTTGATCAATGAGCTAGTCAAGTAGAGGCATACTAGTGACACTATGGTTGTCTATGTATTCACACATGTATTATGTTTCTGGTTAATACAATTCTAGCATGAATAATAAACATTTATCATGATATGAGGAAATAAATAATAACTTTATTATTGCCTTTAGGGCATATTTCCTTCAGTTTCCCACTTGCACTAGAGTCAATAATCTAGATAACACAGTAATGATTCTAACACCCATGGTGCCTTGGTGCTGATCATGTTTTGCTCGTGGAAGAGGCTTAGTCAACGGGTCTGCAACATTCAGATCCGTATGTATCTTGCAAATCTCTATGTCTCCCGCCTGGACTTGGTCCCGGATGGAATTGATGCGTCTCTTGATGTGCTTGGTTCTCTTGTGAAATCTGGATTCCTTTGCCAAGGCAATTGCACCAGTGTTGTCACAAAAGATTTTGATTGGACCCAATGCACTAGGTATGGCACCTAGATCGGATATGAACTCCTTCATCCAGACTCCTTCATTTGCTGCTTCCGAAGCAGCTATGTACTCCGCTACACACGTAGATCCCGCCACGATGCTTTGTTTAGAACTTCACCAACTGACAGCTCCACCGTTCAATATAAACACGTATCCGGTTTGCGATTTAGAATTGTCCGGATCAGTGTCAAAGCTTGCATCGACGTAACCATTTACGACTAGATCTTTGTCACCTCCATAAATGAGAAACATATCCTTAGTCCTTTTCAGGTATTTTAGGATGTTCTTGACCATTGTCCAGTGATCCACTCCAGGATTACTTTGGTACCTCCCTGCTAAACTAATAGCAAGGCACACATCAGGTGTAGTACACAACATTGCATACATGATAGAGCCTATGGCTGAAGCATAGGGAACATCTTTCATTTTCTCTCTATGTTCTGCAGTGGTCGGGCATTGAGTTTGACTCAACTTCACACCTTGTATTACTGGCAAGAACCCTTTCTTTGCTTGATCCATTTTGAACTTTTTCAAAACTTTATCAAGGTATGTACTTTGTGAAAGTCCAATTAAGCGTCTTGATCTATCTCTATAGATCTTGATGCCCAATATATAAGCAGCTTCACCGAGGTATTTCATTGAAAAACTTCTATTCAAGTATCCTTTTATGCTATCCAGAAATTCTATATCATTTCCAATCAACAATATGTCGTCCACATATAATATTAGAAATGCTACAGAGCTCCCACTCACTTTCTTGTAAATACAGGCTTCTCCAAAAGTCTGTATAAAACCATATGCTTTGATCACACTAAAAAAGCATTTATTCCAACTCCGAGAGGCTTGCACCAGTCCATAAATGGATCGCTGGAGCTTGCACACTTTGCTAGCACCTTTTGGATCGACAAAACCTTCTGGTTGCATCATATACAACTCTTCTTCCAGAAATCCATTCAGGAATGCAGTTTTGACATCCATTTGCCAAATTTCATAATCATAAAATGCGGCAAATGCTAACATGATTCAAACAGACTTAAGCATCGCTACGGGTGAGAAAGTCTCATCGTAGTCAACTCCTTGAACTTGTCAAAAACCTTTTGCAACAAGTCAAGCTTTGTAGACAGTAACATTACCATCAGCGTCAGTCTTCTTCTTGAAGATCCATTTATTCTCGATGGCTTGCCGATCATCGGGCAAGTCAACCAATGTCCATACTTTGTTCTCATACATGGATCCCATCTCAGATTTCATGGCCTCAAGCCATTTTGCGGAATCTGGGCTCATCATCGCTTCCTCATAGTTCGTAGGTTCGCCATGGTCAAGTAACATGACCTCCAGAATAGGATTACTGTACCACTCTGGTGCGGATCTTACTCTGGTTGACCTACCAGGCTCGGTAGTAACTTGATCCGAAGTTTCATGATCAATATCATTAGCTTCCTCACTAATTGGTGTAGTCATCACAGGAACCAGTTTCTGTGATGAACTACTTTCCAATAAGGGAGCAGGTACAATTACCTCATCAGGTTCTACTTTCCTCCCACTCACTTCTTTCGAGAGAAACTCCTTCTCTAGAAAGGATCCATTTTTAGCAACGAATGTCTTGCCTTTGGATCTGTGATAGAAGGTGTACCCAACAGTTTCCTTTGGGTATCCTATGAACACACATTTCTCCGATTTGGGTTCGAGCTTATCAGGTTGAAGTTTTTTCACATAAGCATCACAGCCCCAAACTTTAAGAAATGACAACTTTGGTTTCTTGCCAAGCCATAGTTCATAAGGCGTCGTCTCAACGGATTTTGATGGTGCCCTATTTAACGTGAATGCAACCGTCTCTAAAGCATAACCCCAAAACGATAGCGGTAAATCAGTAAGAGACATCATAGATCGCATCATATCTAGTAAAGTACGATTACGACGTTCGGACACACCATTACGTTGTGGTGTTCCGGGTGGCGTGAGTTGCGAAACTATTCCGCATTGTTTCAAATGTAGACCAAACTCGTAACTCAAATATTCTCCTCCATGATCAGATTGTAGAAACTTTATTTTCTTGTTATGATGATTTTCAACTTCACTCTGAAATTCTTTGAACTTTTCAAATGTTTCAGACTTATGTTTCATCAAGTAGATATACCCATATCTGCTCAAATCATCTGTGAAGGTGAGAAAATAACGATACCCGCTGCAAGCCTCAATATTCATCGGACCACATACATGAGTATGTATGATTTCCAATAAATATGTTGCTCGCTCCATTGTTCCGGAGAACGGCGTTTTAGTCATCTTGCCCATAAGGCATGGTTCGCAAGTACCAAGTGATTCATAATCAAGTGATTCCAAAAGTCCATCAGTATGGAGTTTCTTCATGCGCTTTACACCAATATGACCTAAACGACAGTGCCACAAATAAGTTGCACTATCATTATCAACTCTGCATCTTTTGGCTTCAACAATATGAATATGTGTATCACTACTATCGAGATTCAATAAAAATAGACCACTCTTCAAGGGTGCATGACCATAAAAGATATTACTCATATAAATAGGACAACCATTATTCTTACATTTAAATAAATAATCGTCTCGCATCAAACAAGATCCAGATATAATGTTCATGCTCAACGTTGGCACCAAATAACAATTATTCAGGTCTAAAACTAATCCCGAAGGTAGATGTAGAGGTAGCATGCCGACGGCGATCACATCAACTTTGGAACCATTTCCCACGCACATCGTCTCCCTGTCCTTAGCCAGTCTTCGCTTAATCTGTAGTCCTTGTTTCGAGTTGCAAATATTAGCAACAGAACCAGTTCCAGGTGCTACTGAGAGCTCTGGTAAGGTACACATCAATAACATGTATATCACATATACCTTTGTTCACCTTGGCATCCTTCTTATCCGCCACATGCTTGGGGCAGTTTCGCTTCCAGTGACCAGTCTGCTCAGTAGAAGCACTCAGTCTTAGGCTTAGGTCCAGACTTGGGTTTCTTCTTTTGAGCAGCAACTTGTTTGCCGTTCTTCTTGAAGTTCCCCTTCTTTTTCCCTTTACCCTTTTTCTTGAAACTGGTGGTCTTGTTGACCATCAACACTTGATGCTCCTTCTTGATTTCTACCTCCGCAGCCTTTAGCATTGCGAAGAGCTTGGGAATTGTCTTGTTCATCCCTTACATATTATAGTTCATCACGAAGCTCTTGTAGCTTGGTGGCAGTGATTGAAGAATTCTGTCAATGACACTATCATCCAGAAGATTAACTCCCAGTTGAATCAAGTGATTGTTATACCCAGACATTTTGAGTATATGTTCACTGACAGAACTATTCTCCTCCATCTTACAGCTGTAGAACTTATTGGAGACTTCATATCTCTCAATCCGGGCATTTGCTTGAAATATTAACTTCAACTCCTGGAACATCTCATATGCTCCATGACGTTCAAAACGTCGTTGAAGTCCCGGTTCTAAGCCGTAAAGCATGGCACACTGAACTATAGAGTAGCCATCAGCTTTGCTCTGCCAGATGTTCTTAACATCGTCAGTTGCATCTGCAGCAGGCCTGACACCTAGCGGTGCTTCCAGGACGTAATTCTTCTGTGCAGCAATGAGGATAATCCTCAAGTTACGGACCCAGTCCGTGCAATTGCTACCATCATCTTTTAACTTTGCTTTCTCAAGGAACACATTAAAATTCAACGGAACAACAACACGGGCCATCTATCTACAGCAAACATAGACAAGCAAAATACTATCAGGTACTAAGTTCATGATAAATTTAAGTTCAATTAATCATATTACTTAAGAACTCCCACTTAGATAGACATCTCTCTAATCATCTAAGTGATCACGTGTTCCAAATCAACTAAACCATAACCGATCATCACGTGAAATGGAGTAGTTTTCAATGGTGAACATCACTATGTTGATCATATCTACTATATGATTCATGCTCGACCTTTTGGTCTCAGTGTTCCGAGGCCATATCTGCATATGCTAGGTTCGTCAAGTTTAACTTGAGTATTCTACGTGTGCAAAACTGGCTTGCACCCATTGTAGATGAACGTAGAGCTTATCACACCCGATCATCACGTGGTGTCTCAGCACGACAAACTTTCGCAACGGTGCATACTAAGGGAGAACACTTTTACCTTGAAATTTAGTGAGAGATCATCTTATAATGCTACCGTCAATCAAAGAAAAATAAGATGCATAAAGGATAAACATCACATGCAATCAACATAAGTGATATGATATGGCCATCATCATCTTGTGCTTGTGATCTCCATCTCTGAAGCACCGTCATGATCACCATCATCACCGGGGCGACACCTTGATCTCCATCATAGCATCATTGTCGTCTCGCCAACTATTGCTTCTACGACTATTGCTACTGCCTAGTGAAAAGTAAAGCAATTACAGGGCGATTGCATTGCATACAATAAAGCGACAACCATATGGCTCCTGCCAGTTGCCGATAACTCGGCTACAAAACATGATCATCTCATACAATAAAATATAGCATCACGTCTTGACCATATCACATCACAACATGCCCTGCAAAAACAAGTTAGACGTCCTCTACTTTTTTGTTGCAAGTTTTACGTTGCTGCTACGGGCTGAGCAAGAATCGTTCTTACCTACGCATCAAAACCACAATGATAGTTTGTCAAGTTAGTGCTGTTTTAACCTTCTCAAGGACCGAGCGTAGCCACACTCGGTTCAACTAAACTTGGAGAAACTGACACCCGCCAGCCACCTATGTGCAAAGCACGTCGGTAGAACACGTCTCGCGTAAGCGTACGCATAATGTAGGTCCGGGCCGCTTCATCCAACAATACCGCCGAACCAAAATATGACATGCTGGTAAGCAGTATGACTTGTATCGCCCACAACTCACTTGTGTTCTACTCGTGCATATAACATCTAAGCATAAAACCTGGCTCTGATACCACTGTTGGGGAACGTAGTAATTTCAAAAAATTTCCTATGTACACGCAAGATCATGGTGATGCATAGAAACAAGAGGGGAGAGTGTTGTCCACGTACCCAAACCAAAAGCGGAAGCGGTAGCACAACACGGTTAATGTAGTCGTACGTATTCACGATCCAACCGATCAAGTACCGAACATACGACACCTCCGAGTTCAGCACAAGTTCAGCTTGATGACGTCCCATGAACTCCGATCCAGCAGAGATTTTGCGGGAGAGTTCCGTCAGCACGACGGCGTGATGATGGTGTTGATGATGCTACTGACATAGGGCTTCGCCTAAGCACCGCTATGATATTACCGAGGTGGAATCTGGTGGAGGGGGGCACCGCACACGGCTAAGAGATCAATGATCAATTGTTGTGTCTAGAGGTGTCCCCCTGCCCCCGTATATAAAGGATCAAGGGGGAGGGGGCGGCCGGCCAGGAGGAGGGCGCGCCAGAGAGGAGTCCTACTCCCATCGGGAGTAGGACTCCCTCTTTTCCTAGTTCGAGTAGGAGGGGGAAAGGAAGGGAAGGAGAGAGGAGGAAGGAAAGGGGGGGCGCCGCCCCCCTCCTTGTCCAATTCAGACTAGAGGGGGAGGGGGCGCGAGGCCTGCCCTGGCCGCCCGTCCTCTTCTCCACTAGGGCCCATGAGGCCCACTAAACCCCCCAGGGGGTTCCGGTAACCCCCCGGTACTCCTGTATATGTCCGAAACCTCCCGAAACACTTCCGTGTACGAACATAGTCATACAATATATCGATCTTTAAGTCTCGACCATTTCGAGACTCCTCGTCATGTTCGTGATCATATCCGGGACTCCGAACTTCCTTTGGTACATCAAAACACAAAAACTCATAATAACGATCGTCACCGAACTTTAAGCGTGCGGACCCTATGGGTTCGAGAACTATGTAGACATGACCGAGACACATCTCCGGTCAATAACTAATAGCGAAACCTGGATGCTCATATTTGATCCCACATATTCTACGAAGATCTTTATAGGTCAACCCGCATGACAACATACATTGTTCCCTTTGTCATCGGTATGTTACTTGCCCGAGATTCGATCATCGGTATCTCAATACCTAGTTCAATCTCGTTACCGGCAAGTCTCTTTACTCGTTACGTAATGCATCATCCCACAACTAACTCATTAGCTACATTGCTTGCAAGGCTTATAGTGATGTGCATTACCGAGAGGGCCCAGAGATACCTCTTCGACAATCGGAGTGACAAATCCTAATCTCAAAATACGTCAACTCAACAAGTACCTTCGGAGACACCTGTAGAGCACCTTTATAATCACCCAGTTACGTTGTGACGTTTGGTAGCACACAAAGTGTTCCTCCGGTAAGCGGGTGTTACATAATCTCATACTCATAGGAACATGTATAAGTCATGAAGAAAGCAATAGCAACTTACTAAACGATCAAGTGCTAAGCTAACGAAATGGGTCAAGTCAATCACATCATTCTCTAATGATGTGATCCCATTGATCAAATGATAACTCATATCTATGGTTAGGAAACTCAACCATCTTTGATCAATGAGCTAGTCAAGTAGAGGCATACTAGTGACACTATGTTTGTCTATGTATTCACACATGTATTATGTTTCCGGTTAATACAATACTAGCATGAATAATAAACATTTATCATGATATGAGGAAATAAATAATAACTTTATTATTGCCTCTAGGGAATATTTCCTTCAATGCTGCGATTGCTTGATTGCTTGTCGTGGTTTCCGTTCGTGCGAGCTAGATCGTGTCCTAGCCTGAGTCCCTGCGGAGTGGAGTTCACCACCTTCGTCTCCGCTGCTAGAAGTTTTCCGCTGCTACGAGTTGTTCCGCTGCTAGCATAGAGCAAGTGTAGTATCGCAGGCGTAGTGTCGCCATGCTGATGTGATCCTTTGTAACATCAGAACTTTGTATTTATCCTTTGTAATAAGAGCTGATTGGTTCTATGTCAAGCAGTGCCGTATTCCAGAAGACTTCATCTAGATTTCTGGGCAGGAATACGGGGCGTTCCGGTTTCTCTGAGCCGGGGTGCCACATGCTAGGTATCAGAGCAAGTTTGGCTGTAGGATGCCCTAGTTAGCGCGATCGGTAGAAATCGGTAGTTTAAAGTGCAGGTTGTTTATTGCATTTGGTTACTGCATTTGTTTGTTGCATAGCAGGCATATAGCCTTATTATTTGTTGCTAACGGTTTATATGGTGAGTGTAGCTGGGATCGGTTCGGATCCACTACAGCTCAGCCTCTGCATTTCTCCAGCTTATTTTTTTTCTTTCGGTGTTTGGTGTCATTTCTGTCCCAGCAGAGTGATGCCAAGTGATCCCGACACTGTTTGCAAAAATGGTGCTCAGGTATCGCGCCAATGTCTTTCTTTCAGCCCCACCTATTGTTTCGGTGATGGACATGCTTCTATCCCGAATTGCTCTTTCATTTTGTCGTGTTGGCAACCCTTAATGATCTTAGTTATCAAGAAAGGGCAATGTCAGCAGCCTCGGTTTTTCCTTGCTATCCTTTCTTGGAAGAGTATGGATCTTTTTCCGTCCGCTTGATAATAATGTGGTTGCGACCTTTGTGTCCCACTACATGATTATCGAGTGCGTCCTTGCCTCTGAGCTAGTCGCTAGCGCTTGGTGTAGCGCTGTTTACACCAATTATTCCACACATTTATTCATCCTCGTGCACATCGTCACAACATGGTAGATCGTAGAACCGGAGATCCCGCGAGATTTGTGTGCTTAAGTAGGCATGCATATTGTGTGACTAGCAGTAATATGTGAAATTGATTGTGTGTGAATTGATTGTCGTTGTGTGCTTTTGTTTAGTTGAGTTTCTTTTGCTTCTTTCTTTTTGGGACCTGGTGTTACATTATTTTTCCCCTATCAAGAGTTGCTCATCAACTGACACCGGACTCTAAGTAATAAGGATTTCAAATATTTGGAAGAAGCTCAGCTGAATATTATGGTCTGCCCAGTCACCGCATTGTTATCTGCTCAGAATACCAATGGTGTCTTGGATTGATTATCAGCATCAAGTCCCCATCAGTACACAATCCTTATAGCAATAATGATCAACTCAGCAGCAAGACAAGTCAGGTACAAGCTCAACAGTATATTTGCAGACAGAGGTATGGATCATATACAAAGTTTTGGCTCAGCAATGAATGATGATTGAAATATGTCATCATCCGAAATAAAGTCAGAATGTGATATGCTCAAGGAAGACAGTCAAACAAATTTTCTCATGCAAATATTCAGCCACAGAATATTATGGGTATGTGTATGGATTTTAGTCTGCATATTAGTATGGAGTTTTGGATATGAGAAACCCAGTATTCTTCCACATGTTATCGGAAGAAATTTATGATGCAAGGCTCCTCAATTTTCCTCAGCATGATATGTGAACAGTTTCCGGTCCAAGATACCCAGTCTTTCTCAGCAAGATACCTTGATAAAAGCTTTCGACAGACGGAAATGAATCTTTCCCAACAAGCAAACCCGATGAGAAGCTTCTCAAGTACGAAACCTAGGCTTCTCCAGGACAATACTCAGGTCAAGCTTCGTGTGTAAGCTATAGAGACTTCTTCTGCACGATACCCAGACAAAAGCTTCGAACAGAAGCTAATGAGTCTTCCTCAGCAAGTTACTCGGATGGCTTCCTCTCATAAACCATTCAGTCTGCATCAGCACCACACCATGCACCATCCCCATAGATTATATGATGAGTTACCAATATATGGTAGTACCGCTCAAGAATCAGACTCGCAACATTTTTGTCAGAAGAACAAATCAGTCAAGGCATATGTCTTCTTCAGAAATCAAGTGTTCGTTCACATATCTTTCCGCATATATGGTGAGGATGTATCCTCGGACATGCAAGTTACTCGAATAGCTTTCAACCCATGATACCTAGCCTTCTTCAGCACGACACCACATGTCATATTCAGTATTGCTACAAGAGATGACACAGTGAGTTGGCAGTATATGACAGTGCAGTTCAAGGACCAGACTTGCAATAATTTTATCAGAGGTACAATTCAGTCAAAACATATGCCTACCGCAAGGATCGACTGTTTGGTGGCATACCCTTCTTATATATGGTGAGCATGCGTCCCCAGTCATATCAGTCACTCATACGAGATGCGACAAGGATCCAACAGACATACCTAAGAAAAGTAAGGATTCAACTACCTCATGAGTCAGGCCAAGGAAGATGAGCAGAGATACATCTCATGAATTACAAGGATCGACAAGATCTGGAGATGACAACACAGACTAAACAGTCGTGACAATGGTCACCAAAGGCATTATTCCCGCACCAGACAAGGTGATATCATGAAACCTTGTCACCTTCTTGTATGATTGGCCTCAGCAATGAGCTCCGTATAGCTACAAACCCTAGGTATATGTCATATGTGTGCGGACCCAGGTCAGAAAACAAGCACAAGGAATAATGTCAAAAATATTGCACTAATCACGTCCATGGTCATATGAAGAATCAAGGACATCTGTGGCCAAGTTATTTCAGTAAGGTATCTTGACAAAGAAAATCATGACCGTCAAAGGATGAGACTGACAACAAAGGTATGATGATTTTTGCACAACCATCAGTGTCCGGATACCCAAATCAGTTGGAGGCCATAATTCCACATGGAGCCACAAAGACATACCCTCAGAGGCCTACTATGTTTCATATGCCGCTGACCCGCTTGAAATAGTCAGTGTGGAATATCCAAGTCTATTCTGTCAGATCCAAGATTTCTTTGCAAGCTCCACAATTTGACTTCAAAGGCAGTATTAAAGTAGCTTACAGCCAGTTACCACAGATGGGTATACCGACAAAATGAGAAAGTCAAAAGCCGAACAATGAGCTCAGACCCGGTATACTCACCGACAGAATCAAGTACACGGTCAGCCTGTCAGGAAAATCATTTGTCCATCATACCCCTGTCGGGGTAGTCTCAAGATGTAAATATTTGAGGTATGACACAACGATAACTCCATACACCGTTATATTTCTCACGACAAAAGGTAGTCAAATCTTTGGTACATATCTCATGCTCGAGTCAAAGGAATAAATCAAGATAAATCAGTACCACCTGTGAGCAGTCAGATCCCATCAGAGAATGCCCATGATTCTCAACATTTATTGAACCCAGAAGGCCTGCATTTATTTGAAGCAACCCCATGGCAGAAGTAAAAAGGTTTTCATGACGAAAGAAAAATTTATGCTCAGATCCATTGGATATCACCGTAGATATGAGAAAATCCATGTCAGCAAAAGGATTTGGTATGCGAGCAGAAACCCGTCAGAATTTGGGGAAATGTGAAGCAAACCACCCCACAACAAGGTAAGTTGATCATCTGAAATTCTTGTGGGAACAATAAATAAAGGAAAAAGGATACCCGAGTTGGAAATGGTGTCCTCAAGTCATACTTGTTCCCTGAGCAACCAAATCTCGAGGACAAGATTTCTTTAAGGGGGTAAGAGTTGTGACCGCCTCGCTTTTGGCCCTTTTCTTTTTTCTGTTGATTTATCTCGTTTTTGCTCAGTTTTTCTTTTTTGAGTGGTTCTATGGCCTTGCCACATAGGAAATCATCCTCATGCCCCTCCCAAGTGGCTCATCATTCTCAAAACCTTGCCAAGACCATGTCACATCACTCCTTGACCAAACCCTAAAATTCTTTTCTAGGGAATATTCCTTTTTCTATTAAAGGAATAACCCTATCTGCCTTAGGTTGTGAAGCAACCTATATTTTTGTCCATCCAAAAATTTCCAAATAATTCTCATAATTCGTTTGGGTTATATATTGCTCAAATATGCCCAAACATTTACTTGCCTAGTTAAAAAATAATTCCCCAATATTCCATTTTCTATTCTGTCCTGAATGGCACTTTGTGAAGGAAGTGTCATTTATATTTTCCTAGTTGCTCCCACACTTTTTGGGCATGCTTATATGTTCAAATAATTGCCTCATGCACAAATTCAACTTTATTGGCCTAGCCAATCTTCCTCAGTGGTTTTTCAAAGTTTTTGTCAGACAGAAGACTTTGTAAAGAAAGTACTAGCTAGGAGAACCCAAATGAGTTGAACTTTTGCACACTCCTTCATGTGCGCATATTAAACCTCTCCACCCATTTTCATACCCATCCAATCATCTATGTGAGAACAAGACCAAATCTTTGATTCTGGCCATATTTTCAGGTTGTGAAGCAAGTGTATTTTATATTGCTTCAATTTTTTTGATAAATTACCAGATCATGCTCCTATCCATAAAAGATCTTTCCACATAATTTGGCATCATTTTATTGAGCCATTTGAACACCAAAATTATTCCAAGTTTCTGGACAAAAATGATGTTTGTGAAGCAAGTACAATTTTGGCTTGTCCATTTGGTATGAGCTTTTTACAACATCTTTATATATCCAAATCATCAAGCCTTGCCTAATTTTAGCCCAATTTGCTTCTCCATGTGAGTGCATCATATTAATCAAGTTTCCGGACCAAGTATGCACTTACAAAGCAACCCTTGTCATTTGTGGTACATTTCTTCTCTAAACCTCCAGGACTATAGTCCTTCCGTAGATAAACACCCCAGACAAACTCTTTGGCTCCAATCAAGTTCCTGTTGATTAACGGTGCATGGCCAAGTTTACTGTAGTAAACTTTAGAGCTTCATTCCAACACAACCACAGCCCCTAAGAGCAAGCCAAAGGCACATTAGTGGTCCACCCTAGAAGAACTAGCTCCCAGACATAGTTTGCCATCCCCTACAGCCCTCCCTGTGCGTTGTCCTGTGGTGACCGCGCAGCTGACATGCATTATCATGCGCTCTGTGCGTTGTGGCATGTCTAGGACGCTGTTTGTGCTTCGTCACCTCTCCCTCTCGTCGTCTTAGCGCGCGTGAGCATGTCCTTGGCTTGACGTCGTCGTGGCTGTTCCTCTGGACCCCTCTCCCCCTCCGTCTGCTTGCTCACCGACGCTCGCCAACGCACGCCCACGGCCGAACAGTGGCGATTTGGCTCTATTCATCGCCGTCGTCATCCTCCCCGTGCTCCCTTCGCCGCCTATTCCCCGTGAGCCCTCTCCCATGTGCCTCCCTCATCGCCTACCCCCGAGCTCGAGCGCACGCGCATGCATCCGCGGCACCAGACAGGCGTCTGCGGTGACGCCTGATCAGCCTCCTTGGCTCATGCCTATTTAAGCATTACCCCGAGACCCCAAGCTCACCAACAACCTTCTCCTACTCCTCTAGCCACGCCCAACCTCTTCCCCGGGATCGAGAATCTCTCCTGCCCCGTCCCCTGGCCGAAGCCTCGCCGCTGGCCTCTGTTTGAATTCGAGCTAGGCAGTGTCCCTCCCCCTCTCTTTCTCCCACTGGTAGCCTCCCCAAGTCCCTTGGAGCTGCCCCAACACTCCTCCTCCTCTGCTCGCCGTTTGTCGCGAGCCCGCCGACGGTCGAATCCTCCTCCCGCCGCTGCCCTTGTTCTGCTCGAGCCCTAACTCTCCAGCGTCCGCGCCATGCATCTTCAGGTGTGTCTCTCCAAGACGAGCTCGTTCATGGCCGAAGCTCCTCTGGTGGTGGCCGGAGCTGGCCAGGCGAGCGCCGGCGCCGCCGGTCCTCCTTCTGCTCCACGGGTGGCATCGGGGAAGAAGAAGGAGAAGGCCAGGAGGAGGGCGTTGACTGCGCGTGGACCCCACGGCCGCACACGTCAGCGTCCCAGCTCGCTGGCCCTGCCCCTGCTGACGTGGATAAGTGGACACGGCTTTTGCTCATGTACGCTTTCACCCTCCGAAAGCACATTTTCCTCTTCTTCAGCCCAAAATACATTTTCCTCTCTGGAAAACGTATTCTCAGAAAAGACACGTTCTGTTTAAACCGCCAGAGATCTATTTGTAGAAGACATTTTTACAGATTAGTCCCTAAGCTTAAAACATATGTATCTTTTTACCCGAGACTCCAAATGAGGTGATTCCAAAGCCCACATCTTCGTTTCATCGAGCCCGTTCTGTTGGCCACAATTTCACCATGTTTTGACATTCTAAAAATGACCATTTTGCCCCTGCACTTATTCAGCCCCCTCCGAGAGAGAACGATTTCTGGCGATTCTTTCCGTGAGTTTCTCGCACTTTCTCCTGGTGATTTCTTCCACCCCAGACAACCCACACCCTTCATTTGCATCAGTGTAATGCAGTGACATGGTTTAATTTATTTGAATTTGTTTAAAATATTGCTTTAGCTACTTGTGAATTGTCATGGCATTTCTCGGTGTATTGTTCTTGCTATTGCCATGATGTTGCTTGGAGTTCTAGGACTAATGTTTTGTGGCTTATGTGGATGACATGTCACATCTGGATTATTAGTGGCTTATGTTATGATTATTTTCATGCTGGTATCTGGTATTATATTTTGGAGTATCGCTTTGGGTGTCATGTTGCCTTTGGATTATTAGTGGTTAGTATGATTATCTTTATGAAGATAGTTGATGTTCTGTTGCTTGGAGTATTAATTTTGGAGATGTTGTTTACATGTGGATCTTAGCTGGATAGCGTTGTTCTTGTTATTGGAGTAGTACGATTATTGTTTTCAGATTCATCATGATAGAAGTGTTATGCTATCCTCGGAGTATTTTGATATGACGATTGTGTGCTTTGGATTAGTTGTTGGATATTGCTATGACTTGGATTACAGGTAGATAGATGATGTCGGAGTATCAGTTATCACTATTATATTTTGGGGATAAATTCCGTCATTAAGTTGGTCAGGTGCCACTGAAACGGGCTTTTTTCCAGCGCAACCGCATTTGCCTTTGTATGGGGAGGCCCTGACCGGTCTATTGTCATGGCTCTCGCCGGTGCCTCCAACGAGGGAAGTTTATGCGCGGGCGCTACCCTGATCAGGTAGGATGGCATAAGCCTTGGGTGCTCGTTTTTGTTATGGTACCTTGTCCCCGTTTGGGACCGCTTATTTGCCACGACGGTGGCCGTTTTGCCTTTGGTAGGCTGGGGCCACCCATGACTTAGCCCAATGGGGAGTTGGTCGGAGTGGCCGGGAGAGTGTCATGGCAGTATATCGGTTTTGTCAGAATGCTGTTGGTTCACCCGAATGGGAGTGCGAGGCCATGGGTTCTGTGGTGCTGGTAAAGTGCGCTACCTCTGCAGTGTGTGTGTGTGTGTGTGTGTGTGTGTGTGTGTGTGTGTGTGTGTGTGTGTGTGTGTGTGTGTGTGTGTGTGTTTAATCTATCGATAGCCGCGTCCTCAGTCATGGACACAAGTTCGTTGTAGGTCACACCATTCGATCAACACGCACATGACGGAATGACTTATAGATGATTTATATGATATATGTGAGCAGTAACAGTTTGGCCAGATGTTGATGATGATGTTGAGATGATCTTGAGGATGATCATTCAGTTCGTGATGTGGTCATGAGGTGATCATGTGGATGTTCCGTTTGTGATCCGTGAATGATCACCGTTTGGTTTTTATCACGAGGTGATCGAGATGGTATGTTGCTTGGCCGGTTAGCCAAGAGTGAGATTGTTGTTGGGATGCAGATGTTGGTTTATCAGTATTGCAGTAGTTTCATATCATGCTTAGTAGTTGCTTTCGTATCAGGATAGTGTTAATTTAATTAACCTGTTAAATGATATGTTGTTGTCTTGCATTGATGTTTTTGGTTGTTGTGAGCTTGCAAGTACATTCAATATACTGACTTGGCGTGTCATGCCAGATTGCAGAAGATGCCATGATTGCTTGATTGCTTGTCGTGGTTTCCGTTGGTGCGAGCTAGATCGTGTCCCAGCCAGAGTCCCTGCGGAGTGGAGTTCACCACCTTCGTCGTTGTTCCGCTGCTAGAAGATTTCCGCTGCTACAAGTTATTCTGCTGCTAGCATAGAGCAAGTGTAGTATCACAGGTGTAGTGTCACCATGCTGATGTGATCCTTTGTAGTGTCAGACCTTTGTATCTATCCTTTGTAAAAAGAGCTGATTTGTTCTATGTCAAGCAGTGCCGTATTCTAGAAGACTTCATCTTGATCTCTAGGCTGGAATATGGGGTGTTCCGGTTTCTCTGAGCCGGGGTGCCACACAGAGCTGATGCAGTAATTCATTTTCTGGATTTAGTTTATCTTAAAATATCCAGGAAATTCTAGGAAGTGCTATAAACTTCAAAAAATCATAGAAATTCAACCGTAACTCCAAATGAAATAATATGAAGAATCTGTTTATGGCATTTCATGCATGTTAGAACAACTTTTGTCCTGTGTTTAGGACAAATCAATTAAATGGAATTTAAGTAATCACATGTGGAGCTTGAATTTGAATCTTTGGTTGCTAGCTGCATTAGCCCAAACCGTAGCATAATGCCATGACATGATCATGCATCATATTTTTGCATTGCATTGATTGTATTCCTTTTCCTGTTTGCCGGTGTTTGTTCCTTCTCGGTAGAAGATGGTTCCGACGCAGTGATGACACCGATGAAGAGCATTACTATCTTCAGAAGTGCTAGGCAAGCAACCCCCCTTGATCGCTCCGATACAATCCCACTCTCTCGCTCTTGCTCTCTTTTACTACATAAGGACAACAACAATTAAAGTATTACATGTTGTGGTAGTTGAACCCATTCCTCTGCATGACCTGTCTTTGCCACAATAAATAGTAAAACCTCCTAGCATGAGTAGGAATTGCCTGAGCCATGTTGTGACTACTCACCCATGATTGCTTGTTATGCCTACTATGCTTTGAGTTGTGTCGGGTCTGATCCATCTGGGCAATGAATTGGAATGGTTGTGTTCATGTCCTATTGTGTGAGAGCTAAGTGTGTGAACATGATTTGGTAAAGGTAGCGATGAGAGGCCATGTAGGAGTACATGGTGGGTTGTATCATTGGGACCATCCTCAGGAACTGAGTTCTGTGTTTATGATCCAAGAGAGTTACTACCACACATTGGGATCCCAAATTGACTCTCTCAACTTATTAATCGCCTTGATCTCTGTCCAGGAGTCAGAACTCTTTTCTGATGTTTGAGGACATGTGTTGGAGGCCATGCGTAGCGCTGACCTTAGGGGTTGGCTATGACGTGGGTAGAGACACCATGTCACGGTGTACCAAGTGGCACCCATTTGGTGGGCTTGGGAACCCTGCTCACATTGTTTAGGGCCGTAACAGAAACTTCTGTCGGACTTCCATGCGGGTTTAGTCTCAAATATGCGATAAACCCAGACTAGAGCCTTGTGTGGTTAGTGACGCGACATCGTCTTCAGAGAAGAGGATGTACAAGGGGAGGTCCGATCTTCACGGTGTAGGATCGATAATGGACGAGGGTAACTAGCTGCAAGCAACCGAAATATGGAAAAATAAGAGATTATGACCCGATGAGGAGGATGCTCACTGAAGCCTCCAATCCAAACATTCGCCAATGCACAACCCGCAATACTACCCCACACAACCACGCTCAAGTCGTGGAGCACGGGATAGGTGCAATCCGCAAAAGAAACCACAAACTCTAACCCACACAACACGATCTAGCGTGGAGCACGAATTAGGAGAAATTTCTCAAGGAATCATGAGAATAAGGATAACAAGAGCTCTCCAATCTCAGGAGGAGTCTATGTCTTTTGTCTTTGACAGAAAATGGCAAAAGTCCCCAATGAAGGGAAGTGCTAGCCTATTTATAATAGGGACAACCCCGCTTGATAGGTGTGAAATCAAACTAGCTTTGGGAACAAATTTAGGTGTGAAAGAGAACCAGCTTTGGTTTGACTAAATGGATTCAAGACTTAATGAGGTAGCTTCTAGAAATCTCTCGTTGGAGGTGGTTGGTGGTTCCTGACCAAACATTCTTTATTAGAGTCAAACAATGTGTCCTTCAACAGCAAACTCGAGTGCTGGAAACCTTTCGCAAGTTGGGATATCCAAACTCGTGCAAAACATTGTTTCACCAGCGCCAAAACATTGTTTCTTTAGCAGACATCCTATTTCTTCGTAACACTGTTTCTTCGTCATAAAACACTGTTTTGGCTCAGACTGAAAGTGTTGTTGGTCTTCTTTGATGTTGCACCTAAGTTCAACCAACAACGAAGGAGGCGAAGGCACAACCATGTTTTCAAGGTCAAATGATGAACTTAAGTTAGCGTTCACCTGATCATGTATTTGCATTGCGCGACTTCTTGTGATTGGACCATTGATGATTGGTGGTGTGGTGTCCATGGTTGGGATGTCCTCATAATCCTCCTCCTCTTGAGAAGGAGTTGTCCTTGACTCTAAAGTCCCAAAGTACGGGGAAAGATCGGAGACATTGAAGGTTGGGCTAACACCCTATTCTTCTAGAAGATCGATCTTGTAAGCATTGTCGTTGATCCTCTCGAGCACCGCAAATGGTCCATCACTGCATGGCTGCAACTTTCACTTTGGTTGCTCAGGAAAACGGTCCTTACGAAGGTGTTCCCATACCAAACCGCCTTGCTCAAACACCATCTTCTTCCTAGTCTTGTTTACCCACTTTGTATATTGTTCGGTCATCTTCTCAATGTTCTACTTTGCCTAGGCATGGAAATTCTTGACAAAATTAGCACGCTTACTTGCATCAAGGTTGGTTCATTCTTGTAGTAGCAAAGGCAAAAGATTGATGGGAGAAATAGGTTTGAATCCATAAACAAGTTCAAATGGGAAAAATTTAGTGGTCGAATGTACCACCCTGTTATACACGAGCTCCACATGAGGTAGACACTCTTCCCACATCTTCAACTTGTTCTTGAGGACTGTTCTTAGCATCATGGACAACATTCAATTGACAACTTCGGTCTTTCCATTAGTTTCTGGGTGGAATGTCGTGGAAAATAGGAGCTTGGTGCCAAGTTTTCCCCACAAGGTCTTCCAAAAGTAACTCAAAAATTTGGTGTCACGATCAGTTTGAGTTGACCCTTTAGGTGTTTTAAAGATTCATGGTTAGAATGTATCACACATGCTTTAGGCCACAAGTAATGCTTCCATGTTTCCAAAGATCAAACAAGTGCATACAATTCTTTATCATGGACAAAATAATTAAGAGTTGGACCATTAAGCTTCTCAATAAAATAGGTGATGGGTTTATCTTCTTGCATTAGAACTCCTCCAATGCCAAGACCACTTGCATCACTTTCAATCTCAAATGTCTTACCAAAATCAGGAAGTGAAAGCAACGGGGCTGATGTCAACCACATCTTCCATTCTTGGAAGGACTTGTCTTGAGCATCACCCCATTGGAATGGAGTGTCTTTCTTTGTTAACTCATTCATTGGTGCATCAATGGTGCTAAAATCCTTCACGAACCGGCGGTAGAAACCTGCAAGTCCGAGGAAGCTACGTGCTTGGCTCACATTTTGTGGAGGCATCCACTCATGAATAGCCTTGATCTTCTCTTCTTTGACCTCCACACCTTCTCCTGAAATAACGAAGCCAAGAAACACAACCTTGTTTGTGCAAAATGTGCAGTTTTCCACGTTAGCATACAACTTTTTCCTCTCATAGGACAACAAGCACACATTTTATATGTCCAACACGATCCTCCAAAGTTTTGCTATAAATCAATATGTCATCAAAGTAAACCATTGCAAACTTGCCAATGAAGGATCTAAGTACATGATTCATCAATCTCATGAAAGTACTAGGTGCATTCATTAATACAAACGACATGACCAACCATCCATACAAGCCAAATTTTGTCTTGAATGCAGTTTTCCATTCATCACCCTGTTTCATTCTTATATGGTGGTATCCACCTCGCAAATCAACTTTAGAAAATATGGTGGAACCACAAAGTTCATCAAGCATGTCATCGAGCCTAGGTATAGGGTGCTGATATCTCACAATTATGTTGTTAATGGATCTCCAATTAGTGCACATTCGCATAGTACTATTTTTATTTGGAACTAAAAGAAGGGTAACAACACAAGCAGAAAGAGTTTCCCTTACATACCCTTTGCTAAGAAGATCTTCTACTTGCCTATGAATTTCCTTCGTCTCCTATGGGTTTTCTCGGTACGGTGGTCGGTTTGGTAGTGGGGTGCCCGAAACCAAGTCGATTTGGTGTTCAATGCCTCGCTTCGGTGGCAAACCAGGTGGCGCCTCCTCGGGAAACATGTCCTCATACTCCTGCAAAAGATCAAATACAACATAGGAAGAGTTGAGGGTAAGTCGTTAGTAGCCAATAAAGTTTCTTTGTACTGGTGTATTAGGTTCTCTCAATTCCCACATATCCCTTTTCCTAGCCATCATAACAAATCGCTATTTTTCCCGGCTTGGTCATATTTGGATGTGGAGCTTTTGGCCGTGGAAACACTCCCTCAATATGTTGGTGGCTCATTCTTTGTGTATGATCACTCTCTACCTTTTTATTTTCTTTCATTTTCTTTTCATCTCATCAGGATAGACTTCCTCGGGTTTCATGGGTAGCCAAGTGAACTTTTCTCCTCTATGGACAAAACAAAAGCGATCCGCACGCTCGCTGATTTGGAC